>CM046301.1:35378664-37778664 GCA_025267735.1 Mactra quadrangularis
GCACACCGAGGTGCTCCATGGCAACAGAGCCGCAAAGTATACCGTGCAATATGGCTATATAGGGCTTTAGAACAGCAAAAATAGGCGTCGCCCCTGGTGTCGGGAGGTTTGCACGGGTTTTTTGCTACCTAAATGTAGTTAGATGCTTGTTTAAACACATTTTCCCGATGCCCTACGTAGTAAGCAACCCATTTGCAAAAACATCATACCTGCGCAGTGAGATGCGCGTGGGCTACAGTGCCCCAAAGTCGCGTCACCTTGTAGTGTCGGGAGAATTGTACGGGGTTCCTCGGTACCTGAACCTGGTGGGTTTGGTGTTTAAACACGTTTTTCAGGTGCCCTAGATGGTTAGCAACCTAACTGCAAAAAATCACATTCGCACACCGAGGTGCGCCATGGCAACAGAGCCGCAAAGTATACCGTGCAATATGGCTATATAGGGCTTTAGAACAGCAAAAATAGGCGTCGCCCCCTGGTGTCGGGAGGTTTGCACGGGTTTTTTTGCTACCTAAATGTAGTTAGATGCTTGTTTAAACACATTTTCCCGATGCCCTACGTAGTTAGCAACCCATTTGCAAAAAAATCATACCTGCGCAGTGAGATGCGCGTGGGCTACAGTGCCCCAAAGTCGCGTCGACTTGTAGTGTCGGGAGAATTGCACGGGGTTTCTCGGTACCTGAACCTGGTGGGTTTGGTGTTTAAACACGTTTTTCAGGTGCCCTAGATGGTTAGCAACCTAACTGCAAAAAATCACATTCGCACACCGAGGTGCGCCATGGCAACAGCGCCGCAAAGTATACCGTGCAATATGGCTATATAGGGCTTTAGAACAGCAAAAATAGGCGTCGCCCCCTGGTGTCGGGAGGTTTGCACGGGTTTTTTGCTACCTAAATGTAGTTAGATGCTTGTTTAAACACATTTTCCCGATGCCCTACGTAGTTAGCAACCCATTTGCAAAAAAATCATACCTGCGCAGTGAGATGCGCGTGGGCTACAGTGCCCCAAAGTCGCGTCGACTTGTAGTGTCGGGAGAATTACATGGGGTTTCTCGGTACCTGAACCTGGTGGGTTTGGTGTTTAAACACGTTTTTCAGGTGCCCTAGATGGTTAGCAACCTAACTGCAAAAAATCACATTCGCACACCGAGGTGCGCCATGGCAACAGCGCCGCAAAGTTTACCGTGCAATATGGCTGTATAGGGCTTTAGAACAGGAAAAATGGCCGCCTCATCCTGGTGTCGCAAGGTTTGCACGCGTTTTTTGGTACCTTAATGTAGTTAGTTACTTGTTTAAACACATTTTCTCGTTGCCCCACGTAGTTAGCAACCCATTTGCAAAAAAATCATACCTGCGCAGTGAGATGCGCAGTGGCTACAGTGCCCCAAAGTCGCCCCTCATCCTGGTGTCGCAAAATTTGCACGGTTTTTCTCGGTACCTGAATCTGGTGGGTTTGGTGTTGAAACACGTTTTTCAGGTGCCCTAGATGGTTAGCAACCTTACTGCAAAAAATAACATTCGCACACCGAGGTGCGCCATGGCAACAGCGCCGCAAATATACCGTGCAATATGGCTATATAGGGCTTTAGAACAGGAAAAATGGCCGCCTCATCCTGGTGTCGCAAGGTTTGCACGCGTTTTTTGGTACCTTAATGTAGTTAGTTACTTGTTTAAACACCTGTTCTCGATGCCCCACGTAGTTAGCAACCTATTTGCAAAAAATTCATACCTGCGCAGTGAGATGCGCAGTGGCTACAGTGCCCCAAAGTCGCCCCTCATCCTGTGTCGCAAAATTTGCACGGGGTTTCTCGGTACCTGAACCTGGTGGGTTTGGTGTTTAAACACGTTTTTCAGGTGCCCTAGATGGTTAGCAACCAAACTGCAAAAAATCACATTCGCACACCGAGTTGCGCCATGGCAACAGAGCCGCATATTATACCGTGCAATATGGCTATATAGGGCTTTAGAACAGCAAAAATAGGCGTCGCCCCCCTGGTGTCGGGAGGTTTGCACGGGTTTTTTGCTACCTAAATGTAGTTAGATGCTTGTTTAAACACATTTTTCAGATGCCCTACGTAGTAAGCAACCCATTTGCAAAAAAATCATACCTGCGCAGTGAGATGCGCGTGGGCTACAGTGCCCCAAAATCGCGTCACCTTGTAGTGTCGGGAGAATTGCACGGGGTTTCTCGGTACCTGAACCTGGTGGGTTTGGTGTTTAAACACGTTTTTCAGGTGCCCTAGATGGTTAGCAACCTAACTGCAAAAAATCACATTCGCACACCGAGGTGCGCCATGGCAACAGAGCCGCAAAGTATACCGTGCAATATGGCTATATAGGGCTTTAGAACAGCAAAAATAGGCGTCGCCCCCTGGTGTCGGGAGGTTTGCACGGGTTTTTTGCTACCTAAATGTAGTTAGATGCTTGTTTAAACACATTTTTCCGATGCCCTACGTAGTAAGCAACCCATTTGCAAAAAAAATCATACCTGCGCAGTGAGATGCGCGTGGGCTACAGTGCCCCAAAGTCGCGTCGACTTGTAGTGTCGGGAGAATTGCACGGGGTTTCTCGGTACCTGAACCTGGTGGGTTTGATGTTTAAACACGTTTTTTCAGGTGCCCTAGATGGTTAGCAACCTAACTGCAAAAAATCACATTCGCACACCGAGGTGCGCCATGGCAACAGCGCCGCAAAGTATACCGTGCAATATGGCTATATAGGGCTTTAGAACAGCAAAAATAGGCGTCGCCCCCTGGTGTCGGGAGGTTTGCACGGATTTTTTGCTACCTAAATGTAGTTAGATGCTTGTTTAAACACATTTTCCCGATGCCCTACGTAGTTAGTAACCCATTTGCAAAAAAATCATACCTGCGCAGTGAGATGCGCGTGGGCTACAGTGCCCCAAAGTCGCGTCGACTTGTAGTGTCGGGAGAATTGCACGGGGTTTCTCGGTACCTGAACCTGGTGGGTTTGGTGTTTAAACACGTTTTTCTGGTGCCCTAGATGGTTAGCAACCTAACTGCAAAAAATCACATTCGCACACCGAGGTGCGCCATGGCAACAGCGCCGCAAAGTTTACCGTGCAATATGGCTGTATAGGGCTTTAGAACAGGAAAAATGGCCGCCTCATCCTGGTGGGTGTCGCAAGGTTTGCACGCGTTTTTGGTACCTTAATGTAGTTAGTTACTTGTTTAAACACATTTTCTCGTTGCCCCACGTAGTTAGCAACCCATTTGCAAAAAAATCATACCTGCGCAGTGAGATGCGCAGTGGCTACAGTGCCCCAAAGTCGCCCCTCATCCTGGTGTCGCAAAATTTGCACGGTTTTTCTCGGTACCTGAACCTGGTGAGTTTGGTGTTGAAACACGTTTTTCAGGTGCCCTAGATGGTTAGCAACCTTACTGCAAAAAATAACATTCGCACACCGAGGTGCGCCATGGCAACAGCGCCGCAAAGTATACCGTGCAATATGGCTATATAGGGCTTTAGAACAGGAAAAATGGCCGCCTCATCCTGGTGTCGCAAGGTTTGCACGCGTTTTTTGGTACCTTAATGTAGTTAGTTACTTGTTTAAACACCTGTTCTCGATGCCCCACGTAGTTAGCAACCTATTTGCAAAAAATTCATACCTGCGCAGTGAGATGCGCAGTGGCTACAGTGCCCCAAAGTCGCCCCTCATCCTGGTGTCGCAAAATTTGCACGGGGTTTCTCGGTACCTGAACCTGGTGGGTTTGGTGTTTAAACACGTTTATAGGTGCCCTAGATGGTTAGCAACCAAACTGCAAAAAATCACATTCGCACACCGAGTTGCGCCATGGCAACAGAGCCGCAAAGTATACCGTGCAATATGGCTATATAGGGCTTTAGAACAGCAAAAATAGGCGTCGCCCCCTGGTGTCGGGAGGTTTGCACGGGTTTTTTGCTACCTAAATGTAGTTAGATGCTTGTTTAAACACATTTTCCCGATGCCCTACGTAGTAAGCAACCCATTTGCAAAAAAATCATACCTGCGCAGTGAGATGCGCGTGGGCTACAGTGCCACAAAGTCGCGTCACCTTGTAGTGTCGGGAGAATTGTACGGGGTTCCTCGGTACCTGAACCTGGTGGGTTTGGTGTTTAAACACGTTTTTCAGGTGCCCTAGATGGTTAGCAACCTAACTGCAAAAAATCACATTCGCACACCGAGGTGCGCCATGGCAACTGCGCCGCAAAGTATACCGTGCAATATGGCTATATAGGGCTTTAGAACAGCAAAAATAGGCGTCGCCCCCTGGTGTCGGGAGGTTTGCACGGGTTTTTTGCTACCTAAATGTAGTTAGATGCTTGTTTAAACACATTTTCCCGATGCCCTACGTCGTTTGCAACCCATTTGCAAAAAAATCATACCTGCGCAGTGAGATGCGCGTGGGCTACAGTGCCCAAAGTCGCGTCGACTTGTAGTGTCGGGAGAATTGCACGGGGTTTCTCGGTACCTGAACCTGGTGGGTTTGGTGTTTAAACACGTTTTTCAGGTGCCCTAGATGGTTAGCAACCTAACTGCACAAAATCACATTCGCACACCGAGGTGCGCCATGGCAACAGCACCGCAAAGTTTACCGTGCAATATGGCTGTATAGGGCTTTAGAACAGGAAAAATGGCCGCCTCATCCTGGTGTCGCAAGGTTTGCACGCGTTTTTTGGTACCTTAATGTAGTTAGTTACTTGTTTAAAACACATTTTCTCGTTGCCCCACGTAGTTAGCAACCCATTTGCAAAAAAATCATACCTGCGCAGTGAGATGCGCAGTGGCTACAGTGCCCCAAAGTCGCCCCTCATCCTGGTGTCGCAAAATTTGCACGGTTATTCTCGGTACCTGAACCTGGTGGGTTTGGTGTTGAAACACGTTTTTCAGGTGCCCTAGATGGTTAGCAACCTTACTGCAAAAAATAACATTCGCACACCGAGGTGCGCCATGGCAACAGCGCCGCAAAGTATACCGTGCAATATGGCTATATAGGGCTTTAGAACAGGAAAAATGGCCGCCTCATCCTGGTGTCGCAAGGTTTGCACGCGTTTTTTGGTACCTTAATGAAGTTAGTTACTTGTTTAAACACCTGTTCTCGATGCCCCACGTAGTTAGCAACCTATTTGCAAAAAATTCATACCTGCGCAGTGAGATGCGCAGTGGCTATAGTGCCCCAAATTCGCCCCTCATCCTGGTGTCGCAAAATTTGCACGGGGTTTCTCGGTACCTGAACCTGGTGGGTTTGGTGTTTAAACACGTTTTTCAGGTGCCCTAGACGGTTAGCAACCTAACTGCAAAAATCACATTCGCACACCGAGGTGCGCCATGGCAACAGAGCCGCAAAGTATACCGTGCAATATGGCTATATAGGGCTTTAGAACAGCAAAAATAGGCGTCGCCCCCTGGTGTCGGGAGGTTTGCACGGGTTTTTTGCTACCTAAATGTAAGTTAGATGCTTGTTTAAACACATTTTCCCGATGCCCTACGTAGTTAGCAACCCATTTGCAAAAAAATCATACCTGCGCAGTGAGATGCGCGTGGGCTACAGTGCCCCAAAGTCGCGTCGACTTGTAGTGTCGGGAGAATTGCACGGGGTTTCTCGGTACCTGAACCTGGTGGGTTTGGTGTTTAAACACGTTTTTCAGGTGCCCTAGATGGTTAGCAACCTAACTGCAAAAAATCACATTCGCACACCGAGGTGCGCCATGGCAACAGCGCCGCAAAGTATACCGTGCAATATGGCTATATACGGCTTTAGAACAGCAAAAATAGGCGTCGCCCCCTGGTGTCGGGAGGTTTGCACGGGTTTTTTGCTACCTAAATGTAGTTAGATGCTTGTTTAAACACATTTTCCCGATGCCCTACGTAGTTAGCAACCCATTTGCAAAAAAATCATACCTGCGCAGTGAGATGCGCGTGGGCTACAGTGCCCCAAAGTCGCGTCGACTTGTAGTGTCGGGAGTATTGCACGGGGTTTCTCGGTACCTGAACCTGGTGGGTTTGGTGTTTAAACACGTTTTTCAGGTGCCCTAGATGGTTAGCAACCTAACTGCAAAAAATCACATTCGCACACCGAGGTGCGCCATGGCAACAGCGCCGCAAAGTTTACCGTGCAATATGGCTGTATAGGGCTTTAGAACAGGAAAAATGGCCGCCTCATCCTGGTGTCGCAAGGTTTGCACGCGTTTTTTGGTACCTTAATGTAGTTAGTTACTTGTTTAAACACATTTTCTCGTTGCCCCACGTAGTTAGCAACCCATTTGCAAAAAAATCATACCTGCGCAGTGAGATGCGCAGTGGCTACAGTGCCCCAAAGTCGGCCCTCATCCTGGTGTCGCAAAATTTGCACGGTTTTTCTCGGTACCTGAACCTGGTGGGTTTGGTGTTGAAACACGTTTTTCAGATGCCCTAGATGGTTAGCAACCTTACTGCAAAAAATAATATTCGCACACCGAGGTGCGCCATGGCAACAGCGCCGCAAAGTATACCGTGCAATATGGCTATATAGGGCTTTAGAACAGGAAAAATGGCCGCCTCATCCTGGTGTCGCAAGGTTTACACGCGTTTTTTGGTACCTTAATGTAGTTAGTTACTTGTTTAAACACCTGTTCTTGATGCCCCACGTAGTTAGCAACCTATTTGCAAAAAATTCATACCTGCGCAGTGAGATGCGCAGTGGCTACAGTGCCCCAAAGTCGCCCCTCATCCTGGTGTCGCAAAATTTGCACGGGGTTTCTCGGTACCTGAACCTGGTGGGTTTGGTGTTTAAACACGTTTTTAAGGTGCCCTAGATGGTTAGCAACCAAACAGCAAAAAATCACATTCGCACACCGAGTTGCGCCATGGCAACAGAGCCGCAAAATATACCGTGCAATACGGCTATATAGGGCTTTAGAACAGCAAAAATAGGCGTCGCCCCCTGGTGTCGGGAGGTTTGCACGGGTTTTTTGCTACCTAAATGTAGTTAGATGCTTGTTTAAACACATTTTCCCGATGCCCTACGTAGTAAGCAACCCATTTGCAAAAAAAAATACCTGCGCAGTGAGATGCGCGTGGGCTACAGTGCCCCAAATTCGCGTCACCTTGTAGTGTCGGGAGAATTGCGGGAGAATTGCACGGGGTTTCTCGGTACCTGAACCTGGTGGGTTTGGTGTTTAATCACGTTTTTCAGGTGCCCTAGATGGTTAGCAACCTAACTGCAAAAAATCACATTCGCACACCGAGGTGCGCCATGGCAACAGAGCCGCAAAGTATACCGTGCAATATGGCTATATAGGGCTTTAGAACAGCAAAAATAGGCGTCGCCCCCTGGTGTCGGGAGGTTTGCACGGGTTTTTTGCTACCTAAATGTAGTTAGATGCTTGTTTAAACACATTTTCCCGATGCCCTACCTAGTTAGCAACCCATTTGCAAAAAAATCATACCTGCGCAGTGAGATGCGCGTGGGCTACAGTGCCCCAAAGTCGCGTCGACTTGTAGTGTCGGGAGAATTGCACGGGGTTTCTCGGTACCTGAACCTGGTGGGTTTGGTGTTTAAACACGTTTTTCAGGTGCCCTAGATGGTTAGCAACCTAACTGCAAAAAATCACATTCGCACACCGAGGTGCGCCATGGCAACAGCGCCGCAAAGTATACCGTGCAATATGGCTATATAGGGCTTTAGAACAGCAAAATAGGCGTCGCCCCCTGGTGTCGGGAGGTTTGCACGGGTTTTTTGCTACCTAAATGTAGTTAGATGCTTGTTTAAACACATTTTCCCGATGCCCTACGTAGTTAGCAACCCATTTGCAAAAAAATCATACCTGCGCAGTGAGATGCGCGTGGGCTACAGTGCCCCAAAGTCGCGTCGACTTGTAGTGTCGGGAGAATTGCACGGGGTTTCTCGGTACCTGAACCTGGTGGGTTTGGTGTTTAAACACGTTTTTCAGGTGCCCTAGATGGTTAGCAACCTAACTGCACAAAATCACATTCGCACACCGAGGTGCGCCATGGCAACAGCGCCGCAAAGTATACCGTGCAATATGGCTGTATAGGGCTTTAGAACAGGAAAAATGGCCGCCTCATCCTGTTGTCGCAAGGTTTGCACGCGTTTTTTGGTACCTTAATGTAGTTAGTTACATGTTTAAACACATTTTCTCGTTGCCCCACGTAGTTAGCCACCCATTTGCAAAAAAATCATACCTGCGCAGTGAGATGCGCAGTGGCTACAGTGCCCCAAAGTCGCCCCTCATCCTGGTGTCGCAAAATTTGCACGGTTTTTCTCGGTACCTGAACCTGGTGGGTTTGGTGTTGAAACACGTTTTTCAGGTGCCCTAGATGGTTAGCAACCTTACTGCAAAAAATAACATTCGCACACCGAGGTGCGCCATGGCAACAGCGCCGCAAAGTATACCGTGCAATATGGCTATATAGGGCTTTAGAACAGGAAAAATGGCCGCCTCATCCTGGTGTCGCAAGGTTTGCACGCGTTTTTTGGTACCTTAATGTAGTTAGTTACTTGTTTAAACACCTGTTCTCGATGCCCCACGTAGTTAGCAAACTATTTGCAAAAAATTCATACCTGCGCAGTGAGATGCGCAGTGGCTACAGTGCCCCAAAGTCGCCCCTCATCCTGGTGTCGCAAAATTTTCACGGGGTTTCTCGGTACCTGAACCTGGTGGGTTTGGTGTTTAAACACGTTTTTCAGGTGCCCTAGATGGTTAGCAACCAAACTGCAAAAAATCACATTCGCACACCGAGTTGCGCCATGGCAACAGAGCCGCAAAGTATACCGTGCAATATGGCTATATAGGGCTTTAGAACAGCAAAAATAGGCGTCGCCCCCTGGTGTCGGGAGGTTTGCACGGGTTTTTTGCTACCTAAATGGAGTTAGATGCTTGTTTAAACACATTTTCCCGATGCCCTACGTAGTAAGCAACCCATTTGCAAAAAAATCATACCTGCGCAGTGAGATGCGCGTGGGCTACAGTGCCCCAAAGTCGCGTCACCTTGTAGTGTCGGGAGAATTGCACGGGGTTTCTCGGTACCTGAACCTGGTGGGTTTATGTTTAAACACGTTTTTCAGGTGCCCTAGATGGTTAGCAACCTAACTGCAAAAAATCACATTCGCACACCGAGGTGCGCCATGGCAACAGAGCCGCAAAGTATACCGTGCAATATGGCTATATAGGGCTTTAGAACAGCAAAAATAGGCGTCGCCCCCTGGTGTCGGGAGGTTTGCACGGGTTTTTTGCTACCTAAATGTAGTTAGATGCTTGTTTAAACACATTTTCCCGATGCCCTACGTAGTTAGCAACCCATTTGCAAAAAAATCATACCTGCGCAGTGAGATGCGCGTGGGCTACAGTGCCCCAAAGTCGCGTCGACTTGTAGTGTCGGGAGAATTGCACGGGGTTTCTCGGTACCTGAACCTGGTGGGTTTGGTGTTTAAACACGTTTTTCAGGTGCCCTAGATGGTTAGCAACCTAACTGCAAAAAATCACATTCGCACACCGAGGTGCGCCATGGCAACAGCGCCGCAAAGTATACCGTGCAATATGGCTATATAGGGCTTTAGAACAGCAAAAATAGGCGTCGCCCCCTGGTGTCGGGAGGTTTGCACGGGTTTTTTGCTACCTAAATGTAGTTAGATGCTTGTTTAAACACATTTTCCCGATGCCCTACGTAGTTAGCAACCCATTTGCAAAAAAATCATACCTGCGCAGTGAGATGCGCGTGGGCTACAGTGCCCCAAAGTCGCGTCGACTTGTAGTGTCGGGAGAATTGCACGGGGTTTCTCGGTACCTGAACCTGGTGGGTTTGGTGTTTAAACACGTTTTTCAGGTGCCCTAGATGGTTAGCAACCTAACTGCAAAAAATCACATTCGCACACCGAGGTGCGCCATGGCAACAGCGCCGCAAAGTTTACCGTGCAATATGGCTGTATAGGGCTTTAGAACAGGAAAAATGGCCGCCTCATCCTGGTGTCGCAAGGTTTTGCACGCGTTTTTTGGTACCTTAATGTAGTTAGTTACTTGTTTAAACACATTTTCTCGTTGCCCCACGTAGTTAGCAACCCATTTGCAAAAAAATCATACCTGCGCAGTGAGATGCGCAGTGGCTACAGTGCCCCAAAGTCGCCCCTCATCCTGGTGTCGCAAAATTTGCACGGTTTTTCTCGGTACCTGAACCTGGTGGGTTTGGTGTTGAAACACGTTTTTCAGGTGCCCTAGATGGTTAGCAACCTTATTGCAAAAAATAACATTCGCACACCGAGGTGCGCCATGGCAACAGCGCCGCAAAGTATACCGTGCAATATGGCTATATAGGGCTTTAGAACAGGAAAAATGGCCGCCTCATCCTGGTGTCGCAAGGTTTGCACGCGTTTTTTGGTACCTTAATGTAGTTAGTTACTTGTTTAAACACCTGTTCTCGATGCCCCACGTAGTTAGCAACCTATTTGCAAAAAATTCATACCTGCGCAGTGAGATGCGCAGTGGCTACAGTGCCCCAAAGTCGCCCCTCATCCTGGTGTCGCAAAATTTGCACGGGGTTTCTCGGTACCTGAACCTGGTGGGTTTTGTGTTTAAACACGTTTTTCAGGTGCCCTAGATGGTTAGCAACCAAACTGCAAAAAATCACATTCGCACACCGAGTTGCGCCATGGCAACAGAGGCGCAAAGTATACCGTGCAATATGGCTATATAGGGCTTTAGAACAGCAAAAATAGGCGTCGCCCCCTGGTGTCGGGAGGTTTGCACGGGTTTTTTGCTACCTAAATGTAGTTAGATGCTTGTTTAAACACATTTTCCCGATGCCCTACGTAGTAAGCAACCCATTTGCAAAAAAATCATACCTGCGCAGTGAGATGCGCGTGGGCTACAGTGCCCCAAAGTCGCGTCACCTTGTAGTGTCGGGAGAAGTTCACGGGGTTTCTCGGTACCTGAACCTGGTGGGTTTGGTGTTTAAACACGTTTTTCAGGTGCCCTAGATGGTTAGCAACCTAACTGCCAAAAATCACATTCGCACACCGAGGTGCGCCATGGCAACAGAGCCGCAAAGTATACCGTGCAATATGGCTATATAGGGCTTTAGAACAGCAAAAAATAGGCGTCGCCCCCTGGTGTCGGGAGGTTTGCACGGGTTTTTTGCTACCTAAATGTAGTTAGATGCTTGTTTAAACACATTTTCCCGATGCCCTACGTAGTTAGCAACCCATTTGCAAAAAAATCATACCTGCGCAGTGAGATGCGCGTGGGCTACAGTGCCCCAAAGTCGCGTCGACTTGTAGTGTCGGGAGAATTGCACGGGGTTTCTCGGTACCTGAACCTGGTGGGTTTGGTGTTTAAACACGTTTTTCAGGTGCCCTAGATGGTTAGCAACCTAACTGCAAAAAATCACATTCGCACACCGAGGTGCGCCATGGCAACAGCGCCGCAAAGTATACCGTGCAATATGGCTATATAGGGCTTTAGAACAGCAAAAATAGGCGTCGCCCCCTGGTGTCGGGAGGTTTGCACGGGTTTTTTGCTACCTAAATGTAGTTAGATGCTTGTTTAAACACATTTTCCCGATGCCCTACGTAGTTAGCAACCCATTTGCAAAAAAATCATACCTGCGCAGTGAGATGCGCGTGGGCTACAGTGCCCCAAAGTCGCGTCGACTTGTAGTGTCGGGAGAATTGCACGGGGTTTCTCGGTACCTGAACCTGGTGGGTTTGGTGTTTAAACACGTTTTTCAGGTGCCCTAGATGGTTAGCAACCTAACTGCAAAAAATCACATTCGCACAACGAGGTGCGCCATGGCAACAGCGCCGCAAAGTTTACCGTGCAATATGGCTGTATAGGGCTTTAGAACAGGAAAAATGGCCGCCTCATCCTGGTGTCGCAAGGTTTGCACGCGTTTTTTGGTACCTTAATGCAGTTAGTTACTTGTTTAAACACATTTTCTCGTTGCCCCACGTAGTTAGCAACCCATTTGCAAAAAAATCATACCTGCGCAGTGAGATGCGCAGTGGCTACAGTGCCCCAAAGTCGCCCCTCATCCTGGTGTCGCAAAATTTGCACGGTTTTTCTCGGTACCTGAACCTGGTGGGTTTGGTGTTGAAACACGTTTTTCAGGTGCCCTAGATGGTTAGCAACGTTACTGCAAAAAATAACATTCGCACACCGAGGTGCGCCATGGCAACAGCGCCGCAAAGTATACCGTGCATTATGGCTATATAGGGCTTTAGAACAGGAAAAATGGCCGCCTCATCTTGGTGTCGCAAGGTTTGCACGCGTTTTTTGGTACCTTAATGTAGTTAGTTACTTGTTTAAACACCTGTTCTCGATGCCCCACGTAGTTAGCAACCTATTTGCAAAAAATTCATACCTGCGCAGTGAGATGCGCAGTGGCTACAGTGCCCCAAAGTCGCCCCTCATCCTGGTGTCGCAAAATTTGCACGGGGTTTCTCGGTACCTGAACCTGGTGGGTTTGGTGTTTAAACACGTTTTTCTGGTGCCCTAGATGGTTAGCAACCAAACTGCAAAAAATCACATTCGCACACCGAGTTGCGCCATGGCAACAGAGCCGCAAAGTATACCGTGCAATATGGCTATATAGGGCTTTAGAACAGCAAAAATAGGCGTCGCCCCCTGGTGTCGGGAGGTTTGCACGGGTTTTTTGCTACCTAAATGTAGTTAGATGCTTGTTTAAACACATTTTCCCGATGCCCTACGTAGTAAGCAACCCATTTGCAAATAAATCATACCTGCGCAGTGAGATGCGCGTGGGCTACAGTGCCCCAAAGTCGCGTCGACTTGTAGTGTCGGGAGAATTGCACGGGGTTTCTCGGTACCTGAACCTGGTGGGTTTGGTGTTTAAACACGTTTTTCAGGTGCCTTAGATGGTTAGCAACCTAACTGCAAAAAATCACATTCGCACGCCGAGGTGCGCCATGGCAACAGCGCCGCAAAGTATACCGTGCAATATGGCTATATAGGGCTTTAGAACAGCAAAAATAGGCGTCGCCCCCTGGTGTCGGGAGGTTTGCACGGGTTTTTTGCTACCTAAATGTAGTTAGATGCTTGTTTAAACACATTTTCCCGATGCCCTACGTAGTTAATAACCCATTTGCAAAAAAATCATACCTGCGCAGTGAGATGCGCGTGGGCTACAGTGCCCCAAAGTCGCGTCGACTTGTAGTGTCGGGAGAATTGCACGGGGTTTCTCGGTACCTGAACCTGGTGGGTTTGGTGTTTAAATACGTTTTTCAGGTGCCCTAGATGGTTAGCAACCTAACTGCAAAAAATCACATTCGCACACCGAGGTGCGCCATGGCAACAGCGCCGCAAAGTTTACCGTGCAATATGGCTGTATAGGGCTTTAGAACAGGAAAAATGGCCGCCTCATCCTGGTGTCGCAAGGTTTGCACGCGTTTTTTGGTACCTTAATGTAGTTAGTTACTTGTTTCAACACATTTTCTCGTTGCCCCACGTAGTTAGCAACCCATTTGCAAAAAAATCATACCTGCGCAGTGAGATGCGCAGTGGCTACAGTGCCCCAAAATCGCCCCTCATCCTGGTGTCGCAAAATTTGCACGGGGTTTCTCGGTACCTGAACCTGGTGGGTTTGGTGTTTAAACACGTTTTTCAGGTGCCCTAGATGGTTAGCAACCTAACTGCAAAAAATCACATTCGCACACCGAGGTGCGCCATGGCAACAGCGCCGCAAAGTATACCGTGCAATATGGCTATATAGGGCTTTAGAACAGCAAAAATAGGCGTCGCCCCCTGGTGTCGGGAGGTTTGCACGGGTTTTTTGCTACCTAAATGTAGTTAGATGCTTGTTTAAACACATTTTCCCGATGCCCTACGTAGTTAGCAACCCATTTGCAAAAAAATCATACCTGCGCAGTGAGATGCGCGTGGGCTACAGTGCCCCAAAGTCGCGTCGACTTGTAGTGTCGGGAGAATTGCACGGGGTTTCTCGGTACCTGAACCTGGTGGGTTTGGTGTTTAAACACGTTTTTCAGGTGCCCTAGATGGTTAGCAACCTAACTGCAAAAAATCACATTCGCACACCGAGGTGCGCCATGGCAACAGCGCCGCAAAGTTTACCGTGCAATATGGCTGTATAGGGCTTTAGAACAGGAAAAATGGCCGCCTCATCCTGGTGTCGCAAGGTTTGCACGCGTTTTTTGGTACCTTAATGTAGTTAGTTACTTGTTTAAACACATTTTCTCGTTGCCCCACGTAGTTAGCAACCCATTTGCAAAAAAAATCATACCTGCGCAGTGAGATGCGCAGTGGCTACAGTGCCCCAAAGTCGCCCCTCATCCTGGTGTCGCAAAATTTGCACGGTTTTTCTCGGTACCTGAACCTGGTGGGTTTGGTGTTGAAACACGTTTTTCAGGTGCCCTAGATGATCCACGGCGTAAAAACTTTCAAATAGGCCTCTAGAACACTTAAACCCACGAATATTGTTGTACATGCCTACTGTTTTGACAAGATGACCTCCATTTTGTTACATTTCCAATTGACGCGTTTTTGATTGGTCGAAAATCACGTTGACCAATCAAAACGCGTCTAGGATTCACTGTGGAAATCTAACAAAATGGAGGTCATCTTGTCAAAACAGTAGGCATGTAGAACAATATTCGTGGGTTTAAGTGTTCTAGAGGCCTATTTGAATGTTTTTACGCCGTGGATCGATAAAAAATAGATTAATTTATTGAAAGTATGTATATTTCATGGTAGTTTTTGTTTAATTTGCTCAAAGCAGACGAAACAGTCCGTTTCTCTATACGTTCTATATGGACGACTTGTTTGACATAGTACGATTTTTAAGGCTTTTTGGGAATGTATTGGACCATTTCATTAATTGATTATCGATTTTCTTCAAGTAAAAAGTTTTTGTGCATAATAATCCGTTCTAGAGCAGACCTAGAGCAGATAGTTAAAAAAGATTTGACGATCGGGTCGTTTTTGTGAGCTTGGTGACGAGTTGAAAACTACTACCGTTGAACAGGCGTTAGAGACCTTTTCTCTATATATACTATAGTAAGGAAAAATTGAGTCTGTCACCTGTGGTGTCTAGAGTTACGGTACCGTAACTCTAGCCACTGTCTAAGAAAAGAAAAACAATATCATGTAAAATGGTAGTATGTGAAGGTTTGTGGTGGTATGTGTCAGTGTGTGCAAACTCGTCAATTCTGGCCTAGCTCCTGAGAAATTACATTACATACCTCGGGCAATATAGTTGAAATCAGTTAAGGACTATGTAATTTACGAATGTCCTTCATGACTTTAAAATAGGTGTGGTTGCAATAATTGAAATTTACAAATAATTTTCATAAATTTCAGTTTTCATTTTAATCCTAATGAAATAAATATGTAAGTTTAATAGAAAAATATCAGAAAAGTGGTTTAGTTATATCTATTTTTTATGAAAAAAGTGAGTTTAAACATGTAAACTTTTGTGCAAGTTTACATAAAGTACAGTGAAAACAGTTAAAATAAAATCTTATAATCAGATTGTGTACACCCCCGTACAGATGCACTAAGATTTAAAAATACAAATAAATTCATACATTGTCTGAAATCAGTACAATAAAATATCTCTATATACTAAAATTTATAAATTAAATACATGTCCAAAATATAACTTTACACAAAAGAAGTAGTACAAACAAAAAGTACGGTGTCCAATAATGGACACAGGTAATGAAAGGTACACACTTCAAATAGGTATAATTCACTAATGTCATTATCAAACGGCCTGTTAGCGGAAAACGTTTCAGGCAAACAGCAAACGGTTTAAGTATATAGTACACGAGTATGAAACAACCTGAAATAAAATAGTTCCAGTATATTGTGCAAATTAGTAACTGCCATTACAACGAAGTCGGCGGTGTTACTCCCGTTGATTTAGATCAATGAATTTACACACACACAAAAACAAGTAAACAAGAAAATAATTCCTCCTCTCCGAATTCTTCTAATAAATTGAAGTAAAGATTCTCCTGTCCGCTATCTTTAAACGTTCGCGCTTCAACGGATCGTTCAATTACGGTGATTGACTAACGTTAAATGCTTACTGAACGCAGGGCTGATAAAGAACTGGGACTGTTTCATAAGAATCTTACGTAAGATAGCGAAATTTCCGAAATAAACGGAACTTCGTTTACGATGAGAGAATTTCAAAGACGCACTCGAAACTTAAAATCTTTGCTACAATACGATCTGACTTAAGTCAACGTCAAGTAGTGAAGCCCTCAAATTTTGGTCACATGATTTGTTGTCAACAATACAATATAAACTACAAAACATTTAAAGAATACAATATGTTCCACAAACTTCAACGAACAATTTCAAAAACGGAGATTAGAAGCTCTCGAAGAAAATGCACGAGGGCTATACCGAGCCACTATACTCTTCATTTTTCAATACACGGCCAATTTAAACAAAGGTGGTATGACACAATAAATGGTCATCTGCTAACAAAACATCGACCAATTTAAGACGGAACCGATGGATGTCAAAATAAAGTAATTAGGCACAAAAAAGTTCCCACGTGGCGTCAAATAAATACCTTAAAACAATAAATCATCAAATCTACAGACATATATAGTAATAACTTCATAAAAAATAAACCACTCTTAAGACATTTCATCGAAATCTTGCAATCTTTAGATAAAAGTTCAGTTCGCGTATGTACACACGTTTTTGTGATTAGGCCCTCACTTCCGCAAAGATGTGTAATGAATAAGTTTTTAATACACACAAAATGGACGCCCAAATTTAGATTACAGGGCCCACTTATTTGTTTGTTCATATATGTAAATTCAGTCACAGATATAGAAAATGTAAGCCTCAGTGCATCTAAAGTAATATTAGTCCATTCAATATCTGCATATGTATTCTGAATTTGTTCGCTAGAATAAAAGGAAACTTGCACAGAAAATAACGTATTTATTTCTGTATTCACAGGTGATGTGAAGTACCTACGATAACATTGCCTGGTCCAAAAGATTTCAGGCAAGAGGGATAATTAAACAATATGATATTTTTAGCACTGCATTCACCCTAACCAACTTTTTGAGGGCCGGCACTTAAAGGTATCTTTCTGTAATTTCAACTATTACATAGTCCTTAAACCTAATAATTTAAACGCAACATTAGCAGTTAAAACTTCAAATATAGTAGCAGTAAATATTCCAAACCTCAAATATACAATTTATTTTGCAAAGTTTCTATTATTACGAAATTTGACCCTGGCCAGTTCGGCACTGCGCCTCGAAAACTAACGTATACAATCAAAGCACTGTAACTTCCGACTCTTGCATTAGAACGATTCCAAATATCAATCACGTTTTTTTTAAATAAATTATAACATTAATCAATTAATCAGTACTACAATACACCTCATCTCAGTGGTTACAGTACTATAATACACCTAGTCGTAGTGGATAATATACAAAATTGCTGTCTATGTTATTCTTAGTATTATATTTGTAGCAGGAATGAATTATAATTGACATAATACCTAAAATCTATGTTTATTTTAGTGTCTTTTCTAATTGTACATACCACCTTATCTCCTTGTATGGTAATAGAGTTGGAGTTTCCTTGTGTTTTCACAAGATACATAAAGTTTTACTTCATGAACTCATTGAATACACATTGATTAGTGTAGTGAAATTTATATGAGCAGTAGCGTAGCTGTTTTATGTTTTATGTTACATATTGTCTGCTATATTTTACTTAGTATAGTAACTTTTGTCATTCAATAGGTTAAAATCAGTCAGTATATATGGTTTAATTGTAGTTTTGTAAACCTATTACTGTACATGGTTAAAGCTTTAGTTGTGGTTGTGCATTTTATAATTGTCAGTGGCAATCACCCCTTAGTCTACGGTTAGATCCGCCCAGGAATATTTGCTAGTTTCACTGACTCTGTGTAGCCGAACACTATAAATACAGGGCGGAAAGACTGAAACTTTGCCAGTGTCTCTGGACATATAGGTAAGCTTTACCTCGGCCAATTGCTCTTTCTTTTTATTATGAGTTAAGCTGACTTTTAAGGAAAAGATGTAAATATTTTGTACATAAAACTGTTGTTTAAATCATGTTTCGTTGAAAGAACTTAATAATATAATTAAAAGTATAATTTGAATGAAATTGGCTTTGTTTCTTCAATAAATATAACTTTATATCTACAGAGAACCACAGATATTAAAAGAAGTAGATTCGAACCTGGGTAAGATAGAGCCAAGAGTAAGGCTCCTGTTACATATTATATACATAGGTAGTAACTTGTGTGTGCGCACATACGGCTATTAAGTATATAGAAATTGCATTTTCAGTACTTTGATGAAATATCAAAAATTGTTAATTAATAATTTTAAATATAATTGAATATTAAAATGAATATTCAGTAGGGCGTTCCTACCGGCGAACGTAAGTTTTCAGCGATATTCATGAGGGGCGTGTCTAAAACTCGTCTCAGTGGATACTGGTAACGGCCCTCGGCTGATTGGATACAGATAATCTACTCCCAATAACATTGTACCTGTGTACTTTAAACTTGAAATCCGGTCTAAAAGCTTAGCTCATTCACCGTTTACAATGCCAGTCTATGGTGACAGAATAAGTTTGAGTTAGTGCAAATAAATTTATCTCTAGATCTATTTAGTTATATATGTATCCATCATACGAAAAACTTTCAATTGTAAACGCAAAATGGCTTAACCACTTAATTTTTAAACTGTGCCACATACATGTATTTAAAGACTAATGCTTTTTATCAACGCACCTGTGCGTTGATATAAACAATTATCAAGATTTGAGCATTTTGTAGTCGACACCGGTTGTCTTAAGCCAATCAAAACTATGCATTTAAGGTCACATGATAAGAAAATGGCCGTGAAAAAGTAAAAAAAAGGGGTGTGATAATGGACTCGTCTAGTTGTTGACTAAAATCAAGCTGGCGCATAGTCAATAGCGGGCATTAGCGGATGTTTAGGAAGGCTGCACGCTACTAAATATTTTAGCGGACGGCGGAACGATTTACCACATACTCCCCATATTTATTGTATGTTTAGGAAGGCTACACGCCACTAAATATTTTAGTGGACATATACATTTTCACGCAAGTATTTTTGATCGGAAATAAGTAAAATTTACAAAGATAACTAATGAATAGTAAATAGAATTGTTCATTGAAATCAATATGTATTTTATATTCATAACATCCGCCCCGTTAGCAAATGAATATTAACCACAAAATGTATACATCTATGGAGAAGAAATCAAACACGGCTGAGCGTTGATTTCAAGCATTTTTGGAAATGCTAATACTTGTAAATATATAAAATCGATCATGATAATATTACAACATGTCTATATTTAGAAACTAGGGTATTTTTGTTTTGTTTGGTCAGAAAAATTGATTGGTCAGTATTTTTAATCCATGAATAACAAATTGTAAATCCCCTATTCTAATTCTATATACATGTAGTTACATTGTATATAGGCTAGAAATTAAAAGTTACAAATGACAGTTTCAGAGATCCTCTGAATGTGAGCTTCCGATCCTCAACTGAAATTTACCAAGGAAATAGGATTTAATGGTTATATTGTTCAAGGGTTGCACAACCACTCAAAAGTTTCTAGACCCACCCTGGGTTATAATCACTATAAATTTGAGGCATACCCAGTATACGAGCATTTACGAGCATATATGTATTGTTAATACATGTTTTGATCATAAACAGCTTAGTTTAAGTAAACACTTAAGTTTCACTAGCTTTGAACAGTATCGTTGTTTTTTTTTCCAGAAATATTGAGGCGTTTTACAGAATATAATCGGGACTTAAATGTAATAACCTAGAGAACTTGTTTAAGAATTATTTTCATTTGAACCACTAAGATGTCAACTAGTACAGGTAGGTAAATACATTTGTAAATCTTTAAACTGGAAAAAATTGTCTGATTATTAGATTGATTATTCAAGTTTCATATTTAAACTCTTGTAGCCTTTATTTGAAGTAATTTCACATGCAGTTGTTTGCCGTTAATTTTAATATGTTAGACAGTCTTGTAATTATCATAAAAGATGTTAGCTGATTGTCTTCAGCAAAATAGTGTGTACATGTATACTGTTTTTGAACATATGTTTTATGCCACATCTGATAAAAATCAAAATGTTAAAAAAGTGGCTTAAAAAGTTTTGGAAGCCAGAACTAAAGAGATTTCAGAGTTTTATAATTCTGACTAAATCTGAATTATTGCTGGTTTGTATACTTTTATTTTTGAAATAAATGTCGTAAGAAGAAGTTGTTGATCTCTGAGGTTTTCAATGTTTTGTCTTAAATGAACACCATGCTCTACTGATCGAGGAGTCATAGGTAAGAGTCTCTGGTGGGACCTACATTCATTGAGCCTGTCCAGGAAGGATTACTAGGTTGTAATATTACCAATACAATGTGTTGCTACAGCATTAAACCTAACCAAAAAAAGATACAGTATAAGTTAAGTATGTAATCTTAGATGTCTGGTATTCATTGCTGTATTTTTATTCACTCTGTAGGGCCTAAATTTGAATCATTCACTGCATCAAAAGTCAGATGTGTTAATAAATATATCGGTGTATAGTTTTAAGGCTTCTATCTTTTTCCTTTTTTCATTAAGAAACAGAAAACAAAGAAACTGAAATTAAAGAAACTGCCACTGGTAACACTGAGGGGGACAAACAGGATGATGGTCAGCCTGAAATGCCTCAGGAAAGAAGTGAGTAACACTTTATTAGCTTTATTAACCCTGTGGATAAAATTTCCACTAGCAATCAAAACTATTTCAAACATAAATCTATTTAAAATGTCAATTAAAAACTATCTGATGGATAACTGTGAGTTAGTAAACTATGACAGCTTGTGACTTATGTGATAACCTGTACATTTGATCAGTATTAGAATCTGGTTTTAATCTGTGATAATGCTCAATTTATTTTTGAATATACATAATATAACTTTTATACTTTATCTTTCATGTCTCTCTATGTCAAACCATGCAACTGTCTTGGACCACAATGGAAATAAGGAGATCCCTTTTTGTGTTATCCATGTTATTGATGTACTTTGACATACTGGTAGATCTCTGCTTTTCATGATTGATCATATTTATTCTTTTAATCATGTTTGATGTAATGTTTTATGTGTATTGTCCATTTGTTAACTGAATAAATCTGTCTACCATTCTAGCTAGAAGACTATAAGGATAGTGAAGCTATCATACTCAGTTGTGTGCTGGCGTAATACTTCCTGTTATGTTTTTACGCGCAATGTTTTTATATCTTTTAAATCACTTGAAACTTAACACATGTTACTATTTAAGGTTAAATACTAAGTTGCATATTTCTAGTATGAAATTTGATATAATGTTGGCCCTTTTATACTGAAAATTCTTAGAGTAAAGAAATTGTAAACATTTTGTTATATTGTAACTCAAAATGCTACATAACTCATGCAGCCATTTGCCAAAGAAATAATTTAAACACATACAAACTCATGCATAAACTCAAGGACCCTACTTAAACTGTATATAGGGTCCATGATATACATCATCTTTCAAACATTGACAATATTGTGTTTTTTCTTACACTTTGTATGAAATAGTTATTTCATTATTTCAGGAGATTTTTTGATGGATTATTTCTCTAAAGCATTGGGTATCAGCACAGCCCCACCAGCAGTATCGAGATTAGATGAAGTAAGTTTCGAAGGTATAGCTAGATATATAGCCAGTGATAAATGTCAGAAAATTGTAACTATGACAGGAGCAGGAATATCAACTTGTAAGTATTAGTTGTGAGAACTGTTTAATCATTTGTTTATTTGGATTTTTCATCAAATTCTTGCAGCTGGGAATATATAAAATCAAAATAGTGCATAAAATAACTACATTTATTATATATCTAATAAATCCAACCAATCGACAATCTGCATTTGTACCACGTGACCGCCCAATATATTCCCGTATTGGATCCAAAAATATATATTATTTTCGTATTGGACAGTTGGGTACATGTGCACTAAACGATGCTATTCTGGTTTTCGATTTTAATTTTTAACGATCAAATGATGACGACAATTTAAAAAAATACAATAAATATATAATAAAAAGGTTATTATACATTTTACTATACAATACGGTATATTTGGACTCGAACACAGCTTGAAAAGTCATATTGGACACGCCTATCGGCACGTCCAATATGGCTTTCAAAGCTGTGTACTCATCAAAATATATTTTCCTATTGTACAGTAAAATGTATAATACCCTATAAGTATTACATTATTTTGCCCAAAAATGCACTCATGAGCTTGTGAGTTCAAATTGTTAACTCTGAATCCTCTGCACAAATAACTTTAATTAACACATGACCCAAACTCCACACAGGGGTTACGTCACGCATTGCTACTTTAACCACTACCTTCATATGAATCACGTGACGCAAGCAGTACCATGTGACTAATGTTTGAATTTAAACAAGCAATAACAGTAAGCCTAAAATGCATTAGGCCCTAAGCGAAAAAAACATTGAATGATAAAAAATGTGGTTGATTTACAAGTACTGCCAAAGAAATAAGATAAATTAAATAGAAATGTATCATTATGTACCAAAATTGTTTAATTCATGAATAAATTACACCGGAAAGTAAGCATAGTCAGGACTAAGCTGCGTTGTCAATCCAATAGGGTCCTTAGTCCACCTCACGCTTCTAATATGATGCTTTTGGTGAGAAATCTTCAGTATTTATGAGAAAATTATATGTATATGATACCAATCTGATTAAAACCCGATCTAAAATTTTACTGCTCGCATACTCGCCAATTTAGATCTGGCCTTTTCCAAACGAAGGTCACGTTCAGGTGACCTTTTCTCATCATAATATTCATGACGAAATTGTTATGATACGTAACTTGTTTACATCATCTACGTCACGCAATTTGAAATGAGCCACCAATCCCAGACTGTGAATAATACCGCAGTTAAATTAGCATGCAAACATAGGTCTAAAAATAGAAATTACGAAATCAAAATGTGATTAATATTGTTTTCGTCTAGATGAAAGCTACGCATCGATTGGACGACACAAAGTTCATCTCGACGTGACCTTGCATTGACGAAGTAGAGATCCAGTACGACAACGCTCTACAGGATCTCTGTTTACGGAGATTGATATGATACTGAATAATATATCATTTATACTAAATGACTAAAATAAGTACAATTATTCATTTAATATTTACTTTGCCGTCTTTGCGTAACATTTTGTTATTTATGCAATTTTACACACTTTAGGTAACCGGTGTCAGGGTAAAAGTAATCTTGGTTTTTTTACAAATTATTTATTCATACTATTTATTTTTTCCCTTTATGTACTTTGAACATCATATTTTACTAAAAAAAGACTAAATTTATTGAAAATATTGAAATGTAAAAGAAAAGATGAAAAAAGTTTTTCGGCTCTCTGAGGGACGAATTTACTTGTGGTGGCAGTTAGAGCTCTACACCGGTATACGATATATATCGAATACCGGTATTGTAGGTTCGATGGATATATCGGATCGATCGTTTCCGTATCGAACAAAATATCGATCAAAGATGGTCATACAATTAAAATCCATGGCCTGCAAACCAGTTGATATTTTGTATCGCCAAAACAACATTCTACTGCTTCAGGGTCGGTATAGACTTATTTACGGACGTACAATCTGATGACATTCCTTTACGTAAACGTCTTACGCAGGTGACGTCATGCTTTGTTCTTTTCAATCAAAGAAAAGTAACTGTTGCGGGTTCATGTAGAAAGTCTTCTATATGTATTATACTTTCATTTTCAATAAGTCAGGGGACCAACAAACAGTATTTAGAATACAGTAGCGTGTTCAATTACACAAAACGTTACAGAACTTTACATAACGATACATTCGGAACTCCTCGGCCATTCGCTGCGAATAGTCTAATCCAAAACACAAATATGCGATCGTTAAGGCAATGAGTGATGTTTCAAAATTTACAGACTAAAAACGAAACATCACTCAATGCCTAAACGACCATATATTTGTTTACTTCAACACCGGTAGTTTCAAAATAGCGTCTAAATATGTCCGAGATTATTCGCAGCAAATGGCCGAGGAGTTCTGAATGTATCGTTACGGAACGTTCTGTAACGTTCGCGGTAACTGAACTCCCTACCGCTCAATTCTTGGAACCAGTAGTCACTCGGATTTGTCCGGGCAGGTCCGCAATGTATAGAGAACTTGATTGTACAGAAGTGATAAGTCCTGTGGTAGCTTAAGTTCTGAAAGAGTATGTTTTCACAATTGCCGAATGTAGACCCAGACTCACTGGATGCAATGCTACATCTTTAAAAATATTTAAACGTCAAAATTTTTTTTCATTTAGATATTAAAAAGACCGTGCATTTAGTAGTATGTTGCTTCTACAATAAATTAAATGAATAAAACAACAGTGTTTTGCTGTCTTATAAAAATTATATGTATTATTAAAATATCATATGATATATCGAATATCGATCATTTTGTATCGATACGAATATCGTATCGATCATTCTGATCGATATAGAGCCCTAGTGGCAGTGGTTATTGATTTGATAAAGGGAGATAACCGTCGTGGGGAGTTTGCACATGACCTTGTTTGCCACTTGATTCAAATTTTGTGCGAAGAATTAATGTTAACTATGAATTAATATTGAATTTTTCTTGAAATAAAAAATAGTACTTATTTTATAAGCTATTTGACATCATTCAATTATTTGACTAGAAAAAGAAATCGGGGGAAAATATTTTTGTTGTCCTCATTAGTAATTGTAGATCAAATGACTATTGACCCTTAGTTAGCAACCAAAATCAGCCCAACTCAACAGCATTCCTGGGTACTGGGCAATATATATGTTTGCTGTGACCCAACAACATGTCACTATCATTACCGTCGGTACCTGGCCGACAATATATACAATTATCAAGATTTGAGCATTTTTGTGTCGACACCGGTTACCTTTAGCCAATTAGAACGATGCATTTGAGGTCACGTGATGAAAAAAATGACGTCAAGTAGTCAAAATAGGGGTGCGTGTATAGACTCGTCGACGACGTGTACTATCCGGTAACCTGTTTGTATTACCAGAAAATATCATTATCGATGTATGAACGAGTACTAGTTTCAAGGAAGTTGCAATTTATAAAACCAAAAAACATGCATAACTAACTGTAACATGTTCATTTCTTGAAAAAAAATCGCATTAGTTGAAAAAAGCAAACCTATCTTCCCTACTTCCGAGCGAGTTTATTAGTAAATATGAACGTTCGATTAGCTGGCGGAATATGGGGCAGAACATGTTCTTGAAACGAATAATCTGGTTTGCTTATCAGTAAAATATAGTTTCTTAATGTAAAATGGACAAGTGAATTGTGAAGTCTACCATAATAATGCTTTTGTACGTACACAATCGGAATTTGTCTGGACAGCACATGGCAATTCGATGGTTTATTTTCTGGCCTTACAGTGTGTAGAATTCATCAAACGCTCTGTAGTCTATAAATAGACTTGGGACGGTTTAAAGCACTGACGAATATCTGAATCTGTGGTAATACGTCAGAGGACCACTGCTGGTATTTATATCCGACGGGAATGGAGGCGCTCTAGTCGAGCTTCTGAAGGGCTGATTTAAAACCCTCTAATGTATAGGCATGCACTGTTTGGTCTGCATATTGCTTGAATCTTTATACTCGTAGGAGAATACACGGCTAAACGACGATTTCAAGCATTTTTGTAAATGCTAATACTTGTATCACTACTACAATAACAAGGAGTGGGCGTGGCCAGACTGTTACAATGTTAGACTGGTAATCATTTGATAGCATTGGTTCATACTCCATCCAAACCCTACCCTGAATCTAAGTTGTAATAACTTGTTTCAAGCTAAAACTTGAATTAGTATAGTACTACAATGACTGTATTTTGACTCCTATCATATCACAACTTGCTTGCAGGGCTCGACATTATAGGTCGTCCTATTGACCCTGTCCACCTATATCTGGGTTTGAGCAACCTGTTAATTACTGCTATTATTATTAAAGATACGGTTCTGGCAAGTTAGATATATAGCTGGCTGTTCATTCTGGCAACCTTGTTTAAAAATTAATGTCTAGCCCTGCTTGCTAAAAGATAATTATGCAGCCATAATAATTTCACATTCAGCATGTGTGTGTAGGCTTTTGCATTGTGTAAAGCACACATATAAATGACACGTGTCATGACAAAACCTGCATTAATGACGTTGTTGACGTTCACGGGAAAATCCACTTTAAAAATTACGTCCTATAATTTTCGTCACGCATGTTTACGAGCGGACAGTTTTAGCTCGGCGTAGATTTGAATTTCTACCTTGAAGTTCATAGAGTTTATAGTTTACTCGTACTCGATGGATTGTTTTTAAAACGGGAGAGGAACTTGTCGTTAAGTTAATCCTGACATATTGTGTTATATGTTAGAGTTATAATAATAAATTATACCCCCGCTTCGAAGAAGAGGGGGGTATACTGTTTTACCCTTGTCCGTGCGTGCGTGCGTCCGTCCGTTACAAAATTTCCGTCGCAGTTTTCTCAGCAACTATAACATGCAGCAGCCTAATACTTTGCATATTGCTTCATCCCATAGTCCCATGTGGTGTAAAGCGATTTCATGCTCCTTGCTAATCTACTTCCTGTTTGTCGCATATTTTTAGATTTTTGCGGGGGTATCACTAGTGAGCATTAGCTCACAGATTTACTTGTTTTATCGGATTATTACAGTACTCCTCACAATCCTATTACCGGTCATTTTTGAACATTTTCAGTGATAACATTTTTTTTTTCATGTAACAAATAAAATTTTGGATCTTGTATTTCGATCCCTGCTTAGTCAATGCATATATAAAGAAAAGGGATAATAAACTCAAAGTTTTGTGCTCCAAATACGTGTCTCAAACGCAAGAGGAAGTTGTCCTAAATAAAACGGACGAGCATTCATTTGTCGTATCTTCGTTTTTTTTTCATTTCTTCGCCACGAAGTATAACCAAATTATATATGACGTCATTTTCGGTGAAATCAGAATTTGGTAAACTTTCCTTGGTCGTTTAAAGGTTCAAAGTAGAGGACAATGTCATAAATCGATACGTTTTAAGGCAGCGGGTGAATATAATGTATTCACTGATTCACTGAGCTGCGAGGGGAACTCAAATCAAGCCGTACTCGGCGGACAATAAACAATATCAAACGTTATCAAGTGTTTCGTAATATATTGCATATATAATTTATGAACACTTAGACAAAACGTATGTAGGTCTTTACAAGTGAAGTACCAATATAACAATATATCTAAACTATCGAAGTTAAATCTATGTTTATTCAGAGTCATAAATCAATAGCTGACGCAAGCAATAGCTGACGCAAGACGCAAAGCATTAACAAATAACATGTTATTGTTTACAAACGTACATTTAAAAATGTTTCATGTGAATTTAAGATCTATCGAATGAAATACTTTTAAATTTGATTTATTTATACTTACATATCTTTCATTTTATATGAGTTTATGTTTCTTAGGATTGCACCAATCATTACGCAGCAAAAATAGAAAACATTATATAATGTTTTTGCATGATGTATTTTCTTTACACTCTGTTCATTTTATAAAAAAAATATTTAATCTGTATATAATTAACAATTTTACGCACTTCAGTACAGAATATTCTCCCAACCCTCATCCCTAATCAACGGCTCTGTTGTCCCAAGCTCAAAGTCGGCGAATTTCAAAGATCATTATCAATTGCTATTTAACACTGGTCAATTAAAAGTTTCAGTCCTGACATAGTTTACGAGTACAGCCACAGTTAATCTGTTAAATGAAGCGTGTCATCACGTATACGGTATAATAATCGCCTGATAATATCAATAATAAGTGTTACACACATAGTCTGTCTAACATCCTGTCATAAAGCAAACAACTATTTTCTTAATTGGTGTATATTGTTACTGCGCACTGCAATGGACCTTCAAAGGATTAAAGCCATAAAACAGGACTGTTTGGTAGGCTGTCGTCATCAAATATCAGTCGTACACACGCCTAGCTAGTTGACGATAATAAATGAAAACTAATTTGTTATTGTACTGATAATAAATTATAATAAGCTTGTATTCTGAATTCAACTGGAAAAGTTTGGCTGCAGAGATTGGCTGATTGAAGATTGATTGATGTAAACAACATAAATATAATACGTACACTTATGAAAGTGTGACATTTTCTTGTGTAGAATTCCCATAATACACATATCAAGGAATAAGCTTTTTGTTGTTGTTTTTTTTATCACCGGAATTACAGTCTAAATCACTAGCAACTAATTGATTACGAATTTGTTTGTGCACAAATTTTTAGGGGACGAATCTATACCTCCATCGTTTAGATTGGATTTATAAACTTTCGGTTTAAAATTTAAACACGAATTCTATCAATTATCTCAAATAATTGTGAGAATTAAAAATCTTTTAGTATATATAAAAAACGTAATAACAAATTTTGAATAAGGAAACATTTACCTAATAAAATGACATCTTTATCAATTTTAACGACATCGACGAAAAGTGCTCACGAAATTTGTGGACATGACCTGATGATGGTAGGACAAAAGGTCCCATGGACAAAAAGTCCCATGTCATTTTTGAAAGGGGTGGACAAAAAGTCCCATGTAGTTTTGCCACCCTGGACAAAAAGTCCCATCTCAGTTTGTCAGGGGTGGACAAAAAGTCCCATGTCAATTTTACAGGCTGGACAATTTGTACCATCTCATTTTGACTATTGTGATGATAAGGTCCTCATTCATTTAAGTCCCATTGTCAGGTGATCAATAGAATCTATCATCATTTAATGCAAACTGTTAAAATCAAACATTTTTATTGTTATATTTAATTATTTTGTCCCAGTGATAGGTGGACTGTCTCCATCTATCAATTAATTCTAATTGTTCTAATAACAACTTCTGTCTTTATTTTCATACAGCTTTGTTTTGTTTCGTTTGTTCAACTTAACTGATTTAATATGCATAATATAAAGTTAAACAAGTAAATGTATAGTGTGGTCATTGAGTACAAATCATAACTTTGTTACTTGTATAGAGTGACGTTACCTATGCTCGGTCACTTTTATGTCCAAATCGAAGCGGGTAAACAGTATTCTGTCAATTCATGTAAAATTCATACCGCAATATCGTCTACATGTTGACCTACTTCCGTTTACAGAAAAACAAGCGTCTGACTATCCCGAATATTGGATAAAATCGGCGCGGAGTATTATACTTAAAACACGGTATATTTGGAAAATTTCGGACCAGTGCTCGGTCACCTTGTTTTACGTAAAATAGACGTAAATATGTGAGATTTTTATTTTCAATTGATAGATTATTATATAAATATTATAAATTTAAGTAAATCATAACGTTTCTTGAATTATCATAATAATTATAAGTGAATAAGACAAGGCTGTTCAAATTCGATTTTCTAGCGATAACAGAAGGTGCTGTCCGTATCTTTCGTCTGCAAAAACAGTCAAGCATTTCAATGATTATGATTTTGGGTTTTCTGCGAGTGTTTGAAAGATAGCCCTAAAAATAGACACGAATCAAGAGGTTTCCATTTTTATTTTCTGAAATTTAGATGGGGTGACCGAGCATTGGTAGTGACCGAGCATAGGTAGTTGACTCTAAGTCCTATAAAATATGGAACCAAACAGAGATGAGATGGGACTTTTTGTCCACCCTTGACAAACTGAGATGGGACTTTTTGTCCAGGTGGCAAAACTACATGGGACTTTTTGTCCACCCGTGTCAATAATGACATGGGACTTTTTGTCCGTGGGACCTTTTGTCCGGCTCCCGACCTGATATCGCCCGAAGTTTGACAGCAGCTATTATGGAAATTCTACCTTTAGCGGGTAATTGTATATATGATTATAGAATTAATTGAATATTTTGGTTGCTGAGGGAACAACGAAAATTATCATTAACACAGTAAAATGTAATACCCATGTAACTATATGCATGTATACATATCATTATAGCGGTCTTTTTTTTAAAGAACAGTATGACGTAACGTCATTATATTCATTTTGACATTATTCTGATGAATACCATCGGTACTTTAGATTACTATAGCGTCAAAAGTAAGCTGTATTTCCGAAAGCGGTTTTCGACTTCAAAAACTACAAACTTTTTCTATATAAAAATGCAAAAACATAAAATCGAAAATTTTGTCTTTAAGGCAGGTTTTTCCATGACGCGGCTCAAATTTAAGTAAAGAATTACTAATGAGTATTTGGTCAATCATTGGAAGCTGTTGTACCTATTGTTTGTGTACTGAATGATGTTATTTATTGTATTTACAGCTGCTGGTATACCAGACTTCAGATCTCCAGGTACTGGATTATATGATAATCTAAAGAAATATAACTTGAAAGAACCAACTGAAGCATTCAGTATTGATTACTTTAAGGTAATAAACAACATAATATTGTTTGTTTTACTCAACTGTCAAAGCTTGAATAATTTCACAGTGACTGAATGTATTACATTTATACTCAAGGCCTCGCTATTACTAAAATATATTGACTAAAAACCTATCATAGGACATAAGCATCTCTACTCAGTCATAAAAGACACTTTCGGAAATTTATGAATGTTAAAAAATGATCATTTTAACATACAAATTTACCGTGAAATTATTCATGTTTTGACAGTTGAGAAAATAAACGAACTACATTGTATTCAACATAATATCATTTGTTTTTCTCAACGGTCAAAGCAAGAATAATTTCATGGTGACTTAGTGTTTTAAAAAGCTTGTCCTTAAACAATCATGTTATTCTAATGGCACGTTTTAAGTTTGGGTGGGACAAATGAATAGCTTAGTGGTTATACATTAGGGGTGTAACGGTTAACCGATATACCGGGTAATATTGCAATACGACTTCTGATGGTTTTTAACCGGTTCGTTTTTCTCTAAACTGGTTTTTCTAGTAATGTTCCATACTGATTGTTTTTATCAGAGTCTGAAATTTAAATGTTTGAATAAATGTTAAAATGTGTTCGTAAACTTGAAATATTTTTTCGTAAAGTGAGAGAGTAATTATCTTTGTAAGTCCATCCAAAACCTTTTTTTTCTAACTTATTCAAACATTTGCATAATACCTATAGATCATTTGAAAATACAAATATCTATGTGCAATGTTAATCAAATTAAGATGATGCACGTGCATTAATTCATGCAATGCATGTATGCGCAAAAGAACAATATGTACGTATTGCAATATATTGCAATACGGCTTTAGTATATTGCAATATATTGCAATACGGTTTTTACTGTATTGTTACATCCCTATTATACATTAACTTCTTTCAGAGTCAATGCAACCTTGGTACTACTATATAAGCAGTTGTATTCAGTCACTGTGAAATTATTCAAACTTTGACAGTTGAAAAAAAACAGCTTATTATATATTATTTAATGTTTAATCACATAAACATAGGGACTTCAGAGTTAAAATTTAAAGAAAAATTATTCTATACACAAAGGGGCATTATTTGAAAACATTTGATAGAAGACCACTAGATTATATTGTCTGCCAAATATGGTACAGATAGATTTCATGGTTTCAGGGAAGAAAATTTATTAGATTTCACCATATAAGTCCATTTAAAACTGTTTATTCCAGAGGTGATGGGTCACTTTGACCACTGGAGCATAATTTGAACATTTTTGTTGCCTAAGGACCTTTAGGCAATGTTTACATGCATATTTATGTTAAGTATCATCTACTTTTTTCAGGAAAATCCAGAACCTTTTTACATGATTCGTAAAGAGATGTTTGGAAAACCTTATAAGGTAGGGCAGCCATAAATTACATGTATCTGGCCTATTTTTATTAAGTTGAATGATAATTAGTCAATGCTGGAAATATTCATAGTCATTTAATACTTGTTCCTAATTTATTGTAAAGAAAAATTAGCTTAATCTGTTTCTTCCTTTTTTCTTCCATGTATGATTATATCATAATAATAGTACTCTTGCCTGACCCCTATTTTCCATGCTTAATGATGTCACAGTTCTTGCTATACCATATATCTTGCCAGTACAATAATAACATGCCCTAGACTGAGTACCTGTTCATTTAATTGGTTTACCCTTAAGTCCAGAATGTTACACACAGTGAATCAAACACATCTCTTGTATTCAATTCGTCTTCACAACAAACTTCTATTTGCACTGGACATACGGTCCAACATAATGGAAATATTTACTGGACCAAGTGAAAGTTTACTGGATCGAAAACAATCTTAAGCGATTTGTTTAAATATGCTGTCAATTGTAATGCATAATATATTCTAAAATAGAATAAACAATGAACACAACAATTACCTAAATAAGTTTTGAAAAATTTGGACTTAAAACTACTCTGTTTCTTATTCACACATGACACTTCTCATTAGTTATATGATTTTTTATTTGTTCGGGACTTCAGTCCTGTACAAATATATTTACCATATTTCCAACCCTTTCCGACTCTGAAAAGTTATATAATCCAGAAGTAGTCCCTCAGTATATATGTATAGAGCAATTCAAAAAGATCGCCTGCTATGACGGGCGCATTAATACACTAGTAATCCGAACTATATCTCAAGCATAATAATATTTGCTGCTATGTTATGCGTCTCAGTAGGGATGATTACGTCATCTATGTAATGGAGTGGTATCAAAGATTCACGACCCATCGTTTGTGCCGGTTGTCAGAAGAGATGTTGCATTATCTTATGTAAGAGAATGGTTCTATAGGAAAAGTTTAAAGATCAAAATATTAATGACTTTGAATGATGTCTGAAGAGTGGACACATACAGATGCAGTAGAATAAATGTGCATGAATGATAACTTTTAAGCGGAAGTTATTGAATTGTTTTAAGAATGACCCCTTTGACTTGTGGTGACTGTGGGAAAAAATCAGTAGTGTGTTCGCCTTTCCAGTTTACCTGTTGTATTCACAGGTCGATTGTATAAATTGTTTTGAACCGGAACAGTGCTGGTCTATCTATCAAACTAATATCATTGAACTGTTCTTTGTGAACGAATGTTTTGTTGGAGCCGGAAATCTAAATCAACTTTTCAAACCCGAACAAATTCAGTGCATTCAGCGCTTTGATTAATGAATGTGTGAAATGATACAACAAACATTTTGTGAACCACCAGACCACTTACGATCCCAGGGCTAATTTGGTGGACATGGTCCAGGGTCCACTGGCTAAATTCAAAGACTGATATACATGTACATGTATAATTTACCTATGTTTTTATGTTTACAGCCTACACCTTGCCATTACTTCTTAGAGTTGCTAGATAAGAAAAAAAAATTGTTGAGACATTTTACACAGGTAAAATTTCTGTTTTATCTTGAATTATAATAATATATGAACTATATTTAGTGGAAAAGTACAGACAAGATATGTGTAGTTTTGTTTGTATTCTACTTGTTGGTAAAAAAACCGTGAAATGCACATGCATGCTTCATGGACCCAGCCAACTATGGTTTAACAATCAATTCGGTCCGTCGAAATACCCCAAAGAACCCCAAAGAACTCTAAACACTTAAAAAGTTTGCAAAGTTCTTAGGGGTTGTTAGGGGTGTTTTAAGTTCTTTGGGAACGGTTATTTGGGATGTTTCGACGGACCCCAATCAATTTTACTCACAATTTCGGTGTAGCTCATAGTGATTTGAAAGCTTTCTATGTTTAAATATTTCATGACTATATGTAAATAAATGCCTGGTATTGAAAAATGTGGAGTTAGAAAAGTTGTTGAGTAAATTTTATAGTCAAGAACTGTAATTGATGCTAAAATATACAAACCTCTGTTGCAGAATGTTGATGGATTGGAAAGGAAGACTGGGTTAAGTGCAGAGAAGTTAATAGAAGCTCATGGTACCATGACGACAGGTCATTGTATGAAATGTGAACATACATATGATCATAAATGGATATCTGATAAAGTCACTAATAAAACATCAGGTTCCCCAGTACCATATTGTGATCAGTCTGGATGTGATGGTGTTATTAGACCAGGTACTGTATAGCAGTTTTCGAATTTAGCCTGTTGACCACGTCCACTGCAATCCCGTTAGTACGGTAACGTTTAGAATGTGAGTGGTATTACAGTGTACCAACTATTTACAGCTACTATTTATCATATTCCATAAAAATCCTTTTTTGTTACAAGGTATATTCAATTCTAGGAAATATTATGCTAAGTCATTAAAATGGCCTGCATACAACATATCCCTTAGAATGATTAAAATTTTGGTCCAGTATACATTTATTTGGTCCAGTAAGAAAATCAATTTTGCCTTGACTGAATGTCTTGGGCTATTGACTGTTTATCTTGAATATCGTGAACATCAGTATAGGTCTTATTTTTGGTGCTTGTTTTTATTGGCCCCAAGATTGAGATCACCAAATATTGACCATGCCAATATAAAACACTGCAAATATTTTATTAAACACCGCCAAATATTTGTTCAAGAAATCAATTAGCCCTACTTCGGAAAACTAATAAGATAAGTTGGACAGCTGTTATATATAGCTGTTAAACAACATGTCAATCTCCGTAAACAGATATCCTGTAGAAGTTTGTTGTTCAGGATCTCTAATATCTCAGTGGAGGGTCACATCGAGATGAACTTTATGTCGACCAATCAATGCGTAGCTTTCATCAAGACGAAACACTTTTAATAACATTTTGATTTTGTAATTTCTATTTTTAAACCAAGGTTTGTGAGCTAATTTAAAAGCGGTATTATTCACAGGCTGTGATTGAATGGCTCATTTCAAATTGTGTGACATAGACGATATAAACAAGTAACTTGACATAACAATTTCGTCACGAATATTATAATGAAAAAAGGTCACCTGAACGTGACCCTCGTTTGAAAAAAAGGCCAGATCTAAATAAGCGAGTAGGCGAGCAGACAATTTTAGATCGGGTTATAATCAGATGGACAACATGTTCAACTCAACATGGTTTTTAAGTGAATTTTTATGATAGGTGTAAGAACCATAGTATAAATTGCACATTCAAATACCTGTAGCCTGTTCAATTACCCTAAACGTTCCAAGACGTAGTGGTTAGCATGTCTGACTTTGAATCCGGAGATTGCGAGTTCGAGCCCGGTCGTGGTAGGTCATACCCTATACATGAGTTGTCAACCTCATGGTAGAGTAAATTAGTACTGGTGATAGAAAAGTGTCCAGTAAACCTATAGTAGGGAGAGCTGGCCGTCGTATATATGACCTAAATATGTGTTGAATAGGACGTTAAACTCAATAAAAAAACAACAAAAACACATTAGATAAGTCATATAACGGCGGTCAGTCAACCTACTCACTCATCCTGGAAAGGCTAAATCTCTGGATTTAGCTGTTAACCAACTACTAAGCGCATACTTTCGTCAGTGACTGACAAACTGCCCTACATAATGAAAACTCATTGGTAGGAGGGAGAATGGCCGTAGAAATAATTTCATGACCAAGCTCCACGAAAGTATGCCCCACCCGGGAATCGAACCCATGACCCCTCGATCAGTAGACTTGCGTCCTACCAACTGAGCTAGCCGGGGGCTTTTTTGAACAGGTGAGGTGAAAAAATGGCTACTTTTCACACATGTTGCAACAAGTTAAGGGTTAACATTTTGTAATATTTCTATGATTACAGATATTGTCATGTTTGGGGAAACGTTACCTCAAATATTTGTTGATCATGCAAAGGTTAGTTATTGTTCAGTTAAATTTACTTTATCAAAAAATCTAATAGATTCTTTTGCTTTTTTAGTAATTTTCAACTTAAAAATCATAATTTCCTTCATTGCTTTATTTTGTGCTCAAGTATCTACTGAGCTATTTAATTTACCCGTTGATTTATTTACCTGTTGATTAAATGTCAGGAATGGGTTTTACAGCCTTTATAGATCATTTCATATGTTTTCTGATAGATTTATCTTTCAAATTCATAAACAGCTTTTCTTATTACAAATCCACTGTTTGTTATGCTTTGATTTTACTCTTTATAAAAATAACATGCAATATGACATGTTCAGTAATGTCTTTTTATTGTTTAGAAGTGGTAGTGTATAAATAGTGATTAAGTGATTTACACTACTTGTGAGTTCAACCTCTCTTGACTACACCCATTGGAAGGCACTGAAGTGTGTTGCTGTTCAGGGGTTGCTGCTCTGCAGAAGTTAAATTTAATTTAATTTAATTAAAATTACATGAGAAATATAAAAAATCAAAGCGCTAAAGGCACTGGAGTTGTTAGACAGAGAAAAAACATGTTGTGCTTCGGTCACTTAATGTGCTAAAAAATGTGACAAAATATGTAGAATAAGATTTTGTTTCTTGAAACATAGACTGCAGAGCTTTCGTTGTATGAAATGTATCTTCAAAATGGTGCCATTTGTACTTGTAAACTATACATGAAAATCCAATTTTAATTCGATTGTCAAAAATACCGATATCCCAATGTTCAGGTAAATCTAATTTAGACTTTGATTACAATGCATACTCCTATAATTGCACAGATATAATTCCTGTAGTTATAAGCCAGCATTTTTTACAATTTACAGTTTTTAATCGTCATGATTTTATCTAAAAAAAAACCGAAAAAAACAACATACAACGGTTATATATTCATGTATACGCCGCACTACTTCCTGTGCATTGTTGTTGTGTGATATGAGTTAAGCGTCTTAGCCAAGATATGTTTTATCGTCTACGTATAGAATGAGAGATTAATGCGTCACGCCCTTTCAAATTGGGGTTCAGCACAGGGAATCTTCGAACAATTAATGAAAACTCTGTATATCATAGGTTTGAAGAGTTGAGCCCCGTCGTGTACCTAAAAAAAGTAGAAAAAAGTAAGGTTGCTACACCGATTTCTCAAATTGGCGTATATAGTTGTTCGACAAGCGAACAACTAAAAAACTGTCTCTTGTGCTGAGGATTTGTTTTTTAGAGGGCTTTTCTGCTGAGGTTATACTGTATATGAATGCTATGCATGTAGATTTACACTGTTTGAACACTTAATAACAATTAAATGTATTACCTGTATTGTGTCTTATGTGCTTGTAAACTTATACAGTTAATGTGAAAGTATAATATATCTGCATATAAGAATATAAAAGCTAGGATATAAAAAAGAACCAATTAACAGTTTCATATTGTCATCTGCATGTTTAAAGGCAACTGTTTACAACAGCCATTGTAGCACATTTGTGCCATACATTTATATAGTGCGTACAAAATAACAAAACGTGTTTTGGTAAACATTAAAAATTAGACAATTCATTTCAGGGGTAGGCAGTATTGAAAATAATTTTTTGTAATTCATTTAACAAAATTAGCATAGCGGATAAACCACCACCACTTGGTATTGTCCGTTTTTTCTCAACTGTCAAAGCTTGAATAATTTCACGGTGACTGATTACACTGTTTTTGTACTGGCGGCCTAATGGTTATTAAAAATATATTGACTAAAACTTATCAAACGGCATAAGAAGCTTTACGCAATCATTATACACACTTTCGGAAACTCATGGGGGTATTACGACAATAATTTAAACAAACGCATTCACCGTAAAATTTTTCATGTTTTGACAGTTGAGAAAAAAAACGAACAATAAATCATGCTTGTAATGATTGAACCCTTTTCTATTACACCAACAACTAAGACACAAGTATAGTGCGGACAAGTTGACCCCGACCTGACCTTTATGCAAGAATATTCATTACATTGAATACGAATATAATATTAAATGTCGATAGCAATCGGATTATATCGCCGAGACTTGAATGTAATTTTAACACAGGGATTAATTTTAAAGTACTTTTAAAGCGTACAATGAGTGTTTATAACACAAAGACCAGACCAGATGATTATACGATGAGGCTAGCTACCAATTCAAATGGTGTGGGTTTTATCCCCACAACCGCCATCCCCCATCCATTTTATCATTAATTGTAATCTGAAGGTAAGAACACAAGCTTCCCGTTTGAATTCATTTGAATCGTGAGTTGTTATACATGAGGGCTGTGTATACTCTATCCATGTCTTATTTTATCTTAAATACGTAACGAGTCGAAGTATAGAGTAGGCGTGGTACAGATTTTTGCCGGGATATGTGTAGATGATAATTAGATGCAAATGTGAAAGGTAAGGTCGGGTTCAATGTGTACGCACTATAAAACATATCACAATTGTTTATTTTAAAGTCATCCTGGGCATCCCTTGTCCCAGGTTAGTTCATTGTATTGTTATTATAAACAGTGTTTTGTTTTTGTTTGTTTGAACTATTCCAGCGATGATTATCATAAGTGAAACAGATCGACCTGCCTGAATATTTTTCATTCAGTTCTTTCAGTGCTTTGATTCTTTTCTTAAATCATATTGTATTTTTATCATATATTTATTAATTTATTATTGTATACATTATCACAGGAAGTAAAAGATTGCGATTGTTTGATTGTTATGGGTACATCTTTAGTTGTTCAACCATTTGCATCAATTACCTCCTGGTCAGTATTTATTATAAGTTTGACACTCATAGTTTTGATTAGGGGTGTAACAATATGGTAAAAACAGTATTGCAATATACTGCAATACACATGGTTCTTTTGCGCATACATGCATAGCATGAATTAATGCATGTGCATCGTCTTAATTTAATCAACATTGCACATACATGTAGATATTTGTATTTTCAAATGAGCTATACGTATTATGCAAATGTTTGAATAAGTTATAAAAAAAGGTTTTGGATGGACTTTCAAAGATAATTACTCTCTCAATTTACAAAAAATATTTCAAGTTTTTGAACACATTTTAACATTTATTCAAACATTTAAATTTCAGACTCTGATAAAAACAATCAGTATTAAACATTACTAGAAAAACCGGTTCATAGAAAAACGAACAGGTTAAAAACCGTCAAAAGTCGTATTGCAATATTAACCAGTATATCGGTTAACCGTTACACCCCTTTGATACACTATAGATAAATATATATACATGTACATTGTATATACTGGTATGTACGTACAATATCACCTTATTGGGAAAGCAATTTTTAATGGATGAATCTTAAAAATGCTCATATGAATATTAGTTACTAAAATATATACAAAATGTACACAAAAAGCTGCATCTTTACATCGCACTTATTTTCCTGATAATTTTGAATTTTAAACTCCTTTCACATTTTTAATTTTTTATTTTAGCTTGATTGTGAAACAAATTCTTACAACTTATTTATCAATCACTTCCGTTTTCTGGTCCCCCAGTACTAAGCTAGTAGGATAATGTTTCTTGGACTCAAACCAATGTGGAGCTGGCTAGCCAATTATTACCAGTCCAACATCATAACTGCTCAGCCGTGCCTGCTCCTAAGACATTTTCACATTTAAATTGGCTTCAAAATATCAATTAATCTAGCTTGTGTTGGCTCAAACCTCACTTTACAGATGATCACACCCTTTTGTCTTGAATTTATTTAAAAATGTAAAAAATGATTATGGAAAAAATCAAGTTAGAGCATTGTTGGATTAATCAAACGATTAATTAAATTACACTTTATTATATATTTTATAATTACAGGACTAAAGAGGATGTACCAAGATTGTATATAAATATGGAAAAAACTGGGGGAGGGGTTAGTATAAACAAAATTTTATTTACAATTGAAGATCCTGGCAGGATGAATACCAACTCAAGGCTCTTACAATAGTGGGGTTCTACACGTTTAAAAGCTAGGAGCTAGCTTGGCCAAGCAGTTTGAACATTGCTGTGGTTAAATCATTGGGTATTCAGATTTGCTTTGGTTCCACCCACCTTTTTGCTTTTTTAGCAAAAAACTTTATAATCCTGTTGATCCAGTACTTGGTGATCGGACTTTACTTTGATTTTTAATTTTCTGCTGGCGTTCTGGCTTATTTTCCATCTGAAAAGCTACATCTGAAATGTTTGTCAGGATGGAAGGTATGCATTGATTGGTTGAAACAAATGTCGACTGAACATGACCCCTGTGATTGAGTACTTAGGGATCGACCAGAGGGAAGACCAAAAAATGTACATTGGCATTAAAGTTATTGCATCACGTCTATCAGATGAAGTGTGCATACATTTTGTAAGATCCGATTTTGAGAAGATTGGAGATGCAGATACATACAGTCACCGTGAAACATGGCAGACCAACGGACAAATCCTGTAAAAAATTAGGTCTGTCTAGATCTGCAGGTTTACAGGACCGACTGTCTGGCAAAAAATTTGATCTCATCTACATTGTTTTTAATTCATCAAAACATGTAAAATGTCTCCGGTCCTGTAAGACTATGTTTGGTGTTGTAAAATTTTGATCTTCACAGGATCTACTGTCCATTAATAAAGTGTTGAGTTTCGTCATGACTGGATTCATATAACGAAACTTCTATATAAGTACTCTGATTTCAATATTGTAGAAAATTTTTACTTTTTAGTATTTTTGTCCGATCGAAAATGGAAATGTGTATAGGACCGACTTGTTGTCTTCTTGCATGGTCTTATACACACTTCCATTATAGATTGGGCATAAATGTTGGAAATACAATTTTTCTACAATATGTAAATCAAGATACAATGTACTTAGAAGATTTGTTAAGTATATTTTCATTGTGTTCTATGTCATTAATTACAGGTGTCATATAATGCACTTACAGCTTTAATGTTTGGTGGAGCATTTGATTTTGATAAAACTGATAATATAAGGTAGGTATTATAGTTCTTGTGGTTATCTGTATTGTAGATATGCGATTTACTGTGATGTAATTAGCAAACAAATTAGTGTATTTATAATTTCAATAATTATATAGGTGCATAAGTTTACCAATGAATGGTAATTGATAAAGTAATTTGGGAGAATAAAAACCATACGCCCTGACTGGGAATGGAACCTGATTCTCCCAGTGGTAGGCAAGACACTCAACCCTGTCGCTAAAGAGTTACCTTGTTGCCCCAAAACATGAAGACTAGGCTCACTTCTAAAATGGTTTTTGGTAGATAATGGTAGTTAAGAGGCATATATTATCAGCAAACAAACTGCTGAACTATGTAGCAGCTTTCATTGCTTTTTTTATCAAATGTTTTCTGAGTGAACTGTTGACCTGTCAATAGTTTTGACTGTTTCCTGCATGTGCTTTGACGTCATGCAATGTTATTCAAACTGTTACTGTACTGATATAAGGGGAAGTAACGGCTACATGATTTTAGGATTTACCAGACACTTTCAAATGCACCAAGCGTCCATCGATCTTGATTAAGAAGACATAAACATGTCAAGTACTGTTAAAAAAGTAATTGCATTGATCTGGTAATAAAACATATTTATTTCATGTGTGATTTGGGAACTGTCAAACTGCATTGTCCCTCGGATCAGTGTCAGGAATAGTGTTTCAAACTGATTCTGTTGACCTACGGCCTCGGGAAACACTATTTTCTCCACCTCTGGCCAACAGTTTGACTGTTCTCAAATCACATATGAAATAACTGTATACTATAACTAATTTCAATAATTAAAACAGAAAACTACCCCTATTAGGACAATCAGAACAATCAGAACAGATGGTTCTAAAAGTCGTAATGGTGGGTCGTTTTTCTTCTAAAATTAAGCATTTGGGACTTAAAAATTCTGAAAAATCATACAATTTTGCAGTAGAGTTCTGCTATTAGAATCATAAAAATTATTGGTCTTAAAAGCAGAATGGACTAAATGTTAGGACTGTTTCTTCTCAAATTAAGAATGTGAGATTTAAACAATGTCAAAAATTGAATGATTCTGCAATAACCAAAGTAGTCTTTACAGGGTAACTTAAAATATGTTATATTTTATCGTTCACAGAGATGTATTTAAACAAGGTACTTGTGATGATGGATGTTATGCTCTAGCTGATTTGATTGGATGGGGAGTATGTCTTACATTTACTTTATCTATTGTTTTATACAGCATTCTAAAATAATGACCTGGGTCCATCACACAGTTGGTAACATGCTGGGATGTCAAATCTAGTTTCCCTAAGGGGAAATGGGTTTGAATCCCACCCTTGGCAGGTATACCATTTCATGAAAATTTGACAATATTGTCAATTTTCCTCAATTAATGAGGTACATGTATATGGAGAAGTTGCCCGCTTTGTTGAGGGTAGGTGCATTAGAATTGGTTATAGACAAGAGAACAGGAAAGCATAATTAAGGTGTGCTGGTTGATGTAAAATTACCATAAATATGTTGACAGAGCATAAAACCTAACAAATAAATAGATGCTAAAATTGTTAACATTGCAGTCACAATTTACTTGAATTATTATGCTTGAAATTTAGTTATACTTTAGTTATCAGTAGATTTCTCTTTTACATATGAGATTACAAACATTTTTATGCTATCACATTGTAGATTAGTCTAAATGAAAGGTTACAGCTATGTTTGGTCGTAATATGTTTATATATGGGACATAATTATTTGTTGTTTTTTTTCTGAATATTATGGGACATATTTATTTGCTTGTTTTCACTGAATACATTGTATATGGCAAATATTTATTTGCTGTTTTTTACTGAATGTATGGGACATATGTTTTTGCTTGTTTTTATTGAATATATGTGACATGTTTGTTTGTGTTATTTTAAGAATGAGTTTAGAAAGATGGTAAAGTCTGGACATGAAAAACTTGACAAACAGTATGGTGTAACTGCTGCAAAGTCTAGACCAGTTGCAACTGGGTCTCCATGTACAAAGCCTTCCAGTTTACCTTCTACTTCCAAAGCTGTGACCCCAAGAGTTACTAACTCTGTAAGGACTACAGCTGCTCAGGGTGCTATAAGAAAAACACCAACACAACCACAGAAAGCTGTTACTTCTAAGGCACAGACTAAATCAGCGACCAGTACATCTGCTAAAAAGAAACCTGATTCAGCTTCAGGCAAGACATCTGCTGTTAAGAAATGAGAATCATTTGATGTTATATAGACACCTAGCTGGAACATTTGAATGTCATGTTATGATTATGTAAGGTGGCACTCACCCATAGTACGGGTCCTCTTATGTTGTCTAATATCATGTGATGGTATGATCAAAATAAAACGTTGGCAGATTTGGGCTTATCTTTCTAAAATTGACATTAAAAACATTTAGTGCTTTATGTTACACAATGTCATGTTAAGCATATAAGGGGATTAAATTCTCATTGCTTTACTCTGACATTGTTTAAATTAATGGAAGGCTTTTTTTCTACTTTTGGTTTGGTATACATGTGCATGCTTGAACAATGTACTCAAGAATAAAAGTAAATTCAAAACAGTCTTTGAAACAACTATTTTCATTCTTTTTGTCTTTACATTTACATGTATTGAACATAATGGACTTATCTTTACTGTTATTTTGGCAGTTGTATTCTACTAAAAGTAGTTGTACATTGTATATATAGTGCTACAATGATAAATGGTCTAATATTGGTACTGTAGGATTGTCTACATTAATAAGATGTGCACAAATTATGACACTCAACTAGGGCCTAAAAATCTTGTGTTTTGGGCAACCCAACCTTACATAAGCGTCTTTATTTACTTTTATCCTTTGGCATATTTACAAGAATATTATTAGTGAAAATCACAATATTGGCTGTTAAAAAAACTGGTTTTCAGACCATTGCCATTCTGTACACAAACGGTATGACTGACCTTTGTAAGGAGATGCCGAGCATCATGGGTAAAACTGTTTATTTACCTGAAAACACGTGGCAATGTTTACGTTCTAATAATTTCCCCCTTCAAGTATACTGAACAAATAGAGTATGTATTTTGTGTCTACTCAATAAAATTTAACTATCCAACCAACTATCCTTATTAAATTAAACTTCTTAACCAGTAGTTAAACCCCCATCATAACGTGTTTACATCTGTCATTCTTTACACAGACATTTGAAATCGAAAGTAGAATACACAGTTTAACTATGCATTTGTACCTTTAGAGGTTTAAAAGTACTTTGTATCTATGGATTTATAATTCTGTAGCTATAAGTGATCATTTATTTTACATTTTAACAATGATTTTGTAAAAAAACGAAAAAATCTAGCGATTTTGTCTTCATGCGCTGGATTATATTCTGTTGCATACCAAAATGCTGAATTCTGGGAAGCGTTGTGCGTCTAAGTATAGAGGTGATATCTTTCACCTTTTTATAGAATGGACCATTGGCCTAAACACAGGATTGTTTTTGGCCTGTGATTGAAGCATTTAGTTAATTTCTTGATTATGTTATTTAATTTTACAACAGTGTTAATGTTAATACAGTCCAACCGCTCCACAAAGCCACTTGCCGGAAATCCCCAAAAGTGGCTTTGTAGAGATTGAGGGTGGCTTTAAAAGTGGCTTTGTAGAGATTGAGGGTGGCTTTGTACGGAGGTTTTAGTCCACCCATAATTTATGTCTAGTCTTTTTTATGTGATAGCATGCATTGTTTTTTCAGTATATTACAGTGCTATCATACTTATTGTTGAATTTAATATACAGCTTGGTAGACTATTTGATCTTTTCTTAGTGTAAATTCAGTAGATTTGTGGTTTTACAGATCTGTATATTTTCCTTCAATAAACGGACTGATCATATCATTATCAATTGTTGAGTGCTTACAATGTAGACAGTTTTAAGCATAGTGAAATGCTCTTTACTACTGTACGTGGTCAATAGAAAATAAACCTTAATTAAAATAACCAAGAAAATTTACTCTGACAGATTGTTTTCATTGATGATACATTTTTTATCTGTAATACAAGTTGTTAGTGAAAGAATGTTGGTTTGTTCAGGTGCAATCTATTTTAAAGTTGAAAAAGTTGTGTTTTTTTTATCTTAAGATGCTTACTTGATATTGAAGTTATTTGAATGTATTTTTTACATGAACTTAATGTTAGATATTGATGATAACATAAACTGAAGTTATTTTTTATGCTGTTTTAATTTATACTTATACAATATATGGTAGTAGTTCTACATACATTGTAAATTATTATGATATCATAATTTTTAACTGCATGTATTTCTGTAGCATTATTTTCATTACATGTATAATCCAATATATTACTGAATACTTCACTGTTTCCTTTTATTACTCCCTTTCTGAAAAAAATAGAAGGGGGCTTACAAAAAATATATGTTTTTTTTAAAAAAAAAACATGTTTTGAATGTTTGTTAATGATGTTTATATCTTAAACTGTTTTTTTATTCTATTGTTATATACTTTTACCATATTTTCTGTGATAATATTAAATTATAAATCAGAGTCAACTATCTATTTTCCTATCATGTTTGTCTACATGTACATGTATGTGCAAGAATTTTTACAATAAAACATTTCATTATCATATTTACTTTTGTTTTTATATACACCATAACATGTTTATTTCTTATAAGTTCCATGAATTATCTTGCTTTTAAATTGGTAGTTTTTCAACAACACTTTGTTGTACATGTAGGTATAAGAAAGTAAACACTGTTCATGAAGAATATGATAGCAATTTAACAGTGTATTACTAGCTTCTATACATGTACCACTTACCTCAATTATATCAGGTAATTTGAAACATGGTGCATTACCTCTCAAATTCATTTGCCAATATTAGCAAGATGGAAGCATTTTACAGCTACCTGTATTTATAACTATTTACCTTTCAGTACCTCACATATTGTACCATAAGTCATCATAGAATGCATACTCTTAATGATTACACAAGAGATGGGGAAGCTACTTTTCAGAAAATATATAAAGTTTCATCATCATCGGCCTCCGTCCGTCCTTGTAGACGATGGATTGCGCACTGTGGTTGTTGAACTTGAGCAACATCTGCGGTGGCTGAATAGACCAATTCTTGAGTGAAAGTCTCTGGTGCAGAGATCGCAGATAAATGCAGAGTCGTTGTTGTTTGTTGATGCCTTTCTTTTCTGTCTCTGAGAGTCCCTTCTTTCTGTTCGACCTTTTTCTGAGCTTTTCACACCAGTTTTGACAGCATGCCGCCACTGGCTGCGATCAGATGCCGTAGTCTCCCATGTGTTGAGATCAAATCCGGCTGACATAAGGTCACACTTGCAGGCGTCTCTGTACCTGAGATATGGGCGTCCGACTGGGCGGGTTCCATGCTCTAGCTGTCCGTAGAGTAAGTCCTTTGGGATGCGTCCTGTGCCCATTCTTTTGACATGGCCAAGCCATCCAAGCCGGCGTTCTGTGAGCAACGCTTGGATCGTAACTGTCTTGGCTTTGTTTAGGACATCTGTGTTGGTGACCTTGTCTTTCCATGATATGTTGAGGATTCTCCGGAGGCATCTCATATGGAAAGAATTGAGTTTGGTCTATTGTCTAGTGTATGTAGTCCAAGTCTCACTTCCTTAGAGGAGTGTGCTGATGATGCATGCTTGGTAGACTCTCAGTTTGGTGTGAAGTGTCAGGTTCTTGTTCTCCCACACTCTCCTATTCAGTTTGGACATTACTGTTGCCTTTCCAATGCGGGCATTGATCTCGTTGTCAATACTCAAGTTGTCGGAGATGTTGGACCCCAGGTACTTGCAGTTGCTGACAACAGCAAGTGATGAACCATTTATCGAGATGGTTGGAGGAATTGGGGTGTCCTGTGCCATCACTTCAGTTTTCTTGATGCTGATGGTCAGTGCGAAGTCCTTGCAAGCGTTTGAGAAGTTGTCGAGAAGACGCTGTAGACCATCCTGGGTGTGACTTGCGAGGGCAGCATCGTCTGCAAAGATAAGCTCTCTGATAAGCACTTGAGTTACTTTAGTCTTTGCGCGTAGACGAGCAAGGTTGAAAAGCTTACCATCATGCCTCAGCACTGCGATATGTCCTGGTGTTTTTGGTGGACAGTAGTTGACTTCTTCTGGTTATGATTAGGTCAAGCTGGCGCCATTGATGTGACCTTGGATGCATCCAGGAGACACGATGTATGTGCTTATTCTCAAAGTAGGTGTTTGTTATGCAGAGATCTCTGGTGCAGCATAGTTCCAGTAGTCTCTGGCCATTGTCGTTGATCCGCCCTACTCCATGGTGACCTATGCAAGAAGGCCAGTTGTGATGTTCTGCTCCAACCCTTGCATTAAAATCTCCAAGCAGATACAGGTTCTCAGTTGCAGGAAGACCATCTAGCAGTTCAGTTAGTTCGCTATAGAACTGGTCTTTAATATCTGACGATGCACTGAGAGTGGGTGCGTAGGCAGTGATGAGGTTGACTGGTCCATTGCTGGTGTTCAGTCGGAGACGTAGCAAGCGTTCTGTTCCAGGAGAAGGTGGTTCTAGCATCGGTAGAAGTTCTGTCTTTACTGCAAACCCTACCCCATACTCCAGTTTTTCTTCTTTACTCCTGCCTTGCCAAAAGAATGTGTAATTCTTCTCTTTGATACAGCCATTGTCAGCAAGTCTTGTTTCCTGTAGTGCAGCAATGTCAACTTTGAGTTTGCTAAGTTCGGCGTCAATTATTGCTGTTTTTCTGCTGTTGTCAATCTTCTGTGAGCATCTGAAAAGCCTGGCATCATTGTCCTAACGTTCCAGCTAGCTATTCGAAGTGTTGGAGATTTCGTTTTGTTACTCTATGAGTTCTTAGGTGCCCTATTTGACAGTCTGCTCATCAAGTAAGAATACTCTAATACTCCTTGTACCTAAAGAAGCAGGCAGACCGTGACGGATCAGCACCTTACTGGCTGGGGGCTGCCCAGCTTGAGGCGGGCGGTAGTTAATCAGTGAAGTGCGATGACTTCTCCCACCGTCGAAGGCAACCCGTGGCGTCATGCTCTACGTCAATCAGGCATTGACTTATAACCCGTAACTGTTGCCTTCCGTGTTGTTTTTCTGTCGTAAAACGAGAATGAAGTGTCCTCTCTATTTGCGCAATTTGCCTGGGCAATTTCTATGGAGACCCTGCGTTGCCCAGGCTACAGGATCCCCCTCTCGACCTCGCTGATGTAATCCAGAGGAGAGCAGAGCAATACGTCTGGCACCAGGTTGGTTGCAGAAGCTGCCGATAAGGTTGTCGATTTGACAAATCTTACCACCTACGGGGCATCACTCCGGGTTTTTCTGTCAGGGAGACCTCCCTTAGCCTTCATCGATCCAACGACAAGACCACAAGGCAGTGGTGCTATTTGCCCATAGCTGGGGATCTGTTCATGGGCATCAGGGCGTGCCCACACGCCGGTGGGGCCTGGCATGCCGCATGTCTGGGGGCAGACCACCTCCGAGTCTCCTGCAGTTCAGCTTGAGGCCGCAAGGTACTCAATATACGTGCGTCGCCACAGGGAGGCACTGCATGGAGCTTGTCTACAGAGAGGCTATGTACTGGCAGGGGAGACTTACGCACTCGGCTCCCTTTTCGCATGAGCTAGCCAGCGGTAGAGGCTGAAAGCAGAAAGTGAAAAGCACCTTATAAAGTTTAACTTTTATATAATTAAAGGCCGAACTTCACTTCTTCATTTTACCGGGTGTTTAGCAATTTAGCTGTATAGGAGAAAGGGGGAGGGTTTGACCTATGTAAGCAGAGGTCACCAACGGTTAAATTCTCTATGATTGTAAACAAATTCTCTCTAAATTTACTACAGTGTTTATATTGTAAATTCCAATGAATGCTCTGAGACAAGTTTTAGACACTTGGAGACAGTGAAAATACTGCAGGTATATAATCTATGAATCAACAGTCATGGGAACTTTCTATGAGGGGCAGCGAGAATATAATATTACTGGCTCTGCAAAGTTCATGAACTCTCTTTTGATTGACTTGATGAAGGTTATGAATCCCTAAGCATATGTCTGTCAAATTTGAAATTTTGAAATTGTTTTCAAAATTATTCTTTGAAAGTACCATTTCTAGAAAAATTAGGAACTGAAAATTTCAAATAGTATTGAAAATGAGTCAAAGAAACAGTATATGTCGAAATTCATTAAAACATGATTAGTAAATTAGTAACAGTTTCAGATTTTCTCTCTGATTTAACATGTTCACAGCTCAGAGTCAGAAAGAATTTAAGTGGTCATTTTCTATATTCTCTCTCGTTTATAGTTGAAGCCCGGCCTTTAAGCAGTTCCAATGATACTAAAGTTGTGTTACATACGTAAAATGACATCCTGTTTAATGAATTACATCGATCAGTTTTATAAACCAAACTCAATGCCTATAACATAAGCACAAAAGCCTATTGGAACTATCTCCCAATATGGCCTGTAGTGAATTGACCGTTAACAAGAACGACTACTCTATGCCGAAATCAATACGGACTGTACCGGATTGATAAACTTTAAACCCATCAACGATGAAGAAAAAATCAACACGTGAAAAAGGAAATGCTTTAACAATAAATGAAATAAAGGATCTTGGTGGAACTGAGGTAAATATTAACATACAGTTATACTATTTTGATCTTGATAGGTGTCATCTTCAACAATTATGCTATAAACGCGTTGTGCGCCGATTGCATTCTGACTTAATTTTCGGACACTACACTTTTCGGATACACATTTAATATTGATCAACATCTGAATTTAGTTTGTTGTTTATATGAAAGGTTCTAAAGTTTTATTTACACATGTATATGATTATGTCCTCTTATTTCCTTAAAAAAATTCATTGTGGTTAATTTGCAGGCCTTTTTTTCCTTCTTTACGTGACGCCGTTAAACGGCGTCTTCCCCAAGCAAAATAAGTATCTTTTTTTCCCCAAAACAAACCAATTTTCCCCCTCAACAACCATTTTCCCCTTCAAAATATCTTAAAACTATGTATAAACATCGAAAATACGGCAAAAGAGAAACCGGAAATCTCGCAGGATTTAATTATCGAAACGGTTATTTACCAATATTCTATTACACGAACGGAACATGGTCATTTCGTTAAATAAGTTTATCAAAAATACAATGTATAAGTAATCAAGTCTGCTAGTCCTTCAAATTACCAGTTCGGTAATTTCTTGCTAATAATTCGTCCTCAATCACATTCGCCACTATATTATTCGCACCCAAACCGGCATCGAATTAAAAATTTTTTGTTTGTTTTTTCCCGACGTACAAAGACCGTCTTTGTAAGAGAGGTCGTTCTTTGCACAATAACAAAATGTTATAACTGACGGGAATCAATTTTCATGAGATTATAGAAAATGTTTGCTACATGTATGTTAAGTGAGATTTACAAAAAATGAGAGCAGAAACAATGTGTCAGAAAGAAAATGGAAATCATAAAAAAATACGTTCGAACTAAGAAAGGCTAATGTCGAGGACATTGATAATGCGTTTTTGAATAATAGGTAAAACCTGTTAAATTGCGTAAATTTCACAGTTTTATTCATGCATTCATTGTTTATTGTAACGGCATTTAGTTTGATCATCTTGTTTGTGAATCGGCAAGTATTTAATTGTTTGAACTATTAATAAAATAAAAATTATTAAAAGCAACTAAAGATTATAATGATTTACAGTCAATTTTCTGTCCACTGTGCGTAATTAGCATAATGCTCGCCGTTGACAAAATATTGTCACTGTCACGTGTTTGCAGGAAGCTACAATGGATTATGGAGACTTCGGTAAATGACTATATCGGTAAATTGATTTTATATAGGAAATCGTTTGGAGAGATCGGTAAATAGATATTGTATAGTGTAATTATTCTGAATGTGTGATAATCAATGTTCATTATTATTTGTTTGTATATCATTGTTTGAAATTGTTTGTTAAATGTTGTTATATTTCAATAAAGTCATAATTTCTCATTATTGAATAATCTTTTTTTCTTGATAAATACAAGTGATTTATATACGTCATGGAGTTCAGATCAAATTGCATATTTTAAAAAGATATAAGAATAATAAATAACAAACATAAATTCATCTTTTTTATTGTTTTATTCAAATATATCATGTACTAATATGTCATACTTTATTCAAATATATCAAGTACTAATACATATGTATGTCATATTTACAAAAAACTTAAAACTACATAAAAAGTATAATATATTACAGCTTTTTTAGAAATATATTTATCAATCCATGTGATAATAAAAACTGCATCGTATGTATTTGTTATAAAATGCAATATATCTTCGAAATTGAGTCTGAAACATAAAACAGTAAAAAAAAACTGGAGTCGAAAATGTCCACTCAGAAGATAAATTAATAGTAAATGAAAAACAACAACAGCGTGTAGGCCTAATTGTTATTTTTACAATAGTAAATCGTAAATAAAATCTCTTAATTTCAGAATAAAAACTGTCAAATAGGACAACTTAAATAATAAATATTTTTTAATGTAAGTACATTTGTATATTAATTCATTTTTATTTAATCATTAGCCACTAGCACTTATACTGTTATGCACACCTACTTAATTTACACTATACAATATCAATTTACCGATCTCTCCAAACGATTTACTATATAAAATCAATTTACCGATATAGTCATTTACCGAAGTCTCCAGATACCGCTACAATCATTCAGAGCGTAATTTAAAGTTCTAAACGCATTTTACACTCTTTAAATGAGCACATACCTGCAGCCTAAGAGACGTATCCAAATATAGAACTGTCCAATAGAAATGACTTATAGAATATCTCAAGTTGTAATTTGATTCAAAATCACGATTTTCTGCGAAAATTGTGCGTAAAATAAATCAACTAGTTTAGTAGACTACACGATGAATGTACTTTAATGATTGAAAGAAAAGCAACTGGCGTTCATTGGATGTTTTAATTTTTGTGTCCCCACAGTTTGTTCCAACGTATGACGGTTTTCTTTGATCTTTGTACTACTTCAGAACTGTGATGTCGGTACGTCTAAGATGACGGGCATTTGAACTCTAAGCGACCGTGATCAAAGAACTTTACCGACATTGCTTCACTAATATAAAGGTAGACCGCGTCTCATATTGATTTTTTGACAGAAGTGAAGGTGGTAACAGAGTACAATACCGTATTTAACCTTATTATATCCCTTTTTACATATATTCTTTTTAACACCTTAGTTTATTTTTCTTACCCTTAAACGCCCTCTGTTTGATAAAATATAAAGCCTATAAGAGAATATACGGTATTTAAGACATGTCAGTCATTCAAATCACAGCAATACAGTCAAGTTCCCAGAACTTAAACATTACTGAGCAGAAGTTGCAAAAAATTGCATCTTCAGATTACGGCAAGACTATAGAAATATTGTTCAAATCTTCAAGCCAAGGTTCTTATGAGTTTTCTACATACATACTTCCCATATTAAGGTAGAATGTATCATTTAGATAAGGACTCATTGTTTTTCTCTGGGACTCATTGTTGTCAACTATATGAGTCCTAAGGACTCATGAAAAAAATTTCTAGATTAATCACTGTCATGATGATGATACCTTTAAAGTCACTAAATCTCCACCCAACAAACATAAACAATAACAGTTTAAATGAAATATGATTACAAGAATTAAATATAGATCTAGATAGTCTAGTTTTATTTTTCCCCATTTTCCAATTATCGCGCGCCATTTTTCCCCTTGTAAAAGGCTACAGGCTACTTCCCCAACACATGAAAAAAAGGCCTGATTTGCATTCCTCACGTGGTCATAATCTTCCCAAGCAACTTAATAAGTTAATTGCCTTGCAGATCAAGTGGCCCTGAAAATCCACATGTCCTGCAACAATATCTTGGTACTCTGACAGGGCATGGATAGTTTAGATAAATATGATGATGCTTGATTTATACTTGTATTGGTGGTTAATTGTGTAAAATATATTATCTACAAAATTGTACTAATTGACACAAACAATAATTGCTACTAATTACTAACTCCAACATATAAACAACTGTTCTTAGTAATTAATTAGCATTAACTCTTCAACTTTTACAACTTTCAATAAATCTTATTATGCAATCTTTGTTCTAATGTAAAAAATGAGTTCATATATATAACATTTGGACCAAATCAAAAAGTGAAGTTGCATAAAGTAAATGGGTTGCAGTCTGCCTATGAACTCTATTAATCATGCACCTATCCAAAATTTTGCATGTCCGAAATCGGAATTAATTAGTTTATATCTTTGGTTGCCTATAATTACTTTCAAATAATTAAATTGTTTTAATCACACCTCATTAGTAAGGTGTATACAAATTTAAAGTACTCAAAAAAAAACCCTACAAAAATTGTCACAGTCCGTATTGACAAAAGCCGCCAATTTTTGTAATATTAGTTTAGCTTTTTGACCAACAATTAACAGATCTTTGATAATTATACACCAAATGAAAGAAAATATGTTAAGGAATTTGACTGTACATGCTGACTTTTGATCACAACAGTCAAAAAATATTGGGCAAAGTACTAAAATATCATTTTTTAAGACATGATATTTCTTATAACTCTACTCGAAACAAAACAATATTTTGAACAGAGGGAAGTCGGCGATGTTAAGGCGACAACTTTGCCCAAATCGCCCCCCTAGGATGATCCCTGACTTGCAACAATTATTACTTTGATATTCTGAGCTTTTTATTGTACAGGATGATCTCAAGTTGATATCTGGTGTGGATGGTGATAGTGGATCAGAATGTGAATATGATGAGGATTTAGATTCTGAACCAGTGAAGAGAGATGAGGTGATCCTTTTATAACATTTAAATTATTTAATGTATACAATTTATTGAAAGATGAAATAATGTTTTCTTTGGGCTACCAAATGATAAAAATAATGGAAGTGGTTAGAGTTACCATTCTTATTTATGCTAGATAACTTCCACATTATTGAAGATATTTCATCATAAAAAATATAATAATATTCAAGAAATTGTTTATTTCCAATAAAATAAGATGGGCATGTTCAATGGTTTTCACTGGACATTGCTTTGCTTGGTTGTTAATCTGGATCGTATAGTCAAATTCTTGATTGCCTTTTGGACTGTCTATTATATAATGGTCCTATCTTACCAATGAAATTGTAATTTGTTCCTGGTCTAAATTCTATTAGATTGCCCATAAAGTTTAGGGGTTTTTGTGTTTTCTTTGGACAGATTTTGCAGTTTTTGCAATTCTTAATATAAAAAAAAAATTCTGACAATTATTTCGTTATATTTTTTGGCTTGACGGATGACAAGAGAGATAAAAGAAAAACAGTTCCTGCAGATATTTCTATTGTTAAGGCTGCTTGTATAGTCTAAGTAATTTATTTATTTTTATGACTATTTCAGATCAGAGATTTCATACATCAACTTCAGATTTTTAAACACAGACCTGCTGATGAAAAGTATTACTTGATTCTATTTTGTGTTTTCAATATTTACATAACTATTGATAAGTTTAATTTTATGTTTGAAGCTTTTAAACATTTTAGTGAGTAATTAACATAGGCAGATCCAGCGGGGGGGGAGGGGATCCTAGAATTTCCAAAATGTATGTGTCTATTAGTGTATTTCTTGACTGTAAGTCATTTTTAAGTAGTATGAAGCAATTTTGTTGGGTGCTTAACATAGATTTAATGGTTATGTAGTTTTTATTATTGATATGTAGCATTATTCTGCAAAATGTGTATATTTTGGTTGTGGTTCGAAAGTTTGGACCTTCCTAGAAAAAGTTTGGACCTCCCTAGAAAAAAATCCTGGATCCGCCCCTGATTAGGTATTGAAATTTTTTAATTTGTATTTAATGCCGTTTTCAACACCTAACTAATTTTCCTGGACAATGTCCTTTTATAAGTTCTTACAAATTATAACAATATTATATATTACAATATGTTACACTATATGAAGTAAAGGCAGGCTGAAGGAAAAGATACTAAACTTAAATTAATCTATCTATTTATTTGAAATTGTTGCTATTTTGTCAGAGATGATGATGTTGACGATAGTGATGATGGTGATGAAGATGATGGTGTTGATGACAATGATGATGGAAAGAAAGATGATGAGATGAAAGGGAAAACAGAAGAAGTAAAAACAAATGTAAATGTTAAAGATGAGAAATCTAAGCCTGAAACAACCTCTGATAGCAAGAAGAAGAAAAAAGAGAAAAACAAATATAAGGTATTGTAATACTCAAATAGTTTGATAATCCCTTTACATAAATATTAGTGCTGCAACGATTCACCAGAAAGTCGATTCGATGCGATTCGATACATTTTTTTCGATTCGATTTTTTTCGATTCGATTCATTTTTTAATATAATTTACTTCAAATATGCATTTATACATTTATTTGAGCTTAAAACAAAATTATGTGGATTTACTAAAAGTGTTACTGAAATTTGATAACACGAAACTCGAAAATCTGCTAAATTTATATTTGCTTTATCAAGTACGAAATGGATTGGGTACGAATGTAAAATTCGCGAAAATGTATTATAATTGTAATTTCGACTAAAACGTATAGACAGCATGGAGCATATATTGTAGAAAGGTGCAATTCTTGATATACTTCCGTACATTTAACAAAAACCTACGCTTTGTTGGGAAATATATTTAAATTTGAATTAACTAACATCGAAACTTGACAGGTAAAACTCAATCACACCGACCCAATTTGCGTGGCTAATGGGGGCATGAATAAATTTTTGGAACAGAGTTTCCATGCTTGTTAAATCGTATTGGAAGCTTTGGAGAAATGTAACTAAGTTAAACCCAGTTTCACTGACAACGTATTTTGTCTTTTAGGTGCGCCTTTGCTTTTATCCTTTTAACATATGTAGACATGTTTAAAAGTCAGTATCGAATTGAAACTCGCAGGTCCCGAATCGAAATCGAATCGGCACCCTCGCAATCGAGTTTCGATGTATCGAATCGAATCGTTGCAGCCCTAATAAATATGGTTATTTATTTTTATGGGTAGTGAGTACATTAACACTGTAGTTAGTGTTCTTCAAATTTTTATAGCACACATAGTAACTATTCATATATGTAATATAAAAACAACATAGTGCTGCATTTAACTAGATAGAACATGGGAGTTATATAGGGATAGACAAAAATACCAAACTCTGAAAAAGTTGCCAAATTTTTCGGCGAAATCGAGAGAATAGTCAGAGTTTTCGGCAAAAAAAACCCCAAAAACTTTCAGCCGATTTCTTCGGCAAAATCGAAAAGAAAAACTTATTTAAAAGATTTATCTAAACAAAAAATAAGCATTTTTTTTACTTTTCATAAATGAAGTTTACACTTTAAAAAGGGGAACTAGATGTACCAAAAAGTGTTAGTGTCGTCCTGAGGACGCACATATTTGAATTCATTGTGTCTGCTGTAAAAAAACTTGCGTCTATGATACAGGACACACAGCAAAATGAATCACTGAGCGACCCGCGATTTAATGATTGGGTTCAGGAGTTCAAAAGAGACAAACACTCTGCAAACTGTGGAGTTTGTAACAAAATCATAGAGTTGGGGCAAATGGGAGAACACATGCTTGTTTCTCACATGAAGAGCAAAATGCATGTGTCCCTTGTAAATGGCTTGTCAGCGTGAGAAAGTAAAGTAAAAATATTTGATAGATTATGTTACATTGCTTTGAAGATTTATTTAGACAGAAGTGGCTAACTTGCCTCTAATACCTTAATATGGTAATCAATTTGTACTACATGTGATTTACCCCGGTCCTTAATTTTTTACTTGCAGCCCTTAAAAAGCCCTTGAAAAACCCTTAAATTTTCCCTCAGAACCTGTGTACGAACCATGATTGCTTAGTAATGGATGACAAGAAAGCTGATAGAGTAATAGTTTTAAGTTATGAAAACTTGATGACAAACAATTTAATTTTAAGTGAACTGTATATGGAAATGTATACAGTACCCACCAAAAGTTTAGAGACAAAAGAAATTTACTATAATTCTTGTATTTTGATGATTATCTTTGTAGAATCATTATTTTTAACATATTTAAGTATTTTTTTTGGTAAAATGAAAACAAATGCGTAAATGCAACACATTTTATAAGATTCAGCATCCGTATCCTAAGGCCTCCAAAACCATGTTTATTGTAATTATTTTCCATAACAATGCTTTTATGCTATTTGTGAAGTCTAAGTTATAATTATAATGATAACCAAAACAAAAAAGCAAAAGTTAAAAGCATTTCATAATAAACAGTTATCATATTCTAGATAAAAGCTATTCAGTTGGCCTACAAAGCAAAAATGTCTCCAAACTTTTGTAGGGTACTGTATAATCAATCAGCACCATTTAGCTATCAAGTGATTGACCCAGGGTCCTTGGTTCCTATTTTTTGTATGAGGTAAATGATTGTATAATCAAGACATGGATATTCCATTTAAAAATAATTTGTAAGACTGTAATATAGGGAAAGTAGTCTTTTACTCTTTGTTAAATATTGATAGTTAAGTTAGTACTAATTTACTTTAGTTGGTCATGATATATCTTTTATAACTTAGGTTGATAGCTCTTTAGTCTACTTAAATTCCTTATTAGCCTGTACTGAGTTTGTAGGATAAAGATTTTTGTTCAATGAAACTATAGGTGGATTTTGGAGGTGATTCGAACAGATCCAGAGCAGACTATCCAATGATTACCAGTTCAAGGCCATATTCACTCAAGGTCAGGCATACTCCAAGAAATGTGGACCCAAATGTGCTAAGAAAATGAAATTATTTGTATATTTAAGGTTCAACATGATGAGATTACCAGTACAACAAAAGATCCAACTGTTGAATATAATAATCATATAAAAAATTATCAAAGAAGAAAACAATTGTTGGTTAAAGACGGAGATAGTTTTGATGATACAGTAAGTTAATTGAATATAATTTATCTTACATAAAAAAGTTGAAGTGTTGTGCTGCTTCCATATACATGCTAAGTGGACTTAACAACTTTGTACAAAAAGTCCTGATTACTGAAAATCACCTTCAAGCTAGTGATCCCTCACAGTACCCAATTATGCCTGGGTTAGGGATAGCGGAACAACTGTTGGTAAATTTCTTGCTCAAGGAAATTAGCCCCTAATGGGGTTTAAACCCCGATTCTCACCTTCTATAAGTGTACAATCATGTTCCTACCTCTGGAACATTGCTGCTATACATTTATAAAGTCTACTGGTACTAGTTTATACCTTGTGATATATTACTTCCTAAATTCAGAAAAGAAAACATAAGATATACACAATACAATGATTTCATTATCTCATTAAAAGTCAGCAAGTTTTTGAGTCACATTAATTTTCTTAAATAAGTTGCTGGCGCAGATTTATCAAGTTGCATGATATTATTTGAACTGACATCAAGTGTATTAGTGGAATTCAATTATCATACAGACTTTTATATGATATTTATGAATTGTGGACATTGTTTGTTGTAGAAATCACCAGATAAAATTGAGAAACTATCAGATGCCATGGTACAACAAATGGAAGAATTTGCCTCTAAATTACTTCAAGATGAAGTCTCTGTCTATAATAAAAGTAAGACATTATTTCTTGTTTCTAGATTTTAGAAATGTTATGAAACACAGTGCCCTTCTAAATTAGGCTGTCATGATACGCCAGAAGCGTATCCCGATATATTGCAATACGCTGTCATCGTATCGCGATACGTACCACAATATATTGTGGGCCTTTTAACCCTGTAGATTTGTTGTTCCTCCAATGTATTTAACAGAAAAATTGCAAATCTTATTTGCAATTACTGATAGAATCTAGCCTCTTTAAGTATTTACGATCATTTAAGACTGAGACGAGCCCAAATCGGTTTAATTCTTGCAACTTCAGATTAGATGGAATGAACAATGGAAAAACTGACGTTTGGCTACTGTTATTTTGCAAAGAGAAGATTTTTCCAATCAACTAAAAAATACCGCCAAATACCGGTACATTAAAATCGTACTGCGGTACATATTGCTGTAGCTGTATCTTGCAATATACTGGTATACCGGTTTATTGTGACAGCCCTACTTCTAAAGTCCTTGGACAAATTCATGCATTAAAGATAAATAGCTTCTCATCTACCAATCAAGACTGAAAGAAATTGTCTTCTTAGCAAATTGCAAAATCAACATTCATTAGCTTGTGACATTTGATTCAAACTATGTTACATGGTAAAGCTTACATGATAGTAAAATTTCTTGCTGTATTCATAATTGATTTTTCTCAAAATTTCATATTCATCTCAAGAACTTTTGGGAGGGCACTTTACAGGCACCACTAAACATGATGGACCGACAGACAATTCCTGTAAAAATAAGAAGGTCTGTTTCGAACTGCAGGTTTACAAGACTGACTGTCCTGCAAAAAATTGATCTCTTCTACATTTATTTCAATTTAACAAACTTTGTAAAATGTCTGCGGCCTTGTAAGAATTGATTCAGTCCTGTAAAATTTTGATATTCACAGGACCTACTGTCCAGTAAAAAACTGTAGAGTTTCATGATGACTGGCACTTTACATAGTCAGGCATTAGAAACAGCCGTGCATAATGTCCAACTTTCTGTGCTATAGCTGTGAGATGGAGCACTTGCTGGCATTATTGAGTAGCATTAGAACGAATAAAGAAATATAGACTTAATAAGCATAAATTTCTTGATTGATCTACCAATAAAAGTCTAATGTTTTGATTTTGTTTCCAATTTAAAGAGAGTTGCATTTGGTGATTGATTTACAAAATAATAATTATGATATATTACTGAAAGGTTGGAACCTAAAAGTCTTGGACTATGTTTTGTGTCATATTTGGTACAAATCAAATGGTGATAATTGGTTAAATATATGCTGCATGCACGCTGCTCTAATTTTACAAAATTATTCAGGAGACTTGGAAGTAAATAACTAAAGTATTCTTTGAAAACAAATCTAATTAGAGCTGTGTTGCATTAAGCCAATGAAAGGTAAATTATAAAAAAGTGAATTATTTTTTGCAGATAGAGAACAGAGTAAGAAATCTAATGAAAGATGGATGAAGACAGTGTTAACATCTGGTACATTGGCTGACAAGATTGCTGCATTAACTGTATTGATACAAGAATCACCTGTACATAGTCTTACACATATAGATACTCTCTTAAATATGATGAAGAAAAAAGGGCGGAGGGAAAACTTACAAGCTACTGGTAATATGTCGTACATTTTAATAATCTGTGTGGAATCCCTTTTCCTGTTTTGTCCAATTTGTTCATTATTGTTTCAGGACATGGGACAATTTCCTTCGGACTTGTCCATGGACATTAACTACTGTGAGATTTGTTTAGACCATTTGATGACCTGATTGGGTTGGTCTTTCACTTCTTAGGACTAATAATACAGTGTCAGTGACATTTACATATTAAGTTTGAAATTTGAATGACTGACTGCTGAAAACAGGTAGATTTATGTTGTTGTTTTTTTAAAAGAAATTAGGTAACTTTGGCAGCATACAAATAGGATCCGCTTATGGACAGTGCAAGGAAGGGAAAGAGAGGGCAGGGTTCGGCACCCTACTGTTCTACTTTCGAATAATCAGTTATGAAAGATAAATATTTTCTCTATTTCAGATGCTTTGAAAGAAATTTTCTTATCTGATATTATACCAAGTAACAGAAAACTTAGTATGTTTTCTCAGGTTGGTTGATTATTGATTTTGCTGAGAGAAATTTCATTTTAATTAATTTAATTGATTCTTCAACGAAAAAAAAATTTTGCCAATAACTTATCAACAAAAAAATTCTGCCAATATTTTAGCGAAACTCAGGCAGTCCGGCGGGTGGGTGGGCGTCCGGTGTCGTTAACAATTGTGTTAAGTTTTCAATTTCGTATATATCTCTGCCATTTATTATTACATCTTTACGAAACTTCATACAATTATAGCATACAATGATGAACAGAATTAGACAGTCACTACAACTGTACCTGGCTTTATTATGGATTATTTCCCTTTGTAGTTTTTGTGTTACAGTTTATAAATCCGGCTTTAAAGTGATTTCTGCATTACATTTCTTGTTTTTTTATTTGAAAAGGAAGTTGAAATGCAATTATTTGGTGCTTAAAGTTATTTTCACTTACAATGGGTGTGTCTTGAATGTTATTACTCTCTGATTTTAGTTCCAAAATGTCTTACTGCTGTATGCTAAAATGATTTGATTCTACTTTTTTGTACTGGGTTTTATGATGTGTGAACACAATTAAGGTTATTAACCTAGCTAGAATTACCTTGCCCTTCCACAAAGCTAGCAACTTCTCCATATACCTTATAAATGGAGGAAAGTAGACTTTGTCAAATTTTCATGGTAGGGTATAACTGCTCTGAATTGGATTGCATCACACACCCCAGCTTGCTACCAACTGGGCTACTGAAAGTTTTCAGTATTTACTGATTTCAGTAGTTATAAATAATTTTACCATGTAATTTAGATAAAGTTTGTCTATCTCAGTATTTTGGAAGAAGGTTTTCTGTAGAATTGTTTAGTATTTTTACCCCTCCTTCCTCGAGTTTGGCACTTTTTTCTATAGAATTTAGTGGTAAAAGCACTTTTACTTATCTTACCTTAATATTAAACCTACAGAAATACCCCCTTTGTAATCTGATAAAAAATGCTTTATTATTTTTTTAGAGGCCGTTGTATAACATAGGTCCATTATGTAGTTGGAATAAAGATGCAATGGACAAAAAACTACTTTTATGGTATTATGAAAGTGAATTAAAGAAGAAATATGCCGAGTTTGTCCATGTATTACAGGTAGAGTATATTTTTGTTACTTTTATATGAAACTTTAAATGTTAGGTTCCCACTTCAGTTGTTTTACAAACATTTTGTTCTGGTGTACTTGTGAACTTAAACACTGTCTGCTAGTTGCACAATGAAGTTATTGCAAATTAGACTGATAAAGGGAATATTCTTCAACTTTGGTGTTGGATTGACTTTTAAAAAATCCAAAAGTTGACCAATTTGCATTTAGCTGTTCGTACTGATTTATTTGTTAATATTAAATGGATTTAAAATTCTTTTCGTGCAATGTGTTGATAAAACTTAACTCAATCAATTTCGAAGAATTTTTATTTAATGATGTTGATTATCATTATACCCCCGCTTCGAAGAAGAGGGGGGTATACTGTTTTACCCTTGTCCGTGCGTACGTGCGTGCGTCCGTCCGTCCGTTACAAAATTTCCGTCACAGTTTTCTCAGCAACTATACCATCCAGCAGCCTGAAACTTTGCATATTGCTTCATCCTATAGTCCCATGTGGTGTAAAGCGATTTCATGCTCCTTACTCATCTACTTCCTGTTTGTCGCATATTTTTAGATTTTGGCGGGGGTATCACTAGTGAGCATTAGCTCACAGATTTACTTGTTTTATTTAAATCGACCAAATGTCAATTTTTGGGAAGAAATTGTTCAGGTATCATATTACCTGAAACCAATTAAGAAGTAATTATTCAAACGTTTTTACCTATTTTTAGCTAAATAATGTTTTATTATAACTTAACATCAAAGTAAACTTAGCCTGATTTGTATTAATTATGTTAAAGGGAGAAGTTCTTCTATTTTAAGTCTAGTTTATCTATTATTGCACCTTTTCAAAAAAAAAATCTTACGAAAAATGTAATCGTAAATCAATTTTATAAAGTTTTGCACTTTAAAGTCAGGTGAATGATAAACATAACTATGATTGAATATTCAAAATGTATCAAATATTCTACATAATTAAATAATATTTGGAAATGATTGGCAAAAAAAAAGGGACTGTATAATGAATGTTTTTTTAATTTGGCTTATGATAATTTTCAATGTAAGATTTTTGTGAAAAGCACCACATATGTTTTTTGTTTGTAGCAACTTGCACATGATACTGTTCTCACAACCAGACAGAAAGTTGTCAGTAAGTATTACTTCTTTATTTATATGTGTACTGCACTGTACCATAGCACACTGCTCTGTACCATAGCATACTGTCGTGTATCTTACCATACGATACAATACTATATCATACGATACCATACGACACCATATGATACTGTAAGATACCATACCGTACGATACCATACAATACCGTACCATATGATACCATACCGTACCATACGATACCATACCGTACCATACCGTACCGTACCATACTGTACTGTATTGTACCGTGACGCCCTGTGCTGTACTGTGCCGTACTGTACCATACCATGCTATACCATACCATACCATGCTATACCATACCATACCATACTATACCATGCTGTACCATACCATACCATACTTTACTGTACAGTGACGTGACATGCTGTGCTGTGCGGTGCCGTACCAGACCATACCAGACCAGACCAGACCAGACAAGACCATACCATAACATACACCAAACCATACATAGAATACCAAAAGATTTATATTTGTAATGAAGTTATTTTATCATAGCAATAAAATCAGAATTGTGTTAGTGCCTATGACAACCCTGGTAATTCTACCTAACTGATATAAAGCCCACTAACCAATAAGTAAAAAGAAACAAAAGGAAGCTGTATCTTCTAGCCCATTCTTACATAAACTGGAATAAACATTCTTAAGATTGCTTATTATTGTTGCTGTAAGTTGTGGCATTTTATAGATTCAATGTGTTTTTTTTGTCTTGAATGATTTGGTTGAAAAATGGACTGAGAGTTTGCTTGTTTGTGAGAAAATTTCTCAGTGCTGCTTTGAATGAACTGGCTCTATTAGTTTATAGTAATTTGTATGATATTTGTGTTTGTAGGTACTGTCTATATTTTACTTGTAAATAAGCCAGAACAGGAAAAGGCATTGTTAAATTTATTGATCAATAAAGTAGGTGATCCTCATTATAAACTGGCATCTAAAGTATCAGGTCTTCTTACTAAACTAGGTAAGTGCTCTTAGACATTAATATCTAAATTAGTGTTAGGCTAATGATTTGATATAATTATCAACAGTTGGTTTCAGCTTTTTAAATTTCCTGACTCTAAGCATTTTTTATTTTCTCAAAATTGTGTATTCTAAGGTACAAGTTTAAGTGTTTTAACTTTCTAGGTTTGCTCAATAATATTTGCTTTATACAGTTAAGTTTCGCTGTAAAGACTGCCTCGGTTCTAGTAAAATCATACCATTTAAGTCATAAATGCTCAATTGCTGATCTTAGAGGTTCTTTTATTATAAAAGACATATCATGGGTTTAGTGCAAAACGGTCGTAACTCGATATAAGAAAAGAGTGAGTTACGACCTTTTTGCCCTAAACCCGCAATATCTGCGTTAAAGACCTATCATTTTATAGTCAAAATAGTGAAACTTTACTGTAATTGTTTAAACTTTTAGGCCTGCTCAATTAATATTTGCTTTATATTTATTATAATATTTCTAATGTAATGTATATATTTCAGTTGAAAAACATCCAAATATGAAAGGTGTGGTTGCCAGAGAAGTGGAATATTTAGTATTTAGACCTAATATTGGTGACAGAGCACAGTTAGTATTATATATACAAATGTTTGTTTGTTTGTTGGGTTTAACGCCATAGCAACACATTTTATAGGTCATATAACGGCGGTCAGTCAACCTACTCACTCCTCTTAGAAAGGCTAAATCTCTGGATTTAGCTGTTAACCAACTACTAAGCGCATACTTTCGTCAGTGACTGACAACTGCCCTACATAATTGAAAATCATTGGTAGGAGGGAGAATGGCCATAGAAATAATTTCATGACCAGTCTCCACGAAAGTATGCCCCATGACCCCTCGATCAGTAGACTTGCATGCTACCAACTAAGCTAGCTGGGTGGCTCTTTTATACAATGTATGTAGTCAAATGATCTGCAGAATGTAAGCATACTTTTTTGTCAAACTATTGCAGTTGCAAAAATAGGAAATATTCAAATAGCACATAAAATAACTGTACATTTATAAATACAAAATTGACCACATTAGGTAGCAAGATAAAATTGCATATTCTGAATCCTATGCACAAATACATTTTACACATGACCTAGTTTATCCCTTTGATTTTGTGTAAAGGATTTGGAGCTAATAATTATAACTCAAAAGATCAATTGACAGAATAGGGAAGAGACATGTTATTTTATGCTATACATACATTTTATGTCATTCAATTATTTGTTTGAAAAGTACAGGTAATTGAAAGTATGTGGTTGTTTAAGCAAGGTCTTGTTCTGGTGTATCCCAATTAACAATAAAAAGATGAATCAATTGGCCAGTTTCCTATGGATATTGCTACCTAATTCTTTGTTCCCTGGCACCGTTCTTACCCCAAAAGGAATAAGTATGTGGTATCTGATCAAGGGTAACAGGGGGCAAAACTAGCTAGTGATAAGCTTAGGAAACTAGCCTTATGCCTTATGCCTCATAAAACAAGATTAAATGGGATGTGAAAAAATAAGTCATCTTCTGATCATGGCAAAACTACGCAAATATTGTTCAAATCTTCAAGTCAAGATCCTTATGAGTTTTCTTCATACCAGCAGATAATTCCCATACTTAGGTTTTAAGCTACAGTCCCATAAACATAAAAATAGCTGTGAGGTCTTAAGCTACAGTCCCATAAACATAAAAATAGCTGTGAGGGCACTGTACGGGCACCGTGTGATCAAGCTCCGAAAAGGACTCGTACGAACTCTTGCGTACCCGTATGGACTGTTACGTTTTACCAGGGTCTGTGAGGTGAGCCATGGATACACGTATTGTGTTCAAAGTCAAATCGTAAACACAATCGTGGCCGAGTATGGATTAAATTTGCATATCTTCCAGCTACGGCTCCGCACGTGTGTGTTGTTTTGTGCCATGTGCGTTCCTTCACCTTAATACAGGGTGTCCAAAAAGAAAGTTTACAGTTTCACTCCTTCGTCATTTTATCAATTGTAATGTTACATTAATGAAAAATATACCATTTTAAAGTGCATATGCTCAAGTTTTTAATGTACCTTAACTTGACTTGCTAAAATGTTTGACATCGCCATATAATGATATCAGGTAAAAAATTGTTATTTTCAAGATGACGCGTCTGACGTCTGATCAGCGTGTTTTTATCGTAAAAGATTTTTACGAAAGTAAAGGCGTAACAGATGCGCAACGAAAGTTCAAAAATATGTATAAAGGCATAAGCATGAGTATAATGACTAAATTCAAAATTGTATGGAAGTTTGAACAACTTGGAACTGTAAAAGATACGCCAAAGTGGGGTCGTCCCTTGACCAGCAGAGGTGAGGAAAATGTCAAGGCGCTCCAAGACATGCTTTAACAAAGTCCAGAAAAATCTGTTCAACGCGTATCATCAGAGATGAAGGTTTCCAAAACATCTGTACATAATATTATTAAAAAAAACTAAGAACTGTTTCCATATCAAATATTAATTGTGCAAAACTTATCAATAACAGATCAAGTGGATAGATTTGCATTTTGTAACAGAGCCACTGACGTTGTGGAAAATTACGCCGACACATTTCAAGATGTTTGGTTTATGGATGAGTTTACTTTTGTCTGGACATGTTTGCAAGTAAATTATGAAATTTTGGTCAGCTGCACAGCCCCATAATTTTGTAGACACTTGTGTTAAAGTAATTGACAATTTCATGGAGCACGTGAGTGAAGTGAAGTCTCACAAAGAACAAATTGTGGAAAACGTTATAACTACTAATTTGACGTCAACCACAAAAATTTGTAATTTTAGTAAATTGGCGTATTCATGTAAAGTATAAGACCAAATATATCACAAATGACAGGAATAAAACTTACACCTGTTGTCTAAACATGTAGAAGTTTGTGATAATCTAGCAGAGTATTAACATGTTATAAATTAGCATCAAAACTGTAAACTTTCTTTTTGGACACCCTGTACTTAATACGCAGGGCTTCTCACGGCTTACGGCTGTCTGCACGTACGGGTCCGCAACAAGCCACGATTTTATGGGACTGTGGCGTTAGGTAGACTGTATCGATTTAGATGAAGGACTCTTTGTCTTTTTCTGGGACTCATTGTTGTCAAATAAGGACTCCTAAGGACTCATGAACTACATTCTAAATTAATCATTTGATTTCTGTGACATGTTTATTGTTGCTCTTGATGTGATGAATTATTTTTGGTGATTACATGTATTTCCATTTTTCATTTCAGATATTATTCTGTTTGTTTCTTGAATCAAATTCGACTGAATCATGGTGACAAAGATTTGGCAGGAAAACTTATTCACATATATTTTAGCTTTTTCAAGGTAAGTTAACAAAATGAATTCTCATATGATTGTTTGTCTAGTATATAACTTGTTTGAAAAAAATAATTAGTATTTTGTTGTCAACAACAATCATTTTACAACAACTACCACCTACCACTAAAAACCACCTCCCAAACAACAGCTATGTCCCAACTAACATCACTGTGTTATCAAGGAAAATGTCTCTTTTTACACCTATCACTCCTCTTTACAAGCCAATTTAGCCTTAATCTCTGTTAACAGATATTCTATGGACTGCTGTCACAGGATCTCTACACTTGTTCATGGAACATGTTCAGTTATTAATGGTGTGTTATTCATGTGCTGTTATTGAACTTCTTTTGTTGTTGCCTCACGAGTATTCTAATATGTCAATTTTAGGTCATTTGAACTCGACCTCTACTGTTGACTTGTCTGATATGAAACAAGCAAGTATGACAGTGAAGAATTTAGATCAGGTTTTAGGATTGATTTAGCTTAAACCTTCTTGTTTTCTAGACTGCATTCTACTGTATTTATATTTTCAGGCATTTATAAAGAAAGGAGAAGTTGATACTAAAATGATGAGTGGCTTGTTGTCTGGTGTTAATAGAGCTTATCCTTATGCTCAATGTAAGTTATATATTTATTATGATTTCCTCAAACTTTGAATACTTATTCATCATCACTACCTCCACCTTACTATCAAGGCCCATAACCCTGGCTCCACTGTTTTAGGAGTTTTGCCCCTTTTTTACTTAGAAAACATCAAAAATCAAGGTTAAAGTTTTTACAAATTTTAATTACTTCAATACTGTCGAAGATATTCAACTCAAACTTTGAATACTTATTTGTCATTCCTTCTTCCACCTAACTATCAAGGCCCATAACCCTGGCTCCACTGTTTTAGGAGTTTTGCCTCTTTTTTACTTAGAAAACATCCAAAACCAAGGGTAGATTTTTTCAAACTTCAATACTATCAAAGATATTCAACTCAAACTCGGAATACTTATTCATCATCACTACTTCCACCTTACTATTAAAACCCATTCACTGATGAACTTAGAAAAGTTGAGCACGCTGTCTTACGGACAGCTCTTGTTTAGTAACCAGTTACTAGGTGTGTACTTCAGTCAGTGAATGACAGCTGCACTACATGATATAGAATCAGTTGTAGGAGTAAGAATGGCTGTAGAAACTATTTCATGACCAAGCTTCACGAAAGAGTACACCACTGGAAAATCAACATACGTATACAACACCTCAATCTGTAGACTTGTACACCACTGTATGAGTTAGCCAGGCAGCTACCCATTTATAAAAATATCCTAGGCACCCTTCTTTTCAGTGACGCAGACAGCGTAGAACAACAGTAGAACTAACAGCTTTGTTGTAACTTGTATATTTCAGTGGAAGAAGAGTTTTTATCCAATCATTTAAATCATTTATATAGGATTGTACATATAGTTAACTTTACTACAAGTGTTCAAGCTCTTACTTTACTTTATCAAGTCATGGATACCAAGTAAGTATTATACATTAGGGCTGCGGCAATTATCCGAATACTAGGGTATTCGCGATCTTGACCAGAAAATCAATACGAATATTCGTCACGTCTGAAATCGTCGGATCGCGATCTAGTTTTGAAAAAAAAATGAAAGAACAATTTCAGCTTAATTACCACTGAAAACAAGTAGCACTACAGATAAAAACTTTGATTTATGTAGGGGTCGAATTATCTTATGTCAAAATTTCGATTGATACTTATTTGAACAAAAGTGTTCTCTTTGAAAATGTCCATAAAACTTCTGATAGTAATGTTTAGATGGTTTCCTTATGTAGTAAAAGCTTTTGTAATTTTTTCCCTTATTTTTGTTATAACATGAATTCCTGTGTACTTTTCCATTAACATGTGATTCCTGGTTCGATTCTTGAATCGCTACACATCAATCAAGTAATTGTTTATGTTTTCATACTGCATGTACATTGTATGGACCATATTGAAAATTGGTTAAAGCCAAATATGTTATCCACATTGAATAAAGTCATTATTATTAGGGCTGTCACGATATGCCTAATACGAATCGGGATATATTGCGATGCGTTTGCACCATATTGTGATATGTACCACAATATATTGCTTTGCAAACAAAAGATACGGCTGCATAATACTTACGTCTTTAAGAACTTATTCAACTGTTCTGTATTGAAGTATGTTATAAGATTTTGTAGGGTAAGTGCCTGTAGCAGACTTGAGAAAACTGGGCATTTTTGAGTTATTGGAACGTTCAAAACGCCCCCAGATCGGTTATATACTCAGCTTTAATCGAATGAACCATGGAAAACTGACGTTTCGCTACATTCATTTGGCGGAGGAAGAATTTTTCAATGCAAAAAAAAATATCGCTAAAAACTGGAACATTGAGTTTGTATCGCGGTACGTATTGCGGCAGCTGCATATTGCAATATACCCATATATTGTGACAGCCTTAGTTATTATTATTGTTATAATAAAAAGTCTGTGTTAATGAGGTCTTCTACAGTCTATGACTGATAGAAAATACGCAGCTGATAATTTATCATTGTCATCACTATTTTAATGACCAATATTGAATTTAGTGTTTGTTATATATTTTACAGTAAGACAACCTCAGAGAGATATTATAATGCTTTATATAAGAAGCTAACAGATCCAGCATTAAAAGTATCATCTAAACAAGCTGTATTTCTTAATCTATTGTATAAAAGTATTAAGAAAGATGATTCTGAAAGACGTGTTAAGGTAAGGATTACATACATGGTGTTCTTTGCAGTACATTAATACAATAGAAGCTGAGATTCCGGACAGCACTAGAACTGACAATATTGTTGGGTTTTCTCAACTGTCTAGTTTTCTCAAAGTGACTTATAACTTGCATAAACAGTACTTACCAAAAGTTTGGAGACATTTTCACTTGGTAGACTTACTGAATAGCTTTTAGCTGAAATTTGATAACTGTTTATTTCAAAATGCTTTCGAGTTTTGCTTTATTTTTTTATTATCATTATGATTATAACTGAGACTACAAAAATAGCTTAAACGCTATGTTATGAATTATAATTACAATAAGCATGATTTGGAAGCTTTAGGATGACCGATGCTGAATCTTATAAATGTTTTGCAATTATTATGGAATTTGTTTTTATTTTATCACAAAACATACTTAGATACATTAAAAATTATGATTCTACAAACATAATCATAAGCGATTAAGTGAACAAATATAAAAATAAAGCTCTATATTAGTATAGTATGTCTTTCATCAGTTTATGTCACTTGTATTTATATACAGGCATTTATCAAGAGATTATTACAAGTATGTTCTTATCAGCAACCACAGTTTACTTGTGGAGCCTTAGTTTTATTATCTGAGGTAATGTATATTACTTGTCATTATATTAGCATTATTTTTATTTATTATTATATGATTTAGGAAACTATATCTTGTGAAACATTGATCAGAGATGAAAAAATACAATTTAAATGCTATTTGCATACATACAATTTATGACTAAAATGCTTATAAGTAATGCATGGGTGAAAGTTTTCAGTATTAATACTGATTTTAGAATTTTGAGAATAAATTACTCCTATGTGATTTATGAAAAACATGTGTATGACAGTATTTTGGAAGTAGGTTTTCAGTATTTTCTAAACTTCCAACTTTCACCCATGGTAATGTAGTTAATGAAGTGTGTTATGTAATTTCATATTTTTTATCCTTAGACCAAGGTTCCCATCGATTTAGAAGGTGGGTTTTACACGTTGGCTTTAATTGGACACTTGAGAAATTTTTATAAGTATTATTATAGCAATGGTCAGCTGAACTTAACCCAAACTGTGAGCCTGTGTGGAGAATTTTACAAAGTGTTTTAGTCAGATTGATATGAGAGAGAAGTGAATTTTTTTAATTTAATATTTCTTAAACATTATTTCAATTAAATACTGTCTTCATTATACTTAACTTTAATATTTGTACTAAATGTATTTCTTGTCTTATTGTTTTAGTTGCTGAAAGAAAAGAAAGTGAAACTGACCATATCTCACACTGAAGAGGTATACTTTCAAAAATTGATTTTTTATTTTCATCTGTTTAGTATAAATTGCTGAATTTACTTAACGGGTATTTTTGGTATTTAGATTACTTCCCTTGATTACTGAGTTACTTCCCTTGATGCCTTATATTTTTACTTAATTACATTCCTTAACAACTTGCTTCAGTTTGTATCAAAGATGATAATTGACTCTTTTCATAAAAAGGAGGATATTCCTTTTTGTTAATCATTATGTCAGTTAGTGGGTAAACTAAATACAACGGAACCCCCTCTAAATGGAAACCCTCTAATCCGGAATTCTCTGCTAACCCGATTTTTTTCAGGTCCCAAATATTTTTCCTCTTTATTTATATAACAAAAATACCCTCCACTCTGGAACCACTCTATTCTGGAAAAGGGAAGAGTTTTAGTCCAAACTATGTTGTTCTTCATTCAAAATGACCCCTGTATATTGGAAGATAAGAATTGATATTGGCATGGTAGAACAATGTTTGTATAAATGAATAAAAAACTACAGAACTCTTTAACTGTTTGACCTACAGTTTGTCATTGAAGCTTGCCTTAACTAGTAGTATAACCCTATTAATTAATAAGCCTATTGATTTTGATATATTTCAATACCATATATCTTAAATAGCCATATTCACAGTCAACAATAATAGCAGAAATTCTACACCCTGCAAATATGTCAGTTTTAATTCAGCTTTGTTATGATGGGGTGTATGTCAAATGTGCAAGTTCTAAACCTTACCAATTTATAACCCTAAAGAATAAGCAAAGTAAAGACATTGTAAAGTCAGTATCTGTAGGAAAGTAACTTCCCCCTTTTTTAATAGGATTCTGATGATGAAGAGCATTTTGTTGATGTTCCTGATGAAGATGATGAAACTGTTAGTGAAAATACAGTAGTAGAAACAGAGAGTGACAAGGTTGACGAGGTCAATGTTAAAGTAGATAATGATGATAACAAGGAACCTGATAAAGACAAAACTGATAGTGTAAAGAAACATGGTGCATCATGGGTTCATAGAGCTAATTTGAATCGTAAGTTTCGGTTTAATATCTTGAACTTTATTTTGTAGTTTTAATATGTGTCATATGAAGCATAGTTGACTGAAACTAGAATGTATTTGTCTTGTTCAGTCATAGCCTCACCAGGGACACTGGTAATTTCCTTGAGCAAAAAATTTACCTGCAATTGCTTCACTCCACCTTGTTGTAAATAGGTAGCGGCAAGGGTGGTATAGTTCTGTTGTACTAATATGTCAACCCGGGTCGATAGCCCAATTGGTAGTGCGCCGGGATTCGGAATCTCGTGTCCCGAGGGGGGTACGGGTTCGAATCCTACCCGGGGAGGTTATATCCTTCCATTAAAATTAGACAATTATGTCAATTTTCCTCCATTGATTAGATAATATGTAGAAGTTTCCGGCCTTGTGGAAGGGTAGGTGAGTACTGGTTATTGACAATGGTCCTGGAAAGCTAGGTTAGGTGCGCTGGACGTCGTGAAATGACCTTAAATGTGTAGATACTGCGTTAAATCCAATAAATAAATAAAATACTAATATGTCTGCTGCACTAAGCAGAGTAAAATACTACCTTGGGAGATTGTTAAATGGATACCAGTAGTCCAATGACCTGGGTTAATACCTGTAAAATCGATGGATGTTGAGGTACATGTATACAGTCCCTAACGCCACTAACAGTTAAAAATAACTCTTTTGAAAGTACGATAAAAGCTTACAAAAATAATATTTTTTTCATTCATTACAATATGTTAATCATTTTGCTTAGATTTATAACATAACTTGCATAAATCAAAAACTTTCAACAGGATTTAGTAATTACCTCCCTTGCATATGAAAATAGAATAATTTCAAATGTGTCCATTAAAAGTCTATGTTGACATTATCAAAATATCTAACACAGTAGATCTAAAGCGTTCAGAAATACAATGTTTAAACAAATAAACCTATTTCTAGAATTATTCATTTGCCATAGGACTTAGGTTTTAGTCAGGGATTACATACCTTAATAAGCATGAAACTAAGTCTATAAAATGCAGTTACACATTTCTTGTATTAATATTTACAGATAAATGTGAGAAAACAGACTATGATCCATTCCATCGTAATCCACAATATTGTCATGCTGAGAGAGAATGTATATGGGAACTTGAAAAACTAACCAATCATTTCCATCCTACCGTCAATTTATTTGCTCATCAAATTTTGAAGGTAAGATCAAGGACAAATCTTGATGGTATGTCACAGTTCAGCATTTATGGTTCAGACATTGGTGATGGTTGTTCAAATTATATTTGAGCTTATAATCAGAGTTCATTTATACATAGATCTAGATGTAATCCATTTCAATTACCGTAAATATGTCAGATGAGTTGGGGTATTCATATACATGTAAAAAGGGGGCAGAATAGTCAATTGCTTATTAATTCTAGCATACCATGATACTAACTAAACCCTAGCATCCATACTCATTACTGTAATATTTTAGTTGAACTGTGAAGTGGGCAAACTGTGACGACCCTATTACAGGAATTAGTCAACAAAAATGTATTTTGAAATTTCACATTTGTAACTTTTATATAATAACTGCTTTAACAGGGTGTACGTACAGTACCAACCAAAAGTTTGGAGACATTTTCACTTTGTAGGCCTACTGAATAGTATTTATCTAAAATTTGATAATTGTTTATTTTTTTTAATCCTTATAAGTTTTTCTTTATTTTTTGGTTATCATTATCATTATAATTGAGACTACAATAGTAGCATAAAAGCTTTGTTGTGTAAAATAATTACCATATTAAACATGGTTTAGGGGGCTCTAGGATATCAGGTGCTGAATCTTATAAATGTGTTGCATTCGCAAAATTTGTTTTCATTTTATCACAAACCATACCTAAATATATCAAAAATAATAATTCTACAAATATAATCATCAAAATTCAAGAATTGTAGTAAATTCCTATTGTCTCCAAACTTTTGGTGGGTACTGTACATGTATTACTCAAGAGTTAAAACAACTTAAAAACTTCTGTTGTTATCAACTGCAATTATGACTGAAAATATAGATGTAGCATTATGATAAATATTCTTTATTATATTCCTTACAATTTTTACTTGCCCTTGAGTTTTGACTAGTTAGTTGGGATGGTGTTGGCAGGTCTATTTTTTCAGTGACAGCAGAGTAACGGTCCTTGAGTTTTGTGACATGAGGCATGTTTTGTGGCATTAATGAGTGTTGGTGGTTATTTTCAGGGTCAAGCTATAAAATATACTGGTGATCCACTACAAGATTTTACCATGATTAGATTCCTTGATAGATTTGTCTTCAAAAATCCTAAGAAAGTTGAAGATAGTAAGTAAATATGGTATTTAGTTCTCTTACTTTGTTTTATATATACACAATCTGATTAAAACCCGTTCTAAAATTTCCGCTCGCCTACTCGCTAATTTAGATCTGGCCTTTTTCAAATGAAGGTCACGTTCAGGTGACCTTTTCTCATCATAATATTCATGACGAAATTGTTATGATACGTAACTTGTTTACATCGTCTATGTCACACAAGTTGAAATGAGCCGCCCAATTGCAGACTGTGAATAATACCGCTGTTAAATTAGCATGCAAACCTTGGTCTAAAAATAGAAATTACGAAATCAAAATGTGATTAATAGTGTTTTCATCTAGATGAAAGCTACACATTGATTGGTCGACACAAAGTTCATCTCGACGTGACCTTTCACGGAGACTGTAAAGATCCTATACGACAATACTCTACAGGATATCTGTTTACGGAGATTGATATATACAGTACCCACCAAAAGTTTGCAGACTTTTTCACTATGTTGGCCCTACTGAATAGCTTTTGTCTAAAATTTGATAATTATTTATTTTGAAATGCATTTTAGTTTTGCTTTATTCTTTGGTTATCATTTTGATTATAACTGAGACTACATAAATAGCATAAAAGCTTTGTTATGGAAAATAATTACGATTAACATGGTGTTGGAGGCTTTAGGATGTCAGATGCTGAATCGTGTAAATGTGTTGCATTCATGAAATTTGTTTTCATTTTATAACAAACCGTACTTAGATATATTAAAAATAATCATTCTACAAAAATAATCATCATATATCAAGTACTGTAGTAAATTTCTTTTGTCTGTAAATTTTTGATGGGTGCTGTATATCCTTTTATGTCATTTTGAAGACATCAGAATAGCCATTCATAAAAAACGTAAACTATTTTGTTACAGTTTTAATTTATGACTGACTGGTCTTGAATGTATAACTTTCATTATCATATCAGCCTTTTGTAAATTAATATATGGGATTGAAAAAAACATAAAACTGACTTGGTTCAAGCCTTGGACTTGATAGTTTAAAAGTTTAGTTTTTGTGGAAACCTTGCTGACTAGGGTGAGTGAGGTATCTGGTATGTCTGCTTTCAAGGTCAAAAATAGTCTTTATCCAATCTTCAGGTCAAAGTCTTAATCATACAAAAGGTCCAGACTAGGGAAGGGTACACACTCTATTGAAGGTTATTGCCCATTAACAGTTCAACAGATGTTTTTCGTGACATTTTAACATGATTGTTTATATTACAGTAAAAGAACATTCATTAAAGTTCAGATTAAAGACAATACCTACAGGTGTTAAAGGAATGCAGGTAACCAGTGAAGACTTTGTGAACCTAGATGAGAGCAAGGTACCAGCTGATGATATGTTCTTGTTTAAGTATGTACTTTAATCCTAACTCAAGATTTACTGTTATATTCTGTTGGCTGTAATCTTTGTGTTACTTACTATTCGTGTACCTACTATCAATAGAAAAAGCCTGGCTAACTCTGTCAGTAGCACACAAGCCTACTGATTGAGGGGTTGTAGATTTGTACCCTGGGCAGGGCATACTTTTGGGGAGCTTGGTCATGAAATAATTTCTATGACAATTCTCCCTTTTACCACTGATTCTTAATCATATAGGGCAGTTGTCAGTCACTGACAGAAGTATGCATCTAGTAACTGGTTTACAGATAAATCCAGAAAGAGTAGGTTGACAAACCGTCGTAAGATTACCTATACTATGTGTTGCTACAGTCAAACTAATAACCTACTGGTCCTTTAGATTGGTTTTCAATTCACTTTTATATCTTCTTGGCTCTGATACAGTAACTGACAATAAAACCAAGCAGAATTTTTAATTTCAAAAGTGACATTTTAATTTTTGGAAATCCAAAAAATGATAATAATGATAATGATAATAATGAAACTACTACTACTATTACTGATAATAACAGTAACACTAATGATTATATTAATTGTAATGATAATGATGATATTGATGATTATGATGATGATGATGATGATAATAATAATAATGGTGATAATAATGATTATAATAATTATAACTCTAATAAAGACTTAATCTACAGAGGCAACACAGTTTCAGTTTGGCAAAGCCCTATCTTCCTGTGGGCCCCTGGTTGTCTTCAAGAGTCCTGATTACTGCCTTTGTTATATTAATTAATACATGTATTTGGAATGTCATGTATGATTATTTTTATTGTGGGAAGTGAAATGTGTTTGTTACTGACCCAGCTTAACTACTTAGCAATTTCAAAAAAAAATTCCATTCTATTCCATGAAATGTATCAAAACTACTTTTCTGTTGTCACTTGCTGTTTTGCACATTAATGTACTGTCACTTGTGTTCTTATGTTTATTCTATGAAGAAAAATCATGTGGTAATGTTGGTTGAAGTAAGAAATGGTTTTATTGAAATTGTATTTTTTGTTTAAGTGGCTTGATGATATACTTGATGTATGTTTAAGCTATTTAAAAAAATAACCAAGATTGTTTTGTTTGATCATGGTCTGCATTGATGCTAAGGAATAGAAAAGTAGACCATACATAACAACAATATGACAGCATCCATATTATGTCATGTGTTTTCATTGAACAAGCCCAATTAAGTTCAGAGTTGTTCCAGACAACAGCTAATTTTGTATCCTGGTTGTTTATATAGACTATTATATTACAGATATTTTCAACAGAAAGCTGTTAGAGATGAAAAGAAATCAAAGGATGATGAAGATAGTGATGTGGAGAGTGTTACTGATGCTGAATTTGATGATTATCTTGGTAAGAATTTTATGAAACATCAGGAGTTTTCTCTAGGGAGTTCAAAAAGGTCTTAGTTAGAATATCAAAATGGAGGTTGGTGGGGTACATAGCAGGCATATAATTTTGAATGAAATGGAATCATCCACAGAGTAGAACTTACCTTTTTTTTCATTTTTCTCTGGATGAAACAATACACCATATGAGATTGACATCTACTGTTTTCAAATCAAATTTCAGTTGTAAAAAGACCGCTGATAGCTCTTTAATTTTGGCAAAATTCACACTAAAGTAATTTTATTTTGAAAAAAAATAAACTAGTAGTCAGCTAGCTCAGTTGGTAGCGTGTAAGTGTACTGATGAAGGGCTCATTGGTTTGATTCCCGGTAGGGGCATACTTTCTTAGAGTTTGGTCATAATATGTTTTCTATGTCCATTCTCCCTTCTACCACTGATTCTTAATTATGTATGGCTGTTGTCAGTCACTGACAGAAGTATGTGCCTAGTAACTGGTAAAGAGCTAAATCTAGAGATTTAGCCTTTCCAGGAATTGTGATTCAGTAGGTTGACTGTCCGCAGTGATATGATCTATACAAAGTGTTGCTAAGAGGTAAAACCCAAGTAAAAGAAAACAAACAAAAAAAAAACAGAAAATCTTTTTAAAATCTTTATTTTCTTTAAAGCAGACCTAAATGTATTTTGAACTATGGTCATACACATGTATTTCAGTAGTTTTCTTGTTAGATTTGCTTGCCACTATAAACAATTGAAACAAATGTTGGTCTGATATTTAGACTCTTCATTACTGATTTTATATGTGTTCTCTATTCTAGATAAACATGAAAATAATATAGATGGTGAAGATTTTGATGTCGACTTTTCGAGGTTAGTAGATCAATATTTGATCAATGTTTTATACATGATTTAGCTTACTGTATTTTATGTGTTATAAACTCTATTATTAGCTTGACTATTTGGAGAATAATGGGGCTATCCTACTTAGTTGTGCAAGGAGGTTGGCGTAACACTTCCCTGTTTTTAGGTGCAACATTTTTATATATTTGAAACTACTAAAGGAATTCCCTTGAAACTTTACAAATGTCTATAGGTTTACCATTGGAGGTCAAAAACAAAGTTGCATAACTCTTAACATGAATTTTGACTGGATTTTGCTGTTGTTTACACGAATACCCCAAATAGTCAAGGGCACTGTCTGTGGACTACTCATGTTTCATTTATTCATTTAATAGGCCTTAATCTAAATAAGCTACATAGTTGATCTGACTTCACAAAAAAAAATTATTTTGAAACATGTTTGATGTTTTATGTATTTAATACATGGTGAAGTTTCATTTTTATTTTTAAATTTATGCAATGATCAACATTTTGTTTTTAATTTTATGTACATATTTTACATGTTTTTGTCATTAAATTATTACATACATTTTGAAATTGTGTCAGTTATAGATTTATATAGTTGGACAAATTTACCTGAACTTTACCTTCATGCAAGAATCAGCATTTGTCTATTTTTGTCTTCGTTTGTAAATTATGCTTTATTGGAAGATTTCGGCAAAATACAAGTACAGAATAATTAATTTTGTTTTCATAAGAATAAATATATTGAAACTGTGTCACAATATTGCGGACTTACATGTTTCCCCTTAAATTAATGAGTCCAAAATTAAACTACAATAATATGCCATGTTTGCAAAATTGTCCCATAGGTTGTTACAAACAAGTGTACAAACGTGTACAGGCATTCAGGAACTCACAATCTAATGTAAGCATGTAATAATTATAATAAGGTAGTTCAAGCCTAGGTTAATATTTTCGTACTATATGCTTTGAGGTCCACATTGCTTGATAAGGCTTACTTATTGTTTTGATTAATATTCATATTCAAATAAGAATTTTTGTTTTTGTAGTGAATTTGGTAAGAAGATTAGTAAGGAGTTAGACAGTGATGATGATGATGATGAAGATGATGATGATGATGGTGATGATGGTGATTTATCAGATGAAGAAATTGATTTTGATGATGAAGATGATGAATTAGCTAGAGCCTTTAAAGGTATTACTGTAATATAAGTTTATCCTAGTTTTTTGGTGCAGTAAGCTATGTGCTGAATTTTGAATTAAGTATTCCAACCCCACCCTGTCTGTTTGTACCCTTGTCTACAAAATTTAGATATAAAAGTGGTTTTCCACTCTTATCATTTTAAGAGCAAGCACTAGATCTCTTTTGCAGAATTTTGGCCCAAAAGAAACTGTTGGTTGCCAAAACTAAAAAGTGGTTGTCTCGGGCAACCAGACACCCACTAATTTAGTAGACTGGTACCCTTTCATGAAAACTCTACAATGATGTGATTTTAAAGACCTTATGAAAAGGTTTTATACATGCATAGTGTTATTTTCATCTAACAAAAGAAATCAAAATAATGATTATCTGGGAGTTCAAGCCTGCTATTTTTCAGGCCTGGGCCTAATTTCAGGCTTTGATTCCATGTGTTGTCTTCTTTGTGTTTTAGTAAACATAATATTTTCAGGTTTAAAAGGAACATTTTCAGGCACTAGGAAATGTGGTCAATAACATGTTTAGTGACTACATGTATGTAAATTCTGTTTTCTGTTAGCCCCATCAACTTTTCCTGTGTTGATTTCTTCAAGAAATATAAACAAAAAATTCTGTAGCGTGTTCAATTACACAAAACGTTACAGAACGTTACATAACGATACATTCGGAACTCCTTCGCCATTTGCAGCGAATAACCTAATATAATACACAAATATGAGATCGTTAAGGCAATGAGTGATGTTTCAAAATTTACGGACTAAAAACGAAACATCACTCATTGCCTAAACGATCGTATATTTGTTTACTTCAACTCTGGTAGTTTCAAAAATCTAAACATGTCCGAGATTATTCGCAGCAAATGGCCGAGGAGTTCCAAATGTATCGTTACGGAACGTTTTGTAACGTTCGTGGTAACTAAACGCAGGGCTGGTCTCAGCCAAGTGATCTAGGGTCATCTTTCTCATCTTGGCCCTCTTGTTTTATGACTCCAAATGCTATAAATTCATGAGAATCATATCTTCTTTTAGCTGAAATGGAAGGATCGGATGATGACGATGATGATGGTGAATTTGCTGATGCTGATGACTATTATAAAGATGATGGTGGTGATGTTGGTGGTGCACCTAAAGGTATTGATGAAGAAAATATTGAATTTTCTGATGATGGTAAGTATTGAAAATTTGTCTTCCAATATTAGAATTGAGAATCTCTTGTTATGTATGGTGATCAGATCAGGTTTCACAAAACTTATAATTCCCTCGGCTAACTCAGTTGGTAGCACACTACTGATAGAAGGTTGTGGATTTTGAACTGGGCATACTTTCGTGGATTTTGGTCTTGAAATAATTTTGTGGTCATTCTCCCCTCTGGTTGCCACTGATTCTAAATGATGTAGGGCAGTTGTAGGGTTTCAAAATATAAAAAAATCATTGTCGATCACTGGAAATAATTGAACAACATTTTTCAATCAATCATCGAGGCTATAATCGAAACATTTACTCGAAGGTTTTCATTCAGGATTTTCTATCCTCGATTATAGTTTAATCCCTAGGCAGTTGTCAGTCACTGAAGGAAGTATGCCCCTAGTAACTGGTTTACAGCTTAAACTAGTGATTAGCTTTGCCTAGAATGGTGAGTAGGTTGACTGACCCAGTGATATGATCTATACTATGTGTTGCTACGGCATTATACCCAACAGCATCACAATCTTTTTATTATTTAAAGTTCAATGTAAACTGAATATGGTCTTTGATGGCACATTGTTTTTTAGATGTAATTGACATGAATTTTTGCATTTTTAGTTAGACTATTTGGAAAGTATTGGGGCTACCCTATTCAGTTGTTAATGTTTTTGATATCGATCTGTTATGCTAAAAAGGGGATCTATTATATATATTTATATACATGTATATGTTCCGACTCACTAAATTCTTATGTATGGAACACCCTAAATAACATTTTTTAGAATTGTGCTTTTTGTCAAGTTTACTTTTTACAACTATTTATGATCGTATGGATGGAATTTTGTTTTTATCCTTGGTTTTTCTTACATTCACAGCATAGTTTATATTATAAAAGTCACGTCAGTAAGGCATATTTTGGCTAGGTAATTATTAAGTAGCTGTAAAGTGATTTATTTATTTTAGATGAGTTTCAAGATATGATGCCCAAGGGAAAGAAAAGAAAGGCAGAAAGTACTGGTAAGATGATACCTGCAAAGAGAGGAAAGTAAGTGAAGTCTGTGTTCTATATACTTTCTCTATTACTGTCAGGGTTTTATAACTTAATATAATATTTCCATCACCAAAGATGTTGTGCCGTTTTCTCAACTTTCCTATTTTTATCGGGTGTGAAGTTCTCAGCATCTACTGTATTTCTAAATAACATGTCCTATGCATTTTTTAACAGAAACAAAACAAAATGAACAAAGGGCTGTTTAGTGGTATTATTTCAGACTATTGAGGTTTTATGTACTATTTACCACCCTTTATCAGTTCAGTTCAAACTTCATTTTTGATAATGCATTATCACTGAGCTTGCTATTTTAGTAAATAGTTGTGTGACAAAAAAGAAGTAGACAACAAAACAGAAGTTATATACATGTCTTTCCCTTATTATTTCCTGATTATAAAGCTTTAAGACCCAGATTCATGGCATTGTAGGCTTTGTGGAGGATTTGAAATCTAGTGTTCTGAGCATGTTTCTGGTTTGAGTTTCATTAGAGCTGGTTTAACCCTTCCAAGAAAACTCTGCAATGATGTTGATTTTCCTCAGTTAGTTAGGTTATTGGAGAAACTGGTATTGTTGAAAGGTAGACAAGTACTGGTTATAGACAAAGGTCTAGGAAAGCTAGGTTAGGTAAGTTGGCTGCAGTGAAATGACCATAATTAGTGTTGACAAGGTGTTAAATTTGATGTGTCCTCATATTTAATATGTTTTAATTTTGTTCTTGATATTGTTTCAGGAAATCTAAAGGTAAAGGTGGATATGGAATGAATGCTTCAGCAGAAGAGGTAAACTTTAAAGATATTTTTTGTAGGGCCGTCAAGATATACCAGTATACTGGTATATTGCAATAGGCAGCTGCGGCAATATGTACCGCAGTACGAATTTAACATACCTGTATTTGGCAGTATTTTTAAAAGTAGTGAAACGTCAGTTTTTCCTTTGATCATTCAATTTAAGCTTAAGTTACAAGAATTTAACTGACTGGGGCGCATTCGTTCGGTTATAAGGAACTTGTGCAAAATATGTTCATGAATCGAATACTTCAGGACAGGAAGTTGTTAAACAAGTGTGGTGTCCAGGGGCTTGATTGCTGTGATGTTTTGCAGCTAAAGGGTGATAGTTTCTTCCAACTTAGCATCTCCCTTATATGCAAAACAAATATCACAGTCCTAATTGACCATATTGACTTAGTGAGACTAGATTCAAATAGTTGCATGTAAGATTTGCAATGTTTCTGTCGAATACAGCATTAGGCACAACCAATCTATAAACCCACAATATATCGCAATACAGCGCTAGCGTATTGCAATATATCGCAATACGCTTTTGGTGTATCGTGACAGCCCTAATTTTTTGGGATACAAAATTTTTGGTTATTCATTGTTTATATATCACTGTTTTTGCTTGATTGTGAACCGAACATGTTTTCATGCATTTTTACTCAACTCCTTCAAAATTTCTACTCAATAACTTAAATGGCCTAATGGCCTCTGTTTAGCTGGCTTTCACTTAAGGAAAATCCCCCCTCAAAAAATTGATTTTTTTCATGCACCGCCCCATGCAAAGATATCTCAGAGTCTTAAAAATAGGGGCTAGTGGGTGCAGGCAAAATGCCCAATATGGTTTTATGAATAAATTTATCTTGACATTTTGCTTTATGTTGGGGAAATTCAACGATCTGAAGTGGAAATTGGTGGCTAAAAAAGAAGCAAAAATGTGTTTTCTACCAGTCCGCACAGTCACAGTGTAGCCAAGACAAGAATTTTAGCTGAAATAGCCAACAACCTAGCAGACTCTTTTACCAAGCTGCATCTCTGTCACACAAAAACTGACTATATGAGGGTATTTTAAAAATGCCCCATTTCATTAAAATGGCAAAAAGGTCAATTTTGGCCAAGTAGAATTCAGAAATGTGTTTAGGCTACTGAGTATGCTTTCTAGTGTCTTGTAGTCTAGATACTGAAGAAAAAAGACAATAATATTGACTCATGGAAAAACAAACTTCCCATAAAGTATCAACCTAGAAAACTTATTTCACACACACAATTTAATGGTAGTCATTGCCTTTACCCACTTAGCCTGAAGCTTGGGACTAGTGAACAATTTGATTTAGGGCTAGTGCAAACTCACTTAGTCAGGCTAGTTGATAAATGTACATTTGACAATATTAATTTGGCTAGTACTTGAGAAAATTTAAGGCTATGACTGTAATGTTCTATTCAAGGTTAAAATTAATTCAGGAAGTTTTTATATTTTGTTATATCTCAACTGTGGGTTCCAGTTAAACTACCAATTCACTTCCAGTGAAGAAATAAGAGTTGATTGTAAAGCTTGGAAATTCTACTCTATTGATTACCAGGTCACCTCTACACATTGTATGACTCCTAATGTTGAAGTTAATTGGTTATTAACGGACAATGTTACCATGAAGGAATTACTAATTATGTAGTAATGCTGGACATGAGAAACAAACCAATGAACAAGGTTTTGAAATGTAAAGTTTATAATGACAGCCAGTCATACTTAGTGGCCCAGGAACACATATTATGAACTTTGTCTTACAAGCAATTTCTGTCATAAACTTTTCTATAATGTTATATTGTTTAATTTTCATAAGATTTTTAATAATATTCTGCTGAGATACGGTAAGTAATTGTGTTTGTTTGTTAGGTTTTAACGCTGTTGCAACACATTATATAGGTTATAGCATGTAGGTCTGTCAACCTACTCACTCCTGGAAAGGCTAAATCTCTGGATTTAGCTGTTTACCAACTACTAAGCTCATACTTTCGTCAGTGACTGACAACTGCCCTACATAATTAAAAATCATTGGTAGGGGGGAGAATGGCAGTAGAAATAATTTCATGACCAAGCTTCACGAAAGTATTCCCCACCCGGGAATCAAACCCACGACCAGTAGCCTTGCGTGCTACCAACTGAGCTAGCCGGGCAGCAATAAGTAATTACAAAGGCTTATAAAACCAAACTCATCCTACCAAATATTAATTGTTTTACTTCTGTGTTCCAGTTTGCTACATTAATTGATGAGACAGCATCATCGAAATATTTGGGCACTGGTGCCAATGCCCTTGCTAATCCTGACAAAGCAGGTATGTGTAAAATTATCTTTTATTATCCTTTAGTTTGTATCTTAGACGTTTAACTGCCACTATGGTAACTAAGTCAACCTTTTTCACAGTGAAACACTGTGACATAATAATGGAACTTAAAGCCATTATATGAAGAGAATACTCATGAACAGTAGACTTGTAAACTGTTTTACAACCATGACGATGTCAAAATATAACATGCTTTACAGACACAATAAACAGTTTAAAACATCCTGCTTCCTGATTTTCAGTTTGACCAAGTGTCCATTTCTTTAAAAAAGTGGGGTGCTTTTTATTAGAGCACGCTATATTCATTTATATGCTAATGTTCAATATACCTGACTCAAATAGTTTTATAGCTTGATTATGTAATAAGGAGTAAGTTTTTTTCTAAAATAAGTCTTCATCTTAAACATATTGTGATCAAAACTATTGTTTCAAGTATTGACAACCAAATTCTACTTTCGGGTTCGATCTACTTTCACTTTGAAATGCAATAAATAACATAAACATATTTAAGCAATATTTGCATTTAATCAAAAATCTTGTTCATGAGAGGTGTTTGAAATACATAGATAAATGTCTATTTTCTTTGCTGTCCAAAAACAGTGTTACATTTGATAATGAGACTTTAATACTTTGATACTGTTAGAGACAGATTAGACAAAGCTTATCAAATGAAACAGAATAATATGAGTAGAGCAGGAGTAAGATGTAATAGTGGCCTTCTGCCTACCGCAGCACTTTGGAAGTCCATAACAGTGCACATTTTAGTCATTCTCGTACCCAGAGTCTAGTAGGAATCTCAATTTGAGAATACATTAACACCACTGGTTTAAATATGCTGTAAATGTTAGATTATCCTTGTACATAAAACACAGTAATTGTTTTTTATGTCTATTGATACTAAGTACAGAAGTGCTTAATCCAGGTCGATAGCGCAGTTGGCAGCGCGCCGGGATTTGGAATCTCGTGCCTGAGGGGGTGCGAGTTTGAATCCCACCTGGGGAGGTTGATTTTCCTCCATTGATTAGATAATATGGAGAAGTTTCCGGCCTTGTGGAAGGGTAGGTGAGTACTGGTTATAGACAATGGTCCAGGAAAGCTAGGCTAGTTGCACTGGACGCCGTAAAATGACGTAAATTTTGATGATACGGCGTTAACTCCAATTAATAAAATATGCAGTGCTTAAGTGGATATTTATATAAAAGGGTTATCAAACAAACATTGGGTATTTAAATCAGTAGGGTAACACAAGTATATTAAATAATGTATGAGCCATTGACTGTTGATTAAAATTTAACAATATCAAGTAAAATTATCAGGATGTACTGCATTTAGATCTACTGTGAATTATTTACCAGTTATTTTTATTTTTATCAATGACATCAAAGCTTGTATGTCTACAGTTGTTTGAGGTATTGTGTGTTTGGTCATTTTGAAAACAGTAAATTGAAAACAATAAATGAACAAATGACTGAACAAACAAACAAACAAACAACATATGGTTGATATATTTCAGATGTTAAACAACTTAAATGGGAAGCAGACAGAGACAGGTGGATCAAAGGTGGTAACCGTTCTAAAAAGGGAAAATTTTCACACAAAGATAGATCTGGACAAAACAGAGGAAATAAACCTGGAAAGTTTAACAAATCTGGTGGAGGAAAGAAAAATCAACCTAGGGGTGGAAAAAAACCGGGCGGATTTAGAAATAAAAAGAAAGGAAAGAAATAAGCTGTATTCACTATATAAGGAAATAAACAAAAAATTATACCAATATTTGTTTTTGTAATAAATTTGTCAGTTCTGTTGAAATTAGCCTCTTTAATAGCATTCTCATGCCCAGAGCTTATGATAATTATAGATTACATTAGATGGAGAAGCTTGATAATCTCTACGTTTGAGAATGCTTTAAAAGCTGTACTTGGTAATTTTGCCTTCATAAAATAACTGTCAGCGTATACATTGATTTGATAAAAATTGATGCAGGCTTCTATGTAAAAAAGTTTACAATAGCTGTCAAATGATATGTGTCTATAACTAGTTAGACATGTGGATATCACATATTTCTATTTGTGTGGTTCAATTGCTTGGTCATCAAAGAAGCTGATGGATCATAGATCAACATCAAGTATGAATATACTGGAATGAAAGTCTTTCATTGGTAGGAACTAAACGGTTTATTTAGCGAGTATTTTGGAAAGTTGTCAATTTTGGACTGTTGCACATTTATAGTAAATGATTTAGTTTCTACAGATGCACGACCATAAGTGCTATCTCAGTTGGAAAGGCCATTTGGAACAACTCGACAATTCATTAATGTATAATCTGGGAAGGATTCATGGTGGTTCCACCAATAATTAGCACGACTTTACGAAGCAAATGGAAACCCGGATCGATAGCACAGTTGGTAACGCGCCGGGATTTGGATACTCGGGCCCGAGGGGGTGCGGGTTCGAATCCCACCCGGGGAGGTTATACCCTTCCATAAAAATTTGACAATAATGTTGATTTTCCTCCATTGATTAGATAATATGGAGAAGTTTCCAGCCGTGTGAAGGGTAGGTGAGTACTGGTTATAGACAATGGTCCAGGAAAGCTAGGTTAGGTGCGCTAGATGCCGTAAAATGACCTAAATTGTGTTGACACGGCGTTAACTCCAATAAATAAATAGAAGTAAATGGAGAGCTCTCCTACTTGCTCTAGCGTCCACGTCCACATTTCTGATTAAAGTTTTTGTGCAGTGAAATATTTTTACTATTACTTTTTGATTTCTAAAGGTATCAACTTCAAACTTTAAATATATGTTCCTTATTAACAACCACATCTCATGTGGCAAGATTCATAACTCCAAATACATTTTTTTCAGAATTATCCCCCTTGAATTTGAGGTTTTAAAAAAAATATATTTGATTTTACTGCAACTGCTTAATTTTTTTAGGTATTGACTTCAATTTTTAATATATGTTCCTTATTATTAACCACATCTCATGTGACAAGGTTCATAGCTCCAAATACATTTTTTTCAAAATTGTCTCTGGTGAACTTAAAATTTTATTTAAACTAAAAAAATATTTGTTTTTACTGTAAATTTGTTAAGGTATCATTTTGAAATATGTATGTTCCTTATCATCGACCACATCTCATGTAAAAAAATACTTACTTAGTCGAGCATGCTGTCTCTACTGACAGCTCTTGTTTTGGGTTTTTACTTCATATGTGAGGCTAAGCACAGGCAAAGCATGTAACAGTTATGCAAAATAGTTATCCTTGTAAACACATGAGGCTTTGTAAATACATTTCATGCTATACACATGAGGCTTTGTAAATACATTTCATGCTATATTATGTGAGTATATGTAGTTCAATTGGTATTGGCCTAATCCCGAATTCAAATTTTTGGGTTTTTTCGTCTGTGCACAGGCGGTACAAGCAAAGCTTTCTACACATTATTTCTAAATAGCACAAACAATGGATTAAATCCTATTGTTTTTTGTACACATGTTTTGATCGTAACGGTGAAAGTTTGTTTGTACCGGGGGGGGGGGGGGGACCCAAATATTTGAATTCCGGATATAGTCTATTGATCGGAAACAGAATAATGCATTACATGCTCTGGTAACTACAGGACTGGTAACTGATTCAGTGTATGCAAATGATATTGAAATTGTATTGCTTCCTCCGGTGAGCTTTCACATGCTATATACAAATGTAGTCCGTTTTTTCGCAACTGACAAAGTAAGAATAATTTCACGGTGACTGAATATAAGCTTTCGCAATATCACGATTGTTAGACCACGAACAATTATAATGAAACCGTGAAATTGTTCATATTTTGACAGTTGAGAACAAACAAACTGTACTATAGTTCGTACAAAAAACCCACTGTTTATATAAACAACAAAGTGAACTAATCCAGGACAGCGGATGCTCGGAATGACAAAAAATATATTATTTTTATTCATTTTATTAGTGTCTTGTTGAAGTAGTGGTTATGTGTTCTACCATTACAAGCATCATTGACCAAGGGGCGTTGATTTATCCGCCACACTTATTTCGTTAAAATAAATTATACATCTTTAATTTTCAAAACTGCCTACCTCTGGAATGGATTGGTTCATTTTTGATGTTTACACACACATAATAAAACAAAATATAACATACAAATGTATATCACACACTTTATTGGTTCATGTCGATGAGGTTAAAGACAAAGAATATGTTAAAGTAAAAAGAAAGGTTGTGAAATAAGATACTTAAGAAATTGTTTGCAAAATTAATAAGAAAATGCCTAGTCTAAATTAACTTCAGTGTCGGTGTCAGTTTTTAATAACTATTTTGCAATTATTACACTTTCGTAACGTACCATTGATATTGTAAGATAGTATGTTTTAAAGTTTTAATTCATCCATTATTTTCAATAACAAATCAACTAGTCAGCTTTTAACAGAACCACAGCAAATCTAGACATGTTGTCCAAATAAGTTAATCCGGAATAGAAACCTTTCATGTAGATTTCATCACCAGCATTGGCGTGGATAATAGCTGTATCAGTCGCGGAAGAATGCCCAAGTGGATCAACTCCACCGTCATACGGACGAGCAATTCTATTTCCATTCTGATATACGTTGACATAAACAAGGTGTCCGATATCGCCGACAGCTGTACAAGAAACGAGATAAACTCCACTGACAGGACACTGGAAAATCCCTGTGTGGGTATTGTACGCATTACCAATGTTTGTTGTTATGTCTTGCAGCTTGATTATTTTGTCCGAGTCAGTTGATGGAATATTTGAACCAATTCTTCCATAAAATGCAACTTGTTGACTTTCCTTGGCAAGCTGACCTATAAAAATAAAATGCATAAATACATTACACGTACAGACACATGGAATATATGTCATATGTTTTCAAGTTCACCACTTTCTTACTTTTAACTTTACCCATATTTTGTTATTATAATTCAACAAACTGTTGACATGATCCCAAGTAATGAGCTGTTACGGTTTGCCCACCTCACCATTCGATTCGAACCGCGGAAAATATCCCACGGTTTAAAATGTTCGTATCAAAGTTCAAATTAATAAGTAACTCACTGAATACCATCTTCTATGTAATTATTTTCGTTTGTGATTTCTCGTATTTATCACTCGGTAATTTAGATTGAAAAATGTATAAACGAAGACCCCTAACAAAAAGCTGTTATAAAACTAGAATGTCCTGGGCACCCTGGATTGCTCACCAAAGAACTGGGTCTAAAAGGGCATATGAAACAAAATAAAACCTTGAACATTTAACTGTATGAAGACCGTGATCCCTGAAGCGGGCCTAATTATAACCCCAGGGCATGATTTGAATAATAATTATAAACGACCAGAAGTTGATGTCACATGCCAAATATGGAAGCTATAGGCCTTAGTTTTTATAAAAAAATATAACATTCACTTATATAAATTTAGAAGGATTATAAGGGAAACTTTCAGGCTCAAAAAGTTGGAAAACGCTTTCCATCCTTTCAGAAAACTGTCTAAAGTGGTAATTAGGTGCAAAAAGATGAAACTATTGCAATTTTTTTGTAATTATTTTATGTACATCTAGAATACATCAGTTAACATACAGTTTTTAACATATTGACATGAAACATGTACATAAATGTTATATATATATATGTATATAAGATATAGAAACATAACAATGTCAATACAGCTTTAAAATATACAAAACTGAATCCAAAATTTACTGTTGTGTTCAGCAAGCAAACAAATATCTAAAATTACATAGGACTACAAGGTAAAAAGTTAATGAATACAATTTACAAACAAATAAAACTATTTTCAGATTTGTTTTGTTGTCATGGAGTAATTTTTATTTGTTTGGGTCGTCAGACCAAACAAATAATGGTAGCGAAATTTCAGACCCGAATGCTGTTAATTGCAAATACCGAAAGTAGTCCGCTTTTTTGAAGCGGTTACTTCCCTTTACATGGACATTAACGCCGAAAAATTCAGGGGAGATCACTGCGTGAAGATTGTCAAATGGACTGGTACCTGCGAACTATAATAGGACAGGGAACCAGATTAATTGTCAAATAACAGGCGCATTAATTTTCAAACCTGATCATGGAAGACAATATAGTTCCCGATTGGTCGAAGATTTCTAATATTGTGCAATTCTGTAACATTTCCGTAAATTACTGGTAATATATTGAAATAATTTTGATTAAACGCACGTCAATTTTGAACTCTTCAATTAAAAGGTGTTCGCCTATGGGTTAGTTTATATAACAAATTCAATTTGTCACGTGATCAAACCACGCTGAAGAGTCAACAGAACAACCCACGGAGAATAAAGAAAGAAGATTTGTAAATAAAATTTCATGCCATATTTATTATACATTATCGTTTGTTGGTATTATTTATAAACAGGAAATATATGTAAAGTTGATTTCACATAACAAACCAATTAGTGACAGTGATAATATTGATTAAAGCGCATACAGATTCAATTTTTTGTTGGGCACAGACACAGGTCCTTTGTTTACTTAAATAGGCCTATCATTATAAAGCGACGCCAAATAATTTGGATCGTGTGGATGTGATTTTCAGTTTAAAAAGCTGCCTGAATACTTTTTCCACAAAACGAACAGGTTTGTGACAGTGACAACTTTGATTAAAGCGCATATATTTTAAGTAGGTCACAGTTCCTCTGTTTATTTACGTTTTAAGCGACGCCATATTGGATATTTAATGTGGATGTGATTTTCATTTGAAGAAGTTATAAATGCTGCGGTAATGTTGTAACTTTTTTTAAATGAAATATGACCGTAGAATTCATTTGCAACAAACACTAGTATGTGACAGTAATAAATGTGCGCGAAATCACACAGAAGTCGGAATAAGGTCACGGCTCCTTTGTTCTCGCCTAAAATTGCAAAATCATGAATTGAGGGCAACTCAATTGAGGCACCCCACTGATCGGGGACCACATTATTTTCAGTTCATTAAAATATAAATTTATAACCCTGTGGCATTGTTCTTTGAATTCATAGCATCTGTAGTATCTGTACTACATTTATATCTCATTGTTTCCACACAACCTTCACCTTTCTTATATTCCGTGACCCAAACAAATTCAGCGCCTTCTGTGCTTTGATTTGGATTCAGGATTGTATATCTCAATGATAAGTACATCTTGGTATAGTATCAAGATTGTGCTTGATGTTTCTATATAAAGTATTTACTAGTATTCATGAAATATAATAAATAAATGTATAATACTGGAAATAAATATAGTTGTATTCTATCTGTTTTTGTTTTTATTTAAAAAATGAAATAATAGGAAAAAGGACAAGGAGAAAAGGGGGAAAAGCGACAGAGCAGTTGACAAACTAACAACAAAGAATTGTTTACCTGTGCCATGTGTCTGTAAGAGCAGCCAGGGGGGGCCAAACATCTATTAAATTCAGATTTTTTTAGAGCTATGTATTTTTCTGTATGGTAGATGTTTTTTAGTCTAGTTTTATAAGCATCAATGAAAGGCTGTTTACCATTCATTTTACAATAATAAATGTACTGTTTTGCTGTTAATATGATTTTATTAATAATAGGTTTTTAAAATTTATCCCCAAATATGATTAGAGGTTTATTCCATTTAGCATTTAAATTGCAAGACTCATTTATAAATATCATTAGATTTTCCCAGAAAATCTTTGTAACATGACAGTCGTAGAATAAACGAATAACTGTCTCCGAATCCGAGTTACAGAAAGAACAAAGATCATTATCACGTTTACCCATCTTAAAAAGTTAATTATTGGTACCCAGAGTCCTATGGTTAATTCTAAATTGGAGCCACTGTAATTGGGAATCTGTTGTGCAGACAAAGGGAAGTTTATAAATAATATGCCATCGGAGTTCATTAAGGTTAAAATCTCTTGTCCATTTGTCGGCTGACTTTGGAGTAGTTTTCTTTTTTAAAAGTAAATCGTAAAATATTCTACAGCCTTTTTCTACTTTTATAATTAAATTTATGTCCAAAGGTTGAATAGGATTAATTTGGTTATAATTTTTCTGCTGAATATTAAGAGAAACCATACCTTGCCTGATGGCACAAACAATATTACTATATTGTAAAAAGTTAGATTGGACAGAAAACTTGCGTTGAAATTCATTGAAGGAATAGACGTTTCCATTTGAATAAACAAAGTCATTAACTGTAAATATACCCTTATCTAAAAATTTCCTGTCACAAAAAGATTTCCCTCCCATCTTAAAAAAGGTGTTAAACCACACAGGCATTTGTAAGAAATCTTCCCATGAGTGAACAATTTGAGACTCCATTAAATTAGTGTAACTGTACCAAACATTCTTCCAGAAATCATTATTTATACCCATCAATTTTGTTTTATTTACAAAATCCCCTCCAAATTTGGAAAAATCATTAAAAAATGGGCAAATTGCACATAACAGACTTTTAGATTTTGAATTATACATCATATACCTTCTTATCCAAGTTATTTTTAAAGCCGACATAAAACGTTCTAAATCAATCATCCTTAGTCCTCCATGCTTAAAATCTTGTGTTAGAACTTCTCTTTTTATCTTATCTGTAGAATTACCCCATAGAAAATTAAAGAAAAGTGTTTGAATATATTTAATGACAGTATAAGGCGGATAGGGTAAACCAATAATTCAATGATTTAACTTAGGTAATGCTTAAGTTTTGATTACTACATTTTTCCTATAGGTGTTAAAATTCTTCTTGACCATATAGAAAACAATGATTTAATTTCTTCTATTTTGGAGTTATAGTTTATATTTATAATATTACTTAAATCAAGGGTGAAAGTTACACCTAAAAGTTTGAAATTATGTTTTTCCCAAATAATTTCTAGTTCTGGGCATAGGACTCTATCAATAAATTTCATGGATCCAATCCATACTGCTTTGGTTTTTTCAACATTTACAGTTAAACCAGAAATATCCGCATAGAATTTTAACATTTTAAATGCGTGAATTAAAGATTTTTCAGAGCCGTCTAAGATTAACGAGGTGTCATCAGCATATTGACTAATGATAAATTCCTGTTCATTAATTATAATTCTATGAATGTTTTTATTATGTTTAATTAGTAAAGAAAGAATCTCAGCGCATATTATGAAAAGGTAGGGTGACAACGGGTCTCCTTGTCAACAGCCTCGGTGTACATAAAACCAATCAGAAAGATGCCCATTGACAATAACACTAGATTGTATATTTTTGTAAAATACTTTAATCCATGATCGTATATTGTTTCCAAAGTTGAAATATTCCAAAACTTTGTCCATAAATTTCCAATAAATAGAATCAAAGGCTGTTGCAAAATCTATTAATAAGAGCATTGCAGGTATTTGGTTCTGTTCAGTGAAAGCCATTATGTCATAAATTAGTCTTACATTTTCTCCAATAAATCTGCCAGGTAAAAAACCAGTTTGATCTTCACTAATGATTAAATTTAGTACAGATTTTAAACGGTTTGCGATGGAAGCAGATGCAATTTTGTATGAAGTATTTAATAGAGAAATAGGCCTCCAGTTTTTAAGTAAGCGTTTATCTTTATCACCCTTTGGTGTATACAGGTTATTATTCCTTGTTTCATAGTAACAGACAGTTCGCCAGAATTCAAGGCACAGTTAATTGATCTACAGAGAAAATGTCCAATTCTTGACTAAAATACCTTAAAAAATTCTGCTGTGAATCCTGAACTACCAGGCGATGAAAAGTTGGACTTTTTTTAAAAAACTTTTAAGCATTTCTTCATATGTTAATAGACCTTCAATAGATTGTTTTTCTTGATCACTTAGTTTTCTTATTAGGTTATCATCAAATAATGAGTTTAATTCTACATTTTTACATTCTCTATAGAAGTAAAGGTTTTTGTAATGTAATTCTGTTTCTTTTAAAATGTCATCTTGGTTTTGTAATAATTTACCAGATTTTGAAATTAAGTTATTTATGAGTTTAGATACAAAATGTCTGTTCTCTAAATTACAAAAGTATCTGGATGGTTTTTCTCCATCCATTATCCATTTTGCTTTTGATCTCATTACAAAACCTTCAAGTCTTTTTTTCTTAACTCAAATAATTCTGCCTTCTTAATTTCCAAAATAGTGCCCGAGTCAAAGTTAGAATTTTGAATATTTTTTATTTCTTTTTCCAGTGTCAATTGTGAATTATTTTCCATTCTTTTTTTATGTGTACAATAAGCAATGGTTTTACCACGGATTTCCATCAGAAGAGTTTTAACTATTGCAATTTTGGCCATTGTGCCCGCCCCAGAATTGATGATGGTCAGGATTTGGGCTTAAACGAATATTTTTAGCAGAAAATACGTACAATAACACTGGCCAAATTGCACCTCTGTGACAGAAAATTGACAGAATAAGAGTTTACAAAAATGTCCAATTACATTAAAGTGGCAACATGGTCAACTTTGTTCAAATCAACTCTAGTAATAGGTTAGCAAGACAAGTATGTCATTATCAAGGCCAGGGAGGAGCAATTGCTAACAGTTAAGAGAGTATTAGGAGTACATTAAACGTTAATACTTACCTGTTAGAGCGTTGACACTTGCCAACAATGTATCGATTTGTTTCTGTTGATCATGAAGCTGACTTTCTAACTGAAGTCTCAATGATTGTTCTTGGGTGATCAGTTGTAATAATGCTGTATGATCAGAATTTCCATTACTGGTGTCTGGATCCAGAAGACCTTCAGAACTTACAAATAAAAAGAAAAGAACGACAAAGAACATTTCTACTGAGCAACACCTTAAATTTGGGTAATTTAATAATAAAAATAAGGTGCTCACATAATTTATATCTATCTCTTGATCTAGTTACTCTAGAGTGTGATTAGATAAGACGCATTTAGACACAAACTTCATGAAGACCATCACGTTACGACATGACATAGTTAAGTATGTCATCTTGAGTAATGTAAATTGTTTTAAAGCATGGAACTTCGCAGTAGATGAATTCGTACCACACGCGTTTGACATAAATCTAAGTATACAATGTACTTACAACTTATTTTACCATTATGGTTATGTAGGGCGGTCAAACATAACTTTGTTTTTCTGCAAATGTTATATAATATTGTTCTTATAACCATTTTCAAACAATGTTTAAAGCTGCCCGGCTAGCTCAGTTGGTAGAACGCAAGTCTATTCGAGAGGTTGTGGGTTCCATTCCCGGGCGGGGCATACTTTTGTGGAGCTTGGTCATGAAATTACTTCTACGGCCACTCTCCCTCCTACCAATGATTTTTTTAATTTTGTAGGACAGTTGTTATTCACTGACGAAAGTATGCGCTTATTTGTTGGTTAACAGCTAAATCCAAAGATTTAGCCTTTCCAGGAGGAGTGAGAAGGTTGACTGACCGCCGTTACAATGTGTTGCTACGGCGTTAAACCCAACCACAACAACATCAAACAAGTTTATTAACAGTCTTTATTAAAAGCTGTGTGCAGACATCTGTTTAGAAATATAACCATCTGAACCATCTCTCTAGAATCAAAGTTCATTAACTAAATATGAATTTACATTTTCCATTTTCTTGAAGGGCAATATTTTATATTATTTTTCAATATCTCTCATCAGCTCAATACATTGTTATGCAAACTTCATTTAACGAACCAGCCATTCATCTCATCGAGAAAGGCGTTGCCGAGCGGTTTCAACGCTGGACCGGTCATCTTTGGAAAGTCATTTTCACGTTGGTGAGGAACCCATCCAAAACACACGCGGTTATTTCTTTGAACATTTTTTTTATTTAAGTTGATATGTACAGAACAACTAGGAAATGCACTCAAGAGTGTTAAGTATGAGTCTAACAAATTGTTTTACAACTAATGTAAATAACAACTAATGTAAATAAGTTTAAAAATATATTTAAATCACGAGTGAAAACTTAAATTTTAAAACTCGTGGTGGCTTTGAAAAGTTCAAAAATTATTTTTAAAATGTAAGTGAAAAATTCATAGTGCCTTTAAAAGTTCAAATAACTGGGAGATCTAAAAATTCAAAATCTAGTTCATCACATCACGATATGGCATGAATGTCATTCAGTTTAGCACGTTTTACACTGAAAACAACAAGTTCGGCGTAGACGCATTAATTAGCACGATTTGCAACAGGTGAGTTTTATTTGTTAAAGACACAACTTATCATAAATTTTGACACATGTCTTGCATGTTTTTTCGTGGTTAGATATAACGGTAGAATTTCAGTGTGTCACGTTGAATGAATATAATCGTTAAAGCCTTGCAATACGTGCATGCCGTTTATATAAATGGATCTTTGTATCGAACAGCAAAAACTTACAAGTCCCTAATTGACATTTTTTGCTGTTCTGAGTTTAAGTTGAAATCTTGATACAACTGAAATGATTAAGCTTCGATACAGCTGTCTTCATAGTTGTCCAGTTGTATACAGCTGTCTGCATAGTTGTCCAGTGGAATACAGCTGTATGCATATAGGGCAAAGGAATACCGCTTCATGCATACAGCTGTTTGCATGGTTGTCCAGTGGAATACAGCTGTCTGCATAGTACTCAACTGGACAACTATGCATCAAACTGTATTCCTTTGCCCTATATGCATACAGCTGTATTCCACTAAACAACTATGCATACAGCAGTGCATACACTAGACAACCATCTGTATTCCTCTGGACAACCAAGCTTACAGCTATATTTATACTGGACAACCATGCATACAGCTGTATTCCACTGGACAACCATGCATACAGCTGTATTTCACTAAACAACCATGCATACAGCTGTATTCCACTGGCCAACTATGCAGACAGCTGTACCCTACTGCACATCTATGCATCAAGCTGTATTACTTTGCCCTATATGCATACAGCTGTATTCCACTAGACAACTATGCATACAGCTGTATTACACTAGACGACCATGCAAACAGCTGTACTCCACTTAACAACTATGCATCAAGTTGTATTCCTTTGCCCTATATGCATACAGCTGTATTCCACTGGATAACCAAGCTTACAACTGTATTCCACTGGACAACCATGCATACAGCTGTATTCTACTGGACAACCAAGCTTACAGCTGTATTCCACTGGACAACCAAGCTTACAGCTGTATTCTACTTGACAACCATGCATACAGCTGTATTTCACTGGACAACCATGCTTACAGCTGATATCCACTGGACAACTATGCATACAGCTGTATATCACCGGACAACAATGCAGACAGCTGTATTCCTCTGGACAACCATGCTCAAAGATGTATTCCACTGGACAACCATGCATACAGCTGTAACCCACTGGACAACCAAGCTTACAACTATATATCACTTGAATACTTAGATATATAGATGTGCAACGCATCGGTTATCTGCCAGTTTCATGGGATCAACTTTTATGAAATTCTGATTTTAATGATATACGATGTTTACTTTATTTATTCGGAATATTTAACCGTTTGTCAATTGACCGGAAACAGAATAATGCATTACACGCTCTGGTAACTACAGGATTGGTAACTGTAGCCTGTTCAATCACACAAAACCTTGCAGAACGTTCCGTAACGATAGATTCGGAACTCCTCGGCCATTCACTGCGATTAATCTCGGGACATATTTAGACGCTATTTTGAAACTACCGGTGTTGAAGTAAACAAATATATGATCGTTTAGGCAATTAGTGATGTTTCGTTTTTAGTCCGTAAATTTTGAAACATCACTCATTGCCCTAACGATCGCATATTTGTGTATTAGATGAGCTTATTTGCAGTGAATGGCCGAGAAGTTCCGAATGTGTCGTTACGAAACGTTCTGTAACGTTTTGTGTAATTGAACAGGCTGATTTAATGTATGCAAATAATATTGAAATTGTATTTTTTCCTCTGGTGAGTTTTCACATGCTATATTGTCCGTTTTTTTTTCAACTGACAAAGTAAGAATAATTTCACGGTGAATGATTATACGCTTTCGCAGTATCACGATTGTTAGACCACGAACAATTATATTACACCATGAAACCGTGAAATTGTTCATGTTTTGACAGTTGAGAACAAACAAACTGTACTATAGTTCGTACAAAAAACACTGTTTATATTTATAAACAACAAAATGAACTCAGTAATCCAGGACAGCGGATATGCTCGGAATGACAAAAAATATATTATTTTTATACATTTTATTAGTGTCTTGTTGGAGTAGTGGTTATGTGTTCTACCATTACAAGCATCATTGACCAAGGGGCGGTGATTTATCCGCCACACTTATTTCGTTAAAATAAATTATACATCTTTAATTTTCAAAACTGCCTACCTCTGGAATGGATTGGTTCATTTTTGATGTTTACACCCACATAATAATAAAACAAAATATAACACATATATCACACACTTTATTGGTTCATGTCGATGAGGTTAAAGACAAAGAATATGTTAAAGTAAAAAGAAAGGTTGTGAAATAAGATACTTAAGAAATTGTTTGCAAAATGAATAAGAAAATGCCTAGTCTAAATTAACTTCAGTGTCAATGTCAGTTTTTAATAACTCTTATTTTGCAATTATTACACTTTCGTAACGTAACATTGGTATTGTAAGGTAGTATGTTTTAATTCATCCATTTATTTTCAATAACAAATCAACTAGTCAACTTTTAACAGAACCACAGCAAATCTAGACATGTTGTCCAAATAAGTTGATGCGGGATTGAAACCTTTCATGTAAATTTCATCACCAGCATTGGCGTGGATAATAGCTGTATCAGTCCCGGAAGAATGCCCAAGTGGATCAACTCCACCGTCATACGGACGAGCAATTATATTTCCATTCTGATATACGTCTACTCTGACAAGGTGTCCGATATCGCCGACAGCTGTACAAGAAACGAGATATACTCCACTGACAGGACAATGGAAAATTCCTGTGTGGATATTATACGAATTACCAATGTTTGTTGTTATGTTTTGTATCTTGATTATTTTGTCCGAGTCAGTTGATGGAATTTTTGAACCAAGTCTTCCATAAAAAGCAACTTGTTGACTTTCCTTGTCAAGCTGACCTATAAAAATAAAATGCGTAAACACATTACACGTACTGACACATGGAATATATGTCATATGTTTTCAAGTTTAACACCTTCTTACTTTTAACATAATCCATATTTTTTTAAAAATATTGTTCAACTAACTGTTGACATGATCCCAAGTAATGAGCCGTTACGGTTTGACTACTCTTATATATAAAACCCTTCGTAACTTATTTTTCATTATTTAGACATTGATTCTGTTATGTTACAGTACAATGTCCAAATGTGAAACGAGTTACGGCGGGTCTTATATATAGGACAACGTTTTGCCAAACCAGGGAATTAGATACCTATGTCTCTGGCCAAACTCACCATTCGATTCAAACCGCGGAAAATATCCTACGGTTATGTTCGTATCAAAGTTCACGAAAATAAATAAGCAACGCACTAAATACCATCTTCAATGTAATTATTTTCGTGTGTGATTTCTGGTATTCAAAAACCGGTCATTTAGATTGAAAAGAAGTCGATGAAAACATAAAGCATTAAAAAGCTGATCTAAAACATAAGGTCCTGGGCACCCTGGATTGCTCACCTAAGAACTAGTTCTAAAGGGATATGACACAAAATCTCACATAATAAAAACTTATCACAAACATTTAAACTGTATGATGACTATGATCCCTGAAGCGGGCCTTATTCTAACTTCAGGGCATGATTTGAATAGTAGCTAGAAACTGCGTCACATGCTAGCAAAACTTCCAGGCTCGAAAAGTTGGGAGTACGCTTGACTTTCTTCTGGGAAAACTATCTGAAGGGGTATTTGGAGGCCAAAAGATGCAAAAATTTCGACCATTGTGCCTGTCCCAGAATTGTCATGATGATCAGGATTTGGCCCCAAACGAATATTTCTGGTAGCAAAAACATAAACACTGCCCAAATTGCTCCCCTGTGACAGAAAATTGACAGAATAAGTTTTCTAAAAATGTCCAATTACAGTCAAGTGGCAACACGGTCAATTTTGACCAAATCAACACTAGTAATAGGTTTAGCAAGACTGGTATGTCATTGTCAATGCTAGGCAGGAGCAATTGCAAACAGTTAAGAGAGTAAAGGAGTATATTAAACGTTAATACTTACCTGTTAGAGTGTTGACACGTGCCAACAATGTATCGATCTGTTTCTGTTGATCATGAAGCTGACTTTCTAACTGAAGTCTCAATGATTGTTCTTGGGTGATCAGTTGTAATAATGCTGTATGATCAGAATTTCCATCACTGGTGTCTGGATCCAGAAGACCTTCAGAACTTACAAATAAAAAGAAAAGAACGACAAAGAACATTGCTATTATTTACCGCTTTAAATTTATGTCATTTAATGATAACAAATAAGGTGCTCACATACATTTATATATCTATCTCTTGATCTAGTTACTTCAGTATTAAACTAGATAAGACGCATTTAGACACAAAGGTTACGTTATGACATAGTTAAGTAGTCTATGTCAGTTTAGAAATATATCCATATGAACCATCTCATTAAAGTTATAATTCATTAACTAACAATGGGTTTTACACTTGCCATTTTACTGAAAAGCACTGTCTGTTCTTTTCCTTTTCAACAACTCTCATCAGCACAATTATATAAGGCAAACATCATTTAAATTAAATGTATGACTCAGAACCAGCCATCCATTATAACGGAACAAGCGTTGCTGAGTGATTTGAACGCTGGACCGGTAATCTTTGGATAGAAAATACCGCGTTCGGTTGAAATCTACCTAAACACATTCTGAATTCAAGAAATTTTATTTTTTTGTTCCAAAGTACAGGACGCCTAGGAAACGGACTCACTAGTGGTAAGTTTAAGTTTAAAGAAATTAGTTCACAACTAAAATAAATAAGTTCAAAAATACATTAAAATCTAAAGAGAAAACTTTAAAACTTTTAGTGCCTTTAAACGTTCAAATAACTGGGAGATTTAGAAATTCATAACCTAGTTCATCCAAGCCCCTACATTACAATAAATTATGGCATGAATGACACAAAAGTCAGCACGTTTTACACTGAAAACAGGTTTGGCAAGGACGCATTAATTACCACGGTTTTGTACCAGGTGAATTTTGATTTATAAACTCTTGTGTATGATATTGATAATGTTACAAACTTTATTGTATTGTTGTCTGCGAAGAAGCAGCTAAAGAACATGACTTTGTCCTAGTTTAACGATGTTTAAAGACGATGTTAATATCTTCATTGTTTGTTTGTTGGATTTAACGCCTTAGCAATACATTGTATAGGTCATATAACGGCGGTCAGTCAACCTACTCACCCCTCCTGGAAAGGCTAAATCTCTGGATTTAGCTGTTAACCAACTACTAAGCGCATACTTTCGTCAGTGACTGACAACTGCCCTACATAATTAAAAATCATTGATAGGAGGGAGAATGACCGTAGAAATAATTTCATGACCAAGCTCCCGTCCGGGAATCGAACCTACGAACCCAGGATCAGTAGACTTGTGCGTTACCGGCTGAGCTAGCTGAGTGGAACAACTTCTTTTACAATTCACTTGATTTTACACAAATCAAGACATCTAAACTTTATAGAACTGAACAAAAGATAAAAAAAATCCTTAAAATTGTAATTTGATAAGGCTTTTTATGACTTAATTTTATCGCCAAAGAGACCGGCTTATGCCTGAAATACCCCAAAATACGTCTATTCGGATGCGCTAAGGCCAATTAAGGCCAAAAATGGAATGGGGTAATAAATCATCCCAGATCGACATTTTTCGGACTTTTTCTTTAGAAAGGGGGTAAAATTGTGGCTCAATGTCTTCGTCTGGTCCAGACGAGTGAGTGAATGTCCACAACCGGTACCTGAGGCCTTTCCGGGGACCAGGGCAAGTTTCCACGGCCTTTAGGGTTAGACGCTATTATGCGTTAATAGCCGTTTTAGGAAACGATCACCGGTTTATGCCCGAACCCCCCCCCCCCCCCAAATACGTCTATTCGTCTCATCAGTGCCTTCGTCTGGTCCAAACGAGTGAGGAAATGTGCCACAACCGGTTGACTGACCCCCGTGATGTGACCTTTGCAATGTCTCGCTACTTCGTTTAACTAAACATCAACAATATTAAGTCGATGGGGTTTACAGCAGAAACAAAACGTTGTTTGAATGATGATGAAACATATTTTTATTACCTCTATTTACATAATACAATGTACACATAAATTTCAATAATGAAGGTAATTGGGTTGGACCACAAGTTCTATAACTTAGTTACGGTCCTCCCCATTAACATGTCCTGAATAATAGATCAATATATTTGACAATATATAGACGAGATAACAATGTGGTAATAATAACTATAAATGTTAACACGTTGTGAATAATAGATCATAATTTGACAATATTTAAACGAGATAACAAACTGGTTGTGATAACTATAAGTGAAAGTATAAAAGAGAAGAAATAAGTGGAAGAAGGGGTGTGTAGATTTTCCAATGGGGGTCTGTTGGGAACATCCTAGTCAAAACGCTTTGTATTTTTTACATATTTGTGTACTGCATACACAATAGTTTCATTTTCCTCTTGAGAAAGCGAAGTATCACCACATAGTAAGGTATTAACATTTAATGGATGAAATGACCGAGTATCAGTAAACAATTGAATTCGTTGGTTAACATATAGGTTGCATTTAAAGAAAAAGTGTTCTGCAGTTTCACTTTCATTACAATTATTACATTTGTCAGAATCAGTAATATGATTTCTGTGAAGATCACTTTTAAGATCGCTACAATTGTTTCTGAGACGTGTATGAATCACAGAGGTACGTCTAGATCCGATAAAATAATGTGCAGGTACTTCACTAGTTTTGAATGATAAATTTAGTAGATCTCGTTTAAATTGACTAATTGTTTGACTATTTCTCACTTGTTCTGGTAATGAATTCCAGGAATTAATGGCAGAAGGAATAAAAGAATTTGAGAAGAGCGCTGTTCGTTGTTGGGGAATTACAAAATCATTCCTTGATCTTAGGTTATAGTTTAGGGGATTTTCTTCAGTTCTCTGGAACAGTGATAATAAATCATTTGGTACCATAAAATTTTTGATTTTATACATGAGTACAAGTTTTTGATATGATCGTCTATCTGCTAAAGCTAACCAGCCTGTTTCGTTGTATATATTTCGCAGACTTACTGATCGAGTGAGTCCAGTGACTATTCGTGCAGCTTCTATTTGTATTTTTTCTAATTTGTCCTTTTCGAATTGGTTACAATTATCCCAGACGACACAGGCATATTCTAACTGGGGTCTTAAAAATGAGAGATAGATTTGATTCAGAGCTTTTCGACTTACAGTATATTTAATTTTGCGCAAAACTCCAAGAATTTTAGAAGAAGACGATATGATATTGTTAATATGAGTCGACCATTTACGATTTGAATCAAGTGTAACTCCTAAATGTTTATGTGTTTCTACTTGAATAAGTTCTGTATCGTCAAAAATAAGATTTGGTGGTTCACCGTTTCCGTAATATAAGACTTCAGTCTTTGCAGGGTTAAATGATACTAACCACTGCTTAGACCATTGTGTAATTCGATTCAGATCTTGATTTAGAATATATTCTAATTCGTTGACGGATGAGGTAGTACTTGATAATGACGTATCGTCTGCAAACAACCTACTGACGCTAGCTAGATTCTCAGTGATGTCATTTACATATACAAGAAATAACAGCGGTCCAAGGACGGAACCCTGAGGAACACCAGCTTTAACATATTTTAGAGTAGACTTAGTTTGACCGATACAGACTTGTTGTTGACGATTATTTAAGTAATTTGCCAACCAATTTGAAAAAGGTCCTTGAATACCTAGTTGCTGCATTTTAAAAAGTAAACCTTTATGCCATACTCGGTCAAAAGCTTTAGAAATATCACAAAAAACAATACATGTATGATTTTTCTGATCATATGATTGGACAATTTGATGATACAAGTCAATTAATTGATATACTGTCGAATGACCGGACAGGAAACCAGCTTGCTTGGAGTATAGTAAGTTGTTATCTATTATATAATTATATAAGTATTTATAAACACAACGTTCCATGAGTTTGCCTACACAGCTTAGTAAGGAAATGGGACGATAATTACTGGGAGAAGATGCTTCACCTTTTTTAAATATTAGTATTACTGATGCAGTTTTCCATTTTGAAGGAAATACACCTTCACGTAAAGATTTATTAAACAAGCGACACAGTGGTTCTGACAAAGAAAAACGCGTGTGTTTAAGGACGGCGTGAGATATTAAATTGGGGCCAACTGCTTTATTTGTATCTAATATTCCTATTAAATTTTCAATATCGGACTTTAGTATGGTGCAATTTTCAAAAACAGATAAAGTTTTCAATGTAAGCGGAGGGAGTTCGGAACTAGAGTCATCAAGAGTAGAGACAGACGTGAAATAATCGTTCAAACAGTTGGCTTTCTCTTCATCAGAGATGTAAATTTCATAATTGTCGTTAACAGTGTGTTTTAAAATCGGAACGGAGTCTATTGATTTATAATTCTTTATTAAATTTTTCAACGAATTCCAGTACTTTCTCTTATCAGAAATTCTTTCATTTTCAATATTGTTTTCAATATTTTCAAAAAAATGTTTTTTGGCGTATATTTTGAGGTTATTAACTTTATTTCGCAAAGTTTTGAATTTGTGCCAACTACTGTGAGTATTATGTTTTAAAGCGGTGTTTCTTTGTCGATTTCTATACTTAGTAAATCTTCTAATTTCTGAATCATACCAAGGTTTATCATTGTGTCGAATTATTATATCTTTTGACGGAATACATTCTGACATTAGACGTAAAAGAGTTGAAGTAAATGTTTCACAAACCTCCTCCATAGGTAATGTATCTATAAAGTTCCAATTTTCAGATAAAATTAATTCATTTAAATAAGTATAATTACCTCTTCTATAGAGATAAACGTGTTTTTTGGTACTAGGTATATGAATGTATTCTGATTTCAAATATATATATGTAGCTTTGTGATCGCTAACTGTATCTTCTACGTCCAAACAGCCTGCATTATAAATACTTAGGTCTTGTGACACTAAAATCGGATCCAGCAGTGTTGAAGAATTTAGAGTAACACGTGTTGGTTCCGTAATGACATTTATCAAATCATTAGTAACAATGATATTTTTCAAATTTGAAAGTCGGTTATCTAAAAGGTTTTCATTTAAATCTCCAAGCAGAACTATGTTCTGGTTGATACCAAGAGCCATTTCAATGTTTAAGTTAAGCTCATCCCAGAACGATACCGGTGAATTCGGTGGTCTATAAATTGTACACAGTAAGAATGTAGTGGACTTGTAAATAATTTCCAACCATATACTTTGGATAGTTACTAATTCTAAATCTAGTCTACGTTTAGAGAGAATGGTATTATCAACATAAACAGCAATACCACCCGAATGTGATGACTTATCTTTTCTGTACAAAGAATGGTTTGAACATTCGGTCAGTAGAAAGTCGATGTCAATTTTGTTATCTAAATGAGTTTCTGTAAAATACAAGATATCAAAATCATTAAAATGTTCAAAGATATAATTCAATTTGTGACGAATACTTCTAGTGTTTAAATGCAATACACTGACCGCCCCTGGATTGACATCACTGAGAACCGAACCAGGGCTGCGTTTCATTAACGATCCTAGGACGAAATTTCGTCCTAGGATCAAGAAAAAATCCTAAATGCGTTTCATTAAAATTCCTAAATAAAATCCTAAGACGAAAACGCTCCTAACTTTAGGAGTGTTATTGGGCAGTCCTAGGAGCGTTTTTAATCCTAACTGCATTGAATTATGGGATAAAAAAAATGCGGTAGACTCAACAATGGCCGCTCTTGCTCTCGATATAATTCACTTTTAATCAAATAATGTTGTCAGATCTTGTTGGGGCTCTCAAAAATCAGAAGAATTACGGATAATTCTCGTAAGGGAAGTAACCGATAATACTTTCCGGTAAATAACATCAACTTGAATGACGTAATCACTCATGAAATATTGCGTCATCTTGAAAACAGGCTCGTGTTGATAATGAAAGTTGAGTGAAGTATAGACCAGAATGTTTGATTTAATCATTCAATCCCTATACAAGGTAAGTGTTCTATCATTCTATGTTGTATATTCACTGTAGATTTTTCACTGGAAAGGCGATTATAATATAAAAAGATATAGACTAGTCATCGTCATAATGCATCGTCTGTTGTTGACAGTTTCATAATCTCGAAACACTTTCTTTCAAAAAGCAGCTTCATTGCTTACTACAGGGTGATTAGGAAATATAAACAAACTAAAATGATGCCCTTGTCGCAAAATCATAGCAAAACGTGTAAGGAGTAAAGAGAATGATTTCCCGAAAATTCGATTCACGACATTCGTACCCTTACCGATTCGTACTTTTGTACCAATCCGAAAATAACATTTTGCACCAAGATCGTTCGATGTAGAACTGTTTTGTCATATATTTAGAATATGCTACATGAAACTTATCATTACATGTATTGTTAAATTAGTGTGTTTTTTTCTGAAGAATTTATTTAATGTAATATTTTCAGGTTATTTGTGGTGGGAGTATGAAGAATGCTTCTGAAAAACTTGTGAAATGACATCGAATGATGATTAGATCAACATGTGTTGCTATTGATTACTGGTAGTACCTTGAGTTAGATATTTAATAACTGGCTATTGACTAACTGTTCATTTAAACATAATTTGTAGTAAAAATATTTATGATGGGCCAAATGAAATGCTCTGTGTGATGCTGTAAATTTATGTAGTAGTATTCACCTTTGAATGGAGGCTGCTTTTGAATGTAGTCACTTAAAATGATTTATCAATCTTGTCTTTGACTGCCCTGATTCTTTCATGATGTTGAGGGGTTTAAGTATAAATTTAATCATTAAACGATGTTGTTGGTATAGTTATAAATATTCTTTATTAAATGATGACTTTATTGAGACTAATATGTTGATTTTATAAACCAATTTAACCAATGCATACTTATAGCCCCTAGTAATCTATGTTTGCTTTCTATATTAAAAGGAGCTGGTATCCTTCTTCTCAAAGCATTAAAACTAGATCTTCTGCATGTACTTTTGTTGTATACTTCAGGTGATGCTAAGAAGTAATGAATCGTGACAAGATATGTGGAAGTTGCAAACCTTCAGGAGAAAAACCCCATTATTTTAGCATTTGAATTATCATTTTGATGTAATGTACTCTGTACATGTACTTTTAATGAAATAAACGATAAATCAAAGTACATTGTTGCTTTCACTTTTTACTATTGTTCAAAGGTTTTATTTCCATATAGAATTTTTACACACAAGGCAATCAAGTGTGACCAACTATTAGCATGACTGAGGTTTCAACTGGAAAATGTATTAAGAAGGAATTTTTATGTTCACATCTTGTAGAAGAGACATTATAGTTAAAACAAGGGTATATTAAACTGTAAATTATGGAGTATTAGTACCTTTGAAGTTGTAGATTTAGAATGTTTTATGTAGTGCCCAGACACCAAAATTATCATTATTAAAGTAGTAAAACAACATAAATACGTCCATATATACAAGAAGAGTAGTTTCTTTCCTTATAAAACCTTCATTTGTTGGTTGGGAAAAAGTAAAGGTAGGTTTATAGCATCTTAAGTGAAAATTGGGATATTCGAGGATTTTTTAATGACAGAAGGTTCTATAATATGATACTAAGTATGTCTCGTCTGTTGGCCACATATTAAACAAGTATACATATCAAGTGCCTCTTTTACCCAGTTATATTTCTTTTCAAAAGCCTCTGTCTTCTCCATTTATGCAACCGGCAATAGCCCAAACTCCTCACGCTTTGCTACTTCACCAATGCCAACACGTAAATCACTTAATGCTAGAGATACCATCTATTTATAAAATGCCCAAACTTCTCACACTGCTAATAAATGTCACACTTAATCTTTACAAATTATTAACTGAAACTACTTTTTATCTTTTATGTACTTCGAACATCATAATTAACCAGGGCTTTTTCAGCCTATCTCACGGGGCCGATATTCGGCCCCATTCCCAATGCCAAATAACGACCATTTTTCCCAATTTCAAGAAAAAAATTCCCAATCTCGTTGAATAATTCCCCTTTGAATAAGATGCCTTTGGACTTAACAAAAGAAATCACGAAACTTCAACTTTCGCGGATCGTTTGTTTACTTTTGATCGGTGACCCGTGAAATCCGCTGTCCGTGAAAATCATAAGTAAAATTTATCAAACTCCCCGCAGCGGTTATCTCCCTTTATCAAATCAATAACAAGTAGCAAAGCGTGACGTAAGCACTGTGAGGAGTTTGGAAATTTATTCGTCGCACTGCGGGTTATTCAACGTAAAATAACAGTTCAAACTAACAATTTTGTCATCAATTTACCTTTTAATAGCCTTTATTAAGTTTATTACGCACAAACTTATGTTCTATTGTTTGAAACGAAATCACACGAACCATTACGATGTATTGTCATATATTTTCGCGACCACCGCAAGATCGCAAATTCGTTTGAAACATTTTTGATCCGCGTTTGTTATAAAATAAATATTTGTTTATATTTTTCATCTTGATTAAACAATAGTTGCCTCAGGGAGCGACACAAACAAAAAATTGATTCTGTTTTCGTACGTGTGCTCTCAAAATAAACCCTAAATAACAGTGATTTTCTTCTTTGTCAACAATATCTTAACTGGTTTAGTTTTAAGAATTTTCGTCTGACATATCTGCTTGTGTTTTAAAACAAACAGTTACAAAATTATTTGATTTAACACCTATACACCTTGGCAGAACCCATTGTGAAGTGTAGTTCAATACTGTAACTTCATTTTTTTCATATTATTTTACTTGTAAAGAGAGCATGGAATTTAAGAAATAAGGAAGTAATCAAGTACAATCAAAATAAGAATCATAAAAATTATGGATACGTGAGAATTTGCAACGAATACTTTACTGAATTGTCAGAACAAACTCTTGAATGGCACTGCAACACCTTCAGAGACACCAAAGCAATTGTTTATGCATACTGTATAAAGATTTATTGCAGAAAAATTAAATTATGAAATATCCAAATTGGTTTGATTTGTCAATATTTTTTTCCCAAATCTGACTATTTACCGCGTTAAAAATTCCCAATTAGGGCAGGGGCCTTTTTCCCAAAACCCCCTGAAAAAGCCCTGTTAACTACAAGAAGACTCAATTTGTACAAAATATTACATTGTCACAGAAAAGATTATAAAAATATTCGATTCTCTGAGGGAAGAATTTACTTGCGGTGGCAGTGATTATTGATTTAATAAGGGGAAATAACTGCTGCGGGGAGTTTGGCAATAGCCACTTTGACCGGATGTTCGCTTTTTATGTACCGACGTCGCCTCCATTTGAAGAGTAGCTCCTAGGATTATTTTCGTCCTAGGACTTTTTGTTGAAACGCACCTAAGACAAATCCTAGGATTGTCTTAGGACCGATCCTAGGAGCATGTCCTAGGATTTTTTAATGAAACGCAGCCCAGGTCCAGGGTTAGACTCGATATCACCGGAGAGTAGAATAATAAATAACAGAAGCTTTAAATAGTGAATATTTGCTAAACCACATAGTGATAAGAAGACAAATATAATGCAATTTGTTGTGTGATGTAAATACACCTCACGTGATACATTGTAGGCATCAGAAAAGAGATGAAAACGAGAGAATAAGCGTTTCCATGAACATCTAGTTTTGCAATAAAACAATCCCATCGCGGCGCGCCAGCACATTAAATCATTACCCAGTGGGTAATATAAACACAACAAGTAAGCAGGCACGCATCGCCGCCGGACTGCTCAATTGATTTAATACAATGACCAGGAAGAATTCCCAACAAAAACCCACGGAAAGATCAGAAGAATGATAGAAGAGAGGATACAGTAGAACAAGTGAAAATAGATAGATATAAATAAAGATCATTTTGGAATGACAGTTTTTCTCCATCGGACCGATATCAAAATTTTCTATAGTTGATTAAAGGAGTGAGATAATAATTCATGTTTTTGCACATACAATTACAAACAATATCAACAGGCATTGTGCAACATTACATCTAGATGGTAGGGGAGTTAACTCTCTTATAGTAGAGTTTAATTATCCCGAACGTTCCAAAACGTTCCGTAACGGAAGTGTCCGAACAACTCAGTCCAAAGACAACTCAACCCGAGACAACTCAATCCTATAACGGGTTGAGTTGTTCCAACTTTGAGTTGAGTTATGCACGGGCTGAGTTGTCTTCGGGTTGAGTTTTCCTATACCCGTAACGTTCGCTAAAGCCTGTTTCACATCAGCCGTGCGAGTTTTTTTCGTACGATTTTTACTGCGAACGAAATCGCAGACGAATCGCAGCCGCCGCAGATACATCAAACTTTCCGTGCAATCGTCGTACGGCGGTCGTACGACGCTCTCACGAGCCGTAGGTTGTTCGTCGCACGTGTTTACGCACGACTGCCGTGCGATAATCGCGAGACTGTCGTACAAACACTAACGACTGTCGTAAGACTGTCGTGAGATTTCGAAACGTTTCGTACGTCATCCGTACGTCAATCGCACGACAAACGCAAACTTGTACGAGAGTCGTACGATATTCATGCGAACGCCTAATTCTTTAACTGACGTGCGACTGTCTCAAGAATGACGTACGGTTGTCTTACGGCAGTCGCACGACTGTCTTGCGGGCTCCAAAAATCCAAAAATCGCATAGAGATCGCAAGAAAAATAAACATGTTGAAAATTTGACTTGCGACGTCTACGACGATGCGATCACCTGAAAAAACGCACGACTGTCTTGCGGCGTTCGTACGAAGTTCTGCGATTTTTCAGAAAATGTTGTCGCACGGCTGCCGCAAGCGTGATGTGAAATAGGCTTAACAGTCATTGTGAAACAAGGTTAAAATGTAAATGTGTTCTACAAATAACTGCATGATATGATATGTTTACTCCACAGGGAATTGTCATGTTACCTCCCTTTGATTTTTCAAACATACCTTTTATATACATATATACAAGGGGTACAACTGCGTTTACTAGACCACTTCATCTAGATTTATTATTTTGTGACTCACAAAAAATACTGATACCCTGGTGGCACTTTAACCGCACGGTTAAATCGGTTAAACATAACTCTTCGAGCTATGAATGTTAAATGTTTCAAAGCGCACACCATAAATACGATAACACCAACCAATATACAAACAAGCAATAGACACTTTCAGAGATGCAAATCTCTCCCAAATGGTCAACCTACCAACCCGTGAAAATAATGTCCTTGATCTTTTTCTCACAACCAACCCTACACTTGTCCAATCAATAAATATTATACCAGGTATAAGTGACCACAATATCGTAGAAGCAAAAGTAAGAACATCAGCTAAGATATGCACTCAAAAACCTCGTAAAATCCCATTATATAAGAAAGCTGACTGGAATACTTTGAAGACCTCCATTAATGATTATCACCATAAAATGATATCAGAAAACAAATACAATGAAATGAATACTGAGCAACTATGGGCCGACTTCTCAAACACTCTAAATACACTTACCAACAAACATATCCCCACAAAAATGTCATCAACCAGAGACCACCTACCATGGGTTAATCAAAACATAAAAAGATTAATACGCAGGAGAAACAGAGCATTCAAAAAATACCACAAAACTAACAATCATACAGACAAAAATAAATTTCTAGCCTTAAAGCATCAAGTGCGCAAAAACATCAAAGAAGCACACTATAACTATCTAGAAGATATACTCAACATAGAAAACACTAACCCCTTGAAACCAAAAATACCCAATACAAAAAAGTTATACTCCCTACTAAAACACTCAAAGCAAGAATCATCAGCCGTCCCCCCCCCCTTTAAATTCAACAACACACTATATCATGACGACAAAGATAAAGCCTCTGTTTTGAACAAACAATTTCAATCCGTCTTTAGCCCCAAAACACCACTTAGCCTAGCATCATTATGCACTATGAAACTAAACGAATTAGACAAAAGTAAAATACCAAGTATGCCTGATATCCTGATAAGTCAAAGAGGCATTGAAAAGCTACTTAAAAACCTCAACCCACATAAAGCCTGCGGCCCTGATAAAATCAAACCTGTCATACTAAAAAATCTCTCTTCAGAACTATCACCTATCCTACAGACTCTCTATCAAAAATCTCTTGAGGAAGGCTCCCTACCATCAGACTGGAAAAACGCAAATGTGGCCCCCATTTTCAAAAAGGGTGACAGGTCAAACCCTGCGAATTATCGGCCGATCTCTCTGACCTGTGTACTTTGCAAGGTGCTGGAGCATGTTGTATCATCTTCCATTGTACAACACTTTACTGACCATGACATTTTGTACCACCTCCAGCACGGGTTTCGCGAAAAAAGATCATGCGTCACCCAGTTAATAATGCTAATAAACGATCTGATCACTTCAATTCATGATAAGAAACAAGTAGATTTAATTTTATTAGACTTTAGCAAAGCATTTGACAAAGTAAGCCATGAAAAGATCATTCAAAAGTTACATGGCTATGGGGTTCGAGGACAGACTCTGAGGTGGATTGAATGCTTCCTAGACAACAGGTACCAAACAGTCATTCTCAATGGAAGTAACTCCGATGCAATACCTGTTTCATCTGGAGTCCCCCAGGGTTCTGTCCTTGGTCCCCTACTATTTCTTGCTTATATAAACGATTTGCCAAATAACATCAAGTCACAGGTCAGATTGTTCGCCGATGATACCGCCATCTACATGTCCCTTACTTCTCAAAACGACATGACAGTATTACAAAAGGACCTTGACCGACTCCAAGACTGGGAACGGCTCTGGGACATGGAATTTAATCCCTCAAAATGCCAAGTCATACATGTCACAAAACGCAAGCATCACATTCCCTCACAATACTTCTTACATGGTCAAAAACTTACCTCAGTAACCTCAGCAAAATATTTAGGTGTTGAAATCTCTGAAGACATGTCATGGGAAACACACATAAACAGGTCAACACAAAAAGCAAACCAGACTCTAGGCTTTCTCAAACACAACATCCAGGTTAAATCGCAAAAAATTAGACTCCTTTCATACAAAACATTGGTCAGGCCTCAATTAGAATATGCCTCAGAAGTATGGTCACCACACAACAAATATCAAATAGGTCAATTAGAGGCTATACAACGACGTGCTGCTCGTTGGATCAAACATGACTACGGACGTGACTCGAGTGTCTCAGAGATGCTAACGGACCTTGACCTACGCAGACTAGATCTCAGACGAATAGATTCCAGACTAACCATGCTATATAAAATTACAAAAAAATTAGTATCTATCCCATCCCATGATTACTTAATTCCCTTATCACGTAGATCTCGACATTATCACTCCTTGAGCTACAGGTTGATACCAGCTAATACTGACTATTTGAAATTTTCATTTTTTCCTAGGACTATTTTCCATTGGAACAATCTACCATCACATGTTCCTATCTTATCATCCGTGGATATGTTCAGTGCTGCTGTCAGTAGCATTGAACATGTTTCACCCTAAATCTACTGTCATTGCTTTTATCTTTTAACCAAACCTATTTTTATCATTCTTTTATCTTTTCTTTTACTCTTATTTTATCTCTGTTATTAATATACTTTAGCGGTTTGACGCGCACCTGTCTACGTCCCCGTGAGGGGTTATGACAGTATGGGAAGATAGATAGATAGATAAAATTATCAAAAACATAAAAAACAGCACAAAAATCTCAATCTCAACGTTATTGATTTAATAAAGGGAAATAACCGCTGTGGGGAGTTTGGTTGATAGTTTGCTAGAGTATTTCATCTTTGATCGTAGTGAGCACTCCTATATTCTTGACTAAAAGTTATTTCTTTTCCAAGTTAGTTACATTCAATACAAATTTCCTGGTCTTCCTGATCTTCCATAATACAGCTTATATAATTCTAATGTACTGTATCTGAGTTAAAAAATATCAAAATAAATTGTGTTTTACTCTCGTTATATACAAGGCCCTGATTCAAGGTATCAAAGAGCATTAATGATTTAGGCTTTTAGTACATGTACCCGTGGAAGGTGCTCTTTTGGTATAAAGGAGAGTACTTGTTGTTTTTTACTGATTATAAAAGAAGGATAAACAAGATCTACAGTCCTATGATATACAATTACAACTAATAATGATGGTGATTTTTCTTTCCAGACAAATAACCGAATGACATCAAATAGTTCATTACTACTAATCTACTTTTCAAGAAAAATCCAATTTGACCCTGCGAGTTTTGATAGTAAGCTTTAAATCCTTCGCACAAAAAAGTTATCGAGCTTTAAAACTAGGACATGTTCAAAAAAAGATTATTCCTCACCTTTGCTTTTGTTTTTAACGTTTCATGATATATTTGCATATCTTTTTAAGTATTTGGTCGTATTTTTTTTTACTAAAACCAGTGTTTAATTATATTCATATATATGAATCTCAAATGCGTCATTAAAATGAATGACATATGTACACATAATTTGGTGTTTGTAAGTTATGTTACAAATGTGACCAGGATCTTTATCTGATTGTAATAATGTTGTATAGACCGTTTTTTCTCAACTGTCAAAGCTTGAATAATTTCACGGTGACTGAATGCATTGTTTTTGTACTGGCGGCCTAATTGTTATTAAATATATCTTGACTTAAACATATCATGCGGCATAAGCAGCTTTACTAGATCATAATATAATACTTTTGGAAACTCATGAATGTATCACGATGATAATTATAACAAACGCATTTACCGTGAAATTATTTATGTTTTGACAGTTGAGAAAAAACGAACTATATATATTATGGATGTGTTGTGGAGCAAATATATGTGCAAAACATCCAAAGTAAACAGTTTTAACTCACAATCTCATTGGGTATTTTCGGCTAAAGAAATGTAATAGTTATTTTAGGCACTATTTGACTTTTGAATGATTTTTAGAGTTCAAAGTTTTTGAAAATCCACTGTCCTCATCATTCCTGTACTTTAGGAAGTCATCGGCGTCGTTCCTCAAACATCAATAACTCTAGAACGTAACAAGACATGACATAGCATGGCATAGCACTGTATAGCATAGCATAGAATAGCATGGCATAGCAAAAAAAACCATAACGTAACCTAAAATAACATAACTGTATTGCATTAAGTGAACAATCCATTTATAGTAATGCAATTTAAAATAATATAAATACAATTACATATATATGTAACAGGGAATGTGTGTAACTGGGGATTTTGTGTAATCCCTGAAATTTAGGGAATTTATGTAATCCCCAGCTACGTAAATTTCTGTCAGGGAGTACATGTAAACCCTAAAAAATTTTAGGGATTTCACGTATTCCCTGATTTTTTTTTCAATTTTTACACATATTCCCTATCCAAAAAATTATCATGTTTTAAATGTAAAATATGATTTATTGTGCTGTAAGGTTTTAATAATTATTAGATTTTTTCAATGTTCTGCATAGATATTTTGATATGTGAATGCATTATTGTATTATAGCTGGGGTTTCCAAAGAATCGGTATAAACCTATATTTGTTCATGAATTACGTGAATTCCCTAACTTGGTAAAGGATAACGTGAAATCCCTGGTTACACACATTCCCTGTAACATAATTATGTTAATGTATCACAAAAAGTGTAAATTTATTCTTTTATTTTGTAACAAATAGATTCTCATAATATATTGCTATATGCTTACGTCATATGTCTTGTACACATATATATATATATGTGTTTTTCTATAGGTCTTATTTTCAGTACTGTAAGTTTGTCAGGGTTGTTTACTTTGCTCTTTTATAAATGATGTGATTAAAAAAATAGTAGTCATTTTACAAATATTTTTATTTACATATTGTAGTATAGACAATTATAGAACTTTTCAATACAAGTCATCAGTTGTAATTATAATAATTGTTATAACAACAAAGATGTAATTTGCATAAAAATTTGCTGTAAATATTGTGTTTCAGTTGTCTACTTAATAGGCATTGAATGAAAGAATTTTATCGCTGATCAACATAGTCTGTATCAGCAATCGAGTCAGGGAATTTGTGTAAATATGAAATAATATTTTAGGAATTTCATGTAATCCCTAGCGAAATCAGGGATTTCACGTATTCCCTAAAATCACCATTGATTACATGAATTTCCTGACTTGGTTAGGGATTACGTGAAATCCCTGGTTACACACATTCGCTGTAACATATACAAAGGCGTGAAATTTATTAATTCAACAGAGTTCATAATCAACTGTGTTACGTATTTTTTCTATTTGTGGCAAGAATTAGACAGGGAGACGTGACTATATACCCTGAGTTGTTGTTCCTCCAAGTATAGTGTATTTGACAAGTAAGCCGTATACTCATATCCCTATAGGTTAACATCAGTATGATTCGACCAAATAATGAAAGGAATTTACACTTGTTTGTCATTAGCAGTAGAATTAACACAGTGTTGTGTTTGGAGTCTCAAGACATGTGTTTCCGTAATTGATATATTCCCTAGCGAGAGTTAAAACAATTACCAATATCTTTGTTCTTTGATGTTGCTAATATTTTCTGTTCTGACCAGCTGTCATGTGTCCGCATACAATGACCACATCCAATTTCTACTTGATTTGTGTTATTACAATGAATATGGTCACTTGACTTTTCCATCATTCATAAAAATGGAAATTATCAGAATCCCTTTTAAAAGACACTATTTCGTATGTATAATAGCCGAGATGATCTAATTGCTTTCCGAGTAAACACCTCGGCCTTTACACACAAAACCATAAAGATTATATCATGTTGAAAGCAAATGAACATGAACATTACTACAGTGCAAGTAGAATGTATCTAGTAATAAACTTATGTTGAAGTAAATAGTAACTTCTTGTCGATAATTAAGTATCATGTATGATGCGCCAGCTTTCTTTCAATTGAACAAAACCCCATTTCGTATTGGATAGCTGTGGTTTGATAAAACTCACTTAAAATTACTTCATGTAATGTCTTTATTCATCTCTTGGACGTACGGAGCCCCTAAAGTGACATTTTGAAATACTTTTTTTTTAGTTTCACAACTATTTCGTTTAAACGTAATATTATTTCGTTTTTACGAAATATTATTTCGTTTATTCGAAATATTATTTCGATTAAACGAAATAATATTACGTTTAAACGAAATAAAAAAAAGTATTTCAAAATGTCACTTTAGGGGCTCCGTACTTTAGGGGACGAGACAAAATGCTTATCTTGCATTTAAACAACAACATTTTCTATGTAAAATTGTCTCCGACTTTATCACACAATAGTTTCAACATTTTAAATGCATTCATCTACAGACTTTATGGAGACAATAAATATACTAGAAGACTTGTTTAAACTGATAAAAAATCTAAAATAAAATTTGTCGTTGGAGACCATGTCTTAATATGGCGCCTTTTATACTCCTTAGAGTACAATGCAAGATCACTGTCTCAAAGTTGGTGTTACCTACTAAGACTATAAATCTAGTTGTTGCACCTTTTATGTCGTTGATCGCTTAACAAACCAGACATGAAACTGATTTAACATTTCAAATACACCAAACTAAAATGTTTTTGACATTTTAGCATTTAGTTTTTGAAAATGCATATAGGCGTATTGCACACAAACTGTTCAAAACAAATTCCTCTGGGTAAAGATTGCTTTTATGTAATAGGGCACTTTATTTTGTGATCCGCAAATGAAGAAATAATATACGAGGCTTCATGGAGCAGAAGGATACGTGCATGATTTTCGAATCTAGAAGAGGTTGCTGGTTTGGGTCTCTCATGGTCTGATTATACCCTTTTATGAAAATGTCACTTTTTCTTCATGTATAAGATATATGGAACAGTTCTCGTTCTTTTGGAAAGGTAGATGTGAGTACTGGTTATAAACAAAGATCCCAGAAAGTAAGACTTTGTGAGCTGGTACCATCAAATTACCATAATTTGTGTTGCACGTCGTTACACCCATTAAAAACGTATATGTAGAAATACAACTGTGATTTATAGACTACCGGCGATTCGTCATTCGGAACACCTCAGTGATTACTCCACAACACACACATTAGTTTACGGAATCACCCGAGTGGTTTTCGGAATGGGCGATTCGTAAGGTATTGTTTTCAAATACAAGTAAGTTTTAGAATTTTATACCATAGCAATTGCTGGAGACACTTTTGTCAGATTTGAACTTTTTTCAGAATTTAAGTCACTAGGCTGTCAGCTTACAACTCAGCTTATAACTTTACAATATAATCAGTAACAAACAAGCTCTATGGAATTACAGAAAACATCGACATTTTTTCACATGTTTTTTTTTGCTTCTGTTGACATTATTCGACACAACTGGTTGTGACGTGATACAATGCAATGATTCACTAGTGAGTTCATGTATATTGCATTTTCTAGGGTTTGCCAGTGTTGGCCCTTATCAAGAAAAAAATCCCCATGCGGGTGTTCCATAAATATTTAATGACCTATCACTGATGTTGTTTTACTATGTTCGATAGAAAATCCACTCAACATGTTTCAGAGTCACATAATACTCTATCTAGTTTCTAGAGAATTTCAGCATTTCTATGGAATGATGGCATTATCGTTTAAACTTACAATGTGACATCCGGGTTCCTCATTCAGACAATAGATTAGGGTTTGCTTGACAACAAATTTGAATATTGTAATCCATTTAGAGATGGTTTACATCTTGAAATATCTCGAAAACGTGGTTTGAATATTTGAATACATTTAATGTTTTTATTTCCTTACCTTTAACGGTGAGTAACACGAAATATCATATACAGTAAATATAAACTAATGTAGTAAACGTAAGTTGAGAGGGACAATACGAAGAAGTCATTATTTAATGGATTTGTTGGATAAAACCTAATTTCAGGCGCATGTACTTCGTCTTCTTTTTTGTTTGGGTTAAAAGCCGTAGCAACACTTTGTATTATGTCTTACCAGGGCGGTCATTCTATTTACTCACCGTGTCTGGAAAGGCTTAACTTCTGGATCTGGCTGTTAACCAGTTAAAAAGCGCATACAAACGTCAGTGACTTACATGATTAAGTATCAGTTGTAAGAGTGAGAATTGTCGTAGAAATTATTTCATGACCAAGCTCCGCGAAAGGATGTCCCTCTACCAACCTACGACCCTCGACCTGTGTTTTCACACAGCCTGACAATATTGTCGTCTGCTTACAACTCAGCCACCAACTGCATATAATATTTCCGCAGAAAATCGTTCTTGAATTATCAAAAATCGACATTTTGAACTTACTCAGGAGAGGACAGACCCTCGTGTAAAACTAAAATCCATAACATATCAGCAATCAGAAATGCTGTAGACACCGTATTCACACAAATAAGGAGCAAGTTCACTTTCAAGAATGTTCAGAATTGTGCTGGATACCTTTGCTCACAGTTGGTTCTTTAAGTTTTGGGAAGACGTTTAATGACTTGAAAATTAAAAGCTATTTCATGCATTTAATAGGACACCCCGTTGTGTTTTCCAAACTTTCCACGTTCTATCAAAGTTTTCCATTTCAATAGTATTTCCTTTAAGTATTATCTTTCAGGATAAAAGGTTGAATCTTCTATGACATTTTATTAGTCGTTTATGTTTCTAACGACGCGATGAACATGTTGTGTCAATTTTAAGACTCGTTTATAACCCTATTGTGGAACATTTCATAACATCGAAGGAAAGTTGATTGATTGAACTAGTCGTCTAGAATGTTTTCTCTTTTTTATTACATTACATTCAGAGGAAGAATATTGGTGGTGATCATCTAGCTCTGTTACGACGAGATTTGATTAAGATTTCAATTAATGAGATTTTGGTTTAATTAAATAAAAATTCGGTGATAAAATTCTCGCCATTGAGGCGATGAATGGATTTTAAATAATTATCAGGCAGTCCCTATTGTACCGTGTTTGAATTCATTGTCGTTTTGGGACATTCCTACAAGAAGACTGTAAAAGTTACTTTAATCATTTTAAAACATTTTTATGGATATTTGACTATCAAAAATAAACTAAAATTCAGATAAGCAATGTATCACATTGTGGTGGTTTGTTACCATTAGTAATAAGGTTGTAAGTCGAAATATTTTTTATATGTTTTAACATAAGTTAAACAATGCAGAAAAAATAGAGACTTTCTTTCTTTCAACAGTTTGCAGATATGGTGAATGATTTAGTAAAGGGAATAGTATGTTTGAACATTTAATTTAAGAAGCTTTTTCCTTTCATTACAATGAGAACAACTTACAATATTACTTATTTAGTTGTTGTTCTGTATATTTTTTGCCGTTTTTAAATGCAGATCACACAAATCATCTACAGACTATGAAAAGTTGTTTGTTACCTTTAATATCATCATCAATATCTTAATTATCATAATTATAATCCTCATCATCATTATCATATGCATGATCAATTAAATCAGCATCACAACCTATTTACATGCATTTCGCTAAAAGTTTATACCAATCAAATGGATATAATCAGTTTAAAAGCTGCCTATAAAGACAAATGTTGTCTATATAGACAAATGCTGCCTATAAAGACAAATACTGCCTAACTGACTATATAGACAAATGCTGCTTATATTGAAAAATGCTGCCTATATGGACAAATGCAGCCTATATAGACAAATGTAGACAAATGTTGTTTATATAGAAAATGCAGCTTATATAGACACATGTATACAAATGTTGTCTATATAGACAAATGCTGTCTATACAGACAAATACTGCCTAACTGCTTATATAGAAGAATGCTGCCTATATAGAAAAATGCTGCCCACATGGACAAATGCTGCCTCTATAGACAAATGTAGACAAATGCTGCCTATATAGAAAAATGCTTTCTATTTAGAAAAATGCAGTCCATATGGACAAATGCTGCCTATTTAGACAAATGCTGCCTATATAGAAAAATGCTGCCTATATAGACAAATGTAGGTAAATGCTGCCTACATGTATATAGACACAAGCAACAATAAATTAATAATATCTAGTATCAATCAAAAATTAATAATGACAGCAACATACTTATTTTATCTTATCAAAGTTAAGTATTAACATACATTGGTGCGGGTTTGGTCGAGTGGACACGACACGTTAGACTGGTAATCATTAGATAGCCGGCTATGCGTAAGCCAAGGCTCATTCAAACTCCACATAGTTGATTCCTTGAATAAGAAGTTTTGTCCTACATGCTCAGTACGGGGGACCAGGAAGCGGTCTGGATATTGGTGGGAGTAAATTGTCAGATATTGTTTAACAATCGTGTAAAATAAAATAGTATAAAATTACACACAATGGCGTCTTCAGCTAGGATCAGGGGGTGTCCGGACTTTTTTTTATCTTATTTACAGAAGTAAATGGTGTTTTGAGGTTGTTTTCTTCGGACGGGGAGGGATAAGATCTCTATGAAAATTGCGGGATATACACCTGACATCTAGACGGTCGTATTACTAATGCAACAATAACCTCCCACAACAATCGCTGGGAAATTGTCATTACAAGAAGCATTGTATGTGCAATATGCCATTGTGCTGCTTGGGAAAACAAGGAAATGCAACGACTTAATTTCAAGAAGGGTCATTCGGTCGATTAACCGCAGGGTGAACTTTATTGGATGGGAGCTTTATTTCATTAACGTGTGTATGATTAATTGATCAAGTCACTGGGACTATAGATGATCGCGTTTATTTAAGAAGCCTGACTGTGCAATGGTAATACATTTAAAATTGATTGAAATGCACCGAAAATGAGAATTTCATTGTTTGTGTGATATGATATGTATGATAAATGAATTATTTCTGTGAAATTTAATAGACACGGTGTGGTATTTTCATTTTCAGGGAAAGCTTAATAATGAAGGAAACGAATTATAAATTGTAGCGTTCTATTCAATCAACGTGATTTCTATAGACCTATGTTTCATGCACATGGTTATATTTGGTTGTATTTGTCGCTTGGGTCTAAGACCTTCCTGTGTTTATATGAATAAACTTGTATATCCATTTTATACTACAGTACCCATCAAAAGTTTGGAGACAAAAGTAATCCACTACAATTCTTGAATTTTGATGATTATTTTTGTAGAATAGTTACTTTTAATGTATTCAAGTATGGTTTGTGATAAAATGAAAACAAAGTTCATGAATGCAACACGTAAGAAAATTCAGCATCTGACATCCTAAAGCCACCAAAATTGTGCTCATTGTAATTTTTTTCCATAACATAGCTTTTGTGCTATTTTTGTAGTCTCACTTTTAATTATAATGATTACCGAAAATTAAAGCAAAACTAAAAATCATTTCAAAATGAACAATTATCAAACTTTAGGTGAAAACTATTCAGTTGGCCTAAAAAGTGAAAATGTCTCCAAACTTTTGGTGGGTACTGTAGATTAGTTAATGAATGAATGATTTTGATGTTCGCTAAAGTAATAAGTTAATCCAAGTTTAAATGATGTCTTTCTATCGAAATTCTAGAAGCAATACGTTATCATGAATAGATTTCATATTTTATGGTTATAATTTCGAAAAAACTGCTTGAAGTTTAAGCAAGTGTTTTATTGCTTGAAGTGTACACAAGTTGTTTTTATTTGTTTGATATATCAAACGTCCACGATAAATATTTTATAAATAGAACCGAACTAAGGTACCTCTGTACCAGTATTAATAAACACATATAACAGTTACAACACAAACAGTTGAATAAAAATTAACAATAAATGTACAAATATTTTTTGGCATTCATAATATGGCACATGGACATTCTGTAATTCAAGTTAATGTACTGGCATACTTTTAACATTTTGTCTCGTATTCATCACATAAAATCAAATTAGTAGAACAAATATATGGTTGAAACCTCTTTTGGAACATTTATATTAAGTCTTTTGCCAAAATGTATTGTTAGAAAATACTCAATACAGAAATAATTTACAATTATCTATCACTGTTCTATGCAATATTAGCCAAATTTAATGATAAGGGGTTCTCTTCATTGGCCAAATTGTTCATTAAATACTTGCCTTTGTCTGGGTTCTTTTTTCTCATGAACAATTTTATAGACCGAAATAGCGTTCGACTTTGGTACCGTAATATTCGTCAGCGTTTTATCCTTTTACGACTTGACAATCCACTTTTGGATAGTTTCCCGGGCGTGGCATATTTTCGTGGAGCTTGGTAATGAAATTATTTCTACGGCCATTCTCCCTCCTACCAATGATTTCTAATTATGTTGGGCAGTTGTCAGTCACTGACGAAAGTATGCGCTTAGAAGTCAACATTACCAAAAAAGGAATAGTGTGCTCTGATAAAAGGAATTTCCTTTTTAAGAAATTGACACTTGGTCAAACCGAAACTTAAAATATAAAGTGGTTTGACATGTTTTTTTTGTCGTATTGTATGTTATATTTTAATTACTTTATGGTTTTAATGTATTTTTAATATCTTATGTAATATATATATCTACGTATAGTGGCTTTAATCGTTCGACTACAGAGGTAGGAAGTCAAATGATAAAATCATTTAAATATGTATTCCAATAAGTATAAAGTATGTTTGTTGGGTTTTACGCCGTAGCAACACATTGTATAGGTCATATAACGGCGGTCAATCAACCTACTCACTCCTCCTGGAAAGGCTAAATCTCTGGATTTAGCTGTAAACCAACTACTAAGCACATACTTTCGTCGGTGACTGACAACTGCCCTACATAATTAAAAATCATTGGTAGGAGGGAGAATGGCCGTAGAAATAATTTCATTACAAAACTCCACGAAAGTATGCCCCGCCCGGGAATCGAACCCACGACCCCTCGATCAGTAGACTTGCGTGCTACCAACTGAGCTAGCCGGGCGGCTTTTCATATATTTTGTATCAAACAATATGAAGGGAAATAATACATCAAGAATGAGTAACAATTTAGCCAAGAGATTTCTAGTATTGAAATGTATTGTGTCAAGCTGTTTTGTAGAGTCACGTGGAAATAATAATGTAATTGGTATGATGTGCGTAATTATCATACATTCCAAGATAAATGGACACACCGTGTTGTTCTGACTAAATATTTCCTCTGGGTTGTTAGACGCACGCAATGCGTCTCATTAACTGCTTCATTACCGCCATAATTATGATCGCTACGGCGTGCCATACATTACAATTACTTTCAGATATTGTTTCATATCAGACACGAGACTGTGACAGTAAGCGGTGATTATCCACCACTGGACCTGGCAAAGACATATTTAATGTGACAACAATTTATAGATAATATATTTCCCCCTGATACCATTTAGTAAATGCACATTTATATGATAAATGTCCACGGATGACCATGTCATGATCATAGATATTTATTATAATGAATATACTAGTTATAAAGAATTGCACGGAGATTCGTACTCGACTCAATGTAATATATTAGAAGTATTATAAGATGATCATGAGCTACCCATCAAAAAATGAATGGAAAGTGACATAAGTAAGGTTGTGAAGCTGGACTTGCCATCTCTGATGAATCAGTGTGTTTGAGTAGTTTTAGAATCACATTGATAGGGTGTTGTCTAGTGGTGTCTTCGTGAACTAGTAATTATAACATACATATAGATACATATAATATTCCCGTGAGCAAGACACTTTACCCTGCAGGCACAGTAATTGGATATTTTTCATAATTCAAATAATGATAACCATAAAATGTTATAGATTTACTTACACGTTCGTAACTGCCAGATCTTTACATCAGGAAGGCCAAAACTACACTATTTAGCCCCCCAGTTCTAGGGGTCAAGCGGCATGTAAAGGGACTATGAAGTACTGAAATACATAAATGATATAAAGTCCATGTTATCAAAAGTAAAATACTCCCAACATAACAAGAGCTATATGTTTACCTATATTCGTCGAAAATTGAATAAGATGCTGCAAGCATTCCTCTCTATCTCACTTTCAAATCACAATATTTGTTTCAATTTAGGTTTTTGTGTGGAGAGTGAATCTTGAAATACTTAACTTCAACGCTAGCTTTTACGCGGATGTTGCAAAAAATTAAATTCGGAGAGTGATAACAAGCAAGTCAGAATATTTGATGAAAAATAAACAAAAACATAATCAAATATCATTAAAGTTGCCATGTCTGTCCACCATTCAAGTAACATGTTCAAGAATAAAATTACACGTCATTCGTCATTGATTAGATTTGGTTTTTGGATTTTCTATAAAAAACCATAATGAGGATTATATGTTGACAGGAAATGTACGCCAGGTAATCAATGTGAAATTTAATCATGAAAACAAAACACAAGATCTTAAAAATTAGGATATTACGTCAAAGATTCTACATTTATCCTTTCTTTATTTAAATTTGACGTATTTTTTTTTTATAAAAAAATATTAGTTGTTTTAAAGCGACTTCAACGCTATGAGTTTATTCTTTCTTATTTTAGATTAAACGTTTAATTATTTTATTTTGGGACATCAAAGCTCTGAACTTGCTCTTTCTTTATTTAGATTTGGCGTTTTTTAACAAAATCCTTTATTATCTTATTTAAAGTGACCGGCTCAAATAAAGTTTATTTCTTAGACAATTTATTTTTTATAAACATCCACACTTGATGCATTTTAAAATGTACAAAATTTTGTAAAACTATCATTTAGCATTTAATTATAAGGGTCAGTTGGAATATATAAAGGGACTGATAAGAGCTGAAATTCTTATATACATGTAATATAAGGCGCTTGTAATTTAAAAACTTGCTACAAAAACTGGAGCTAAAATTAATGGTGTAGAATATTTGAATTAAATTAAATAAGATGTTGCAAGTATTCCTCTCTATTTCAATTTCAAGCCACAAACTATTTGTTTAAATCATGTTTTTGTGTGAAGAGTGAATCTTGAAATACTGCATTCAATGCAGGCTTTTACGAGGATGTTGTAAAAAATTAAATTGCGGATTGATAACAAGCAAGCCAGAATATTCAATAAAAAATCAAATATCATTAAAGTTGCTATGTCTGTCGATCATTCAAGTAACATGTTCAGGAATAAAATTACACGTCATTCGTCATTGATTAGATTTGGTTTTAAGATTTTCTATAAAAACTACAGAAGAGCATATATATTGACAGGAAATATACGCCAGGTAATTAGTGTGAAATTTAATCAGGAAAAACAAAACACAAGCTCTTAATAATTAATATATAACGTCAAAGATTCTACATTTATCCTTTCTTTATTTAGATTTGACGTCTTTTTTATAAAAAAAAATATTAGTTTTTTAAAGCGACCCCAACGCTATGAGTTTATTCTTTCTTATTTTGAATTTAACGTCTTTTATAAAAACATTAAATTATTTTATTTTGGGACATCAAAGCTCTGAACTTCCTCTTTCTTTATTTAGATTTGGCGTTTTTTAACAAAATTCTTTATTATCTTATTTAAAGTGACCGGCTCAAATAAAGTTTATTTCTTAGACAATTTATTTTTTATAAACATATCCACACTTGATGCATTTTAAAATGTACAAAATTTTGTAAAACTATCATTTAGCATTTAATTATAAGGGTCAGTTGGAATATATAAAGGGACTGATAAGAGCTGAAATTCTTATATACATGTAATATAAGGCACAAGTAATTAAAAAACTTGCTACAAAACTGGAACTAAAATTAATGGTGTAGAATATTCGAATAAAATTAAATAAGATGTTGCAGATATTCCTCTCTATTTCAACTCCAAGTCACAATATTTGTTTAAATCAGGTTTTTGTGTAAAGAGTGGTGAATCTTGAAATATTGCATTCAATGCAGGCTTTTACGAGGATGTTGTAAAAAATAAAATTGCAGATTGATAACAAGCAAGTCAGAATATTCAATAAAGAAAACAAAACAAAAATCAAATATCATTAAAGTTGCCATGTCTGTCGATCATTCAAGTAACATGTTCAGGAATAAAATTACACGTCATTCGTCATTGATTAGATTTGGTTTTAAGATTTTCTATAAAAACTACAAGGGATTATATATTGACAGGAAATGTACGCCAGGTAATCAGTGTGAAATTTAATCAGGAACACAAAACACAAGATCTTAAAAATTAGGATATTACGTAAAAAATTCTACATTTATCCTTTCTTTATTTAAATTTGACGTATTTTTTTATAAAAAAATGTTAGTTGTTTTAAAGCGACTTCAACGCTATGAGTTTATTCTTTCTTATTTTAGATTAAACGTTTAATTATTTTATTTTGGGACATCAAAGTTCTGAACTTGCTCTTTCTTTATTTAGATTTGGCGTTTTTTAACAAAATTTTTTATTATCTTATTTAAAGTGACCGGCTCAAATAAAGTTTATTTCTTAGACAATTTATGTTTTATAAACATATTCACACTCGATGCATTTTAAAATGTATAAAATGTTGTAAAACTATCATTTAGCATTTAATTATAGGGGTCAGTTGGAATATATAAAGGGACTGATAAGAGCTGAAATTCTTATATACATGTTATATAAGGCGCTAGTAATTAAAATACGTGCTACAAAACTGGAGCTAAAATTAATGGTGTAGAATATTCGAATAAAATTAAATAAGATGTTGCAAGCATTCCTCTCTATTTCAATTTCAAGCCACACAATATTTGTTTAAATCATGTTTTTGTGTGGAGAGTGAATGTTGAAATACTGCATTCAATCCAGCCTTTTACGAGGATGTTGTAAAAATTAAATTGCGAATTGATAACAAGCAAGTCAGAATATTTGATAAAAAAAACAAACAAAAAAAAAATCAAATATCATTAAAGTTGCCATGTCTGTCGATCATTCAAGTAACATGTTCAGGAATAAAATTACACGTCATTCGTCATTGATTAGATTTGGTTTTAAGATTTTCTATAAAAACTACTGAGAATCATATATTGACAGGAAATGTACTCCAGGTAATCAATGTGAAATTTAATCAGGAAAACAAAACACAAGACCTTAAAAATCAGGACATAACGTCAAAGATTTTTATTTAGATTTGACGTCTTTTATAAAAAAGCCCCTTCTTTATTAGTTTATTTAAAGCGACCGGCTCAATCAACAGGCTTTCTTGGAAGATAATATTTCATGTACACATTCACGCTAAATACATTTGGAAATGTATAAATTCTGTAAAAACATTATTCATATCCGCAACTACTGGATTCTAACCAGCTTGTCAACCTTACTGACCGTTGACGCAGCTTGTTCTGATAGTAAATGGAGAAATGAAGTTGACAAAAACGCATTTAATAAACATGATAATAAAAAACATGACACAAGTATTTACATAGCTGGGATTAGCAAATTTATTTCCCTTTCAAAATCTTAACTTTGTCGTGAAATCATTTATAACCACATTTGCCAATATCAGCTTACAATAGTCATAATATAATAAACATGCATATTTTAAGTATGTACCAAAAGAAGGTGGCGCAACCCACTTTTATACAAAGTTTACATACATACGCAAAAAGCAACACGTACTACTTATATACAAATATGTACATGTATATGTATCATATGTGAGTGTATAGATCTGTATTATCATTATGTAGATTCATAGGACAATGACCTGATGTCTCCTAATCAGTGTCACGGACTGAATATTAAACTAATTGGACTAACTGGGCTCCTATGAACAACACTATGCATGTGAATGAAACCTTGTATCTCATAATTATGATAGCTTTTAGCGATGGCAACCTTATACAATCCTGTGATTAAAAGCAGCAGAATATCAAATTCTACAAGCCTTTTTTATATCGACTGTTTAATTATTCTTCCTGGAAATGTTCTGATTTTCAATTCACGGCACTCCTTGACTGTATTAAAAGTAATGCTTAATGATACCACTCTGATTGCACTATCATTTCGTGCAGCGGAAATAAATGCACACCCTTATGAATTCACTTAATTAGCGTTTCTGACAACTAAGTGTTTTCAATATTTAATTTTGAGATTTTTTGTTGGGTTTAACGTCGAAACAACACATTGCCCTGGTCATATCACGGCGGTCAGTGAACCTACTCACCGCTCCTAGAAAGGCTTAATTTTCATGTTTTTTAAATAAGAAGTTTTAAAGATTGCGTCGTTCTTATACTTCAAATAAACTATGTAGCAATTAGAATGTATACATACAATAATTGATACCGCTTACGAAAAGATGTGCTCTTAAATACATATGGTGCGCGCTCTTTCCTCGTACAACCTACAGTAAACATAACACATCTTTTAAACATAATCCAATCGCCGACACTTCATTCATTCATTCTGCTTATAACCAATTAAAATGATAGATTTCAATTTAAAGCTATAAAAAAGGCACGAGGGTCTGCTTTTTATCCACCGGAAATTTTGTGTTAAGAAGCCCAACCTAAACGCACAAACAACTTGGTTTGGACATAAAACACTTTTGAAATAGGACTGTTAGTTATTCTGACGTCAATGTTGAAACTGGTGCACATTGCGAAAACCAAAGACCAGCATTATCTAAAAACATGCCTTTTTAATCCAGAAGTATTTTTTCAGTTACTTTCATAACACTAAAACTAAATCGTACGTTGAATATAGGGTTCAACATACTTGACTCTCTTATTTGTCTCTCATACTTCTTTTTAGAAAGGTTTACATGTTTTATGAAATTGTGTATATAAAATCTACAATTGTATTATATTGCACATGAAAGTGAGACATTATTAAACATTTCTTATCTTATCTTATCTTACTTGACAATACAATCAAAGAAAAGGTGAAATAACCTGGGGGAATTCTGAAAAAAGTCAATGAGCATGCAACCTTTAAAATACAACTTCCCTTTTCACTTTAAAATACACGTTAAACAACTGCAACAACTGTAATAGTTTGGACAAGGGGTGTAATTAACGAGTTTTTAACCACAAAGAGATTTTTCAATGGTAGTTTAAGCAGCTCTACAATTTCTAAAAAAAACATTTTCCTTTCCGACTAATATCAGTTTGAAATAACCATAAATTTCACTGTAATCGAGAAGACTGTCAAGTAAGCCTGAGGCCTTACATTTAAGATGATTCCTAATGACAACTTTAATTACACGAGTTAAGGGAATTTAGTTTTTAAAGACGACATTTGGAGACAATTGGGATTTAAAGTAACATTCTTAAGCCGCTTCAAACTCGTCTCAGCCGTCTCAAAATTACGGATGTCTGTCTTTAATCCAAAACTGTATATTTATTATGTCTGGTTCTACATAAACTCAGTAATAATACATGTATCTAACGCCGGAATATTCTAATATAGTATGTGAGGAGTAAGTATGTGTTGCAATAACTTTGAGACATGTCAAACATGGATGTATTATTGATATATAGTTACTTAAACAAAAATAGATTTGTCTCTGACTTCCGAGCAGTAAATGATAAATGAAGTACATTGTATCCTGTTTCGTTGTGTAGAATTGAGCTGTGCTTTGTGATAGGGAACAGAAGGTGACACGACCGCGACAAAATGTGTACGGTATTATACGACGCAGCAAGGTTATGGTGAGGGATGGTATTAAGTATGCTATGAAATGTACATTTCTTTTCGCCGCATTTCTGCATTTTGCGGTCATTTCGGGCGGGAAGTCGTTTTACAGTTTTTATGCAGGCTTAGAGCTCTGGGAACCATATTATCAACGGTCTTACGATCAAATGTAGTAGTAAAACGTTCTATATCGTATTTCTAAATAATCGTAACATTTTTATAACATGCTATTCAGGACCCAAACTTTTCACCTATTATGAAACATGTTCATGAACCCTAGCCAGTGGTTTGCCCTATTTGATACATGTAAATAGATTTGTGGGATAATTGCTGAAGACAATATTTCATGATCAAACTTCACTAAGATATTGTATGGTGCGCTACATTATGTCTTATCTCCTATAGTACCTAATAGTAGTGAATTGAAAGAGTCATTTCTGCAGTCATGCTGGTAGGTTTTCTTATTTAGCTTGTCTATGACTTTATTCTTACAACTTCATGTACTGAGTTACGCTTGATGACAATAGTTTGACATTTTGACAGCATTTCAATACAGAAACTATGAAGACTAGGTTAGAGATCAACTTCACGCACCACTGGACTATTTAAAGCGGCAAACTCCGGTTTTGTTAGTACAAGCTTTTGGCATCATGCGTTTCTACATTAAAAAAAACAGCCAATGTGTTTGAAGGGCGCTGACTTAAAATCAGTGACAGACAGACGGTCAAAGGTCCAAGCCAAGCTACTGATCATGACTACTTATGTCAGGCAGTAAGTAGGCGTCTACGATAGATTGTAGTTTTGTATTGGTACATTCCAGAAATAAAATTATTTAAGTAATACCTTAACAGTGTTTAACAGGCTAGAAGCTATATGTAAGGACAGACGAATTGAAAAAGGCAAAAAACATCATCACTTCGTTTGGACTGATACTGCAGGCAATGAACAAATACGGTGAACGCAAAGAATACCCCAGAAACAATGGTAAGATAGCATGCCTAGTTTACATATAGATTATATGACTCATAAACATAACGAACTAATGGCTAGGAAATATAATGAAAACAAAACATGGCTAAGAGCTCTAGCCATACAATACTTCCAATGCAAAGAGAGAGTATTGAAATGTTGTTATATTGAGTCATTATTTTCAAGAAATCCTTTCAAAATTTAAATTTCCTCATCTAAATGGAGACATAATACAACCCTATCATTTATCACAAATTCCTATTTATTTTGTATTGTCAGAAAATCATCTATTTACCATAAAATAATCTAGGCGAATTTAACAACATTTAACAAAATTACGATAAAAACCAACTTTAAAATGGAAATCGACATGATTCGATGAAAGCTAATGTATTGTAATGCATATCGATGATCCCTTTATATCGTTTATCTGAAAGGTTTTTGCTCTGTGCAATTTCATGTGTGCTTTTTTTATCCAAATATATCGCTGCGATCTAATTTCCTTGAATTACTTGCAATGGAATGCAGAAAGTATGATAAAAACAACTGCCAATAATTAGCTAAAAACATTGGCCATATAAACTATTTTACATTTGTAACGTTTATTACTCATAGATATAGGGCTGTGGATCGTCGAGCTAATGGCGATCCGATCCGAACCACGAATCACTTGTTAAAGGAGAAGCATACAGGAATTCATGTAGTAACAGAAATAAGTGAAGAATTACAGATGATTTGACAATATGGAAAAACCATGTACAATTAACATTTGTATTACCAGACCTTTTATGGGAAGTTTTAGTGATAACATATTTGTTCAAAAGTGTTTCAATCGAAATAATGTCACAAGATATTACGGGCCCTACAAAATGTACTTTCATTTTTTTTCCAAAAATAGATCGCGATCCGACGATTTCGGACGTGACGAATATTCGTACTCGATTTTCTGGTCGAGATCGCGTATAACCGAGTACTCGGATACTTGCAACAACCCTACTCATAGATAGTTGTTAGTTTTTTTGTCTTGCTAGTAAAAAAGCTTAAGATATTAGTATAGTCTGCGTTGTAAGCAACTTTTGTAGTTGGTAGCTTGTTAAACTTCAAACTCACCCGAATACTTAGAACACTGTCTTATATGAATATGGAATGTATCATTTAATATGGAATTCACTATTTATAAACATGAGACTACATGTAGCCCCTTTAACCTTTATAAACATTAGCATTCATGTAGCCCCTTTAACCTTTATAAACATGAGACTTCATGTAGCCCCTTTACAAATATGAGACTAAATGTATCACATGTGTTGGGACATCTTCACTAAGGATTAAACACTAAAATCCAGTCCAAATTTAGTTCATGCGCCGCATGGACAAAATCCACTATACACAGTCTCTATCGACCAATAACTAGTATAATGAACTAGAATAGAAATTTTGTTCATGCGCGGCATGAACAAAATTTGAAAACTACAATACGAATAGGCTACATACAGTCTATTTTGTTGAACAAAATGAACTGTAAAGTGAGTATAGTGAATTCCATATTAAATGATACATTCCATATTCAAATAAGACACTGTTTTAGGTATATTATTCGTATTGTGATTTTTTATGGTCCTGTTACTTCTTACTACACTTAGCTGCTCTACTACACTGAGTTTTTCATCTTATCAAAGAGTATGAATCACCAGACAAAGATCGGACAACTCATCATTATAATAAGCTATCAGTAACCTATCAAATACTATAGTCTATCATTAACTATCAAATATAATTTCTATCTTCACTATAATTAAACTACATGATTTATATGACATTTGTCTGATATGATTTCTATATAAATATACTATGTTTATCACACTGTGACCAGTTTTCTATCTTCTTGTCATATTTTCTATGAGTAAACTTGTCTTGTATTACATTAAAGTCGCAGAAATACCATCAGAAGTAATTATTTGTTTGGTAGCACGAAACGTATGGATACTACAAACTTCAATATGTTTGGTTTCTAGTTCTCGCTTCTTTAACGTTCAGTATTGGATGTTACACTCTTCGCTCCATGACTCAAGATGAACGAATGATAACTTTTTGCCAAAACTATAATTGGATTTTCATAATTTGGATATTAACATGAAACAGATACCAATACATAATTGCCTGTTTTGGAAATGATATTTATTTGGAAAAATGTACATGACTAACACAAATATGACATTTTAAATAGTATGTTTTCGAATAAGTTAGATAATAAGATAAAAGGAGGGGACGGCTTGCTCGAATATATAAAATATAGATAAGGATAAAGCTTAAAATTACACTATTTATTTTTCTGAGTTATCTACAAAACAAAATAAACAACCATTTGATGTTATGGTCATTTGCAACCCGCACTCCACCACCAGCGGACACTGACATTGATTCCAGCAAAGCCCTTTCATAAGGTAAAATCCCCCAGTAAATACATCTTGTCTGTGGAGAGATCCCAACCTATGCTTCTATCAAAGACCGGACATATCAATATTGATAGTAGTCCTATATGTATAAGAACCATTCGTAACTCTTTCAAGTCAGGAACAAGCTAAAAACCCTACAAGCCCCTGTAAAACACGGGTAGTAAAAAGTTACGACCACGATACATGTGTAATAGCACTCAGTTCCCACAAATTGGCACGAAAACAAGTCCCCTGCAGTGCAGCGGCAGGGTTGAGGAAGTTTGCAGGTGAAATTACGTCTCTTTCCCCCTGTTATCCCCGCACTACCCGGCGGTGTTTGTTACAAATGACTGGTGAATTGTGATCTATTATATTTTATATGTCACTATCGTACTTAATATTTCCATAGAATAAATAACCACCAGTTTAGCAACATCTCCCAAGATGTAATAAAATCCTCACGAATGAAATAAAATATATAGTAAGAGTAAAAGTCAAGTGCTATATATGTCATATCTTCATGCTAATGTCTTACAATCATCCAATTATCTCCAAGATGATTAAATAGTTCACGATAATTAGTAAAATAATTAAACAAATCCCTTGACATGAATTCTACCAAAAATAGCGAGAAATCAACTACATCTATAGAGAAATTGCTCGATAATGTACGAGTCTATTAATGTGTTTGAGGTCAAATCTAACCCACAGAGTCATCTGTAAAGCTACTATATCTCATAAAGATGACAGTCCCATTTTATTTGATTGTCGGTCTGGTACCAGAGGAAATGTTATAGGAATGTGTGTAAATCATCAGTCATGTCCAATTAATTTCAATTACATGAGAATTGATGGAGACAGAGGCTATCAGAGGGTCGTGGAATTGCAGATAATAGTTTTAGCCGTATTATAAGTAACGATCGCTTTTAACATTCTCGATTATTATTGCCCTGAATCAATAAAACGACCTCTGAGTCTCATGCTGGAGGCTAACAAATGTGGCTGGTGGAAAATGGTAATGCACTTCTATAATTATATGTTACAAAAGAAGATCTCTCATATCTCCATTTATGAGAATCTTTTATAGAATCGTTTGAAGCCAAGCAAGGAAAATTGTCTTCTTTTACAATATCCAGCTAAAGTTATTGTCTGTACTTTAAGAGGTAGACACATTATTATGTATATCTCTCAAGACATTTACTGATTCTTTGGAGTTCATTCCCTCCCTGTGGACTCTTGAAAAGTACTTTTTGTATAAGAAATGTATGAGAAAGTACTTTAAAAAGGACAATATAGCTAATATTGTCAGATATATGTTAATTAGAATAATTGGAATAGCATGCTTTATAACTATCATTTCAGCTATTTTTAGCGGCAGACGAACCATCACAGCTTTCAGTTACCAGTTATTTGGTTGCTCTTTCACAAGAAGCTGACAGCTACATTACATATTGTTCAATCGAACTACTATGGAAGAGCATTACTAGAACATGCCAAGAGTCTGCAAAACAGAAAAAACGAGCATTTGGTTTTGTCTGATTATCCTATTTAGCGGTGTACATGCATTTGGTATGTACCCCTTAAATTCCTCATTGCAGTTATTACATTGTAGGATTAACAATCGTATAATATATTTACGAAAAAAAACCCCAGAAAAATACTGTCCAAGGGAAATCATTGAAGCAACAACATAAGAAAATACATATAAAAACAGTAAAAATATAGAGACACGTTTTGTAATAACACAAATACAAGATAAGAAAAAAAACTACAAGAACAAAAGTACAAAGAAAAATAAGAACAAAATATAAGCCCCAATATTTAAGAACTAAAATATCAATATCAGAGCATAATTATGTACATGTATGAACATAAACTGCAATAACAAAAATACAAGCAAAGTATAAAAACAAAAATAAAAGAACAAAAGTATAAAGACAGAGATATAAAAGTTAATGCGGCAGTTGGGCAGGACTCGAACCATGGTATCTGCAAATGAAACATGCCATTCATGTATTAGTTGAATTATTAATGCTTCTTAAAAAGAAGCTTTTTAAAATGCAAAGCTAAGATAAATTAACAAATTCAACTTTAAAAGTCAGTCAATTACACAAAGCATCTTTAAAGCAACCATAAATGTCAAACGTTTTTCGGCAAATAAACGTGATTAATGTACTATAATTATACAATCATTGGGGAAAACCTACAAAGCCATGGAGAAAATTTAGTTTGTTAGCATTATAACGACTTCAAGAAGACTGATTAGGATGTCACTCCATGATTGAAATTAAAAGTAGAGTTTTTATGTGGAACATATTGCCTGAAGACACTAAAGTTGTGTTAATTATATTACTTTTATTAGATTAATTACAAATATAGTTAAACTGACGATTACGTTCCATAATGCATTAGTAACACCAACATTTATAAAAACGTCTCTTTTACTAGAAGTTATATCGATCACGTCTTTCTAGCAGTTGTTTCTAGTACTACAATTAAATTTTAGTTTATCTTCCTTTGTGTTAAAAGGGTGCTTCCTTAATTTAATCATAGACCAAAATACTTGGTTTTTCTTTTGTTAGAACAACAATGCGTGCCCATCTTGTATCACGTGCCTTGTAATAAATGTCTTATTATTAGTGATAAAATTAACAGTTTTAAGGATTTTTATTGTTTCTCCGTTCCATTAAATGTGTGAAATGAAATAGGAATTTGACATGCAATACCATTACGTTATCGCCTCCTGTAATTAAAGAGAGATATTTAGGTCGGTGATAAAACAAGTTCAAATTCAAGAAAATTAGATCAAATTCTAAAGTCTTGATACATTACTGTTTTAACGGCACAACATAATTACAGTTATTCAATGGCATTAGTAACTAAGTTTATGATGCAGCGAGAGCAATGAGTTAAATCTAACTAGTATCTGATACTTGCATCACGTTATTATCAAGTAAAAACTGTAACAAAATATCGATCTATTCTCGCTGCATCAATTGTTGTCGCATGAACAGAAATATGAGGCTGTTGAATTTTAACAATATAGTCTAAAATTCTGAAAACATTTGGTATTGAACAAGTACATTTGAGTCTGCTATAAAGTTCATTTTATAACTTATTTCTAATTGCAAGAACAAGCGATTTAAAAAAAGATTTTTAAGAAAAACATGCTTAAGTTGAAAAGAAGAAAAATGCGTCTATATTGGGACCATTCCGCAGTTAACACCACCAATTTTGGTGGTCCTAATAGGGAAACTGTATTGGAGATCTGATTTACAAGTTTCTAAATGATTTTGTCCAAAATAAGTCCGAACAATCTGTCGTAATTTAGACAATTATGGTTTATGTAATGGTCATCATAATAAGTCAAGCTGTAACAGTTTTTTTGTAAATATCACCTTCTTATGACAAATGTTTCGCAACTATATTGTTTTTCTGAATATATTTATGTGCTATATTTCAGAGCTGATTTGATAATATTTGATAGATTTGCCAGTTACGTGCATTTGTACTTCTGACGCTAAATATAGCAGAACGTCATTAAAATAGAGAATTGAGTTGAGAAAGTTTCGGTTAATTTCCCCATGTATCAAATTGTCATATTTTAGAAACATATACATGTATATCTATTGGATTCTCCATTATGAAGATAATAACATATTTACAGAGTAATACATTGTATGTATAACTCATTTAACACTACAATTATATATTAGATATTACAGCCATATAAATATATGAATGGTAAATTAACATACCCGTCTTCGAATTTAGCCACGGGATCGTGGACCGAGTCCGTCAAAATTGCCCTCGGTCCAGTGACTGTCAGAATGTTAGTGGTCATATGGTCCACTAGCTTTATACAGCCACAATTTTCCATATTCAATAAAAATCATTATGTATTGCTATATTATTAAATTGATATCAAGATATGATATGCTAACTAATTATACTGGATTGCATATTTTATCGTATCCCTAACAGTAATTTGCGTCCAGTTAGATTTCATTTGAACCAGTAATTGGTCGATTGTGCTGGACCAAATGTCCAGATTATAGTGAAAGTTAGTTGTGAAGACTGATGGTAACATGCATGGAAATATACTAAATAATCATAGATAGGATAGAAAAAAAACTCATTTAACTTTAATAGACGTAAATATTGTATTGTATTATAATGATTCTATTATTCATAGTTACATGATTATTAATAATCGATAAATAAGCTTAGTTTGTACTCATTTTACTTAAAGCAAACCTTCTAAAATCATACGAGAATATAGACTTATATGAAATATGATCATAAAACAGACAATGGATGTATTTTTTTACTAGATTTAACGCCGTGTCAACACAATTTAGGTCATTTTACGACGTCCAGCGCACCTAACCTAGCTTTCCTGGACCATTGTCTATAACCAGAACTCACCTACCCTTCCACAAGGCCGGAAACTTCTCCATATTATCTAATAAAGGGGGAAAATCGACATTATTGTCAAATTTTCATGGAAGGGTATAACCTCCTCGGGTGGGATTCGAACCCGCACGCCTCGGGCACGAGATTCCAAATCCCGGCGCGCTACCAACTGCGCTATCGATCCGGGTTCACAATGGATGTAGCAATCAGCCTCACTTTACATGGTATCATATTCAACATGATTTGTAATATATATATATCAAAGAAGTCTACATATCTATAATATTATGGACGGCTCATATAATTTCCCAAGATACGAGATTACAGTAGCTTTTACTAGAAACCAATGCATCATACAGACATAAATATCTTACATATTCTGACTATCTCTGATGGTTTGATACAACATGCATCAGACGTCTTATAAATTTCACATGACATAGCGTTCTCTTTATAGAAATCTGTTGCTGCAGAGATTTGAAGTCTGCTGTCTACATTTCTGAACCCACGAGATAAATAAATGTCTAATAACGTATCTGCTATATCATGAAATATCAACGTAATTTTGTTTGGTGTCAGTAGCTTGCTTCCATGGTAACAAGGAAGATGTTTGTCTACAATGGATTAAATAAACATTGATTGTTTCATTTTAGTATATTTCAAGTTGTATGTAAAGGTGTAAGCAAACATATCAGACACATCATCAGTAAAACACCACTCAGACCTACTACATAGCCAAACAACAGAGGGATATGTCTTAGAGTTGTCAACTTTTATTATAAAAGGAACGCCACAAACGAAACAAATAACGAAATCCAAAACTTAAGGATGTCCGTCTTGGAGAGGAAAGTGGCAAAACAATTGCCACTGGATGTTTAAACCAGGTTCTAGGGTATATTAACCTCAAACAAAAGACAAAAAGTCTTGCAATGATTAAGTATTAAAGAACATTATTGTAGCAATAAAATTCGGTTAAAAAATAGAGCCTGTATTTACTTCTGTGTTGCTTATCTGAGATGAATTCACTTTGTAAGAGCTCTTTTCTAACTATTCATTTTGCTATACCGAATTTGGTAAATATTAAAACCTTTCAATCTTTTAAATCTGTTTTCTTACTTGGGTGTAGAGCCAACAATTAAATATGACCTATACATTCGCATGATAATTATGAATGTCGAACGTCGAACTGGTTCGATATTCAACTTTAGTTCGATATTCACACATTATGCAAATGTCGAACGTCGAACTGGTTCGATGTTCGATATAGAATATCAGATATCGAATATCGAACGTCGAATGTTGTGCCAAGTTGTTGGAACTCTATACAATGTGTTGCTACGACGTTTATCCAGCAAACAAATAATCGTAGGATCGATCGTTTGAATCCAGTTTTAATTTGAACTTAATGCAAATATGAAAAAATGGAATGGTAAGGCTATACTATATTTTTGGAAAATAGTATAAGTTCAGTTATCATTTAGTTTATCTCAATGCTGTTTCTGTTGTCACTGCGAACTTCACATTCTGTTCAACTGTTCAAGAGCTACATATATAGCTTCTTTATGAAACTCTTTATGAATATCAAATGCAACAAACTGAAAAAATAGTAAAAACAAAAAAGAACAATGTATGAGTCAGTAGAAGATTTAAATAAATGTAAAGTTGATGAAAAAACATCAATCTGATAAAACTTTGCATGTTTGTAGGGCTTCTTGTCTTTTCATGTGTAATTGTGATAAACATTTCCTTGAAACACTCTTAATGAAAAGACAACAAAAAGACGACAATTTATGATAAGGAGATTTACAAGAAAATTTCTTTAACATCGTATGATCATGTCATCGATAACTTTCTTAGAAATAAACATTTTTTGTTCTTATTTTCATTGAATCAACATTCAACGAGATAACTTGATATTTAAGAAATTTGTTACAGAATGGAGATTTTCTGTTAAATGTTTCCAGAGTTATGTTTAGTTCTACTCCATTGAGCAATATTGTATGATGTGATTTAAGAGGACAAAAGATCTTTACATGGTCCGTCAAACAGAAGTTGAAGCAATGGTCCAGTGAAAGGAAGCGCTATAGGATACCATGCTTTGTTGTTTAATCATTAGGCTTATTGTGATAAATTCAGGATGTACACTTGTTGACTTTATCATTTATTACATCACATAGAAACCCGGTTTGGTAGCCGGTTGGTAGCACCGGGATTTCGAATTCTACCCGGGAAGGTTATAACAGTAGGATAAAAATAATCAAGATAGCCTCAATTTATTGAGGCTAATGAGGCTAATGAGTTAAAATCAATATTCTAGGTCCCTTAAGGGTCTTTTGTTTTCAGTAATCAATATTTTGAGTCCCTGAAGGGTCTGTTCAATAATAATTATCATACAGTTTCATATGAGGCTAAGTTATAATCAATATTTTTAGGTATGGTTCAATAGTTTCATAAACTTCTGATTCAAAGTATGATCCCTCAGGGTTTTGTTTCAACGTTGTAGAGTTTTGGCGGGAAAATCAGTACAATATTCAAAAGTCACTGAAACCATGACAACCTACTGTCATTTCAATATTCATGGTTCAATAGTTTCATAAAATTCTGATTCAAAGTATGACCCCTCAGGGTTTTGTTTCAATGTTGTAGGGTTTTGGCGGGAAAATCAGTTCAATATTCATAATACAAAATCTTGTTAAAAAACCATAAAGTCACTATATGTTACAAAGACAACCTACTGTCAACAGTAAAGTTTTGGTGGGAAAATCAACATTATGGAAGACAAACATAGAACAGCCATTAGAAAATCTTGGAGCACTTTGACTCATTCTATCACCTATGATCAGTGCATAAGCATTATGGATTATTTGATGGACAATAACATTTTAAGTATGAGTATGAGAGAAGATATCGAATGCCAAGTAACTACCACATCTAGAAATAGAAAATTAATTGCAACTTTACTACGACGAGGTCCCAAAGCCTTTCAAGTATTCCTTGATTCTCTTAGACAGAATAAATTAAAAAACTTAGTGACAGTTTTATTGTCTAATATCAGGCTGTAAATATTAAGTTTATTATATTCTTGCATAAAGTTCAAGCTCAGGTTAATTCTGTTGGACTATACCAATGTTTATATTACAGGTGTCTGTGCCCATTCCTCGTGCAAAGCATGCTCCAAATCACGTACGCTATTGACGTCATTCCTGTCACGCAACTTACGACCAAGATAGTCCCACATGTGTTCTATTGGCGACAGATCTGGTGATTTCTCTCAGGATGAAAGAAATATTAAATCATTTTCAATAAAGTTATTTAATTAAATATAGGGAGGCGAGACAGGATAGAGCGCCATGATCGTGCGACCACATACACGACTCATGCAGGTTGTTTCGTCATTGTGATGGCCCTGGACTGTCTCTATATACATGGAAACACGTCCATTTGTAATTTTCATGTCAACATTTAATAATAACCTTGTTACACGATTATCTCATCATTACATCAGAACATCGACGTCTCACACGTCGTATTTCTGTGCAGTTCAGACTACATTACTACAGAAACTAAATTCGTATATCTACTTTTTCACCTTATGATATCCGAGATTTATCTGCATAGAAGATCGCCGAGGTAAGTCCGGTGGTAAAGTTATAACTTCCTCGATCAACCTCTCTCAAAATGCCAATATTTTTCCGACAAAACTATCTTAATGGTTTCATATTGTTGGCATATTTTTAAATATGAGAGGCAATGCATTAAACTGGCGTGACCCGGGTGCGTAGAAATTCATTTTATGTATTTTTGAATATATTTTTGTTTATCATAATACTGCATTTTGACCATGGCACTCTTCCTGTCTTCGATTATAGGAGGTTGGATTTAAAACAATATGAATTTTTCGAAGGGGTAGTAAGTACAGAAATGTATGAAATGGACATTGCAAATTTACCAATTAATCCATTTTAAAGTGTACATGTATTCATTAATATTTTTTTTCAAATTTCTCTCAAGATGAAAGAAATATTAAATCATTTTCAATATAGTTATTTAATTAAATATAGGGAGGCGAGACAGGTTAGAGCGCCATGATCGTGCGACCACATGCACGACTCATGCAGGTTGTTTCGTCATCTCACGATGACGAACGCAGAAAACAAAGCGTTTGACCAAGTCCTAGCAAAACATTCACAGCTCTGGTAACCATGTCATATTTCCCTTCTCTAAGAAAAAGGAATGACTTGGTATTTGGGAACGACCAGAGCCAGTAAAATGCTTCGCCAGAAAAAGGCAAACGCTTGACAAAGTGAACAGACGCAGCTTGTCTGTTTGTTACAAGAACGTCTATAGATCTATATACAAAATATTAATTACAAGGGTTTTAGTTAAATCATACCGCTGTACATAATTTATTAGTATGTCAAATAAATCGTACATGGGATTATTTTACTTGAAATTTCATAATTATCATTAATACGTTTTTTACAAATCACAATTTAATTGCTATTTTAATTTGATAGTGCAGTTTAATTGTATTTGATAACAACTCACACAATTTAGGATTCATCTTCCATAATTATCTTCCCCATATTTAATGTCCTTTTTACAGTATTTAACTATTGTTACATGCTATGCCCTTTAGGACCCAAATAGCTCAGTCGGCTAAAGGGAAGGAACGGAAATAATCATATGAAATGAAAAGGTCAAGAGGTCGCTGGTTCGAAACCTAGCAAATGCATAAATTTTTATTTTTATTTTTTATTATACATGTATATCTATATTTTATATTATACATACATGTATTTACGTATTAAGAGGTAACATTGACATATTGAGATATATGCTGAGAGAGAAAAGTTTAGTCAGTAAGAATGTTTTATCTAATATTTTATTATAAACCCCATTTTAGTGACAAAAAAATGATTTGTAACAAAATTTATTCAATCGACAGAATATTGAACATTTTTACAAACAAAGTTTGATGAGATTATTGAGAATTCCAGCCATGATAACAGCATAAGGGTCAGAATAAAAAAATCACAAACTAATCAGTATCTGGTATGTCCACCCCTAGCTTGAATGACAGCCAACCAACGTCGTCTCATTGAACTTATGAGTCGCCGGGTGAAGTGAGCAGGTGTCTGTGCCCATTCCTCGTGCAAAGCACGCTCCATATCACGTACGCTATTGACGTCATTCCTGTTACGCAACTTACGACCAAGATAGTCCCACATGTGTTCTATTGGCGACAGATCTGTTGATCTCGCAGGCCATTCAAGTGTGTTTATGTTGTTTTCCGCCAGAACGTGTTTTGTGTGCCGAGCGGTGTGACATCGTGCGTTATCCTGTTGGAAAACGTCAGCGTTACCGTTCTGTATGTATGTAACAACAATTAGTAGGATTATTTCGTCACAATAACGTGCGGAATTTAGGCGATTTTGCACTGTAACTAGCTCTGTTTTTCCGTTATAAGAAATTACTCCCCAGATCATTACACTTCCGCCGCCGTAATTGTCACATTCAATTACGTTAGCTGGATCGAGACGTTTACCTGTGCGTCGCCAAAACACGAATCCTACCGTCCGCCCAATGAAGGTTAAATTTTGATTCGTCAGTTAATACAACCCTATTCCACTGGTTCCTTAACCAACGACTTTACCGACGTGCCCAATTCAAGCGTAGAAGGCGATGATTTGCCCTTAAAGGGACTCCCTTGTAGAAACGTCGAGCGCGAAGCCTGGCGGCTCTTAGTCGATTTCTTGCAGTATATGCAGATATCCTTGTTCCTGTTGCATGCCTAAGTCGTTGAGCAAGTTTTGTCGCTGGCATAAAACGATCACACCGTGATGACGTCACAATGTTTCTATCCTAGCGAATAATTTGGGTCCCTGACACAAAAGACCCTTAAGGGACCCAAAATATTGATTATAACTCATTATCCTCATTAGCCTCAATAAATTGAGGCTATCTTGATTTTTTTATCCTACTTATAACCTTCCGTTAAACATTGACATTAATGTCAATTTCCCTCCATTCATAATGTATATAGAGAAAATTACGGCCTGTCGATAGGTGCTAGTTATAGACAAGGGTACAGGAAAGCTAGATTAGGTGCGCTGGACGCCGTAAAACAACCTAAATTGTGTTGACATGCCGGTAAACCTAGTATAAAAACATGACATAGAGAAAGTGAATGTTATTCATACGTGCATTCATTTGTTGATTTTAATGTCCACTTCTATGCACATTTGTTTCACAGATTTTATCACACAGCTTTTTTATTGTATGTGTGCGAGTTGGTGGGTAATAGTAAGTGCATTCAAGATTTTTTTCGTGGAAGTTTCATAGAATCATCACCGAGGCTCTCAAACTCTTATTTTACATTATCTTCTTTAGTTATCTGTAATCTAGAATATTTCGATTACAACATGTAACAGTCAATTACCTTATTTTGATAGCTTAGGCACTCTGACGCCAGTTTCCGATACAAAGAATATGAATAAAATCTTAGTGACAGCAGTCTTTATGTTGAATAATTATATTAGAGTAAAGAAATCAGAAAATGGAGGTGTTAACAATACTAGTCTAGATAAAACCCACAGACACAATATTACTAATTTTTGAATGTTATTCATTATGATTTGATTCTAGATTTAGCAGCAAAAGTACACCTAAAGAAAAAATACATAGTAAAGTTGAAAAGATGTACAAACCTGTGCATAATTTATTGATTACTTTTTTGTAAATATTGGTGTATTTCCATCGGCGTTATCTGCAGTTACATAAATACATATTTCAGGATTGTTTTAAACTTAAATTGAAGGAAAAATCGATATCGATATTAAAAATGTTTATTTACAATGGTGATCTCCCATTGAACACATTTTATCTACAATGCATGTACGAACAATATCTTTTGAACAACATAACAAAGTTGAGCTTGATTCCCATTTTGCATGTATCATTTACCATCCCCATTATAACCCACTGTAATTCCTTCCTTCATATGTATGGTATTAGTAGTTGCATTGTATGATGCTATAATGTCTTGTAAAAACTGTATTTAGATAATTGTAACGATAATTGTTTGTTTGTTTGTTGGGTTTAACGCCGTAGCATCACATTACTCGTATATAGGTCATATAACGGCGGTCAGTCAACCTACTCACTCCTCCTGGAAAGACTAAATCTCTGGATTTAGCTGTTAATTAACTACTAAGCGCATACTTTCGTCAGTGACTTACAACTGCCCTACATAATTAAAAATCATTAGTAGGAAGGAGAATGGCAGTAGAAATGCTTTCATGACCAAGCTCCACAAAGTATGCCCCGCCCGGGAAGTAACGATAATTATATATGTATGTTGTTGTATGGTGTAATTGGTATATGTATGTTATTGTTTTGTATTGTTAAACTTGTATGTTTTATATTCACGTATGTCACATGATATATATATGTTGTTTATGGGCCAAATGGCCTTTAGAATATGAAATAAGGTCATCATCATATAACCAAAGCTCAAGAAAAGTTCTAAAGCACTATTGACTGTTAACCCTAAACTGGTTAATCCTGCATTTTAACGTGTATATACCCCCCTACAAAATGTCCGCCACAGTCTTGAAAATTGTGTTTTTTAACTGGATTCAGTGAATTTCGCTATAGGAAAGTTGTCTCCAAAAAATTAGCTTGTTTAGGCGCGCTTCCCCCATTAAAAGATGTCTCAGGGGGGTTCCGAAGGGGGATGTGCCACCCTTTCTTGCTGGGGTTTGAATGGGGCCCAGCGCCCCTCATCGCCGGAAAAAATCGGGATCATTGAGTGCAGAGAAATGGCGCCAAATGCTGATAAGAAAACATGTGTTCAGTCTTTGAAAAGACCTGGCACTTAAGACCTAAATTTTGGAAAACATAACAGTTTGAAATGCAAAGTTGGGGTGAAAAAGAGCGAAAATTGCAATTTATGCCGTTTTTGCATTGCCATGGTAACTGGGATCGGGGCTCAACTTAGTATTTTTGAAAGACATTTGCCTAGGGAATAACTTGGCCAAGTTGCATATCTTTATGACAGTTAGTAATGTAATTAGAGCATCTTGAAATAGCCCTCGCGCATAATGGTGAAAAAATGGCTACTTTTCACACATGTTGCAACCAGTAAAGGGTTAATCATACATTCATTATTACTATTTCAAACATTATTGCTAACGCTGTGTTCACCTTGTACATAAAACTTGACTCAAAAGTGTTCGTTTAACAGTCCTTAAAGAAAAATTGACACTCTTGACTTTCCTTATAAAAATACTTGGATGAAGTATCACATGTTATTGAAGATCAGTCATCGTTTTCATTAATGGATCTGTGTTGTTTTCTTTTCATCAAATTGTCTGTATTGGAATGTTAATTTGTTTTCCGTTTTCAATTGCAAGATAAAATTTCCTGACACTCCGTCCAATTTATTGATATTTTGACAAAGGAGATTTGATCCGGTGGTGATATTTCTAGCAAACATTGTCCGGAAATATGTTGATTATTGTTCTACACTCTTCAGTTATTTCTTTGTTGTTATTACAAGTCACGGTGACAGCAACAATTGATCGGATTGTCTAATTTCCCTTTCATTCCGTACCCCCGTACAGCTGTCACATAAATACTACATGCTATCCTACACGGTCTGATATAAAGTCTGGTACGAAACCATTGTCCGGATATGCATTAGCATGTCATGTTTACCAATATAGGATTCTTTGTTTAGTGACTGACCACATGAAATTTGTGATGAGATATTTCAATACATCACGACACATTCATCAAGGTTTATATTGAAACTTTTATTTTATTAGATTGTACGCTGCGTTTGTATAAATAGCAAACTTCCATTCATTTAATTAGATTAGATGCTTGCGGTGAATCGCAGTGCTATTCGATGAAAGTATACGGTGAAAATTTACTATTCTATATTTTCACTGCGGTGTAAATATAAAATATTGCGTTTGATTATAAATCATTTTATCATTTTATATTTGTACGCTCTGTAACTGTTTTACACTACCAGGCCCCAGTTTGACATTTGTAGTAAAAAGAATAACTGTCGAATCAAAAAATAATTTGAATTAAAAGCTTCAATTATGACTACAAATTTTCAAATACAATTAAAACTTGATTTTATGATTATATCTATTTTATACTAATCATTAAAGAATTTCACCTCAATAATGACGATATTTACCCTGGAGTCAAACACAAGACCCACCATTGCTAAAAAGCCGAACCACAGACTTAGCAAACGGTACAAAGCACATTTTAGGGGTCGTGGGTTCTATTCCCGGGCGGGGCATACTTTCGTGGAGCTTGGTCATGCAACTATTTCTACGGCCATTCTTCCTCCTACCAATGATTTTTAATTAATATGTAGAGCAGTTGTCAGTCACTGACGAAAGTATGCGCTTAGTAGTTGGTTAACAGCTAAATCCAGAGATTTAGCCTTTCCAGGAGGAGTGAGTAGGTTAACTGACCGCCGTTATATGACCTATACATTGTGTTGCTACGGCGTTAAACCCAACAAAAACAAAACAAAATACAGAACGGGAGAAAGAAAACAAATGTTCACTGGAAGTTTTCTCCAAGTTCAAATTCCTTCAGGTAATTTTGTACTTCGTTTAGCTCACAGAAATGATTATCTTGGGGAAGTAATAAAGCTTTTTTAAGATCAAGTTGACATTAGTAATAACTCTCAGGTCCCTATAGAGTTAGAGAATTAGCAGAAAAATATTATTCATGTTTAAAATTCCATTTATTTAAATATTCAAATAAAAAACAAATAAAAGGATAAAATGTTTAATGTTGTAAACGCAATATGCGTTTTGTATTTAATTGCACAAAAATATTGCACAAATATTTAGAAGGAAAAAACAACATGACTAACTGTAAATTTAAAAACAAAATTACTAGAAGTAATCTGAATTTTAAATCGATTTCGGTTTTTGTTTAACTTTGGGATTTATTAATTTTGTCTTTTTTGCGGTAAAATTCTGCAACAAAGATTCATTTATTGACTGCATAAACCGTGTGTTGCGTGAAGATTTTCAAGACCTAAATGCTTGAAGAAAAATATGAAAAAAAACTGTACTTATTGTGCGTACAAAAAAAACGTATTTTGGTAAACATTAAAAATGAGCCAATTCATTTCAGGGGTAGGCAGTATTGAAAATAAAGTTTGTGTAATTCATTTTAACAAAATTAGCATGGTTGATAAACCACCACCACTTGGTAAATCATGCTTGTTATGGTAGAACGCTTTCCATTATACCAAGAACTAAGACACAAGTAAAACATATCACTATTGTTTATTTAAAGTCATCCTGGGCATCCCTCGTCGTGGGTTAGTTCATTGTATTGTTATTATAAACAGTGTTTTGTTTTTTTGTTCGAACTTAAAACCGGCACTCGTCAGGCTATAAAACCATCGAATAGGATGGTCCTAATAGAGGAACTTTACTGTATTTCAAGTTGGTTTAATGTTCGAGATATTGCCATTGAATCGCATCGCACCACATTACATCACACAGTATCAAATCATATCGTATCGTGTCATATCACATCGTATAGAAAAGTATTGCATCGTATCGCATTGTATCGCATCGCACCACATTATATCACACAGTATCAAATCATATCGTATCGTGTCATATCACATCGTATAGAAAAGTATTGCATCGTATCGCATTGTATCGCATCGCACCACATTACATCACACAGTATCAAATCATATCGTATCGTGTCATATCACATCGTATAGAAAAGTATTGCATCGTATCGCATTGTATCGCATCGCACCACATTACACCACACAGTATCAAATCATAGCGTATCGTGTCATATCACATCGTATAGAAAAGTATTGCATCGTATCGCATTGTATCGCATCGCACCACATTACACCACACAGTATCAAATCATAGCGTATCGTGTCATATCACATCGTATAGAAAAGTATTGCATCGCATCGCATTGTATCGCATCGCACCACATTACACCACACAGTATCAAATCATATCGTATCGTGTCATATCACATCGTATAGAAAAGAATTGCATCGTATCGCATTTTATCGCATCGCACCACATTACACCACACAGTATCAAATCATATCGTATCGTGTCATATCACATCGTATAGAAAAGTATTGCATCGTATCGCATTGTATCGCATCGCACCACATTACATCACACAGTATCAAATCATTTCGTATATTGTCACATCACATCGTAAAGTAAAGTATTGCATCGTATCGCATTGTATCGCATAGTACATTTGTCGTATATTACGTATCGTATCGTTTAACTTCTGTAGGTTTTTTTACTCGGAATTTCGAGCCAATACTTTTTAAATGTAGTGTATACTACAGCAAACATACAGTTATAATTTCAACTTTCGCTCTGGAAATCATAGTGTTAACAACCACTACCATACATGTGATTTATTAACATCGCAACGCTGCTAAAAGTCGCAAATTGATCCCAAACCTCGCAATTGATGCTAAACGTCGCAACTCTAAGCTAATTATTGCAACAAACGCATTTACGTCGCAACTGTCCTGACAATAAACGTCGCAAAATCTAACGCTAAATATGGCACTGGTAGAAATGTTAATTCACGAACTTTTACAATACGCAAGTTTTACAGAGGACAACAATGACATTAAAGAAACTACTCGTATACATGTACATGTAGCAGCTATCCACATATCATTTGCAACCAAGAGAAAGTTCCTTTTTTGAAGTCGTGTGACGTTTTGTCCTATTTCTTAATTTTTCATGACAACCCGATTGCCAGCATTGATTACCTATACCAGAACCCACAGTACGTTTTAATCTAATTTGTATATTTTGGGTTTTCACCTAAATGATTTATGGGATCGTTTACTTTGTTGTCTTGGAGCTTCCACGGACGGCTTTTGTATTGCTTTAAATTTCAACTATGGTATTGTTTGGATTGCGTCTTATTGCAAAACAATTCTTTCCACATACACTGACTTCAGAAACATGAATTAAATAACACACTATTGGCTCATTTTCTACAATATAATCATGGAAGATAACTTCTCTCGTGGCCACTCTAACTTTATCTCACAGCTTCAAATGTCCTCTGTTTTGTAAAATTAACTACGGCACATCTACATTATTCATACCATAATTAAATATACGCCATTATTCAATGTTAAAGGAACTTTGTCACACTACATTAGAGCCATCTTATTGATGTGCTAAAAGTTCCAAGCACTTCCGTTGCTCTAAAATCAAAGATCATTTTACGTTTCTCTTTCAGTGATTTTGCCTGTTGTTTAGTTATTTACGTTGACGTCACTTCTTTTCAATAGATATCAATTCTAAGTAATAATCATATTAATAACTATCCATTTTGCTGATTTAGCAAATAACAATAATACTGCAAGACTCTTTCGTAACCCACCTTGGCATTACATGTATGTGCTAGTAAGCATGGAAAACAATGATCCAAGAACTCGTACAAAAACCCTTGAATATTGCTAATCATTGGTACATTGTAAATTTGTATCAAGATCCTTTACCTGACTTAGAAACATGGTGACAACAAAACATATGTTATACGTTAACTGTTCTATAACTTGAGCTATTTACGAAATGAAATCTTTGTTTCATTATGTGAATTCAATTTACATAATTATGTACTACATGTTGATGTGATAAAATTACATAAAAAATGTCATATCCCATGGCATTGTATTGTTTCCTATGTATCGCATTGCATTACATCGTTTCGTAGTGTCATATCCTATTTTTTTTTCAAACTGGCTAAATCTAACTTAATGTTATGTGTTCAAGCATGTTTATTTTCTTGGTTGGGTTTAATGACGTAGCAACACATTGTATAGGTCATATTACGGCGGTCAGTCAACCTACTTTCATGAACCATAGTTCGTGGAAAGGTTCAGTAACTTGATTAAGCTGGTAACCAGTTACAAGGCACACACTTCCGTCAGTGACAGGCAACTGATATCAATCATCTAGAATCTGTGGTAGGAAGGAGAATAGCCGTAGAAATTATCTAGCTTATCGAAAGTATGCCTCTCCAGGGAATCGAACTTACAATCCCTCGACCAGTAGACTGAGCTAACAGAATGGCTTAATAGGCGTATAATTTCGTATAAGTAATTAAAATTATAATATAAAATATTCAAAATAAAAACACTCCTTTCGTGGAAGTATTCTACAATTTACAAATTTTGATTAGAAATTTTGTCTTTCTTTATCTGAAGAGCCCTTGTGGAGTTAATTCAGTGTTCTATTGTCATGTCTTGACATTTTAGAAAACTGACTTTTAAATATTTGAAATCAGATTGGACAAAAACTTGAATGTTGTTTTCCCGTTCAAAAGCGGAGAGAAGCTTCCTAGAAACTTGAAGTTGTTTTCATCCGCAACCTTTTTTACGAGCGCATTTTCAGTTATATCTTAATATCTTAGAAAAAGACGATTGTATTCTGCATTTATTTCTCAACGATAATATTGTCATGATAAATGATATATTGACTTGAACAATTCCCTCAGAATGTCTGGTTATACAAAACATTTGTGTTCAAATCTTTAGTTAAATTTCCCAGCTTTATCACAACTAATATTTTCTAACAGCATTTATCATCCCCATGTGATTGCACTGTTACCATGTTGAATTGAATGAAAAACAACAACAACAGAAATTCATGGAGAAAAGATCATTTTCTGTACTGATTATTGACATCTGTACATTTATTATGCGACCAACTCGCTTAAGCTACAGTCCTATAAACATAAAAATAGCCGTGAGGGCACCGTACGGGCGCCGTGCGATCAAGCTCCGCAAGGACCCGTACGAACTCTTGCGAACCCGTACGGACTGTTACGTTTTTACCAGGGTCCATGAGATGAGCCCAGGATACACGTATCAGTTTCATAGTCAAATCGTGAACAAAATTGTGACCGGGTATGGATTAAACATGCATATATTCTAGCTACGGCTACGTACGGATGTGTTGTTTTGTACCATGTGCGTACCGTCACCTTGATGAGCAAGGCTTCCCAGGGCCTACGACTGTTTGCACGTACGGGTTTGTAACAAGCCACGATTTTATGGGACTGAGGCATTAAATAGCTTTGTCTGGGTTCATTCTTATTGAATAACTAAATTATATTTATTCGTCCAAAAGAACCCGACAACATTTTGCTGTCAAAGCTAAATCAGCATTATTGTCGAATCTAAACATACGATTTGGCTATTGGGAAACAGGACTCAATACCGGAAATCGACGAAAACAAAATCCATTTTAAAACGATGTACCACTACCACGGCTTATTTATTACCAAAGCAGTGTTCATACATTCTACAACAGCTAAAAGAAAGTCAGCTCCAGCAATGTCTTAATACTGGATGTCATGTACATTTCATGTTAAGCGTCAACTTGAGTTTGTGTCGAACTAATTTAAAAACCTAACTTTATCAGTCAACATATCGTAACAGTTGTGCTCAATATATACTAGGACGAAAAAGAAACGCGGGGTAACCTATAATGATTGTTATAAGGGATAAATTGTATTATTGGATTATTATATTTATTTTTGTATGAAATGTCATCTGTATGGAACCAGCTGTTGAAGTTTCAATCGATTTCCGATGCTGATTATGTGAAAAAATACCCCCTTTTAACGATGACCCTTCTTGTTTTGCGAAACACGGCCGGACATGTGTTGCATATTTTATGTACCCGGCGTTTCTTTTTCGTCCTAGTATATTTACTTTATGTGATTTAATTATACACGCACATCTTCTGTATTTATACAAAGATACAAGCCTTGCAATCTAGAGAGTGCTTATTAGGGCTGCAACGATTGGATTCGATACATCGGAAATGGATTTCAAGGGCGCCGATTCGATTTCAATTCGAGACCCGTGATTTTTTATTCAATATCGGTCTTTTAACATGTCTATAAAAGTTATAATAATAAAGGTCTTAACATAGTGTCTTTCAAGACTTTCATTTACAAGGATAAACGGGTGATAAATAAATCAGAACAAAAGTTCATTTGCTTCAATGATCTTGTTCTAAAATAAATGTTGAAAATTTTAGTAACTTTTTTATCAATGATTGTTATTAGTGTAAGGACAAATTAATGTATTGAAGTACTCGTATAATTATTTCCTATAAACTACACAATTTAAAGTATCGAATCGAAAAAAAGAATCGAATCGACTTTCCGGTGAATCGTTGCAGCCCTAGTGTTTTATAGAAATGGCAATGACATGTTGTTCCGCTAATACCACGACGATCTTTACTAACATGATTCTATTCGTAGCGCTTTTTATTTGGGAAAATCTGCTAGACGGAAAATATCGTTCATTAATACGCATTGTTCCATTGCATCACATATGATGTTTCACTGTGTTTCATGTGCGGCAATTATCTGAAAGGTAACATTGCAAAGCATTTTCAAATTTGGTCAGATATTTGTATACGAGTTGACTAAAATACGTTTTTTATTTGTTTGGGTCGTCAGACCAAACAAATAATGGTAGCGAAATTTCAGACCCGAATGCTGTTAATTGCAAATGCCCAAAGTAGTCCCCTTTTTGTAGCGGTTACTTCCCTTTACATAGACATAAACGCCGAAAAATTCAGGGGAGATCACTGCGTGAAGATTGTCAAATGGACTGGTTCCCTGCGAACCATAACAGGGAACCAGATTAATTGTCAAAAAACAGGCGCATTAATTTTCAAACCTGCTCAGGGAAGAAAATATAGTTCCCGATTGGTCGAAGATTTCTAATATTGTGTAATTCTGTAACAATTCCGCAAATTACTGGTAATATATTGAAATAATTTTGATTTAACGCACGTCAATTTTGAACTCTTCAATTAAAAGGCGTTCGTCTATGGGTTAGTTTATATAACAAATTCAATTTGTCACGTGCTCAAACCACGCTGAAGAGTCAACAGAACAACCCACGGAAAAGAAAGAAAGGAGGTTTGTACCGTATTACGCCTGTTCTCGAACCCCACCTTATCTCGAACCTTTCATAAAAAAATTGTTTACATTGCTACGAAATTGAGTATGACGTCATCAACTCGTGCGTACAAATGTTTTGTAAACAACAGACGCAACTACAGCAAGAAACAGAAAATTAGAATGAATATTTTATTATTGTGATCACTTTTCTGATATTCCGAGACCCAAACAAATTCAGCGCCTTCTGCGCTTTGATTAATACTCCTTATAAGTACAACGGGCACTGCAAAATCAAGTGCTTCAAAAGTAACATAAACATGAATATTATAAGTATTTAGTGTCATTCTCGGCTATGAAACTAGTTCCAAGTAAACGTCGAGATTGACGGCATGTTTACAAGACCATTTCCCTAAAATGTGCTTCCAATAAAACTATTCTTGAAAAGAACTCATAGAATATTTCATCTCAAAACAAACGATATTTTCTAATTGCTTTGACAAACACTTGGACTAAATGGTCAATAAAATTCCAATATTTAATGCCCGATTACTTTCATTCAATTAAATTTGTCGGATAATTAAACTTAAGTATGACATGAATACACTAGAGATTTCTGTTTTCTATTTTATGGTAAAACTCTTCAAATATTCAAGATTAAATCAAAATTATATTATTTTTGTGAGAGCTGTAGGGCTTTTTTGTATGCGTTTTATTCCATGAAACTCGAGTATGGAGACATCTAGCTTGGAGATATGTCGTCTGATAATGGTTTATAGCCAATGATGGCTATCAATGATACATGTAGGAAATATGACTCATGTAACCAAAGGGAGAGAGAAAACATCCACCAAACAATATGTTAACTTTTTAGAAGTGATGTTTTATATAATGCATCAGATGGGACAACGGTAGCTATCAGAATAACTAGAACGTCAGTTTGCATAAAAATAAATGACTTATTGAAAATGCTAACCAAGTAATGGATGGCCTTTCAATATTGCTTGTTTATAAACCAAACAGGTTATTATAAAAGTTTTAAAACAGTCAAATTATGTTTATTTAGTAACATAATGAATAACATGTTTCAGTAATTAGCAGGATGTGTTTTGTGACAAACAAACAGAAGTATAAAGTAATTATACATGATTTTTGCTTGATTTATCACTCTAGCAACACATTGTATATGTCATATCACAGTCAATTAACTTACTCATCGTTCATGGAAAGGCTGAACTACTGCATTTAGTTTTTAAGTAGTTACTGTACTAGGCACATACTTCTGTCAGTTTCTGATACCTGTTTTCTACCTCATTGAGAATCAGTGGTAGGAGGGAGGATGACCGTAACAATTAGGGCCTACGAGTACTTCATGACCAAATTTCACAAAAGTATGCCCCGTACATTCATGAAATCGCGCGGCTTATATATAAATAGGTTAAGTTACATGTACGTGTGATGCATTTGTACCTACTTAATTATAAATTGCACTGTTATAATTCAATAGAATTAAGGAAAACTTTAGCTATGATCATTGTATGATTTCTACCACATAATCTTATTTTATTATTGCGTCAATAAGTTATCCTATACCAAAGTTTGAGTGCGCATTTTTTGTGTGTTTGCCATCTATATTATGTAAACTCCTATGCTTCGTGTTGTTTACATTATTTATCTGAGTTCAGAACATCAAAGCCGACCGGCTAGCTCAGTTGGAAGCACGCAAGTCTACTGATCGAGGGGTCGTGGGTTCGATTCCCAGGCGGGGCATACTTTCATGGAGCTTTGTCATGAAATTATTTATACGTCCGTTCTCCCTCCTACCAATGATTTTAAATCAAGTAGGGCAATTGCCAGTCACTGACGAAAGTATGCGCTTAGTAGTCAGTTAACAGCTAAATCCAGAGATTAGCCTTTCCGGGAGGAGAAAGTAGGTTGACTGACCGCCGTTATATGACCTTATATGTGTTGCTACGGCGTTAAAACCAACCAACAAACAAACAAATCAGAACATCAAACGCGAGACCTAAATCATTAATACAGAATATTCGTATTCTTGGTAATCCACACAATGCTATAAAATAAAACAATTTCTTGAGACGAAGGACGATGTTGCATTTTAACGCTTTTAATTCCAGCATCGATTGTAACTGCGTCTTATTGAATGTGATTTCCTTTCACTGACATTGACTCTGGAAGAACAAAATTAAATAACACACAATTGGCTCATTTACTACAATAGAATCATGGAATATAATTTCTCATGTGGCCACTCTAACCTTATCTCACAGCATCAAATGTTCTGTGTTTTGTAAAATTGACTACGACAGTTCTTCATTATTTATACTATAATTAAATATACGTCACTTTTCAAGGCTTAAGGGACTTTGTCACACTACATTGGAGGCATTTAATTGATGTGCTAAAAGTTCCAAGAATTAACTTTGTTGTAATTCCTTTAACATTATTTGTTTCCTGTGGTTTTGCATGCTACTTAATTATTGACTATTGGAATCACTTCTATTTAATATCTGGAAATGTTTTATTCAGCCTTGATGAGATGCATTATGTGTAATTATATATTAATTACACTCCATTGTGGTGATTCAGCGTGCAATTTAAAGCTCCTTTTTAAATGCTTGAGATATTTTATACCACTCGACATGTGAAGTGGTATACGAAATAACCATACAAGTGTTCTCACATTCTCATAGCTATAGCTAAAAGTAACTTTTCCTAGATCGTCAGCATTATTTAACTTACCTTTGATATGAAGTGAATAAGTTTGAAGATTGGCATATGGCATATGAATACATTGCATAAAGCTTAGAGGATTCCAAATATGGTTTTATTAACTAGAGAACCAGCACATAAATGAACAGAAATGTTTTCCGCGACATATTTTACTATTGTTTGAATTAACTATTTCTAAAAAATGAAATCAGTAACAAAGTCAAATTAGGCGATTTGCTACATGTCATGGAATTTAGGCTATACATAATAAATGGTTCATTTTCAGTTTTGCTGAATTTTTATGCAGCAAGACAAATTTAAAAAAGCCATTACATTATGTATCGCTTTTGCAGTTACATATAACTATATACATACAGGTCGTCCACGTAAACAATGCGTATATAAACACAGCCATTTTCATAAAAAATGAATAAAAATGCATTTTGAAATATTTATTTTATATTTCCATAATTCAAATAATGATACATGATTGTCTAATACATGTACAGCTTAAAGTAACCATAATAAAACGTAAACATAACACTATTCATTTAAAATATTTATAAGATTATATATCTCAATGTTACCTCTTAATACGTAAATATATAATATAATATAAAATATTAATATATAATAAAAATTAAAATATAAAAATAAACATTTAGGCATTTGCTAGGTTTCGAACCAGCAACCTCTTGAAATTTTTTATATAGATTCATAGACTTTCTTGTAACAAACAGACAAGCTGTGTCTGTTCACTTTGTCAAGCGTTTGCCTTTTCCTGGCGAAGCATATTACTGGCTCTGGTCGTTCCCAAACACCAAGTCATTCCTTTTTCTTAGAGAAGGGAAATATGGCATGGTTACCAGAGCTGTTGATGTTTGGCTAGGACTTAGTCTAACGCTTTGTTTTCTGCGTTCGTCATCTTGAGATGACGAAACAACCTGCATGAGTCGTGTATGTGGTCACACGATCATAGCGCTCTATCCTGTCTTGCCTCCCTATATGCATTTAAATTACTATTATATTGAAAATAATTTAACATTACTTTCATCTTGAGAGAAATTTGAAAAAAATATTAATGAATACATGTACACTTTAATATTGATTAATTGGTAAATTTGCTATGTCCAGTTCATATATTTTTAAACTTATTACCCGTTCGAAAAATTCGTAATGTTATAAATCCAACCTCCTATAATCGAAGACAGGAAGAGTGCCATTGTCAAAATGCAGTATTATTATAAACAAACATATATTCAAAAATACATAAAATGAATTTTTACGCACCCGGGTCACGTAGCAAGTATACCAATTGGTTTACCGGTATTTTTCTACAAACATGATCTTATGTTAACACGATTGGAACAATTTTAGCAATCGGGTGATAAAGTTTAAAAGTCTATTGATGCATGATTAAAGCATACTAATTTGAGCTCACGCATATTCGATTCTGATATGCAATTATGACAAAGACAATATTAATATTATGCGTGCGATAGCAAAAAGTAATACATTCATCATTTATACTTTTACTTGAATTATAGCATAACACATTGACACAGTTAAGTTAAAAATTATTGAATGCAATGATTTCGCTGACAATAAGACAAACAGAAAATAGTAGAAAATATAAAAACATCATCATATGTTTACCCTATTATTTCTCTGTCTTTGCAATCTTACTAAATAATATAAATAGTTATTGAAATCAGTAGTTTTATCCAGAAATGAATCGACAATATTCAATTCGTGGATAACACTCCCACATACAACCTTACATATACATACAAACCTATCGTATATCTATCTGAATAGACCGTTAAATTGTATTTAGATTTTATGAATAAAACTGAAAAACCGTGAAAATATTTTCAAAAAGACGTCTGTTTTATATCAAGAAGAATCAAATTGTAGCAAAACAAATTATAACTCAGATCGTATATTTCCTAGTTTATGAATAAGTGCTATGGTGGGTTTATTGTTACGCTTGCTTTGTTTAGATGGCTTGATTATAACTTTAGTGATATTTATGTTTAATATTCTATTTAGAAATGGTCTTAAACTTACAATTATTGTTTTGTCATGTTTAACAAAACTAGCTGTCTTATAATATATAATTGTGTAGCATATATTTATATGAAGTCGTATATGTACAGAGATTGACCTTTATATACTTTCATTACATTCATACAAAAATATTCCAGAATTCGATTTGACAACATTTGCATAAGTTATCACAAAATTATAAAATCAAGTGAGATAAAAACGGACCATTTGGTTAATATGTCTTTCATCAATGCAGTATTAAACTATACTACAAATGGTCGAAATGCCTGGCAAATTACCGCAGGAAAGACATAAGAGTCTAATTCTATTGAATAATTATGTAAAAATGTAAAATTATAGTGTCCCGATACTATCAGTATCAGTATGCAAATTCGTGGATTATTTTAGCTATTTACGATTGATACGGAGGACCCTGGAGAGATATTTCCCTGTTATACTCATTATTCTATCATGTTTGTGTGTTACAATGTCTGTTGGTTCATCCAACATGCTATAAATGAAATGTTCAAATACGGCGCATTGTATTAAGCCATGTTCAGAATTAATGTTTGACACAATTGACGCGTCAAATTCAGTTTCTTAGACAAATTGGATATTTTTTTGTAAAATTTACGTTTAAAATTATATTGCAATAAATTTACCAAATTCGAATATCATATGATAAAAAATGTGCTTGCGTGTTTGAGACATGTTTTTATATACTAACAAAATTGTTTTGAAAACAGAGGTAGTTGTTTTGAAAATACCTTATCAGACCAGATTTACAAACGCCTGTTTATTTTTTATATCATTACTATAGGTAGTGACCGGTTTTAATAAAATATTTAAACACTAAAAGGGTATCGACTCGATCGATTTGTTTGTTTGTTTTGATTTTACGGTGCACCAACACAGAAGATCATATCGCGCCGTCGACTCGATCAAGATGAAACTAATTATTCAACTACTTGGAATAAAGTTGCTGACACATATTTACCAGAAAGTAGGAAAGTAATTATTTTATAGCTTCGTTGGAGACCACTAGCAAAGCATTGCATGAAAATCTGCAGCACGTTTTGTTCTGTAATATACCGCAATAAAAAAGCCAAAACGAAACTAATGTCTGACAATTTTCACATTCAAATGTTTTACAGCTATTACGTTTCCTCCCTTATTTTAAGTTAAAACATTATTGCTCAGCAGGTTATTCTTTAAGGATATATCAATTCAGGTATTTTTGTGCAATTAGCCATTTGAAGTAATCGTCTTTATGGAGTAATTAAGCCCATTTAAATTCTCATTGACATAAGAAATAAATCACTAGATTAGTTTTGTTCATTCGATGGAATAAAAAGATTAGAAAGAATTATCTAAAACATATTATTCATGTTTAAAATTCTATTGAATTTAAATATTCAGACCAAAGCGATAGTAAGATAATAGGTTTTGTAATGCAGTTAATTCAAACTCTATTCAATTGCACAAAAGTGAAAATATACATCACTTGCTTAAACATGAAATTGTGGAACATGCCTTATTCAGTAAATATAGAACTAGTTTTAACTCAATTTCAGTTTTTGTGGCATGGATGTCGTGTTGTATTTTTCTAATTCAATTATCATAATCTCCTTTTTAAGGCCTATGTTAATGTTAAAATTACAGAAAGGTACCTTTAAGTTCCGACCCCCAAAAAGTTGGTTTGGGTAAATGCAGTTCTAAAAATAACATAATGCATAATCATCCTTCTTGGCTGAAATCTTTTGGACCAGGCAATATTACCGTAGGTACTTCACATCATCTGTGAATGCATAAATAAATACGTTATTTTCTGTGCAAGTTTCCTTTTATTCTAGCGAACAACTTCAGAATACATATACAGATATGGAATACACTAATATTACTCTAGATGCACTGAGGCTTACATTTTCTATATATATGACCGAATTTACATCTCTGAATCAAACTAGCGGACTCTGTAATCAAAACTTGGGTGTCCATTTTGAGGTGTGTATTAAAAACGTATTCATTACACATGTTTTGCGAAAGTCATGGGGCTAATCGCAAAAAGTGTCTACATACGCGAACGGAACTTCTATCTACAGATTGCAAGATTTCGATGAAATGTCTTAAGAATGGTTTATTTTTTATGAAGTTATTATTTTAGTAGTTATGAAGATTTATTGTGTAAAGGTATTTATTTGACGCCACGCGGTAACTTTTTTGTGCTTAATTACTTTATTTTGACGTGCATCGGTGCCATCTTAAATGGTCGAGGTTTTGTTAGCAGACGACCATTTGAGTCATGTCACCTTTGTTTGCATTGGTCTTTTATTGAAAATTCAAAAGTATGGTGTCTCGGGATAGTCTTCGTGTATTTTCTTCGAGAGCTTCTACTCTTCGTTGGTGGAACTATTCTTTGAAGTGTGTGGAATATATTGTATTCTTTAAATGTATTGTAGTGTGTTGACAACAAATCATGTGACCAAAATTTGAGGGCTTCACCATTTGTCGTTGACTTAAGTCAGATTGTATTGTAGCAAAGATTTTCAAGTTACGAAAATAGTGTAATGGTAATTATCCGTACAAAGTAATTAGTAATATAATTACTATTATACGAGGGTGTACACGATCGGATTGGAAGATTTTGTTTTAACTGCTTTCACTGTACTTCATGTAAACTTGCATCAAAGTTTACATTCTAAACTCACTTTTTTCATAAGAAATAAATATAACTAAACCACTTTTTTGATATTTTTCTATTAAACTTACTTATTTATTTCATTAGGATAAAAATGAAAACTGAAATTTATTTGTAAATTTCAATTATTGCAACTACGCCTATTTTAAGGCCATGAAGGACATTCGTGAATAACATAGTCCTTAAATAATAATGTTCATATTGGCAATAGCTTTGAATAAATGAAAACAATCATATTGTTTTATGTATAAGAATCAGCATCAAAATAATTTTTTATAAAAAGCTTTATTTTGTAATGATCGTAGTTCTGCTCGTCGCTCACTAAATAATGTGTTTTGATTACTAAATTTATGATAACTTACATTGTTGCAGTTATTTTGGTTTTATACTTTTATAAACTACAAGGATCCTGTCTTAATTTCATTTTTATTATTCCTCTATCATTAAACTATAGGAAGTCGTAGCGATATTAGATTTATTGAGTGCTAAAGTTAGAGAATTGAAGTAAAATGCCTTCAAGTATTTTGTGTAGACTTCGGTTTATGTTCAAATCAAACAAATATAATTAAGAATTAATGAACTGTCTTTTTTATACAGAGATAAGTTTGGTTCTTCAATAATTTTTCATGGTGGTCTGTGTATTTACAAAGTCCTCATTTTCATTAGTTAGTTGTGTCACACAATGATCTATCATTTTATCATACTAAACACACGTGAGGTAATATAACAAAACAGTGTTATACGTACATATATGTATGTGCTGTCTTCAAAAGTCCATTACTGCCCAACCTGGCGTTTATTCACGTTTGTGATAATAAATTTCTGTTCTGCTCTGTTCTATGATATTTAATAAATACAATGTGCTGTAAGGTCTATTGTTTTGTATCTTCCATGGATGTTTGTCATGAATAATATGTGTTTAATATTTCTTGAGATTTTGTTTTCAAAGACATTGGCTTTACTAACATGGTATTTAAATTCAATATAACTAGCTTATTTTCTATTTAGAATCATGAGGGAAGATTGCTTCCTTGTCTAATCTATTTTCTCAGCATCAAGAGTTTTAATTGCTTAAATAACTACGACAATACTGCATAATTTATTTTGCAATTAAAGATACATATTGAAGTGTCATAGCTTAAATGCTTGGGAACAAATTCACTACAAGTCGTTTAATTGATGGACTTAAAGCGCCAAGAATTAGAATTACTAAAAAAAATTCTTTAGCATACTAGTAATTTGTTTTATATGATTTTTGCTTGCTCTTTAATTATTTACTGCTGACAGCACTTCTAATTAATATCTAGAAATGTTTTATTTAACGTTGTTGTGATTAATTGTTTGCAAATATATCCTAATTATTTTTAAAAGTGCATGGAAATTGATGTTCTTTGTGTAATTATTTAAGCACTATAATCTATTTAGCATAAATGTGAAAAAATCGGCATTCTATAAGCTATATAATGAGTTTACAAATTATTTAAATTCTAATATGTTAATGGGTTCTAATACGAAAAGAAACAAACTGAAGTCAACATTTTGAAATTGAATAACGAATTTAGCTGGCTTCCAGAGCGTTATTGTGTATTCATGTTCCCTTAAACATTTAAAAAGACAAATTTAGAAGATTTGAGTCAGAATTTAACGAGAGAGTCCTAATGGAGCAATTAGTACATTCTTCTATCAGGTTGTTGAATCGTACCAAATTTAAGTTATAAATTTTACTTTATTATTGTCTTTTATACGCGTATCTAGTCATTTTAGTTAAATTTGAGCGCTTTCAAATTAAACAAACATAATTGGAACAAATACTTATTCATTCATTTGCAACAAAACTGTTTGATTTAATAAGTATCGTTCAGACATTCGTTGAATATGAATAAGCTATTTACTTACGTTGTTTGCAGACACCTTTAAGTGTTTTACCTTTATATTACCCCATAACAAGATAATAATGTATTATATTTTCTTCTATTATGACTTTTTATTTATAATGACATTGTCAGTAACTGTCATTCGATCAACCACCCAGTCGTAATAAGCGGCATTATGACTGATGTTATTGTTCGTCTGATTGCGAAAACTAATAGTGTTTCATAGTGTTCAAGTTGTATATTTAAGATCTAATTAGTTTTGAGAGGATAGGTTAATTCACTGCTTCTGATGAATCATCAAAACATGACGAAAAGTTACAAAAGAAGTTGACAATAAAGAAGACATCACATTTGTCATTTCATGATTTATGATATGTCATTTGAAATTAGTATACATAACAACTTTGCAATTGACGTACATGGTGCAATTGCCGACTTTAAGCAATAAGTCTTTTTGGTCTTAAAGGGTGTGCATTGTGTTTAAAGTTAAGAAAATATCTAAAAAGGTCAATACAGGAAAACATTTCAAATATTGTATGTGCTACCAAAAGAAATTGCATCTATCATGTTTGCAAATAATTGTGACTTCTATCGTAACACCATTTTTATCACTTTCATGTGATAAAGCTTTCATAACAGGGTTGAAATGTTGATAGAAATAAATGATTATCAAATGATTAAAAAAAATCAGGTTTATCAGACATTTATCTGTTGATAATTTTACCTAGAATTTTATTTAACTGCATAAATAATAAAACCTATCAAATATTATACAAAATACACTTGCCTGATAAAACTGTCTACTGGCCATTAACAGTAAAATGAATTTCGTACGTATCATATGTACTACATGTACTTTATGTAGCAACATCATACAAGAAAATATTTAGAGTTAGAGCTTCTTGTTACTTCATTTGATGAATCCTAGTAGAATTGTTTTTGCGTTCTACTGACATGTTTTGGCATCTAACAAAAGGTATCAAATTTGATTTAAGAAATTCAAAATTTGAAAAAAAGATTTGACAAACACTTGTCTGCTTTTTGTCTTGTTCAGCGTAGAACAAATGTTCAGATCCTTGAGATCGTTTTTTTTTCTCATTTTATAATTTACGTTATAAATTAATGATTTTGAAAACGAATTAGTAAAACTCTGCTTTCATTCCTGGTTAAAATGCTGGCAGGATCAATGGTATTTTCACTTATATAAAATATAAGATGAACCATCTTTTTGTGTTGTTAAATCTCAATAGCAGCATTTTACTACAGGCATGCAACATAATTATACATTAACATTTTTTATATTGGCTTTGTGAAAAGGCTACAAATGATCTCCTAATTTTTATTCATAAATATTTTGACAGGAACTTTCATGGTTTAAAAATGTTTATGCAAATATGAGATATATGTTTAATATATGACATGGAGTATTGCTTAAATTTCAGAACTTCATTTTTGTCATTATCATTTTTATGGCGATAGATTTATTCTAATGAAATAAATATTGGTAAAATATAACAATATAAAATAACAAAAAGTTTCCTAGTAATTTAAGTGCATGCCGAAAATATATATCCAAGTTTCTGTCGGCAACCTTTATATTGATATTCACCGAATGGTAAGTAATTTCTATCTCTATTTTAGTAAATTAAGTAAGTTTTGATCACCTAAAATATCAGCTTGAAAATGGTGTAAGACACTAGAGCTGGAAAATACTTATAAACATACTATTATTATTCCAATTAAGGCTTTTTGACAATTTAAAACACATTTAATTTAGTCAAACACATATTGTTACTTACAAATAGTCCCTGAAGAACGAACATTAAGATAATGTATTCCAATGTAAACAAACATGCAAATTTAAATCAAGAGTAAAGTCCCAAAGGTCTTTGTCGCCCTTACATCGAATGCATGATTCTACGATTGTCGTGATCATGACATTTTACTCATAATCGTATGGGGTTATCGTTGGCACAGGCCGAAGGCACTTTGGCATATTGCCTATAGCAATACCATCTGCTTATTTAAACATCAATATATAATGAGGAAGAATCATGATGTTTTTTTCTAACAATTTGTATTTTCGATTGAATTATAAACTCAGAACATAGACTCATTCTATAATTGCTTTTGGCAAGTTCATGAAATAAATAGTAAATAAAATGTAAAATTGTCTGCCGGATAGCATTTATTTGATTAAATTTGTCGGACAACAAACCTACCAGTATGGCATGAATTCACTGGAGAAATCTGCTTTCTATTTTATGGTGAAACTCGTGAAATAATCGACATTAAATCCAAATAGTATTATTTTAGTGGGAGCTAAAAGGCATTTTTGTTTACATTGTGTCCCATGAAATTTCAATATTGATACATTTACATTATTGATAGATCTCTGATAATGTTTTATACTCGACACTAGTTTTACTGATACTTTGAGAACAGGTCATTTAATTACCTCATACATTGATTGAATAAGAATGAAAAATATTGCAAACTTATAATTAGATGAAACAATATAAAACTTATATTTGACAAATACAACAACAAACAGCGATAACAATTTAGAAAGAGACACCGGATTCAACTAATGTTTTCTTTTTACTATACATACAATAATCTAACATTGATTTCGCTGACATTAAGATAAATACAAAGAACAGCATTACGTTTACTCGAGGAAATATTTTTTGCTTTTGAAACAATGTTCGTCTGTGAAAACTCAATAAATTGAGGGTTGCCCGCAAGACTGTAGTAAGTGCATTGCATTAAAGGGCAACTTACTACATTCTTGCGGGCAACCCTCGAAATAATATATATAGTTATTGAAATCAGTGGTTTCAGCAGGAAAAGAATCGACAATATTCATGGAAAACACTCCTACGTAAACACCGCACATACATATATCTATCTAAATAAAACGTTTAATTGTATTTTGACTTTATGTCTAAAAACTGAAAAAAAGATTTTTAACAAAAAGGTCCATTTAATACTACGAAGAATCAAATAGTAGTAGAACAAATATAATTCAGATAGTATAATTCCTAATTTATGAGTGCCATAGTGACTTTATTTCTATGACTACTTTCTTAGGTGAATTGGATTTTTGTAAAATTTACGTTGAAAATTAAATTGCAATAGTTTTACCAAATCGTATATCATATGATAAAAATGTGCATGTGTGTTTGAGACTTGTATTATTATACTCACACAATTGTTTTAAAATCTGAAGTAGTTTTATTTCATGAAACCTCATAAGCTCAACTTAACAAACGCCCGTTTTATTGTTTTATCATTGCTATATGTATTTACCAGTTATAATAAAATGTTTATCATTAAAAGGGTATCGACTCGGTCGAGATGAAACTAGTAGTTCAACTACTTGTAATGAAGTATCTGACACATATTCACCAGAAAGTAGGAAAGTAATTAATTTTATAGCTTCGTTAGAGACCACAAGCAAAGTACTACATGTAAATCTATAAGACGACGGGTTGTTTTGTAATATATCGCAATACAAAAGCCAAAACGAAACTAATGTCTGACAATTTTCACATTCAAATGCATAAGTTCAAAAGTTATTACGTTTCCTCCCTCGTTTCAAGTTAAAACATTATTGCTCACCAGGTTATTCTTTAAGAATATATCAATTCAGGTATTTTGTGCAATAAGCCATTTGAAGTAATCGCTTTGTGGAGTAATTAAGCTCATCTAAATTCTCATTGACATATGAAATAAATCACTAGATTAGTTCTGTTCATTCGATGGAATAAAAAGATTAGACAGAATTATCCAAAACATATTATTCATGTTTAAAATTCTATTGAATTTAAATATTCAGACCAAAGCGATAGTAAGATAATAGGTTTTGTAAAACAGTTAATTCAAACTCTATTTAATTGCACAAAATTGAAATTATACATTACTTGCTTTAACATGGAATTGCGGAATACTCCACTTGAAGAATAACAAATTTTTACTCTAGACTTACCGAGTTTTGTGGCATAAACGTCGAGTTGCTTCGTTCTTTTATCATCATCTCTGTCTAATAAAGAATAATGTTGATATTGGCAATATCATAGAATTGGGAAAACAATAGCAAAACGTTATATCACTAACTGTATAAGAATTAGTATTCATTTATTGGTAATTAAAAGGCGTCATTTTAAAATGTTCGTGGTTCTGCTAGTTGCTCACTAAAAAGTTATTTGATTACTAAATGTGTGATCACATTGTTGCAGTTATTTTTGTTTTATATTACTATATATTGCAAGGGTCCTGTCATAATTTCATTTTAATTATTCCTCTACCATTTCCCTGTATGTCGTCGTAGCGTTTATTAATTTATTGTGTGCTAAATTAGAAAAATTAGGTAAAAAACATTCAAGTATTTTGTCTAGACTTTGGTTTTTGTTTAAATCAAACAAATGCAATTAATAATTAATTAACTGGTTTTTTTAAATAGAGAAAATTTAGTTTCTTTTATTCTTTTTTTAGTGGTCTGTGTATTACAAATATCATAATTTTCATTAGTTACTCGTGCAACACCATAATCCGTGATTGTATTATACGAAACACACATATGGTAATATGAAACAGTGTTATACGTAAGTGCTGTCCATTGTTGCCAAACCTGGCGTTTATTAACGTTTGCGATTACCGTGTACTTCGCTATACAATAACTAGTAAATACAATACAATACATTTTGTGCTGTAAAATCTATTGTTTTGTATCTTCTATGGATGTTTGTTATGAATAATTTGAATAAAATATTTCATGAGATTTTGTTTTCCAAGACATTGGCTTATGGTATTTAAATTATAAATAATTAGTTTTTTCTATTTACAATCATAAAAGAAGATATATTCTTTGGTAACTCTATTTTCTTAGTTTTATTAACTTAAATAACTACGACAATACTGCATTGTTTTTATTTTGCAATCAGATATACATATTGAAATGTCATAGTTCAAAAGCTTGGGGACACTTTCACTACAAATCGTTTAATTGATATGCTAGAAATGCCAAGAATTAGGTTTGCTGAAAAATTAATTTTCTTCAACATAATTCGTTTCAAATGGTTTTTGTCTGCTCTTTTATTATTTAGTGCTGACAGCACTTCTACTTAATATCTAGAATTGTTTTATTTAACGTTGTTGTGATTAATTGTTTGCAATTATACCATAATTATATTTTAAAGTAACGCATGGAAATTAATGTTCTTTGTGTTATTATCGAAGCGCTATAAACAATTTAGCGTAAAATGTGTCCAGAATCGGCATTCTGCGTTTCGCATGATATATAATGAGTATACAAATTATTTAGCATTATTAAACATGAATGTGAATGTTATTTAACATAAGAAGAAACAACTTGAAGTCAAACTGAAATTTTGTTTTTGAAAAATGTATTTGTGCTGGATTCCAGATCATTATTGTGCATTCCCTTAATCATTTACAGAGTTACATTTAGAATCAAGATTTGAGTAAAAAAGTATCGTGATAGTCCTACTGGAGAAAGAATTACATTATTCTGTCATGTTGCTTAAAGTTATCAAGAGGTTTTTATTCAAAATCAGATGTTTCACAAAACTCTGTCTGTAATTTCTGTATTTTCTTGTGAGGGGAATTTTTTAGTTTTTAGTTGTTGTTGTTTTTCGAAATCAGATGTTTTACAAAATCTGTCTGTATTTTCTTGTTCACCAGCGCAGGGGACTTTTTCTTGTATTATTGCTTTACGTACGCGTATTTAGTCATTTTTGTTTAAATTGAGCGCGTTTAAATAAAACAAACATTAATTGGAAAAATACCTTTTCATTCCTTTGCAACACAACTTTTTTATTTAATTAGTACAGTTCAGACATTCGAAAGTTGCTATAATTAATAAGCTTTTTACTTACGTTGTTTGCAGACAAAGTGTTATACTTTTATATATCCCTATAACAAGACAATAATATATTATAGTTTCTTCTATTATGAATATTTAATTATAATGACATTGTAAGTAACTGTTAACTTGATCAATCACCTAATCGTAAAAGGCGGCATTTTGAGTGATGTTATACTCCGTCTGATTGCGAAAAATAATTTCATAGTCTTTAAGTTGTATGTTTAAGATCTGAGAGAATTAGGTTTAAACAATCAATTAATTATCTATAAGCTACTTCATTAATTCGCTCCTTCTGGTGAACTATCAAAACAAAACAAAAAAGCTAAAAAGGGAAAAGAATTTGACAACAAAGAGACATATGTAATTACAGGCTCCATATTTAGTTATTTAAAATTGGTATACATAACAACTTGCAATTGACGTACATGGTGCAATGACCGACTATATGCAATAAGTCTACGTGGTCCTAAAGGGTGTGATTTGTGATGAAAGTTAAGAAGATATCTAACTAGCTTAAAAAAGAAAAACAGTTGACATACAATTATATTAATCTGAAAAATATCTATAAAACTATAAACAAATATAGAAATTGATACAATGAATGATATCTCAAATGATACACTTGCACAATAAAACTGTCTACAATGACCAAAAACCGTAAAATGAATTTCGTTCGTACTATATGTACATTATGTGGCAACATTATACAAAAATATTTAGATTTACATTTTTTTTGTTTCTTCACCTGATAAATCCTGGTGGATTTGTTTCTGCATTTTTCTAACATGTTTTTGCATCTAACAAAAGGTATCAAATATTTGAAATCAGATTTGACAAAAATGTTCCTGCTTTATGTCTTGTTTTACAGCCGAGAGAAAATATTTAGATTCTTGAGGTCTTTTTTTGTTATTTCTCATTTTATAATTTACGAGAAAAACTAATGATTAAAAAAGTTGTAAAACACTGCTTACGTTCCCAGTTAAAAAGCTGGCATGACCAATGGTATTTCACTTGTTCTAAATATAAGTAGAACCATACATTTGTGTTAAAATTCTAATTTCAGTATTTTACTACATTGTACTTGAAAATTTAATGATATATACTTGTTCATTAATATAACAACATTTTTTATGTTGGCTTGGTGAAAAAAATCTAAATTGATATCGTGATTTTTAGTTTATATAATTTGTCAGGAACTTTTCTGGTTTAAAATGTTTGTGCAAATCAACAGTTTGGAATTGGGAATTAAGATATTTCCTTAATAGGTTAATTAAACGTTGCAGTTCTTAGGGTGACATATTCCATTAGCAAGCATAGGACAACGTTCATTATACCTGTTTTGAAAAAAAGATATTTTACAGTTATATTTACGAATTGTCTAACAAGTTGATATTATTGGTAAAGTTTATTTCCAACAACGCGTTCACCAGTCAATCGTGGTTTCTCTGTGCATTGACACAATCTTATCCTTTTGTATCTCCTCGTAAGAAAGGTAATGTCTTATTAAATTAGTCTGATATAAACCTTAATAGAGATATTAAAAATATATCCATATTAAAATAAGTGTCAAAAGGGTCTCAAATCCTGAGATATATGTTTACCATATAACATAAAGTATTGCTTAAAATTTTAGAACTTTTTTTGTCATTTATCATATTTATGGTGATCGATTTATTCTAATGAAATGAATATTGGTGATATATATCTATACAAGACAATATAAAGTGTCCTAGTCATTTATCATTTAGTGCATGCCGAAAATGTATATTAAAGCTTCCGTCGGCAACCTTTATATTTATGTCATTTATTTATTGATAGGGTATGCCTGTATCTGTGCATGGCATGCGGATTAAATATGTACATGTTTTCAACTAAAAAAAAAAAAAAAACATTTTTTATTTCAAATAGTTTTGCACATAATAAACCTTATTGTACTTATGTCAATGGAGACTGGCAAAGCTGGTATTTTGGATAAAAACAGACAGACACAGTTATAGAATACAAATATGGCCTTTATTTATAGCCATAACGTACAAAATTGTAAAAATTCAGTGGTCAAAAGAAAAAAATGAAATGTATAAAACCAATATATAGACCATGATCAACAAGAATCTTCTTAGATTCCAAAGTCATTAGTATGTGATTTCAATTTTGTAGTACATTTAATTAACGTGGCGTGGACATGTCAGTATAAACTTTTATATGTTAGTTATATGTAAAAAAAAGTTTTCTTTCATCTGATAAATATCAACTTGTGTATGTTGAGAGACAACAAAGCTTGAAAATCACGTACTATTCTAGGTATGCGTTATTGGCAATTTGAAACTTAATAAACACAGTCAAATACATACTGTTACTTACAATTAATTCCTGCAAGAACGAATATACGGTTAATGTATTGCAATCCAGACAAACATGCATATTTAAAATCAATAGAAGGGTGCACCAAAGGTCTTTGTCATCCTAGCATTGAATGCATCATTCCACGATTATTGTGATAAGGACGTTTAAAGCATTCTCGAATAAGTTTATCGTGGACGGCAGGGCGATGGCACATTGGCATAAATTCTCTATAGCAAAACTATCTGCTTATTTAAACATCAATATACAATGAGGAAGAATCATGATGTGTTTTCCCAACAATTAGTATTTTCAATTTAATCATATACACAGAACATAGACTTACTTCATAATTGCTTTTGGCAAGTAAATAAAGCAATAAATGGTAAATAAAATGTAAAATTGTCTGCCCGATAGCATTCATTTGATTAAATTTGTCGGATATCAAACTTACCAGCATAATATGAATTCACTGGAAAAATCTGCTTTCTATTTTATGGTGAAACTTCTAATAATCGATATTAAATCCAAATTATATTATTTAACTGGGAATTGTAGGGCATTTTTGTTTACGTTACGTTCCATGAAATTCCAATATGGATACATCTAGATTATTGATAGATGTCTGATAATGTTTTATAGTCAACATTTATTTTACTGCTACTTTGAGAACATGCCATTTAATTAACCATAGGAATGCAAATATACTGTATACATAATTAAGAATTAATTTTCAAACAGTTTATATGCTATATGTTAATTGAATAACAATGAAAAATAATGCAAACATATGATTAGATGACACATTTATATAACTTATATTTGTAAAACAACACACAGCGACAACAATTTGGTAAAGAACACCCAATAAAACTAATGTTTTCTTATTAGTATACTTAGTATAATCTTTGCATTATGAAGACCATTGATACCTAAAGCAGTCATACAACATGTAGTAAGAATTAAAGTAACAAAACTCTTTAATGTTTAAACATAGGTTTAAAATATGATAAAATAATCTCTAAACCCCCACATTTTTAACATTGTAAGAAAATTCTTGTTAAGAGAACTCACTCCAAAATATGTTGCTCTCACTGTTATGAGTTACACGTAATTGTTCGATACAATGTAATTCACACTATTTAATTCTGGGCCATGGTGTTAACAACTATCAGCCCGCCTGCTTTTTTATCACTATGCTATTTGTATCATATCTCCAAGATGAGTTTGATTATTATTTTAAAACTGTCCTAAATGGCCTTATAAATTAAATGAATGATACCCGCACTTCATAAACAAAAATATTACAATATATATCTAGTCATGTAAAAATGATAATGTATATGGTCGAATGTATTACACAAGATTGCACATACTTCAATAAAACGAAGTACCACGTTAAACTGTGTCATTGAATAAAAAAGGTTATGTAAATTATAAAAATGACATAACACTAACATATTATTACATAATTCTCCAAATGATGAAACATATATATACCTTACGTTTGTTTGTTTGTTTGTTTGTTTGGATTTAACGGCGCATCAACACAAACAGATTATATCGCGCCAAAATATATTTTTTGGAGAACAATCGAATCTAACTTCGAACTTTATTTATAAAACTAGATCAGTTTAAGTTGGATTAAAATATCAGCATGTATTTCCTTGGCAACATTACACAATTAGCAGATTTAGATTCAAAGTTGTGTGTGATTTTTTATCTGATAATTCCTAGAGGAGTAATTTCTGCATTCTTCTGTCTTGTTGATACATTTTATGTTGTACTATTTTAAATCAGAACTGACAAACATGTCTGCTTTTCCTTGTTCAACAGTAGAGAGGAACATTCTCGGAGACTTAAATTCGTTGTTTCCTGTTTGCTATTCTGTTTAATAAGTGATAGGTGCAGTCATTTTCTTATTACTCACACTTGTATTGTTGAGTTTATTCTCCATTGAAATATCGTAATAGTCCCATTTGTATTTGTTAGTTTTCTCTCCATTGAAATATTATCATTGAATTATCGTTTACACAAACTATCTCGGCTTTTAACGTTTTTTTGTGCATTATGTCGGTGTTCAATTCTTAATTAAATTTAAATAAATTTACAAGAAATAAAATTGATAAACTTATGGCTAAAATTAGCCTGGTATAGATATATTGAATTAATGCGTTAATTTTAATCATTGATTCCATTTAACAAGATTTAAGAAATATTTCATTACTGATTTCTTAATCTTTGCGCATGTAATATTGTATGTTTTGTATTTACCCAATCGTCGCTTTACCTATATTATTACATTCAGTCATACATTAATAAAAGTAAATGACCTGTTCAGCTTAATTATGTCTAGACACCATTACCTGGTCATTATCATTAATTGATGTTCATATATCAAGCTAAATGTTACATGTATAGCTTGTATATATTCTTATTTTGAGACTAATAGATTTCAAACTTATTACATTTACTTAATTCATTAATAGTTTCATATGGGACAAACATTTTATTTTGGGTATTGCTATGTTGCTATAACTATATATACAGAAAGCAAATTCACCAAACATATCTCTTGTTTTATTTCTTCTTCAGCATGAAATTAACAGAATCCATTACATATACATATTTCATAAACTACAACAACTAAACTCAACACACACGAAACACAGTTCGGTGAGCTTATCTGAGTAACTAACTTGCAAATCACGTCACTGAATATCCATTCTTTACAAATAATCTAACAATTTCAACACACGAAAAAACAAACAGTTTCTGATGTATACCATAATTGTAAGAGCTTTTACATACCCTAATATGAATAAATGGTAAAAACTGGAATAATCAAAAAGATCGACACTGATTTGTAGAGGATAGTATAATACCTCATATTCAGGACCTATGAAGTACGGTTTAAATATCGTCATCAATTCATTTATTATCGTTTTCTTTTATAATATGTTAGACACAAAAAACAACAAAAATTTAATACAAAAGATTGGGGAAGCGAAAAATATATAAGAGGATGAAACAACAGAACCAACGAACCAATCTAATATATATAATACCGATATAGTGCCACCGAATATTTCTAATAAAACCATTTAGAACAACTTATTTTACTTCTAGTTGATACATGTTTATAGGATTTAATTTAATACATTTTTGATATTATTGACTATGTTTAAATATTGCTCAGATATTGTAATAGTAAGAAATGTCTCATCTAGTAGCTTAAATCGTGCATGAGCACAATGCGTTAGTCTGATACAATTTGATCTAAAACATCATATATTATTTCATAGTCCATTTATAGCAATAACGTGTCATATTTGTACTTTATGACATGAAATATCGACATCAATGTCACACCCTCTAGTTCATATCTTATTATTTTTTCATGATAGATTAATACTAATGAAATCAATATCGATGATATATCAAAACACCAAAGAAAGTTTCTATGGCATTTATCATGTAAGTTCATACTGACAATACCTATTAAAACTTCCGGGGAAAATTTCACATTTTGTGTCATTTCCAAATTGTCTACTAATATATATATGTTGTAGAATGTTGATAACGTACTTGCGTGTGTCGAACTGATATTGACTGAATTATTTCCGTTCAATGTAAGAATGAACTTGTGCATATACTAAATTAGTTTTGGAATTATGGAATAAAGTTTGGAAAAGCACTAGTTTGCTTATTTGACTTGACGACGTTTGACTATCCTGGTGCGTTGCAAGTGATTCTGAAAAGGGTCATGACGAAAATATGATACTGTGACAAAAAAGTGAACACTGTTATAGCCGGGAGTGAAAACGAAAACAAAGTGCAACCTCATTTGTCAAATGAATATATCTACCGAGTTTAAATGTCTATATCGCTGCTGTAGTTTTAGATACTCCATTTTCTTTTAGGACAAACAAGACAGTTATTCATGAATAATTTATACTTATTAACCCCCACGGTAAATAAAACTATATATTTCTATATAGGGAGACAACGAACTTAACTTAGATTTGATATTGATTATAACATAAAAGGAATTTAAAACATGATACATTGTATCCACTTTCAGACTTTTGCAAACCTAAGGTTATGTATCTTGTTAAATTGAAATACTTTCGAGAATGAAAGTGCGATGAAAGCATTTAAACTAGCAAAAATATAGAGAGTATAGACGAAAGATCCGTTTAAAATACTTTTTTTTATTTGATAACTAGACTTTCAGTTTCAACCCTGGTTATCTGTAATTACACAATAAAGATTGAGCTCTTTAATGTCGTGTTCATCTTACATATATGTCTGTGAAGTCAAATCGAATTATTATGAAACATAGAGATTGATATGACTGATTTATGATTTAATAATCATTTGCTTATCGATTGGTATTTGTAAATATCACATTGTATGGGGAACAATCACTATTGTTGCTTTTGATAATTTTACACGCTATAAGAATCGATTTCTTGCAATATAAAAATATTATTTATCAAATACTGGGCTTTCAATTGAGGAAAGTAAACATTATTTACTCAGATTTTTATGTCAATTTATTTGGTATACATATTATATTGCTCGTGTTGCCTATAATGTTGTATTATCTAAAGATTTAAGAGTAAAACACCTTTTTAAAAGATGGGAAACTTTGATGGTAAATGTTTATATGCGATAGTGTGTTTCTGTTAAAAACTTTATTAACTTTGCACTTGAGTTTATAGTTTAATTTAATTGCTTAACCAAGCATTACCATTTTTAACATAGATGCCAGCATCTGATTTTGATATACTCTTAATTGATTTTTTCAAATATCACTGGTCAGAGACTTCTCTACACATTAGGTGTTCAGAGTCAAATCGTAATTTCCAGAAAGCTTGTAAATTAGGTTATTTTATATGATAATATTAACTACAATTAGACATAGGTGTTAATTTTATCGGTATGAATTATATTTGCTCGTATCTTTTTGACATGAATTAATAGTTCAGAAAATCATTATGAATCGAATCGAGTGATTAAATTCAATACATTTTATTAATCTGATAAAACAAATCAATTACAACCTGAAACTATATGAGATAGCAGTTTTCTTATTTACGGTAAACAATCGAGATTTAAGTTTATGTTTTGAGAGTCAAAGTTATATAATAGATTTATACAAAATGTATTTGTAATGTTGCTATAAGTTATAATATAGAGACATCTTTATTAGATGTAGAATAAATTATAATAGATACTTTTGTAAAGGCAATGGTGATATTGCTGCCATTTTCATCGAAATAACATCCTACCTTATCGTTAAAGATAAACGTTTGTCTCAGAACTATATATGATGGCACCACTGCTGTTGATTAGATAAGAACCCGCATAAAAGTATTGTTATAACCAAGTCAAGAGATATTTACATTGAAACAAGACTTATAAAATTTGATAATTGATTATTTAGATGCTGAGAATGTATTTGTCAAATTCAACTCATTTACAGCTAATCGCCCAATCGTCTGAACATACACTTCATAACTTGTTTCCTCATTAGCACTTACATGTTTTCAATACTAAAATATCCACAAGTAAAACCTAACATGCGTTAATTAATACCATCTCTGTAATTGTTTTGTTGTCACCTTTGTCATTATAACCAGCATGAGTAGCAACCATGCATTCAACATTGAACATGATAATTGTAATAATATAACTTGTTTCAAACAACCCAGCAGGCATGTAGAGTTTTGACGTGTTCTCATATTACATTCAACGAGTTCATAAATAGTTTAACATACATAGCGAGTTCTATACAATTTGAGTAGTTGAGAAGTGTGTTGTCGATTTTCATTCTGACTCTAATCATGAAACTCCACAAAATTAACAGACATTGTCCTTAGTAAAAATATTGGATAAATGCAATAAAAAAATAATGTCAATTGGCAAATTATTGCATTTGGTAAATTTATCGTAATTATTGACATGCAAAACATGTATTCATTTGCCACATAAAAATGTTTATGCATTATATGAACTAAACTTAGAAACATATTACTTGATGAACAGTTTTAAGATAACATTTACATTTTATCAAAATGACTTTTACAACTTATAAAAGCTCAAGACACGACCTATAAATTATGCATTCCTCGATTCCAGTATTATCATTGTGTTTTTAAAACAGCTGTACATCACTTCCCTGTATATTTTAATAAATCGACAACGGCAGATATTAATAAATCAAGCATTACCTAACACGCGGGACATAAACAATCAAACAATGTTATATACTAACAACGGCCAATTTCAAAACACTTCAGTCAAATACTTTCAATCAAACATACAATTAAACTTCTTTCCCACATTAATTTGGTACGATTTATGTTATTGAACATTCATGTTATAAAAACATTAAGAAATTCTAAACTGAGTCGCCTATAAACCGTCACCATTGACATACTAAAAATTGTTTTGATGTAATGTTTGCATAACATAATTATGTTGTACACTTGATTGTCGATTTAGATTAAAATAATGTGTTGGTCATTAATCATCTAAATGTTTATTTGAACATAAACAAAATAAAACCTTGCATGTCTGAAAAACATTTACTGATAAAACATTTATGGTGTATAACTTTTTCCTAATTAAATTTCATATTCCAAGCTTTCGAGTACTAACAATATTGTATGTTTTGACCGTAGCTTAAGACTTCTGATTCAACGTTCAAAACAAAAACACTGTAAGCACGTACATGACAGAAAACTTGATATAGGTAATATTTAATTCAGTTTGCCTAACGGTAGTTTTTAAATATGTGTGAACAAAATGCAACCAGACTTATTTGCCTTAAGCATTTGCAATTTAAGTCTAAATGTGGACTCAGCACAAACACGAAACTAAATTGATTTTAATATACTTGTTTAGAGATCTCCGTAAATTTTTATTTGATGCATTACAACTCTACGTATAACCGCGGAATAACAGTATATACATTTTCTAGTAACTTGAATTTTTAATGGTGAATATTCTTTAAATGGGTAAATATGTCTATTGAGGGATTGTTGCGTATTCTTAATATTATTTGTCCGATACAGTATATACAATAACTTTTTATTTCAGTATCGACAAACTAATGCAAATAATGTGACAAAACAACGGCAAAATCTGTCGATAAATATAATTTATACCAAATGGAAATATATAATCATCACCAATGGTTGTTTCAAAATGTTTTAGAAAATGTTTTGGTATTTATTTAATAGAGTGGCCTCAGTGATTCAAAACCTATGTCATTCCATTGAGAACCCAACAGGTTGGTCATGAATAAGGGCACTCACTCTTGAGTTTCATCTGAAGTTAATTTTACGTTTGACAATCAACGCAGAAGAAATGCAAACTGTTTGTGAATATGTGCCTCCTTTCTCACTATTTAACAATTGTAAAACATTGAATAAATAATAATTTACTGTTAACATATTAAGATATAAATGGTTTATTATAAAGGAAACTATAATTCATAATGATATATTTCATTTATTAAACAACTGCAGGTTGTATTTTTCACACGGTTTTATTGTGTTTAGATGCCTGTATCATCATAAATAATATGTTTATTATTCCTATAAAACTTTGATTGATATTGAATGGAATAAACCTGTTACAAACGTTTTGATGTGCGGTATTTATTGAACTATTGCCAGAGCGTTGGTTTTAGAAATATTGCAGATTGCGTTTGAAGATGAATATAATGCTAAATATCCTATTGGCAATGATTGATTACTCAACATAGATACATAAAATCTTGAAACAGCCCAAAAGCGAAAAGTGTGAGTTTCGTTTTTTAAGCAGCTCATCAATATAGTATACAAGGTGTTTAGTGTCCTATCGTTGATTAATTTGCTAGCCCAGTACATTAAACAAGGATATTTCAATTAGCGCCTTTTGATATTGGGGTTGCTACATGTATATCGTTAGGAACTGTTTTAACTAGCATTAGCTGCAAATTTATTTACCACATTTCTTTTGTTTGTTTTCGATGTTTCATTTATGAAACATATTTTTAATTTTGAAACTGCACACAAATGTTGCACTGTTGTCGACACTTCTAAATATGGAAGTTAGAACTCATCCAGCTCATATAAAGAAAGTCTCAATTGTCTGGAACAAATAGTCTGTTAATAGATATCTCAATAGTTGCATGTATTGAACATACTTAGATTGTTGTGAGTTATAACTTGATGTGTTACAGTGCATATTAGAGCTGGAACAAGAAATGAATATTAAATAGATGCTATCGTGAAACAACTTCATGATGTCTGGTTTGCAGTATTTCACCGACATATAAAATTTATAAATGCAATTATGTCTATACATTTTCCCTTTGAGAAATAAAACACGTTAAATGCAAGTAAGAGAATTTCTTATGAAGAAGAAAATATGAGACAAGACATGGAAAGGATCTTTGCAATTTTCCCGTTATTTATTAAAACGTACCCAACTATATGCATCTAGTTTGATTGATAGAAGTGAATCATTGATCGCTCTTGGCTCTTTAACATCTTAAACATCTTTCAAAATTTTCCTCAAGTCTTATCATATAGACTTATTATAAAACATTTAGACTATTGGGACTGATTGAGATATAATTTAAGCATTCTAAAGCGTAATATATTGATTTTCAATAACAATCAAAATACATGTATATTTTATATAAACAATCGCATTTGAAAACCATTTGATACAATAAGTTCTCGCAAGATATTAAATGTATTATGCAGTCGAAAAAATAAAAGTGCTGACACGAATTTGTTTTTATTTCAGAAACGTCGATTAAAATAAATATAGTGCAGAAGTTTGAATTCTTTTATTATTTGTTATCTTTTTATTTCAGCAAATTTATGTGACTTATGACTTGCATAAATGTATGGGCGAACTAATGAATAATTCACGATTAAATATTATACTAACTATAATTAATGCCATCATAAAACAGAAACAGAAACAGCAATGCCATAAATAAAATACTATTTACGATGTACGTATTTACTTTTTTGAAGTTATATTTTACAGGTAAACAAAGTCAAGGACTATTACAAGGTAACAGTAAAACATGTTGAAGTAAGAATTAATACCTGTTCCTTGATTATTTATATTATCATTTTTAACGTCGTATTCAACACATATTTACGTCATATTTACGACGACCAGCTCTTCCTACCATAGGTTTCCTGGACACTTTTCTATCACCAGTACTAACTTACCCTACCACAAGGCAGACAACTTATGAGTAGGGTATGACCTACCGTAACCTGGCTCGAACCCACGATCTCCGAATTCGAAGTCAGACATGCTAACCACTACGCCACTGCCGCGGCTCCCGTTGTTTTATATTAGTCTGAAGTGTTTAAATACTATACACGTAGGCCTACCAACAATATCTATTCAAAGGTCTGGTTACGCGATATATGAACCACAAAACCACAAAAGCTAAAAACTCTTCATATACATGTGAAATATACAGACGGCGAAACACCCAAAGTACACTTGATTTCATGTTCGTGCAGAATATAAGTTTAGCTCTAAATGATAATTGCTAAGGGCATCTTAGTTTTAATAAACTACATTCATGCATATTTTATAAATAGAACTAGACAGACTGAATAAAATAATAGAAGCATAAGTTTTTGCTAAATTCTACGTATATGCAGAATTTCTATAATATATCAAATAGGACTTTTTTAAATTGACAACATTAATTTTGTAAGTATGTAATTCATCACTACGTTGGGCCAATATATTTTAAACATTTTTTCAATGATAGTTTGCGAATATATACACAATTGTAGCATTTGAATGTAAAAATGTAATAAATAATACAGTGTATGCATTATTAGATCCACTATCAAATAAGAACTACTAACCTAATATATGTATGCTTATAAGTATCACTCAATATGTTGTACAGTTATCAATGAAATGCGTTCATACCTGACACAGTATGGTAAACAATGTTCCATACATATGAAATCTTAGGAATGGATATCTGTTTTCAAGATGCGGTTGAATTTAAAAACAATTTGAAATAAGTAATAAGCAATGAACAATGATTATCAGCAAACGTTATCAGTATGCTGAAATAAATTGTTTTAAACATAGAACAACTTGTTTAAGGCCAATACATATAGCAGCAGTAACGAAAATCAAAAGTTTTCTATTGCACAGTAATTTCAGAAAAATGATTATATAAAATCATTTTATTGTAATATAAAACGATTTAATGAGATTTGGAAATATTAAATTACTTTTATCATGATATAGACGTCATACACATTTGAACGTCATTAAAGACAAACTTAATAAGATAAAATAAGACATATGACAGGATGAATTACAATTGAATCGTTTGACCGTCTCCTACATATCAAAATATATAGATATTGATTAATGTCCTATTGCGCAATTATGGTTCTGTATTTAGGAGAGGAAAACTTCTTCAGACATCGAATCAAGTATAATTATTATGATTTTAAAAAACAAAGCACGAAACATAACATTTACTGTGGACAGTGAACCTATGTCATTGTAGCAAAATGTTTACCAGGCTAAGAGATTGTTCCGTTGTGAAGTCTTGAATATAAATCCATATCCATGAGTTTAGTTATCATAGATTTTTCCATCCCGAACTGTATAACCAAAACAGTCAATCATACAACAGTCTCATATGAATTTGCCATTTTCAATATATATTGTTTAAAACGTATTTTACGTTATATCTATGACAGATAAAGATGTATATCACATATTCATCTTGAGTTCTATAGTAATAAATCGTTAAAACATTTGATATATGGTCGTTTATTATCAATGTTATAGTGTAATTTGTCATTATTTCTTCGAATTAAATGATAAAGAATAAGTTTTATAGCATATCATTAATCAGTTTTCAATGAAAGATTATTTCAAGTCTCATGGTTTTGTTAGATAAGCCATTATATACCTTGTTGAAGGTCTGTGAAGTTAGCGATCTATTGTCTATTCTCTATTCAAAAGTCTATTCGCTCAATGGACAGCTATGTATTGAGAAATCTATTCATGCAGAAATCTATTCGCATTTACTGTATACATTGATATAGGAAAGTTCAAATATCTGTACAAAAATCTGTACACAAAATGCCGAAAAGACAGCTGTCTATTCGGAAATCTATTCAGAAGTCTATTCGAAAAAAATCACTAGTGCAATAAAACATATTTAAAAGTCTTTCCATAGAATACATAAATAGACAAATGTCCATTCAAAAGTCTATTCCGAAGTCTATTCGAAAAAAACCAGTAATGCAATCAAACAGATTTAAAAGACTTTTCGTGGAATACGCAAAGAGACAAATGTCCTTTCAAAAGTCTATTCAGAAGTTTATTCGCAAAAACATAGTAATGAAATCTTAATGATCAAGATGTCTATTCCCAAAAATCCAGGGACAAATGTCCATTCAAATGTCTTTTCGGATATCTATTCGCAAAATCATATATGTGCCTTAAGACTGTGTCTGAAGTCTATTATTAAGTTGGGAATTGATAGATATCCATTCAAAAGTCTATTCAAAAGACTATTTGCAATATCTGGTGAATGCATTCGGAATGAGTCAGAATTCCATTATAGATTTTCAAATAGACAGCTGTCCATTCAAAAGTCTATTCAGAGGTCTATTCGCAAAATCATATATATGCATAAAGAATTTGTCTGTAGTCTATTTTAAAGTTGCAAATAGACAGATGTCCATTTAAATGTCTATTCAGAAGTCTATTCGCAAAATCTAGTGAATGCGTCCAGAATGGGTCAGAAATCTATTATAGAGTTCGAATAGAGAGCTGTCCATTCAAAAGTCTATTCAGAAATCTATTCGCAAAATTTGGTGAATGCGTTCGGAATGAGTCAAACTAACAAACAGTAGCAAATACACAGCTGTCAATTCAAATGTCTATTCAGAAGTCTATTCGCAACATCATATGCAAATACGCATTTAGAATATGTCTGACGTCTATTTTAAAGTAGCGAATAGAAAGATGTCCATTCAAAGTCTATTCAAAAGTCTATTCGAAAAAATCGGTAAATGCGTTCAGAATGAGGCAGAAGTCTATTATAGAGTTTCGAATAGAGAGCTGTCCATTCAAAAGTCTATTCAGAAGTTTATTCGCAAAATCATATATATGCATTAACAATGTGTCTGTAGGCTATTGTAAAGTTGCAAATAGACAGATGTCCATTCAAATGTCTATTCAGAAGTCTATTCGCAAAATCATGTATATGCCTGCAGAATGAGTCTGATATCGTTTATAGAGTTTCGAATAGAGAGCTGTCCATTCAAAAGTCTATTTAGAAGTCTATTCGCAAAATTATTAAGAATGTGTCTGAAGTGTATTATAAAGTTGCGAATAGACAAATGTCCATTCAAATGTCTATTCAGAAGTCTATTCAGAAGTCTATTCAGAAGTCTATTCGCAAAATCATGTATATGCATTCAGCATTAGTCAGAAGTCTTTTATAGAGTTTCGAATAGAGAGCTGTCCATTCAAATGTCTATTCAGAAGTCTATTCGAAAAATAATATATTTGCATTGAGAATGTGTCTGAAGTCTATCATGAAGTTGCAAATAAAAAGATGTCCATTCAAATGTCCATTCAGAAGTCTATTTGCAAAATTATGTATATGCATTCAGATTGAGTCAGAAGTCTTTTATAGAGTTTCGAATAGAAAGCTGCCCATTCAAAAGTCTATTCAGAAGTCTATTCGCAAAACCTGGTAAATGCGTTCAGAATGAGTCAGAAGTCTTTTATAAAGAGTTACGAATAGAGAGCTGTCCATTCAAAAGTCTATTCAGAAGTCTATTCGCAAAATTATATATATGCATTAAGCATGTGACTGAAGTCTATTATAAAGTTCGAATAGAGAGCTGTCCATTCAAATGTCTATTCAGAAGTCTATTCGCAAAATCATATATATGCATTAAGAATGTGACTGAAGTCTATGATAAAGTTGTGAATAGACAGATGTCTATTCAAATGTCTATTCAGTAGACTATTCGCAAAATCATGTATATACCTCCAGAATGAGTCTAAAGCCTATTATAGAGTTTCGAATAGAGAGCTGTCCATTCAAAAGTCTATTCAGAAGTTTATTCGCAAAATCATATTTATGCATTCAAAATGAGTCAGAAGTCTGTTATAAAGTTGCAAATCGACAGATGTCCATTCAAATGTCTATTCAGAAGTCTATTCGCAAAATCATGTATATGCCTGCAGAATGAGTCTGATATCGTTTATAGAGTTTCGAATAGAGAGCTGTCCATTCAAAAGTCTATTTAGAAGTCTATTCGCAAAATCATATATATGCATAAAGAATTTGTCTGTAGTCTATTTTAAAGTTGCAAATAGACAGATGTCCATTTAAATGTCTATTCAGAAGTCTATTCGCAAAATCAGGTGAATGCGTCCAGAATGGGTCAGAAATCTATTATAGAGTTCGAATAGAGAGCTGTCCATTCAAAAGTCTATTCAGAAATCTATTCGCAAAATTTGGTGAATGCGTTCAGAATGAGTCAGAAATCTATTATAGAGTTCGAATAGAGAGCTGTCCATTCAAAAGTCTATTCAGAAATCTATTCGCAAAATTTGGTGAATGCGTCCAGAATGGGTCAGAAATCTATTATAGAGTTTCGAATAGAGAGCTGTCCATTCAAAAGTCTATTCAGAAGTTTATTCGCAAAATCATATATATGCATTAACAATGTGTCTGTAGGCTATTGTAAAGTTGCAAATAGACAGATGTCCATTCAAATGTCTATTCAGAAGTCTATTCGCAAAATCATGTATATGCCTGCAGAATGAGTCTGATATCGTTTATAGAGTTTCGAATAGAGAGCTGTCCATTCAAAAGTCTATTTAGAAGTCTATTCGCAAAATTATTAAGAATGTGTCTGAAGTGTATTATAAAGTTGCGAATAGACAAATGTCCATTCAAATGTCTATTCAGAAGTCTATTCAGAAGTCTATTCGCAAAATCATGTATATGCATTCAGAATTAGTCAGAAGTCTTTTATAGAGTTTCGAATAGAGAGCTGTCCATTCAAATGTCTATTCAGAAGTCTATTCGAAATATAATATATTTGCATTGAGAATGTGTCTGAAGTCTATCATGAAGTTGCAAATAAAAAGATGTCCATTCAAATGTCTATTCAGTAGACTATTCGCAAAATCATGTATATACCTTCAGAATGAGTATAAAGCCTATTATAGAGTTTCGAATAGAGAGCTGTCCATTCAAAAGTCTATTCAGTAGTCTATTCGCAAAATCATATATATGCATTCAAAATGAGTCAGAAGTCTATTATAAAGTTGCCAATAGACAGATGTCCATTCAAATGTCTATTCAGAAGTCTATTCGCAAAATCATATATATGCATTCATAATGTGACTGAAGTCTATTATAAAGTTGCGAATAGAGAGCTGTCCATTCAAATGTCTATTCAGAAGTCTATTCGCAAAATCATATATATGCATTAAGAATGTGACTGAAGTCTATGATAAAGTTGCGAATAGACAGATGTCTATTCAAATGTCTATTCAGAAGTCTATTCGCAAAATCATGTATATACCTTCAGAATGAGTCTAAAGCCTATTATAGAGTTTCGAATAGAGAGCTGTCCATTCAAAAGTCTATTCAGAAGTCTATTCGCAAAATCATATATATGCATTCAAAATGAGTCAGAAGTCTATTATAAAGTTGCAAATAGACAGATGTCCATTCAAATGTCTATTCAGAAGTCTATTCGCAAAATCATATATATGCATTAACAATGTGTCTGTAGGCTATTGTAAAGTTGCGAATAGAGAGCTGTCCATTCAAATGTCTATTCAGAAGTCTATTCGCAAAATTATATATATGCCTTAAGAATGTGACTGAAGTCTATTATAAACTTGCGAATAGACAGATGTCCATTCAAATGTCTATTCAAAAGTCTTTTTGTAAAATCATGTATTTGCATTCAGAATGAGTCTGAAGTCTATTATAAAGTTGCGAATAGAGAGCTGTCCATACAAATGTCTTATCGGAAGTCTATTCGCAAAATTATATATATGCAGTTAGAATATTCCAGAATGTGTCTGAAGTATATTAAAAAGTTGCGAATAGAGAGCTGTCTATTCAAATGTCTATTCCGAAGTCGATTTGCAATATCTTTTATATGCATAAAGAATGTGTCACAAGTCAAAGGTAGGGTTAGGAATAGACTGCTGTCCTATTTGCAAACAGTAGTTCGCATTCAGAATGTAGCAGAAGTTTCTTTTTGAAAAGTGATAAATAAACATATTCAAATTATTTGTTAGAAGTTCTTTAACAAATTCATTCATATGCATTTTTAATGTGTCAGAATTATTTGCTGGGTTTGTGAATAGACATGCTCTTTGAAGAAGGTCTACTTTTTTCTATTCAAAGCAAGATTTCTATTTTTCTCCTGGTAGTAAGTCTTCTCTCGGCAGCTGAATTACTTCTTTTTTTGTAATCAGGTCTTACGGACTTTTAAAAACAACTATTGGCATGAGATTAATACTTCTAATTGGTTTTTGTCTACCCTTTTCATTTCGGTTACAAGATGAATACATTATATCATTCGGAACGACCTCGGCGATCATCTACGAATTTGTATTTGCGTGGAAAATCGCCGAGGTAGTTCTGAATGACATTATATATATATATATATATATATATACAACAAGCACGGACCTGTGAGAAAACACCACGATTGACGTCACGCTGTTGCACCGACAAAAGAACTTAACAAAATGGCGTAAAATTGTGTTTCTTATAAAACAAAAATAATCATTTTACAGGCTCAATCACTTAAATGTAAATGTAAAGAAGTTACTTTTGGCGCTTATTTTTCTTGTGGATAATAACACTTTGTTTACTTTTTCATATGAAATTCAAAGGTTTCGACCTACAAACTTCGAAGTATTAGCATGTCTCAAACAATAGTGCTTCCTCGAATAAAACCAGCATTGGTTACCGTATTTGAATTTGCACTTGTGTAATCTACGGTACAGTGACCATGTTTGAACCAGATTTACCGGCTCGATTTGGTTTACAGAAACGGCAAAATTACGACGATATGAAAAGGCAAATTCGACCATCACCTACAATTGCCGAAATATTCGGGAGATTCATTTATGTTTACGAGAGTTAAGAAACTTACTTAATTCAGGCAAAGCACGCAAACTTCAATAAACTTGGCAGTTCTATCACAATTACACCTGACACATTCTGAATCGATTAACATAAGTTTCCAAATAGACTTCTGAAAAGACATTTCAATGGGCAGCTGTCTATTCTAGTTTTATAATAGACTTAGGACACATTTGAATGCATATATAATTTGCGAATAGACTTCTGAATAGACTTTTGAATGGACATTTGCCTCTTTTCATATTCCGCGAAAAGACTTTCAATCTGTTTGATTGCATTACTGAGTTTTTTGGCGAATAGACTTCTGAATAGACTTTTGAATGGACAGCTATCTATTCGAAACTCTATAAAAGACTTCTGACTCATTCTGAATGCATATACATGATTTCGCAAATAGACTTCTGAATAGACATTTGAATGGACAGCTATCTATTTTCTACTCTTTGAATAGACTTTTGACACATTTTAAATGCATATGTATGATTTTGCGAATAGAATTCTGAAAAGACATTTGCAAAAATTATTGTCTATTTGCTACTCTTTAAATAGACTTCTGCCACATTTTAACTGCATATATACGATTTGGCGAATTGACTTCTGAATAGACTTTTGAATGGACAGCTGCCTTTCGCTACTTTATAAAGACTTCTAACTCATTCTGAATGTATATACGTAATTTTGCGAATAGACATTTGAATAGACATTTGAATGGACATCTGTCTATTCGCTACTTTATAATAGACTTCAGACATTCTTAATGTTTAAATATGATTTTGCGAATAGACTTCTGAATAGACATTTGAATGGACAGCTGTGCATTCGCTACTGTATGATAGACTTCTGACTCATTCTGAACGCATTAACCAGATTTCGCGAATAGACTTCTGAATAGACTTTTGAATAGACATCTTTCTATTGGAAACTCTATTAAAGACTTCTGACTCATTCTGAATGCATATACATGATTTTGCGAATAGACTTCTGAAAAGACATTTGAATGGACATTTGTCTATTCGCAACTTTATAGTACACTTTAGACACATTTTAAATGCATATATATAATTTGCGAATAGACTTCTGAATAGACTTTTGAATGGACAGCTATCTATTCGAAACTCTATAAAAGACTTCTGACTCATTCTGAACGCATTTACCAGATTTCGCGAATAGACTTCTGAATAGACTTTTGAATGGACATCTCTCTATTCGAAACTCATTAAAAGACTTCCTACTCATTCTGAATGCATTTACATGATTTTGCGAATAGACTTCTGAAAAGACATTTGAATGGACATTTGTCTATTCGCAACTTTATAGTAGACTTTAGACACATTCTTAATGCATATATATGATTTTGCGAATAGACTTCTGAATAGACTTTTGAATGGACAGCTATCTATTCGAAACTCTATAAAAGACTTCTGACTCATTCTGAACGCATTAACCAGATTTCGCGAATAGACTTCTGAATAGACTTTTGAATGGACATCTCTCTATTCGAAACTCATTAAAAGACTTCCTACTCATTCTGAATGCAATTACATGATTTTGCGAATAGACTTCTGAAAAGACATTTGAATGGACATTTGTCTATTCGCAACTTTATAGTAGACTTTAGACACATTCTTAATGCATATATATGATTTTGCGAATAGACTTCTGAATAGACTTTTGAATGGACAGCTATCTATTTGAAACTCTATAAAAGACTTCTGACTCATTCCGAATGCATATACATGATTCGCAAATAGACTTCTGAATAGACATTTGAATGGACAGCTATCTATTTGCTACTCTTTGAATAGACTTTTGACACATTTTAAATGCATATGTATGATTTTGCGAATAGAATTTTGAATAGACATTTGAATAGACAGCTGTGCATTCGCTACTGTGTGATAGACTTCTGACTCATTCTGAATGCATTAACCAGATTTCGCGAATAGACTTCTGAATAGACTTTTGAATGGACATCTCTATATTGGAAACTCTATTAAAGACTTCTGACTCATTCTGAATGCATATACATAATTTTGCGAATAGACTTCTGAAAAGACATTTGAATGGACATCCGTCTATTCGCAACTTTATAGTACACTTTAGACTCATTTTTAATGCATATATGTAATTTGCAAATATACTTCTGAATAGACTTTTGAATGGACATTTGAATCTTTTCATGTTCTGCAAAAAGACTTTCAATCTGTTTGATTGCATTACATTACTGAGTCTTTTGGAATAGACTTCTGAATAGACATTTGAATGGACAGCTCTCTATTCAAAACTCTATAAAAAACTTCTGACTCATTCTGCAAGCATTTACCAGATTTTGCGAATAGACTTCTGAATAGACATTTGAATGGACATCTCTCTATTCGAAACTCATTAAAAGACTTCCTACTCATTCTGAATGCATTTACATGATTTTGCGAATAGACTTCTGAAAAGACATTTGAATGGACATTTGTCTATTCGCAACTTTATGGTAGACTTTAGACACATTCTTAATGCATATATATGATTTTGCGAATAGACTTCTGAATAGACTTTTGAATGGACAGCTATCTATTCGAAACTCTATAAAAGACTTCTGACTCATTCTGAATGCATATACATGATTTCGCAAATAGACTTCTGGATAGACATTTGAATGGACAGCTATCTATTTGCTACTCTTTGAATAGACTTTTGACACATTTTAAATGCTTATGTATGATTTTGCGAATAGACTTCTGAATAGACATTTGAATGGACAGCTGTGCATTCGCTACTGTATGATAGACTTCTGACTCATTCTGAACGCATTAACCAGATTTCGCGAATAGACTTCTGAATAGACTTTTGAATGGACATCTCTCTATTCGAATCTCATTAAAAGACTTCCTACTCATTCTGAATGCATTTACATGATTTTGCGAATAGACTTCTGAAAAGACATTTGAATGGACATTTGTCTATTCGCAACTTTATAGTAGACTTTAGACACATATTTAATGCATATATATGATTTTGCGAATAGACTTCTGAATAGACTTTTGAATGGACAGCTATCTATTCGAAACTCTATAAAAGACTTCTGACTCATTCTGAATGCATATACATGATTTCGCAAATAGACTTCTGAATAGACATTTGAATGGACAGCTATCCATTTGCATCTCTTTGAATAGACTTTTGACACATTTTAAATGCATATGTATGATTTTGCGAATAGACTTCTGAATAGACTTTTGAATGGACAGCTGTGCATTCGCTAATGTATGATAGACTTCTGACTCATTCTGAACGCATTAACCAGATTTCGCGAATAGACTTCTGAATAGACTTTTGAATGGACATCTCTCTATTCGAAACTCTATAAAAGACTTCTGACTTATTCTGAATACATGATTTTTGCGAATAGACTTCTGAAAAGACATTTGAATGGACATCTGTCTATTCGCAACTTTATAGTACACTTTAGACACATTTTTAATGCATATATATCATTTGCGAATAGACTTCTGAATAGACTTTTGAATGGACATTTGACTCTTTTCATGTTCCGCGAAAAGACTTTCAATCTGTTTGATTGCATTACATTACTGAGTCTTTTGGAATAGACTTCTGAATAGACATTTGAATGGACAGCTCTCTATTCGAAACTCTATAAAAGACTTCTGACTCATTCTGCACGCATTTACCAGATTTCGCGAATAGATTTCTGAATAGACTTTTGAATGGACATCTCTCTATTCGAAACTCATTAAAAGACTTCCTACTCATTCTGAATGCATTTACATGATTTTGCGAATAGACTTCTGAAAAGACATTTGAATGGACATTTGTCTATTCGCAACTTTATGGTAAACTTTAGACACATTCTTAATGCATATATATGATTTTGCGAATAGACTTCTGAATAGACTTTTGAATGCACAGCTCTCTATTGGAAACTTTATAATAGACTACAGACACATTCTTAAAGCATATATATGATTTTGCGAATAGAGATCTGAAAAGACTTTTGAATGGACATTTGTCGCTTGCATTCTTGGAATAGAAACCTTTCTCATTCAGATTGCACTACTATGTTTTTGCGAATAAACTTCTGAAAAGACTTTTGAATGGACATTTGTCTCTTTACGTATTCCATGAAAAGACTTTTAAATCTGTTTGATTGCACTACTGACTTTTTTTCGAATAGACTTCTGAATAGACTTCCGAATAGACAGCTGTCTTTTCGGCATTTTGTGAACAGATTTTTGTACAGATATTTGAACTTACCTATATTTATGTATACAGTAAATGCGAATAGACTTCTGAATGAATAGATTTCTCAATACATAGCTGTCTATTGTGCGAATAGACTTTTGAATAGAGAATAGACAATAGATAGCTAACTTCACAGACCTCCTTGTTGAATAGTTACTGAAGCTCAATTTCTATCTAAATTCAGACTGAAATGTGAAAAACAAATTTAAAGGTATTAATAAAAATATAACAAAATACGTAAAAAGTACAATGTAAAAGCATTTCACTTTGTTATAAATTTACTGTTTTTTAATTTTTGATAATGGTATTTAACGATGCATTTTGTATAATTTTTATTTGTACCTATTTTTTCTTACTTACTTACATATATGCAAAACATCAGGCACATAAAGCGGCTTACATCAAAAGACAACTTTTGCAATTATTTCTTGTCAGCACCTTTACTAATGTCAACCGCCTAATTTACAATGGTTTATAATCTTGTGTTTTTTTTGTATCAAGTTTTCTTTAAAAGCAATTGTTTATAAAACTATATTGTGATTGCTACTACAGAACCAATATATTAGGCTATATAATGCTTAAAATATATTTCGATCAGTCACATTTGTCTTAATATTTTATAATAAGTCTAGATGATAAGCTTTTATAGACAATTTTGAAAGATGTTCAAGATGTTAAAGAGCCTCGTGTGATCAATGGTTCTCTTTTATCAATCAAAATAGATACACATTTGGGTACGTCTAAATAAACAACAGAAATTGCAATGATCCTTTTCTTGTCTTGTCTGAGAGGTTCTATTTTATATAAATTAAATCAAATTTGTCCTATTTGATTGATACGGGATTTATTTCTCAAAGGGAAAATATATAATCATAATTTCATTTATTAATTCATTATGTCGGTAAAAATATTGAATATTCATTTCTGATTTTAACGAGTATATACACTGTTACTACAAATGTCATTAAAATCAATAATAAAATAATATATATAAAATAATAACAAAATGTAAGTTCAATTCACGCAACTACTTTTTAATATTAATGAACAAAACCATTTGCGTCAGGCAAGTGTGAATTTCTTAAATTAAATACGAAAAAGCATGACGATTTTAACCTGTCATGTTTAGAAGTGTTGGAAACAGTGCACCAATTGTTCTAGGGAAAAATTAAGTATTTATAAAATAAACATTTAAACAACAAGTAAATTATCAGCCAATGCTTGATAAAAGCAGTCCTTCACTTTATGAATACGCATAATGCTAGTACATTTATGAACGACAGTGCAATTTGAATCTTTTATCTTATACGTTTAAGCCGATAAACTAAACTCATTCTTTCTTGTTTTTACCAGATTTTGTATATCTGTGTTTGGTAATCAGTCTTTGCCAACAAGAAAAACAGCTATTCATTCATCTTCAAACGCAATCTGCAACATTTTCTAAAACCAACGCTCTGGCAATAGTTCAATTAATTCCGCACATCAAAGCGTTTGTTTCAGGTTTATTCCATTCAATATCAATCAAAGTTTAATAGAAATAATAAACAAAAATATTTATGATGATACAGTCATCTAAACACAATAAAACCGTGTGAAAAATACAACCTGCAGTTGTTAAATAAATGAAAACAATCGTTATGAATTAGTGTTTCTTTTCTTATAAGTCAGTTAAATTTTATGTTAACCGTATATTATTAGTTATAAAGATTTTTGACGGTGTATATGGGTCCTTATACCCCGAGAACACATATACCCCGAGGCGTCAGCCGAGGGGTTATATGTTGCTTCGAGAAATCTTTATTACGATTTTATAATACTTCAAATCCCTTTAAAATCGGTCGGGAGCTCTAAAATGTACAAAAAACTAATGCAGTATTTTAGTTCAATTTCCCCGTGGCGCACCCCAATTGCTTTTTACTACGTTTGATCATGACGTCATACTGGCGACCGTGTTTGGAAGTTGATAGTATTTACTATTTGACAAGTTAAGTTTTAAGCTTTTAATTTTTGTGGATATAAGGATCGGAAGTACAAGGATCTATTTAAAAATGGACACGGAAGATAGGGATATATGGACTTTATTAAGGAAACACTCGCTGACGGCATAAACTGTTAGGGCAAGATGAAAATGGTTTTCCGAAAATTAAGCAAAGAAAATCTAACGTGGATTCGTATTTGAGAAAGATCTTTGACAGCCAGTTTCATTATTTATTCTTAATGCATAGCTTGACTTACTCCAATGAATGAAACACAAGTCAACCTTTGTATTAACTTTATAATGACTGGAAAATTCGTCGTATTGAACACGATCACACAGAAATTGATGGAAGCCTTACAATCCATTGGGATGTTGGAGTTAAAGCGTCAAATTTTGGGCCCTTGATTTACAGTATTGTGAGTAATAGATTTGTTATTATGTTGAAATTCTTCTGTATAACGTCATTTCATAAAGAGCAGGACATCGATATGTCTTATTTACTTACAAATGTTAAGATTACAAAGAAAAACATAATCGAATCGATGAACAAAATGGCGGACATTTGAAAAGAATTTATGTTGAATTGTTATGAGAGGCTACCCGAGGGGACACGGTGTATATAAACTCACATACGGTATATATGGATTGTTTTCGCACACCCGATCAGCCAAACAAAAGCCGTCATTTTTTCTTGAAGTATTATAATATTATTTATTCAATGTTCAATAATTGTTAAATAGTGAAAAAGGAAGCATATACACAAATAGTTTGTTCTACGCCAGCGGTGTATCCGTTATAATATGGCTTTGAATTCAGATTGTCGTATCTTATTTCTCGCTTTACACTTAACACCAATTCTTTTTCTTTAGTCTTCTATGCTTTGAGTCCATTTGGTTTGGTCTTTATCTATACTTTACTGCTACGTTACACTATTTGATGCAGTCAAGTATGTAAAGATACATAAATAACTAAAACCTTACAGCTTGAATACATATGGCAACATGAAATTGAAAAGCAAATGCCCTTATTAATGACCAAAACGTTTGGTTCTCAATGAAATTACCTGAATTTGGAATATTACTAATATTAATATGAACAATAACATATTCTAAAACATTTAAAAAAACCATTGTCAATTGTTGATGACTGTATTTATCCACCCTCTTTTAAATGAGTGTATTATCTACATATTTTAACGTTGTTTTTATCACATTTAATTTTCCTGAGTTTGTCGATACTGAAAAGTCATTTTATATATTGTACTGGACAAATAATCTTTATGTATATATATACAAGAGCTAAGCATGAAGACCAGTGTTACTTTTCTTGGTATTCACCATGTAAATTTATTCTAACAATCATATCTTTTTAATTCATATCCGTTAGTACAATGTAGTACATAACTAAGTCAGAAATTACTACCAGAATATGTGTTAATTAAAAAATAAGTATTACCTATCTTATTATACGTCTGTAGACATATAACCCAATTACAGAACATTTACCATTTACACTTAAAGTTCACTGGAACAAACTGTTTTTCTGGGGTTATGCGAAAGCTAGGATACATGCATCAAATAAACATTTAAAGAGAACTGCTTAACAAACAAAATATACTTAAAGCAATTAAGTTTCGTGTTAGTGCTGAATCCACATTTAGATTCAAATTGTAAATGCTCAAGGCAGCTTAGTTTTGTAATGTTCACTATGTTCATACATATTTTATAACTAGAGTGAGGCAAAACTGAATGAAATATTACCTAAGATATATCAAGTTTTTATTCGCATACGTACTTATTTATTTTAACTATCAAGCTTATGTACTTTATTTTAGTCGTTTTACGAAACATCCATGAGATATGATCAAAACATACAGACTTTGTTGTACTCGAACGCTTGGAAAATGAAGTATTGTTTACGGAATAGTTATACAATAGGAATATTTTATCAGTAAGATCTTTTTAGACATGCAAACTGTTGTTAGATTTAAGTTCAAATTTACATCTGGATGATTATGTCATAACAAATAATAGTATCTGGATTCCTTTACTAACAACTTAATCTTAATTCAAGTTAACAAACAGTTAACAAACGTGGCCTTGTTACAGTGACATAGGCTATGTATTTGAAATTTAATATCACTTATCTCAACTATATCTTGATGTTTACATAATTTATCTGTTTTAGAAAGCTAAAATATGAGGGAAAGTCTTATTTATAGTGAAGTTAAATGAATTTTTAATATACAACATAGATGTATCAATATTGATGAAGTACTACAATTTAAAAGATAAGGACAACAATTCATGTCATACTATATGTCATTTAGATAAAGGGAATACGAATCAAAAGATTGTACACAAGCCTTGGAATGTAAGCCGATTCAATAAAAGTTTAAAAAAGTGTTTTATTTAAATTCGATGCTTTATTATACAGAAAGCTGTAATGGAACAATGTTATGTAATGTTGAGTTCAAAGATTTAGTTCATTTTTCTTTGATTGTTCAATAGCATGACTTGTTATTTACATTTTAGTACATTGATATTAGTATGAGATTTAAACTGTAATCGGTCTTTATTTTGTAAAAATATCCAAATTAAACCAAATCGTCGCCTCAATCTAACAATGCTCTAATTACCAATTTTTAATTTTTGGGAAATCGACTTCAAAAGTTCAAAAGGTTATATCTTCGTTGTTTTAGTCTGTATAGACATGAGACTTGGTAGGCACATTTACAATGTTATTCAACACATATTTGAAAAATATGATTGAAATATTATGAATAATAATGCTGAAAATTGCAAAAATGTGTTTGGAGATAGATCAAAATTCGCTTATTTTGGTTGATGCATCTCGTTCTAACATTGCGCTATCTCCAAGAAGACATTATAATGGTATTTGAGCACATTTTCTATAATTTTGAGTTTGTAACACTGCCTATGTTGCAGCATACATATCTATTTTGGTATACACCGAATATATGATGTCACTGGAGAGGAAAAACACCATAATCATGTTGTGTACTCCGACTGGACGAAAGGAGATAGAGCAGTGTTCGAACAAGCTTCTATGGACTTAGAGCATTGTTTGAGTCAATTAGGACATAGAACGAGTGACGAAGATTTCATTTTGATCGGATAGCAGTATTTTCAGCCCAAACATTGATCTATGTCCTGGACATAGAGCTAGTCCATAGTAACTAAACTATAGTTGGTTATGAAGGCATTTAATTTGTTTGTTTATTTGGTTTAACAACGTAGCAACACATTGTATAGGTCATATAACGGCGGTCAGTCAACCTACTCACTGCTCCTGGAAAGGCTAAATCTCTGGATTTAGCTGTTAACCAACTACTCAACGCATACTTTCGTCAGTGACTAACAACTGCCCTGTTGGTGGAAAGGAGAATAGCCGTATAATTATTTTCATGACCAAGCTTCACGAAAGTATGCCCCGCCCGAGTATTGAACCCACGATCCCTCGACCAGTAGACTTGCGTGCTAACAACTGAGCTAGTCGGGCGGCTTGAAGGCATTTAAAGTAACTCGTTAAATGGTTCAAACGATCTTTTATCTGTTGTGCATTATTTAAGTACATAAGTAAGTACAAAGTCTATAAGATAAATTAACAGACATTGTGTGATCAGTTTAACATAGAAATGTTCCACATGAGTACTCCGAACCAAACATTAACAGAAAACATATTACTTGAATTAACATACTGATAGTGTAGGGTCACTATCTTTTTACAACTCTTTACATTATTATTCCGTAGAATAAGACACTAAATTTCCTTCTCCAGTAATTCACCACGCATCCCGACCATGTTTTGTGTAATTTAAATGCTAATGATACATAACATCAACTTCTGGCCGTTCATGGCCTTGTCTCACTTATCGATTAGATCGTTAACTTATGCAGATATTTGTATATTAAGTTCTGATTTCACTTTCTGTTTTAGTGTTGCAGACAAAGATAATGTTTATCTCAGAATTAGTTTATGAATTGCATTTCGTATAAAGCCATACAACAACCTAGATACTATGTTTGTATGTATTATGTGATGTACTCCATTCTCTTTTATTGTTTTAATTCATTTTGTACTAAACATTGAAGAGTTGTATTCAGAAGAATATATTAATTAATACCATGAGACAAATAATGGTAACACATTAGTTCGAGAAAATGAAACACAACATGATTTATAACTTAACATGTTTTTACTCATATCTTACTGCACTAAAAGCAACAAATAAAAGAGAAATACGTACATATGCATCAAATAAAATTGTATTGCGAGGTAACAAAACAAAATCAATATTAATCGTTTCGTGTTCCTGATGAATCCACATTTAGAGAAAAGTTGTAAATGCTCATGGCAATTACGTCTCAAAACAATACGTTTATACATACTTTTGACTGTTCTGACAAAGATGATAATAATGGCAGTCTATGTTCAGTCGCGATATAATAGTACTTAACATAGGTATTAATGGGATGTGATTTGTATACAGGACGAAAAATAGGAGTTTTGAATCTAAATCTCTTCTTCAAACAATTTACGAGAATATGTCTAAGAGTAGTGAATACATTCATACTTAACTATCAACAAGCTGAATTTATTTCCTGATATCAATAAAATTAAATGAAATTGTGATTATGTAAGCTTATCATCCTTTACTGGATTAACCTACCCTTCCACAAGGCCGGAAATAGTACCTAATCAATGAAGGATAATATACATTGTAGTCAAATCTTATGGAAGGGTATAACCTCCCCGGGTGGGATTCGGACCAGTACCCCCTTTGGGACACGAGATTCCAAATCCTGGCGCGCTTCCAACTGCGCTATTGACCCGGGTTGTAAGCTTATCAAGACACTTTACAGCTGGATTCTAAATTAATAATACATAATTTTTAACTGTACATTTTAGTTTGTTTTGCAATTAATGACTTTTTACTGCGAGATTAAAACGAATTATTTAAAGAATGGTCAGTGAAACATTAGTTGTACTCATTGCTGATGCGAATATTTCTTATCATGAAGAGGAACGCATCAGATCATCAAACCTCGAGTTTGTACTTCTCATTGTGCCAATTTATAGTAAAAACCACGTTACATAACATCATTGGTCGACATAACTTTACCCGGAATGTACCAAACAATAAATGCAAAGTTTTAGATTATGTATATTATATATTCACTGTATACAATGTAACCTAAATTGTCCTTTATTTACTTGTGTTTTTACTAGTTATATTGTCTAATAAAATAATATTCTTCTATCTACAATATTAATATTGTGCATTAAGACATGAATCAATATTAATATATTTTGATCTTCCTAAGAGACGGTCAAATGATTCAATTATAATCTATCTCTTTCCTGTAATTGTCATTTTGTATCGAATGTATCGAATTCAAATTGTCTTTATGATGTTCAAATGAATCTGACTTCTTTATCATTATGATGACATCGGAACTTTCTGTAAACAAATTGTAGCTCATTTATTTAACGTAAAATGTTTCCACATAAGAGTGTTGACGATATATGTTCAAAAATTATTTTCTAAACTCGACCGGTCAAACCTTCCAATTGAAGATCTATATTGTGGAGATGTTGCTATGGAAAATGATTATTTTAAAAGTAACTATTCTAGAAAGCGGGACGCCATTAATGATAATAATATTAAAGTTTGTGTGTAACCAAAAAATCAATTATTCTAATATGAAGATAAATCTTAAATGTTCCTTTACTACAATAACATCGGGAAATAGTATTGTTTAAATTTCAACAATTTATTAGTATGCTAAGTACTATGTTGAAACAACTGCAAACTTAATGGAATAGTTGAATAGTCATAAAGAAGTAAATAACAAGACAAAAATTGCCTCATGTATGTAAAGTGCAATGTATTGCAATTATATTTACATAACATGTTTATATCAAATAAGAATGTAATGTACATATCATTTATAGTTAAGTTATTAAATATTTTTAAATGCGACGATGTAAACATCAATATTTCATGTAATTTAGAGAACATCCATTACGTTAGTCTATAAAATGAATAATGTACATATAAATAGTATCTGTCATTGTTGATAATTTACTACACATGTATATGAAATAGTACTAGCATTTGCATTTTTGTTCGCTCTATTCATGTACAATGAAGATGTGACCTCTACTAGTCAGACACACTAACATTTCAGACATTTTAGATCATACACCAAATTCTTGTTTTTATACAGATTGTTGGGACTATTAATTAATTTATGTATGTGAAAGAAAGTTAACTACTAAAACTAAGCTGTTCTTATTTAGTGAGACAAAATTAACGTATATTAAATGGTCACATGAATTATATTTATTTATATATCTGCATTCAATCTCCGTAAACAGATACCCTGTAAAGCATTGTCGTACAGGATCTCTACAACCTCAATAGAGGGTCACGTCGAGATGACCCTTATGTTGACTAATCAATGCGTAGCTTTCTTCTAGACAAAACACTATTAATAACAGTTTGATTTCGTTTTTTCTATTTTTAGACCAAGGTTAGCAAGCTAATTTAACAGCGGTATTATTAACAATCTGGGTCGGACGGTTCATTTCAATTTACGTGACGTAGACGATGTAAACAAGTTACGGATCATAACAATTTCGTCATTAATATTATGATGAGAAAAGGTTACCTGAACGTGACCCTCGTTTGAAAAAGGTCAGATCTAAATAAGCGAGTCGGCGATCGGAAAATTTCAGATCGAGTTTTAATCAGATTGTATCTGCAGTGTATTGTCATATATACATGTCCAGATGTATAGATCGATTAAACACATAACAACAAAGTAAAAGTAGTGTATTAATATATTAATGAAATTGCTACATAAAATATTTGCAATGAACACAATAATACATCCGATTTTATTTCAGACATGCCTACATTTTACAATCGAATATCATATTTATAGTCGTTTAGACTTTTAGATAAATTCACAGACATTGTGTTACCAGGGAAATATTTTCGAATCAAACATTAACAAAAACATATTACTTTAATTAACATACTGAAAGTGTAGGGACGCTATCTTTTTACAGCTCTTTACATTAATATTCCGTAGAATAAGACACTAAATTTCCTTCTCCAGTTATTCACCACGCATCTCGATCATGTTTTATGTAATTTAAATGCTAATGATACATAACATCAACTTCTGGTCGTTCATGGCATTGTATCACTTATTGATTAGATCGGTTACTTATGCAGATATTTGTATATTAAGTTCTGATTTAACTTTCTGTTTTAGTGTTGCAGACAAAGATAGTGGAATTATTTTATGAAGTGTCACTGTTACAGTCAAATATCAACTTATTATTTGTATATTTGATGATCGTTCAAAATAAATAGGTTGCTGTTGTAATTAAACAACTTAATTGTTTTGGTTGCTAAGTGAGGATTAAGGCTATTTTAACATGTACTTGTGGAAAAAGAATTACAAAAAAGGTTATAAAATTCTGAGACTGAATAAATACTTAATGGAAAACAAATATACACTTTGTTAATTGAGTCCATTCAAATTGCTTACATACCTATTAAATTGAAATTCATGTTTCTTACTCCAAATAAATAAATAGATAAATTATAATAATAACTTTAATAATAATAACGCATAATTGTACCTAATAACGTTTGAACATATACACCTTAATATATTTTTATATTTATTTATTAAATACATGTAACCTGGAAACGTGCAAAACATCTATACAGCTGCAATTTCTGTTTTTTAAAATCCCTTTTACTTAATCTAAGTGCTTTTATGATTGAATACCCCTTGGTACTTGCAGTTCTCTCTTTGTAAAAATTATTTCAGGGACCAGCTACTGCTCCAAATAAATGCAGTGTTCGCGTATTCGAAAATCACAAAATGATGTAATTTTGTATACATTTGAACGTTGTCAACGACCTCTCTTAGCTAAAGTGAAAGCTTTAGTCTGTGTTTTCATTGAAAATCAGACAGAGATTGTCAATATGACTATATAGATTTAAACCTTTTTATAAGATAATAAAAACCTTTTCATTCCCGAGTTGAATGTTTTACACATTTTTTTACAATGTTAACGTTTTTCTAGTACGTAGACAGTTTAAATAACATCAATTGTATTTTCAGAGACAAGCTGGAGAATTTAGCGAAAATGAAAACAGACGAGTGAATATTTTTCTCCGGTTTAAGTTTTAAACTTGAAGGATTGGCAGTCAATTGTACACTAAATGTTACTTTGACGCCCTTGTTCTTGGCGACATGTAGGATTTTCAATTGCTTGACATGGTTTTTGAATCAATGAGGTCAATCAATTGAAAAACTAAAAGAAACGGTATTAAATAGTTTCGACTGGATTATTAATATTTGCGATGGATTTAAATGTAAATTCGAAACGGAATTATTATACTTACTTGGTATTCTTACAACTGTTTTATTGTCAAAATGAAATGATGAGTCAATATTTAAAACATGTGACTTTTAAAATTATTTTGTAAAACGTTGTAATAGACATATGTGATTACATATTAATATACATTACTCTTCATCTTTTGTACACTTCATCCTGGGTACAAACGCTATAAATGTTTTTTAACTAGAATAAAGAATTTATTTTGACACCCATCTTTTTAAAATTCGCACTCGAAAGCAGTGCAGCAGTGCGAAGCTTAATCAAGATTAGCCAATGTAATAAGTCTTAATTAGAAAACAAATATCACCATCCTATTTTATGTCATTAAACATACGAATATTCATCAGTAATAATAAAATAGAACTATTGTTTGTCTAGGATTATACGCAGACTGTGAGATCTGCATCAAAAAATGTGTTTAGGGAGGTTAGTAAAAATAATATACATTAATCATTTTTTTTGTGCTGAATCCACATTTATATTCAAATGGTAAATGCTCAAGACAATCTTAAAACACTACCTTAATTCATACATATTTAATATCTAAAGTTAGGCAAAAAAGAAGGATACGTATACAAAATTGTCTTGGCATACGTACTTCTTTGTTATGATAGTTTAACTAGAAAATTATTATACTATATTAATAGTTAATATATGGAAATATAGCTTTGTAGTTTCATCTATGAAGATCAATTTTACTTGATTGAATATTTACATTCTGTTTGCATGACTGTTCAGACACAAAATGATAAAAATGACATATTTCCTTTGTTCATGACAAAATAGAACTAAACATAGGTATTTATATGATGTGATTCGTATACGATGATATACATAGATTATAACAAAACATTAATTAATGCCAAGTATGTGCTGCTGATAAATGTTACCGCATAACTTCACATTAAATGCCATTAAGCTTTCAATGACTAAAATAAATGATAATTGATTATTTCCTGATACCAATTAAATCAAATACTACTTCAATACAGTAAGCTTTTCAAGACACTTTGCAGTTGGTTTCTGAATAAATTAGTACATTTTTAAATATACAGTTTAGTTTGAATAGCTCTTTAATACTTCAAACTGCAAGATTAAAACGAAATATGCCACAAAAATTCAACGATACTTTTGTTAAACTCATAGCTGATGCTTATCATGACGAAAAACGCATTAGACCATCGCGCTTCATGTTTGAACTTCTCATTGTACTAAGTTATAGTAATCAAAGTACTGAAAGTACTGTTGGAAAGAATTTTTGAACGATTATAAGAGTTCAAAGTTACTATTTTGATATACATCATTATCTCTTTATCAATCATAGTCAACCGTGTTTCATATTTCATTTTACATGTCCATTATTCTACTGATTGAGTGTTCGTAGGTTCGATTCCCGGGCGGGCCATACATTCCTGGATCTAAGTCATGAAATAATTTCCACGGACATTCTCCCTCCTACCACTGATTCTAAATCATATAGGGCAGTAGTCAGTCAATTGCGCCTAGTAGTAATCCAGAGATTTAGCATTTTCAGGAACAGTGACTGATCGCCGTGATATTACATACAGACAATGGCAAAGTGTTGCTATGGCGTTAAGGTCACAACAAACAGATCACATGTTCTACGGAGTTTGTCAAAAAAATCGGAGTGAGCGAGCGAAATTTATTTTTCCAATATTTTGAATTTTTGAGAAGCGAGCAAAAAGCGAAGAATACAATTATTTACCATAAGTTAAAAAAAGGCATAGAAAGTATGGACTTTCTTATAGAAGATACCTGTATAACCATATATAGTGTAATCAAGTAATAGTTAAGTAGCTCTATGCAATATAAAGCAAGTTAACAAATACTCAAAATGCAAATTCAAGTGAATATAAAACAAGTGAAGAGTAGAGGCGAAGAGATATACACCTTCATGAATTCAAAAGTAAAAGATCATTTCATTTGTCCTTGAAATAACTTTAATTAATACTAGATAACTAGGAAGCACAGAATAATACCAATTATCAGAACCGCATTATAATTATAATGAACCAGCCCTGTTCACTTTATGTTTATAATTATACTCTTATTATTTTGGTAAATTATGCTAATGTCTAAAAAGAACCACTAGAATAAAATCGAACATGTGAGATTATTTTGGGGCGTCAAAATTGTAAGATTGTCAAATTTTCTTCCTTCATAATTTATTTTTTTCACTCAAAAGACACGTATGACGTCACACATTCAGATAAGCTGTGTAGAGAGTATGAAAAGTATTCATTGACATATTTAGGAATTGTGAAAATGTATTAAATATAGTGCAGTTTTCATATTTCTAAACAAAGGATTGTGTCATTGTAATTTCTAATTATGTATGTTAACAACAATACATTACTGTTTTACCGTACTAGTGAAATGGTGATGTTTGATATTTAGAACTCAAATTATTTATTTTCGGTGGAATTCTATTTGGCCAAGTGGCAAAGAATTTTGACTTCCGAAATTTTTGTTGCGGTACAAACTTCAAGGTGCCAGAGCAAACAATTTTTTTCATTATGAATTTTAAGGTGCGGGAAATCCGACGAACATATGATCAATTTGTTATGGCAAAAACAATAGAAAAAAACAAATTAAAAACATCATCAATGTAAAGTGCATTAAGCTTACATTAAACCATATCGGCCACTCCTTCAACCACTAACCTTACAGTACGTTGCTTAATTTTGGCACCTGTCCATCGCTTTACGATCTCAATGTTAACTCCAGCTGTGATAATCTCTCGCTAAAGTTGAGTTATATACATACGAGCGTGGGGCAGATACTAATGCGCAATAATACAAAAATCTACTCTCCGTACAAAGTTAGAATAGTGTTTGATTATTGTGAAAAATCATTAAATATCATAATTTTAAGTATTTGTTTAAATCAGTTTTTTTTTCAACTCATCTACGCTAGAAGGTATACTTATTTTTCTTGGTCGCATTGACTCATTGTTGAGTTGAAGGTGTTGTTCTTCTTTACAAATTTCGCAGAGCGCTGACATAGAAAGGAATTTTTTGAAAAAAAAATCCATCCAAAAACTACGTCGTGTAACATCTTTGGTAGATTTAACTTTACTTGCAATCTACTCTACAATAGATGCATGAGTTACTTTTGCTTTTAGATCATAGACTCATGTATACATTGTAATTTAAATTGTCTTTTATTTCTTGATACTTTTACAAGTCATATTGCCTGATAAAGTAATATTCTCCTATATAAAGCTTCAATATTGTGCATTAAGACATTAATCAATATTAATACAATTATTATGATCGTCCTAAGAGACGGTCAAATGATTGAATTATAATTCATTTTACCATATGTCGTATTTAGTTTGTCTTTTTAATGTTCAAATGAATTTGACATCTTTATAATAATGATGATAACGGAACTTTCTGTAATCAACCTGAATCTCATTTATATAACGTAAAATGTCCTCGACAGGTCAAACCTTCCAATTGAAGATCTACATTGCGTAACATTGTCGTTTTATATTGCTAGAAAAATATTTTTTTAGATAATTATTCAAGGTAGCAGGGCGCTTTTAATGGTTATAATATTAAATTTTGGCTTGAAGACGGTTAATTGGAAAAAACATATTAATAAATCTAATCTGCAAACACATCTTGAATGGAATAGTTGTTAATGAAGAAGTAAATGTTAAGACAAAAATTGCCTTTATGTCAATTGCGAAATGTTGCGATTCTATTTACAATATAAAAATGCATCTTACTTTTTAATATTTTAGTCTAGTTATAAAATAATTTAAAATGCGACGATGTCATCATCAATATTTTATGTAATTTAGAGAAAAACCATTACGCTTGTCAACAAAATGAATAATGCATATATAAATAGTTTCTGTCATTGTTGACAATTTAAAATTTATGAAATGTTACAAGCATTTTCATTTTGTCTCTCTTGGTAAATATTCATTTATATTGACGATATGAATTTTACTAAACAGGGAAACTTACAGACATTTCGGATCAGAAATCAGATTCTTGATTTTATACAGATTTATTTGGACTATTAGATTAACTATGTATGTGAAAGAAAAGTAACTATTGAAAGTAAGCTGTTCATATATATTAAGACAAAAATTACGTTCGTAAAATGGTCATATGAAACATTATTTGCTACGTATCGAATTACGTACATGCCTAGATGTATAGAACGATAAAACTCATAACATAACAACTGAGTGAACGTAAGTGTTTTAATAAATGCAACAATTAAATCATAATGATAATTTTATGAAATTGCTACATAAAACTATTTGCAATGAAAAGAAATACCTCCAATTTTATTCCAGACATGTCTTAAATTAAAAAAATAAATAGCTTAATATTAGTCTTTAAAATAAATTCACAGACATTGCGTAATTAGTTTAACAAGGAAATATTCTTATTAAGTACTTAGAATCAGACATTAACAGAAAACATATTACTTGAATTAACATACTGATATTGTGGACATGCTATCTTTTTACAACTCTTTAATACATTATGTTTCCGTAGAATAAGACACTAAATTTTCTTCTCCAGTAATTCACCACGCATCCCGATCATGTTTTGTGTAATTTAAATGCTAATGATACATAACATAAAACTCTGGTCGTTCCTTTGCCTTGTCTCTTGTATCGATTAGATCGTTTACTTATAAATCCATTTGCATATTAACTTATGATTTAACTTTCTGCATTAATGAAGCGCGCATTTCATAAAATATCATGTTACAGATAAGTCAAATATCATATGAAAAGTTTTTTAATACTCGTGCATAACAAATATTTAAGTTGTTGTTAGTGAGTAAATGAAAAACGTTACGTGTAAATGAAGAAAATTTGGAAATAAAATTGTCTATGTATTTGATATAAATGAATAAGAAACGGTTTATAGTAATTTGTAGACATATTAAATTTAGAACAAAATTATAATACGCTTAAAAGTTTGTTCATTCAAAGTCATAAAATTCACATGTTTTGCACTTTTATGTTTTTACTTCAAAGAATAGTGATGCATCTGTGAAATGCTTACCTGTATTTTCATGTCGTTTTAAAAGTACAAATCACTAAATGCTCATATTTATAACCTGGACAATAAATTAATTGTAACACTACTACGTTTTAGATGCCCTATTGTATCGAGATTGTTTCAAGCTTAATCTATTCATGTATTTAACATTGTTTGTCCTTTATTTTGTTTATAAAGAAAATTTGATCATGCCATTATTGCATATGTTATAACACTTTGTACGCCGTTTTTAAATAAGAATCAAGAATTCATAGAACATTTTACGAAGCATTTTTCAAGCATTAGGTAAAATGGATAGCAAAATATGTAACTTAGCCATAGTAAAAATTAAACAGTTTCCGATAAACACAATGAAAACAAAACTACGAGTCTACGATCCGTATTCATCCATAAAACATGAGGCCTAAAAAGCCATAAAACATTCTAGATACGTTTTATATATTATTTGGATTTATTCCAATCTATTTTACTTCTTTAACTATCTTTATGCCAAACGTGGGAGACTGGTACATGTATTTGGATGAATGTATTTAATTGATACTATGAGAAAACTAACGACTCTACATTTTATTAAAGAAATAAAACACACAATGGTTTACAACAAAAGTGGTTGATTTGAGTTCATCATTGCAATAAAGAATCTAATACACGAGAAATACTTATATCTTTTTATTGTACCAATAATAAAGTAAGATATAAAGAGCATGATTTGATCTATCGTACAAATCAAGTATAAACTGAACTTAAGTTAAGACTATATTAGTCCATCCTCTTTCGTAATTATAAAGTTCTAAATATAAAACATGTTAAATATAATCAATGATATAACTGTTTTTTCTCTCACCTTTGAAATCGGATCCAGCGGGATTAGTAGTCCTCATTGTTAAATCCACTAAATACACAACATACTGTTAAAATTGCAAAATGTACAAAAAATTGTTTTTATATTTGCAAATCGGTGATGACATCTTTCAGCATACGTTTAAGTGTTGCAAACGTCATTTAGTTCATGATTTGAAACATTTGTAATGTGTCTATGATAGCCACAAGGCGACTACTCAAGCTAACTAATTAAATCAAACATTTGTGAAAGTGACCAAAATCCTCTTTACCCCTATTGTAAATGTTTCACTGATTTTCCTACTCAGTTATATGTCATGTAGTGTAGATAGCGTTGATATTGATTGTTGTATTTTGGGTACCCGTTGGACAAGGTATCTTAACAACCACTCTTCAAGAATTGAGAAAATAAACTGACAAAATGTGTAGCACATCCACAGCAGAAATTAAACAGTTTTCATTAATATACCGTATTAAGTCATTTACATCCTAGATATTTTGCATGTATTATTTGATATTGCCAATAATAGGAGACTCGTGTCAAGATGAATATATTCACAGTTGATACTATAAGAAAATGCATGACTCTTCATTTGATTGAAAAAAAACATACCATTTTTAGATTTATGAACACCACTGCTGTAAAAGAGTATATTACATAAGAAATACTTATAATAGTTTTATTGTACCGATAAAAAAATGAAAATAAGACTGTTTTGAACAATATTACTAAGTCTATTATAAACTGAACTTAATCTCAGACAACATTAGTCCATTCTCTGAGTACTTATAATGTTCTAAATATAAAACGTGTTAAATATTATTAACATGACCGTTTTGCTCTCACCTTCGTCATAAAAACCTGCACGAGCAGCAATCCTCTTTGTACAAATAAATCAAGTGCACCAGTAACTACATCCAAATGGAGTGTTTCTATATTTGCAATAAAGTTTGACAGATTTCAGTATACATTTGAATGTAGTCATCTGGGGTGCGTTTCATAAAAATATACGATTTTTCTTAAATTTTACGTATACGAAGTTATTTACGAACTCGTTCAGTCATCGTTTCATAAACCGTTGCGTAAATTAGACCCATTTACGAAAGTTAAATCCGGTGAACCCGTCTATGTTTACGTCATCACACAGCGCGCCATCTGTCAAAAATGATGCCTGTAAAGTGTAAACAGTGAGTATTTTACGTTTTATATTGATTTACGTGAATAGTGCCAATATTTAATTGCTTAACTAGTTTTCGGATGTACTGTACATTTACAGTTTGTGTGTGAACGATGACAGTTACTGAGTAGTCGCATAACTAATGGAATCTTACTGAATCATTAAGTGAATGCTGGATCTCCGGGTAACTCTAAAAAGTCTAATGACTAAACACATAGTCTGCGAGTGATGTGTAGGCCTTACACTACCATTATTTCAATGTATGCACTACATTGCTAATTTATAAACTCATTGACATAGTTGTACCTTATGTGTCGATGTTTTGTTTGTGCAAGTATGACAAAGTCATGACAATGTGCCAAACTTTGTTGTCATTTTGTAACTTGTACAGTAAGGTCAAATGCAAGAACGGGGGGGGGGGGACTATGGCACTTGCAAGTTGTCAATGCTTTAAAACCATGAATACAAACATGCACAGTTTAATCACTAGCTAGGTAATATGCATGTACACACTGAATGTGTAGGATTTATGCAGACATTTTTTAATGAAATTATTAAGAAAGTTGAACCCTCACCAGCTGGCTAGTTCAGTAGAAAGCCCACCAGCCTTATATATGTTTTTTTGCAACTTTTATACAAAAATTTACATATATATCCTGAAGTATTAAAGTGTTCCCTTTGTTTTCTTTTAACATTAGATGGGGTTATTACTTAACAGTCAAATTTTAAAACCTGTATGGAGTAGTCTGTAGGCAAAGTTCAATTATTGACTGAAATTATTCCTGCATAAAAATAATAGATTATACTTATTGTTGACTGTTTCATTTTTCAGACTAATAAGTTAAAGTATTCATTTAAATATTTGAAGAAGTCAATTCACATGATGTGTGTATAGAAGTGTAACATTCTGCTTCAGTCCAGAAATGTGCATTTGTAAGTGGTGTTATTTTGTTTAATACTTAATACATTCTATTTCTTGCATATTATTATATTGCTACATTTGTACAATGTTTAGCTGAACACACATGTTATTAGAGCACCAGAAATTACAATAGAAAAATAATTTCAATTGAATTATGTAGCTAGTCAAGTAGCCTTATCAGTAAAATATGACCTAGGAATGCAATGTGAAATTTTCTTATACTTCATCTATTATAGTATTTATTTATCTATATCAAGAGAAAATGTCATTATTCCTATTGTAATGTTGTATTATCAATAAAGTGATAAATACATTATGAGTGTTTGACACTTGTACATAATGAATATTATTTTGCCATAAGTTAATACCAAGTCATTGTTTCATTTTGTTTTATGCAGGATTCATCAGTGAGAGACTCAACATGTATGCTTGTAATGGATTGTGTAAAAAGCAAGAAATTCTGAAGCCATCTTGATAATATAAATATGGACAATCATAACTAATTAGCAATGTTACAATACATAAGAACATTAAAATGATTCAGACATACATGTATCATTTACAACATACATTGGTGTGCATTGTAGTGGTAAAGCAGTGATATCTATGTAAAATTTAAGAATTATAAAGAGAATTAGATCTAAAGACTTTCATACAGATCTTATGAGCATATTCTTTATGCATGCTCATTCAATTTTTCTCCTTACTTTATTAACTGTTCAATCTAAAGTTTTGAAATAGAACTTTCATTTAGTTTATTTTAATAAATACTGCTTGAATAATTTATTTTTAAAAGAAAATGATTGCATATTACCTCTTTATTACACTAAATACATTAATCATCTTCATTTGTATTAGCTTATTGTTTATATTATTTGAAAATAAAATATAGATTATTGACTCCATTCATAGTTAACTTTTATGTTCACTTGCAGTCAGCAATTTTGTTTTTGCTTACAGTTCACATAAAGGGTACTTTGTGTGGTATTTATCTGCGAGGGAATGTTCACAGTAAACAGCACACAGAAAACATACACTTGCATTATTTTGCAATACATAATTATGGGAACATTCTGAAATATGGTCATAATGGAACATAATAAGGGTTTTTAGTCAGTTATTTCCCCTTGTATACTCTTCAAATATGTAGGTCCAATAAGCTGGATTTTACCCTTCCTTTTCAATGTCAATTTGCATACATTGATCTTGCATAAATGTTTAATTAATTATAAAATTTGTTTGAACTTCAAGCTAAGTACTTTTAGGGTATTTTTTTTATCTAAATTTCATCATTTCTGTTAATATCTTGATTAACAAGAAAGATATTAGATGAAATATTTTGTTATCCTTCAATGACTACAATGAGAAAATCCAAGGACTCCAACTGTAAGGACCTACTTACCAATTTAATTGCATCAGATTTTATCAGGGAAAGATAGCTGACTTAAGTCCCTAATTAAATCACTTTACAAAACAAACTATTTTGAATGACTTTATTATGCATTGAATGTGTAAGTTCATATCAATTTAATTAAATAAAAAAATACATGAATAACTAAAAACATGATAGATCATCCTCCCAATTTATGTACATGTATCACTTTGTCTAATCTAGAAGCTCTCAATGATAAAATACATCCAATGTTGAGATAAAATATTGTTCACAGTTTCTGTCTGAATTGCCTCACAGTGACCATGGCTGTACATATAAATGCATCTTCAAATCAGAAAACTTATTGAGGTTGATGTAATACCTTGGATTTCCTACAAAATAGACAATTAGTAACAAATAATTACATTATTAAAGAAAACAGATATACTGAATGACCTGAATCACTCATAAAATTATATGTACATGTTTATATGCCATGTATAATAAATAACAAAATATAATTACAATTACTTTCATATTTAACCAAGAAACTCAGATATTAATACTTTCTCATCCATACAACAATCTATAATATCATAAACTTAATTTTTCAGCCTAGATCAACTGATTTTCTATAATGAAATTATGTTTTGTTACCCTTAATCTATATTTAGAGACCTCAAAATACCAGTTATATGTGCCTACTCATTAAACTATCTTTATTTATGTGTTTTTGATTGCATTTGCTTACTTAACTCCAAAATTATGCCTGTAAAAATATGTTCAATGAAATAATTATTGTCTATGTCATAGCAAATATTGGTAATGATACTTGTGTTTCATAAAAAGTGTCACAATCTTTCAACAGGAATACTATTCATGCATTGATTATTTTTGTTGCACAGTTTGCATGATAAAGTCAAACAAAACAGTCACCTTATATAGTTGCAGGACACAATTTATAACTAGTGTATCATTGTCTTAAACATAATATATGTCAAGCAGTAATCCACAGTAGTTCAGAAGCAGTAAAACTCTCAGCAAGTGTGATACTTCCTGAAACAAGAACAAACAAATAAATTAAATTTTGTACATTATAAATGTAGGTACAATGTATTAAGTCATTTACTGAACAAAGCCTTTATAGAATGTTAAGAAACTGTTTTGCATTTTAGTCCACAAATATCTTTAATTGCGAAGGTACCCACAATTATTGGAAACAGAATCAGGGAAATGAGCCCATGGCAAAATGTACTTTGGTGCCAAAGGACACTCCGCATGTACCAGCTATAAAATAAACACTGGATATGCACACTAATTACTAATTCCTAAAATTAAAATAATTCAACCATAGCACTCTAAGATAAGTGTCAAAGAAGTTTTGTAAAGAAATTGTGTGAGCAGATGTTCCACAAAACAGACTAACATCCGTGGAGGTTGACGTAATTAATGTTCGGCTCAATTTACCCAGTCACTAAAAACAACTGAAATATTGCATACACAATATGCATGCATTAGTTTCTTAGATGTTTATTGCAAGCTACATTACAACATATAAAAATTGCTATTACATTTTTACAATAGATATACAGTACTCAGTAGATGGAATAAATTTGCAATTACCAATTTCCAGATTTTTTACAAAATGGAGAAATTTCAAAATATTCCCTCCTTATAGACTTTTTTCTGCAAGTTTCTAAAATTCAATATGGGGAATTTTAATCATATATTTAAACTAATTACAGTCTAATGAAGTCATGACCGTTTTGTTGTTGTTTACTGTCTGGGAGAGGTTGGTTCAACTAGCCCCGTCTTCCCAAAGTATGCAAAGTATTGTCTGTTGATCTTTAAAGAAACTTAAGTTAGAAGTGCAACACAATGATACATGGCTTTTTTAGTCCATTTGGCATAGCATTTCTTATTATCTTTAAATTTAGTAGAATAAGAGACAGACCTTGTACAGATTGAGTGTTGCATCTAACATATTGAAAGGTGTTGAATAACAGAATAATCTGTCAGAAAGTGAAATAAGGAGACACATCATACTTCACTGTTTACAACATCATCAAAATTTTATGTGAGCGAGCATTAAATTCAATTTTTAAACGAACAAATAGATCTACTACATTGCTTACAAACTCCTCACAGCGGTTACGTCACGCGTTGCTACTTGTTATTGATTTGATAAAGGGAGATAACCGCTGCGGGGAGTTTGCATTGCTTATACTTTCCTTTACAATTTAAAAGTATGATACATGCACAGTGAATAAAAAAGAACATATGATATACTCACATTGTAAGACGCAAAACGATGTTGAAATCAATCACAATAAATTTATTTTCAGCGTCCTTAGAAACGGATGTGATGCATTAGACTCGGGTCACAGACATCTAAAAGTACCTGTAATACGGTATTGATTGCGTCCCCTATGGTATTTGTCAATACACTCGTTGTCTGTTAAGTTGATTGTCTATTTAAGAATCATTCTTTGTTTATAAATTTCATTTTTACGAGCATTTACTTCTTTATCTTTGTAAAATACTGGCCATTTTTTCTCATTTACGATAGGGGTAATGCTATCGTAAATTTAAGTAGAAATTTACGAAAAACAGGTGCTTGCGTATTTTTATGAAACGCTCCAACTTCGTATATTTCGATATACGAAGATTCGTAGGATACGAAGTTCGTAAAACGTTTTATGAAACGCACCCCTGTTCCCCATGAGTTGAAATGCGAGTCCTCCTGTGTCTGTCAAAGTCACAATGAGTCTTTTAAAGCTGTTTGTATAAAACATTTAGATAAGATTTTTCACAAATTGTTTTACTGTTTTATTTTTCATTTAGTGCAGACAGTTTTTTATTCTTCGGTGTACTTTTGTAAGCCCGCGGGACAAGTTACCATGAAATTTGACGAATAGATGTCTTTCTTCGATATGAGAAGATAATTATATTACATTATATCGCATTATATTATAAATGTTACATTTTTGTTGCAATTATGCATGAGCTAATTTACATAACATACATGTAGACATATCTCTTAATAGCATTTTAATACGAACTTGTCATATGAATTTTAGCATTAAAATATGTTGATGTATTGTTTTTAGTTAAATGATGTGTTTGTTGAAATAGTAATCGCAGGCAAAATACATATCATAACAAATGTCTCCGTTCAAAATTGTATTTGGATATAGCTCATACAAAAATCATTCCATTTATCCAGTCTAGCAAACTATTTTGATTTAACCTTCATTATTTGTCAAGTTCTTCTTTAAAACAGAAACACACGTATCTCTGGTGAATTGGTGTCTACTAGAAAAACTTTTATTCTGCAAATTTAATTAAAGTATTTTTATCTATTGAATATGGGAGTTTTATTGACCATAAAGTAAATGTTTCTGTCTAAAACAATTACAAAATGAGACTATGTTCTGTTCAAGAATAAATATCAGTATTTTTGTAATCGATACACATTTGTATGGTATTTTTATCATGAAAATTTCATTTATGACCCACAGAAGCTAATCCACATTTGGCTCGCTGCTTGGAATGTCCAGTGCTTTTTTGTCATTGCCGTGTTTCCAATAGCTGGTGATCATTATTACATACATTCTATACGTGCATAGTCTTATATATAAATTATATATTTAGATATGTTTTGGGTGAGTTATTTCAATTATTTACTAATGACTTAACTTTACTTGGTTGTTCTTTTAATAGAATGCAAATTGTATGAGGTAAATGACTTTAAGTTGATTCTTCAAGTACGTATTTTTTGCTGAAAATGCTTTCCCTAGTATGCTATTTAAAGGAATACATATGGAAGTTCCAATTTATTTCGTGTAGAAAAAGATGAATTATAGAAACACATAACAACTGTAGAATGTTTATGAATCATTGCATAAAAGAAGCAATTTTATGCTTATAACGAACATTTATTATTATATTGTTAATATACAATGCCATACTTAGTTGCAAGTATTGACATCGGTGACTTTAAGTAAGTTTTTGTTTTCGTATTATCACAATTATATTATTAGTTGTGCTTGTTGCTAGTCTAATGAACTCTTTATCTTTCTTGTACCAAACAAGTGTGTTTTTTATACAGTGCACACAGTAGACAAAGTAATATGTTTTCTGCATATTTCAGACGAAAATAACACTATCAATGACGCTTTGTAAGATATCATTATAAGATAAATGGAAAAATTAAAAGCATTGGTCTAAACAACAATGTTATTCTAGAGTCACAAAAGTCAGTTAAAAGTATAAAACATGCTTATGCGTCTGAAAGTTACCAACGTGAGAACATCTAAATTTTATGCTGAAAACAGGAAACAAAGCATCTTACGAATATAAAACATGCAAGATGCCTTCGTTTAAAATGGACGATAAAATTATGTAAATGTCAATAGGAAATCAGACAAAGACAATACGTACTGATGTTCTATAAAAATGGTAAACTTGTATGTAATTATATATGTTGGCTATTTTGCTTTCGGGGAGTATGGACATGAACTATTTCTTAACATAAAGTAGAACAGTTGTCTTCCATTGGCAATTGTATGCGTTAAGCAAAGGGCAAAACCACGGGATCGGAAACCATTGCCTGATTATGGAAGATAAAAAAGACAACTGATTGCCCTGGTATGGCAGAAAAATGTCGAATTGTGAACAAATGCATCCACTGTAATTTCAAGTTATTTTTAGATTTTTGCGTTCTATATTATTCGTTATTACGATTAGAAATCTTACGAAGTAGCTATGATCAATCAGCTTCTTAATCTACAGTGTTAACTTAAAGTTTGGAAATTTTAACACTTTGTAGGCCTACTAGAAAGCTTTTATATGAAATTTAACTATTGCTTATGTCTAAATGATTTTACGCTTAGCTTCAGGTTTTTTATGATTACATTCTATTTATATTTAAGACAACAAAAGTAGATGAAATAGTATGCCAATAAAAATACTTCCGTTGATTATGGTTGTAGAATGTCTGATGCTGAATCTTATAAATATGATACTTTTATAAAAAAAATCATATTTTCACATACCATGCTAAATCTATTAAAATTGTTGATTCTAAATGAACAATCATTGAAATATTAAGACATTCATCAAACTTTCTTTGTCTCCAAACTTTTGTTGGGCACTCTAGTCTAATCATGATGATAGTAAAATAACAAAATACATAATATTGTTTATAGTTGTCTTTTCAGATAATATATAAACATTTTGTCAAATGATGAGGAAACTTAAAGCATCTATTATAATATGTCTATATTTACAATCAATTACTTTCTGATTTTTTTATTGATTTTAAAATAACATGTCTAGACGGGTATTTCTCCAGATATATTTACTCATCAATAATAATTTTTCACCTAATACATCAATTTTAAGTAAGACTTTTGTTAGATTTATGGACGAAAAATTGTTTCGCTGCTGTCTAGTCAAAACCTCGTAACTTCCATTCAAAAAGGTAAAGTTACGAGGTTTTGACTAGACAACAACGGTTTGTTTGTTTGTTGGGTTTAACGCCGTAGCAACACATTGTATAGGTCATATTACGGCGGTAAGTCATCCTACCCACTATTCCTGAAATAGCTAAATCTCTGATATTAGCGGTTAACTAACTACTAAGCACATACTTTTGTCAGTGACTGACAATTGTCCTACGTAATTAAGAATCATTGGTAGGAAGTAGAATGGCCGTAGAAATAATTTTATGACCAAACTTCACGAAAGAATGCCCCGCCCGGGAATCGAACCCACGACCCCTCGATCAGTAGACTTGCGTGTTACCAACTGAGCTAGCCGGGCGGCTTTTGGAAGAGAAAAAATGAGAATAAAAATACATTATTTTGTTTTAATATGATTAACACAACATTAAACTATCAATTAAATTTCAATGCATGCACAATGCTGGTACAAAACTTCGCATACGAAGTGCGAATTAACTTCCAAAATATACTGACATAATTTGTGATACACATGCATTATATTTTTCAACAGCATAAGCATTAAAAATTATAATTTACGTCAAATGTTTATATCTTCAACACATTGATTCATAAACTGTCATAATTTAAATGAGTCATATGATCACCAAGTATCAGGAATATTGATGTCGACTATAATACTTTATCAGAAATTAATCTCTTATCTAAATGTCTCCCTACTAAAGTCAAATGAAATATTGCCCATATAAAGCTACCCTTCATCTCCCTCTAAAATAATATAAATTTGATTTAATCAGTATTATTTGACGACTTTCACCATAAATTGGAAAAACAGAAATCTCTAGCGAATTCATGTCATACTTAAATATTTATTACCTCACAAATTTAATTGAAAGAATTTAATCGAGCAGTAAATATTCTAGTTTTATTATCATGTATTTGTCAGAAGTAATTATCAAAAGAGACAGCGGTTTGTTATTAACGGATATCAATATAAGTTTAATTTGAATTCATATGAAAAAACGTATTGTTTCTCAGAAAAAGTTTAGGAAAAACGATTTGAATATGAACCCTTACGGTCACAACGCAGACATTGACCCTCTATGTAAAAATATATATTCCACAGAGTAATGTTCTAATATTTATTTATCTTGTATCATTCATATTTTGGTCTTATAATAAATATCCAACTAATAACGATTAAGTGTGGTCTTGTGCCGTTACATACGTTGTATTCAATAATTTAACATGATAAAAGATCAAAGCTTGGGCATATTGCCGAATTTAGTGTTTCAGGGTCTAAAGACGAGAAAGAGAAATAACAGTGTTCTGTTTATCACTAAATAGTAATTCAGAAGTATGTGTTCCAGTGTCCTATCATTCAAAAGAATGAAAATAGTGGTAAACAGTCAAAATTCTATCGTCGGCTACCATAGTCAGTTGATAAATTACGTTGTTAAGACAAACGACAATACTTAATTGATCGCAATATTGCAGTAGATCGATGTCCACTGGAACTTTTTTTAACTAATTTATTCACATTAAGAATGAAATTTCATTCAGTTTTTAGTTAAGTTTTAAGTTTCTGTTCCAGAAACATTTTATGGCCAAGGAATGTCGCATTATTGGCAGGCAAAACGCAAAGTTATTTGCTTAATACCTTTCTTTATTTTCACCACTAGATTAATATAATGACCAAAGATAATTTCGGTTTCCCATCTGTACCTTTCTAATTAAAATTATTCTTGAGTGATTATTATAACTAGATTTAACGGTGTACAAACTTTGATAGCCTTTTAAACTGCATATTTTATCACATAAAGTTTATTTGGTTTACAACTATCAGTTTTCACTATTTATAAAACTAATGTCTAACTTATATTTTACAAGTAACAAAATATGGGTAACAATTAAATTTACCTATAGCATAGACCAGCCCATTGTCTTAACTAATATTCCACCATACTGGTACATGTATATTGGGAATTCTTTTATATATCTACTAGGTAGGAATGTACAATTCAGACAAATTCATCTAAAAGTTTTCTAATAACTCTAGAAGATTATAATTCACAGACAAACTAGAAGATAAACAAGAATCTCATCATTATACGGATATATATAAAAATGTATATGAAACCTTTCACTTTTAAGTCATACAAAAAGTACATTTTTAATAAGGTAAGTTTTCTTTTAAAATGTGATGCTTGTATTGTCTTAAATGATGTGTAAAAGACATTTCCCACATAATTACGTTTATAATTTTTTCCATAGCTGACACACAGGATACTATGAAAGTCACTATAAGATGCATGGTTGCTATTATAAATAAAATTATTGTATTCAATTACCCATGTGCTTAAAATTCTGTTTTCAATATTTTTTATTCTTAAAGTATAAATCACCAACAAAATATTGCTTTTCCTATTAGGATATTCAAGTAATAGTATGGAACATTTTCGAATCAGTGTATTCAATAAATAAGTACTGATTGATCACTTAAAATATCAAATTAGTTCAAAATATCACCTAATAAATAAACATCGTTTGTCCCTAAAAGTAATAATTTTCATGGTTAATAAAAGCAAGACAAGTTCAGTATATTTCGTTCAATACACGCAAGCCTGTAATCAACGTTTTCCTAATAGATATATGTATTACTAAACAATAAATAAATATCTCAAAAAGATTCCCAGAGGGAAGTTTCTATATATATAATACTGTCAGCATGCTCTAAAATGACAAATGACTTGGAAACTTTCTATTGTGTTTTGATGTATCACCAATATTTATTTCATTAGAATTAATCTATCATCATAAAACATGATAAAATACACACTAGAAGTTCTGACATTGCAATCAATATTTCAAGTCATTAAGAAATTATGAATCTCTGAAAATGAGACCAATTTGATAATTTCCTTGCTATATATATACACATTTATATTATATAGTTAAATATATATTTAGTATATATCATGAAAATTCAATGCATTGAGTTTCAATTATAGGTTTATCTTTTAATATCGTTCTAAACCGTCGGATAAGATCAGGCGATACTATGTTTGACTACAAATATAGGGTATTGACTTGGATTTCTGGGTGCGACCTACATTGTGACTATATTTTACTCCTTCTACAACACCTTTATCAAGAAAGGCGGTTATTTCATTCGTGATCTTAGAACTGTCTTTAACACTTCAGTCAAACATATATGACTGTCCAGGGAAGGGGAATAGGACGAGGAATCTCAGAGAAATGACTAACAAAGTAAGTTTGAAATACAGCGAAATGTTCATTACATTATAATTAAAACGTGTAATATATAAATATCACATCCAACAGAGGGTGATAAAACAAATGTTCACTCTAGCGAAGTAATGTCAACCGAGGCTTGGAAAAAAAGCGAGTAAACAATCAAAACACATCAAGCTTATGAACAAAGTTCTACCTTTTCAACGTCGACATTTTAGCTAATAATATTAATATTTTCATGATTGATTCATGAGAGTGTATTTAAAATATAATCATATCATTTAAATATGTATACTGATATGTATACACATTATACAAGACTGTGTACCATTTCGAGCTGAAACCACTCAACTGATGTAACAAACAAGTACAACAGGTATGTTTTATGTATATAAAACATAATTATTATTCATTTCCACAGTGATAGTAGTAATAACATCTTACACCTTAGCTACCGTCCAAACATACACACTTAATTGTTTACTAACTTCGCATAATTCAATACAAACTATACAACGCAACAAGAACAAAAAACACTGATACTGTCCATTGTTCAATCTATAATATGGCTAGCCTATATGACTGTTGAGCAAAAAACGATAAACAAAATACACAATACATTCAAATGTTCATTTGTGTTCACTATTGTCATGCAACTTTTGCAAAACTTGTAAATTCATGGCTCGTTAAAGCATGGCATATTTTATCTATAATTTTGAATCACAAATTCTGTGATGTATTTGGGATGTTGCAACTTGTTTCATAGTGATAAGTGAGCAATGAAAACTGATTGCTAGAATTAATGCGTTGATATCTTGATAACGTAAATTATCCAGGCAAATATTGAAATAACTCATTAGTTATGTTATACCACGTCAATCTTACAAAAAGGAAAGAGGAATAAATTAGTTTATTACATAAAGAATCTAATTTATTCAAAAATATAGTTTTTCAAACTAAATTATGCTTGCGATACGGTTAATGTCTTTTGCATGTTGAGTCACTGCCAATATCGTGTCACATTTTGTTGCTACAACTCTATTGTAACAAACTATTTATTCGATAAAAGCAAAACAGCTTCAAAATTCTGAAACGGAAAAACAACAATTAGTTCCGCTTATATACCAAACAACTATGAACAAGAGCTCCGCTGAGCGGGGCAAATACGCCCGAAGATGGGTCAACTCGAAACCAGAGTTCCAAGAATTTAAGACAAGAGATGTTACTGTAACAGCCGAAAAGTTCCACATGCACAGACATATTTAAAACGCATTCCATATAAAGAGCGCAGGCTCTAGCCTGCGCTCAATAAATGATGAAATTTGAAATATGTCCCCTGTTTGCACAACTAGACATCAATATATGTCATTAGTGGGACTTTCAAGAACATGAGTCATGTAATGAAGGAGAAATTGCCCACAGGAATTTACTTATATATTAAAGGAAAATAATCCAAAAGTTAATGATGAAATTTGAGTTATGTCCCCCATATGCACAACTAGATATTAATATCTATCCCCAGTGGGACAAAAGAACACGGGTTATGTATTGAAGGAGGAGTTGTCCACAGAAATTATACGTATACACATGTATAAAAACAATAATCCAAAAGTAAATTATGAAATTATGTTCCGTATATGCACAATTACACATCAATATCTGTCACCAGTGGGACTTTCAAGAACACGGGTCATGTAATGAAGGAGGAATCGTCACAGGAATTTGCTTATACGCATATATAAAAGAGAAACAAACTAAAAGTAAATAAATAAATTTGAATTACGTCCCCTATTATCAGTAAGAGTTTCAAGAAAATAGGTCAAGTAGTAAGAGAAGGAGTTGCTATCACAATAAATACCCTACAAGTATTTATAAATGTGAAAAATATAAAAGTATATGATGACATTTAAATCACGTCCCCTTTATGCACAACAAGACATCAATATCTATCACAAGTTGGGCTTCCAAGAACATTGGTTATGTAATGAAGGAAAGTTGTCCACAGGAATTTTATTATACGTATATATAAAAAGTAAGTGATGGAATTTAAATTATGTTCCCTTTATGCACAACTAGACATCAATATCTACCATTAGTGAAGGTTTCAAGAAAAAGGGTCAAGTAGTAAAGGAGGAACTGCCTGCACAATATAGTACGGACGGACAGACGGACTGACAATCTGCACCATAACATTATACGACCGTTTTAAACGGGCGTATAAAATGCAGTGTTTATAACATGTTTAAAAAGGACATGTGTTGTCTGTGTTTTTATAGAGTAATTACTAGTGTAAATAGAAGTAGTTTATTAATGCACTCAAAATGTTCGCCTTTCACTGAACCACAAACCTAAGATCTAGCTCATGTGCGAACGTATTGTTAAGTTTGCATTGAAAAACTTCGTACAACTAGAGTCGAAAATTATTTTACCGTCATAACATTCAAATGTTTCCATTAAGTACACCCATGCCCCGTTTTATCAAGCATATTAAGACTTATTTTTGGTCGTAAATCCTTCTATTTCGTATCGCTAAAAATGTAAGACTTTTGATTATATGCTGTCCCTGTTCTTATCAAAATTGGTCCATTCAATTATGCTTTACATATTGTAATAATAACAATTTAATAACGTATAAAACCTGTATTGTTGTCTTGGTTGTAATTAAACTTGTCATTAAATACATGTAATTTTAAATCTTTTTCGTGAGCAAGATTTAGTTAGATATCAACTAGATCGCTAAGTTTTTGTTATACACTGGGGTCCAAATGTTTCTTTACACAAGTAATGTTTATATTTTCAGAAAACTTGATTGTTTGTAGAGAAATTGATAAATATGCATATTTTCTTTATATTTTAGTCTGTCTGTATTTATCGCAACATTTTAGTTTATCTATATTTATCCCAACCTGAACAATAAACTAAATTTGAACATATTTGACGACCTTTTACTCATTTATGTCTTCCCCTCTGTCTGGAAGAAATAAAGTCAGGAAGTTATACAAATCCACCATAAAAAATATATGCAATATTTCAATGCTCCAAGTTTCAAATTCAAGTAAATCTAATATCCGATAACTCTTTTTCGTTATGAGACAGTTTGTCTAATACATTTGTCTGAGGTCATTATTTATTAACTACATGTATACAGGAACTTACTTATGAACTTAATAGATATAAGAATTTGCCATGAACTTGAATGCAAAATTCAAATTATCAATAAAAAGATGCATGTATCAATTAGACATGATATTTTAATCAGTTACTCATATAAATATAAGTCTAATATTTGCAGACTAGTATTTTATTCATTCGCCTGAAGCTATTATGTAATGTAATGGAGATGAAAATTATATCAGCGCATAATTATTTCACCTTTTTAAGAATTAATTAAGTTCGCTCTGAGAATATTTCTTTCCGAGAAGACTATGTAATGTAAACCATCGTACGTCAGCTTGAATGTATCACTTACTCTACTTTACGTCAAACAATGTTGAAAACTTACGATATCCTGACGTCTGTAACTTGCCAAACATCTACAATAAAACCCATGCTAACGATGTAGTTACTCCCTTAAGATTGGTAAAGACAGTCTAAAATAATATTATTCTCACAATTGATTAAAAACAGAAAATAACTATCATAGTTTGATAAACTAGTATTGACAAATGGTAGCTATGTTTCCAAGGGATTCCATGACTTGCGTGTTGTTTCAACATATCAGCGATATTGTGTCAATATACTAACTCCCAAATGGCTTATAATATTCATTCGCTATTATGTATGATTTTTGTTCAGTTCATAGCAATTCAACTGAAATCTTAGCATTATTGCTTCTGTTGAAAATCAAATAAACATACCCCACATTTTCTAACTTATCTTTTAGCAGAAATATGATACACCCGATACCAGGATATCAATAATGAAATTGTATAAAACAGTGTTTCTGTAAAAACAATATTCATAATTTGGATACAAGGTTATCAAAATTAAAAATATGTCAAATTAAAATGTTTACAGTTCAATGACAAACATGAAACAAAGTTGAAAATGTTTTGTTTTAAATTGTCGGATTCGAATGTTACTGCTTTAAATTCAATGTTTTAACATTTCAATTTTAAGATATACACATTTATGAATAATTTGTTTATTAGTTCGTTCATATTCAGGAACAACATAAAAACATCAAACAAAGACAATCGCACCAATATAAGGCAACACAAATGCATGATCACATAAAATTTGGAATAATTGTAACAGAAATGGCAATACTTATTACTTTCAGTAATTACAAAACGAACAACGATCGTGTACTAAAAAGCAAGTACACTAAAAACAAAAAGCTCTCATAATTGTGAAATAAACATAGTACGTTGTATTTAACATTCTTCAAATAGGTACATTCACTTATTACCAATTTGTTAGATACTGAAAAGTTAGGTTGCCTTCGGGAGTTTCTGTTTATTGACAGTATGTACTCACAAAATAAATGACTTGGAAACTCTCTATTATATTTTGATACATCATCAATAATTGTTTCATTAGAATCAATCTATCACAGCACAACTGATAAAAAAACTAAAAGTTCTGTCACTGCAATCAATTCGCCATATCATTAAATATCCCTGAAAATAAAACTTACCCAACTTGCTATGTATTGATAAATATTTAAACAGATTCAAAATAGGTATAGATAAGTTTTATACCAATTCATATCATTAAATATCAATAGAATATATTTCAGAAAGAAGGAATAAGACTTAGTGCCCCGAAATTGTTTCCATAAATAAGTAAAGAAACTAATTAACGTATAAGACAACTAAACTATATCATACATATGAAGAAAGTAACAATTCGAGACATGATATGGAAAACAGTAGAGATCTAGGTTCTACACTAAGATATATGTCGCTTGACAAAACAGGTGAAATTGTATCTCCATTTAAACATTCCCCTTCATTGTAAGGATCTTAATGCCTTAGTTGTACATTGACAATGACAAGTATGTAAGATATATGTCCAATATTACATGCTACTCACCAAAGTAAGCAATATACATGTGTGATAGTCAGATGACATGTTTAATCGTATGGGAAATCAGGCTAAATAACAGAAACTCTCATTTTCTGTTGATTCGAAATTCGATCATGTAATTACTGACAACTACTAACAATGTAACAAATCGCTTCATTTTTTACAATTTTATAAACTATTAATTATTCATTTCTGAGTATAAATTAAAATATGTGTCTATGTAATAATCAATCATAAAGATCATTGTTGAATAAGATTATCTTGTTGATATTCCGTCAAAGAGAAGTTTACTAAAGAAAATCATATAATTCATTATATTCATCTGCAACATAATAGCATTAAAATTCAATATATGTGATCAAAACGGCGATAATTTTCTGTTGTCTCGTAAATTAATTTTGAAACTGATGATTTTCGTAAGATACCTCTTTAAAGGGTCTTACCAATTTATTCGCAGAATCAGAACTTTTTATATATCGTAAAATAGTTTGCATTTCAAAGGGATTTCGCGAAGGTCATAACATATGTGCTTCATGAGAACTAATCGGTATAAATATTACAATTCACTTCTTTATTATGTACGTTAACTATATGTATGTTCTTTCTTCTCTATCTTCGTCCAATATGGCTACTTCCATTTATTGAATGTTGTCAAAATGATTGTTAATGGCATAAGTTACAACATGTTCTGTTGGCAGAACAGCGATCTTCACCTATCTTTTAATTCAAATTCGTCATCAAATTAATTGCAGCATATGATGTTATCTCGAGTCAATGTACTTTTAAGGTTTTTTATGATGATAATTGAATATTCACACAAGAGTAATGATAAACAAATACAAACCGATAAAATAAGATATATCATTATACAATATAATTTCTGTTAAAACTAATTGTCTATTTATCGATTTAAATGATTAGAAATAATATTAAATTAGAGTATTTTATGTAATTAAAAGAAAAGTGAAATTGCTCATTGTTATTGCTTGTTAATCTAAAATATATTTAAACAATTATAATGAGAATGCGCTGTAAATTGTATGTACATGTACACTATTATGACATAAAAACAATTTCATAGGTGAACATAAAGGGAAGTTAAATCTCGGACACAAATATATCATGTAAGTGCTTGACATTACTTAATGATTTGGATATATATATGTAAATATTTTTTACTGGGTTTAACACCGTGTAAACATAATTTAGGTCATGTTTCGGCATCCATCGCACGTAACCTAGCTTTCCTGGACCCTTGTCTATAACCAGTACTCACCCACCCTTCCACAAGGCCGGAAACTCCTCCATATTATCTAATCAATGGAGGAAAATTGACACTATTGTCGTACCCTCTTCGGGACACGATATTTCAAAACCCGGCGCGCTACCAACTGTGCTATCGAACCGAGTTATGTAAATATTTGAAACATTTAATGTACACATAGTCAACCACCGTTTATAAATGTATTGTTAATGTACAATTTTTTATAAAAACACGATCTGACATATTTTTATTAAGAAATTTGCACATCCTCCAATCACATAATTAAAAGTATCATTTGGCAAATGATAACTTAAAGCTACATTTTATCGATAATTTTTTCTGATAAGGCCACAACAAATTGATCAAGTGTTCTATGGATTTTCTAGAAAATAATGGGGCGAGCGAGCGAAGAAAAATTTAAAAAAACTTGATTCAGTTGCTTTACAACAAAGTTGTTTGAACAAATTTTCATGAGCGAGCAAATAAATCATTTTTTTAAACGGTCAAAATTAAAGTGAGAGCGGATCCATAGAACACATCATCAAGTTGATATGGCGTAATTAAATAATTTTCAGTTAGATAATGTACGTGAAGTAAAAATATATCAATATTAAGGACTAAGTTATGGATACGATGAATTTTACTCAATGTTCTTTAGATTTGACTATTCAGCATTCTTTAAGTAGCACAAAACTGCTACATTATGTCTAAAACATGATGAATACGTTTCTTAAAAATGCAGCGATTTGCTCCTAAATGTTAGTATCACCAACTTCGATTTAATTGTAAGTGACAATGGCATATTATTTTTATAAGCAAATGTTTTATCTTAATTATTTATTAAAACCAAACCCATAATCCAAAACATTACAAAAAGTAATTAATAAACTTCCAAATAATACTAAAAGTCAATGTTACTGACCAAATAAACACAGCTATCAATAGTGTCAATAGTGTGTCTCGGTAGGCAAGAATGATAAGCAAATAACTTATCTGTAAGTCTATTGAAATTTCTTTGCTGTTAACAAACTCACACATTATCAACTCTTATGTCTGCAACGACAGGGCTTTCAGCAACGTTTATATCATTCCTTTTTGCAAGCATGTTCTGACCACTCTGTATTGTTTTTTGACACGAACTGTCTTAACGTTTACATTGTCCTACCTGGGATTATGCTTACTGTGTCCTCTGTGTCTACGATGATAATGGAATGCAAGAAGTATTTGTCTGCTAAATAAGTTCTTTTAATGCAACAAGGAAATGTTAAGTCTAAGCCATAGACTGGCTATTGAATTTCTACGTCATTTAGACAATAAAACACCCACAGCGTTGCCATGTTGAGAAGAAAAAATGTTTTTTCCAAGGACAAATGGACAATTTAAAAGCATTGGTCCACGTTTCAGACTATATAAACGATCACCATAAAATTGATCTAGACAGAAGAAGCACTTAATAGTGCAAAGATCACATGGTGTCTAGAAACTTATTAGCGGTAAAGTAATTTGATTTACAACTGAATCTTGTGAAATGCTGATAAAGCGGTATGTAAGCTTAGAAGAAAGTACACTAGTCATAAATACGCAATGATTTAGTCTGTTAAAATTCTTTTGTTAGAGAGGTGATGTAAAATGGTTGAAACGTCGATTATATAAACATTTTCTAATGTTTCTGATGGACAAGAACCTTAAGTGATGATATGTATTGTAACATATTATAACAATGATGAAAATTATATATTGTAATTTGTTGGCAGGTTTGAAAATTCAATATATATATCAGGCATAAAAAACAATCTAGGACGTCGTCACTGATAATCTGTTCGATATGCGTTTACCGACAAACCAACAAACATTTATCAGCCTTCTTCTAGATTGTGGCAGTTAAAAGTAATTCCCGATATAGAAAAACTAAAGCGAAAACAATGTTAAATTTGGTCAAAATATTTTGGTATAACCGTGATACATCGTGTGTATGATTCTGAAACGAATAACGCGATAACATTCAGATCGCTATGAAAAAAAAATAATTCCTTGCCGAAACAAACTCATACCATCAGACACAAAGGCATGTGTAACTTCCAAGTAGGGACAATAATATCGTTGATATTATTAATAAGAATTTTATATGTTGGTTTATATGTAACGTTGAACTCGGAACGGAATGTGGTTTAAATTTTATCAATATTTAATAATTACGAAAAATAGTCTTTGTTGTATATTTCAATTACAGTGAAATGACTTTTTTTGTCCAACCAAACCATTATCTTTTGATATAGCAGACATAAACAAAGATACTCTAGAATATATAATACATATGTTAAAAGTCTGCTGGCATTTATTCAGATTAGATATTAATGCCATAAATAAACCAAAACATTCAAATAAAACTCCAGACATAAAACATAAAGATGTAACAATCAAGACACACACAAGTTAGTTAACATTAGCATCCTAGTGCTCTTTTATATAATCTCAATTGACAGATGCGGAAATGTTAACTGAACATCGACATTTATAAATGTCCAAGTAATTCAATATATTAGAATTTACCAACAAAAACAGTACATTTTACTTTTTTTTTATTCCGACTTTTCGGCATAAGCCTTTTTCAAGGAATATAAGTATTTTTTTTTTCAAGTAATTCAATGAAATACTTGTCTGAGGGCACTAGTTGCTGATTAATCAAACTTAACAAGGAACATATTTACGATACTATTCAATGTACGTAAAGTTTGTGCCTTGAACTTATATGTCAGATTGAATGTCATATCAATAATCAATGAAACGATACTCAGTGTTCCTAAATTACTTTTTAATACATGTAAAATATCAATTATTTGTTTTATTTTCGATACGGAAAATAAATATTGAATTATCTATCTCTTTTTATGTTTCTTCAATGTTAGTTCCTATTTTTAGAATAATCGTCATTTTTATCAAATCAAGTTGATTTCTCAGAAACTTCCTGATCCTGTAAACTACTTAATAAGGACCAACAAACGTCATTTTGAATGTATCAATCAGAATAATATATATCAAATAATATAGAATTCTGACGTCTGTAACCTGACAAACATCTACAATGAAACCAATGGTACTGTTCTAGTTACTCCCTACAGATTCGTTAAGACATTCTACACTGATATTATCTTTACGTCTCTCAGGGATATCATGGGTTGCGTGTTGTTCAAAAATATCAACTGCCTTATGACAAAAACAAACTCCCAAAGGGCATCAAGAATATTCATGGTTTGCTTTCGGTTCGTCAATTAGGACATAAGTGAAATAATAAACACTTTAGAATGGATAATATAACCTAATAATAAATTTATGTTATCGTGGAATACCTATTTAGTTTTGAAAACCTGACGTTACCGTTAAAAACAAATTGAAGAGTGTCCAGAATTTAAATTTTACAAAGGCTTGTTATAACTTTCTTGAGCGTTAGAAATACTATCGAAAGCAATATTCTTTAGCGACAATAGCGAGATAAACTTTTTGTCATCTCATCAGCTAACTGACAACTGAACAACTTCTATAATAGTGATTTTGTAACGTTTGTTGTTGCTCACATCTGTCAAATCTTAAAATAAACTGATTTATTATTCGTAACAAAGAGTGTAGTCCATCGATGCTACGAACTACGGTACTTCAATTCGAGTGCTTTTTACTTGCTTGCAAACTATAGTCTAACTTATCAGCTTCAAACACGTGTTTGTATCACTTTTATTCTAAAATGTTTTATAATAGCTGAGGATGGACACTGTACAGCAATATTTTTCAAATTGTCGATAAATAGCCTTCACTAGCGTATACATTTTCGAACAGGGCTAAACTTAAATGAAGATAACTTGTAAATGAAATAAGTTTTTTTTCATTTTTAAATTGATCTTAACAGTATACAACAACAATCAATGTAAGTGCAAGAACTCGCGTACGCCCCCTTCGCAACACAGTGAATACATTACATTCACCCGCTGCCTTAAAACGTGTCGATTATGATATTGACCTTTACTATGAACCTTTGAACATCCAATGAAAGTTTACCAAATTTCAATTCAGCTGAAAAACTTCATACGCATTTTCATTGGTTGAACGAGTAAACAACACCTTATATGGTATGATCATAATAGTGACGAATGCAACCTCGTATGACGTCATATATAGCGTGGCTATACTTTGTCTTTAAGTTCAATAAGTTGCTCTATGTTTACAGTTAAAGATCAGAGATACACATTTAAAAAGATCAATGTTTACTTTCATTTTTGTTAATGTTTCATTACTATAGCAAAACTGTCTTTGCATTTCGACATTTTGAATTTACAGGCGTGAGAATTTTTTGCATTTATTTTTAAAATCCACGTGACAGTCATGCAATTTAAATGTTTATGTGACTCTGTCTAAAAATAGAAATATCATCTTGAACGTAGTATTTTAGCAGAGGTAGAAAGTGAACGAGTGAATCTTTCGAACCGATGTATTGGAGAGTAGAACTCGCGCAAAGCGGTTTGCATAAATGTTTTTAAAAAATGATTAACATATTCTACAAGGTCTTATTTGGTATCAAAGAAAAGCAAACAAATCTTTGCGTGGTTCATTACACATTATTTAGTAAGCAACATTTTGCAAATTATTCAAATTTGTCAAGCGAAGTTTCTATTATACAATACTGTCAACATATTCAGAAATGACAAATTACCAGGAAATTTACCATTGTATTTTGATGTATCATCAATATTTTTCCATTATAAGTGAGATACCATTTTAAAATACGCTATATCCGTTCTGACATTATACTCTATAATTTATACCATAAGAGAATATTCTTTTCTGAAAAAAATCAAATTTGGTACTTCTTTGCTATATTTGGATTTGTATTATACAGACTTGAATTAGTAAGAAAACTTCATAGCATACTAAGTGCGTTGAGAAAAACAGACAATCCTTAAGAACTTTTTTGCAATTGAAAATATATCATTTTTAACTTTTTTGTCTGATGAATTAGCATAAACATTGCAACTATGATTATCAATGATTTTGTATACCCAACATAATCCATTATGAAATTATCATATTACTAAATATTGTGCCTTGGCAAATAGTTTAATTGAATTCGGTACCATACTTTTCCAATGTTCATATTGGTATGTAAGTATTTTACTGTCAAACATAGACAGTTTAATTTCACATAATGTTATGTTTAATTAGTATTCCGACAGTAACAACATCCATACCGACGTCATTTTAGAAAGCAACATAGTTATGAGGAAGTTTTAAAGCAGTGTTCAACTTATGAATATATACAAAAAGATCACCCTCAAACTAAGCTAATAACAATTAATAACTAGTACTAAATTAATTAAACACATTGGTAACAAACACATATAATTTACAAGGTACAAAATGCATGCAGATGTCAAATCGAAGGTAATTTATACGGTAAAACATTTATAAGGGTGCATAATTCAGAAATGAAAAAAAAATGTTATCGTTTTCCTTTGATCTTGTATTTCATTCCAAACTATATAAATAGCCGATTGACCAAGTACGTCGTGAATAATTTGTTGACTAGATTACATAATCTAATACAGTACCCACCAAAAGTTTGGAGACATTTTCGCTTTGTAGGCTAACTGAATAGCTTTTAACTAGAATATGATAACTGTTTATTAAGAAATGCTTTTAACTTTTGTTCTTTTTTTTGGGGGGGGTGTTATCATTATAATTATAACATGGACTTCAAAAATAGCATAAACGCATTGTTATGGAAAATAATTACTATAAACATGGTTTTGGAGGCTTTAGGATACGAATGCTGAATCTTATAAAATGTATTGCATTCACACAATTTGTTTTCATTTTACCAAAACATACTTAAATATATTAAAAATAATGATTCTAATGATTCTAATAATTAAAAGAAGTATTTACTAAAAACATACTTAAATATATTAAAAAATAATGATTCTAATGATTCTAATGATTAAAAGAAGTATAATAAATATTTTGTGTCTCCAAACTTTTGGTGGGTACTATAAGGTTAAATGTTTTAAACTCTTCATAGTCTACTCTACGTGTTCAAATGTATTTTCAAGATTTTAGACTATTATATGACACGGTAGCAATACCTTGGCGATTCCCTAAAAAATACATTCTAAATAAACGTAGCTTAGCCTAGCGTAGGTTTCATGGAAATTTGACAAGAACTAAGAGATCATCAGCTCTTTAAAACTCTGAGTCGAAGCGGATTTTCCACCGTTCTCTTCTTCACACCGTAGCATTTATGATGTCATAGTCACGTGGTAATGTCATCGTGATACAATACACTTTATAATAATACGAGCGATCAGAATAGTATACAATCTTAAAAATATCAAGTTTTAAATGGATAAAACTACGAGCAATAACAATCCTGATTATGGTTGCCTCCCTATTCTCAGCATATTATTTTAAAGATATTTCCAACTCATGGCATTTTGCTGAATCATTGTGAAGTAATCATATTTGGTTGAAATATGACAGAATATGACAAAGGATTCATTATAAAGTATCCGGGTATTGTTTATGAAACATGGTGGCTGACATATTAACAATGACATATGGTGGGAAAAAACATTTGTTCTGCCGAAAACATAAATTCCGAAGTAAAAGGAAATCGGAGTGTGGTATTATGTGATATATCAGTGTTGACAATAGACGTCCGTAAACAATAGATTACATAACAATAAAATATTATCAAAACATGTGTGTATGACTGAGTCACAAGACAACAATGTTAAAAGCAGTTCCCATTCCATCCATAATATCATCTTTGACATTCATATGTCGTATTTTTATGTTCACATAACTTACATTTTAGTTCTTCATGTTGATTAAATGAAAGCGGTCGGTACAACATTAATATCATTTTCATGTCTTGATGAAACATTTAGACATTTAAATATTTCAATATTAGTAGTTATCGTTACAAAAGTAAACAAGCGCCATTGCAAATATTCAGTGTTTTAGAGCTACCATCAACTGTAAATTTTGCATTTAACAATTATTTTTTCTATCTAACCAATATGTTATACACTGATTAAATATCTTTCGCTTAATCAAGATAGGATACTATGTATGATATAGTAGTTTCTTTTTTTATTGTAACTACCTCGTAAGACATCAACATGATATTTTAATTCACAGCTATTGTGTTACATGACCTAGATCTATGAATTGTTAGCATATATTTCTTATAGTTTTACATACATTTCATTTTAAATACAGTATTTGTTATTGAAAACAATATTTCGTTGGTTCTTCATACCTAAACAGGAAATTTCATCAGTTATTCTTTTTCAATTGAGGTCAGGGTTGATATGAAACAGAAAATTACATCAAAACACTAAATAAATTCTTATTGTTTTTGATTACCTACAAGTAGAAAGTTTTTAGTCGCAGACTATTTTCTGTATCTGATTCATGTTTAAGTATTTATGGTGTAATTAAGATGAAACAGTTAGATTTTCGCGCATTATTACTAATCCTTTATCTAAACTAGATACTGTATGCGTATTGAGAAAACTATTGTGTATTATTGTGTAATATAAACCATGAACTGTCATTTTAAATATATCACTTACTATACTATACGTCAAACAATGTTGAAAACTTACAATATTCTGACGTCTGTAACTTGCCAAACATCTACAATAAAACCCATGCTAACGGTGTAGTTACTCCCTTAAGATTGGTAAAGACAGTCTAAAATGATATTATTCTCACAATTGATTAAAGACAGAAAATAACTATCATAGTTTGATAAACTAGTATTGACAAATGTTGGCTATGTTTCAGAGGGATTGTTTTTCAACACTATTTTGCCACTTTCAAATGTAATTTTAAGTATTCGTATTTACAATCTTGTTCATTTTTACATAACATATGATTTACAAAATGTTTTTGAAATGTGTTATTGTTTTTTATGAACTCTTAAGCCGATTACCCAGCATTTTATCAGCATAATAGTGTTACTGTTTTGTATGACGAAGTATTATTATTTTAAATGATATTATTCTCACAATTGATTTAAGCAGATGTAAACTTTTAATGACACAAGATAGCTATGAGACAGTATTTGTCTTGCTTATTGTTCATTATATCAACAGTATTTTATCAATACAAAACTTGCAAATCACATCTGAAATAATTCCATATGTGTTTGTGTTATTTTAACACAACCTGAGATTTGATAAAACATTTTGTGACTTTTCGAAGATTTATACTGCTTGATCAAAAGCAATACTGTTCTGTTTTATCAATTGATCATTTTTGTAATACACAAAAAATGAAATCACCAGCTACTGTATACACGCAAAACTTTATTCGTCTAGCAACAGCTGTATAAAGACATTTTATGATCAAATCAATTATATACATATACTTGATAATAATATCAGAGACGATGATTGTCAATGGAGGACATTTCTTATTGCATATGTATCCTTGGCATAAAAACACAGCAAAATTGATGCAGGTCTTTTAGATTCAATTGTTTCATTCTACGATTATCAATTTGTATAAATTTCACCGTCAAACACATATTTATCAACTTAAAATAAACAAAATAAATAAAAGCACAGTCCTTATATATATTACAAACAGCTAAGTGAAACTCTTTGCTGTGATAATAACTGTGCAACATTTAAATATTGCTTGCAGAGTTCTTAAAATGTCGAATCAAAGAAAATATTACACTATTCTTTGTGGGTGTCATTTAAGTTGGATTTTATTTCTGTAACCGGTTTCAATAAATATTGAATTAATTAATGAGTGTTAATTAATTTTAATCTTCTGATAACCTTTACATGCTTATGACGTAAGTAGGAATATAAACGCTATTAATGGATTTAGAATACTGCTATAATATTTATGGCAGTAAAATCCCACATGTTCCAGCCATGGGTAATGACAAAATCATACGAGGAGTTTTATAAGGACATTCGAAAAGTCTAATTTTCTTTTTTCTTTAATTAATGTTTTGTTCCCTTTTAATGCAATGTTTGTGCACACTACATCTAGTCTGCACATTCAATTTAAATGACACATTATTTTTCGTTATTTTTTTCAACTTATATGTTGCATGCATGACTTGATAAATGCAGAGTAGTATAAAACAGCTTTTGCATATTTCAATATTGCAATATTCAATCATTGAAATTCAACAATATATTCAGGGAAATTGTCGGCATGCTCAGACAATTGATAACATCTCTTTGTTAAGTATGGTATTTCAAATTCACAATTTAATCGTATGTTCTTGGCCTGCCAATTCTCGCTAATGGATAACCACATGTGCAAATGCAAGCGTCTACTGATCATGCAATATGCAAATGATCACGTGCAAGAATTCAAATTTATTTACATCCCATCATTCATTTGTACAGATGTTACATCGCATTTATGTATCAGAGGTTCAGATGCAAGTGTATATAGAGATAACTTGTTCTGTTTTAGACCGTACCATACCAGTAGTAACCACACTGCAGTTTTGATAAAACAAGAACACATATCTTCATTTTAAAAGAAGATCAAGGCTACAGTTATCTAAAAATCAGTCGACAAAGGAAAATATTTGAAATTTAGGCACTGTTTACACTGGAACTATGTTTTGGTTAATTAGTTCCTTATTTCCTTAATTTAATTTGGTGAATACACATTCCAATTTTGTGACTGTGTCTATTTTAGCATCATGTTTCTGGTTTGTATTGGTTTCACCTCACGACAACCAATATCAATGCATCGTAGTTGCATTAAATAGCAAGCTTGACCTCGAATTCTGATTTACTTGGTCTATTATCTGTCACCATAAGTCATACCTTTCTATGAAAATGTACGTCATTGGTTTTGTATAAGAAGAGCTATTGGACTCCATGTTGAGTTGTTTGTGAAATAAGGAAAGGGGAAGGAAACCTGTTTTGTAAACTGGTTCGATAAGTCAAATACAAAGAGAAAAACACAATAGAATGATCGTTAAATTTATATCTTTCATTGTAAATGCGTGTTATGTTTCAATGATGAATTCCGACTTTCACAAACCAGCAAATAATTCATTTCTAGATAAATATTCAGACGTTATACGATGCTCACATGATTAAGTATAACATTAAGAATTAGGATATCAGAGAAATGTATTTCATGGTGGTACGAACAAAGAAGTAACAAATAACACCTGGCGGTACTACTTGTGAAGTTATAGCTTTATAAAACGTAAACATACTAAAACTGACAGTAGATATACAGAAAAGTTTCAAGTTTCTTGATAGTGATCAGATAGATATTTACAATGATCGGCTATATAACAACACACCTACTGATTGTTACAATGAAATGATTGAAATATAGTTAATTATCATTCGTTACATTTTAATTTGTTTAATCTAACATATAGCATGAACTATAAATGAGCCTCCAAAGTCATCTCGTATAGCTCTAACATTGACAGATGTCAAAATGCAAAATGGAGCGGTGTTTTTTCTCAATTGTAAACCTGATTCAATTAAATTAGTCTAGGAGGAGATTTTTTATAATAATGGAATTAAACACCTTTTAATGTGTGTATAATTGAAAAGAATGCATTAAATTCCATTACCACGGCACAAAATTGTAATTAGTTTATAAATTATGAAAGTCTGTATCATGTGGTTTCAGTCTATTTGACAAATTATGCATGAAGCAATTTTAATTTTCTACTTCGTAATTAAATTCCAATTAGCAAAACACTTTTAGCTATACAGTATAAGCTTTGCAAAACGTCTCAATACTAAACAAATCTTCTGCTTTCCTTAATTTCCCTAAACTCTGAACAACAACATGTTTTTGTCCCTCCTGAAGAGTGTGACTCAAGAGAAATAGTACTTGATTAGTCAATAATTAATCATAATATATATTTTGTATGTTTATATCAGTAATCCTCATTTCTAAATTGTACGACAACAATCTTCTGATTTAACATACATAAAGGACGTTTCGTAGCTGTAGTCAACGTGTTCAGTTCCTTTAGATTTAACTATACACAATTTTATCATAGTATTATGAAACGAGTCAACACGAAGAGAAAATAAACGTAATTATCAATGATTTCATTTGAAGTAAAATGAACTTATAACTTTGTATGAATAATACAAGCGGATATTATTGTGATGTAATTATTGTATTCTTATCTTTGTTAATCACTACAAACTGTATAGTTTTTGTGAATAAATGTATGTTATGTTCTGTTTTGTTCTGATATTATAAAAAAACATGTAATTATTGTGTCTGGTTGACCATGGTATATATTAACTATAAGTAAGCTTATTGCCATATACCGATTATCCATAGAATATTTGTTAATTTCTACAGACACTGCAAATACGACATAATTTTGATATACTTTTAGATTATTTATTATTTAATTATTTTGTTAAAGAAATACTGGTAAATACAACTGGACTATGAATAAACCTATCCAACAGAAGAAAGTAAATTGGCAATTCGTGACGAAAGCACATTTTTATAATGCAGAAAAGTACAGACATTACTTCGTTAATATTAGAATTCATCATTACCCTTGGGATTTCCACAACTGGTAAAGCTCCCAACGTGTGTGATGTTTAATTGAATTAGACTTGTAAAAATACAACATATTCAGCAGCTATGTTCAACATCTGTCAGTGTTATCATGGTTTATTCTAAATGCAGGATACACATTTAGAAACCTGCATGTTCTTAGCATGCAATTTAGATTATATAATCTGCTTCTTTTCAATTAACACGCGTCCAAAACTTCCCTCTTTAAATATTAACTAAATCAAAGTAACCATAATTGTCGCATTATATTGTATTATATTGTATTATTTCTACATGGCATGTGTTGAGTTGTGATGTCCGTATTTATTAAATACACTATGTATGCATTTTTCAGAAACAGTAGAGCCCGAACAATTTATGAAGTACAAAATGTACATGTAAATTATATGTTATAAAACTATTGCATGCTTTCAAAATAATACAATGTGGTTAGTAAATCGATTACTTGATTAAAACGTGTTTCAATAATTTAGTGTTTTATGACAATACTAAAATGATTTAAAGCAAGCCAAAACTAATTTAAGAAGTAATTGCCATGTTTAAAAGATTTAAGACAGATCTTGCAACACAGTATAGCTTATTGACCCTTTTCTACATACGAACTCGTTGATTAACTTATTTACCCAAGAAAGTCATTATTAACACTTTCAACATAATGTAACTTCTTTGCAGCATTTTTGTGTCTTTCTGTAGTCCATAGTTCTGTAAAATAAAATCAAAAAGTTTCATTTTATATCTGCTCAGTCCAACAAAGCACAAGTTGTTTTGTCGTTCTATTATCAATATTAAAAAATTCGTTGTTAAGCAATTTTAAGTCTTCGTATAAAACGATTCTCAAGTATTCTATGTGTGTTTTCATTGATGTAAAAGCACGTTGATAATCAAACGAATATTTCCACGATACAATTTTGTTAAACTGTGTTGGAGTGGATTTCAGTTTCACATAAAATGTATTCAACTTCAAGTAATAGCATGCACTATCTCTACTTGAGCCATTACCAAGCAAAGGTTAATTGAAGGTTTAAGTCCATAATGGTCCATTTATTTTTGTAACTTATAATTAAAGAAACTAGTTTTAAAAAAAAACACACGCCTGTTTGTGTGTAATATTTTGCAGTTGTTTGACATGTCGACGTTTTCTTTAACTTGCAAACTGATAATATTGCTTAGTATTTATTACAGAAAAAATCAATTACAAGGGTAAAGCCAATGTTGCTTAATATATTTTAAACACCATTTTAATTTTCTCGATTGCCAACTTTAATAATGCTGTATCTGCTTTTATGCATTGTAATTTACAAATAAACGTAGATGTTTCATGAATGAAATCAAATGACATTTTGTTCAAAAGAATATGTGTTGATTTAATAAAATGAGCGTTTCATGAGTTTTAACTCTTGCATTTTACACATATTAATTTCACGAACGTCAACTTTAGAACACATTAGAGTGATTGTAAAATTATTGAATTGAATGAATCTCCAGCAATGCGTCGCTGTTGACTATTCCATTTCGACATCTGTCATTATTGTGAGCATACGTGATGATAACAGGAATCTCATGTAAATCAATGGTGACTTTAATTTACATCATATAAACAATGTTTTGCAATTTGTCATATCATACAGTTCTTTATTTAGATAAAATATACATTTAGTCTTTATCGAGACAACTCTATCAGCTGATTCAATTATTAAGTCAATAGTTACATTATATAAAATAATTTCTTTTACTGAAAAATTGTATCGTTAAATTATAAGTTAAGTTATTAGTACATAAGATGTTTAGATATGTGCTATGCATGGTGTAAATTCATGTTGAGTTGGAACATGAAATGCAAACAAAAAATCTTTACTTTTGTACAATACTTAAAGTCACAGAAACATATATAAGTTTCGCATTCACCATTTGTATTAGCGTATGTATTATAAATCTATAAGTCCCCGTCCTGATAACAAGCCTGTCAAATATAAATAATATTTACTTAATTACATGCATTCTATATATTCTTTGTTTTATATAGACCCATTTGATAATATACAGTAATGTAGTTTTAAACAGAGAGAGTGCAATTGTCCCGAGAATTTCATTGACATAACAACAACACTTTCTTCTTTAAACTTGCAGTTTATTCAAGAACAATTCTTTAATAGATTGTTTAACACCTTGCAGATCGTTATTTATCTGAACGTATTCTTAAAGGAGAACTTCATATTTCAAATCCCCACACGAAGTATAGTTAATGATAATACACACGCAATCTAAACATTTCTTACCTCTTAATTTTGACAGTTCTGAACGTAAGAAGAATGCTATGCGTTTAACTTAATTATAATGATAAAAATCAAAATTGTGCTGTTATTCATCGATTTACAGAACAAAAATCAAGATAGTAAGAAAATTATATTTTCTTAGAAAAATGTTCAGATTATTTTAACTCGGATATATAATAGCGTACAGCATATGCTCTGATTTTTCTAAGAAATGCATTTTTATTCTGTATTTGGCCGTTTGTCAAATTATCGTATAACTAGCCATTTACATTAGGCTGAAACTTCATGAACAGTAAAGAAAAAACAACGTCTTCATCTCATTATACAATGTATGTCCACAGATTATTATTTGATGAGTATCTCATTAATAAGTCATACAAGAAATGACTCGTACTTTGTTCTACTGTTTTTTGTTTTTTTTTTACAATACTACAATAGTTTCTAAGTTTTAAATATATGACATTATGAACCAACACGATCCCAGACTTTTTTTTGCAAATTATACCATTCTTGAAAAAAATGTACAGGTATCAGTAATTAGCCAAAGGGATACAAAGATACCGTTAGTTCAAACTATAGAAGACAATGCTAAGCCAGTTATGGAGTTTCAAATATTCGTCATGTTTATGTTGGATGATATCTAAATGTTTTAAGTCGTAGAAATATAAACAAACATTTTTTATTACATCAATAAATAACAGGTAGCATATTATGCCGATTGCGTTGAACTAACTATCCAATAATGTATCTACTAAATAGAATTGAAAATTAAGAATTGAAGCGACAAATCAATAAGGTTATTGATAAAAAAACACCATTATACTTTAAAGTTTACGTTGGCGAAAATGGCTTCTTCAAAATCTTTATTTTTTAAAACTATGGTAATTAAGCTATCACTAAATTCAAGCTGAATATTATGGGTTAGTTGTATTATATTTTATTCTAACATTATTATTTGCCTTCATTATTGTTCATTTGATTGTTTTACATGCGTCTATCAAGATTTGTGTATTTTACAATACATCGATCCGGCTCTATAGCTTTGATCGTCTAAATGATATAATTAAATTGATTTTGTGCTAAAGTACGCCACGTAGAGGTCTAGATATTAGTGATTGCTGACTTGTAGACAGGAACTCACTCAAGGACAATATTTAATGATCTGCAACCACTTAATAAAGTACTTTAAACAATGATGCGTGTCAATATCAATATGCTTATCATAAGCATTATCTTTAGAATGCTCATGAAACATTTCAATAAAGATAATGATAATTTTATGAACCTGAATTTTATCTTTATTGCTCCAAAATAAGCGTGAATACACGGATACCGGAGATAAATGATAGAGATAATAGTACCAACATTATTTACGCCCTCTGTATTGATTTTAGCAATTTGCATTGTTTGTAGGCAACCCTGTATGTTAATCACGATTTTGTTATATTTACATTAGATGTATTACTTTAAGTGTTTTTGTATTTTACATTTTCATCAAATATTTACATGAATATATTTAGCTTATCAATTTAGAAGTACTGTTATATTTTTTTTTTAAATAAAGAAGTCTTCATAAAATGGCGTTACCAGGCACATTTGCTAATGCAGCGTCTTCCGTCGGATTTATTTTTATCTATGATTTTCATAAGTGACTATTCGTTGTATTAAGATGCATTTATAGTAAATTGCTTAATCATGCATTATAATGTTGAAGAAAAACATCAAGATGAAGTGGATTCCTAATCAAAATAGCACATTTGTTTCCCTATGCCTTTTTTTAAGAAACTGACATAATAATTTATTTGTACAATATTTATCTGGAATATTTATTGAAGTAAATAAATCAAACAGTTAATAAATAAATAATATTGAATTGATAATTTAACATAAGGTAACATTAACCAAAATGTCAGTCTAAAATCAAGTGAAAAGTGTAATAAATTATAAAGATTAAGCTAGCTTGCAAATGATTGGCATAATTATATAACATAAATATTTTTCTTAACATATTATTTGTTTATGATAACATTTTAAGATACAGAATGTATTTTGTCAAGTTTGCTTATACATGTATTTTGTATTAATAAATGGTTTTGGTAAGGTAAGTTAACAAATCAACTTGCAGTCAAATATAGTCAGAATGATGCAAAGTAAGAATGTGCTGACATTAAAACGTCATTGGATTTCATATGTTGGCAAACCAGTACTTATTAATTTTATTCACTAAGTAGGTCTTTAAAAACAAAATTGATCATCATTAAAACTGACTAAATTATATAATGCAAGACCATTAGAGCGTGTTTAATAATTATGAATCATTTTTTTTGTTCCAGCCTTCATAACATTAAGAAACAGACGCTATTACTCGTGATCATCAGCATATCGTACGATCGTTTTTTTCATTTGGTGCAATTGTGCATCGTTTTATCACAAGAAAAATATGTTAGCGGTGATATAGAAAGCTATTAAAAGGAGAGCCAATTTTTAACGATCTACAACCACTTGCTCAGAGACTATTAACAAAGAAGCATGTTGATATCAATTTTCTTATCGAAGTGCATCGATAAAACTTTCATGAAACATTTCAATAAAGATAAAACTCATGATAATATAAAATACAGTAATAATGCCGATAACGATGTGAACTTTAGAACTCGCATTGTATAGCACGTATAGCTCTCCATAAATATTCTGAATTTAGACTTCCGCTACTGTTTTGATGTATTTTATCATTGTTTCTTAACTTTTCCCAAATCAAAAGATCTATTTATGATGTTAATACAAAATTTAGTCCATAAAAATCCACTTATTTTTATGAAAGGTCAAAGAAAAACCGTTTTAATTTTTACCGGTTTGCCGATGTTACCATTAAATGTATTTGTTGTATAACGAATGAAGTCTATGGTTATTATTTTTGTTAACAGTTTTGAATTTTTTCAATTCATTATAGAACGTAATACAAAGTAAAATACAAATCAAAATTCGTATAAAGACATTTTGAATATTTTACAGGTGATAAATGACAAACAGGTTGGAATGTTTGAAATATTTAGAATCATGGAGAAATTACTTTTAAATTTACCTAATGTTGAATTTAATCTTGTACCAAAACATAATATGCAAATTATTTCCTATAAAACCTTGAATGTATTAATTTGATATAAATAACAGTTCAATTTGCTCGTTTTACAAAGCAAAAAAAAAAATATTACGCAGATAAACAAATTTTGGTTTTGGCAGAATGCTGCATGGAAAACAAGTTTACAATCCAAAAACATTTTATATGCAATAACAAGTTAAATGAACAAAAAATGTGAATATATGTATTTTATATTGTCATTTGGAAGTGATACAATGGTGTTACTTTGTTGAATGAATATTACGAGCCATTTGGGATTTTGTATATTGACATGCTAGTGTTGATATGTTGAAACAACACGCAAGTCGTTGTATCCCTCCAAAACATAGCTACCATTTGTCAATACTAGTTTATCAAACTATAATGGTTATTTCCATTTTTAATCAACTGTGAGAACAATATTATTTAAGACTTTCTTTATGAATCTTAAGGGTGTAACTACACCGTTAGCATTGGTTTTATTGTTGATGTTTGGCAAGTTACAGACGACAGGATATTGTTAGTTTTCTACGTTTTTCGATGTACATTTGTCCAAGTGAAGTACATGTGTATTTAGAGGGATTAATAGTGGAATTTCTAGTACGTCTTACATAGTACTTTGAATGTAACTCTGTTATTCTTGCATCAAATTATAGATAAATAGATTATTCAACAGCTTGCGAATACTAATTTATATTAAGGATGTGCCTTTTAAAAGGTGTTCATTTTTTATTTTCCAAAACAGAAGCGTATCCATGTGACTTATATGGCGCACGCATCATACACGTCTAATATTTACACCTCTAAATGTCAGAAATATGCATTCTGAAATGATGCACTTATGAAACAACGTCTTGCACGCATCATTGTGTGTCGTTAAACATAATTTTAAAATTATAAATAGCATTTTAAGATACATAAAATGCTGCTAAAGAACGGGCTATAATAAGTCTTGTGCATGTGTATTTCCTTTGTTTTCTAGACATTATAACTTAACCTAGTTCGGCTCTGTGCATCAGATAACAGATACTTCGTATACGTGTATAGGAAATTCTATACATGTATAAAGAGTGTCGTCATGAGCGACCCTAATCGCTTACATTTCTTCGTCATATTTAACTAAATGATATAATGATCAACGGCATTAAAACGAAATAAACGAGCAAATTTAGAATGTTAATTTAATAATGGTTACAAAGAGTTTTTATAACTTTTGATTATCTTTTTGATAATTAGTAAAATGTGAGTAGGTGTATAAAAGGTAGCGTGTTATCAAGCGTGCATGTTTGCCAAAAAAAATTGCTTGTGTAATATAAGATAATATGCAGATAACTTTTAGACATATTAGCGATGGTATATGTCGACTTCACTTGTTTTCGAAAAAAAATTGATTGGTTTATTCAATGTTAGGAATGAACGCTTGATTAGAACAAATATGATTAGAAGGTTGCTCTTGATAAGATAGTTTGTCCATTTCAGCTCTTTTAGGCCTGCATATTGGACAGACAACCTATCTGAACTAAATTATAGTTCTATCGTGAAAATAGGTTGCACTTTTAATAACAAAAGCAAAGTGTCTACTTGTGTTGTGTGCTTTTGGTCCGCTATAAATTTACATATACGCTTTATATTAGTTGGTACTAAGTGACATCTAAGCTACATGTATGATTAATGTGTTTGGTTTGCAACTTTATTAAAAATGACCACTAATCAATTGGTCCGACATATAACTTGACACCATTTAAATAAAGAAACTTAAGAAGACTATGGCGATTTTTTTTTCAATTGAACTAGTTATTCTTCTTGCAAAAATAGCAATAAATTTCTGGCAAAGGAAGACAAACTGTTTATTGGTCTAAGTCTTGTTTGAGGACCACTGATTAGTAGTGCCACTCTGATTAGTAATTAGCATTTTCTATTTGTTTTGATGAACACTAGTCCTTTTCATGTCGACAGGACCTGACAGATTCACTAGAATTTCTGCAATGTTTTGTCTCTTTTTTAAATAAGCATTTGAAACATGCTCCATTGCATTGTGCACATTAAATTCCTATATGATTATTATCCTATACTTGTTGAATTTTTACATAGTGCACGTTTCTTTAGAAGTGGTAGTAACTAGAAATTGAGTTCAAGATTATTTATCTAAAATCAATACTATTATATCAGCGTATACTATATCTTAACTTGATTCTCGAACTTAATCAAATGCTCTACTCATTCAGAATGTGAAACGATATGGAATAATTTAAATGATATGAACAAGCATCACGCGAATATGAAATCAAAATAGATAGAACCAACGGGAAAAAGAAACTATATGCAAATTGAAAACTGTATATAACAAATTTTATATTTATTTATGTTTTCTGATTTTTAAAAGATATGCTGATGGCAAATATACTTGATATACACGAAAAGAGAAATGATTTAAAATCAAGATACAATATGAAAGACACCATATTATACTAAAACGTACAGCTCAATATACGCATATACATTTTTTAGTCGTTCACATTTGTAAACTATAAAGTACTATGAAAAGTTCAATAATTAGTCATTTTGACAGCAGATTTGACAACAAATCATGGAACCATACCATGCAATGTCTAGTCAAGTCTATGCATTTATAGATATTTTCCTTTCTTTATTGATGATGGTTGTTTAACGATTAAAACCCATTTTCTCTTTTTGGGTAACCACATGAATAGTTTTAAATGTTTAATGAAAGCGTTGATGTAAGCGGTTATGTACCAGAATAATTATGATTATGATACTAAAAAGGTTGCACCAAATAAGCGGATAATTCTGGATTCTTAATTCAGGTAAAAAAATATGTCAGTAATAATTTCTATTTGAAAAAGACCAACGTGTATTGTTGTTATTACTTACAAACATGTATTTGTTCACTCATATAAGACTTTGGATGAATTGAACTAAACTAACTGATCCTTGCCAATTGCATTTTCTATCGCATCCTTTTATAAAATGATCAATTGTTTTATGCCACATCATATTCATTACGCAAAAACCTTCTCCCATAACTCACATAAAACAAGCCCAACATTGTTCAAATTCGTATTTTGTCATTTTTGAACTCATTTTCGCTCGCTGATGAAAACCAGATTGTCTTTTTAAGAAGATTACAAACATATAAATCAGGAATCGTAATAACAGTGTGTATAATTTTGTTCTGTTCTCTCACTGTCATAACAGACAATATTAATATTGAAGAATTTTAGAACAATGTTGAGAACGTCCATTCTGTTCATTTGAATTGCTTCTTTTACGTTCAAGTGATAACATTTTTTGATCAGTTGTCATAATACTCAGGATAACTACTATGCTTTGTCGATATAAATGAATGCATCACACAGTATTGAACAATGTAAAAAATGTATAAAAAGCATGCATCAAAGGAGAAGTGTATTAATGTAATAATTAAAACTCAATACTTTTGAATTGCTTTAATTGTTCTTTAAAATGCAACTTCATTATGCACTAGGATTTCTATTCTGTTATCATAAAAGTATTATTTTGGATTGAAAGCTATCTGATCATGTTTATGTTTATATCCAACTTATCAAAAAGTTAGAGAAAAACTACAAGAACAACACAATAGAATTAATAACTATGTTATTAAGATTTAATTAATAAGTAATACTTTTATAAAATGCCAATTATAGAAGAAATGGTTACGTTTGATGGTTATCCAAACACAACAGAAAGTTAATTAGGACAAATCTAAATCAGTATTTGATCAACTGACAGATATAGTTTAAATCAGAAACATGAACACATTACAAAATTACAAAGGGTATTACTATAATTTTCCACAAGGAAACAGTCTTATACTACTTTGTTATTTTGTTATAATTGATCATCATTAAAAACTGACTAAATTATATAATGCAAGACCATTAGAGCGTGTTTAATAATTATGAACCATTTTTTTGTTCCAGCCTTCATAACATTAAGAAACAGACGCTATTACTCGTGATCATCAGCATATCGTACGATCGTTTTTTTTTATTTGGTGCAATTTTGCATCGTTTTATCACAAGAAAAATATATTAGCGGTGATATAGAAAGCTATTAAAAGGAGGGCCAATTTTAACGATCTACAACCACTTGCTCTTAGACTATTAACAAAGAAGCATGTTGATATCAATTTTCTTATCGTAGTGCATCGATAAAACTTCATGAAACATTTCAATAAAGATAAAACTCAGGATAATATAAAGTACAGTAATAATGCCGATAACGATGTGAACTTCGGAACTCGCATCTTATTTCCGACACTTGCACGTATAGCTCTCCGTAAATATTCTGAATTTAGACTTTCGCTACTGTTGTGATGTATTTTATCATTGTTTGTTAACTTTTCTCAAATCAAAAGATCTTTTTATAATGTTAATCAAAAGTTTAGTCCATAAAAGTCCACTTATTTTCATGAAGGTCAAAGAAAAACCGTTTTAATATTTACCAGTTTGCAGATGTTACCATTAAATGTGTTTGTTGTATAACGAATGAAGTCTGTGGTTATTTTTTTTGTTAACAGTTTTGAAATTTTTCAATTCATTATAGAACGTAATACAAAGTAAAATACAAATAAAAAATCGTATAAAGACATTTTGAATATTTTACCGGTGATAAATGACAATCAAGTTGGAATGTTTGAAATATTTGCAATCATGGAGAAATTACTTTTAAATTTACTTAATGTTGAATTTAATCTTGTACCAAAACATAATATGCAAATTATTTCCTATAAAACCTTGAATGTATTAATTTGATATAAATAACAGTTCAATTTGCTCGTTTTACAAAGCAAAAAATAAATATTACGCAGATAAACAAATTTTGGTTTTGGCAGAATGCTGCATGGTAAACAAAATTACAATCCAAAAACATTTTATATACAATAAGTTAAATGAACAAAAAATGTGAATATGTGTATTTTATACTGTCATTTCGAAGTGATACAATGGTGTTACTTGAATATTATGAGCCATTTGTGTTTTTGTATATTGACATACTATCGTTGATATGTTGAAACAACACGCAAATCGTGGAATCCCTTGGAAACATAGCCAACATTTGTCAATACTAGTTTATCAAACTATGATAGTTATTTTCTGTTTTTAATCAATTGTGAGAACAATATCATTTTAGACTGTCTTTATGAATCTTAAGGGTGTAACTACACCGTTAGCATGGGTTTTATTTTTGATGTTTGGCAAGTTACAGACGTCAGAATATTGTTAGTTTTCTACGTTTTTCGATGTGCATTTGTCAAAGTGAAGTATTTAGAGCGATTAATAGTGGGATTTCTAGTACGTCTTACATAGTACTTTGAATGCAACTCTGTTATTCTTACATAAAATTATAGATAAATGGATTATTCAACAGCTTGCGAATAATAATTCATATTAAGGATGTGCCTTTTTTAAAAATGGTGTTCATTTTTTTATTTTCCAAAAAAGATGCGTATACGTGTGACTTATATGGCGCACGCAAATTTATCATACACGTCTTAATATTTACACCTCTAAATGTCAGAAATATGCATTCTGAAATGATGCACTTATGAAACAACGTCTTGCACGCATCATTGTGTGTCGTTAAACATATATTTTAAAATTATAAATAGCATTTTAAGATACATAAAATGCTGCTAAAGAACGGGCTATCATAAGTCTTGTGCATGTGTATTTCCTTTGTTTTCTAGACATTATAACTTAACCTAGTTCGGCTCTGTGCATCAGATAACAGATACTTCGTATACGTGTATAGGAAATTCTATACATGTATAAAGAGTGTCGTCATGAGCGACCCTAATCGCTTACATTTCTTCGTCATATTTAACTAAATGATATAATGATCAACGGCATTAAAACGAAATAAACGAGCAAATTTAGAATGTTAATTTAATAATGGTTACAAAGAGTTTTTATAACTTTTGATTATCTTTTTGATAATTAGTAAAATGTGAGTAGGTGTATAAAAGGTAGCGTGTTATCAAGCGTGCATGTTTGCCAAAAAAAATTGCTTGTGTAATATAAGATAATATGCAGATAAGTTTTAGACATATTAGCGATGGAATATGTCGACTTCACTTGTCTTCGAAAATAAATTGATTAATTTATTTAATGTCAGGAATGAACGCTTGTTTAGAACAAATATGATTAGAATGTAGCTCTTGATAAGATAGTTTGTTCATTTCAGCTCTGTTAAATGAAAGCGTTGATGTAAGCGGTAATGTACCAGAATATTTATGATTATGATACTAAAAAGGTTGTACCAAATAAGCGGATAATTCTGGATTCTTAATTCAGGTAAAAAATATGTCAGTAATAATTTCTATTTGAAAAAAACCAACGTGTATTGTTGTTATTACTTACATACATGTATTTGTTCACTCATATAAGACTTTGGATGAATTGAACTAAACTAACTAATCCTTGCTAACTGCATTTTCTATCGCATCCTTTTATAAAATGATCAATTGTTTTATGCCACATCATATTCATTACGCAAAAACCTTCTCCCATAACTCACATAAAACAAGCCAAAAATTGTTCAAATTCGTATTTTGTCATTTTTGAACTCATTTTTTGTTCGCTGATGAAAACCAGATTGTCTTTTTAAGAAGATTACAAACATATAAATCAGGAATCGTAATAACAGTGTGTATAATTTTGTTCTGTTCTCTCACTGTCATAACAGACAATATTAATATTGAAGAATTTCAGAACAATGTTGAGAACGTCCATTCTGTTCATTTGAATTGCTTCTTTTACGTTAAAGTGATAACATTTTTTGATCAATTGTCATAATATTCAGGATAACTACTATGCTTTGTCGATATAAATGAATGCATCACACAATATTGAACAATGGAAAGAATGTATAAAGAGCATGCATCAAAGGAAAAGTGTATTAATGTAATAATTAAAACTGAATACATCTGAATTGCTTTAATTGTCCTTTAAAATGCAACTTCATCATGCACTAGGATTTCTATTCTGTTATCATAAAGTATTATTTTGGATTGAAAGCTATCTGATCATGTTTATGTTTATATCCAACTTATCAAAATGTTAGAGAAAAACTATAAGAAACACACAGTAGAATTAATAACTATGTTATTAAGATTTAATTAATAAGTAATACTTTTATAAAATGCCAATTATAGAAGAAATGGTTACGTTTGATGGTTATCCAGACACAACAGAAAGTTAATTAGGACAAATCTAAATAAATATTTGATCTACGGACATATATAGTTTAAATCAGAAACATGAACACATTACAAAATTTCAAAGGGTATTACTATAATATTCCACAATGTAACAGTCTTACACTACTTTGTTATTTTACACACCATGTGTATAATTAAAAAAAAATTTAACCTGGCATATCAGTCCAGACCACTCGAAATTTATGTCTTTGTTGTAAGTAAACCCAATCATACGACAAGGAAATTCTAAATGAATTAAATTCGACGTTCGCAGACACATCATGTTTTCAATGAATAATCATTGAATTTTCGATTTGATGTAGTGTTTAGATGACTTTAATGTAAATGATTACAAAATAAATGAAATCGTAACAATAATGATTGATTCTAAATTAGCATTATTATTTTAAGTACATAGATATTGCGAAACACAGTGCAATAACATTTAACCTTTGTGAGTGTATCGTCTGCGCCTAATAGTTACTGACTTCTGGTATTAACAATAACAAACAACAATGTCGTTTCATTGAACTGTGAGTATAAATGCTATAGATGCCCTGATAAAAAAATGTTCTTTTCAGATGACAACAATAGATAAGAAAAACTCTATTTTTCAGTATAACATCTATTTTTGAAGTCTATTAAGACAAATGCGTGTTTTTATGGATTTAATCAATCAAATGATCAGAGCCCATTGTTGCTGTCTGTGATGGTCTAAAATACAAAGTTAAATGTTTCTTATATAGGTTTTAATCGAAACTTTCAAATGTAAAACATGACTGTTAACACAAAATAGCCACTAAATCTAAGAACGTACTTCGAGAGAAATTATTGGATCGAAATGATCGCCAATGAGTATTTGATGAGTATCTCATTAATAAGTCATAAGACGAATGACTTTTTGTTGTTTATTGTGTTTATTCTGGTTGCCCGTAAACAGCTTCCTGGAAAGGAAATTAAGTTTCTTGTATTCAAATCATGCCAATAATGACCTACTTAAATATAGGAAACATGCATTAAAACAGAATACATTTGAGCTACCATTAAATTCATTGACTGAAAGCTTTCAACAATAAATAATGATAGGTGTAGTGTTGATTGACTGACTGTATACGTCCTCTGTCATTATTTTAGCATTTAGACCCTTCAGCAGTATTTAATTACATGTTAATTTTATTTGTGATTTAGTATTTTAAACAAATTAACCTCATTCTATATCAAATCATTTTTTCAAAGGACATAACTGTACATTTGAAGAAATCATGAATACAATGTATATATGTTACAGGGAATGTGTGTAATCAGGGATTTCATGAAATCCCTGAAATTTAGGGATTTCATGTAATCCCCAACCATGTAAAATTCTGTCAGGGAATACATGTAAACCCTGAAATTTTCTAGGGATATCACGTATTCCCTGAATTTTTTTTCAATTTTTACACATATTCCCTGACCACAAAATTATCATGATTTAAATGTAAAAAATGATTCATTGTGCTGTAAGGTTTTACTTATTAGATTTTTTCACTGTTATGCATTGATACTTTTGTTTTGTGAATGCAATTATATAGTATTATAGCTTGAATTTTCAAAGAAACTGTATAAACCTATTTGTTTGTGAATTACGTGAATTCCCTAACTTGGTAAGGGATTACGTGAAATCCCTGGTTACACACATTCCCTGAAACATAATTAGGTTAATAGATTATTATTATACTGTTCTATGCTTACGTCATATGTCTTGTACTCATATACAGTACCAATCAAACGTTTGAAGACATTTTCACTTTGCAGGCTTACTGAATAGCTTTTGTTAAAAATTTGATAATTGTTTATTTTGAATGCTCTCTAGTTTTGCTTCTTTTTTAGGTTATTATTGTAACTAAGATAAAAGTCATGTTATAGAAAATAATTATAATAAACATGGTTTTGTAGGTTTAGGATGTCAGATGCTAAAACTTATAAATGTGTTGCATTCATGTAATTTGTTTATATTTCATCACATACCATAATTGAATATATTAAAATAATGATTCTACAAACATAATCATCAAAATTCGAGTTTCTTTAGTCTCCCAACTTTTAGTTGGTACTGTATTTGCGTTTTTCTATTGGTCTTATTTTTCAGCACTGAATATTTGTCAGGGTTGTTTACTTTGCTCTTTCATAAATGATATGCTTTATTATATTAGTGGACTTTTTATCGAATATTTTAATAAATTTAAATTGTAATACAGACAATTATTGAATTTTTAACTCAAAGTCATAAGTTGTTATTGTAATACAATGTAATTGTAATAAAAACAAAGATGAAATTTGCATAAACAAATTGCTGCAAATAATTAAAGTGTTTTAGTTGTCTACTTATTGACATTGAATGTAAGAATTTCATCGCTGATCAACATTATCTGTATCAGCAATCAAGTCAGGGAATTTGTGTAAAAATGAAAAAATATTTTAGGGATTTCATGTAATCCCTAGTGAAATCAGGGATTTCACGTAATCCCTTAAATCACCAGGGATTACATGAATTCCCTGAATTGGTTAGGGATTACGTGAAATCCCTGGTTACACACATTCCCTGTAACATATATACATTGTGTTGCATAGAATGTATTAATTCTGATGTCAAGTTGAGATAAAACTCATTGTTATCATTTTGCTTCAAACAAACCTTGAATGCCGAGTTTAAGCACACAAGTATATTTTTATAGGATGTTTGTGTTTCTTTTGTAGAAGCCTGCCTGCTGTTCGTAGTCAGTACTAGTCACTGGTAATTATAATTGCATGTATCCTAACATTCGCTTTATTTTTTGTCTCTAATAAAGAGCTTTAATTACTCATGCTCATGTGCATATCATTCGATCGGTAAACTGTAATGTTCGCAAAAGAACATCTGATTAGATTATCAGGCATGAATATTTGCGGAACTGTAGACAGCAATTAAACCAATGTCAATACTAATGACGTGCGACGTACCACTAATCGAGTGCTACAATCAGCAGAATATGTCGATTGCATAGAAGAAACCTGTAAAAACATCGTGAAACATTTAGAAAAGATAAGGGTATGCTGGCTGGAGGCAATTAAAATTTATCTTTATTGGTATATCCATAATCACCGTGGCATACTAGCACTTGAAAACAATAATAAATCATGTTGTTTTATAAAACTATTATGTCTTCATTGTCGTAGGCTGCTACAGTGAAATTAAATAATAACGAATTTGTTGAATATAAAAGGTAAAAGGTTACTGAACTTTATTCAGAATATTAACTCATTTCTCATCAAGGCCTGTCCGCTTTGACTCTGGCGTCAAAAGTATGACACTATTTTTCAGTAAAGGTAAATACATAATAATAAATTAGTATTTTAATCGATAACTCACCTCAATTATTGTCTATTCAAACACCATTGATGTACAATACTCTTTGATGTGAGTTACACGCGTCATATATATGTACGATTTGGTTTGATACTTCTACTCATTATATTTTCCTGAATGCCTTCTCAGTTATGTGATAAAGTCTTGTAAACATTAGCTAAAGCTATTCCACATTCTACAGATTGATATGTAAGTATACATTTGAGTAGCTATTTAAGCTTTATACATCGGTACCCCGGCACTTCGACTTCGTATAGAAGGTATAGTAACCTATATTTAAAAATAGTTTATGTAAAATAAAACAATATTCTTGTTCGGTATAAATACCTTAAGCTTAAAGACAAACTGTTTTCGAAGTGGTTCTAATTTCTCAATTTATTTATACAGTCTGTTCACCAATACAATGCCAAAATGAGAGGCGATACTATTCTGTTCTATGTTTTATTTTTTTTTCATTTCATAGTACAAAGTCAGTTTTAATAGTTTGTAATTGTTTGTTTGACACTCATTTGCATTTGACATAACAATTGGCTCGATAACATGAACTGTTGGAAACCTATTGCGAAGTATATAGGACAAATATTTGCCTGACTCGAATGTTCAGTTTCCACATGATTATTGTACAAAGCAAAGCCAAATTAAAATTCAATCATCTGAAATGAGCTCAGCTGTTTTGACATTAAAGAAGATGTAAATAAAAAATATAAGACTGTAATAAACTATAAATAAGCTGTGGAATCAGGTTTTGTGTATGATTTTAATCATAAAATAGGAACAAAATATATATAAAGAATAAATAGCATTGAGGATGATTATTCCATGTAAGGAATTAGTTGTTCGTTTTTTTGATATCAGAAGATGTCTCCGTCAAAAGAATCACATAAACAATAAATCACGACTCAAAATGACATTTGTAAGTGATTTGCAATACGAACTATATGTGGTGTAGTTCCTATGGTATAAAGTAAATTATTAAATGGGTTACTTGAAGTGCAGAAACTGTTTCATAGTCAAAAAATAAGGATATGAACTTGTAGTTTTTGAACCGGCGAAATAGTTACATTTTCTGTTGGGTCACCCAATGATTAATTTGTTATAACTATAAACATATCAAGGTAAAATTATTAAGGATGACATATTTGCATTCATTAGTAAATATTATTCTTATATTAACTACAAAGATTAATATTTCTCACGAATTATTTGAGAAATTTGATAAAATTCGTGTTGAGAGCTTAAACCACAATTTAGTTAAATCACATTTATGAAAAGAACTTTAGATTTTGAAGCAAATACCCTTCAAGTTTGTATTATGATTATTACACGTTACTCAATTTTCAATTAAATGTTGTAAAAATTGTGGATAGAAACTTAAAAATTTTGCCTGTGAATCTGGACTGTAATTCTGATAATTAAAAAAGTAACAAAAAGCCCTTAGTATGTGTATTATCATAGAAATCCTCCTTACAATAATGTTTATATATGCTAAATGCATCGTAATATACGGTCTTCGTAGAATTGGCTATCATTCAAAATGTTTATAAAATTACTCCAAAATCTAATCATGATTTGTAATTTGCAACATATATTTCTGGATTAATTGGATTCTTTATGTAATGAACTAATTTATTTTTGCTAAGCTTTGATGTAAGATTGACATCATTAATGTGATATTTCAATACTTGTCTGGAATAATCAGAATATCATCTGCATCTCTCCAGGAAAACATTTTTTGCTCTTATTTCTTCCCACTTGATAAAAAATGCTGAGAATGTATTGGTATACACAATAGTACCATACCATGAAAAGGAGAAATAATTATTTTACACGTTTGGAATATTGAAACCATGGTTTGCAGAATGTTTTCTTTGTTTGCCTACAACATGTTTTGCACCAATTACACTAATGAGTTACTGATAAATAACACGCGTAACATGATAAGTACATAATTACATAAATGCATTTCGACATTTAATTTTAGATAGATACTCGTATTTACGTTTCTACGAATTATTTGACTCATTTTTTTATTGTTCTAGTTACGTGTCACAAGCTGCCGATAAAACAATTGCCATACCACAACAAGTAAACTGCATTTTATTTAATATATTTATTGAATTGTCTTTTTCTTCATGAACATCTTACATAACGTGTGAAATCTAGACCTTGTAGAACAGTAAATTATAATACAAAAACGAGCACATATCGCTATAAAAAACGTGTCAAGACTTATTTTTACAAATTTTCTTAGAGGAGCTGAATTTTTATTAATTTTGTAAAATGATTTAATGTAAAGCTGAACTAAATTAACTTTAAACAATAAATATTTACAATCTAAAAGCTTTACTATTGAATTATCTATGTTGAGTAAATGAGTTTAAACATTATACATGTAAAACGTATGCACTTATATTTGAGTGATTGATTCCTTATTTGCAAATGTCTTTATAGGCGATTTTAGTCAGTCATTACTAAGCGAATGGAAAACATTAAGTTTAAAGAAAAAATATTTTTCACATATACAATTTATATCAAATTCTATATCTACATATGTCTACGTAGTATACACTTGATTGTACAGCTGGGACATGTGATATGTTAAGGGAAGTCAGAGAAATATTAATATTAGCGTTTTTAGTATGATAGCATTCATCATTTACAAAATAAAATATAGGTAAACATAAATAAGTAAATGATGTCTAGAAAACATAAACACCCTTTAGTTATACACAACAGATGTATTTCATATAATTCATAATGCAATTGATAATATGGTTAAGACATGTGATATGTATCAAGTCGTATCCGGATATTTATACTGGCGTCAAAAGTACGACATCATACATCATTCACAAAGTATAGGTAAATATTTATTAGCAAACGAGTACCTTAATAGATAATTCACCTCAATTTCTGTCTATTCAAACATTATTGATGTCTGATACCATTTGATGAGCGTTATAGGAACATTGTCGTTTATCAAAAAGATGGTATCATATATCATTATAAGAAATTCAGACATTTATTCGGATTCCCTTTTGACTTTTCGTTCATATTTTTTGTAAAATGAATATTGCACTCAACACCTAGTTCTCTCAAATCAGAACGCAAAATCTATTTACAAGATTAATTATTGTATTATATACCAACAGGCTTAGCTGTTTTAAAATGGTACATTTTAACAAAAGAGAAACATGGTCTAGTAGATACTCAATGCACTGTTAACAAGCATTAGAAACAATAATATAGTTTTATTTTTTAATTTCTTTACTATAGAAACCCTTAGCGCATATTAAATCATTGAAGATCATTATTTCCTATTGTTGTCTAGGTGTCTATACTATTGTCTATATTGTAGCTGTTCTGTAGATAATGACACTTTATCAAACTACAATTCAAAGGAGTGATGCGAATGGTAAGAAAGCAATTTAAATATGGTCATAAGTTTTTTTTATATACTCAAGAGTACTAATATTGTCTGCTATGACAGTGTGAGAACAAAATTAAATTATACACACTGTTAAGATTAAGATTTCTGGTTTATTTGTAATTTTTTGAAAGAAGACAATCTGGTATTCATCAACGAGCGAAAATTAACTCAATAAAAAATCAAAATTGTCAAACGAATGATAAAATGCATATTATGCATTTTATCATTCGTTTGACAATTTTCAAATATAGTATTATTGGTATTATCAAGCATGCTTACAAACATAAACTGCTATTAATCATAGCGTTTTTAAATGCACGGAAACAAGTTCATGTCGTTATACTTTCAACATATCATAATTTAAGTAGAGCGGGACTTGCAAGAATAATACCGGGATACATAAGTATTATGTTAGTAAGTTCTATTGTTAAAAAATGTATTGTTTAATGATCTTTATTCGGGACCGTATGCAAAATAGATAACATTTTCATCATAATACTTATACGAGTATTTAAAATAGAAGAATGTTTAAAGAGCAACTTTTTATATATTAAAATTTACTTTTAGTAATGTTATCAACTATGTAAATTTAGCAGAACTGTAATGACTAGGTAGTCTAAACAATTACAATTTTATTTTATTTCAATCGATTCTCGAAATAATCATTCTCAACATTTTTATTCAAATAATTTTACGATCAAACTATTGACAACTTAATATGGAGTTTTCAATTGACATGCTGTTATTATTATCATTATTTATCGTTCTTTTAATCTTTTGAATTTCATGTTCGCGTGATGCTGTGTCATATTATTTAAAATTATATCACATTGGTTTATTTTCGAAATGAAATGAAATATTTGATTGCACGTAACCATCGCGTTTAGAAATAGCGAATGGGGGTGCTTTTGAATTAACTATAATTGATTTTCAATAAAGACATGATTGCCTCTGGTTTAGTTCAATATGTTGTTAAGGTACCTAATGCACTCATAAACATAATTTTATAACATAAATTTGTCTGTTTGATTTCAGATGAATTAATTCTTACATGAAATTACAAATAAATTTGTTTTGAAGCAGAGTGTCTTGTAAAATGTTAACTGAATGATTTATATTTTATATTATCATTGAAATAAATGGAAAGTTATCGTTTCCATTTACTTGTTCTGATTAAAGGTGTAGTACCACCTTTTGCATAACCAGTCGAAATAATAAAGAAGAGTGAAAAAATATTGATACTTTTTACAGTTTAAACTCGCTGACGGTATAAAGGAACCATGTTAAAATAAAAACTTATGACCCCTGTTTTACAGAGTCCATGCAATACTAACTGAGCCCATTTAGTGAGTATTGTTTCCCCTAGCCACTTAAAAAATTTTATTAGAATAGTACATAGTTTTGATTACACAATTGACTGTGCTAAACAAGTGTAACATAACCTCTGTTAGCATGTGTTTATTTATTCACAACAAAAATGTTTCAACTTCAAATATTTAATAAACTTATAAATTATCGTGATCGTATAGTTTTACATATTTTATAAAGTTAAAACTTTCCAAAGTTTTACAATTTAAATTAAATTAAATTCATTATTTAATTTTAACAATTATCAAGCGTACTTAAGTGCTTCTTCAAGCACAACAACCCAACAACACACACATTTACGAATGGTGTTCCCTGGTTTTATGGACAATGTTGAATTGATGCGACAAGTAGGCGTTGCCTAAATAGACTAATGAGATTAATTTTAACATCTCATTCTAACCAATCAGTATAACTTTGACAAAACATGCTTTTGGAGAGTTCGAACGAAACACCTGTCGAAGTGGTATTTTACCATGCCAATATTTAGTATATCTGTTAACACCAAATGTCACTTTTTGATATAATGTACTTAAAAATATCACTGCCACGTTTGCCAACACTTGTCAAAACAACAACGACATTTAAATTATTATTTAACAAACATCTCACCAACATCTGTGAGATCAAGAGGTTATTGATTTGTTTCAGTGCCAAATGTAAATAATCATGTATGTACGTTTTAATTCAGTCAATTTTGAAACTTATACTTGTCTCAACATTCCAACATTTCCATGTTTAATGAATTTGAATATAATCATTTAAATCAAAATTATAAATCAAAGTACATGTATGAGGCCACTATGTTACACAAGGCAGTAGCGTTTTAACTTACTTATTTAGAATTATTTTTAAATTATTTTGGTTGTTTACGTTGAAGCATATTTTCATATACTCACAATATAAGCGTTGTGGCGATGATAATCGTTTATGCATGCTCCTTTACTTGTAATTCGGCTATAAGTACATAACTACAATGTACCTTTATTTGTTTAACTTTAAGGAACTATAAGTTAATACACTGTAAAAATTTCGTTCCATTTGTTATGTGTCATTATATATACTTATTGACCAGATAAAAGAACAAGACATTCCATAAAGGTCTGAACGATTTGACAGACATGATCACTGGAATTATGTAATTAGGCTATTTATTTGTATACATAGCTTGGTATTAAACGTTTTTGTCTGTTTTATAAGACACCATGTCTGCATTGACTATAACAACATATTATTTTCTATCTAAGAATGGATTCACGTGATCCTATATAGAACTTTTAGACTAAATTCTGGTTATATAAATGACAGGTTGGTAAAGTAATATCGATATGGGAATACTTTAAAATGTTGTACATTATAAGTATTATACAAAGTTTCTACAATATAACCAACAGAAAAGTATAATTAAGCGTGTCTTCAAAATAGAGTACGTTTTTTAAGATATGTATGGAAGATCTACAATGCTTAAACTATTATTACTTGCTATTGACTTACCTCTTAATATTACAGTTAATATGTTAACATATAAGCAACTTACCAGCATATTAATCTTGCACGGAAAGATAATTTAAAAGAGTTGCATTACAATTATTGAATTTGTGTATATCATGTTGCACATTGTTTCTTTTGTATAATCAATGAATGAATTTGTCACGCAGTTATATATGATGTTGTGAAAATAGTCACGAACGAATGTGCATAGACGTGTATATAAAAATCTAGTTTGCATTTATCTTAATCCATACTATGATTAAATGAAATATCAGCTATCATTTGCAAAGTATATAAAATACAAACGTTTGTCTTATTCTTATAATAATTTTCAACATGACAATTGTACAAAGAAAAGCTAAATTAAAGTTCAATCATCTTAAAGAGCTCAGCTGTTTTGGCATCGAAGAAGATGTTAATAAGGAATGTGTGTCTGCAATAAACTCCAAATAAGCTGATAAACCGCTCAGATTGAGGTTTTTTATAGTTACCAGAGTGCGAAAACAAACAAATAAAATTAAGGATGATTATTCCATACAAAGAAGCAGTTGTTTTGATACCAGAAGACGTCTCCGTAATTGCACTATTTACAATATAGATGCGCTTTTAGAATCACATAAACAATAAATCACTCCTTCAGTTGTCAGTTGTAAGCGATTTGCACTACAACGAACACATTCAAAACGATTCATACAAAAAAAACCCAAATCGTCGCTGTTTGATTGCATGGTGATTTATAATATTTCCCTAACAAGACATCAGATATTAATGATATGAGTCTATCTTATGAACAATATAGTCTACATGTGACCTTCAAGTTGCTTGCAAGCACAGAATCTACAAAATGCAACATATTGTTTTCATGTTGATTTTATCAATGACAAATATATATAAACGTATATTTATGTACATTGAGCAATTATAAAATTATTTAGGATTCATAAGATGTACAATTATAAATGTGCACCACTGTCTTTAATTCTTTTTTTCAATTTTATATATAACTTTATATTCATTTTACGACTTTTGTTTGTACTATAGTGCTTTCTTTCAACGCCAAATATCAAGACTAACACGTCTCACAGACAGCAAACAAGATACAACATTGGTAAAGATGCATTATATAATTGCACTCTCTACGATTAAACATGTCAAGAAAATTGACAAATTAAAATCTGTATACTTTATACCTTGCATTTTAAAGAGAAAATAAGAAGAAACCGAAGGTATACTTTTGTTCTTAATTGCACTTAGTTTTCTTGATCATAATTTGTTTGAGGGTCGTGTATTATCATTTAAGTCTTCCAATTTTAGATAATGTTTATATCGGTTGAATGCATCGTAGAACAAAGGTTTTTTGGACTTGACTATCATGCAAAACGTTTTGGAAATTTACGCATAATCTAATCATGTTTTGTAATTTGCAACATATATTTCTGGATTAATTGGATTTTTTATGTAACGAGCTGATTTATTTTTCTTATCTTTGATGTAAGATTGACATTATTAATGTGATATTTCAATACACAACTATTGTACACTACTGTACAACTGGTTTTTTTCAAACGTTTAAAATATTGAAATTATACTTTAGGATGCAAATTGTCTGACAGTTTGTTACATCGTTTGTAGTATACTGTTCAACAAATTGAATGCGGAAAAGTTCGTGTATAACCACATATTTAATACCAAACGATACAACAGCATTCTTCAAACCATTGGTCAACTAAGTGAATGCATAGTCCTTTTAACGAATCTGTACATAAGTTAGTGTATAGAAACAGTATTGAGATACTGGTAAAACGTTCAATTAAACAAAATTATACATTTTTCTTTACATGGCAGTTTTCAATACGTTGACTTACCTTAACAATAACTGTTATCTTAATGTAATAATAAAATTCATGTGCATTACTTTGCTAAATAATAAAAACGATTTTGGTTTATTAAAAGTGGAATGTATTTTATCGACATTTTTTAATTATATGCATAGTTAATCATTATCACTACAATACTACAGAAAGAAAAAATGCAGTTTGCATTCTTGCTTTTGTCTTCAAGACATACGTATAAGATCATTTTTTATTAGAATAACAGTTTGTGTAACCGAATCAATTTCTTATGCAGCTTTATCTTCCTCATTTTTTAATGAATGATTTTTTACATTAATAGTATGGAATATTTCTTCTCATTATGTATGGCGAACGAACTTATACACCAAGCTACCTAAGCATATACTTGTATCAAATGGATTCATATGTATATTCTTTCTGCTAGTATTTATTGGTGGTTTTAGACATTTCTAAAAATCCTCATAGAAAATAGTTATTTCACAGATTTTTTCATATATAAAAAAAACTATCATATTTTCGTATTATCGTATGTCTACATACTATACCCTTCATTGCGCAATTGGGATATGTGATATGGAAGGGGAATACAATGATATTTATATCGGCGTTGGTAGTATGACACCATCTATCATTGAAAATTCAAGGTAATCATATACACGTATAGTAAATGACGTCTAGAAAACATAAACACTCTTAAGTTAAACGCCACAAATGCATTTCATTAAATTCATAATGCAATTGATTATATGGTTGAGACATGTGATATGTATCAAGTCGTATCCGGATATTTATACTGGCGTCAAAAGTACGACATCATACATCATTCACAAAGTATAGGTAAATATGTATAAGTAAATGTGTATTATGGAAATAGTTCACCTCCATTAATGTCTATTCAAACATTATTGATGTCTGATATCCTTTGATGAGTGTTTTTTATGTCAGATTTATGAACATTGTTTGTATGAAGATAAAATATAAAATGATAAGAAATGTTCTTGATTTCCTTTGACTATTTCTTGATATCTATTAAATAAATATCGATAAGACGTTTGCACTGTGTTCTCTAAAATGCAAATCATATTTGCGTAAGCAAATCATATTTACTAGCTAAAACCATATATTTCAAACCAATTAACTAATAACAGTATTTCGACATCAAACCTCATATGCCAGAATACATCCCTAAAATGTGTTTGCATCTGGCTTTAAGACTGTAAAGCTTAATCCAATTATGTTTTGTTAAGAAAATTAATATTCTTGTATTATTAAAAGAATACATCGAAGTACATACATGACTGAACAGGTTTAGGAAATTTTCCATAATTTAATCACGATACGTAATGTGCAACATGCATGTACTCACAAATGTTAATACATTTGGCAGCACAAACATACCGTCTCGGGTGTCTGCACTATAGTTGGAACTTTACTTTTAAATTCAATTATATATTACAAATCGATATTCGTAGAAATCATTCTTTCATGTAGTGTTTTACAAATAATTATACGTTAATCTTTACAATTTGATGAACAGTTTTAAATATGCTTACTGATTTCAACTTATCGTCTATTCTATCTTTTGAATTTCATATTCGCGTGATGCTGTTTCATACTATTCATGTTTGTAACATATCGGTTAATGTTCGAAATGAAATTGAACATTTAATTGTATGCAACTATCGAGTTTGGATATTGTGAATAGGGTGCTTTTGAATTTACAGAAATTGATTTTCAATAAAAAATATCAGTGTCTCTATTGAGGGACCAAATGCACTTTGAACATACTTTTACAAATTAAAACGACTGTTCATTTTTGTGTGAATGAATTCTTATAAGGAATAACATATCGATTCGTTCTGTATTTACTTGTCATTTATTTATGTTAACAAAAAGATTGATATTTTTGTTACATTTTCATGAAGTGTGCTAAGGCAGACAAAACCCTTATAAATGTCTCTTTCAGAACTATATATTTGATCGTTTTAATTTACAAGTTGAAGCATTCATTAAGTCACTATTTTAGGGTTGTTGAGATGGTAATCGTCTATACATGGTGTTGTACACTAGCCTTTATGCTTTTTATATGGGTAATAATTATTGACTTTAGCGAAGCTTCACTGTCTTATCGTTAGGAAATATTCAAACAAATAAACTTAGTAGATCATTTCATTTGTCTTGTGTCAATATATAAAGATATTAGGGCCGGTGAAATATTCGAATATAAGAATCGTCATCGAATATTCGAGTATTGAAAAACGAATACGAATATTCGAAATTCTCAGCATAATAATGGACTTTTTCAATGTTTGTCCCACAAAGTTGGAATTAAAAAAAAGCCTGTTTTATATTTGCATGTTTGTTTAGCACAAGTCAATTAAGGTAATTAACTGTCCAAACCTTTGTTATAGATATATCATGAGGGTATCGTCCTTTCCAGTATACATGTACAAATAAAGTTTTGTATAACACATGTCAAAACATTTATGACCCTTCATTAACTGTCAGAACAGGATGGTTCTGCAATCTGCACATTAAGTGTCATTTTAATACTTCGATCATGTAACACGTCGTAGTCGGCGCTTCAATTTATCCGAAGACAATGGACAAAAGTTTTTTTTTTGTGAATAAACTAAAGCCGAACACCAGACTCGATTAAGATAAAATGGCTAATCAATATTTATTCAAATTTTCAATGAAAACCCCGATATTGTTGATTCAATATAAAACAAAGTGGCATAGTATTTAAATAAACAAATTCGGACACGAACATCGTAATACGAGGCACTGGCATACTTTGAATTTTTTTGCTTTTTAATAATGAATATTTGAATATATTCGAATATTAAAAACAAATTTTCGAACATCAAAATTTGTATTCGTTTCCAGCCCTTAAAGATATAGTATATACGTATACAAATTGACCAGATAAAATCACAGAAGATCCTATAATGGTCTAAATGTTTTGACAGACAAGGTCACAGGAATTACGTAAGGAGGCTATTTACTTGTATACATAGCTTGGTATAAAACGGTTTTTTTTTTGTCCGTTTTATAAGACACTATGTCTGCATTGCCTATAACAACATATTATTTTCTATCTAAGATGGAAACACGTGATCCTATATAGAACTTTTAGACATAATTCTGGTTATATAAATGACAGGTTGGTGAAGTAATATCGATATGGGAATACTTTAAAGTGCTTTATATCTGTGCAATATAATTATCATACAAATAGATACGAGTTTCTATATTATTACTAACAGTAAAGTATCATTAAGTGTGTATTTAAAGCAAAGTACATAATATCATATACGATATAATATCTATAGACAAACAAACTATACACTGCCCTTCAAAAGTTCCTTCACACTTCCACAATTTACATTGTACTAAATGGAATTTATTGTTTAGATCTACAGTTTTTCAGTTCGCTTTTATCTTTTGAAAGTGACATAACAAAAATATATCAAATTTGACAATGGTTCATTGAGATACATTGACCATAGTTTCGGAGGCTGATATATAACTGTTGCTTCAACTCAATAAAAAAAATGTGCCAATAAAATTTTGTTTTCATAGCAGGAATAAACAAAAACATAATAATTATTCAAATTTGAACTTAGGAGTTTGTTACAATTTAATTAATTGTAATCTGATGGAACTTTTGGAGGGCAGTGTATAGAACGAACGTAAGAACTTCTAAGGTGGTTTAACTTAGTATATTTTGTTATCGTCGTAACTTTTGATATTACAGAAAATCTGTTAATATTTTAGTACATTTCTATCCAATTAAACTTGCATGGAAAGGCATTATCTTAATATGTGTTTTAAAAATATTGAATAATAATATGGTTTGGTTTGTACAACCAATGACTTGGTTACCCAGTAAAATAGATATGTAAATACTCCTGACACGAACGCATGTGCATGCAGTAATGTAGCGATGCACGTTATATATAATTGATGTCCATGTTATAATAATACAAGTTTTGCTTTCTATGAAACCTTTTTCTTCCAATTTGACATATGGTTTTGATAATGATGTATTCATGCATTTTAGTCAGATATAATGTTACTCCTGGGTAATCAAATAATTGAAATGGAATCATTGTCACAGAAAATTTATAGGGTCATACCAATGCAAGTCAGTCATATTCACAGTTTGTGTCGTTTATGTCAATTATGCATTTGTCTGCTGGTAGGGACATTTGACTACATATGCCCGCTCTCATCTTTTTAATACATTTGGAGAATAGAGGTTTCTGTAATTGGGAACGCATGTTCGATGCTATATGACTTGTTTCTAAGGCTATCAGAATACATATGTTTTACTTTTGGATTATATGTTTATTCTATTCGGAATCTAATTACATTGTTGGCTAATTATCAAACACATTAACCCTTTATCAATTTTAAAGAGATACGAAATTGTTTTCTTTATACAATTACATCCTAACTTAATTGGTTTTAAAAATATATTGAAAAGCATCTTTCAATGAGTAGTGATTTGTCATTTATGTAATTAGTAATACTTTAAATTCCAATGCGGTGCTTATTGCAATTATACCAAAGTTGTTTCGAGAAGGCACGAAAATCCAAAGTATGAAGTAGTAATATTATAGAGTGATTTTCACAAATTGCTAATTTTTTTATTGTTTCTGAATGTAAGCCAACTAATTTAACTTGTACAAATACATGTTTTAATTTGTTATCTTTCTACAAATCGTTTACATTAACATATAAGCCATAAACATCTCAAATATTTGTATATAACGTTAGTAAAAATAATCGTTTAAATTTTTTTCGATGTATGTCCATATAAAACCTCGCTGACAGTAAGCATATTATTGCAGGCGACACAAGTATGAATATAAATTTCCTTTTTTCCTTTTCATATCTTGGGAAATTTGTTTCAATGTTTATCATGAAATCAATAGTCGCAATCGTATCAGCATTTTAGCCAGTGGTCGGACGTATGGTATAAAACAATTAAGGTAATTAATTTTGTGCATTGACGAATGTCTATTTTACATAAAATTTAAATGCTGATATCATTTTTGTTTTAAGAAAGGACTCTAGATTTTAATTATGTCACTACAATACGATAAGAAACAAAATTGGCGTCTTATTATCAAAAGATGTCTGCTTTTAAGACATTTTAAGACAGTTTAAAAAGGCATTTAATATTTTTTATGTCATTTGTTTTTAAATCACAAAGCTTAGCAAAGTATCCACACAAAGTGAATGTGAGTGTATGCCTTAATCAGTAAGGGTCCTTCTTTAAAACTATGAGCCTGTTTATTGGCAGCAGAAAAAACATTATTGAATTGGAACAGAGAAATGATATATCAATTAAATGATTCAAACGAAGAAAAAGCTTACTTCAGGTAATTGCAACTTAAAATCTTTAAATGGTGTTTCTTAATTGAAAATAGGTCGTGGAATATGATAGAATTGTAAGGTACTTCTGACATTGTGTGATTTACTCATTCTTTCTGCAAAATTATGCACTGTTGTTATTCTCATTACCTTACCGATTGCAATTTACTTCACTGCTCACCATTTGCTCTGTTTGTGAACTTGATGCATAGTTTATCAATTATTGATTTGCAACGTATTCATTGGCATGTTATATGCACCATAATGTAATAGAGCCTCAGAGACATTATATTGCACGAAATAACCTTTAAGTAAAGAGTCTTTATTGTCATGTAAAGTGTTAATATTCCGTATTCATATGGTTGTTATAAACGAAAACGAAATGCGTTTTGCAAAAAGGGAAATAAAATTGCAATGGTATATTATTATTTTAGATGACGTAAATGTTTACCATGTCTTGTATATATTTATGCTTATTTAGATGAGTAAATTATTTAGTTGTTTTCTTGAAAAACATGCACCATGTTATGGGTATGTGCTTACCACCATTGTATTTATGTATTGTGATATTTTTGATAGTGCATATATTACATTATTTGTATGATTATGCAAATCAAAATTAATTCTTGTGTACTAGATAACTGCAATTTAAAAACCAAATTAGATTTGACTCATCAAGGTCGTCAGTTAAAAACAAATGCCAATTTCGTTTCTGGAATCCTTTTATTTTATATGAGATTCTAAAATAATTTTTGACCACCATAAAAATATAATAATGATGTTCACCCCATAGAGATTTAGTAAGCCAAAGCTGGTTTCTATACCAATAAATTCCGATATTTGTTATTTTATCATTTTGAAGACTGGACTATAAGTTCAGTCTGAACTGTAAAATTGATTTTAACAAGTCAATACATCACTCAAAACTTTTAAGACATTTACTTAAATTCTTGCAATACGCAAAACTGAAGTCATAGTTTATCTCTTTATCATTTGACTTATACGAGTATTGTTCTAATATATATTTAAAATGGCGACCTAAGAATATAACCATAAAACGTTGTTTTTTTTTAAATTTAAAACAATAAATTAATAAATATTCTAGAAATGAGTTATACTATTTGATATTAACATAATGAAAAATACATTCTCATAATAATTTGTTTCCGGTTTGATAAGGCATATGATACGTATATATCAAATAGATAATTTGTTTTATGATTAATAATAATAGAACTATACGATTGTCTCGATAAATTAAATCAAGTAAATTATCGACTGAGATACATTTAATGAAAATCTTTGAGCGATAAATTGATTTTCTTTAAATGTATGATCTCTACACAGAGAATGTGCATATATTTTTCGTCTGCATCAAGGCCGAGTGAAATAGTCATATTTTTTGTAAGTATGAGTACTGGCTTGAGTACAGCATCTTTTATGCATTATGATTTCTTATTGTGTATATAAATCTTCAAATAAACCCCATTACCTATGAACATATAGATGGTCTTGAACAAAAGCAATATACAATGTAGTTACTTCAAGCCGGATGACAATCTACCTGGACGAATGTGAGAAAACATGTTTAACAATTATGAAATAGATACCCTTTACATAGTGCCCCAGGTAGTCGATCTATGTCCATCGTTTTGCTTTTGTTGACACAAATCGTTTGACAGACATGTTTTATAAGCTTGGTAATTCAAATGAATTTTGAAAAGCCAAATACAATGTATCACTACAAATGAAGCGCTTCTGTTTATATTGAATGAGCTTTCCTGTTTGTTTTGTTTTTGTTGGGTTTAACGCCGTAGCAACACATTGTTTATGTCATATAACGGCGGTCAGTCAACCTATTCACTCCTCCTGAAAAGGCTAAATCTCTGAATTTAGCTGTTAAACAACTACTAAGCGCATACTTTCGTCAGTGAATGAAGTTTCCTGATATGTGCACTATGTTACACGCTATGAGAATTATTGCCTCACAATCATTATTGAATACAAGTATGATAGTAACCATAAAATGACTTAAAACATTACAACATGACAGTAAACACCATTTACTAGTCAACAATAAGATAAATGTAGTGACACAATTCGGTTGATGAATTGTATATATTGATAAATATTCATTTCACATGAAATTGATTGCAGATATCGTCTTTAATCTTAAGTAATGAATCCAGACTGTAATTATTTAATTAAAGTATGATAAGATCATTTTGGCGCCACGTTATTGAACAATGCATACTTTGAAGTATAGCACCTTATTAAAGTCAGGCTCTATTTACTTGTTCTTATTTTTTCCCTTAATTATTGTTAATCAAAGGTTGAATGTAGAGTAGATATTGCTCCAAATGAGAAAGAATTTGACTTTAATACTTATTTCATGCATGTTGAATTATAATCTCTTGCATGTACATATTTAATTGCCACTAATGTAAAAGACGAATGACAATCCAACTTTTTCATAGAACAGTCGTTCGGCTTTCTCTGGCAGAACTCGTATGACTAAGATTTTGAATAAGGCATTTGTGACTAGTTGTACTTAATCGTAGGGTTTAGACGTGAAGGTGTGACCGGACCCTCACGTCCATGGCTGATCATCCATTCAACCTACAAAATACGGTAAAACTACGTTCTGTGGAATTTTTTCAAGGAATATTAAAATTAAAAGCAAACAAGAAAAAATAAGTTTATTTTACCTTAATGCCCTTTTCCGGTATGCTTCGATTATGAACTCGATGTTTTTCTATCTTCTTGGCTTTCATTGAATTCATTCTAAATAACTTCATTAAGTCAATATGAAATATATTCAAACATTTTCTTGCATGAAGGAATATTTCTGTTAAGTATCTGCTATACATTCTTATCTGAAATAAGATATCAATATCTGAATATAAGTGATATTATGTTTTATATGATTTTAATTAATATGTGTGTAAGACAACATTCGATAGCCTCATGAAAATCGAAAGAACTTTCGAAAGACACATCCAAACTTTTTTGGGAAATATCTTATTATTATTAAATAAGCATAATTATTTACTACTTTGTCTGTTTTGGGGACAATGTGTCTACACTAGTAATAACAATTGTACTCCAACATATTTCTTAAAATGAGATCACGTAATCATATATAGAAACCACAAGACTATATTCTAGTTATTTAAATGACAGGTTGGTGAAGTAATATCGATGTGGGAATACTTTAAAGTGCTTTATAACTGTACAATACAATTATCATACAAATGAATATATAGTGATGTCTATATTAGGCTAACTAATATGTCATGATATTAACGAGTATTTTAGAGTCTCGTTGCTGTACAGTACCAATCAAAAGTTTGGAGACAAAGGAAATCCACTTAAATTCTTCTTTAATCCTTTGTTTGTTTAGAACAATTTTCTTCTAAATCAATATATTTAGTATGGTTTGTGATAAAATAAAAACACATTTATGACATGAATCAATAAAGTTTTTATAATTCAGCATCTGGCACTCTATAACCTCCAAAACCATGGTCAATATAACTATTTTCCGAAACATATTTTAAGCTACATTTGTTGTCTCATTTATAGATAGAACCATGACATTAAAAAAAGCACAGCTAAATAACATTTCAAAATAAATTGGTATAAAAGTATTTGGTGCAATCTTTTTAGTAGGCTTACAAAAAGAACATGCCACCAAACTTTTGGTGGGCACTGTAGAGAAGGGTTAAAGAATGATAATGTATTTACCAGTAGTAACAAATGTATGTATACTGATAATGATTAACTCAATAGGTCGTGATTAACATGTTTTCAAAAAAATGTAATAATACAGTTTATAGGAAGAAAGGGAAATATGTCTGACAATATAAATGAACACTCTTAAAGCTCGTTGTGAGTATAGCACAAAAATATGTATGTTGTACCGACAATATGGTCGGATTATTTGAACTTATAATGTTGATAGTATTAATTGGACTCTTTTAATTTTTAACTATTGGTAAAAATATAATGAATTCACAACTGAACAAATCAGGTGTCACGGTGTGTAAAAAATACTGAAAACATATAAGGAACAGGATCGGTAAAGAACGTAGATATTCCGCTCAGCAAGATAGAAGATGGGTGTTTTTAGATTTTCAAAATTGTGTAATATTAAAGACGCCAGAAACAAATTACGAAAACAAGAACCAAAGAGGTTTCCATCTAGAAGTTGGCGCTTTTTTAACTAATGGTAAAACAGACAAGGATTTCAAATGAAAACACCAAATTTCATACATGTAATCAAGTGGCTTACGGATAAAAGGGCAAAGCCATCTTAGCTGAAGAAAGATTGTTTGCTTTTTATAAGTATTGTATTCTTTTTTCCCAATCACATTTATAAACAAATCATATTAAACAAAATAATTATGGTTTGTTCCCAATTAACTTCAGTTAAATTCAGTTACTTTTGTACTCAACGTTTTGTTTGAGGACTTTATGAATTTTCAAGTAATCGATTTTCAATAAATTCATCCCGAGCACAATTCATCATTTCAATATAAAATGCACTAACATACATTTTCTTGCACTTAGTAAACTTTCTATAAAGTGTCTGCGCGTCATTAAATGTAATTTGAAATGACAAATTAATAACTGAATGTGGGTGGTATTCTAGTTTATTCGTAGAACACTATATTCTATCATTAAACGTCTTTAGAATAGCGACATTAAATTGAAAAGTCTTCAGAGTGATTAAGCGATACAAATAGTAATTCATCGTTGTGGAAACTTTGCATGTCAAGCAATTACATAATGATTACTTTACAGATATGAATTGAGCATTATATTCAGTTGTATTTTATCACTTGTGCAAGAAATTGGAATCACGTTATTCTATTAAGAAAGCTTAGACTTAACTTTTTTGTTATATAAAATACTTTCATCATTGAATCAATACGTGGATACTTAAGAACCTTATATGTTTAAAATATGATTGCATAAAATAGGTAGTGTAGATATAATTATTAATATATTATTGTCCAAATAAATCGCGGATTATGCTAATAACTTAAATCAACGTTTGATGTGAATTAATATTGGGTTTGTTTTTTAAGAAGGTGCACCATAATATATGCATTGATAAAGCAGATGTTGACTGAGAAGTGTTTGGAGCTGACAATGTATTCATCGGTATCTGGGCAATGTGCAAAATCAAATAATACATGTTCAATATTTTTATTTGAGCTAGCCAGTCACTTTTATGCGACATATTTTTTCGAGATAAATACGTATTTTACCCACGTCTTATATACTTGTCAAGTACATTGATAATTTCATATTTTGGGTTGGGTTTAACAATGAAATAACACTTTGTGTATGTCATATTACAGCAGTAAATTAATCTGCTCACTGTTCCTGTAAGGCTAAGCCTCTAGATTCAGCTGTCCACCTGTTAACAGCGCATACTTCCGTTACTGACTGACACATACATGGTTAAGAATCAGTGATAGGAAAAGGAATGGCCGTAAAAAATATTTCATGGTCAAGCTCCACGAAAGTGTGCCTCACCTGAATTGAACGTACTTGTGCGCTGCTGACTATACTAGCTTGGTGGCATTATGAAAGCTTAAAGTAGAACCTCCTCCCTTTGTTTTGCTCATTTTCTTTTCGAGCCAGAGAACATATACGTGCGAATATTTCATTCTACTATGTCTCTCTTGCGAAGTATTAAATATCAATTCGTATTCCTTGAAGAATGTATAATTCAATAGAAATCGCATTATGTAACAACAAATAAACAAATGAGATCTTGATGAGTGGAACATTAACACCTCGTCAGAGATGTATTTGTAAAACACTGAATGTGTTTCTTATGTGTTTCTACTGCTTCCATCAATCGTTGTTTCTACCACCTTGAAGTTCAACGAACAAAATAATGCTTTATGAGGGTTGATCAAAACGTTCCTAGAAATGATATTAAAACATATATTGAGTAATAAATATGGACTATATAGGAAAGGCACTAGGACAGAGCAGGTTCAAATTTCCAAAGATATGTAAGCACATATATTAGAACCAGCAACAGTAAATCACAGACCTATCACACAACCAAAAAGCAAAAGGGGAATATAAGTTTAATTGTTTTGTTATAAAGGTGATGTCATAAACAAATTTCGAAAACAAGGACCTAAAGGGGTTCGGCCTTGAAACGGACAGTGGCGAAATAATTGCCACTGGGGATGTTAAACAAAGAATTAGGCTTCATCAACCTCACACTTGTCCTAACAGGCGCAAAAACAAGCAATAACGTGTTATCTTGTTGGTCAAATTCACCATCATTCACCCGACAGTGTGAAAAAACACACCAACACATAAACAAAACTCTTGTAACATTGCTAAGGTAAATTGCAAGAACTGAATGACCTTACAGATACCAGGGCACCTAAAGTTAAATCTTTACGTTTTTAAAAGAAATGATTTACATGAAAACCATAATAAACTCACAAATCCCTTACACCGTCGTACAACCAAAAGATCAGCAAAGGGATCAACAGAAAGATCTTTCAGCTAACATGTTTAACTTTCCTTGGTAATGAATGATATTCCAGTAATATTATGTACCTAGTGCAGATCTGATATACGATATTTTAATACTAAAAACGAAACGAAGCTAATTAAGACTTTAACACGTTTAATTTATTTTAAGGATTCCGATCCAAAACAATTGTTTTCTTCATTTATCATCGGAGATTAACTCAAGCGTGACAATGAATGAAATATAACGTGACTGTTAACATTTACTAAAAAATTTATTGAGAAAACTCAGTAAATACGTTACCTAACGCAAACACAAGTATATGACGTTTGAGCACAAAGAATTACACTATGAACTGTTAAGTCATGAACATGTTTTGTTCAAACGTTTTCATATTATAAGCAGAGATGACAATCAATATGAAATACATGTACCCGCTTCTGTTTAAGTATACACACCTACGATGGTGAAAAAACGTTCTCGTGTTTCCACAATTTTACAATGACACACTATCTGATCGTAAATCACATGGTTTGGTATTCAATTATGGACTTCATGAAAGAGAATTGTTTCACCAAGTAAACACGTTTACGTATTCGTAACGGGTGGTCAATGCGGTGGGTCTTTACGTAGAATGTTGAGAAAAATGCCAATCAACATTAACATTTTGTGGAATTTTCTGCATGAATTTATATTCCGTTTTTGAATGAGTTGGACTAATGTTTATGTTAAGAAATATTTTCCAAGCAATTCTATGGCATAATTTGATATGTTTAATTTCGAAATCAATGCGGAACCTAGGCAAGCATGATTTGTGCGAAATGGACTTAGACAAAAAAGTATAATGCAATGGAATTCAGAGAAGATTCAAACACTCATTTTGTGAGATGTTTAACGTGTCAAAGCACACTAACTTATTATAAGACCATTGTAAGTTTTTGACACATTTTAAAATTCTTTCCAGATAGTAAAATCAATCAGAGTGACAAGCGCTACAAGAACCGCTTCAAAGAAAAACCCACCAGTCTTCGTATTGTAATATTAACTGGTTTGTCTGTTAATCGTTACATCTCTATTGTTCTGTCGCCTTAAACATTTAATTTCTGGAAGCAGGTATCTTGCTTATGCGTGTAATTTATTCAACCTACAGTCTATCGTAAATGCATTATAATTAGTGATATCTGGTAACAATTTATAGTATTACATGTTAGACTGTGCGGTGCAATATGCTAGTTGCATGATTGTACTTAAGGAATGAATGTATAGAAACTGACTTTCATCGAAAAATAAACGTCACTTTTGGTGATAGCTAATTTGCATAAAGGCCGAAAGCCTTTATGCTGAAATTAGCTATCACCAAAATGACGTTTATTTTTCGATGAAAGTCAGTTTCTATACATTCATTCCTTATAATTACAACCATTTTTTGCGAAAATTGCGTTAGAAAAAAGACTTATTTTTTAATGCGTAGAGCCGAATTACGCAATAATGCGTAATAGTGCGCATTTATTTCCTTCAGTTAACAGGTTTTTAATGCCAACCGTCGGCCATTTTTCTCTTCGATTCGATACAGTTTTTCAGTGTTTTAGGACATAACGGAGCAAAATAATGCATAGAAATTAACGTTCATGGATTTTATTTTAAATGAAAGAACACACCAGAGGCTGTACGCTATTGCGAAACTCTTAAAAAAATTAATTGAACAAGTTTAAAGTTTTTACGTTGAACACGTGTGTTCAGGTCATCATGACATGGGACAAGTTGTAACCTGGATTAGATGTAGGTCAACTCGTTGAGTCATTTCTGTAAACCCAGTGTAAATGAGCAGTTTTTAAATGTACATTTCTCCGGATTGAATAGCTTTTGAGGCTGTGTTATTTCATCAAAATGAGAAAGTTTATTACTGAAGTTTGGTTCACTTGATGATAACTTAAGCAGTCAGTCCGAGTCAGGAAATTTACATGTCAAGACATTGGATGGAATGACTAGCTATTTCTGTACTGAGTAAGTGAATGTTTATTATTTACTGAGATTATATTAAAACATGGTTTTGTGGTTTTTATGTTCCCATGTACATTTTAAAACTATCTGTACTTAGGATAGATTCAAATGCTGATCATATTAATCTGGAAGCATTTTCATTCCGGTCTGATAAAAACCGTTATAATTATTGACCTTGTGCTTGTTCACTACTCAATGTAGAATGTACATGCAAGGATTTGCATGGAGTATAGAATTCACCTGCACTTCGGATGCTAAATTATAATGACCAGATACACATATTATCCAATGTACATATCATTGTGTTATACATTTATGAATTATTTACAAAATAGATCTTTTTTTGAAATATTTATTTGACTTGTTGAAAGCCAACTTGAGTGATTTTGAAATGTATACTGTGACATTCTTCTAAGTTGACCAGCCCAAATACTTATTACTTACTTTATTGTTGACCAATTTAAAATGTGTCGAACTCACAGTATTGAATGATTTATTTATCCTCATTTATTTGTTGTTGTTTTTTATTTTCAGGCAAGAAAGTGAAACTAGATGCCTCTGAAACCAAAGGATTTAGATCTATATAAATGAATACCAGTCCATTAGGGCATGCACCTCAGATGGGAAATGATATAGAAATCATTTGAAAAAGAAGACTTATTCGCTAGAAATATAAATAAACTTTTAATGGATTAAATGCTGTGTAGGAAGCTTTAGTTAAAACTAAAGATTTGTTTTTAATTCTGCATCCAGCATATCAATAATTTCCTGGAACATTACATCTTATGAAATACTGATGAAGGACGGTATTAATTCACAAAATGTATTGTACATTATAACTCATTTTCATTTCTTTTCAATAAAAGTTTATCACACCATTTTTAAGGATTTTGTGTATCATTTACTTTCCATTGACATTATCGTTATTGACATGTACATCATAGCGTGGGAACTCGCTAAAAATAGCTTTTGAGTCAAGAAAGTAGTTCGGGCATGACGTCATTCATTCAAAAACTGCTGTTTATACGAAAATAAAAGCACATTTTTTTAGGTCACGTGTTCACTTTTGACCAATCAGATTGTGTTATTTCATTCAGGTTGTAATTATTGTATGTTTGAAGTATAAAAAATTGTATCTAATTGCCTCTTATTGTTAATTGAAGATAGTTGTGATGCAAAATACACGATAATATCCCAGCTGTTTTTAATCATGTCAATTTCCATAGATAATGGGTTTTAAATTTAATTATTGTGCAATTTTGCTAGGTAATTATTCACACATTACGTTACATTCTGTCTTAATAGTCGGAGACATTTATGTTTTAAGGTAATTGAATAGTTTCGACTTTTACTTAATAGTAACATCAATTAAACAATTGCATATTCATCCTACGCTTGTTAAAATGTCCTATGAATTGTACATTTTGTAAATTTGTGTTAATTGTTGTAAAGCAGCAGATCCAAGCACACTATTATTGCCATTACTATTGAGTTAATATCATTCAAAAACGTTTCTGTTGGCTACTGTGCAAACATAAATCAAGTTTTTTTTTAAATTCTGTTTCGATTATCACAGGAAGAAGACATGAACTTTTCTCGTAATTAATATCATACATGTAAACGTATACTGTTAATTGAAATACTATGACTTTGTACACACAATAACTTTATAAAATAAAAATTAACTATATTTTCTAGACTTTAAACCTCAAAAGCTCACTTCTGCATCATAAGAAAGTTTAAAACTTTTTTTCAGATGATATTTACCCATATATATATATATATATTCAGTATGCTTAAATGACTTCTGTTAAAGTTATTCCGATGATAGCACAGTTTTTCTTTTCGATGACTGGACTACATAATAATATCATTTCCTTCTATGACTTGCAGTAGATTTCTCGTTCTATAATCGATATTTAATCGTAGTATTAAATTCATACAAAAACCTTAAACTGCATCTGTACACATGCAAAAATTGTTTTATCAGAAACCATTAAATTCATTCTTCACATTATTATAGTTCAAGCTTTTACATGAAAGATAAATAGAAAAAGTCATCATTGAAACACGTTGTATATAAACGATTGACCTTAATGTAAATATTTGGGTTTGTTGTTGATATCAAATTACCATTTTGATAAGAAGCCAGGTTTTCTAATTGCCTCATATGTTTATTGATCAATGTTATATTTATTTATACATGCCTAATTATCTAACAACAAAACAAATGAACCAGCTGTATTGAATAAACACGAGCTTGTATTCCTGTTCATGCAGTTGTATGTTGTATTGAATGTTCGCTTGTAAGGTTAAGCTGAAAAAGACAATAGATTGTGTTTACTTTCGTAATGATTATATTGAAAGCAATTTAACAATGTTTTATTTGCATGTCTGGTGCTTAACAGGCTGTTATATTTTTTTAAAGAAAGCGCTTAATATTTTCATGTAACATGCACTAAAAGATGCATTTCATTTAAATATGCATGATATGGTACATCATGAAAATATAGCTGTGAATTTTCATGCTGGCTTGTTGTTTTGCTCAAACCTGATATAAGCAACTTATGCAATTTTTTCAGTCTAAAGAACAGAAACAGTAATATCAGTCTCATATATTTTAGTGATTTATGTAACCCTGATACCTTAATAATTAAACAATTGAACTTTAAAAACTATTTCGCTCTTGAAATGGTAAAACAACTTGAAATTGCGTTACTCTTATTATCTCAACTGTTACTAAATATTTATTGTTTAATGTACAAATGCATTAAATGCTTTCATGCATACAAATATTTTTTAAGCAAGCGAACATGGAAGTTATAATGTTGAAATCTTATAAGTCATTATTGTTTCACTACATACTAGTACATGTCCCGATTTTTACGACAATCTATCGCTTAGTATGCAAAACAGTTCTATATTCGTTTATCATAACCACGCACATTTTGTTTGTTCAAAATAACACCATAATATTTGAAGACAATACAAATCATACTTCGGATGATGTTATATTCGGATTTTTCAGTCCTAAAAACAGACAACATGCGCACGCATTTATGACAATTTTTAATAAGGGGATTTGTTCTAAGCATGTTGAGTTTGTTTCCCTGTATTCTTTAAATATCATCATATAAAATTAACTATGAAAGCGACGGAACCCGGGTCCGTTGCACATGAGACAATGCGCAGGATTTCCCGAAGGTTGGATTCAAAATCAGACCAGCAATACCTTTCAATTTAATCATTAGACAACAATGTTAATTCTCCTACAATAATCCTGATTTGTACACTATGTTACACCAAATAAATGTTTGTATTTCTCAACAATAAGATAAATACAATGACACAATTTGGTTGATGAATAAATATATTGATAAATGTTTATTTCACATGAAATTGAATGGAGATACCCCCTTTAAAGTAAAGAATCCAGACAGACTGTGATCATTTATTCTAAGTATGATAAGATCATATTGACGCCTTGTTATTGAACTATGCATACTTTAAAGTACATCACCTCATCAAGGTCCGCTTTATTTACTTGTTCTTGCTTGTTTTTCATTACATTCTCATAATTATTAAACACAGGCTGGAGCCTGCGCTTTTATATGGAATACGTTTTGGATATGTCTGTGCATGCGGAACTTTTCAACTGTTACTGCCTAATTACTGTCGTCCAACGCATTTTTCTCAGATAACCATGGGGGCGCCATTGAAAACTAACATCAAAACCTTGGTTTTCATTGCAAATTAACGGAAGTCATTTGTGACATCGTGGAAGACGTGGTTTTAATCGAAAATCTATGTTATTATATTGATTATAGTTGTTTGTAACTTAAGAATCGATCGGATTTTCTTATTAAACCAAATCAGTAAAGTGCTTATATATTCGGACAAAAATGTCTGTTATTATTGTTTTTCTAAGATTGAATGTAGAGTAGACATTGCACAAAATGTGAAGCTATTTTAAATTTACTTATTATACTCCGTTGCATATACAAATTTCATTGCCACTTATGTAAAAGAAGTATGACAATCAAACTTTTTCGGCTTTCCCTAGCAGAACTTGTATTACATGACAGCTGGCGAGGTATAACTAATATTTTGAATGAAGCAGTCGAGACTAGTTGTTCTTAACCGTATGGTTGAAATGTGAAGATGTGACCAGACCCTCACGTCCGTAGTTGATCTTTTATTTAACCAACGAAATACAGTGTAGGTACTTACATTCTGTTGCATTATTACAAAGACAAACATTATTAACAAGAAAAAAAAGTACCCTGTTGCCTTTTTCCTATATGTTCCGAAAGCGAACTGGATGTGTTTTTCATCTTGTGACTGATTTCCAATAAAGGCTATCTAGGTAACAAATTTTCTTTAATATGATATATATTCAAACATTTACTTGCATGAAGTAATACTTCTGTTTAATATTCTGCTTCATACGTTATAGTAGATAGTCTACCTTATAGGTCACATTTTGGATTAATATAATTGTGAGCTGTGTTCACTAAATAACGGTTTTTTATCATGCTTTACGATAAAACGCCACGTTATTCAATAACAATAAACGATGAAAATATAATTTTTTATTGTAGTGAAATTATGACCTTATATTTTCATCGTTAATGACGTCAAGTTAAAAAATAAATGACGTCATATTGGCGAAAGATATGTCGTCACATTATAATTTGTGTAAAATACATCTAATTTAACACAAAACTAAGCATGAAAAAAACAGAATACATGTATTCGTCAACTTTGATGTAAGATTTTTTTTTATTTCAACTCGTGAACTCTAAGAAAATGACGTTTTCACTCGTGGCTATGCCATTTCTGAGCTCACTCAATGAAAAAAATCGATCTTGTTCTGAATTCTAACAACATTGCACTTTTTCCTTTAGTAAATGAACTCATTACCAAACATAAGTACTTATAATTATACTAACTGTGTCGAGCTGTCTCAATAATCTACCAAGTGGTCTAATTTTCACATCAAAACACTTTTTCTGGATGTATCTCATTATCATTAAATAAGCATATTCGCTATTTTGTCTGCTTTGGAGACAATGTGTCTGCATAAGCACATAATTGTACTACTACATATACTTCTTAGAATGGAATCACTTGCTCATATATAGAACCATAAGACTATAGTCTAGTTATATAAATGACAGGTTGGTGAAGTAATATCGATATGGGAATACTTTAAAGTGCTTTATAACTGTACAATACAATTATCATACAAATGGATATATAGTAATGTCTATATTAGGCTTACTAATACCTTATCATATTTAACGAGTATTTTAGAGTCTCGTTGCTGTACAGAACCATTTGAAAGTTTGGAAACAAAGGAAATCCACTTTAAAATTCTTCTTAATCCTTGGTTTGTTTAATTCTCCAAGACCGTAGTCAATTTTATTAACTTCCATAACATAGTTTTTAAACTGCTCTTGTTGTCTCAACTATAGATAGAATCAAAACACACACATAATAAAGCAAAACTAAAAAGCGTTACAAAAAAAAATAGGAATAGAAATCTTGGATAAAAATCTATTAAGTAGGCTTACAATGTGAACATGTTTCAAATCTTTAGGTGGGCAATGTACAGTATGCTTGTAATATGATAAGATATATACCAGGAGTTATGTATATTGATAGTGGTTGTATAAAAATGTAATGATAAACATGTCTACAAAAATGTAATAATACCGTGAATTAGAGGAAGGGAAAATATTTCTGACAATATAAATGAACAATCTTAAGCTCGGTGTGTGTATGGCATAATAAATATGTCTGTTGTATCGACAATATGGTCGGATTATGTGAACTTATAATGTTGATAGTATTTATCTTACACTTTCAATTTTGTACTATTGGTGCAAATAGGATGCATTTACAACTGAACAATTAAGATAATAAGTCGTGTAAAAGAAACTCTTGAAAACGTAAAAGTTTTCACTTTTTCTAATAACATTTATAAACAAATCATACCTAACGAGGTCATTATGGTTTGTTACTAATTAACTTGAGTTTTATTCAGTATCTTCCGTACTCAACGATTTTGGTTTTATGACTTAATGCATTTAGATCTTCTCAAGTAATTGATTTTCGATGAATTCATCCCGAGCACAATTCATCATTTTAATATAAAATGCACTAACATACATTTTCTTGCACGGAGTAAACTTTCTATAAAGTGTCTGTGCGTCAATGAATATAATTTGAAATGACAAAAATAATAAATGAATGTAGGGGGGGGACATTCTAGTTTATTCTTATAACATAATATCATATCATTAGGCCTCATTAGAAGAGCGACATTCAATTGAAAAGTCTTTAGAGTGATTAAACGATACAAATAGTAATTCATCGATGTGGAAACTTTGCATGTCAAGCAATTACACAATGATTACTTTACAGAATATGCTTTAAGCTTTGCATACAATTTTATCATAATTACCATATATGTAAGAAATTGGAAACACGTGATTGTAATAGAAAGCGTGGACTTTATTTTTATGGTTAGGCCACAACAAGTTGATCAGGTGTTCTATGGATTTTTCTGGAAAAAAATGGGGCTAGCGAGCGAAGAAAAAAAATTTCTTTGTAAAAAATGTAAAAATTAAGGTGCGAGCGAATCCATAGAACATTTGTTGAACTTGTTGTGGCCTTATATAAAAAATAGGCGTTCACTTTCATTAATGCATCAATATGTTGGCACTTAAGAACCTTATGTGATTACAATACGATAGAATAAAATAGGTAGATATTATTGTTGAGGATTGTCCAATTAAATTGCGAATTATGCAATAAACGTAATAAATAGACGTCTGATATCACCAATCAATGACTTTGTTTTTGAAGAAATATCACCGTAACATATGCATTAAAAGAGCAGATGTTCCTTAAAAGTGTTTGTAGAGTACAATGTATTCATCAGTATCAGGGCAATGTGAACAGACTGCATATAACACGAAAGCAAATGTTACAACCTGTTACATCATTTTTAAATGCTTGCTTGTCAATCATTTTACATGACGCATGCGTTGATATTTCAGAGATAAAATGCGTCTGTTACTTACGTCTTACTAAACTTAAATGTTTCATGTGTAATTACCGTACACGTCTTGAAATATGCACTCGTATAATATTGGCGGTTTTTGGTGATGGACGTAGGAACAACCAAATATTGACCCCGCCAATATAAAACACCACAAGTATTAGACACTTGCTAATATTCATCAAAGTAAAGCTTCTCTTACTCGAGTTCCTTTTCACACAATACGTATGTATTATACTATCGGAATAAACAATCACAAAACTTTTAACTTTGTTTTGACATTTATATTGCTAGAGAACATATACTTGCACATACTTCATTTTACTCTACTAGGTATCGCCTGTAAAGTAGTAAATATCAATTCGTATTCCTTGAAGTATGTATAATTCAATAGAATTCCCATTATGTAACAACAAATGAGATCTTGATGAGTGGAACATTAACACCTCGTCAGAGAAGTATTTGTAAAACACTGAATGTGTTTCTTATGTGTTTCCCCATGCTACCATCAATCGTTGTTTCTACCACACTGAAGTTCTACTTACAAAATATTTTTTATGAGGGTGGATCAAAACGTTCCTAGAAATGCCTGGCACCATGAAAATACTAATTTTCAAAACAAACATTTATCAACACTTGGTATTCTGTTTAACAAAATGGAATTTTCTACTGTAAATTTTTTAGGATATGTTAAAATAATAATGCTTTAGCATAATATATCCTAGAATTGAATAAAATAGTATAAAAAATAACAATTTTATCAAAAATGGAAAATGGTGGCTGTAAAAAGTAGGTGGAACGTCGATCCCCTTCATTCTAAAATTCACGGACGTTGAGTTGGATGGAATAGTTCTACAATCCACTGGCTTAATTCGAAGATAGATATGATAGATTTATTTTATTAGCGTATGCAAATATATACATAGCCATTTACAACATAAAATATATACAATACATAAAAGTACAATGACGTGAACAAACAATTAAATAGCGAAGACAGTAATACAATGCACGATAATTGAAGTATAACAGTTAATTCAAATATCTGAAAGAATACATTGATTGATAAGTCTGCACTCCCTATGAAACAGATCCAGTCAAAATTTTCTAAAGGAGTTAACCTATAGTGAATATTTGATCACCCCTCGTTCATGAATGATATTCCAGTTATATGCTGTACCTAGTGCGCATCTAATAAATACTCTAGAAACAAATGAAAGTAATTAAGATTTTGAAAGTGTTTTATTTATCTTAAGAATACAAATCCAAAACAAATGTTTCTTCATTTATCATCAGAGATGAATTCAAGCGTGACGATGAATGAAACATTACGTGACTGTTAACATTTAGAGTGGAAGCAATTAAGAAACTTCAATGAATGCATTACCTTGCAAAAAATGCGAATATATGATGAACTGAGAGTGAAAAAACAAGGCACAATATGTTCTGTAAATCATGATCAGGTTATATTTAAACGTTTTTACATTATAAGAACAGGTGACTCTATCAAAATGAATTACCCCGCTTCTGTCTAATTATATAATACATGTACTACTTTAAAGTTGTATCTTTGTTTCCATGATTTTCATTAACAAAACAGTCAAACTTGAAATCATATGTTTATGAAAATTTTAAGCAAACATATAAGTAACGGTAACAGTCAAAAGACAGATATACCCCACAACAACAGGAAAGTTGGAAATGTGGGATATTTTTAGAACTTATGTTATAAAAGGGACGCCACAAACACACAACAACAAATCAAAGTGCTGAAAAGCACTGAAGCAAGACTGTGTTGAAGGCTCAAACAACCATCAATAGTTCAAACTTTAGTTTCGTCTCACGTATAACCAGTCATTAATTTAGGTATAAATCAAATCTGATGATTAATATAACTCACTGATCAATGGACTTGTATAATTACTAGTTGATGAAGAGCTGTGAGAAGTCTTATTTCCTCATTCAATAGAAATAAAGATTTTCAGTAATGTCAACACAATGATTTCATACATCCTGTCTATAATAACAAAATATTGTACTTCAAGTAAAATATCAAAATCATGTTGAACACGTGAAGAAAAAATTAAAATCATAATTCACAAGCTAGATGATTCAAAAATGGAAAAAAGAAATTTCAAATAATTCTTGTTTTTGTAATCTTACTTTCATAGCTATCATAAACAGAACAGAACTGTTCTGCTAATATGAGTTACTTTTAAGGTAAGCTGTAGAAATTATCATAAATGAAGTTGTTAACAATTGTTGGATCAGCCTGCAGTATGTACATTTTTGAAAAAAAGGACAACGCAACAGCATGAGGTAGAGAACAATATCATTAATTGAAATGAAACAATATGAATTGTGAAATACACATTAAAAATACAAAATGTTTTCATTTTATAGGTATTTTGCCTTAAAGCTGGACCCAATGAAATATCTAAATAACTATCGGATGGAATTTACTCAAATTTTGTTTGTGATTTTAACTAGCATAGATTTTAACCTTCGCAAATCCAAAAATTCTGAATTTTTTTTAAATTCATAACATACTTTCCATAGACATGCAATGCAAACTTTGAAGCCAAAAGAGGGTTTTATTTAATGGGTACATGCCACAATTAGGGCAGCCATGGATATAGGTATAAATGGTTATCGTTATGAATCCCTGTGTCTTCAACGTGTCGGTATTGACGATGACCATGAAAAAGCGGGTGTTCGGGGACAGTAGCCCCCGATAAAAGACAAAATATCATGAACTTAAAATAAGATCACTTATTTACACATTGGAGTCGTCAGAATCTGATGGTAGAAGCAGTTCATAATTTCTTTTACTTGCGTCCTCCTTTTTTATTTACAAATGCTGACAGAGCTAATTAAATTGTAATAATTTTTAATTTTATAGTACTGCAATAAAAATTCTGCCATTGATGGGCACTTTAAGTGCATTATTTTCATTGATTTATTTCTTAATACATTGCAAAATAGATGCTCTCCTAAATTGAGGTTCATGCTAAAAACCACACGTGCTGATATATTTCACGCACGTCTTTGTGAACAGATTTGCTGCATATTTATAAGCAATAGCAATTTATAAGCGATTACTCCAGCTAGGAATTTTGGATCGGGTTTATCGTAAACGAAGCACAAAATGCATGATGTAAAAGTTATAAATTATTTGTACTTGTCTTTAGTAAGTTTTGATACTGTGTCTGCATGCTGAACTTTTAGATATTGTACATGTTTATCTATAACCTGCCATTTAATCATGGAATACTCTCATATTCTGTATTATACCTTAGAATACATAATTGTGTACTCTTTTTGCTTTATCTATCTTTGTTTTCTCTCTTGATGTATGTACTCATAATGTTACCACTACCAAGGATCCTATATTAGATGGATTCGTAACGGAAGGAAAGTAACGAAAGTTCTCAGTCGTCGCGAGACGATGCGAGAGCGCCATTCCGTCTCATTCACCATTTTCACGAAAAGGCGAGCTATTTCTATCCATGGATATCCACTTTAAACTAATCCATCGAAAGATGGACTCATTAAGAAAATTATGTCCGACAGTCATAAATAAGTTGGTCGTTCATGACTTAATTGTCCAATTTTGGTAAATTTCATGTTTATTCTAAGACATTAATTATCGACCCAAGCACGACACATGTGTGAAACGGCGACCAATCGAAAATGTAGGCTGCACTGTAGCGCAGTCTCTGAGTGAAATGATCACTAAATATGTTTTAAAGTTGGATTTGTCGATAGATCTGTGATGTTTGAACGGATTTGGTAACTTAATAAATCGAAATTAGCTAGCTTAGATAATCAATTTCATCTTCAAATATGGCCATTTTCGGTTAAAAACAACGATTTTCATGGATTGAAGTCCCTTACGGACAATTTTATTTAGCAGTTGTCACATTCAACGCGCGTTTGAACAGCATTTAGTTTTTACTAATGTGGAAAAAATACATTAAAAAGTGGTATCCAATAAACCTTTTCCTTGCATATATACTTGATGAAACCTAAAACGCGACTTTAAAACACCCCATTTCCTGGCTGATTTTTACATCGATTTTTGGACTATTGACTTTAATCATAGACCCAGTTAATGTTGTATCCTCAATTAAAGGTGTTCTAATCGGCTATTTTGATAACCAAAAAGCGATCGGTTTATTGTGTTTTAAAGAATAATGACTAGTAGTCTGTATTACATGCCCCTTACTACTATCGTTATCGGGTCAGACAAGCCGTAACTATGGCGGTCTCCTCAGTTATTATTCAGGTATTACGTTTTTTTGATTTTGTATGAACATTTGCTGACGACAGTTACTTTAGGAGAGTTTGATACTATTTAGGACATTCGATTTCGATTTTTCTGATTACACGTACATTTATCGAACAATTTACACGAACAAGACTCACTTGAACACAATTCGAACGTGAGTTAGTCTCGTTAGAATTTCGGATACTTTATTTAGTAAAAATGAAACCAAACAACTGAAAAAAAGGTACTAACTGTAATTCTTATACAATGATCCCTTGATTTAAGTCTGTGTAGTGAGAAATGCTCATTTGAAAACATAATTATCCAATATCTAATTCAGTAAATGCGCGCGGACATGATCATGGTTTACCTGACGTACCTTTACCTGCCAAAGTACGACTGGGAACCAGACAAGAATCAAACCTGCATAGATTGACATGCAAATACTTCCATATTATCATACTTAACTTAATTAATTGTGTTTATTTGCTTATAATTTGCTACAATTTTCAAAAATGCATGTTGCAAACTCGATAGCTACGGGTCTTACTCGCAAATTCCGGGTCACGTGACAGATGCTTGTCTCTTTAATCCGGAGTGGTTTCAACAGGGTTAGAAATCAATGTTAATGGACAAATGTCTTACATGACTTAACTATCATGTAATAAAAATATTGCATTATTAAGGAATCACCTGTGTACTATTGTAAAAAAGTGACCCAGAATTGTCAATAACTCGGAACTGTCGAGTTCACAGTACTCAAAAAGATCAACTACTATTAAGAATTTGTTACATTTTAAAAAAATTAGTCGTAATTGAGCAGGAAGAATTCCAAATAAAGTGACAACTTACATTCGTGATCGCGCAATTAATTGAGCCGATTACCGCCACTTTGGATTTAAAAAACCCGCTCTTTTCCCCAATTAATACACTTTACGATAAATTAGCAGACGAAACTGAACGACAGTGAAAATCGATAAAATCTGGTTGAACGATAGGGCGTTACATATCCATCTAATGTAGGATCCTTGCCACTACCCGGCGGTATTTAATACTTTGCATTAATATTTTCTTGTCCCTCTAATCAAACAGGGCTATAGGGTAAATGTTATGGTTATTATTATAGCTGCATCGGCAGCGATAAGTACAATTATCAAGATTTGAGGATTTTCGTGTTGACACCGGTTGTTGTAAGCCAATCAGAACAATGCATTTGAGGTCACACGATGAAAAAGTGGACATCGGACAGTCAAAATAGGGATGCACATTTGAACTCTTTCGCACATTTTTTGTTGGGTTATCTGCGTGTATTACCAGAAAATAACATTATTATTGCATGAAGTATAACCAGTGTCAATGAAGTTGCAAAAAAACCAGAAAATATGCACAGCTAATAATAGAATGTGTTTTCTTTTTTAAAACTCCTTTTTGTTGAAAAAATGCAAACATATCTTACCTACTAACGGGCAAATGTATTTATACGGGACAAGATTATCTGTATCCAATCAGCCGAGAGGCGTAACCAGTATCCACTGAGACAGGTTTAAGTCATGCCCCTCATAAACATAGCTGTTAGCTTAACACCCTTCTTATTTATATAGGAATATTTGGGTTTGCTCAAAGATTGGGGCTAGTCCCTATATGTCAAATAGACAGGAACAGTTCTAGAGTCTACCATAATAATGCTGTTTTATGTTCGTAGTCCGAACAAATCCTGGACAACACCTGTTTATTCGGTGTACTTTCATCAGCCCAGAAAGTTCCATAAATTAATCAAAAAAGGTCTAAATGTTAGGTATCATTCACGTGTCACGCAAATCTTGATATTCTCTAAATAGACTCGGCACGGCTTAAAACGTTGAGGGATATTACTTCAATTCATTTACTCCAATTGTAAACAAAGCGTGCTAATTCCTAGGGGTGTAACGGTTAACCGATATACCGGTTAATATTGCAATACGACTTCTGACGGTTTTTAACCGGTTCGTTTTTCTCTGAACCGGTTTTTCTAGTTATGTTCCATACTGATTGTTTTAATTAGAGTGTGAAATTTAAGTGTTTGAATAAATGTTTAAATGTGTTCGGAAACTTGAAATATTTTTGGTAAAATTAGAGACTAATAATCTTTGGAAGTCAATTCAAAACCTTTTTTCAAACTTATTCAAACATTTGCATAATACGTGTATATCATTTGAAAATACAAATATCTATATACAATGTTGATCAAATTAAGACGATATACGGGCATTAATTCATGCTATGCGTGTATGTGCAAAGAACAATATGTATCGCAATATATTGCAATATATTGCAATACGGGTTTCGTGTATTGCAATATATTGCAATACGGTTTCTACCGTATTGTTACACCCCTACTAATTCCTGGAATTCTAAAAATAGACTCAATGGTCTTACATATTATCAGGGCATGTTAAGTCTTGTCTTCTATAAATAAACTTTGAACGGTTTGGATACGTTGTGAATACACAGTAAAACATTTTTGAAAATTCTAATACTGGTATTTCTAGTTCAGGTGAATTACTACGTACCGGTAAATGCAATAGCCCCCCCCCTCCCCAGCTAATATTGAAACGGGCCGGGGTATAATACACATAATAACTACAGTTTAAATCAGAAGTTACCTTGTAATTCATGTTTACATTTTCTACGTTCAATGTTTTCTGTTTAGTGAGCATGATGCATGTCTCTAGCCATAAAGCACACAATGACTAGTGTTCTGGGCAACACACAGAACACATTAGCACATATATGTAGGTTATGAACTAGGATTCTGAGCTCAAATCAATGTTTGTTTATCCAGTATGTTTCGTAACCAGTTTTCGCGACGTTCGCATACTTTGGATCCTCTACATTCCAGTAAATTTGTATCCTTCGATGTTAAATCCTAATCCTAGATGTGAATTAGTTAATTCCGTACACTTTTGCTGAATGTTAATGTTTAAATCCAGTTTCAACGCAAGTTTTGATCCATTTTGTTACGAGCACATTTTGTCTAAATGTCAGCGTTTCTGTCATGTTTACATCTAACTCTGGGAATTTATTCCTACGCTGTACAGTCTAAAGGAACTATGTTTTCGTCTAAAAGATTGTTTAGGGGCCAAATCAAAGTATTATAGTCATGGATATATCTGCATTTTATTGTTAAATAGGAATTCTAAGTTATTTTAGTCATTGGTAGATAGAATACTTTCAACGTAAAATAAAACGTTCGAGTTGAAACTTTACCAACGAGTTGTCATTGTGTTCACCCTTGTGTACCTGATACGCAGACAATGTTGACCAGAGCATCGAGTGAACTTCAATCGTTCACGCTACCAATTGAACCACAGGTGTAAGAGAACCACTCGACAGGCATCCCAACCCCGATACCAACCAGTTCACCTCGGAGAAACCTCCACTGACGTAGATCGACTCCGGCGGTATAGATCTAGACGATACATCGTGCGTAGATCTATACACGCGTCCACAGTTGTCCGGGGTGAGCTCGTTACAATATTACATTTCAATGTTACGAATATTCGAAGTTTCACTGCGAAGAATAGTAGTAATGAACTTATGAAATATGCGAATTTGCTCGGCGAATAGACTACTTCACAACTAGCATATTGTGTCATTCAATATTTGTTTATTTTTTACACAGAAATAAAACATTTACTCCACTGTTTATATTATTGTGAAATTTAACCGTCCTTACAAATTCAAAGTAAAGCGTTTGATCGAGTCTTTCCAGGTTTATTGAATTGTTAATCACGTGACTATAGTGCTTGATACGGGAAGAGTAAAATATTTTCATTCATAATTTTTCATGAATGAAATCGATGTACATGTATACATCCGCGGTAACCAGTCGAGTTATTACTTTTCTAACATAGTTTAATTGTTCACAAAATTGAAGAGATTTGATGTCGCAATGAATTTTATGAAATATGTGTGAATGCAAGATAAAGGCAGTTATGTATCGAGTTTTTAATATTGAACTATTTGCTGGCATGCGGAAAAATGGACCACTACTCAATATCGCAGTTCTGAAATGCCGCTTATAGCTTTGCCTGTTTCACAGTCTTGCTAAAAACTAAGGAGTTACCACCTTGAAACGGACAGTGGCAAATAAATGCCACAGGTTGTTTAAACCATGTGCACCATCCTTACATTTGCCCCGTAAAACAAGAAATTACGAATAGTTTTAGAAAAATCTTTAGCACAACTTATATTCGACAATGTTTCGTGCAAAATCACAGAAACGCATAAAACAAAAATCTCATAAAAGACATGTACTCAGCAACCCTACGGATACCAGAGTACATTTAGACAAATTAGAAAGATAAAATAACTTATAGAAACGCCGAATGTCAAATATCAAAATCATCATTTGTGCAATTTCTGTATGAATTGATATTCAGTTTTTATATGAGTGGAACTAAATTTATTCTAAGAAACATTCTAATTTATCTCAGAATTCTATTTTGTGTGCTCATAACTCGTGCAAAATGGACTAAAGTAGTAAATACTGAGTTTCATATACTCATATATTTGATGGAATGTATATTGTGTTATAGCACAATTTTAAGATTCATTTAAATTTGAATTTTAGTTACTAAAAACAATCAGTGTGACGAATCGCTGCAGGAACCAGTTCAAAGAAAAGCAAACCAGTTTAAAGACCGCCATAATTCAAATTGCCATCATGTAACCGGTATACCGGTTTTAAAACCGTTACATCTCTACTGGTAAGTGACTAAATTACATAAATCTGGTCCTAGTAGCAGGTATCTTGTTAATGATTGTAATTTTAGTCAAGCTACAGTCTGTCGTTAATGCATAATAATAATAAGTGAGCTCTGGTAACCATTTGGTTAGTATTACATTTCATAGAATGTGCTGTGCATATGCTAGTAGCATGATTACACAGCATGATGTTTGCAGTATAAAATTGTTTATAATTGCCTCTTATTGTTAATTGAAGAAGATACATTTAATACAAAACACGATAATATCTAAGGTGTTTTTAATCTTGTCGATTTTCATAGATAATGGGTTTTATATTTAATTATTGTGCAATTTTGATAGGTAATTATTTATACATTACATTACATTCTGTCTTAATAGTCGGGGACATTTATTTTTTAAGGTAATTGAATAGTTTCGACTTTGACTTGATAGTAACAACAATTGCATATTCATCCAACGCTAGTAAAAATGTCCCATGAATTGTACAATTTGTCCTATCCACGCACACTATAATTGCCATTGCTATTGAGTTGATAGCATTGAAAGAACGTTTTGGCTGTAAACTGCGCAAATATAAATAAGTTTTTAATTCTGTTTCGATTTTTACAGGAAGAAGACATGAACTTTTCTCTTGTTTTATATCTTATACTGTTAATTGAACTGTTTATTTTGAAATACAATGACTTTGTACATACCACAATTTTATAAAATACAACTTAACTATATTTTTAGACTTTAAAACCCCAAATCTCACTTCTGCACCGTAAGAAATTTTAGAACTTCCATTATGTTGCTATATACCCAATTTTGTTTCAGTATAACAAAATGACTTCTGTTCAAAGTAATTCCGTTATTAGCCATTTTTAATTTTGATAAATGAACTTCATTATAATAGTTCTCGCCATATTTTACTGTAGACTTCGCGAACTACAGTCGAGTTTAACTCTTAAATAATTAAGAAAGCTAGAAACTGTTTCTGTCCAGTATAAATGCAATCATTTCTTACAAACAATCTTTTTTCCTCTTTTTCCATTAATTCAAGTGTTTACATTAAACGTAAAACAACCTAAGACATCATTTAAAAACACATTGCATATTAACGATTGACCTTTTCTATAAATATTTGGGTTTGTTGTTGATATCAAATTACCATTTTGATAAGAAGCCAGGTTTTCTAATTGCCTCATTTGTTTATTGATCAATGTTATATTTACTTATACATGCCTAATTATCCAACAACAAATGAACCAGCTGTATTGAATAAACACGAGCTTGTATTCCTGTTCATGCAATTGTATGTTGTATTGGATGTTTCACCTTTAAGATGAAGCTGAAAAACAATAGATTGTGTGTGCTTTTGTACATGTAGTGAATGTATTGAAAGACATATAATTTTATTGCATGTTTGATGCGTAACAAGCTATTGTTGTACCAAAGAAAACCGCGCATGATATTTTCTTTTTGCATGCATTAAAAGTTGCATTTCATTTGAATATGCTTGATATGGAGCCATCACAAAAATAGTAAAAGTTGTGAATTTTCATACTGTTAAGTCTTGCTTGTTGTTATGTTCAATCCAGATAGACGCTTTTATTTGCAATACCTTCATTCTCAAGAACATAAACGATAATATCACTCATTTTATATATTTTAGTGATTTATGTATTCTTGCTACGTTAATATTTAAACAATTGAACTTTATAAACTAATTAGCTCTTTAGATAGTTAACGTTCTTGAAGTTGCATTATCTCAATTGTTATTTAATGTTTTATGTACAAATGCGTTAAATGCTTTCATGCATACAAATGATATTTAAGCAAGCGAACATGGAAGCTATAATGTTGAAATCTTATAAGTGTTTATAGTAACACTTCGTACTAGTACATGTTCCGATTTTTTTACGACAATCTATCGCTTAGTATGCAAAACAGTTCTATATTCGTTTATTTTAACCATGCACATTTAGTTTGTTCAAAATAATACCATAATATTTGAAGACAATACAAATCATACTTCGGATGATGTTATATTCGCCTGGCAGTAATTTGTTTGAAACTCCTGACAAAAGATTAATCGTTGCCTGTCAAATATGATGCATTTTATATCTGCGCCTGTTTATTGTATTTGTTGTAAGGATTCATCAGACCGTAAAACTGACAAACATGCACACGTGTCGATGACATTCTTTAAATATGCAGGGGGTTTGTTCTAAGAATGCTTAAGTTTATTTTCCTTTATCTTTAAGTTATTATCGTGTAAAATCAACTATGAAAGCGGCAGAACCAGCGTACGTGGTGTCGTAGGCTACGCGAAAGGATTTTGAATCTAGTGTATTGAAGAAGCTGCTTGTATCAACCGGGCTCATCCCTTAAATTTACATATTGTATCAATGTCAATTTATTCCATTAGTAAGGTATATGAGGCAACTGTTGGTCTAGTGGAAGGGTTAGAAATGGCTATAGATAAAGGTCTAGGAAGGCTAGGTTATGTGAGAAAGCCAAAATTTGATTTAACACGGCGTGGACATCCAATCAAAGATGGCAAAAGGGAAGAAGATAAAAGAAGAAGAATGATTTGTTCTAGACATCAGGAAAAAACTAAGATGCATTACATAGATGCAAGCAATTGTCATCATCGTGATGTTAGTTTCAAACTAAAATGACATATTCTGCTTTCTGAGTTTGATTATTAGCCAAATCGAGAAAACGTATGGCAGATTACAGCGTTTTGTACTCCATCTGAGGAGCAGTCATTCAATTGTACATGAGAACATATCTCTGCAAGTTTACGTATGTAAGTATACATACATGTGTCCAGTGTAACAATAAAATACGCAAAACATGTTTCTATCATTGTAGATAAAATGCATGTTTAGTGTCTCTCCTGCTTTCCATGCTTATACACACAAGCTAATGCAACACGTTGACACGGTAGAAATAATAAGAACTATTATTTCACATGAAATTATGATGTGGAGACGAATAGACAAATATTATGGGAGCGATTTTATAATTTTTATTGCCGAGCTAACCATTTTATTGTTCTGATTTTTTTATTATGTTTAAACTAATTTGTTATTGGCTCTAGCTTGGCAATAATCATACACAATGTTGAGCAATGAAAGACTTTTGATAACAGAAGGCAACAAAAGAAATAGATATCACTTTTTTGGCTTCATTAATGTTATATTTCGTGTATCATTTATATTTTATAATCGACCTTGACCTTTACACGCACAATAATTTCTGATATTGGCTCCGTTCTTGATTTAATCCATTATACGTTCCTTAGATGTCTGTAAAAGTGGCTGGCGTCGATATAATAGAATAAATATATGGTCTGATCAAGGTTTATGCCTTGCCTGTTTTGTCACTATACTTATATAATTGAATGAATATTGAGTAGTGTTCACTAAGAGTCTCCTTTATTAACAATTCATGTTGAGATGATTGGATTTATTTCCAGATATTGTCGGATGTAAAATTTGGATGGACATATATGGTAAAATGAAATAATATAAACAGGAATGATGGAATTACATTCCTGTGAGTTCATTTTAGATTGAAATTACGTGTGAATTGTTGTGCTTCGTGTGAACACAAGGCTGCCTCAAGTGAGTGTATCAAAAAAAGTTGAATGTATTATCAAAATGTAAGAGGTCACATGCACTCATTATTTGTTCATGTAGTATCATAAATTATATGTTATGACTCTAGTCATGTGTACCGGTACCATTAATTCTTAGCTACTTTAACGATATTTTTATAGAATTTATAATCACGTACTCGTTTGTTGGTTTATAATTAATTATTATGGATCATAGCTTTTACAATAAAACATATGTTACTGTATATCAATTTGCAATGATACCGTATCTAAAAGGCGTAGTTTTATAATTGTGGCACGTGTTAATATCTGATCTAGGTTCGTATTTTATAGTCAAACCTTGTGTTAGTTTCTTGTGTATACTTTTAAACCATTAGTTTAGAACTATAGTTCGTACAAAAAAAACAAAACCTGTTTATGAAAACAATACAATGAACTAATCCACGATAGGGGGTTCTCAGGATGACGAAAAAATATTTTAGAGTTAAATGTTGATATCTTTTATGAGTTTCTTGTTGGTGTAATGGTAAAGTGTTATACTATTACAAGCATAACTGACATGGTGGTTTATCCGCCTAATGCCTAGGTCACATTTAACCCGGCGCCCGGCCGGCGTTCCCGATTTTTAGGAATCGGCCGGCATGGTGAGATCGGAATCAGATCGGCCGACAAAATTAAATTCTTCATACTAGAAAGGTACCCGTCAGATGCCCGTACGGGATCCGGAAGATGGCCGCACGGCAATCGTCCGATTTCATGATTTTCTAACCCCGATTTTCTAACAGATACCCGTCCGATATCCGCACGATGTTCTTACGACGCCCGTGCGATACTCGCCCGGGTATCGCCCGATTCTTCCGAGTCGCACGGCGTCCAGACGGGCATCGAGGTAGCGCCGGTTAACTACATAACGAACATCGGCCGATGTCCGCCCGGCGTGTGTCGCTTTTGATGGCAAGAGTAGCTTTGCACACTATAGATTCATCACCGTCCTTGTCGCTTGTGGAAGCAGGCTAATACTTGTGCTATTTTCTACGATAAAACAGCATCGCACCAGGCACGGCTGCAGGCGCGCAAATTACCCAATGCCGACACGGCGAGTTTGTGACGAAAATAACTATACGGGACCCTTTCGAGGCCTCGTAATTGGAATGAGTACACCTTAAATGCTTTAAGCAGGTTCTATTGGAGGGCAAGTCTTGTGCCAGCAGCTGCGATGATTCCTGCTCTAATAGTGTATATTAAAGTATCTGCAGTTAAAAAGCTCGTGGTAGGATCTCGGGTGCAGGCGGTCGGTACGCCTACAGCGGCGCTCGCTGCTCGTTCTGCCCTCCACGCTGGTACACCGTGCCCTGGTGCTCTTGACCGAGTCTCTCGGCCGGCCGGAATGTTTACATTGAAGAAATTAGAGTGCTCAAAGCAGACCTAAACTACGCCTGGATAATGTTGCATGGTATACATGTAATAGAATAGGATATTTTGTTGGTTTCAGGAGCGAGGTAATGATACGGGGGCATCCGTATTGCGGAGCTAGAGGTGAAATTCTTGGACCGTCGCAAGACGCACTACAACGAAAGCATTTGCCAGGCATGTTTTCATAAATCAAGAACAAAAGTCAGAGGTTTGAAGGGGATCAGATACTGTTGTAGTTCTGATCCTAAACGATGCCAACTCTCGATCAGCGATAGTTGCTTCAATTATGATCTCGCCGTCGGACCCCGGGCGCAGTATGGTTGCAAAGCTAAAACTTAAAGGAATTGACGGAAGGGCGCTTGTACCTTAATTTGACTCGACACGGGAAACCTCACCCGGTCCGGACACCATTTGTGATAATTCAAGAAGTAAAGCGTTTTTCTTGGACTTATTTTTTTTAGTCTGCTAATGTTATGCTGTAGAACATAGGATGATCCTCGAAAAATTAGGCTATCTCCTCTTCTTGGGGGTCAGATAATTTTGATATTATTTAACTTCTTCCACATTGGCGACTGGAACAACGCTCTCTTCTTCTTGAGCAGTCATATCTTGCTCTTGTTGGTAGGTGCTCAGACCTTTCCCCTTATGGACTTTTTTACATTTTACGTCTGCACGGCGCCCGGCCGGCGTCCGGTAAATATATGGATACACATAGCGGCCTATATTTATTCGCACCCGGACGATGTGTCCGATGCTCGGCCGATGACCGGTCGGATATGACTTTCCGATGTCCGACGTCGGGAGTGATTTTAACTGCAAGTTAAAATGAACCCGGCGCCCTGCCGACGTCTAAAAATGTCAAAATTTTCTCCGGAGCCCGGCAGATGTCCGGCCGGTGTCCGGCCGATATTGTCTTCAAACACGTCGGAAACTAATCGGAAACACATCGGGGCTTAATTGTGACTGGGGTATTAGTAATGAACTATACAACCTTTATTTTCAATACTGCGCTACCTTTGGAATGGATTGGTTTATTTTAATGTTTATACACACACGTTCTGTTATTTTGTGCGAACTATACATTTTATATTCCTATTCTCACAAGTTCCTTTTACAAGTCCATTATCTTATTTTATGCACTGATACAATGATTTATCGCTTAATTTCCATCGTGCTAACTAAAAGTATATTCAGAATTACAGCTTTCTACTAAATGTTTCTATTAATATTCATGTATAATACATGTCCGTAGGTCTTTAATTCAGCTGCCCGGCTCGCTTAGTTGGAAAGGCACAAGTCAACTTATCGAAAATTCGAAGGTTTGATTCCCAAGCAGGACATACTTCCGTTAAGCTTAGACGAAATAATTTCTACGACCTTATTCTTTTCTACCACTGCTTCTAAATCATGTGGGGAAGTTGTCAGTCACTGACGAAAGTATGCGCCTAGTAACTAATTAATAACTAAATCCAGTGATCAGCTTTTCCTGGAACTGAAAGTAGGTTGACTGTCCGCTGTAATATAACCTAGACAATGTGGTGCTACGGCCATAAATCCAACTAAAAATGTGTATTAAATTTGGCATGCCGATATTTATCAAAATTAAACAGAACCTGGCGTACACGTTCTATCCTGTAAGATATTCAATTCATCCTCTGAATTTACTTCGATTACCTGTTTAGTTCAGTCAAATTGCTTTGTCCAGACAACCTGTTAGCATCTCATCTTACTTAAATCTAAAATTTAATTAAGAAATTCTTTTAAAGTCTGGTTTAATCATGATGTATTTATTTGCAATACAGTAATATGTTTCTCTTATATTAGCGTGTATATATTAAACTGTCAATGGTACCATTAACGTTTGGCAATCATTTTCTCTAAGATATTTTAAATGTAAGCTGTAAAATTTAATGTAATTGAATGTTTAAACTGTATTAACTGTTTATATCAACAATTTGTCGAAACTTTAACACCTTGTTTATGTAGGCAATTCGAAGAAGAAATCGTTGGTTTCGTAAATACTCTAATTATAGAGTTTTCCATCCGTGCACAGGCGGTACAAACTACATGTTTTACACATTATTGCTGAACAGCACTAAACGCGGATTATTAAATTACATTGTTCTTTGTACACATATCTTCATTGAAAAGATGGAAGTTTCTTTTTACCGCAAGGTAAGGCCGGTATTCCATTCAAACGGGAACGCGACGTGAACGTTTGGCGTGAGCGTGAAACTGAACGAGAGGCGTGAGTTTTCACGCTCGCACTATTTCATTCATCAGGTTAACGTGATAATTAATTTATGTTAGGTGTACCTTTCAAGCCAGGAATGTTGAGAGTGTCATGAATTCTGTAACAAAAACAGAATTATTATTAGCATGCTTGTAATAACTACATACACTTAAATTCACATTGTTTTGCAACTGAAATTAATTAATGTTAGATGTACGTTTCAAGCCAGGAATATTGAATGAGTCTGCAACGCCAGGTCTTTGATGTCTCTACTCCTGTAGAGACGTGTCGTACAGAATAGGGCACTTTCTAATTGCTTAAATAAGTTTTTCTGTTGCATCTGGCCTAGACAGGACCATTCATGGTGGCTTCTTGTCCGTGAATGCCGTGCGTGAACGTGAAAAATCACTACATGTAGCGATCGGTTTCACGCTCGCGTTACACGGTCACATGTCAAAAAATCGCGTTTCACGCTCACATCGCGCTCACGCTGATAAGGAATACATACAATAGAAAATCGTTTGTTTGATTTTTTTTACGTTTGCGCTTCACGGTCACGCTACACGTTCCTGTATAGATGGACTACCGGCCTAACATTTTTTTTTAATTTCGGATAAAGTTCGTCAAATACCTTGACACACGGGTACATTAACAATGTGCGTTAAACTTTAATCCTAAAGAAACTATATATTTAAAAAAATTATAGTTCTAAAAAACTTTACTTAAACAAATTATCTACCTTAATAAATGAACGTTTTATGTAAATATGTTTTTCATGCACATGTATGTTTTCCTGTCCTAAACATTGAGTATGCGCAATAGAATATGAATTCAAAGGTTGTAACATTATATGGGACATCTTGCCTGTACATGTAACACTTACTCAGAATTATCAAGATCGAAACGATAGGCAATATGAACAGACCTTATTCTGCACAAAGCAGCTACTTTGTTGAGATAGTGTAGTTTCATTGAAATTCGATTAACAACTATCAGTTATTCCGTAAAAAAAGATTGTTTATAAAGATATGATTGAAAGCTTGCTCGGATATCTCTTCAATTAAAGTTGAAATATTACTGACGCTTGCATAAAATGTCGTGCATGTAAACAAAAGATTTTGCATGGTTTCTGATATAAGCATTGAATATTAAATAGCATTATATTGACAAATATTACGTTTTAATAGCTTCACGATGTATTTTTATTTCAAAAGTATTCAAACCTTTTTATCCAAGGTTTTAAATTACAATAAAACACGCAATATCATTGCACCAGCTGTCGGTTATCGAAACAGCCTTTATTAGATAACCTGGCCTGAAGTTATTTTCACGCACCTGCACCTCAGGTAGAATTGCTGCACGTGGCGCCGGCGATGAATATTGAACAAATTGCAGAACAAACTGACTGGTTCAATAAATCACCTAGGCAATGAAAGTACGTGATGTTTGATATAAAAAGGTGTTGTTAAACATCTGCTAAACAAGCGTCCATAAAAGTTCATAAAGCTGTCAAATAACGGTTTATATCTTATTACGTAATGAGTATTTTATTGCTTGAATGGTAATTCGAATGTTGATTTATTCAAATTCAGTTTAAAATTTATTAAAATTGCAAAATAAATTGTAAATAATTGTAAAATTTGGTGCGCATATTTGTGAAGCAATATGATTAAATCGTTTTTTGTGCGCTTGGATAACTCTTAAACACAATTACAGGTTTACTCAAGCTTACTTATTTTTTATTCAATTTATATTATATATTACATGTACACCTCAATTTTATACACCAACGGTGATGGCTTTTAATTTTGCTTTCAATCCTACTTAGGGCTGTGGATCTTTGAGCAAGTGGCGATCCGATCTGAACCACAATTCATGTGATGCGATTCATGAATCGAACCACGAATCACTTGTGAATGGAGAAGCATTCAGAAATTCACGTAAGAACAATTACAGAAGCTTTTACTAAGTGGTAAACCATGTACTCAAAACATTTCTATTACCAGACGTTTTATGAACATTTTCAGTGATAACATTTTTGTTTAAATGAGTATCAAACGAAACTTTGAATTAAATTAAAATTGCCATTAGTAGTGTGGCTCGTTATCAGTGGTAATTAAGCTGAAAATGTTCTTTCATTATTTGAAATTATTATTATAATAGATCGCGATTTGACGATTTCGGACGTGACGAATATTCGTACTCGGATACTCGCAGCAGCCCTAATCCTACTCCTGTCTCACTACATGTTAATTTTCGCGCTTCATTCTTTAAAATTGTGCAAAATTTGGGACAATTGGTGAAAAGTTTTGGGACAATATATACTTATTGAAATCAATGTCTTTTAAACGCTTTATTTTCATAAACTGTACTTTCAGAAACAAATTTATGTTTCTAACCATACCACAAAAAGAAAAAAAACTTTGAATAGTTGCTATTACTACAAATAAATTTTGGCTCGAAATAATGCTACAATTAATCGCGAAATGTTGATCAAGTTTTTAAGACATTTTGTCAAAACTTTATATCGCGAAATGTCCTTATTTTGTTCCAAATTTGAGGCAAAAAAAATCACTGGTTAATAAATGTACCTGTACATGCTTATTAACATTTGTAGACATTTTGTTTCGAGTGAATATTTCCATTGAATTTAGCTAACAAGCTTCTATAATCAGCTATATATTCAACCATTTTTAGTTTTACATTTTATTCTAAAGCGACATTAAAACGTACAAAGACGATAAAATCTCTCAGGTGGTTAGCAAGACAGCGCAGAACTTTATATCGCTGGTTTTAGCGCAAAACGGTCGTAACTTCATTGCTGAAAAGAGTGAGTTACAATGTACGACCGTTTTGCGCTAAACCTGCGATATAAACTATCTAGACTACAGGTCGTATTCTAGGTCATGCGTGTTATTGTACTTTAAACAATGGACTTGCTCACTTAATAGGTGAATAAGCTAATGCATGAACAGCATTTTAATCATATAAACATACCACTTTGATATTTAACAATTATTTTAAAAGTGTATATGCACATTATAAATTTTATATAAGGATGTGTTTATAAAATAAGTGTAAACTGACTATACTATAAATTTGTAAAAATAAATCACCCCTAAATATTAGTGTGTAATGAAACTGGCAATGTTTATATACGCAATGTTTACGTGGACGACCTGTACAGGTCGTCCACGTAAACATTGCGTATATAAACATAGCCAGTTTCATTACAAACCAATATTTAGGGGTGGATTATTTTTAAATTTTTAGTTTTTAATTAGATTACACTTATTGTATAAAATATCATTATATAAAATTTACAATGTGCATGCACACTATTTAAAATAAATGTTACACATAAAAAGGTCTGTTTAAATCATTAATAAGCTGATCATGCATTAGCTTATACGCCTTTCTAGTGGGCAAGTCCAATTTATAAGTACAAAAACACGCATGACCTAGAATACGACCTGTACCTCCTGGAAATTATAGGTTGTGTTTATTATACATCTGATTTATTTAATTAAGAATTTACCAGACCACAGTTTTGATCTTTAAACTATAAAACACAATCACAGGTCACCATGCATATATGCACACATTAAACTCATAGACCAAAGGCTATGCTCCTTCCGTTATGAAAATATAACGGTATCTGGTATAGAAGTTATGGAGCTTACAAATTAGCCTTCTAAGTTGCTTGATTGACCTCGTCAGTTGGTGCTCTGTATATACGTCACGCCCAATAAAACCAAGCCGAACTATGTTGTTTCCACATGTCTATCTAAACAGACGCTGTCCATGAATTGATAACTGTAACAGGTTCTTTGAAGAACATGGCATATGCTTCATTTAAAAGTAATTAATAAACAACTGCCTTGCCCTGATACTATTGGTCTGGTCATTAAAATGATACATAAAGTATTGTATGTTGAAATCTATATCAACATAGAGTTGTGTTGGTTGTACGTACACTGTTGATGTTGCTGGCCATCCATTGTTATGTTACAAATTTGATAGTCTTTGAACTAGAAGGCTTGAAAATTACACCTAGAATGTAAAAAAATGTTTTTATCGATTAGCAGAATACGTTAGTAGAATACCTTTGTTACGGACACCCTTAATTGAGTATCTTGTTACTTCGACCATTTCATTCGCACTTTACCTCAGATATGAGGCGCCATATTGAAGTCGAAAAAGTGTTTACTTCTATTATGGTGCTTAATAACTAAATACCTAACCTCTTCGGAAGCGATGCAGATTTATTAATGTTGGATCCTTGAACACAATTGTTCTTCTGAGTATAATAGCGTACGATGACGAACTCATTGTTCTAACTGAAATTATTTGTAACATGATACGTCAACATCTATTGAATCTCTGTCAAATTATTCATCCATCAATATGCATGATCATCATTTCAAACTGCATGATTTTGCGTGGTTTCGTATTGCATGATAAATGCATGAGAATAAAAAATCTTAGTGATTGTCTTCACGTTTGATGCAAATGCAAGTAATGCGTATCGTCCGTCGCCTGAAATCTAAACTCTTTTGTCAATAATACTTAAATTTCGATTTTGATTAATGACTTTATTATACCGTCTCAATTTACTTAAATATAGACCGCACCTAATAACATTAACCGTAAATTCATGGACATTTCGCGTGACGGAAGGACATTCTCTGATAAAATAACTCTCAATTTTGTTCCACTAAGGTCATGGACGTTTTCAAAGCATTCGCTGCTTAACTGTCACCGTGTTGTACCATGATTAGTTATTTCTTTAACCAGCCTGTGTTAATTTATTGGTACTAAAAAAGAAATTAATGATAATTCCTCATGTTTGTTGACATAGTTCTAATTAATAATAAATCATAACAAACTGCATGTTGTGAAACATGATCCAATGTGGCATGTACTTAACTGTCATATGATCAGACCTAGCTGAATATAATTGATGGCATTTTTATAGCACAATTTATTACTTGTTTTTTTATGCAATTAATTTAGCTTATTGCCTACTAGAGCGTCACAGATTGGCCATTAACAACGTGAAATTTTATGACATAAAGTGTTGTTACTTTACCAATATCGTACAAGAAAAGTTTTCTCATAGAATGAATTATTGCCTGCAATCAATTATATGAGGTTGGAACTAAATACAAGTTAGTTATTACCGTATGCTTTCGAAGTTTTTCTAGTTTTAGCGCGACGATGCCACTAGTACGAAGCACTTCAGTAAGAAACAAACCGCCGGGTATGCTGGTAGTTATATACGCAGCAAGTGTCTTGTACGAACGTTTGATTGATGCCATATTCCAAGCTTGCCTATGGAGAAACAGCTCATCCCTTTCAAAGAAAAAAAATCATAAAATATAAACACAGGCACATCCATTTGCACCTTTGTGAAGTATGTAATTCTAGCAATCTCATCTGTCTGAACAGTTAATGTTAAATTTCAATCATGAAAGTTTTAAAATTGTTTAAATTAATTGTGCATTTAGCACCTCTGGCAGTATACTTTGAAAAAGTTTACATAAACATTTCGTTTCACAGACCATATGGTTGGTAATGTACTCTATGCATGTAATGAATTGGAGCAAAATACTTCATTTAGTTGTTTAATTTGCAAGCAAACTATAAATGGTCTTTCAAATAAGCCAAAATAATTATAAAGGTGTTCGAAATGAAGGAGCGCTTTTTATCAATAAATGTATATTCCATCCAAATGTAAATGCTTTCGACGGTGTTATAACTATGTAGCGTCACGTGTCAGCTTTACATTAAACTAATCCAAAGGGGGTTTATGTATACATGAGTGTAACAAGCAGTCTACGAAATTATTGAGTGTCCGGTTGCCCGAGACAACTACCTTTTAGTACGGGCAACCAACAATTTCATTTCGGCAACCAAAAATCTGCAAATGTGATATAGTGATTGCTCTAAAAATGATCTGTTCTGACAACCACTTTCATATACTAATTTCGTAGAATGTAACAGTATGTTATTTATGACTAATGAAGTATCCGAGGGTACAATGCACGAAGCAACAACTGTAGAATGTAATTATTTGATCGGGTTATTTCCTTTTGTCTAAACAATGTTTATTATATCATTATGATAATTTATTTATTTATTGGAATAAAGCCGTGTCAACACAATATTAGGTCATTTTACGGCGTCCAGCGCACCTAACCTAGCTTTCCTGGACAATTGTCTATAACCAGTACTCACCTACCCTTCCACAAGGCCGGAAACTTCTCCATATTATCATTATGATGAAAGCAATCTAAAGATTTAAAATATTGTTTAAGTTTGTAATGTGTACAAACTCCTGTCAAAAATAAACGTATATAGATGTGTTCTTAAAACATCAATTTCTCCCTAAGACCGTATGCCCATATTGTTCTTCTTGTACAACACGTTTCTTATCTTTACTAAGAAATGAGACATTTTCTAAGAATTTGTGATATTTTGAAAAAGGCAGTACACAACTATAATTTACCATTTCATGTAGCTGTCTAGTCGAATATTTCCTGATAACTCCCTTTCCTATGAACGTGTCATATCCACTTACATTTCACCATGTAGTTCATATCTTGGTACGTATAAATTAATTTACCAATTATGTTCTGAAAGCACTGACGAGACAGGAAAGATATATACTTGATATTCATTTTACTTGTTTCCTTTAACTTTACAACGTAAACCGTGTTCCCAGGAAACGGTGTCATTATTTATTTAATAAACAAGACTAAGGAATATTTAGTATTATGTTGTTTTTTACCTCATGTATGTATAGAGTGTCTTGAAATTTACACAATGGTGTCAAATCAACATCTAAAGAAATAAAGAAGCCACCGTCGGGTCAAATGTATCCCTAGATTTTTAATGCGATACGCTTTAAAATGATATTCATTGTTTTGGGGTTAAAGCAACGAACATACAAATATTGTTAGCTTCAGTTATGTGCATTACATCTTGATCAGATTTGCAAGTCAGAAATTCCACCAAACCTTGGAGAAGTTTTCTCGAAGTAACCAATCATTTTACTTACAATGTTTGATAACTTACGTTTTCTTATATTCTGCACGAAAGTTTCTACTGTGAGATATACGAATGTCTACTCTTTAATATATATTAAATGATACATTATATCATATGCGCATGTGTTTAGCATTTTGTTCTAATTCACTTTCATGTAAATTCATTTCGTGATTCTTTCAGCAAATAGTAATACAATGTAGTAAATAACAGTATTTCATTATATACACAATTATGTATGGAATGTAAATAGAAGAACAATATAACACTAAAATACGTGAATGCCTTACTTTACTGTTCATCATTTATGTCTCCTTGTCTAATGAATTCATGACAGAATTAATGTAATCATTTACAATGGAATCACGATTTGCTCTTCGAAGTTTATTATTTACGCCTGTAGGCAGAACGTTGCACATTGTTGTGAATTAAATGATAATCTCATGCCTTTACACATTATGAATTTTTTATTGGGAAAAGAAAACTTGCAACTTTTTGTTGCGTCATGGCTATAGTATCATACCTGCCTTTGCCTACTTCACCCAGACGATTCTGACGACACGTTGCAAAGGAGCATATAATAAGGTAAAAAGATACATTAAACAAATTTAATAGCTAAATCCAAAGATTTAGCCTTTCCAGGAACAGTGAGTAGGTTGACTGACCGCCGTTATATTACCTATACAATGAGTTGCTACGGCGTTAAACCCAACAAAACAAACACACAAAACATATAAAACCAACCTATTCTCTAGCCCTTGTAATGAAACAAATCGACGAACTCTTTAAATCATTTTAACGTATACACATTTCTACATTTTCGAGTTGGAATTGTTTTCGGTTTTAATTCTACATGTAACTAGATTAGAATGAATCGGGTCATTGAAACGATCATAGATACAGTCAACTGAATTTCGCAAACCGTTCACTTTAATTTTCGCCTTCTTGTGTGCTTTCAAATACAACAACAAATTCTTTGCTTTATAACCGCACATAAACGCACATTACTATACACAATTTTTTTGTTATAAATTCGTCTTATGCTTAAGGAACAAAAAACGTAAAATGTAAGATTAGTAATTACTCTTAAGTTTCCTTGGATGTATTCAAAGTGAACATTAAAGTTCTATAGCTGGTCGAAATAAATAAGTTCCAATAACCAGGAATTCTTGTAAATGGATTTTGTGCGTGCTGAGAGAACATTTAGTGTCGTGTTGCCAATGAATAAACAAAAACTAGACCTTAAGATTGATAGGTAGCAGAGAGAATTGTAATCGAATATGTATATCTATAAAAACTCATTTGTTAGAATTTCGTAGAATATACGGTTTTAGAAGTTAGTCTCGAGGGATAGCAAATATCCGGGCAAGAAAATCTGTGAAAAAGACATTATCAATTATATTGAAGAAATTAAATATGGAAGAACATTTTAATTAAGTATCCTATTCTCTTTCAGTTGTCTATAATTATTCAAACGTCAAGCTGTCTTGAAATAAATTGAATTTTCCAGATTTATAAGAAAATACTTTGTTTATACCACTGGAATAGAACTAGTTGTCTACCTCTAAAATACAAAAAATATATCACACGAATATAAAATTGAAATAGTATTATTTTCGAAAATGCTTTTTCGGGCAAATTGAAGTCTTAGATTTCATTATGTTACCATATTAAGTTGTTTACTAAAACGGATTTTCACACATAAATTATATATTCGATAAGTGTATTTATATCAAGCATAAGGTCAGTTTTGCCTATTGTTTTATCGGACTCGAAGTCCTGTCTCCTGAATTTTAAATAACCAGCTGATTCGTGTAGTAATGTACCCATAATAGTATCAATCATAATCACAATCATTTTGCGATTAAATCACAAACGTTCTTAACATAGCGTATAAATAATATGAAATGTAACATTTTCCATAATGTTGGTACTAAAACCTTACTAGAAACCACACCTGTTCCAAGTATCATCACTCAAACTTTCATTTTATAATACGTAATACGCCAGTGACATAATTGTCAGAGACGAACTCATCAGTCTGTTCAAAGATACAGTATAAAATGTGAAACTTTCATCAAGTATTATACCATAGCCAGGGTCTGGATTTAATAAGTCTATCAAGATACGAACGTTAATGTAATTTCAATTTCCGGCAGTATATACTCGATTAGATGCGTGCTTAATCAAATGGTATACTTTAATGCGATATGTTTCCTGGCTATGGTGATAGTAACATATACTCACAAGAGTGCTGCTCATGCAAACGAGGTAAGATGATGTTAATTTTAGTCTGCATAATCTATTATGTTGCTGAATATCAAGATGTGTAGTAGACGACTGCGACACTTTCAGCTTAATCAGCAACTGCTTAAAGTTTATTTTGTTTGGTAGAATGTGCACTAATTTCCTAAAGCACTATTCTAACAGCGACTGTGTTAATTCTATGTTAATAGTATCCACTGTCTATAAAACATGCATAATAAATATACATAACATAATTTCATTTTCTTAATGTTTACCAATTTCGTTTGTTCATTACCACATAATTTATCATTTTATTCTTTTACGCTGCGCATTAGACTATGTGCAAGATTTCTAATTTAGTTTCCAGAATGTGTCGGTAGCTTAAACACCACTAGTCTATGAAATTTGGCAATAATGCCGAAATTCCTGCAGTAATAAAATACATATAAGCTTACATTATTTAAACGCTGAAACCCTTCAAAGTATTGTAACATATATCAAAAATGAAGACATTGTCTGATTTTATTGCAAACATTCAGTCAAAAGTATATTAGGGTGAAGTAACTGTAGTACAATATTGTAACACATCATTAACTTTTCAAAACAACAAATGTCCGTAGATATGGCATTTCTATGTCAAAACATAAAACAAATACTTCCAATTCCCTCAAATCCTCAGAGACCAACCGTGATTATATAGGGAATAGGATAATGTTTCCCTCATGTCGTCCAACTTGAAAGCAATATTGCAATATCTCTCACTTGGGAATTGACACAGAAGTAAAATTATGTACAACGATAAATTGGTCATGACATAACTATGTTATCACTTCATAATTGGAGCTCTATTGAGAGAAAACAGTTGCTACTAAATTGTGATGATATTGTCAGAGAATAAGAATAAACAACATACCATTGGATGTATGACTTTGGTTATTGTTCTACAAAACAAATGGTTTGCCACTTTGCTGTATATGATACTTAAGTTTTAGATATCAGTATTAAACTATCATTATTAATATAAGACTACATCGATAAAAACAAAATGTGTTCACTGTGTATTGCATTGGTTAAGTTACACGATCATACAATGCATGCAATTTCATTTTCTGTCTCTTCTTAGAAAATGACATTTAGAACTGTTATCGTTTCAGATTGTATACGTGAATATATTATGGCAAAGTGTGATTTAACAGAGAAGTATACGATACTTTATTAAAACTGAAACGAGATGTCAACTTGTACTAAAACTGTAAAAAATGTTTTGTGCTAGTTAAATTGCTGAGGTATCGCTCAGAAATTCGAACCAGTTCTAGTTTAATTACTTATTTTCTACATATTAGAAGAACTTAATAAAAACCATCTCAAATATGTTTTAAGATAAATATGATTGTTTTTTGCGGTTTTACGGCGCGCCAACACAAAAAGGTCATATCGCTCCGGAAGCAATCGATGATACTAGATCTATTAATTCAATCAATAATAATGATTTAAAGTTCTATATTTTATGCTATATATTTATTTCCTTTAAATAGTTAAGAATCGCAAATAATGGTACCGACTCAAAAAGTTATCTAAGTGAGATAACCTTAAAGAGTTTGTCACGAATGTATTTAAGACCCTGACAGTCAAGCAGAACGTGTTTTACATTGAAATGCTCGTCACATGGTATACATTTAGGTGCTTACTCTCTTTTGAGAACGTATGAATGTGTTAATGTATGACCAATTCTACATCGCGTAATCACTATTTGATCTCGTCGATTAGCGAATATTATTGACGAAGATGAATCAAGGTTTGGCTTTATGTCATGTAACTTAATAAATATAGCACTGTTCCACATTGTTTGCCATTTTGACTTAATTAACGTATTTTTTTACTAGATTTAACGCCGTGCCAACACATTTAGGTCATTTTACGACGTCCAGTGCACCTAACTTACCTTCCTGCACCATTGTCTATAACCAGTACTCCCCTACTCTTCTACAAGGCCGAAAACGTCTCCATATTATCTTATCAATGTAGGAAAATCGACATAATTGTCAAATTTTCATAGAAGGGTATAACCTCCCCGGCTGGGATTCGAGCCCGCATCCCCTTGGTCACGAAATTCCAAATCTCGGCGCGCTACCAACTGCGCTATCGACCCGGGTTTAATTAACGTATTGATCGAACACTTGAAGTTACTGCTTGGTAATTTGTTATCTACTGGTTGAAGGTTTAAAGGTTTTTTTGCTTAAATGTCTACTTTTTCATTTCCATGTATTTCAATATGACTTGGTATCCAGCAGAGGAGTACTATTTAAGATTTTAGAATATCATGTAAGTTTAATTCGATATTTTTAATAAGTATATGTCTGAACTACGATTTGTTATGGCTAGTAATACAGATAAAGAATCTGAGAAAATAATAAACTTGTCGTTGATATTACAAGTACGTTAAAGCTAGTTCTATTACTTTGACTTCAGCAGTAAATATAGATGCATTGTCAGGTAGTCGCATTCTCGCGACAAAACAATTTCCATATGCAGCACAACCAACTTTGTTTCCATCTTTGGAACTGTCAGTAAATAAACGTATACAATCTTTGTATTTTTCCAAGACGTTTACGAATTTAGATTTAAATGCTTCTGGGCTAGTTAAAGATTTACGAAAGGTTGGTAAGTCGATATTAACGCCTGGTATGTAGTAGGACCACGGAGGGACATTTTCATCCAAGTTTTGTAACACGGATGAAGTGTTAATATTAAGCAATTCCAAGTCGTTTTAAACGCGCAGGCCAAATGGTTTAATTTTGTTCGGTTTGTTGTCAAATTTATTGATGTAATTTGGTTTGAAAACTGGACTTGTCAAATTGTCAGAACATAATTTGTTAAATTGTTCCCAGTTCGCTTTAGAAAATTTGTAATAAGAGCGGTTATTTACTGGAACAGAGTCGTTTTAAGTTAACACCAATGGAAAGTGGTCACTACCATATTGTTCGTCTAGCACTGACCAAGTGAAATCTAAGTAATTGATGGATGTGATAATGTTAGGTCTAAACAAGAAAAGCTGCCATTGACTGGATGTAAATAAGTTGGCGACTTGTCATGCATAAGGCAGAGTTGTATATTAAAAGGTTTCGCCATTTGCCGAGTTATAACGTTTATTATCATATTTAACCTTTCCGACGTGAAAACCCTGAATTCAGTGATGAAATGTGCAATCTTTACGACTGACGTGATATTTAGATAATCAGAACAAAATAATTGTATGCAACAACTTTTCAGAAACATTTGGTATAATTATCATTTGCCTCGGACATTCAATACTTTCAATATGTGGGTTTAATGAACTTACTTGCCTGTTTTCAGCGCAAACCAGTGTGACGTCCAGGACGTCATGAAAAAAACGACAACGTCACTAAGGTTACCAGAAAAACAAACAAGAGGCATGAAGGTATCCGTCTGCCAACTTTTATCATAATCGGTGAACTTAATATTTTGTTCGGTTTTTTTTGACCGAGTAAGGTACCGACCCACCTTAAAGGCAGAAAACTTTCGGAAGGTATTTCGATAATTAAAGTCCGACGTCACTCATAAGAGCGTCGAATCGATTGGAGGACTGGACAGGGTCCCTCTCCGCCTTCTTGACCCTGTCGGTCTTCTTTTTGGGTGACTGCCTCTGAACTACTCGATCAGGAGACGGAGAAGCCTGTGAGACCCGCCTCTGAGGTACAGATGAGGTAGCACCTACATAATGGGCACATGTTCCTCCTACTCACCACAAAGAGTTCTCAAAAAAAGAGGAGGAAGATAAATATGGACAAACAGAAAACGTATTATATGCATGATTATGTTCACGTGTTTCTTCATCGAGGTGGTGTAGGAAAATTTAAGATTTAACATTATCGTTGTATATATCACACAGTCTGCTATTTTACTTTAAATATAAACATCATAAGGATGTGATATTTATTTTATTAAAACGAACAACAAAAATCAGAAATTGTGGACACAAACCGTTTAATTTTATTTGCTACTGAACTTGAAAATATTTTACACCGTTTAAGTTTGTAGTTTGGTAGAAATCAAGCATCTGCGCAAAGCAAGTTATTCAAATTGAATAGCTAAAACTCGGGTCTCGATATTCAGCAAACTTCAACGCAGGGATCTTCAATTACTACAAGCGGGCCGATAGAGGGTGACATTACAGATTGTCACCCGGTAACGTCACATTAGGGTATATAGTACACTAATCACGTGCGGTATAATAATAGAAATAGATATAAATACATACATTAAGCCAACGTTTTCCATTTGATTTAGAACTCTGATGAGGAGAGTAACAAAATCGAAACATAAGAAATATCGAATCAATAATGTAAGCTACCAAATGAAGCATTTACTACAGTGTAAGCCTGTAAGATATTGTTATAAAACAGTAACTGGTTCCACAAGTTGTGGAGCTTTTATTGCACGTATAGGGGTAATAAAATGGAGACCAATTTAACATAAAACTAATAAAAAGTCTAATAATGACTTTCCAATATGCTAATTGTATCCTCAGGAATTGTTTGGCTCCAATAAAATGTCGTGGGACGCCTTCACTTCAATTTGTTTGCGTTCATTCTACATTCGGTGTTGTTTATATGATTGAAAGCATGCCAACAATAAACAAACTAATTGACAATGGAATACTGCGTGTTGTCTTTGATGTTTTGTATAACGTTAGCTTAACATTATTTACTCATATATGGGTGCTCTGCATAGCCACTGCTTTTGGCAATCTGACAATCGATCATATAAAACTGTGAATTCTTGTTTGCAATAATTTTCTTACGTAAAATAAAAACGATATTGCTTACATATTTTTATGACTTAAATAATTATATGAGGAGATGCATTTGATACTTAAGCGATTGCTATTTTTAATTGGATATTAACTCAAATATTAAATTAACAGTCACAACGAAATTCAAAGATTCCGGTAACAGAATATGTTGTTTGTTTATAGGTCATGACCTGCAAGAATGCAGGTTGTCAGATAATATATCATTTCTAAGTTAATCAAATAATACATAATAAACACCAGAGGTTGTATTTGTCAACTGTAAATTGTCAGAGACTTTTTGTTAGTGTTCAATTTGATATGTCATAATATTGAGGAACAATTCTCGCAGTGTGCCTTAAATGCTTCTTATATCAACAGCCTTGATTTGTACATATGTCATTTCCAAAATTTTAATAAATGTGAATGATGATTTTTAAAATTATCAGTGATAGCTATAGAATTAATGCGTTCATAACACACATACATGTACGCTTATTTCATGTATTTCAATAGAAATACAAAATTAATATTCCTTTGAAAAGGTTGAATTAAATATTAAGATACATGTTAGAATTGAATGATCCCTGCATCTGTGTTATCTGCGATATTATCCTGATATATTTTGGATTGATTTATCTCTTAATGATAACTTGAGAACGATAGATACATACAAAAGGTTCTGTATTATTGAAGATTTTATTTCATGAACGTCATTTAGCGTTTATGATGTTTCCTGGATATCTATATTGATTGATAGAACGTTAAGAAACGCATCACATAAAATGGTTTATAATTTGAATATGAATGATTTATTAAAAAGGAACATAGATCTTGAATATTGGGAAATTCATGAAAAGATTTGGCCATGCTTTCTATTACATGATATAAATATAATCAAAATTGAAGAATACCTACGAATATAAATATGAGATAAATGAAAAACAATGAAAGTGAATCTTAAATTGTGAATGATAAACTGAACCTATTTATATTAGTGTTTGCAATCATTGTTAACATGCTTTTCTTCTTTTATAGTTATAAACGTATGAGTTTATTCACACTTGTAAGTTGTATTTGGTTTATTGCTAGCTACAAGTATAAGGACTAGTAACTGATAGGAACAGTAAGTGCGTATGTGATAGTACGATAGAACATCCAATATCTATAATCCTAATTATATCGAAAATTGCACATGTTTTTTTCTATCTTGAAATTAATTGTTAGCACACAACTTGTTATATTGCATGACGATGAAGCATCAATGTAATACAATTTGTTTACAATGCACATCAAACAGACTACTTGATTCCTATTGTCCTATAAATTATAAGATATTACAATTCAAGTTGATTGTCTTTAACAAATCAATTGCAAACAATGTTAATAAAGATTCTAAACAATTATATTGACGCCTTAATATGTATAACTTAGGCCCCAGGGTTTAATATAACCATGTCAAACTATAACCTTTAGTTTCTTTACAAAGACGTTCAAATAATTCCTCAGCGCCACATACTTAATTTGTCTGATACTATATATCTTTTGTGATTAGTTTTTTACCCGCTCATTTATAGTATATGACTTAAGAAGACTGAAAATATCTTCACATGAAATCTGTGAAAAAGGATTTTTTCTAACGCATGTAGTAATGGGATAGTTGAACTTGTAGATAACATATAAAAATACATCTTCCAATTGTCTACACTCACTTAGAAGCCAAATGCCATAAACTAATCAGAATATTTTAACTAGAACGTTCTTAACCAGAAAGAAGTTAGTTTGTTAGATTTTCTCACCTATTACAATCAGATTATGTTCTAACGGGTTCGACTATACACATACGCCTTATAATAGGAGCATAATTCTTTTAATCTTAAGCTAGTTAATTCAAGTTTCTAGACAAATCAGTCCTATGTATGAAGTAGTTGCCGAAGATTGTATTTATAAAAAAACATTTGCGTTCAGCATGTTGTCTAATTAGGTAGTTCCATTACCTCAGGGATCTTATATTATCGAATATCAAATCTATTAACACATATACATGTATATCAATAAACTCAGCATATTATTAAGGAAATTCATGACCACCATTACTTCACTATTTCTTCAAATATTTGGTACCATTATGTTACTCCTATAAAATATTATAACATGTTTCATAATATTGATTTCAACCAGTCTTGAAATCACACCTGTTCCAAGTTTCATCATTTAGCATTTAATATATATTCATTTTATAATTAGCATTACGCACTGTATTAGTGAAATAATTGTCATAGACGAACTCATCAGTCTGTACAAAGATACAGTAGAAAAATGTGAAACTTTCATCAAGTATTATACCATAGCCAGTGTCTGGATTTAATAAGTCTATCAAGATACGAACGTTAATGTAATTTCAATTTCCGGCAGTATATACTCGATTAGACGCGTGCTTAATCAAATGGTATACTTTGATGCGATATGTTTCCTGGCTATAGAGGTAGTAATGCATACTCACAGGAGTTCTGCTCACGCAAATGAGAAAAAAGTTTATCTTACGTCTGCATTATTTATTATGTTGCTGAATACCGGGGTGTACTGTAGACAATTGTGACTAATTCAGCATAATTAAAATATAAGAAGTGTAGGCTGTGAATTCTGGTGAGAATTGTTTGTAAGTATTATATTTTACATAACAACATTACTTTTCCTCCATTTTATTTTATTTTATTTGATAATTTAAACCTTACTCGTTGTTAAAAACAATTTAAAAACAACAACACAGAACTTTTAGTACGTTACGGAGTATGCTATACTAATTTCGTTCTTCGTTGTTAAAACGGACAATATGACAGAAATTATTGTAAATTTAACACTTTGACATTTTGATTAAAAATATCAAAGCAGAAAATATGCCCCTACATACTGCAGAATAATGTTTAAAGTTATTAAACGTATCTTATTTTACAGCATACATGTTTTTTCACTCACTTAGAGTTACTTGAAGTTTGAGGATTATGGTTACATACGTTGGTAACACCAAAACAAGTATATTGCGTACTGAACAAATAGAAAACAATTCAGGAGACTGATATTTAACTGTTAAAAGCTTTTGAAACTAATCTATCCAACAAAAGGGGCAAACTTTCTGCAAGCATATGAAAGTATTAGTACAAACAGACACACCCTTTTCCTTTCATTTTCTCTGGCATTGCATTCTCCCTTAAATCACAAATGTATCATAAGGTGTTACTTGTATCATACAAAATTCAACATTAAAACAATATTAATAAAATGACAAATAAATTAGCATACCAAGAAAAATATGAATTAATAAACAGTATATTTTATATCTACTGAAGTAAAGCAGGTGCCATATAATTAGATATGTGGCTCTATAAGACGTTTAGCAAAATACATGGATTGTTGTTTCGATCTATATAGTTCTAGTGTTGGGATATTTCTACTTACAACGCCATGTTGTATTTGATGTTGTATTATATGTAAAGTTTTCCGTAATATTGACGCATTATATCTATGTCAATGTTTGGTATCGTAAATATCACCGACATTTGATCATTTGAAATGATTCTCTTAAATATGAATAAAAGCAAATACTAGGCAGACTGTTATAATAGACAGAACTCGTATACAAAATAGTAAATGTCCAAGTTCAATGTTCCCCAATTGCTGAAGAATTATATATTTATACCAAAGTGTGAAAGGCCTAAACATGCTATTAAATAATAACGAACACGTATTTATTTTACCTAACATTTATGTCTGAAGTGACAAAAGCATTGTGAAGCTATTTTAAAAAAAAACACTTGCTGAGCAAAAAAGATATATCTATGCGTGAAGCAACAACATCGTGAATTTATTTGCTTTTACTTAACCGATAAATGGTACAATGTTGATAGAGGTTGTACATATTGTTATTGCACTCTAATGTAAAAGAATGGAGACCAAAACATCGCAATACAGATAAACATGTAAAATACATTTTCAACACTATAAATATATTCAATAAGGAAACTCTCAGCTATTATTGTGAGACTGGTTATCTTCGTTTTAATTGATAATTATTTGTTCATTCTGTCTTGTATTTTCGTAATGAAAAAAATGCATGCAAAAGTGCTCAGAACAAATTATGGATTAAAGACTGAAATTCAATGTTCGTCCTAAACAGAACGAATTGTCGTATCATATTAAAGTTCGAAAAACATAACGATTTGTAATTTGTTCGAAAGATAACACATAAACCATTAGGCCATTGATGATAAAATGATAGATGAACTTAATGAATCAAACAATATCATATACAACAAGTAATTTGTTATTTTGGATGATGATCTTTTATATAACACCGTAGACATAAGTGCTAAGTAATAGTAAAATTACTAATAATTACTTTTTTGTAATGATATTGAAAAGCTACAATGCAATTATTCTTTTCTATAGTAAGTAAACAACATCGTGAAATGGCAAGAGTAAGAAACCATTTTCATCGGATGTGTATACAATGCATACGTCATTAAAAATAATCTTGATTCGGTCGATATATATCAGAAACATATAAATAACAATACATTCGCTATTAATCAAACATTAATGGCATTCCAATGAAACGCTTTGAATGCCTATTTTCATATATGATTGCATGACCTGCAAATATCGGTCATTGCATTGCACATACAGACTTTCAGACAATCGGCAACCATTAAATCGCACATTAAGAAAGAAATGTTCACATTAAGGAGTGATAGTGTTCCATATTGAATGTATAATATTGTCATCGATCATTGTAGTAGAATATATTAGGTGCTAATTGTCATAGGTCTTATGAAATCAATAGTATTGGTCTTTATAGTAAGGACTATTTCTTGTATTGTGTCTGGATAACTTCTTATAATTACAGTCCAGAATGGACATATCTCCTGTTTATATATTCCAGTCTAGATTCTTCAACGTTTATGGTGATTTCCGAACATCAATAGTGAACTCTAAAAAGTTACGCATCAAATAATATATCAGAGTATACTAAATATAAACGTTTTGTAGAAGAAAAAAATATGCATTGAATACTGAGAAAACTTTGGAATGATATTTTCGTAAATTAATTAACTTATAAAATGTAATGACAGAATTTAGATAGATTTAACTTTTGAACACAAATCATAAAATATAGTTGAAGATATTGTGGCGGTCCTGTACAATTGATGCTAATGTTTGTGATTTCGTATAAAGTAGCATCACGGTCTTCTTGTTGTTTGTTATTAACTCTAGCGTATATACAATCACCGTCTGGTGTAATTATGAAGCAGGTGCCTTTATCATTTCGATTACATTTCCTGAAGGCAGTAGAGAAATGATCTTGGTAGTTTTGCAATGTAGACGGTTAGGTATAAGTACATTACATTGACAAAACAGACGTGAACGATAAATGTACTTAGTTCATTTAGATAAATAACATTAATAGTTGTATTCATAGTGATGTCCCCATCAGGTATAATCATTCGTGTTTGTTTTGTTAAGACTGTGAATGATGTTTTCTCCATTCGATTTAAATGGATTTAAATTCACGTTAAAGAGATTAGTATTGCTATTACTTATTCAAAGTATTGGTATTGAGATGTAGAAAATTAAATCATGACGTTGCTGTTAGTCACACTATAGGACTTTCTCTTGCAGAAAAAGTGCGTTTTCTGTATTTATAAAATATATGAAAAAAGTTTTTTTACATTTCCTTACATTACTGATTATTGTAAGGTTAATTTAATCAACATAAAACATGATTTGGTAAAAACGCCTGAAGTATAACCACATATAAAACATACGTAAAGTATAAGCCAATTCCCTGGGCATATCAACTAATTGTTATTACCACAATAGATAAAAACTCAATAAAATGAAATCGCTTTACACCACATGGGACTATGGGATGAAGCAATATGCAAAGTATTAGGCTGCTGCATGTTATAGTTGCTGAGAAAACTGCGACGGAAATTTTGTAACGGACGGACGGACGCACGAACGTACGCACGGACAAGGGTAAAACAGTATACCCCCCTCTTCTTCGAAGCGGGGGTATAATAAACACATATCATTTTGTTGTTTCTTGAGGCAGAGCATGTGGCATAAAGTTTTTAATTTCCGATGCTAACATAAAATCAATAGATATGTTTAACATAAAGAGTTGAAATAAGTTTAACAGTATAATGTAATCATTATATTTAAAAGCATTACATTTCATCCAAAACAATTGTCAGAATTTTGTTCTTTGCTAAATGTTACATTCAACATCGTTACGTCCCAGTCACATGCGTAAATGTCTTTGCAAAAGAATCATTACCATATACATGAAATTTATAATTTGCCGTTAGAAATGAAAATAAAAGAATAAAGACATTTTTATCAACATATAAGATGCTAATCAAATGAATATTGAGCCCATTTTTTATAAATAAAACTTTTATATCAAAAAGGAAGCAAAGCCACTACTTTATGTAAAGAAAAAGGTAAATTCATACATAAAGCAAAGTAAGCATTATAATACATTACAATTATGTAATTTGTTATAAAAGCCTGCCTTCAACAATTCTACTCTACTATAACAGAACATGTTCTGCTGTATGTTATATGTCAATATCCTATACATAATTTAATACGTAACAAGACTAATAAATTATCACAAAAAAGTCTGTTTATTTAGGTCTCATATATTCATTCTAAACACGTTTTTATCTAAAGTATGTAATAGAGGTCAGTAGGGTTATATAATATACTGTGTGGTATATCAGACAAAGCTGGTTTTACTTACTTCAAAATCATCATATACCAAGATAAATAAATAATCTAATTAAAAGTTGTCGTCAGTTTTTCCTCATTGGCGTAGTTTTACTCTTAAGAGACAAAAAATGTGGCTTTGTTTACCGTTAGATGATCTTCAAGTCATTAACATTTTCTAGAAGTGTCAATTGTCATTTCGAAACAGTTAGCATTATTAGTGTTTCAAAAACATTATACTATGCAGTTGACGTCACCTAATACCACTAACATAGTTAATTACTATTGCTACTAGAATAACAGCTTTCAAGGTGAATGATGTTCAAAGTACTATAAGATTTAAAATATCCAGATCAAACATGAACTGTCTGACTAATGTATCATGTTCAGGAAGTCTCTTGGTGTGGCATTTATTCATTCCATAATAATTATACTGACCAAGGTACAGAAATTTGATCCCTTGACTTAAACGTACGTTTCAGCTATTTTTGCTGATATATATTTTCGAAGTTTTTACCAAAGGTAGTAACAATGTTGAAGAATGTTTTGATAAACGTCTTAAGTCTAACTAAAAAGAATAACAATTACAATAATAGGCATCAGCATAAAAATTTAGAATACATATTTTAGTGTTTAGTACTTAAAGATACTTTGGCCCAGGAAACAAATATCAATACTACTTTGACACTTATTCAACGTTTTACCATTACATTATTCATTCAATAAAGAAAGTGTTTTAATTTTGATTCCCATATTCGAAAATTTACTCATAGAAAGAGCACAATACATTATGATTATCATATCATTTATTATCTGTATACTAGTGGTCACTGAAAACATCGTTAAAATTACATTATCCATATGAGTTAAATTATACAAAACTATTAATTTAAACTAATACAAACTTTTCAAAAAACATATTAAATGTTGTCTTCAGGACTTTTCATTAATTTAAGTCCTTAATGTCAGGCAATATTACAAAAAGTGAATGGTGTATTGTTAACAAAAAACTATATTTTCTGGTATTCTATTTACTGCACCATTCTGCACAATAAAAACAATAGAAGACATTTCCAGAAACAATTAAGCTATTTATAAAATATATAGTGAATATCTGAAATTGCATGTTAGTGTAAGTGTATTGCTTAATGCGCAGGATTATAAATGGCCTCTTGGTTATAGTAAATAAAATATAAACAATTACACCGGAATACAGAAACGCTTTTACTGTGCACATGGATAATTATTTTGGAATTTTAAAGTATGTTTTGTTTCAAAACATTCTAAAATAGGTTGAGGCTAAATTGGTTTCAATTATATCTGCACTCCAGGAACAGAAGTTCAATTACTTAGAAATTGTTCACAATTTTATTATGTTATAGCACGCACAATAATTGATTAATTGTTTAGCAAACAAGCTGAATTTGCTAAATTATATATTTATTGTGTTGCTTTTAAAACATTGGTTAGAATATTTATAAAGAAGCTCAGTGTTTTAAATTTGGTGTTTTAATGTTATATATTTAAACGAATTACTTAAAGCACTTTCATAGCGTGTTATTTTTTTTGCAAATCAACAAAATTTACTATAAGTACAGCTCTGCTCATAGCAGAAATTAAAGAGGTATTTCACTGTAAGTAATTATATGTAACTGTTAAAACATGACTAGTTTTATCTTAAAGTATACACGGTGATCTAATGTAAAATATTGTGTTTTTACCATGGAGTATGTGTACATCCCCACAGTGGTAACTGATGACTATATGTAAGAAATACACCACTATATATTTATTTATCCTCCTTTCACAGTACTTTTATACAGTACATTTTACAAAGTACATTCCATCACACACATCAACCTATCACATAAGTTAACCATTGTCACCAAACGAATTAATTTTGGACGAATTGAGAAAATTATCTCTGTTTTTTAACTGTTTTATTTCGATCAAATCACTTAATATAATTTACATAAACAATCCCTGCTTAATTGACCCAATTGCCTTACCATGTTGTAATTAAGAATGAATGCTATGTGCTATAGTGAAGGTCTACTCTATTTTATATCTAGCATATGTTTCCAATTTGTTGTAATTGGTGTTTGTACATATTGACATTATCTTAAGTAAGCGCTTATCATACAAACAAACTTCAACCTAAGCATAACAAGGTTAAATAGTTTATAATTAACCGAGAAAGTTTTAAGTTGAGCATGTCTTTATATTAAAGGTTGGTTGCATCGAATAGAACATGTTTGTATGTTTGTATAAAACATCATGTATGTAACCCCCTGTTATGTAAAAAACTGTGTTACTTCGTACTAACAATTATTATTTTATAATAGATCATTGAGTCTAGAGCAAGTTATTAGAAGCATGGTATTAGTGATAACATCAGTTTAAAATTAAATAAAACATTATACACTAGAAATAGGATACATAGTGACTTTAGACGTGGACGAGCTCCAGATTTCAAGGAAATATTTGACAAGTTTGTTTGTTTGTTGGGTTTAATGCCGTAGCAACACATTGTATAGGTCATATAACGGCGGTCAGTCTACCTACCCACTCCTCCTGGAAAGGCTTAATCTCTGTATTTATCTGTTAACCAACTACTAAGCGCATACTTTCGTCAGTGACTGACAACTGCCCTACATAATTAAAAATCATTGGTAGAGGGAAAATGGCCGTAGAAATAATTTCATGACCAAGCTCCACACGAAAGTATGCCCCACCCGGGAATTAAACCCACGACCCCTCGATCAGTAAACTTGCGAGCTACCAACTGAGCTAGCCGGACGGCTTTATTTGACGAGTTCTCTTCAACTTAAGGGGTACGTTGTCTAAAACATATACTCCTTCACAGTAGCATTTGTATGTACACTGTGTTGATATCACCTGAAGGTCTGATATCATTCTTGCATAAAATATTTTTCATTCCACTTCAGAAAGCCATTTTATCAAGAATGTTCGGCATTTATTTTACTATTACATTAGTGTAAGAAAATAATGATATTTCACTATACATTAGCACGATATAAGTAATGCTTATTACATTGTCCTATTCAGAACTTTAAAATGATTTATTGTTTACGAATGTCGTACACATTACCTGAGTGTATTATCTTTGAATTATTATGTTAACAGTTAAGTGATACATGCGGCTGCGTTCCAACAATCTGACTACAAATGTTTTTTTAGTTTGTTTGTTTGTTTGGGTTTTACGGCGCACCAACACAAAAAGGTCATATCGCGCCGAAAACATTTGCGGATACTATTAATTCAATAGATAATAATGATTTAAAATCCTGTATTTTATTATATACATTTATTTCATTCAAAAAGTTAAGTATTGCATATGATGGTACTGACTCAAAAAGTTCTTTAAGTGAGTTAACCTTAAAATGTTTGTATAAAGCCTTATGTTATATTCAGTGAAATAAAATAAGGCTTCACACCCGAATCCTAAAAGGTTAGTTTAATCCCTTATCCCTTGAATTTGACCATTAACCTCGAATTGTTCCTTACCTTGATGTAAGTTAATCAAAGCAATATGCATATTAGATAAACCAAGTTTTGGTGAGAAAAAACGAGTTTGTTGTTCGATTGTTAAACAATTTGTATAGCTCACATAATTATTATGTATTTACTTATCCATGAGTTTCTCTATCACCTTGACGGATATATGCATTTATTAAATTAATTATCTAGCTAGTATTTCTCGTGCTGTGTTTGCACCTATAGCTGATATCAAATAAGTTGTTGTACATTTTACTACTTTATAATAGCTAGAAGAGACTACATGTTTGGATATAATTCAAAGTTTACAACAATAAAAAAGACATCTGTTCGAGTGTTTATGTAACTGTCCGTTAAAACATAGAGTTATGACCATGAAAAACTCTTCAAATGCAAGAGAAAAAATATCTATGATTATTTGTACGTTTTTCTTTAGCAATAGTTTCATTTTGTAATCATGAGTACCACAATGTTAATCTCATCGTCTGCCATATTGTTTAGATAGCAGTAACATGTGCATGCTTAAGTTAAATGAAATTGGCGAGTGTGTCTTTATTGGTAATAATTGTTAGACGTAAGCTTCTATAAATAGAAAATATAAAATCTTCATAATATTCTTTTAGGGAAAAGAAAGAAAAGAATATGCTTAGACTTGGCTAAGGTGAATTGGAATGACCGACTCAAAGAAACGACACTGTCACTTTTTGGTAAGCCATATTTAGGTTTTAAACTAATATATTGGTCCTTTTATTTGAGGAACAAATAGTACACTAGCAGGTTATAATCTTGTTATAAAATGTGTGTAAGTACAGCAATGAGAAGATGTTACTAGATTCAACATCATCATACATTAAAAAGATATAGATTTTAAACATTTTCATATACTCTAGTAGTTAAAAGTTACATAAATATTAAAATTATTATCTTCTGTATTTTATTTGAAAATAAATGTATGATAAACTTCAATTTGTCCTCCGTTATTTATGTTTTAATGCCTGCGTATGCTTTTTTGATCAAGCAATTTCTATATAAATTATCAAACCGACTAGAATCTACTGTCGATTACTTGCATGCATATACCTTAATCATAGACAAATCAAACACCTGCTTCATAATTGCATCTGACATTAGAACTATGTATCAGAAAATACATTTTTTCTAGAAATCAATACAAGATCCTGAGTACATTCCATGTGAATTTTGTATTGTTGTTAGTAATAACAGCAAATACATGTATACATGTATTCTTATTAACACTTTCTCAATATGCATACCCTATGAGTGCAGTTTATTAGTTTTCCTTTGCAATCTTCATGACGACTTTTTCAGGTAGAACGAATTCAATTCTCACGTTTTATTTTCATTTTTTAACATGGAGAATAGTCAGTATAGTTAAGAACTGATGTCCATGATGCCATAAGACAGGCGATTCTGTATTATAGAATAGCTATGCGTTGTATAATATTTTTACAGCGTCGATTCTACTAAAAACCGCTACAAGATTATTAAAGGACACCAAACCTGAACAGCATAGCCATACTCGACATGTGAATGACACCTAATTACTTGTGGTAGACATTATTGTTTTATACGCTACGATGTGTTTAGCTCGTAGACTAGTGTATTTTCAGATCGGAAATAAAGTAATTACTTCTGAAAGACGAAGCTAAGTTAATCATTCTTGTTGTCTCCAATAGTCGGGCATTCATCTAAATGATACAATATCACATTGTAACACGTATATTACACTGTTCCATAGACATTAACAACATTTTCGGGGAAAAGTTTAATGTTCATTGATTTAAAGAACGTTCCTATAAAGGTGTGCAAGCATATTTTACTAGTACTAGAATGTTGGGAAGTGGTCAGAAATAAAATAAAGAAGTGAAGTATAGTTCTTAGTATAAAAACATGTTATTACACTCTACTGTTTGTAAATCCTGAACAAAACGACAATAAATTTGTCAACTCAAGGTGCGTTTATACATTTTCCTCCGCGCAAATATCAGTTTAATGGTTGTATATATTGTTCCGAGGGTACGTCTATCAAACCAAATTCAATAATCATACACATTTCTTATATGAATCATTAAGATAGTTTCAGGAATTATCGTAACATGTTGCTGGAGCAAAGCTCATAAAAAATCATTGAACTACTTTATAACAAACGTTTTAGTAGTCGTGTGTTACATTTGTCTTGGTTTTATTACACTATCTACGCAATAAATGCTACAAAACTTGTTGAACTTGTGAAACAATAGAAATATAGGGTTACTTTCCTTGATTTATATACGCTTACACCACTTCTCAAATGTTATATATTAATGGTCCGATTAAATTTTACTCATTACTTTAGAATCAAACTCTTAGTTTATATACTCTTTGATATTATATTGATGACTTCCATGCAATACAAAAAAGCTTAAGTAGCACTGTACGTTTACAAGTTGCCTGTTCATGAAACTGTATCATAACGCACTGTTTGCATTCTAGAACACCAAACAATAGTAATAGATCTAATGGCATGGTGTTTTATTCTTATTCTGACAAAATCATTATCATTTAAAGACTAGAGTTTGTCTCAATATTGGTTTTAATTTGAAATAGTTACATATCTATGCCATGATCAATTTATACCTTCATACAATTATCATTATGCATTAATACACTAAAAAGAAGGGTTAAGTTGTTGTTTTTTAACTTTATGGAAACCTTGCACATTTCTCTAAAATCATCAATGCTTCGTATTGTCGCAGCCAATGACATTTATAGCCTGCATATTCTATAATTTAGTGATTACTGCGACGTATATTTAAAATTGCTACTTCGTTCTTCCATAAATAGAACTTCTGTTTTGTTGTCTATAAAATATTTATTTAGATGTCAGTACGTATTTTCTACTAAATTTGTCTCTACAGTGGCATAGCTAATAGTTTTAGAAAACGTGTATCGGTTGTTGGAAAATATTTTGCGGGGCTTCACATATCATTGAAGAGGATATAAGCAACTCATTATAAACATTCAAACAAAATATTGTTTTAATATAAAATGTAGCATGGTTATTCAAAAGAAGGTTAACTGTCAGTTAAATGGTAAATTGTTTAGAAAGAACTAGTTAATTCATGAGCCTTTACACGCCCTGTTTTTAACATAGGGATAAAGGTAACTAATTGTTGAACCCATCGTATTACTATGCTGATACTTGTGTGCAAAATCTTTAAACGTTTGCAAGAAAAATATCAAGATATTAGTGTATAATTGATACTAATTATGTGACCAATTTATTGTCATTTGTCAATTTTGCATATGAAAAAAAAATAATAATCATAGCTTTGCCCTTTAAACGGATATTTTTACTGCACACAATCTATAAACTTAATTTGTGCGAACATATTGCCGTTTAAATTAGGAATAAAACACATTCAGTAGGTTGTATCAATACATTTGTGTTTATAAATCTACACTTCAAAGTATAAGCATGACGTGGAAGCTCAACATTGTATGAGTGCTTATTCAAACACCAAACTTGTAATAAGAGTTAATAGTCCTTAAATGTTGTTAATGTCTGCGTGGAAGTTTAATATACGTGTTACAATGCTATATTGTATCATTGGATGACTGTCCTACTATCTAGGAATACAAGAATGATTAACTTAGCTTCTTCTTTCAGAAGTAATTACTTTATTTCCGGTCTGAAAATACACTAGTCTACAAGCTAAACACATCCTATCGTATAAAACGCACTAATGTCTACCACAAGTAATTAGGTGTCATTCACATGTCAAGTATGGCTATGCCGTTTAAACTTGATGTCCCTTAATAATTTTAAAGCAGTTTTGGAATCGACAGTGTTTTCGCCACGTTATATATACAAGAAAATAATGAATATGAAGACGCGAATATCATTCGTTCGTATTTGAAACTATTTTCAAGAAGCTTACATATGGGAAACCAAACGACACGTTTGTATACTGATTACACCATTTCAATAAACAGACAAATAATACTGTAAATAAGTGGCGGTAAAAGGATAAAAAATACTTAGAATTTAAATGGTATCTTTAAAGAATGTATAAAAAGCTAATATAAAGGTACATTTGAATTATCTCTTAAGTGTTATAAAAACCTGTGCTAAACTATTTTTACTGTTATTAAGTGTTGAACCTTATACTAACCATTACCAAATTGACATTTCTTTTGCGTGCACATAACTCTGCGTACGAACCAATGTGGTTAACGATGAGTATTATTCACTTGAAATGTAACTAATGTCTATGGGATATAATAGTTAGTCCCATTACTCTTTCACACATTTTTGCTGGATTGTATCCCTTTTATACTAAGAAACTGCTGGTTTATGCTTTTGATACAGGAAATTTATCTTTGCTACTACTGAAGAGATTCACTAATGTCTTCACGCATGCCTACAGGGGGATTGCTATTGGTGGCAAATACTTATTTGGATAACTGTTATGTATAAATTATTTTATAATTAGTTTGAAGTTCTGCATGCAGATTTTTCAACCTTTACCAATGAAAGAATCCATTTCATTTATCTCTTAGATTGCTCTTGTTCATAAATGTAATCTCAAAATGAAGAGATTTTTGCGAAAACAATCGACAAATAATCTAATATCACAAATATATTCTCTTGTATGTAAAGCATACTCTATTCCCAAACGAGTAGTTCGTTAAATAAACAAACATACAGATCTCACTTTTAATGTTGTGAACCAATAATCATATCCAAACAAGTAATTACTTCTGGCTATTATAAACTTGTATAATGTGTAAAACAACATAATTGATATATACTATAGGTGCAAACAGAAAAAATTAGGAATACTGGCTAGATAATTAATCCATTAAATGAATATATCCGTCAATGTGATAGGGAAACTCGTGGGTAAAGAAATAATTGTCATCTATGAGGTATATAAATTGTTTAACAGAGGCACAACAAACACTCTCATCAAAATTTGTTAGATCTATTTTTTCTGATTAACTTACTTTAAGCTAGAGAAATTCTATGACTCAAGTGATCAATGTTACTTACAGTGGCAAATTGAATAGTTTAAACAATATATACATTTTCAAGAGTCAGTATTACAACATCTTAATCTTTTTATGTTTATGAAAAAGCAGGACAAACTTCATATTTGATTTAGTGTTCATTACAACAACCGAGTTTGAATATAGACCTAAACAATTCAGATTCCTTTGTATGTAATCTTATTTATTTCAGTGGATTAAACACAATGCTTCATCTACATGCAGTTATAATAACATTAGATCCATTTGTGAAAAATAACACATATTATTAAAGAAATATATAAAACTACTTAATGTAAATGAAAGGCAACTTGCTAATAGTTTCTAATAAACGACTCAAGTAATCAATTAGATGTAATTAAGCGTACTAGAATTGAATTATATCATTTTACAAGTACTCAGAAGTGGATTCAAGTCATTTACTCAGGTAATTTATTAGGGTTAATTATATTTAATATGCTTTTAAGTTATATTGATATTTTTGAAACCTCTCGTTTTTGTCTAAACATTCATTACTTAAGTGCGTATTGACTATATTTTATATTTAATAAGACTTATTCTAAGCAAATTCAAATTTGCCTATTGAATCAACGGCTGTAAACTTCAAAACGCGATTGACAAAAGGTATACGCTAATTATCAGACAAACACTCGTTATTGAAGCAAACTTATCAGTTCGGTCTTTTGAAATGTTAAACAATTTTGAAACGAATTTAATGCGAGAGAGGACTTTACTTAAGCTGTTAGTGAATCTCAGAAGCCTCAAAATACTTTGAACAGCACTAACATATAATGCTCGTCAATTAATAAAGTTAAAACAAATACAATCTAACATGCAATAATTATTTATTTCGTACTTATGTATCATAGAATACATTGTTCTTGCACTGATGTGATTATGAAATAAATGCCGACCAATCGATGAAATGGCTTTCTACTCGCATAAAATGAGAAAAATAATATTATCAATCCTTATGTTACATGTATATAATGTGAACACGCACTACACATACAAATGTGAAGGAGTATAGATATGTTGGAAACAATATAATAGTGTGATCTAAATGCAGATAATAAGATCAAGAAATTATACCCAAAAAGTAATTCAATAACATCGAACATAGTGTGAACAACGTTTTCACCAACAAACATAAATGATCTGCTTTAAAGATGATGTAACAAATAGAAATACTTCCAATCTTCGATCAAACGTAAGCTAATCTCCGAAGTTCTTAATTTATCCATGCTTTATTATAGTTTATAATTATACAGTATGTGGTACATTAATCACTAAAATATACTGCTGCTTTTCACTTGCACTGATGGCAATGTTTAACCTTAACTGATGAATAGCTAATACACTATTATTTACGTCTTTAGGTCGATTGTCACTGCGGCTAGCACCCGTTATATTATTTAAACAATAAAGCGATCAAGTATTTTTAACATAAAACAAAATATATGAGAATGCATGCAGTATGTTGTTGATACAAACATTTTCTACTCGATACAATAAACTTATCACAGTAAAACAACTAACTTAACTCAAAACTCTCTTCGTAAAAAATAAACTCTTTAACCTGGATTTGCTCAGGTTGTGGTTTGTTTGTAAAATGAATGCTAATTCAAGATAATGTCAACATGTACATAAACCAATCACAACTAATTGGGAGCATGGGTATAAAATAGAGTAGATGTTCATTACAACACATAGCGATCTTAATTACAACAATGTTAAGCAATTGGAGCAATTAAGCATAGCTTGTACAAGTAATTGCATTGAGAAAATTGATCAAAATAAAACAGTAAGGAAACAGAGATGCTCTTCTAAATTCGTCCAAACTACGTCGTTTGATTACAATGATTTACTGATGTTTCATGAAGACGTTGGTGTGTAATGAAAGTAATGCAAAAATCACTTTATGTAAAATGTTATGGAATAAAAGTACGTACTGTCGCTAATTTCAAAGGATGATGAATACATGTATTGCTTACATCATTATTTGTGTTGATGATAACATACCACATTAAACAAAAATACTTTTATTACTTGTTAAATTCTTCCTATTACATTCAATTACTTCAAGTGAAATAACTTTAATTTCTACTATATTCAGAGCTGTAGCATATGATGGATTTTGTTGATTTAAAATAAAGAACAAATATCCAAGTTTCAAATAATGAAAATGCTTTTAGTTATCATTTATATAACAATGATTTACCAAGTCTAAAACTTGATACTAAATTTTCTAAACAATGTTTTCAAACGCAATACGCCGCATATATAATTTAGCAAATTCAGCTTGTTTGTTGAACAATTAATCAATTACTCTGCGTGCTATGAGATAATAAAATTGTAAACATTTTCTCAGTAATTAAATTTTTGTTCCTGGACTGCAGCAATAATTGAAAACGATTCAGCCTTAACCTGTTTTAGATTGTTTTGAAGCATAAGATGCTTTAAATTCCGAAACAGCTATTATTAAATAAACTATTTGCGAAGTAAGATTTTTTCTGCATTTCGATATAATTGTTTATATTCCATTTACAGTAAACAATATACTATATTCTCATGTATTTAGCAACATAGAATGGCTTGCAATTTCAAATATTACAGATCTACTTTATAAGTAGTTACTATATTCTTAAACTTAGTTTTATGTCACAGAATTCTATCAGTTTTAATGCTTTAGTCATCTTGTTTTCTCTGATTGGTAATTGTGCGTCTTGCAGTTAGCCTATGATACACTGAAATATTGCATATGTTGATTCAAATAAGAGAACTAACAATTGGAATGCATGACTTTATTCATCCCATAGTGGCATGCGGTATACTTATATCTGGCAATAACTCATTCATTACATCTATTTGTTCAAAGACGCGTGACCTATCTACAAGATAAAGGTTTTGCATCAATCATTTAATTAGAATCATTACAACTAAATTTCAATTACGTTTTTCTCTCATTTGAAAATAGAATAGTAATAAAGGCAGACATCAATGGCTGAAAAAAAATGGCATTTGGGTTGTGTGTAGAAATGAATCATGGTCACCTACACACATGAACATGCTGACGTTTGTGATAGAATAAACATCAACGTAACACAGTAGATGGTATTTGATTACGTCGTTGGTTTTTTCCTTTAAGAGAGAAGTAAACTTTAGTGTTGTCTTACAGTCGTATACCGTAAAGAATAATACGTTTTACATGTCTGATATACAATGTCTAATGTTGTACATTCTATAATAAAATAAAATTGACTGTCGTCTGCTTCTTATATTATCTCACATTAAGTGTCATTGTTACATGCAACAAAATAGTACTTTTGTCTTGATTTTATTGCAAGTCGTCGAGAACATTTGTTTAACACAATAAATGACCGTTTGTTTTAACAAGAATCAGAACTTTGAGAACACAATTTGTGATACCATACTGTTATATACCATATATCAGACAAATAACTACATACACTATGTTAACGAACATAAATAGTTTTACAAAACATTCTGTACGTATTGATGCGTTAGGTTTAAGAAAACTACTGGAAAGAATTAGTAATGTATTTAACTAAAATATGTACTATTATGTCAACATGATCGACAGCAGTATATTTCATTACCACTGGCCAGTTCCCATAAGGAAATCGCCCATAAAGCGCTTTGTCCTCTGGTACCCTTCTTACACCAAATGTAATAAGAAGATATATCAAATCAAGGGTACCAGGGGAGAACACTAGGTAGCGATATGCTTAGGAAACTAGTCAGGGGTTAACACGTACATTAAGTTATGCAATTGTCATTCTATTTCTATGTAAATTACTTTATGGTAAAAAAGGAAGCGTGTAAATCTCGCCTGAATAAACCGCATTTAGCAATTTTACCATTTAAGTTAATTTTGAATTCCGCTTGATTGTTTATGAAAAAGCTATTCATATCTTTATCGTGCATATCTTTACTTCCACTAAATGTTTTCCAACAACCGATACATGTATTTCTCAAACAACGAGTATTAGCTATGTCACTGCAGAGACACATTAAGTACCAAATACATACTGACATCTAAATGAATATTTTACAGACAGCAAAACAGAACTTCTATTTATGGAAGAATGATGTTGCAGTTTCAAAATATCACAGTAATCAGTAAATTATAGAATATGCAGGTTATCAATGTCATTGACTACGACAGTTCTATACGAAGTATTGATGTTTTTAGAGATTCAAAGTTTCTATTACGTTGAAAGCAATAATACAATGTCTCTTATTCGAGTATTAATGTACAATGCTAATAGTATGTTGCGTTAAATTGATCATAGAATGATTATATCACCATTTCACAATTTCTCATAAACAAAGCATTCGTCTTCAAATGGCAATCATATTAACAGAAAAAGAATAAAACAACGTGTACATAGTGTAGAATATAGTCCTAAATCACAATACATGAATACAATATCGATTTCAATATCAAAGAGTATTTTAACTGATACATATATCTACACGTGTTTAGCGAAGAGTTCCTTCGGTTTTATTACCGAAATAATGAGTACAATAAATCAGAGCATGAATATAATGTTTGACGAGTGGCGTTAGCGTTCATGAATCAAACATGTGAAGCCTTTCTCCCTACTGTTTCATCAAATATAAGCTTATATCTATACTTCCAAGTTTATGTTAGACCATCAAACACTGTAAGAGTCTGTGGGCAGTTTAATATACGTGTTACAATGTGATATTGTATCATTTAGATGAATGCCCGACTACTGGAGACAACAAAAATGATTAACTTAGCTTCGTTTTTCAGAAGTAATTACTTTATTTCCGATCTGAAAATACTCTAGTCTACTAGCTAAAAACATCGTAACGTATAAAACAATAATGTCTACCACAAGTAATTAGGTGTCATTCACATGTCAAGTACGGCTATGTTGTTCAAGTCCGGTGTTCGTTAATAATCTAGAAGTCATTTTTAAGAATCGAAACTGTAATAATATTACACAACAAAGATTTCATTCATAATTCAAAATCGTTTGTTATGGTTTCTTGGACTTAAGTTTTGACCTAATGATGGCATACACTGGTAATTATCCGCCATTGCCTGTGCATCGAAGTTAAGATATAAAAACTTACTATTTTGTTGAGTAACAAGAATAACAGGAAATATCCAGTCAGTTAAGTTCAGGGAAGTTGGTTTTGTCGAGTGAGGGGCTTGTTCATCTTTTTATTTACAATGTACACGCAACTCAGATTTTCAATATAATCAATGAGTTAACATTTAAAAAAACCCTAATTGTTCCAACTATTAGTACAGAATCAAACATAAAATTAAAGGCACTATATACTACGACAATAATTCTCAAAATGAGATGATTAAAAAAAGTTTGAATAATAAGTACATTTCAAAATACTAGTTTTAATGATTCCTGCACATCTATAAGATATTAGGTGTATTTAATATTTTGAGCCATAGCTACAAATGCATGTACTTTATAAAATTGGTAATAAGCACCTGTATTCAATTGACTCGCAAATGAATTAATAGAATGCGAACACTTCTATTATCAAATAAAAGTAGTATTTATATATTGACTTAATTATCTTGCAAATTGCTGAATACTACTCTATTGATTGGTTAAATGTTTGATTACAGACGGAATAAAGATTGTTTGCATGTCATGTGAAAGATTATGATTATTGTGATCTCTAGTATTTAATTAATGATAAGGAACATTTGTATTGTAATCTCTTTAATTTATAGGACTAAAGTAATCACACAGTCTGTTTGATTCACACAGTTAAACATTGTTTATAACATATTGACGCTTTACTGTCAGGCAATACTAGTTGGTATTTGTTTCTAATTTATTAAGAAATATACTGTGTAATGTGGTATTTGATATCATATTCAATTACACCATTAACAAATGATATAAAAATGTCAAATACTTAATCTAAAGAATGAACTTTTAGTCAAGTATTCAACTACCCTTGATAGTGATAAATGAGGGATATTTATATATTTTTTCGTTTTCTACACAGATTAAAAACAAAAACGTTAAATTATAAGCCTTAAATGTTAACATGCTTGTAACTTGTTTTTACTTCGGGAAAATCAAACCAGCATTCTGACGGTTCTGACTTTTTTTATTTGTACAATTTGTGTAAAGAAAGTAAAAAATTAATTCCCTTCAATTAAGCTTTCTATAAACTTGACGGATGAACTAATTTAATGCTTAAGTTATTTTATCAGTACTCCTTAGTACTTGTATCCGCAAAATGATTTAAGACTAACATGTATAGAGAAATACTATGTTTTAAGATAATGTAGGTTTCATCATACAATGTATTTTGTTTGCTCAGCATGTGTGAGTAAAGTTCCTTTTGGAAAAGACGTTTGATTAGAAAAATGTTCCAGAAAATCAATTTGTATACTAGTAGTTTCTTCTATTCAGCTCAAACAACATGTTCACGCATTGAAATTAAGATAAATAAAAAAGCAAAGTTCATCGCACAAAGTTTATGTCTCAATGATTACTAAATGTTTGACTTTCAAGAGAAATACAGCTCAAGTCCTTTCCCATTAAATAGTAGATGATACTAGATTAGATGATAACATAAAATGCTTATACATATTTTCCTCAAAGATGTTTCATATTCCATGTAATCTTTTATCTTTCATATAAAGCGATGTATAAGAAGAATCATTACTAAAACAAACCAACATTATCAACAATAGATTGCTTCCTGAGATCTAAAGCAAACAAACACCTGCTTCACTTACAGCCAACATTGATTGTGTGTAAGAGTATTAGAGAAGAAATGATAGCTAAAAGTTAATTAAATTACAACAGAAGAAATCACAAATGTCATCAACCGTTATTCAGAACCATTTGTATATGTCCTTAATCTTTAAGTGAGTAAATATTGAATTATTCATCAGAACATATTACGATAAAAAAACAAGGGACATATATTACCTTTATTGTCTCACTAATAAAGGTATGTCAGTAACTTTTTCTTAACATTTATATTCAGTAACTTTGATATCTTGATCTGATGTATTGCGTAATTTTATTGCAATCATTCTAGATACTCAGAAGTCATCATAAACAGTTATTGAAGGATCTAGACTGGAAGATAGATATAAACATTGGTTATGTCCATTCAGGGCTGTTATTATGAGAAAATATCCAGACACAATACAAGAAACGGTCCTTACTAAAAGACTAATACTATTGATTTCTAGTAAAATGTCTGACAATTAACTGTTACATCTAATACATTCCGCAACAATAATTGATGCAATGATATAGATATTTATATTTCGATATTTTCTAGAGCTAAAAGTAGCCCTTTACAAAAATCAGAATGGTTATTTGTAAGCAAAAGTGGTCAACAACGCATTTGCTTGGCATTCTCCTTACAAAAGAAAATCAAATGACACATGTTATCAGAATCATCATGAATCTGCAGGCATTGTGTACTTATCCATATAACTGTTCACATTAAATGTTCATTTATTGCAATTTATAGTACTTAGAAAACTACGCACAACTCCTTATAAAAGTCAAGGATCTTATTGCAGGGGGTTTGATTCTCACTCAGACAATGTCATTATTATTTCATTACACATGCTATTTCTCAATTTGTTTCAAAATTAGAGTGGTTACACAGTACTCGTATTGCCATAATCAATTTAGTGTTGCATGTCGTTTTACTTGCATGTCTATTTACATGTGAGAAATATTGCGTTATTGTTTTCAAGTATAAATGACTTAAGGGAAACATTATTTTATTCGTATACAATCAGAAAATATCTCTGAGGCAATGTGGAAATAAGTTCACTGCATATATACTGAAAATACCATATTTATAGAAAACCTGACTAAATATTAATTCATTAAGACTTGCCATCGGTATAATGCTACCGATAGATGATATAAGTACGGCAGTTATTAAAGCAAACTAATAACATTAAGCCATTTAGATGATGGTGACTTACAGATATAAACATGAAAAAAGTTCAATTTTAATGAAATTTCGATTTTACTATATCTTGGCACATAAACTTAACTGAAGCAACAGTATATAAATTTTCTGTTAGCACACACATATTTTGTGTGGCGTTTAATTTGAACTCTCTTATGTACTAACCCATAAATAGAAATATTCTTTTAAAGTCTTTCGCCAGTGGCTTGTAAATTATGTATGTGAATGTCAGTAAGCATTTACTACTAAATTTGTCTTCACAATAAGTATGCTAATAGTTTATGGTTTTAGAAAAAAGTAAATGAAACAGTTGCAAAAGCTTGAAAAATATATCATTTTAATAAAAGCATTACTTATAGATCGATAAAGTGGTTAGTTTTAGATGTTAAATGAATACTTTAATATTAATAGTTTGAAGTAAAAGGTTCAAATGGTTCATTTGTTTGTAAAAAACATTTATAACTCTATATAATAATATTTACTAAATATTAATAATTTTCTAGTTTTATTTTGTTAACTAATTCCTAACATATGCTATGATAATAATGAATATCACATGTAAAATATTATATCATGCACGTCTATATCGGAAATGACACACAAAAGGGAGAGTACTGAAACTGGTTGTATTGTTTTCTTTACAATTTCATGACAAATCAAACAAGTGAAATCAATAATTTACCGTCTAGATTAAGTAATGATAAAAAATACGCTTTACATCGTTTCGCGCTTCGTAGTGTATTTTCAATGAAAACTGCTTTCATTATGTGATTTATTCCATGATTCCTGATTCTGTTTATCACAAAATTATTTTTGTTCATAGAATAATGACTTCTGTGACAAGCACTACACTAAAGTAAAACTTAAGTATGTATTTTTGCATGTAACAATGACAACAAGATAAGGTACGATACATACGCGAGTTGAATTAATTTGTATATTGGTAAAGGACATAATATAAAAGTCCTGTTGGTAACCTTTTTCAAGAACATTTTAAATGATGTAAGCATATCTTAGATCTTATACCAGTCTCTATGGGCTAACAACATACAATTAAGCTACTTACTACAACGTTTTCACGTCTTTGATAATTCTTTTACATTTGTGTATGCACCCATATGTAAATCAAATTAAAATCAATTACTGATTCATATGTCAATGGTGTTGTTTTTCTAGTTTTCAATGTTTTCTTTTATGATTGTACATCTCAAGTAGAAATGTTGTTTTAATGGCGCTTTACAACGTGCAAGTCATTAACACTATCCAAATTGTTAATTTGAAACTGCACACAAAGTTTCTGTTTATCTGTATTATGCTCGCTGACGAAATTCATTTAGCAGTGGTGTAATCCAGAAAATCCATAGAGTACGTTTGGTTAGTACATTATATTAAAGTATAAGTAGAAGCTAAACAAAAATATTTCTCATTAGAATTAATCAAAATATAAGAGAACAAATGTATTCCTTAAATGTTAAATAATGTTCTTGGTGTTAAGGAGATTAATTGGTATAATTCGTATTGCGTGGAAGAATTAATAAACAACAAGAACACACGTTTTCATTTGGCGGCTGGTGAAGTCCTTTAATAGACATTAGGTGTGTGCAGCAATGTATTATGTAGTCTGTTTGGATAACACAAATTAAAGCTAAATGTTTGAATACTTTTTCTAATATAAATATATGTCACTTACCTGTATTTTCAGTTCACTTAATGATATTAAAATTGTAACATCGTTTTGTGTGCTTCGTTTGTCTGAAATTAAAACAAAGAAGTAACAGTTGAAAACCTAAAAAATATATAATGTAATTGTATGTTATTACCTAGTTAGGTTTTTATATAAATGGTACGCATATTTTGATGAAGCGACATTTAAGTCGGCCTTAAGTAATACATCAAGAACGGCACCATCTCGACACTCATTACCAATAATGACAATACTAGAACTATAACATTACTGTATGTTTAATTGTTTATAAAAGTTGATATTATCTAGTAGCTGATAATAATATCAACAACTACAAAAAAGGACAAAATAGAAATTGACAATAGTTTTACTGTTTGATTTGTTTATCGTTTTTTCTACATGATTAGTTTAGATTTTAGGTTCGTGTAAAATTATTTGCGGTTATAACTGTGTTTCAAAAACAAAAGTTCAATTACTGAGAAAATGTTTATAATTTTATTATCCTATCGCACGCAGAATAATTGATAAATTGTTAAGAAAACAAGCTGAATTTGCAAAAGTGTTCTGTCGTGTATTTTTCGATAAAAAAACACTCTGCTTTAGAACAAAAACAGCTGTAAAGTTTTTTTGCCCAATTTACTAGAAATTGTTACTTGAACAATCAATACTGGATGCATGTGAATTGCTTCATTTGTTTTGTAATGTTGTCATGAAGATCACAATGTCCAGTAGAGATCCTTTCACTCTATTTTACACCGATCATTATTCTTCCAAATGTATGATACTTTGCATATGTATAGTTCAACATATTATACATTTATTGATTACATTATTCAACAACAAAAACAAACGAGAACCAGAGTATAACCTTAACTGTCTAAGTCAATAGTTAGGGAATTAAGACATTTGCGATTGATTGAATTTCTTTCACTTATCATACTAGTATCACAATAATATTATTGTAATACTTTTTAATTCTCATCACCTAAATGATCATGCATATACTTCTTTTTGTAAAATAACGGTACTTAGCTAATTAAGTCACTTTGTCATTTTATGCCAACTATAAAGTCGTATACACAGTTGAATGTGTACTATGGAATCATTTTATAGTGCAATGTTTTACAATCTTCGACATTACACACATAACTATCAACACTATTAGAGATTGTTATCGAAAGCAAAAACACCTATCTCATAATTACATCCTTCAGTGACTGTATATAACAGGTAATACTAAGAATGATTGATTACTAGAAGACATGACTATTACAATGGAACAAATCACAAACATTTTCAATTGTGCAGAACATTTTGTATCGTTCCTCCTTTTTTATTGCTCATTAATTGTATAAAGAAAGATTTAATCGTTTAATCCCTATCATTCTGCCATTTATTTGTGTTACTGTTCAACAGAACATCTATATTCTGATAACCAGCACTTTTAACATGTGGCATTATTAAGTTTCGAAACAATCATTTTAGATGTAACAAAAAGTCATAAACGTAAATTGAAAAATCTAAATAGGAAACGAAAAATGTTATTTACGTCCATTTAGAACTGTAATTATAAGAGTTTTTCAGACACATTTCAAGAAATCGTCTAAAATAAAAACTAACCCCTCATACCAAAGCATATGACAATTTACATCTGTTATTTTATAAAATAATGATTGATGCCAATATTATATATTCAATATGATTTCTCAAACTGTTCTCTATTTTCTCGTCTATTTCTGACAAAGTACCTATGCTTATAACAGGGTCATAGCATAAAGGATGATCATTTACATTAATGTGAAAAAAATGAACATAAATGTATAAGCAATTTACCAGAAATCTTCATGGAACAAAAGTTGAGGGTATTTTGTTTTCATTGTTAAATTCACAGAATTGTTTGTCCAATACGTTCAGACAGTTTAGCAATCATGTTTTATGCAAATGATACATGTATAGAAATTGAACAAAATGTCAAGAGATAAAATGGGTTTATTTGATTTAAACAGTAATTGTAACACATTGTTTAAAATAATATTGTTTGTTTTATCAAAGAACATGTTATCAGATACAGCATACCTTGTTTTGGTCTGCTAAATTGTATATTATTCCAACATGGAACAGATTGTATTCACAAGAACTCGCGAAGAGCATAATTAGAGAGATCCTACAGTTTTGCATTATGTAACACCAGACGATGATAAATTATTAGAGAGCCATGTCTTATTTCCAAATTTTGGATTAACCTTAAAACAACAAAACAAATTATTTAACCCAAATATCTTAAAATTTCAGACAAGGGTTAGATTGAAAACGTGTTTATCAGTGAATGAAAAAAGCTTATATAATTGCTGCTGTGTTATTATTTATTGGAGATTGTTAAACTTTTTTTATTTTGATCTTCTAATGGCACTGCTAGAAAACATACAAATAAAATAGTACCCCGACCGCTGTAATGAATATAGTTACAGTATTAAGGTTTCTTTATTCACTGTAGTAACATAATTTTTATCATGGCATGGCATGTAATATAACAAACAATTGTTTTAACATAGTACTTTTTACGTCAGAAAAATTAGTTGTTTTTTTTATTGTCTGTTGTGTTCCTATTTTATGAGCTATTAGAATGTAGTTTGTGGCTTTTTAAACAAATAATTAATGTTGCAAAATCATTTAGTGTCATTCATATGATGACCTATCATAAACATAATGTATAATATTTAAAAGCTTTTCAATGCAGCTCCTATTTTAGAAAATGACGTCGCACCATCTTATTGTTGAATATTTGAGTTCTTATTGAGGTTTGTTAGCCCTAATATTCAGAGGATTGTGTTATTCCTGGTGGAAAAAACAACATAGCTGTAGGTGTTTTAACCAATCATTCATATGGAACTTCTAATGTAGTGTTGTCTATATTATCAATTAGTTAATTTATATTGGGAATTAACTTAGTCATGCATGGTTTCGTACATTCAGGCATGTGGACTCCAAACTTGGCTACCTAACATAAAAGTATATATTTGGTAAACTTATAAAGTAGGCAATATGTTTAAAGTGTGATAACAAAACAGAGTCTAGTTTTCGTATAGCGATTAATGTATTTATGAATTGGATAGAAGTAAAATTCAAGATTTAGTCGATTAATGTTCAGGTTAAGAGCACATTTCTTATCATTATAAAAATTTTAGTTTTGATAGTATCATCTCGTGATGATATTCAGTTTATTTATTATGTTAACTGAAGAATAATGCTATCTTTTGCGTAAGTATAAATGCTTTCATCGACAAGCAACATGATAACGCCTGGATTTATTATGTTTTGTTACATGTAGCAATGGCAACACATATAAAACACAGATAAAATTCAGGATATACGCCTGTGTGATTCGTTATGGAATAGAAACGAAAATTATATCAGGCATGCAAAACATTAAAATTATGACCAGGTGTATGATTGTATAACATTGCTAGAAATTACATTTGTACAAGAGAATACCAACAAATGCAGTACCATTTACGAGATTTTTACGTAAGTGCTAATGACATTATATTTTCCTTCACTCATTTATGCAAGGAAATCATGATTTAATCAGCAAAAATCTACGGTAACAATCAGTCATTACTTGAAAAATGATGAAAGTTTTTTGAAATAATGGCATCGCCTTTTCGGATGTTTATTTGTTAAGACGATTTTCATATAGCTGATCGTAACAATTCTCGAGAAGAAGGAGTAATACTTAGTTATGTCGTAACAAATATATTAAATCAAACAAAAAGCGAATAATATTATGGTAGACATAGAAAACTAACTAAATTCATAACTTCATGTTACACAAATCAGTATGAAAGTATTCTACCTTATACGCTTATAAGAAAATTGGCATTACTACATCAATAAACTGAACATTAGTAGTATTATTATGAGTATTATTTGTTGACATTATTTATAGATTGGATAATTTATTAGAGACGAAATTAGTATTATTTCTTCTATGTATCAAGATGGATTATTTGCTGATCCCTCTATTTATTAAAATGTTCAAGCTAATCAATCTTCGTAAACAAATTTTTTGCAATATCTGATAATTTATTGGAGTTTAGTAATCAAGCAGTCTGTTTAATTCATTCATTTTACAACATATTGCTATAAAAACATTTAACGAGTAGGCACATTCAAATCGTAATCAAAGCTAGTAATACTTAGCTCTATTATTACCGCGATGTACCTTTGAAACGAATACTTTAATTTGGATAAAGCAAAGTCTGAGACTGCTTTGTTTTCTAGTATTGTAAAAAATAAGTCCAATATGTTAATATTCATTGTTAGCCATTTTTATTTGTCTATATTTAGCCGCCCGGCTAGCTTATTTGGTAGCACACCAGTCTACTGATCGAGGGGTCGTGCGTTCGATTCCCGGGCGGGGCATACTTTCGTGGAGCTTGGTCATGAAATTATTTCTACGGCCATTTTCCCTCCTACCAATTAATTTTTTAATTATGTAGGGCAGTTGTCAGCCACTGACGAAAGTATGCGCTTAGTAGTTGGTTAACAGCTAAATCCAGAGATTTAGCCTTTCCAGGAGGAGTGAGTATGTTGACTGACCGCCGTTATATGACCTTATATGTGTTGCTACGGCATTAAACCCAACAAACAAACAGACAAAATTGTCTATATTTACCTCGCTGTTACTGTGTCCCTACAAGGCTTTAAAGGAATTATTCTAGATGACCAGAAATCATCATACACATTTATTCTGAAAAAAAATCTGGCATAGAAGATAAACATTGTTTATGTCCTTTCATGACTGTAATTATGAGAAGCTATCTAGACAAAATACAAGAAATGGTCCTTACTATAAAGACTAATACTATTGATTTCTTGTAAGGTTTATGAAATTAACATCTCATGTATTCTACTAGGTACTACAATGATTGATGCTAATATTATATATTCAATATAGTACACATTGATTTCTAATGGTGAGCTTTCATTGTTCGGAATTTTTGAGAAATCGAAAACCTAAGTTATGATGCAATGTACAACAAGAAAGATGAAAACACATTATCAGAATCATTGGAACAAGTTTCAAAGTACACGTTTACATTCGCAACATTAGAAATTTTTAAATCGTTAAAACTGATATTGCATAATTGATTTAATGTAAATCATTGTTACAAATTGTATTTAAACTTCTCATTCTTTAGTTTGTTTTACTGAGTATCAGATGAATACACGCCAGGTATTTATATTGCATTATCCGGTTTCTGATGACTATTTGACTGTAGATTGTACATTTGATGCAAATAAATGTTATACGTTTCTTTCTTCAACACGTCCGATTATATAGAGAATATTTAGTTTCTAATATTGTAAAAAAAAGTCCAAATATATTTTTGTATGAGAAATGATATCAAGGAAATGTGAACGTCATGAAGTTTGATGCAATTTATTTAGCGTACAACATTCGGTATGGTTATTTCTTATTCTGTTGCATGGCAAATAAGTGTTTCGATATTTATAACTAATTCCTGAATATATGTTATCTAAATATGGTCAGTTTTTATAATCCACAAGCAAGTACTTAAGTCCTAGCTGTCATACAACAGACGATGTTTTACACTAGATAAAATATTTATCATTTTTGCGGTGTCGATTTTTACCAATATTCAAAGATTTTTGTAGAACAAACAACTTGAACAGGATGGCATTACCTGACATGTGACTGACACCTAATTACTTGTGGTAGACAATTTTGAGTTTGATATGTAACGATTTGCTTAGCTTGTAGTCTAGTGTATTAACAAATTGGAAATAAAGTTTCTTAAAGACAAATGTAATTTTATCATTGATTATGTCAACGATAGTCTGGGTTGGAATAAAAGTTAATTATTGTTTTGTTTTAAATCACGCTCACATAAACACGCCAGCTCATTAACTCAAGGCCTAAACTAAAAATAGTTTGTTTGCCCATAACCGATCCTTTGGGTTTGGTCTTTATGTGTTTTTTCCTTAAGTAGAATTATTAGCGTAAAGAAACTACCGGAAAGTTATATGATAAACGGTCGTGACCAATAAAAAAACACCAGATATGTTTTTCGAATATTTCTTTTTGAGTCTGCGGCATTTTTTCGGGTCGGTCAGTTAAGGGCAAACAAACATAATTTTAATTAAGGCCCAACATCACGTCTGATACTTGTATAATTTATACTAATGAGCAGTCACATATATACTAATGGACAAAAGTCTTGTCCGGTCTACAAAAACCATAATATCTTTTTTGTTTGTTATTGCACACTCATACATTTGGTATCGTTAGAAAGAGAATGTTATTATGCATTGAGTAAAAACAGAATTGTGAAATTTGAGCCAGTTCTGTCGGTACAGTAATGTGTTGAAAATTGACATTGAGGATTTGCAAGTTACAAATGATTGCGTTGAGTCAGTTTTCAATGAAACAATTTTTTCAATAGTGTGTGTGACCACCATTAACCCAAATGAGTTCGGTGCTCCTTTTACGCATCGATGCTACAAGTTTGCAAAGAAATCTAGCCGGAAGACCAGAAAACTCATTCAGGTTAATGGGGGTCACACACACTATTGAAAAAATTGTTTCATTTAAAACTGACTCAACACTATCATTTGTAACTTGCAAATCCTCAATGTCAACTTTCAACACATTACTGTACCGACAGAAGTGGCTCAAATTTCAAAATTCTTTTTTGTTCAATGCATAATAACATTCTCTTTCTAACGATACCAAATGTATGAGTGTGCAATAACAAACAAAAAAGATATTATGTTTTTTGTAGACCGGACAAGACTTTTGTCCATTAGTATATAAATGCTCAAAGAATAAGGAGATTCCAAGTATGTACATTTTGTACTTGCCGAGTTCTAAAGTGGCTAAAATGAAGTGGTAATCAAACTGTGTACTCCAAAAATAGAAATATAATATATAATATCATATTATATCTTTTTATGTGTTTGTAGGTGCTATTTATTATACAAATTCAATCATTTTTTCCTTGCTACTAGTCATGAAACATCAGAATGCAACTTGTATTATTATCAAAATTATTTTACTCGTATGTTTGAACCCAAGTAGGTATACAGAAAAATGATTAAAGAATCCATAGATAGTCTACAAAGATTACATTGTGTGATAAAATAGTTCTCTTGGATTATAAACCTATATCATTAGATCAGGCAGCAAATAGGGATATAACCGAGTAATACTGTCTTGACTTGCTTTTTAACCATCATGATCAAATAGGTTTTTTTCGACATCTAATTGTTCTCAATTAAGCACCATAGTTAAGCTGTTAAGTTTTGCATAGACTATGATCATCATTGTTGATTTCCTATTTTTAAACTTAGGAAGCAGAATGGATTTACATGTTTATTGTCCATAATGCTTGTTGTAAGGTTGTAACAAAGTGTTTATGTCTGTTGCAAATGAATATACATGTATCTTCATTAAATGGCTTTAAAAGCCTGCACTGAAAAATAATGCTTTCCGTATTAGATAAGCTTAAAACAATAACTCGTTGTGCAATAGAACCAAAGTTAACAAACGATGGAAGACATCTTAAAGGCATATGCCACAGCCAAATACACAATGGAGATACAATGTACATGTATTAAAAATAGTTTAAAGAATAACCCGACAACAAAGTTAATAGAAATATGCTGTCAACCCCTTGCATATGGTAAAAATAGTCTTATGATTATAATGCTCAATTTTCTTGTTCACCATTGATCAGTAAGTTGTTTTTTAAAATTAGGACAATACTAATTCAAACAGAGAAATGCAAATCTCATACAAGTGATAACAACCATGTTCTGAACCCAAACAATTATTTTGATACCATTAGCATATCACCAAGACAATGTCAGTATTTTTATTGCTTGTGTGCTAAATTGGTCTTCGTTTTATGACTCCTATCAGTACAATAAAAGCTATACAACTTGTCCGACTATTTACCGTTTTATGCATATATAATCTTCTGATAATACAGTCGTGAATCCTTCATTTATTATATATCCATACAATATTACAGTGATGTGCTATTTCTGAATTGAATTATTCTGCTTCACAATGTTCTAAACGCTCAAGTAATCAAACAAATGGAGCATTTTAAACACGTATACTGTTGATAATTTTTATCACAGATGTACTGTATTGTTTGTTCTATACAGTCAAAATGCATTGTAAGTTTATTTAATCTGTTTTAACTAAAAGGTCACTATTATCTTCTTTGGTCAATAGATAATGTCAGACTTTACCTCGATTGATATTTAGTTCTATACTCAATAGTGATGTGTTTTACTTGATTAGGTTTATGTAAGAGGGCATACTGTTTTAATAACACTCAAAACTAGAAGGTGTTTTATTGTGACAGAGCACTTCGCAACTTTAAACTGCGTTATATACAACAATACACACCTTAACAATTTAACTAATGTAATATGTATAATGTATCTTACTACGAATATTAAATTTAACAATGAATAATTACTATCTTCAATAACTGTTTTAGTTAGAAATGACATGTCTTATTGCTATTTCCTGCTTGATTATAAGAAATAGAAAATGAAATTGCATCTATAAAATTTCATACAGTCTGATAATGTGAAATTTTCTCGTGCGACAGACAATTTAGATTCCTTGTTTCTAGTTCAATCGCATTACTGGGAAATTATAAAACAAAATCATTATATAGAACCAAATAAAGGACAATTTGCATTTTAAGAACGTCTTACCAAGTTATTGATCGAATGTATTATGTTATATTTCTATCTAGACAATACTATTACAGTTTTATGGTGCCTGTTTTGTCTGCAATTTTAATGTGGTTACATAGTTATGCCGTAATCAATTTATCATTTTATACTATTTCTTGTTCATCAATTCACATGTGAGAACTGTTGTTTTACAGCTTTTCAGTTTAAATGGCATGAGATAAATGTTATTATAATATTTTATATATTCATATTAACATTATGTTAAAGTAAAAGTAAAATTAGAGGGCTTTTAACGTATTATAATTTTTATTATGTAATACAAGACATTTATATATGATTTCAACCTTTGTCTGCTTTTAAGTCTGTATTTTCCACAAAGTTATTTAAAGATCCAAAGTGTCGTAAAATTAAAGGCAAGAGCCAAAACACATTAGAATCAAAACATTTTAATCAATGGAAAAGGTTGTTGTAATAAAGTTCATATTGTCGTTTTTGTGTCATTATACTGTGCATGAACCTGAAAAGACATAGCGTTAATTATTTATTTTCGTTGTGTTTTACTTTTATATTTTATGTTAGAATAGAAAGTTCTAAATGATTAATATGTTCATAAAATTGCATTGATCACAATAAAAAATTTAACCATGTATTATTTATTAATTTAGGTAATATTTTTTATAATACATGACTAACTAATGGTGAGTATCACATGTAAAATGCCATATGACATGCAAATAACTATCGGGGATGACATAAAAACAGATCAGCATATTTTACCTCAGTTTATTATCTGAAAATAGTAAATTCTTGAAACCGATTCTATTTTTTTTAAAACCCGGGTCGGTTGCGCAGTTGGTAGCGCGCCGAGGTTTGGAAAATTGTCTCCCGAAGGGGGTACGGCTTCAAATCTCACCCTAGGAGATTATACCCTTTCATTAAAATTTGTCAATAATGTTAATTTTCCTCCATTATTAAGATATATGGAAAAGTTTCCGGCCTTGTGGAAGAGTAGGTGAGTACTGGTTATAGAAAAGGGTACAGGAAAGCTCGGTAAGATGTGCTGAACGCCGTAAAATGACCTGAATTGTGTTGACACGGCGTTAAACCTAATTAAAAAAACGTCTTTATAATTCCATGACATAACAAACCAGATGTCTCAGGCAACTACACTCTCGATAATAAAATGATCCGATGCTTACTTTTTTGCAATGTTTTGCGTTTCGTGAGTATTTTTTCACACAACGATGGTTTCATTACGTGATTTCCTAATTCCAGATTATGTTAATCACAAAACTGTTTTTGTACATAAAAAGTATGTCTCCTGTGACAAGCAGTATACTAAAGTAAAGATTAAGTATTTTCTTTTTGCACGAAACTATGGCCACAAGATAAAGTACGATGCATACGAATGTTGAATTAATTTCTTATTGGTATTGGACATTACATAACAGTCATGTGGATGATCTGCCGAAACCATTTTAGATATTGTAAGTATATCTAAGATCTTATGCTAGTCTCTAGGGTCCAAAATAAACAATTAAGCGACTATCTACAACTTTTTCACGTCTTCGATAATTCTATTACATTTGTTTATGCGCCCATATGTAAGTCGATCATGGTAAAATCAATTACTGATTCAACTAAACGTTGTTTTGTCTTTCTATTTTTCAAGGTTTCATATGATTGTACGTTTTATTTAAGAACATGTGAAAAATGTGGTTTTAATGATGTTTTACCAACCTGCAAGTCATAAACACTTTCCAAAATTTCAATTTGAAATTGTACACAAGGTTCTTATTAGGCTCGCTGACGACATTCATAGAGTAATGGTGTAGTCCAAGAGTAACAATTTGGTAAGTAAATTATATTGAAAGTTTCAGTAGAAGCAAAACAAAAATATTTCTTATTTGAATTAATCATATTGTAATAGAGCAAAACCCGGGTCGATAGCGCAGTTGGTAGCCTGCCGGGATTTGGAATCTCATGCCGAGTGGGTGCGGGTTCGAATTCCGGGATTTAACGCCGCTTCAACATATTTTAGGTAATTTTACGGCGTCCAGCGCACCTAACCTAGCTTTCTTGGACCTTTGTATATAATCAGTACTCACCTACCCTTCCACAAGGCCGGAAACATCTCCATATTATCTAATCATAGAGGAAAATTGACATTATAGTCTAATTTTCATGGAAGAGTATAACCTTACCGGGTGGGATTCGAACCCGTACCCCCTTCGGCACACGAAATTCCGAATCCCGACGCGCTACCAACTGCGCTATCGACCCGGGTAAAAACTGTAATATAATGTTAATAATAGTAATAATAATAAAGACTTTATTTAACGAGGCTACACATTTGGATGAATCCAATCTTCCATTAGGACCTCTGATTGGTGGTTATTGGTGTTAAAGATGTGACAAACAGTTAAAAAAATAAACAAATGGGTAATATTCATTTTGTGTGAAAGAATTGAAAATAACAAGAACACACCTATTGATTTGGCTAATGAAGCACTTTAGAAGAAATTCGGTGTGTGCAGCAATGTATGTAGCCTGTTTGGATGAAACAAATAAATACAAAATCTTTGAATACATTTTCTAATATAAAAAATGTCACTTACACGTATCTTCAGTTCACCTAATGAAATTAAACTTGCAAAATTGCTGTGTGTGCTTAGTTTGTCTAAAATGGTAAAAAAAACCAAAGAAGTAAATATTTTTTCAGTATTAGTATGTTATGACCTAGTTAAGTATTTATATAAACAGTAATGTACATTATGATAAAGCAACATTAAAATTGGCTTCAAAATAATACATCAACAACGTCACCATATCAACAATCATTATCAGAAATGACATTACAAGAACTACGATATGATACCACTTTACGTTTAATTGTTCATAAAAGTTTATAAAATTTAGTTGCTGATAATAATATCAACAAATACAATAAAAATAAATAGAAAATGTTTCTATTGTTTAAATGTTTATCATTTTTTCTACATAATTTTTTCATATAGGTTCGTGTTAAGTTGTTTGCAGCATTAACTATGTTAAAAAAAACAAAAATGTTAAATTACTGAGAAAATGTTTATAATTTTATTATCCTATAGCACGCAGAATAATTTGACTAATTGTTATTAAAACAAGCTGAATTTGCAATACTGCTCTGCCTTGTTTTGTTTTTCGATAAAACACTCTACTTTAGAACGGAAAAACAGCTGTAATGTATTTTTGCACAATTTACTAGAAATTGTTACTTGAACAATCAATACTGGATGCATGTGAATTGCTTCATTTGTAACGTTGTCATGAACATTACAATGTCGAGTTAAGATTTTTTACACCATTTATCGAACATTTTCTTCCATATGTATGTTAATTTACATATGTGTAGTTACAATTATTATACCATTAGTGATTACATTATACAACAACGAAAACAAACAAGGGTAAAACCTTAGCTGTCTAAGTCAAGAGTAAGAGTATACACATGTTTACGATTGATTGCCTTCTCTCAGTTAGCATAAATGTATCAACAATGACATTATTATTATACTTTGTTATTTCATACTATGTCAAAATAATCTATGTTACATCATCACCTTAATGAGCATGCATTTACTTGCTGAGAAAAGTATGTCATACTTCCTTGTAAAACTTTTTCATGTAAGACATTGAACCTGGCACGATTAGTGATGAAGTCACTTTGTTATTTTGTGCCAATGATAAAGTCCTACGACAATTTGAATATGTAGTATGAAATCATTTTGATTATATAACAACGTTTTAACCATAAATTATCCCAATTACACACCTATAACACTCAACTGTATCAGAGATCATTATCGGAAGTAAAAACACCTATCTCATATTTACATTCTTCAATGACTGTATATAACAGGTAATATTTTAGAATGATTGATTACTAGAAGACAATACTATCACAATGGAACAAATTACAAACATCATTATCACTTGTGCAGAACATTTTGTATCGTTCCTGCTTTTTTATTATTCATTTCTCGTAAGAAAGATTTAATCGTTTAATCCCTATCATTCTGCCACTTATTTGTGTTACTGTTCAACAGAACATCTATATTCTGATAACCAGCACTTTAACATGTGGCATTATTAAGCTTCGAAACAATCATTCTAGATGGGAGAGAACGTCATAAACCTTAATTGAAGGTTCTCGAGAAAAAACGAATAAATATTAGTTATGACTATTTAGAACTGTAATTATCAGACGTTTTTCAGACACATTTTAGGACATCGTTTACAATAAAAACTAATCCTATTCACCCATACCAAAGCATATGACAATTTACATCTGATATATTCTACTGCAATAATTGATGCCAAAATTATATATTCAATATGGTACATTATGATTTCTAAAACTGTTCTCTATTTCACGACAATTTCTGACGAGGTATATATGCTTCTAACAGGTCATAGCATAAAGGATGATCATATTCATAAATGTGAAAGTGTGTACATAAATGTGAAAACAATTTACTAGAAACCATCATGATACAAAAATAATTTGACTTATTGATGAATACATTAAATTGTTTGTCCGATACGTTAGGACTATTAAGCAACCATATTTTATACATATGATACATGTATAAAAATTGAACAAAATGCCAAGATGTAAAATGTGTAAACATACTTAAACAATGATAACAAATTGTAGAAAATAAAGTTGTTGTTTTCTCAAAGAATATGTTATTAGAAACAGCATTACTTTGATTTGAATTGTTAAATTGTAAATAATTTCAACATGGAACAAATCAATGTATTGACAAGAACTCTTGTATAGTATACTTAGAGGGTCCCTACAATAGAGCTACAGTATTATAAGGCTTCTTTTTACTTTATTAATATAATTCTAATCATTGCATGACATGTTATATAATGAGCAATTGTTTTATAAACATATTAGTTGTTTACGCAAACATAATTAGTTTGTATATAATTGTCGTGTTCTTATTTATTATGAGTTATTAGAATTTAGTTTTGTGGCTTTTTTAGTTTTGCTAACTACGCAAACATTAATTGTCATTCATATGATAACTTGTCATTATTATTATGTATAATATTTCAAAGATTTCATTGTTATACATTTCTTTAAAATTATATTCACAATGCAGCTCTATTTTTGTAAAATAACGTTTCATCATCTTATTGTTGAATATTTGTGTACTTATATAGTGAAGTTGGTTAGACTCAGTATGTAGAGAGTGATATTATTCGTGGTGAAAAAAGCAAGAAAAGCTGTAGATGTTTTAACCAATCAATCATATGAAACTTCCAGTTTGGTGTTGTCCATATAATCAATTAGTTAATGTGTACTGGGAATTTCGTACATTCAGACATGTAGGCTCCTAAATTTGCTACCTTACATAAAAAAAGATATATTTGTTATACTTATCAATTATGTTATCGTAGGCAATAAGCTTCAAGTTTTGCAGTGAAACATCTCCATGTACAGTGTTGAGATTAAACTATTAATAAAGAAGATAAAATAAAATTCAAGATAAAGTCTATTATTTTTTATGTTTTTAACACATTTCATTATAAAGATTCTTGTTTATTAATATCACCACATGATGATATGCTCAGTTTCCTGATTATGTTAACTGAAAAATGATGTTATCTTTTTGTGTAAGAATTAATGCCTTCATCGACAAGCAACATGATAACGCCTGGATTTGTTATGTTCTGTTACATGTAGCGATGACAATAAATAGAGATAAAATTTAGGTTTTACGCCTGTGTGTTTCGTAATTGTAAAGAAACGAACATTTTTGCGAACATGTGTATGATTGTAAGACATTGTAAGAACATGCGTCTGTAAACGAGAAAAAGCAACAGATTAATTACAAGTAACGAATTATTTACGCAATTCTTCACTCACTTATGCAAGCAAATCATGAATTAATCTGCAAAAAACTACGGTTACATTCAGTCATTACTTGAAAAATGATATAAAATTGAAATAATGGCATCATATTTTCGGATGTTTATTGGTTAAGGCGATTTTCTTATAGCTGATCATAACAATTCTCGAGAATAAGAAGTAATAGTTATGTCACACAAATATATTAAATCAAACAAAAAATATTATTACAAAAAATTTGTATTATTACAAAAAATAATATTAAAATAGACTTAGAAAACTAACTAAATTCATAACTTCATGTAACAAAAATCAATTAGATATCATTCTACCCAATAAGCAAATAAGAAAATTGGTATTATTACATCAATGCAATTAAAAACTGTAATGCATTTATTTGAATGATATTTGTTGACATAATTTATAGCTTAGTTGTTTATTAGACACGAAGTTAGTATTATTTCTCCTATGTAACAAAATAGATTATTTGCTGATCTCTCATTATTGAATTGTTCAAGATAATCAATCTTTGTAAACAAGTGTTGTGCAATATCTGATAATGTATTGGAGTTCAGAAAACAAGCAGTCTGTTTGATTCATTCGTTTTACAACAGATTATTACAGAAAAGTCTTTAACGAATAAGCATATTCAAATCGTTATCAAAGCTAGTAATACTTAACTTTATTTTTAGCGCAATGTACCTTTGGAACGATTATCAATAAACAACTCTCATTTGGAAAATAGCAAATACTTTTTCGTCAGAGGATGCTTTCTGCTTTGAGTATTTGTTTTGTAAAGACCACTTCTAACATTTTACTTCCTCACTATTAACCATTTTTGTCTGTATATACCCCTTTGTCACTGTCCAGTACTAAAAACTTCTTTTGTACCAGAAATATCATATTCAGATTTTATAATATTTTCCATATTGCATAACTTAGCTTTATAGAAATCATTCTAGATCATCGGAAATCATCATAAACATTAATTAAAAATTCTGGATTGGAAGATATAAACACTGGTTATGTACATTTAGGACTGTAATTATGAGAAGCTATCCAGACACAATACAAGAAACGGTCTTTATTATAAAGACTAATACTATTGATTTCTTGTAAGGACTATGACAATTAACATCTAATATATTCTACTACAAAGATTGATGCTAATATTATAGATTTAATATAGTACACATTGATTTCTGATGGTGAGATATTACTGTTCAAAAATCGATATTGATTTGTTACGTAATGTGTAAATACACACCAGGTATCAGTTTATATTGTATAATCATGTTTCTGTTGACTATTTTGACTATAGATTGTACATTTTATGCCAAATGAAGAACATGTTATGTTATGTTAAAAGTCATTTTTCTTTTACACGTCAGATTTGCATAATTTAATTTCTAATATTGTGAAATGTCCAAATATATTTTTCATCTGAAAATTGATATCGTGAACCTCGTGACTTTTGATGCAATTTTTAGCGTATAATGTTCGGTAAGTTTGTTTTTATCTCGCTGCATGGCAAATCAGTGTTTCAATATGTATAATTACAAAATTCCTTAATATATGTTATCTAAATATGGTAAGTTTTTTAAGCCACAAGTACTTATGTCCTAGCTGTCATACAACAGACAATTCTTTACGCTAGATAAAATATTTTATATTATTTCAGAGTCAACTCTAACCAATATTCAAACTTTGATGTCAAACAGCAATCTTGAACAGCATGACATTACAAAACATGTGAATGACACCTTATTACTTGTGGTAGACAATTTTGAGTATTATATGTTACGGTTTGCTTAGCTTGTAGACTAGTGTATTAACAGATCGGAAATAAAAAAATTCTTCGAGGCAAATGTAACTTGATCATTCATTATGTCTACAATAGTCTGAGATGGAATAAAAGTTAATTATATTTTGTTTTAAATCACGATTACATAAACACGCTGGCTCATTGACTTAACAACATCTCTGATACTTGCTAATTTAAACTAATAAGCAGTCATACAAATAAATGCTCAAAGTGCGAGGAGATTCTAAGTATGCACTTGCTTTGTCCTTAAGTAGCTTAAATGATATGGTAATCAAACTTTGTAATCCACAAACAGAAATAGTACCATGTATAATATCATACTATATGTTTTATGTGTTTGTTTATGCTTTTTTAACAACTTTGATCCTTTATTTTTCGTTGCTGCTTTCATGTAACATCATAATGCCAACTGTATTATTATCAAATGTATTTTATGTTGGAACCCAGGTACTATGTAGGCAAATCAAATTGCTAAAATATCATAAAATAGTCAACTAATATACGTTATGTTATAAAATAGTTCTCTTAGATATATTAATCATAAACCTATATCATCAGTTCAGGCATCAAATAAGGACACAGCCGAGTAAAACTTAATTATATCGACATAGTCAAGACTTGCTCCCAAACCATTATGATCAAATAGTTCTTATTTGACATCAAATTGTACACACTATAACATCATAGTTAATCATCGCTGGTTTTGTCCATGAATGTGATTAGTTTCAAGACCCCAATGAACTGCAAAGAAAATATGCTATTACCTGGAACAACTTTTTCTTCAAATATTATTAGTAAAGAAAATTTTAATCAATGATTTTTTGTGTAAAGATGTTTGCGTTATTTAATATTATTTAAAATAAAAGTAGATGAAAAGCACGCAAAAATAATCTGATTGCCAATAATAACTCGTTAATGTGCAGTAGAACCAAAACTAACACACAATGGAAAACATCTGATAGGCAATGGTCATAGCTTATTACACGATAGGAATACTCGTACGAATAGTTTTACAAGATTGTCATAACAACAAAATTTATAAATCATATTGTCGATGCTCTTCATACGATGAAAATTTTCAAAATAATAATAGGAAGTCAACGAACACTTCATTGACAATGTCTTTGTTTACTATTGATCAGTAAGTTATTAATATTAAAGACAAAACCAATTGAAATGGACAAATGCAAATCTCATACAAGTGATAACAACCATGTTCTGAAACCAAACAATGACTTTGATACCATTAGCATATCACTAAGACAATGTTAGTGTTTTTATTGCTTGTGTGCTAAATTGGTCTTCGTTTTATGACTCCTATCAGTACAATAAAAGCTATACAACTTGTCCGACAATTTACCGTTTTATGCATATATAATCTTCTGATAATACAGTCGTGAATGCTTCATTTATTATATATCCATACAATATTACTACGATGTGCTATGCCTGCATTGAAGTTTTTTGCTTTACAATGTTCCTAACGCTCAAGATATGGAACAAATGTATATATTAAACACGTGAAATATTGATTATTTTAATTACAGATGCATTGTTTGTTCTATACAGTCAAAATGTACTGTATGCTTATCTAATTTTTTGAACTTAAATGTCACTATCATCTTCTTTGGTCAATAGATAATGTCAGACTTTAACTCGATTGATATTTAGTGCTATGTTAATTCAGTGATGTGTTTTACTTGATTAGGTTTATGAAAATGGGACAAACTTTTACTATCACTCAAGATAGAAGGTGTCTCATTGTGACAGTGCGCAACTTTCAACTGTTCTATATACAATAATATACACCTTAACAATTTAAATAATTTTCGATGTATCCTGCTATGAATATTAAATTTAACAAAGAATAAAGACTAACTTCAATAAGTGTTACAGTAAGTAATGACAAGTGCTATTGCTATTTTCTGCGTTATTATAAGAAATGGAAAATGAAATTGCAACTATATTATTTCATACAGTCTGAAAATGTGAAATTTTCTCATGCGACAGACAATTTACGTTTCTAGTTCAATCGCATTACTGAGAATTTATGAAACAAAATCATTATATAGAACCAAATAAAGGACAATTTGCATTTCAAGAATTCTTTACCAAGTTATTGATCTAACGTAGTATGTTGTTTTTTTAACTAGACAGTACTATGACATTTAAATACTTCAGACTAAATACAAACACGTTATTTAGTACATCAATATAGATGTATTCAATTCCTATTTATATTATATATAAAATAAGTTCATATACATGTTTGATAAATATTATATCCACTAAATAAGTATAAACTTTCTTCTGTCTGCAAACTTCAGCTGCACACAACTTTACAGAATAATATTCATTACTTCTCTCTTTTCTGACGTATAGGCATATTGTGACAGTAAGGCCAATAAAGGTAGGACATGTATGCAATCGCTTCCATTTGACCTTTAAATAAGAAATAAAGTCATAAATAACCATAGCGCGCATTTGACATTAGTTTTAAACGATACAGGTAAGCGTTTTTATACACGCTAACACCTTACATAAAGTCACAATCTCGACAAATATTATCAGGAATAGCAATTTGATAAATAAAAAACCACTGTATGTTTAAGAGTAAAAACGTTGGTATTTTCTTGTAGCTGATAATAATATCAACAATTACAATAAAAATATAGTTAATGTTTTTATTGTTTGAAATAGTTTATAATTCTTTCTACATAATAATTTGTAAGGTTCGCGCACAATTTTTGCGACTCTAGCTGCGTTTCAAAAACAAAAGTTTAATTACTGAGAAAATGTTTATAATTTTATAATTCTAAAGCACGCAGAATAATTTGATTAATTGTTAAGAAAACAAGCTGAATTTGCTATATTGTTGTGAATTGTTGCTATTTGTTGTGTGTTGTTAAGGTAAAAACGCTCTACTTTAGAACAAAAAAAAACAGCTGTAATGATTTTTTGCACCATTTACTAGTAATTGTTACTTGAACAATCAATACTGGATGCATGTGAATTGCTTCATTTGTTTTGTAATGTTGTCATAAAATCACAATGTCCAGTAGAGATTCTTTACACTTTTTACATCGATCATATCTTCTAAATGTATGATAATTTGCATATGCTTAGTTAAATATAGTATGCAATTATTGATTATATTATACTACAACGGGAACAAACAAGAACCAGGGTAAACCCGTAACTGTCTAAGTCAAGAGTTAAAGCATAAGACATTTACGATTGATTGCTTTTCTCTCACTCATACTAGTATCACAATAACATTATTGTAATACATGTTGACATTGTTATTCCATATTATGTCAAATAATCTATGTTACATTATCACCTTAATGACCATGCATATACTTGTTGAGAAAAATATGTCAGACTTCCCATATTAAAATACTTAATGTAAAATAATGGTCTTTAGCTAATTAAGTCACTTTGTTATTTTCTACAAACGATTAAGGCGTATGAAGACTTGAATGTGTACTAAGGCAGCATTTTGTAATGCAATGCTTTAACCATAAATCATCAACATTAAACACCTATAACACTCAACTCTATTATAGATTATTTTCGAAAACAAAAACACCTATCTCATAATAACATCATTCAATGACTGTATTATAACAGGTAATACTTAGAATGATTGATTACTAGAAGACATGACTATTACAATGGAACAAATCACAAACATCATTATCATTTGTGCAGAACATTTTGTATCGTTCCTGCTTTTTTATTATTCATTACTGGTAAAAAAGATTTTTATCGTTCAATCTCTATCATTCTGCCACTTATTTGTGTTACTGTTCTACAGAACATCTATATTCTGATAACCAGCACTTCAACGTGTGGCATTATTAAGCTTCAAAGCAATCATTCTAGAAGGAAAAGTAAAACATAAATTAAATAGTCTGAAGGAGAAACAAATAAATATTAGTTATGCCCATTTAGAACTGTAATTATCAGACATTTTTAGACACATTTTAAGACATCGCTCACAACAAAAATATTCCTATTAATTTTTAATTTAACACTTTTTTTAGTTTAATAATATTTTATTGAATGGCGTCTTTTTTTAAATACACTCATGTATATACAAATCAGAACAAATATAGTATGTATATAATATATAACATTAGCAAAAGGGTTGAGCCACAAGTTATGGCAACCGTAGCTAAAGGCCCTCCCCTATTGTTTAATTATATTTTAATATTTCCTATTCATTCATACCAAAGTCTTTGACAATTAGCATCATTCTACTACAATGATTAATGCCACTATTGATAAACTATGATTTCTGAACGATTCTCTATTTTCTCGATTATTTCTGGCCAGTTATCTATGCTTATAACAGGGCCATGGCATAAAGAATTATCATTTACATTGTGTTGAAAATGTGTACATATATGTTAAAACAATTTACCAGAAACCTTTATGGAACATCAGATGAAGGTATAGTAATGGTATTGATAAATTCATTCCATTTTTTATCCGATACGTTTGGACAGTCTAGCAACAATATTTTATGCATAAGATAAATGTATAAAAATTGAACAAAATGTCAAGGTGTAAAATGGGTTAACTTAATAAAACCCATTCTTGAAACAATTTGAAAAATAAAGTTTTCTCAAATATCATCTTATCAAATACAGCATTGCCTTGTTTATTAAATTGTAAATAGTTCCAACATTGAACAAATTAATGTATTCACAAAAACTCGCGTCGAGTATAATTAGAGGGTTCCTACTGTTTTACTCCATGTAACACTAGACGTTGATAAATTATTAGAGAGCTGCCTCTGATTTTAAAATTGTAGATTAACTCCAAAACAAATTAATTAACAAAACTATCTTAAATTTTCAGATAAGCGTTAGGTTGCATAATATGCAATTTGTCTGAAAATTTATCATAGTTTAAGATAGTGATTACTATACTCTTCAATAAAAATGAACTGCCAAATATTTAGCAATTAAGTAATTAAAACAAAGTCATCATTTCCTGATCTGAAATTGAAACGGTCGTTTGTCAATTGCGTTTTCGTTAAACTCTTTTTAACAAAATAAAAAATAGCAAGTTGAGAAAAAACTCTTCTTGGTGTAGCCGCAGAACCTAACATGAATCAATCAAATCAACAAATAATATTTTAACAAAACTATTTCTTTTGGAGGCAAATGAAGTATTAATATGTATTACATGTATTAAATATGATATAGAAAAGTCTTCTAAGGTGCTAAATATGCTGGATACAATTCGTGCAGAAAAGAATGGACAAAGGCTGCGAAAATTACGTTTACGGTCTGTCATAACATAAATTAACAATTATTGCATCGACTTTTATAATACTTTATTATGTAATATTAAATCAAATAGAAATGGCAAAACACATAATAACAGACATAGGAAACCAACTAAATTCATGAAACACAAATCACTTTAATATCGTTTTACCAAATAAGCAAATAAGAAAATTGGCATTACCACATCAATGTTATTAAAAACATTATAGTATTTAGTTGTACATTATTTGTTGACATAATTTATAGCTTAGGTAGTTTATTACAGACGAAACTAGTATTATTTCTCCTACAATCAAAGAGATTTTTGTTCATTTCGCTATTATTGAATTGTTCAAGATAATTTATCTGTGAAAACAATTTTATGGTAATATCTCATAATTTATTGGAGTGCAGTAATCAAGCAGTATGTTAGATTCAATCGTTTTACAATAGATTATTTAAAAAATCTCTTACGACTAGACGTATTCAAATAGTAATCAAATCTAGTTATACTTAGCTCTACTATTAGCGCGGTGTACCTTTGAAACGGTTACCAACCAACCACTTTAATTTTGAAAATAGCGAATCATTTTTCGCCAAAAGCTGCTCTGTTTTCTTGTATTGTAAAAACCGTGTCCAACACTTTAATATCTTATGATCAACCTTTTTATTTGTCTGTATTAACTCGCTGTCAATGTGCCAGTACTTGGGACTTGTATTGTACAAGGTACAATATCTTCTTCAGATTTAAAAAAGTTTCCATAATGTATTACTAGGCTTTATAGGAATCATTCTAGGTCATCAGAAATCATCATAAACATTAATTAAAGATTCTGGACTGGAAGATATAAACACTGATTATGTACATTTAGGACTGTAATTATGAGAAGCTAACCAGACACAATACAAGAAATGGTCCCTACTATAAATACTAATACTATTGCTTCCTTGTAAAGCCTATGAAATTAACATCTAAAACATTCTATTGCAATGATTTATAGATTCAATATAAAACACAGTGATTTCTGATGGTGAGCTATCATTTCGAAATTTCATTGTACATGTTTTACGCACAGTTTTTAAATCAATTTTTAAAAGTGTTTTTTTTTCTTTGTCACTTAAGCTTGCTTTATAGAACAATAAATTCCGTTACTTTAAAAAATAAAGAAAAGTCTTAATATTTAAGTCTAAACCTTAAAATCAAGAAGATGTGAACGTCGTGAATTTTGAAACATTTTTTAGCGTATAATTAATGTTCGATAAGTGTGTTTCTTATCATTCATGCTGTATGGCAAATGAGTGTACCAAAAAATCTAGTGGAACAGCAAAGTGAAACAGCGTGATATCATCCGACTTGTGATTGCCACCTAATTGGCCGCCCGGTTAGCTCAGTTGGTAGCACGCAAGTCTACTGATCGAGAGGTGGCAGGTTTGATTCCCGGGCGGGGCATACTTTTGTGGACCTTGGTCATGAAATTTTTTCCACGGCCGTTCTTCCTCCTACCAATGATTCTTAATTATGTAGGGCAGTTGTCAGTCACTGACGAAAGTATGCATTTAGTAGTTGGTTAACAGCTAAATCTAGAAATTTAGTCTTTCCTGGGGATGTAAGTAGGTTAACTGACCGCCGTTGCATTGACCTATACAATGTGCTGCTACGGCTTAAAACCAAACAAACAAACAAACAAGACACCTCATCACTTGTCTTAGACAATTTGCTTGGCGTGTAGACGTTTGTATTAGGAGATCGGAAAAAAAGTGTTGTTTTTTTCTTTCAAGGGAAATGTAATATAATCATTTATTATGTACATGTATATGTTAGTCGAGGTTTAAAAGTAAACTTTTTTTTGTTTTAAATCACGATTATATGAATACATCAGCCCATTAAGTTAACAACGCCACTGATACTTGTTTAATGTATACTTATGAGCAGTAATACAAACGTGTGCTCATATATCACAAAAAGGTTCAAAGTGTTCTCTTGCTTTCTTGTTAAGTAGTTACATAAAGTAGTAACCAAATTTCGTACTCCACAAACAGAAATATAATAGCATGTATTAAATCATTTTATATTTTCTGATGTGTTTGTTTGTGTTATTCATTAAAGAAATCCGATCCTTAATTTTTCGTTGCTGCTTTTCAGGAAACATCAGAATGCCAACTGTATTATTTTTAAAAGTAAGTTATGCTGAAACTAAAGTAGGTATACGGATAATGACTGAAGAATCCATAAATAGTCCACAAAAACACTGTCAATGATCTGTAAACAAACTTATCTGGCACAACTATTACTTCAAATAACTTTAAATAATAACAAAAAAAAGTTTTAGCAAATGAGTTTTTGCGTATATATGTTTGTGTTGCTGAATGTAAAAATAAAAGAAGATAGAAAGCAAGCGAAAAAAAAATCTAATTGCCATAAATAACTCATAAATGTGCAGTAGAACCAAAACTAACAAACAATGGAAAACATCTGATAGGTAATGGTCATAGCTTATTACACGATAGGAATACTCGTACGAACAGTTTTACAAGATTGTCATAACAACAAAATTATATCATATTGTCAATGCTCTTCATATGATGAAAATTATCAAAATAATAATAGGAAGTCAACGAACAATTCATTGACAATGTATTTGTTTACTATTGATCACTAAGTTTTTTATAATAAAGACCATACTATTGAAACAGACAAATGCAAATTTCATACACGTGATAACAACCATGTTCTGAAACCAAACAATTACTTTGATACCATTAGCATATCACCAAGACAATGTTAGTATTTTTATTGCTTGTGTGCTAAATTGGTCTTCGTTTGATGACTCCTATCAGTACAATAAAAGCTACACAACTTGTCGGACCATTTACAGTTTCATGCATATACGAGTATAATCTTCAGATAATACAGTCGTGAATGCTTCATTTGTTGTATATGCATTCAATATTACTGCGATGTGCTATTTCTGTTCTCAACGCTCAAGTAATGGAACAAATGAAGCATTTTTAACGCGTGAGTGGATGATATTTTTTACGGATGTATTCTTTATTCTATTGAGTCAAATAGCACTGTAAGCTTATTAAATCTGTTTTAACTAAAATGTGGCTACCACCTTCTTTGGTCAACAGATAATGTCTCACCATACCTCGTTTATATTAACGATTCAAGTAATTTTCGATGTATAATGTATCTTACTACGAATATTAAATTTAACAAAGAATAACGACTATCTTAAATAACTGTTATAGTTAGAAATGACATGTCCTATCAATGTTTACTGCTTGATTATAAGAAATAGAAAATGAAATTGCATCTATAAAATTTCATACAGTCTGATAATCTAAAATTTTCTCGCGCGACAGACAATTTAGATTCCTTGTTTCTAGTTCAATCGCATTACTGGGAAATTATGAAACAAAATCATTATATAGAACCAAATAAAGGACAATTTGCATTTTAAGAATGTCTTACCAAGTTATTGATCGAATGTATTATGTTTTATTTCTATCTAGACAATACTATTACAGTTTTATGGTGCCTGTTTTGTCTGCAATTTTAATGTGGTTACATAGTTATGCCGTAATCAATTTATCATTTTATACTATTTCTTGTTTATCAATTCACATGTGAAAACTGTTGTTTTACAGCTTTTCAGTTTAAATGGCATGAGATAAATGTTATTATAATATTTTATATATTCATATTAACATTATGTTAAAGTAAAATTAGAGGGCTTTTAACGTATTATAAATTTTATTTAAGGAATGAATGTATAGAAACTGACTTTCATCGAAAAATAAACGTCACTTTTGGTGATAGCTAATTTGCATAAAGGCCGAAGGTCTTTATGCTGAAATTAGCTATCACCAAAATGACGTTTATTTTTCGATGAAAGTCAGTTTCTATACATTCATTCCTTATAATTACAACCATTTTTTGCGAAATTTGCGTTAGAATAAAGACCTATTTTCTAATGCCAATTACGCAATAATGCGTAATAGTGCGCATTGATTTCATTCGGTTAACAGTTTTTTAATGCCAACCGTCGGCCATTTTTTTCTTCGATTGGATGCAGTTTTTCATTGTTTTCGGACATAACGGCATGAATGATACATTGAAATGAACATGTCAAGACATTGGATGGAAAGACAAGCTATTTTCTGTACTGAGTAAGTGAATGTTTATTATTTACCCCCAAATTACGGAGATTATATGGTTTATATGCTTTTATGTTCTCATGTACATTTTAAAATGATCGGTTCTTAGGATAGATTCAAAGTCTGGTCATATTAATCTGGAAGCATTTTCATTCCGGTCTGATTATAAACGTTATAATTATTGACCTTGTTCACTACTCAATGCAGAATGTATATGCATGAAGTATACACATGCACTTCTGCGGATATTACATCATTATGACTAGATACACCTTTTATCCAATGTACATATCATTATGTTATACGTTCTTTTTTTACTTGATGAGAGGCAACTTGAGTTATTTTGAAATGTTTGCCATGACATACTGATGTTTGCCAAAATACTGATTACTTATCTTATTGTGGATCAATTTAAATGTGTCGAACTCTTGGTATATTTGTATTTAAAGCTCTATTTTTCTTCATTTATTGGTTGTTTTTTTGTTGTTTTCAGACAAGAAAGTGAAACTAGATGCCTCGGAAACCAAAGTATTCAGATATCTATATGAATGAATACCAGTCCATTAGAGCATGCACTTCAGTAGGGCAATGCCATGAAAATCATTTGAAAAAGAAGACTGATTCGCTAGAAAAAATAAATAAACATTTAATGGTTTAAATGCTGTCAATGTAGCTTAAGTTAAAATTAAAGATTAATTCTTAATTCTGCATTCAGCATATCATTTACTTCCTGGAACATTACATCTTATGAAATATAGATTAAGAACGGTATTACTGCACAATTGTATTGTACATTAAACTCATTTTAATTTCTTTCAATAAAAGTTGATTGCACCTTTCTTATTGGTTTTGTGTATCATGTACTTTCCATTGACATTATAGTTATTGACCTGTACGTCATAGCGTGGGAACGCGCTAAAAATAGCTTTTGAGTCATGAAAGTAGTTCCGGCGTGACGTCATTCATTCAAAACTGCAGTTTATACGAAAATAAAAGCACATTTTGTTAGGTCACGTGTTCACTTTTGACCAATCGGATTTTGTTATTTCATTCAGGTTGTAATTATTATGCAATACAAGACATTTATATATGATTTCAACCTTTGTCTGCTGTTAAGTCTGTATTTTCCACAAAGTTATTTAAAGATCCAAAGTGTCGTAAAATTAAAGGCAAGAGCCAAAACACATTAGAATCAAAACATTTTAATCAGTGGAAAAGGTTGTTGTAATAAAGTTCATATTGTCGTTTTTGTGTCATTATACTGTGCATGAACCTGAAAAGACATAGTGTTATTTATTTATTTTCGTTGTGTTTTACCTTTATACTTTATGTTAGATGAGAAAGTGCCAAATGGTTAATTTGTTCATAAGATTGCATTGATCACAATAAAAAATTGACTATGTATTATATATTTATTTAGGTAATATATTCACAATACATGACTTACTAATGGTGAGTATCACATGTAAAATGCCATATGACATGCAAATAACTATCGGGGATGACACAAAAACAGATCAGCATAATTTACCTCAGTTTATTATCTGAAAATAGTAAATTCTTGAAACCGATTCTATTTTTTTAAAAATCCGGGTCGGTTGCGCAGTTTGTAGCGCGCCGAAGTTTGGAAAATTGTCTCCCGAAGGGGGTACGGGTTCAAATCTCACCCTGGGAGATGATACCCTTTCATGAAAATTTGTCAATAATGTCAATTTTCCTCCATTATTAAGATATATGGAAAAGTTTCCGGCCTTGTGGAAGAGTAGGTGAGTACTGGTTATAGAAAAGGATACAGGAAAGCTCGATAAGATGCGCTGGACGCTGTAAAATGACCTAAATTATGTTGACACGGCGTTAACCCTAATTAAAAAAACTACTTTATAAATCCATGACATGACAAGCCAGTGGTCTTAGGGAACTACACTCTCGATAATAAAATGTTCCAATGCTTACGTTTTTTGCAATGTTTCGCGTTTCGTGAGGGATTGTTCACACAACGGTGGTTTCATTACGTGATTTCCTGATTCCAGATTATGTTAACAAAACTGTTTTTGTACATAAAACGTATGTTTCCTGTGACAAGCAGTATACTAAAGTAAAGATTAAGTATTTTCTTTTTTGCATGAAACTATGACCACAGGATAAGGTACGATGCATACGAATGTTGAATTAATTTCTTATTGGTATAGGACATTATATAACAATCATGTGGATGAACTGCCGAAACCATTTTAGATAGTGTAAGTATATCTGAGATCTTATGCTGGTCTCTAGGGTCCAAAATAAACAATTAAGCGACTATCTACAACCTTTTCACGTCTTTGATAATTCTATTACATTTGTTTATGCGCCCATATGTAAGTCGATCATGATAAAGTTAATTACTGATTCAACTAAACGTTGTTTTGTCCTTCTATTTTTCAATGTATTTTATGTTTGAACGTTTTATTTAAGAACATGTTAGAAATGTGATTTTAATGATGTTTTACCAACCTGCAAGTCATTAACACTTTCCAACATTTCAATTTGCAACTGTACACATGGTTCCAATTAGGCTCGCTGACAACGTTCATAGAGAAATAGTGTAGTCAAAGAGTAACATTTTGGTAAGTAAATTATATTGAAAGTTTCAGTAGAAGCGCAACAAAAATATTTCTTTATTGAATTAATCAAATTGTAATAGAGCAAAACCCGGGTCGATAGCGCAGTTGGTAGCGCGACGGTATTTGGAATCTCATGCCCGAGTGGGTGCAGGTTCGAATCTCACCCGGGGAGGTTAAACCCTTCCATGAAAATTTGACAATAATGTCGATATTCCTCCATTGATTAGATAATATGGAGAAGTTTCCGGCCTTGTGGAAGGGTAGGTGAGTACTGGTTATAGACAATGGTCCAGGAAAGCTAGCTTAGGTATGCTGGACGCCGTAAAATTACCTAAATTATGTTGACACGGCGTTAAATCTAGTAAAAAAGTAATTGAGCAAATGTACATGAATTCCTTAACTGTTATATATATATTCTTTTTAATTGGATTTAACGCCGTTTCAACATATTTTAGGCTACCAACTGCGCTATCGACCCGGGTAAAAACTGTAATATAATGTAAATAATAATAATAAAGACCTTATTTAACGAGGCTACACATTTGGATAAATGCAATCTTCCATTAGGATCTCTGATTGGTGGTTATTTGTGCAAAAGATGTGACAAACAGTAAAAAAATGAAACAAATGGGTAATATTTATTTTGTGTGAAAGAATTGAAAATAACAAGAACACACCTATTGATTTTGCTAATGAAGTACTTTAGAAGAAATTCGGTGTGTGCAGCAATGTATGTAGCCTGTTTGGAAGAAACAAATAAATACAAAATCTTTGAATACATTTTCTAATATAAGAAAATGTCACTTACATGTATCTTCCGTTCACCTAATGATATTAAACTTGCAAAATTGCTGTGTGTGCTTAGTTTGTCTAAAATGGTAAAAAAAACCCAAAGAAGTAAATATTTTCAGTATTAGTATGTTATGACCTAGTTAAATATTTATATAAACAGTAATGTACATTATGATAAAGCAACATTAAAATTGGCTTCAAAATAATACATCAACAACGTCACAATATCAACAATCATTATCAGAAATGACATTACAAGAACTACGATATGATACCACTGTACGTTTAATTGTTCATAAAAGTTTTAAAAAATTTAGTTGCTGATAATAATATCAACAATTACAATAAAAATAAATAGAAAATGTTTCTATTGTTTAAATGTTTATCATTTTTTCTACATAATTTTTTCATATAGGTTCGTGTTAAGTTGTTTGCAGCATTAACTATGTTAAAAAAACAAAAATGTTAAATTACTGAGAAAATGTTTGTAATTTTATTATCCCATAGCACGCAGAATAATTTGATTAATTGTTATTAAAACAAGTTGAATTTGCAATACTGTTCTGCCTTGTTTTGTTTTTCGGTAAAACACTCTACTTTAGAACGGAAAAACAGCTGTAATGTATTTTGCACAATTTACTAGAAATTGTTACAATCAATACTGGATGCATGTGAATTGCTTCATTTGTAACGTTGTCATGAAGAATACAATGTCCGGTAAAGATTTTTTTACACCATTTATCGATCATTTTCTTCCATATGTATGTTAATTTACATACGTGTAGTTACAATTATTATACCATTCGTGATTACATTATACAACAACGAAAACAAACAAGGGTAAAACCTTAGCTGTCTAAGTCAAGAGTAAGAGTATACATATGTTTACGATTGATTGCCTTCTCTCAGTTAGCATAAATGTATCAACAATGACATTATTATTATACTTTGTTACTTCATACTATGTCAAAATAATCTATGTTACATCATCACCTTAATGAGCATGCATTTACTTGTTGAGAAAAGTATGTTATTCTTCCTTGTTAAACTTTTTCATGTAAGACATTGGACCTGGCACGATTAGTCACTTTGTTATTTTGTGCCAACGATAAAGTCCTACGACAATTTGAATATGTAGTATAAAATCATTTTAATTATATAACAACGTTTTAACCATAAATTATCCCAATTACACACCTATAACACTCAACTGTATCAGAGATCATTATCGGAAGCAAAAACACCTATCTCATAATAACATCATTCAATGACTGTATATAACAGGTAATATTTCAGAATGATTGATTACTAGAAGACATGACTATTACAATGGAACAAATTACAAACATCATTATCATTTGTGCAGAACAGTTTGTATCGTTCCTGCGTTTTTTATATTCATTACTCTTAAAAATATTTTTTCCGTTCAATCTGTATCATTCTGTCACTTATTTTTGTAACTGTTCAACAGAACATCTTTATTCTGAAAACCAGTACTTTTAACATGTGGCATTATTAAGCTTCGAAACAATCATTCTAGATGGGAGAGAGCGTCATAAACCTTAATTGAAGATTCTCGAGAAGAAACGAATAAATATTAGTTATGACTATTTAGAACTGTAATTATCAGAAGTTTTTCAGACACATTTTAAGACATCCTCTACAATAAAAACTAATCCTATTCACCCATACCAAAGCATATGACAATTAACTTCTGATATATTCTACTACAATGATTGATGCCAATATTATATATTCAATATGGTACATTATGATTTCTAAAACTGTTCTCTAACTCCACGACAATTTATGACGAGGTATATATGCTTATAACAGGTCATAGCATAAAGGATGACCATATTCATCGATGTGAAAGTGTGTACATAAATGTGAAAACAACATCAAATAAAAAATACATACAAATAACAAAACCATACAAAAACAAAAGTTATTTTGATTTATCGATGAATACATTAAATTGTTTGTCCGATACGTTAGGACCATTACGCAATCATATTTTATACACATGATACATGTATAAAATTGAACAAAATGCCAAGATGTAAACATACTTAAAATAATAATAACAAATTGTAGAAAATAAAGTTGTTGTTTTCTCAAAGAATATGTTATCAGATACAGCATTACTTTGTTTTGAATTGTTAAATTGTAAATAATTTCAACATGGAACAAATCAATGTATTCACAAGAACTCTCGTAAAGTATACAAAAGGGTCCCTACAATAGAGCTACAATATTAAAATTATGTTTCTTTATTTTACTTTATTAATATAATTCTAATCATTGCATGACATATTATATAATGAGCAATTGTTTTATAAACATATTAATTGTTTACGCAAACATAATTAGTTTGTATATAATTGTCGTGTTCCTATTTATTATGAGTTATTAGAATTTAGTTTTGTGGCTTTTTTAGTTATGCTAACTACACAAACATTAATTGTCATTCATATGATAACCTGTCATTATTATTATGTATAATATTTCAAAACTTTTCATTGCTATGCATTTATTTAAAATTATATTAACAATGCAGCTCTATTTTTGTAAAATAACGTTTCATTATCTTATCGTTGAATATTTGTGTACTTATATAGTGAAGTTGGTTGGGCTAAGTATGTAGAGAGTGATATTATTCGTGGTGAAATAAGCAAGAAAAGCTGTAGCTGCTTTTACCAATCAATCATATGAAACTTCCAGTTTAGAGTTGTCCATAAAATCAATTAGTTAATGTGTACTGGGAATTAACTTAGACTGCTATGGTTTCGTACATTCAGACATGTAGGCTCCTAACTTTGCTACCTTACATAAAAATATATATTTGTTATACTTATTAATTATATTATCGTAGGCAATAAGCTTCAAGTTTTACAGCGAAACATCTCCATGTACAGTGTTGAGATTAAACTATTAATAAAGAAGATAAAATAAAATTCAAGAAAAAGTCTATCATTTTTTATGTTTTTAACACATTTCATTATAAAGATTCTTGTTTAATAATATCACCACATGATGATATTCTCAGTTTCCTGATTATGTTAACTGAAAAATGATGTTATCTTTTTGTGTAAGAATTAATGCCTTCATCGACAAGAAACATGATAACGCCTAGATTTGTTATGTTCTGTTACATGTAGCGATGACAATAAATAGAGAAGTTATGTCACACAAATATATTAAATCAAACAAAAAGCTAATAATATTATAATAGACTTAGAAAACTAACTAAATTCATAACTTCATGTAACAAAAATCAATTAGATATCATTCTACCCGATAAGCAAATAAGAAAATTGGTATTATTACATCAATGTAATTAAAAACTGTAATGCATTTATTTGAATGATATTTGTTGACATACTTATATAGCTTTGGTTGTTTATTAGACACGAAGTTAGTATTATTTCTCCTATGTAACAAAATAGATTATTTGCTGATCTCTCATTATTGAATTGTTCAAGATAATCAATCTTTGTAAACAAGTGTTGTGCAATATCTGATAATGTATTGGAGTTCAGAAAACAAGCAGTATGTTTGATTCATTCGTTTTACAACAGATTATTACAGAAAAGTATTTAACGAATAAGCATATTCAAATCGTTATCAAAGCTAGTAATACTTAACTTTATTTTTAGCGCAATGTACCTTTGTAATGATTATCAATAAACAACTCTCATTTGGAAAATAGCAAATACTTTTTCGTCAGAGGCTGTTTTGAGTATTTGTTTTGTGAAGACCACTTTTAACATTTTAATTTCTCACTATTAACCATTTTTTGTCTGTATATACCCCTTTGTCTCTGTCCAGTACTAAAAACTTCTTTTGTACCAGAAATATCATATTCACATTTTATAATATTTTCTATATTGCATAACTTAGCTTTATAGAAATCATTCTAGATCATCATAAATCATCATAAGCATTAATTAAAAATTCTGGATTGGAAGATATAAACACTGATTATGTACATTTAGGACTGTAATTATGAGAAGCTATCCAGACACAATACAAGAAACGGTCTTTACTATAAAGTCTAATACTATTGATTTCTTGTAAGGCCTATGACAATTAACATCTAATATATTCTACTACAAAGATTGATGCTAATATTATAGATTTAATATAGTACACATTGATTTCTGATGGTGAGATATCATTGTTCAAAACCTTTGGAGGAATCGAAATCGAAATTGATTTGTGATGTAATGTGTAAATACACACCAGGTATCAGTTTATATTGTATAATCATGTTTCTGTTGACTATTTTGACTATAGATTGTACATTTTATGCCAAATGAAGAACATGTTATGTTATGTTAAAAGTTATTTTTCTTTTACACGTCAGATTTGCGTAATTTAATTTCTAATATTGTGAAATGTCCAAATATATTTTTCACCTGAAAATTGATATCGTGAACCTCGTGACTTTTGATGCAATTTTTAGCGTATAATGTTCGGTAAGTTTGTTTTAATCTCGCTGCATGGCAAATCAGTGGTTCAATATGTATAATTACAAAATTCCTTAATATATGTTATCTAAATATGGTAAGTTTTTTAAGCCACAAGTACTTATGTCCTAGCTGTCATACAACAGTCAATTCTTTACGCTAGATAAAATATTTTATATTATTTCAGAGTCAACTCTAACCAATATTCAAACTTTGATGTCAAACAGCAATCTTGAACAGCATGACATTACAAAACATGTGAATGACACTTTATTACTTGTGGTAGACAATTTTGAGTATTATATGTTACGATTTGCTTAGCTTGTAGACTAGTGTATTAACAGATCGGAAATAAAAAAAAATCTTCGAGGCAAATGTAACTTGATCATTCATTATGTCTACAATAGTCTGGGATGGAATAAAAGTTAATTATATTTTGTTTTAAATCACGATTACATAAACACGCTGGCTCATTAACTTAACAACATCTCTGATACTTGCTAATTTATACTAATGAGCAGTCATACTTAAATGCTCAAAGTGCGAAGAGATTCTAAGTATGCACTTGCTTTGTCCTTAAGTAGCTTAAATGATGTGGTAATTAAACTTTGTAATCCACAAACAGAAATAGTATCATGTATAATATCATACTATATGTTTTATGTGTTTGTTAATGCTTTTTTGACAACTTTGATCCTTTATATTTCGTTGCTGCTATTCATGTAACATCATAATGCCAACTGTATTATTATCAAATGTATTTTATGTTGGAACCCAGGTACTATGTAGGCAAATCAAATTGCTAAAATATCATAAAATAGTCAACTAATATACGTTATGTTATAAAATAGTTCTCTTAGATACATTAATCATAAACCTATATCATCAGTTCAGGCATCAAATAAGGACACAGCCGAGTAAAACTTAATTATATCGACATAATAAAGACTTGCTCCCAAACCATTATGATTAAATAGTTCTTATTTGACATCAAATTGTACACACTATAACATCATAGTTAATCATCGCTGGTTTTGTCCATGAATGCGATTAGTTTTAAGACCCCAATGAACTGCAAAGAAAATATGCAATTACCTGGAACAACTTTTTCTTCAAATATTATTAGTAAAGAAAATTTTAAATCAATGATTTTTTGTGTAAAGATGTTTGCGTTATTTAATATTATTTAAAATAAAAGTAGATGAAAAGCACGCAAAAATAATCTGATTGCCAATAATAACTCGTTAATGTGCAGTAGAACCAAAACTAACACACAATGGAAAACATCTGATAGGCAATGGTCATAGCTTATTACACGATAGGAATACTCGTACGAATAGTTTTACAAGATTGTCATAACAACAAAATTTATAAATCATATTGTCGATGCTCTTCATATGATGAAAATTTTCAAAATAATAATAGGAAGTCAACGAACACTTCATTGACAATGTCTTTGTTTACTATTGATCAGTAAGTTATTAATATTAAAGACAAAACCAATTGAAATGGACAAATGCAAATCTCATACAAGTGATAACAACCATGTTCTGAAACCAAACAATGACTTTGATACCATTAGCATATCACTAAGACAATGTTAGTGTTTTTATTGCTTGTGTGCTAAATTGGTCTTCGTTTTATGACTCCTATCAGTACAATAAAAGCTATACAACTTGTCCGACAATTTACCGTTTTATGCATATATAATCTTCTGATAATACAGTCGTGAATGCTTCATTTATTATATATCCATACAATATTACTACGATGTGCTATGCCTGCATTGAATTTTTTGCTTTACAATGTTCTTAACGCTCAAGATATGGAACAAACGTAGTATATTAAACACGTGAAATATTGATTATTTTTATTACAGATGCATTGTTTGTTCTATACAGTCAAAATGCAAAGTATGCTTATTTAATTTGTTTGAACTTAAATGTCACTATCAACTTCTTTGGTCATCAGTTAATGTCAGACTTTAACTCGATAGATATTAAGTGCTATGCTAAACAGTGATGTGTTTTACTTGATTAGGTTTATGAAAATGGGACAAACTTTTACGAACATTCAAGCTAGAAAGTGTCTCATTGTGACAGTGCGCAACTTTCAACTGTTCTATATACAACAATATACACCTTAACAATTTAAATGATTTTCGATGTATGATGTATCCTACTATAAATATTAAATTTAACAAAGAATAACGAATAACTTTAATAACAGTTAGTTAGTAATGTGATGTTGCTTTTTTCTGCGTGATTATAAGACATGGAAAATGAAATTGCAACTATATATTTTCATACAGTCTGATAATGTGAAATTTTCTCATGCGACAGACAATTTACGTTTCTAGTTCAATCGCATTACTGAGAATCTATGAAACAAAATCATTATATAGAATCAAATTAAGGACAATTTGCATTTCAAGAATTCCTTACCAAGTTTTTGATCTAATGTATTATGCTGTTTTTCTATCTAGACAATACTATGACATTTTAATACTTTAGACTAAATACAAACACGTTATTGAGTACATCAATATAGGTGTATTCAACTCCTATACATATTATATATAAAATAATTTCATATACATGTTTGATCAATATTATATCCACTAAATAAGTATACTTTCTTCTGTCTGCAAACTTCAGCTGCACACAACTTTACAGAAGAATATTCATTACTTCTCTCACTTCTGACGTAAAGGCATATTGTGACAGTAAGGCCAATAAAAATAATACATGTATGCAATCGCTTCCATTTGACCTTTAAATAAGAAATAAAGTCATAAATAACCATAGCGCTCATTTGACATTAGTTTTAAGCGATACAAGTAAGCGTTTTATACACGCTAACACCTTACAGAAAGTCACAATCTCGACAAATATTATCAGAAATAGCATTTCGAGAAATATAAAACCACTGTATGTTTAAGTGTAAAACAAGTTGGTATTTTCTTGTAGCTGATAATAATATTATCATTTTTAATAAAAGTAAAAAATGTTATTATTGTTTGAATGTTAATAATTCTTTCTACATAATAATTTGTAAGGTTCGCGTACTATTTTTGCGACTCTAGCTGCGTTTCAAAAGTTTAATTACTGAGAAAATGTTTATAATTTTATAATTCTAAAGCACGCAGAATAATTTGATTAATTGTTAAGAAAACAAGCTGAATTTGCTATATTGCTTTGTTGTGTGTTTTTAAGGAAAACAACGCTCTACTTTAGAACGAAAAACAGCTGTAATGATTTTTTGCACTATTTACAAGGAATTGTTACTTGAACAATCAATACTGGATGCATGTGAATTGCTTCATTTGTTTTCTATTGTTGTCATTAACATCACAATGTCCAGTAGAGATTCTTTCCACCTTTTATACCGATCATTATCTTCCAAATGTATGATAATTTGCATATGTTTAGTTAAATATAGTATGCAATTATTCATTATATCATACTACAACGGGAACAAACAAGAACCAGTGTAAAACCGTAACTGTCCAGGTCAAGAGTTAGAGCATAAGACATTTACGATTTATTGCTTTTCTCTCACTCATACTAGTACCACAATAACATTATTGTAATACATGTTGACATTGTTATTCCATATTATGTCAAATAATCTATGTTACATTATCACCTTAATGATCATGCATATACTTGTTGAGAAAAGTATGTCAGACTTCCCATATTAAAATACTTAATGTAAAATAATGGTCTTTAGCTAATTAAGTCACTTTGTTATTTTCTACAAACGATTAAGGCGTATGAAGACTTGAATGTGTACTAAGGCAGCATTTTGTAATGCAATGCTTTAACCATAAATCATCAACATTAAACACTTATAACACTCAACTCTATTATAGATTATTTTCGAAAACAAAAACACCTATCTCATAATAACATCATTCAATGACTGTAATATAACAGGTAATACTTAGAATGATTGATTACTAGAAGACATGACTATTACAATGGAACAAATCACAAACATCATTATCATTTGTGCAGAACATTTTGTATCGTTCCTGCTTTTTTATTATTCATTACTGGTAAAAAAGATTTTTATCGTTCAATCTCTATCATTCTGCCACTTATTTTTGTTACTGTTCAACAGAACATCTATATTCTGATAACCAGCACTTTTAACATGTGGCATTATTAAGCTTCAAAGCAATCATTCTAGAAGGAAAAGTAAAACATAAATTAAATAGTCTGAAGGAGAAACAAATAAATATAAGTTATGTCCATTTAGAACTGTAATTATCAGACATTTTTAGACACATTTTAAGACATCGCTCACAACAAAAATATTCCTATTAATTTTTAATTTAACACTTTTTTTAGTTTAATAATATTTTATTGAATGGCGTCTTTTTTTAAATACACTCATGTATATACAAATCAGAACAAATATAGTATGTATATAATATATAACATTAGCAAAAGGGTTGAGCCACAAGTTATGGCAACCGTAGCTAAAGGCCCTCCCCTATTTTATAATTTAATTCTAATATTTCCTATTCATTTATACCAAAGTCTTTGACAATTAGCATCACTCTACTACAATGATTGATGCCACTATTTATACATTATGATTTCTGACCGATTCTCTATTTTCTTGATTATTTCTGGCGAGTTATCTATGCTTATAACAAGGCCATGGCAGATAGAGTTATCATTCACATTAATGTGAAAATGTGTACATATATGTTAAAACAATTTACCAGAAACCTTTATAGAACATCAGTTGAAGGTATAGTAATGGTATTGATAAATTCATTCAATTGTTTATCCGATACGTTTGGACAGTTTAGCAACAATATTTTATGCATATGATAAATGTATAAAAATTGAACAAAATGTCAAGGTGTAAAATGGGTTAACTTAATAAACCCCATTCTTGAAACAATTTGAAAAATAAAGTTTTCTCAAATATCATCTTATCAAATACAGCATTGCCTTGTTTATTAAATTGTAAATAGTTCCAACATTGAACAAATTAATGTATTCACAAAAACTCGCGTCGAGTATAATTAGAGGGTTCCTACTGTTTTACTCCATATAACACTAGACGTTGATAAATTATTAGAGAGCTGCGTCTGATTTCAAAATTGTAGATTAACTCCAAAACAAATTAATTAACAAAACTATCTTAATTTTTCAGGCAAGCGTTAGGTTGCATAATATGCAATTTGTCTGAAAATTTATCATAGTTTAAGATAGTGATTACTATACTTTTCAATAAAAATGAACTGCCAAATATTTAGCAATTAAGTAATTAAAACAAAGTCATCATTTCCTGATCTGAAATTGAAACGGTCGTTTGTCAATTGCGTTTTCGTTAAACTCTTTTTAACAAAATAAAAAATAGCTAGTTGAGAAAAAACTCTTCTTGGTGTAGCCGCAGAACTTAATACGAATCAATCAAATCAACAAATAATATTTTAACAAAACTATTTCTTTTGGAGACAAATGAAGTATTAATATGTATTACATGTATTAAATATGATACAGAAAGTATTCTAAGGTGCTAAATATGCTGGATACAATTCGAGCAGAAAAGAATGGACAAAGGCTGCGAACATTACGTTTACGGTCTGTCATAACATAAATGAACAATTATTGCATCGACTTTCATGATACTTTATTATGTCATATTAAATCAAATAGAAATAACAAAACACATAATAAAAGACATAGGAAACCAACTAAATTTATTACTTCATGAAACACAAATCAGATGAATATCGTTCTACTAAATAAAAATCACTTTAATATCGTTTTACCAAATAAGAAAATTGGCATTACTACATCAATGTTATTAAAAACATTATAGTATTTAATTGTACATTATTTGTTGACATAGTTTATAGCTTTGGTAGTTTATTACAGATGAAATTAGTATTATTTCTCCCACAATCTAAAGAGATTTTTGTTCATCTCGCTATTATTGAATTGTTCAAGATAATTTATCTGTGAAAACAATTATATTGTAATATCTCATAATTTATTGGAGTGTAGTAATCAAGCAGTATGTTAGATTCAATCGTTTTACAATAGATTATTTAAAACAAGAAATGTCTTTAAAAAGACAAACGGCGTCGATTTAAAAATGCTCACCGGAGGAAAAGGTCAAAGGTCACAGAAGAGCCATTTACAGAGGACCACTAATGTTTAAACCTATTTTTTGACCCAGTGACCTACTTATCCAACCAATCAGACCTATTTGAACAATTTTGGTAGGGAACCACCCACGGACCATTCCTGTTGAGTTTGGGCAAATTATCATAAGCGGTTCAAGAGAAGATGTTGTTTGAAATTTTCCTTATATAATTCAATGTAATATTGTGATTCATGGGGTGGGGTCAATTTTGACCCAGGGGCATAATTTGAACAACTGTGATGGAGGACCTCTAGATGATGTTATATACCAAATATGAAAGCTCGAGGCCTTGTAGTTTCAGACAAGAAGATTTTTGAGAATTGCATTGTGAAAACCTATTCATTAATGCTACAAAACAAAAATTATGAATTTATTCTTAAGGTTCTGGAACTGTAATGGTGACCTTCCACAATTCTTATACTGATATTGTTTCTTGAATCTATACTATTAAAGACATTGAATGCTGAAATTTTAAAGAAATTTACCGTTTGTAACTTAAGTTATGTGCATTTTTATAACGTGACCCTTCATTTTCAGAAAGACCGTAAATTGTGCTGGGACAAAAAGTGAAAGAACTTTTTTTTCAAATTCTGCTGTTTTATATCCAAGTTCTTGTTATACAGTCATGTAATGACAAATCAGAGCAACCAGGTAACACTTTGGACAAATACATATAAATATACAGAGATTTGCATACATGTACCCCCAAGCAAAAATCCGAGTTTTTGAGAATGTTAAAAAATTTACCCTATCTTTAAAAGCAAATATCTCAAGTTAGAAGTTAGTTAGACACACATGCAACTAGTTTTTTTCTGCAGTATTAACTGCCCATATAATGAAAAATTTAAGAAATTTTACCGTTTCTAAAATTTTTTATAAGAAATTGTATTAGATTACTGTGCTGAAACTGCAAGAGATTTTATAGAGAAAAATAACATCAAAATGGTCAATTACAAATAATACTACTTTATACAAATATATCATCTAAAATTGGTATTTGAGATGGAAAATGTATGTTAAACTCTGCACTATCATATAAAAACCTTCTCTTCCATTGCTTTTTGGCAAGCTTGAGGGGACTATTTGGGGATTAAACTTGTACCAGCTATGTTTTCTGCTGTTGTTTTTTTGCACTAACAGTTGGACACTACAGTTAGTAATGTTGGCATATTATGTGCCTTAGCTTTCAAATTATGCTGTTAATTGTATAGTTTTTTTTTATAATTAGAATATGATGATATTAAAAACAGAAAATGTGCAACGATTTTGTCTTTATATGCTGACTTTGGTACGATTATTTGTGGGAATTCGTCAATAAATCAATATAAGTTAAACATTCTTTCCAGTTAATCGATATTTGTGTAGTTTATTTTACCTTTGATCATTTCCAGTACACAAAATAGATTAAACAATCAAAACCCCATTTTGCCCCAAATTCGTCCATTTCGCCTCAAAATCTCCATTTCGTGTTTCAGTCATACCCAATTTACATCGCAAAAAAAGATGAAAAAAAAGTATTTTACACCTGTACAAACAGAATCAACGCAAAAGTTATGATCCACTACGGCTTTTCATTGTTTTTATGTCGATAAACCATTATTTTTACGATAACTAACTACGATCACGCTGTAGAGCGTCTGGTTTCGCCATTTTCGGAAAATGCGTTACCCTATGTCTTCTGGAAAAACCCACGTCACGTGGTGAAAATTTCTAAAAATAGCAATTACGAAACTTGACGAAGATAGGTAATCGAAAAAAACCGGATTGTATCGAGTGTCGAGTTTACCGAAGTTAGTTACAGTTCCAGAACCTTAAAAGTTACGTATCAATAACTCTGCAGATTAATAAATATATGTGGAGCTGTGACTCTCGAAGTGTAAACCCCGGAAACTGGATGTAGTGAGGCTAACTTAATAATTATTGGGTAATATGTCAGACTTTTTACTAGAAACCGGTTCACATCTGGAGACGTAATTCATTCTGCCCATAAAATATTGTGTTTGACACGTAACTTTTTATTGTTACAATATAAAAAAACACTTTGGAAAGCAATAGAAGACTACCCAAAAAAAATAATCTACGAACGAAGCAAAATTTCGTAAAACACTGCATTACAATAGTGTGGCCTTTATTTTTTCGCGCGTGTCAGGGCCATCCAATCGAAGAGGGGATTTTCTCTGTTTCCCCCGTACGTCATTTTCAGTGCTTATAAAATCATCCAATAGAACGGCGGATTTCCGAAATCCCCAGACATACGTCATTTTACAGAAATGTAGGTCAAAATCCAGCTTAGACAGCTACGCCGAAAAATCTTTAACGATTAGACGTATTCAAATCGTAATCAAATCAAGTTATACTTAGCTCTACTGTTAGCGCGATGTACCTTTGAAACCAACAACTTTAATTTTGAAAATAGCGAATCCTTTTTTACCAGCAGCTGCTCTGTTTTCTTGTATTGTAAAAACCATGTCCAACATTTTAATATCTTATGATCAACCTTTTTTATTTGTCTGTATTAACTCGCTGTCAATGTGCCAGTACTTAGGACTTGTATTGTACCAGGTACAATGTCTTTTTCAGATTTAAAAAAAGTTTCCATAATGTATTGCTAAGCTTTATGGGAATTATTCTAGGTCATCAGAAATCATCATAAACTTTTATTAAAGATTCTGGACTGGAAGATATAAACACTGGTTGTGTACATTTAGGACTGTAATTATGAGAAGCTATCTAGATACAATACAAGTAATGGTCTTTACAATAAATACTAATACTATTGCTTTCTTGTAAGGCCTATGAAATTAACATCTAAAATATTCTATTGCAATGATTTACAGATTCAGTATAGAACACAGTTATTCCTGATAGTGAGCTATCATTTTGAAAGTACATTGTACGTGTTTTCATGCACAGTTTTTAAATCAATTTTAAAAGTGTATTATAGAACAATAAATTCCGTAACTTGTGAAAAGTGTAAATATTTTTAGTCTAAACCTTAAAATCAAGAAGATGTGAACGTCATGAATTTTTAAACAATTTTTAGCGTATAATTAATGTTCGATAAGTGTGTTTTTTATCATTCATGCTGTATGGCAAATGAGTGTACCAAAAGAATTTAGTAGAATAGCAAAGCAAAACTAAACAGCATGATATCACCCGACTTGTGATTGACACCTAATTGGCCGCCCGGCAAACTCAGTTGGTAGCACACAAGTCTACTGATCGAGGGGTCATGGGTTCGGTTCCCGGGCGGGGCATACTTTCGTGGAGCTTGGTCATGAAATTTTTTCCACGGTCATTCTTCCTCCTACCAATGATTCTTAATTATGTAGGGCAGTTGTCAGTCACTGATGAAAGTATGCATTTAGAAGTTGGTTAACAGCTAAATCAAGAGATTTAGTCTTTCCTGAGGGGTGTGATGAGATTAACTGATCGCCGTTGTATTGACCTGTACAATGTGCTGCTGCGGCCTAGAACCAAACAAACAAACAAACAAGACACCTTATCACTTGTCTTAGACAATTTGCTTAGCGTGTAGACTTTTGTATTAAGAGATCGGAAATAAAGTGTTGTTTTTTTTTTCTTTTAAGGGAAATGTATTATAATCATTTATTATGTACATGTATATGTTAGTCAGGTTTTAAAAGTAAACTTTTTTGTTTTATATCACGATTATACAAACACACCAGCCCATTAAGTTAACAACGCCACTGATTCTTGTTTAATGTATACTTATGAGCAGTAATACAAACGTGTGCTCATATGTCACAAGAAGATTCCAAGTGTTCTCTTGCTTTGTTGTGGTTAAATAAAGTGGTAACCAAACTACGTACTCCACAATTAGAAATAAAAAAGCATGTATTAAATCATTTTATATTTTCTGATGTGTTTGTTTGTGTTATTCATTAAAGAAATCCGATCCTTAATTTTTCGTTGCTGCTTTTCAGGAAACATCAGAATGCCAACTGTATTATTTTCAAAAGTAAGTTATGCTAAAACCAAAATAGGTATACGGAAAATGGCTAAAGAATCCATAAATAGACCACAAAAACACTGTCAAACTTATCTAGCACAACTATAACTTCAAATAACTTAACTTTAAATAATAACAAAAAAGTTTTAGTAAATGTGTGTTTGTGTACACATGTATATGTTTGTGTTACTTAATGTAATAATAAAAGAAGATAGAAAGCAAGCAGAAAATGAATCTGGTTGCCATAAATAACTCATAAATGTGCAGTAGAACCAAAACTAACAAACAATGGAAAACATCTGATTGGCAATGGTCATAGCTGATTACACGATAGGAATACTCGTACGAATAGTTTTACAAGATTGTCCTCACAACAAAATTGTATCATATTGACATATTGTCAATGCTTTTTATAAAATGAAAATTGTCAAATTGATAATATGAATTTAACGAGCAGTTCATTGACAATGCCTTTGTTTACTATTGATCAGTAAGTTATTAATAACAAAGACAAACTAAATTGAAATGGACAAATGCAAATCTCATACAAGAGATAACAACAATGTTCTTAAACCAAACAATTACTTTGATACCATAAGCATGTCACCAAGACAATGTTAGTATTTTTATTGCTTTTGTGCTAAATTGGTCTTCGTTTTATGACTCCTATCAGTACAATAAAAGCTATACAACTTGTCGGTCCATTTACCGTTTTATACATATACGAGTATAATCTTCAGATAATACAGTTGTGAATGCTTCATTTGTTATATATGCATTCAATATTACTGCGATGTGCTTTTTCTGTTCTCAACGCTCAAGATATAGAACAAATGGAGCATTTTTAACACGTGAGTGGATGATATTTTTTTACGGATGTATTGTTTATTCTATTGAGTCAAATAGCACTGTAAGCTTATTTAATCTGTTTTAACTAAAATGTGGCTACCACCTTCTTTGGTCAACAGATAATGTCTCACCATACCTCGTTTATATTAACGATTCAAGTAATTTTCGATGTATAATGTATCCTACTACGAATATCAAATTTAACAAAGAATAACGAGTATCTTAAATAACTGTTATAGTTAGAAAAGACATGTCCTATCAATGTTTACTGCTTGATTATAAGAAATGGAAAATAAAACTTCATCTACAAAATTTCATACAATCTGATAATGTGAAATTTTCACGTACGACATACAATTAACGTTCCTGGTTTCTAGTTAAATCGCATTACTAAGTATTTATGAAACAAAATCATCATGTAGAACCAAATAAAGGACAATTTGCATTTTAAGAATGTCTTACCAAGTTATTGATCGAATGTATTATGTTTTATTTCCATCTAGACAATACTATTACTGTTTAATGGTGCCTGTTTTGTCTCAATATGCTTGCAATTTTAATGTGGTTACATAGTGATGTCATGATCAATTGATCATTTTATATCATTTTACTTGTACATCAATTCACATGTGAGAACTGTTGTATTATAACTTTCCAGTTTAAATGACACAAGAGAAATGGTATTATCATTTTTATATATATTTATATCATCAGAGTGTAGTTCAAGAATATTGAGGATGGAATTATTTTCTCTTTTTTGTTTGTACAGAAAATGCTTTTTTATGAACAGAATAGTTATGTTAAAAAAAACAACAATAAGGTCTACCATTTAAATGTCACTAGAGTAATTGATGCAATGTATATTTTAATATTTAAAACTTCTATTCCATTCCTAGCAGAAATATGCAAAAACAATTTCACTTCATTCCACAAAAATAATACATTTGTTTTTGAAGAAATAATGAGAAAACACTGATACTTGAAAATGTCATAGTCAAGTAAATTGGCAAAAAATATAAACGTTTATAAGAAATCGTTTGAAAGATAGTGGAGAAAATGATTAAGTGTTAGGAATGTCCGTATAATTTTAGGTGAGCGCTTGAGGTTGAACTGGACCAAATGTTAAATCTGCTAGTATTTTTACATAATTATCACAAAATATCACCAAAAGGCATATCAATCATTGCACTAGACTCGGCTATTTGACTTTAATATTTAACAAAATCATTATGATGTACAATTGTAAGTGATTGTACATTGACGTTCATTTACATCACTTCTTAAAGTTAAAAGTTGAAGAAACTGCGGTTTGAAGTCTGTTTCTACATGTATTTACATATTCAGCCGACAATTTGTGTACCATAAATTCTGATCATTGAAATCACCTTCAGGCAGGTGATCCCTCACAGAACCCATTTACACCTGGATGGAGTGAAACAATTATAGGTACTTTCTCGCTCAAGGAAATCAGCAATGCCGCTCATGGTGTTCTGCTGGTATCTGAGTACTAATGACATCAGCCCTGTGTTCAGTAACTACTGTTAGCTAACGTTACGGGTTCGGGAGAACTCAACACGAAGGCAACTCAACCCGTGTAATACTCAACTCAAAGTTGGGACAACTCAATCCGTTAGTAGGAGATTGAGTTGTCTCGGGTTGAGTTGTCTATGGGTTGAGTTGTTCCGACACTTCCGTTACGGAACGTTTTGGAACGTTCAAGGTAACTGAACACGCTGCAGTATTTTGTACTGCAAAAACTATGTTTTCAAAGCATGCTATACTCTATATATTTAATCATTTATACCCTATGTTTGTGTTTATGAAAATACAAGACACGTTGAACAGACTATTTTATCCTTTCATCAAGCTTGTAATTCAGTAACATTATATCATGAAACACTTGTTTGAAATTTTCTTCGTAATTTAAACAATAATTGTAGCAAATTGGAGCAAATAAATTATACGCTTTCCCAAAGCATACGTTATCATATATCTTTCATTATCTCGTTGTAACACAACCAGCTGTTTTCAGTTCGTTAAAATTGTAAAACATTTCGTCATGGGATAAATTAATGTGTTCACAGGAACTTGGTTGAAGTATGATTAAAGGGTTTCCTAACGTATCGTATTATGTAAAGCCAGACGTTGATGTATGATTAGAAAGCAATGTCTGATCTCAAATCAGTAGATTTACCACCAAGTAATTTAAAGAACCAAAATATCGTAAAATTACAGACAAGAGTCACAACATTGTAGATTGAAAACGTGTTTATCAGCAAAAGAAAGAGAGTTATATAACTAGACTTTGTGTGATAATTTATTGTCCTATGTTAAATTAATTCTGATTTAACAGTTTTTGTGACATTGATATATTACATATAAAAGACGCAGACTAAACATAGTGTTTTTAAAAACTTCTACAAAATATGACATTTAAATCAATATGCTGTCCACTAATGGTCTTTTTTGCAGACTGATAAACATGTAATAATGCCATCCGTTTTTACAAACTTACTGTCAAAACAGTTGAAAATTATTATGCTGGCACCGGTTTCACGAACTCTAATTCAGATAGTGAATTTAACTGAGTTAACAATTTGAGTTTTCTTTTACGAACATAATAACGACTATGTATCTGACTAAAAATGAAATGAGTCTGTTGAGGCTGCTATAACACAACCTCAAACAAAAATACTTAGATTCAAATATTACGAAAAACTGTTAAGGCGGATTGTGCGTTTCGGGCACGTTGAATGAGTTTTCCGTGACGGACCCAGCTCTTTTGAGATCGAAACATGAAATTTGGGGTCGAAAAAGAATCTATTAAAAACAGTTATTAGAATTCTGGCGAGATTTGGTTATAATCTAAGAAGAGCGAGCATAAACGTTCTTACTCAACTAACTCTGCTTATGGACTTAAGTCTGATAGTTTGAGTCAAAGTACTAAATTAGTTGTTTTAGTTTTTCGTGGAGCGGGCGTGTTTTTTCTACACTTGTATGATATAATTATATTGATATAATAGCATAGAAATATTTATACATATATAATATGCATTCATTGATAGCTCATAATATAATTGAGTTTAAGGAGCTATATGTCACAAGTATGTTATACTCATAGTGAACAAAAACATATAACGTTTATATGTAGATGTAATATTCCACTGTGTATTTTATATCGTATTTTTATATATCATCAATTAGTTAATGTATATTACATATAATATCAGTAAATTTGCTTAGGGAATCAACACAGGCTAGTAGGTATTTTATATATTGTATAGACATGTAGACTACTCAACAACTCATTTAGCTAATGAAAGTATGGATAATAGAGATTGGGAAACTACTTGGCAAGGGATTGTAAGTTTTGTATGAAGTGGTATTAGGTATCTGGATGTTATTTCATCTTACTGACGGTCAATATATAATATGACTGACCTTATATATATTCTATGTTTCACAAAAGGTCATCGCGTTTAGATGATTTAACCAAATTAAAGTTATAGGCCTACTCAGCCAGTTTTAGGTCAACTATATCGCATTTATTACTTGCGTTATGGATTTTGTTATGTTGTGGTGGGGATTATTTTAGTCCTAACTGCTGAATTTAAGAAGCATACTGTCCGTATCGATTTTCATACTTTAAAAAGCGGAGCTTCGCTGTGTCTAATCCCTTTAAAGAGCACTGCTGTTTTAACTTTTGGTAAATCCACTGGTATATTTTGTATTATTACCTAATGCTCTATATAAATGTCAATTTGCTATTTTTAACTGTTTTTCAACTATTCTGAGTGAAACCGGATTAAACATGTTATGTTTTATTGCGCAACGCCACTGCGCATGAAACAGTTTTGACTGTTGCCCTCGCGTGCGAACTGTTGCTCTCACGTGCGAACTGTTTCATAGAGTGCAGTAGCAAGGAAAGTAACCGCATTAAAAAACTCCAAGCGTCCAATGAGCGAGATCATTGCAAGCGTCTTTAGAGTTACCAAACGAAAAGTAGAAAAAAGTAAATTCTGTTGAAAATATCTACGATATGTCGCGGTTTGAAGACATTGAAGAGAGGGATCTCGAACTTTTGCTGATAATCGGGACTTGCTAAGCACACGTAATGTCATCCGCTTCTGAAACTATCTTTATTGCCATGTTATATCTGTACTTGCATTAGGTAATAAAACACTTATTGCATGGGTGTTTGGGGAACAGTCAAAACTATTATCCCTCGGTATCAGGGACAACATTAAGAACTGTTGCCCGAGAAAATAGTTTTGACTGTTCCCCAAACACCCATGAAATAAGTGTATACTGCTTAGAGTAATATTTGGACATTTTGTTGAATATTTCTCTTTCTGTAAATTAAAGACTGGAACCTAGACTATCAAATACTCATATGTCAGTTTGTTTATCTGGTGACAGTGATTGAAAATAATAAATACGAATCTACATAATCCTTTGCTATGATAAAACACACGGAGACTATTCAGTGTTATCTTAATTGTAAAAATAATGTTACATATGCTTAGTAATGATACGTACTCTCTCAACCATCTTTTATCAACAACAATAATCCTAGCCCATCACAAAATCAGACACTTACACAGAAGCCTCTCGGCACCAAAACCATCAAACAAGTCTCCGAAATCATGCAGATTCTTCACAGACGATTTCCCAGGAAGGCCATTACGTCCTATCTATCTAATATACGTAAGTAATGGATTTTAGTCTATCTGGACAGGATAACAGATAGTTAAAGCCGTTCCTAATACCGGGCATCTGTCACATTTCAGTAGAATGCATTCGGCAAAACGGCTCCTAATGGATTGGGGATTTATGCATCGGAATGCCAATGAAAAGAACATCTATATTTGTCCGTGTGAATGTTTGACGAATATGTACAGCTATTTACTGATGTTCATCACGCCAACTATCGGCACTGGCTGAAAATTCTAAGATAAAGGATTTCATGATGTATAGTCATTAAATACATTGTACATGAATGATGCATTAGTTTGTTCATTACATTGACGACCTGATCTTGTATAGAAGTTTAGTATACATGTACCTACAAATAAACTTGTTTGATATGTAATTTGTATGTTTGTTTCAATTACAAGTGTATGGTAGAATAGCTTGATCAGCGAACATATCGATTATCAATTATTAATCTATTAATATGGTAAAACAAGTGAGAAAATTTAGGCACGAGTGATCTTAAAAAATTATAACACTTAACCACTGCCATAAAAACAAGTTGCCTCACTATACTATAAGTAGATAAATTCTTAATAGTAACCGCAAAAGGTCGGTTACATTTGCCAACTGTGAGTGGTGACCGTATGGACACTCTTTGCATTTACAAAGAAGACCAAACATGTTTACTCAGTATATACGTTGATATAAGTACATGTAAATTTAGCTCGCCTGGCTTGCTCAAACGGTCGCACGCAAATCCACTGATCGAGGGATCGTGGGATCAATTTAAAGGCGGGGGTATAACCGACTCCAGAGATTTAGTCTTTCCATGAACGGTGAGTAGATTGACTGGCCGCCGTGATATGACCTTTGCAATGCGTTAGTACGGCGTTAACCCCAACCGAAAAAGAACTAGGTAAATAAAATGTAACAAGCATAATATTATGACAAACAGAAATTAATGTCCTTAAAATATCCGTTTTGACTATAGTGGCAATATACACAAAACAATACTTTGGGAGTTTCATAGAACTTCTATCAAAGTCTGTTTTGCTCCAGTTTTTATCAATCAGTTCATGACTAAGTAAAATGGTCGCTAATTTTCAAGATAGGTTTAATTAAAGTATGTGAACGGTCGCATGATCATGCTCTCCGGTAATAAGAAAATTAATTATTCAGGACATGAGTTTTCCCATAAATTGTGTCTCGTTACCTTCGCTACATCGAATGACATAAATGGAATTTTGGTTATCTTTCATCAGGAGGAGTTTTATGTGTTAAAGAATCCAATATGATACACCTTGTTTGTTTGTTAGTCTTTGAATTAGTCGTAGTAAAATTGACAAAAGGCGCCATTAAATGTTTTACGACAATCTGTTTTATTTTGCGACTACCGTAAACCGGATGTCGTAATTGGATTAAATTAAGTTTTGTCGTGCATTTAATTTTCGTTTTATGCCCATTTATGGCTCATTACGAGACAAACTGTTTCTTCGGTCGCCATGTTTACTTTACTTTTACAACTAGAAAATGCTTTAACCTAGATAACAACATTGGGAATTTGCGATTGAAAGAAATGAATTTCTATATCGTTGGAAAATGATATCGTGTCGATACGGGTGTTTTCACAGCCTACAAATATTTAATTATTCATGCGGTCCTACACATTAACTTTAATTGATACATTTAATTAGCAGGTGAATAATTAACACAGAAATATTGAATAAATAAGAGAAACTTAGTCGATCCACTTAACTTAATATAGTTTTAACTCTATTTGAAAAAAAACATATTGTTATTACTGCTATCAACTGCTATTATACATTATTTATAAAAGTATTGCTTTTGATAAAATTAGATATTTCCAGTTTAATTGAAATCGGGTTTTGTCAGAGCGATTAATGAACAGATGAAGTGACTATTACTGTTAAATAATACTCCAGTTGTGAAGTAGTAATTGAAATTAGTTCATTATTTGACACGCTTTATTTAATTATATTGATCTGACTTAAGTAGTAAAGTGGGCGAGGCTGAGAAGTTTTACGCTAGCATATTTGGTCTCAAAATCGAAGACATTCGTCATGATAGTAAGAGAAGTGGACTAGTAACTGGATGCGCGCTTCTTTCAGAACATGCACTCGGTGATAGCCGCAGTATACCATTGATCCTCTGTGAACGGAATCACTCAATTGTTTTCTGTTTAAGGACGTGTGGATTGAGAGGTCTTAAATTTGAAACGAAAAAGACTATGCTAATTTTCCTGATCAAGAAAGTGTATTCGACTATTTCACTTCATACAAGTGTAAATTGGTACCTGTGAATTTATAATGTTGTTGTGCCATTTGTTGGTTGTACATTAAAAGGAGAAATACTCCTAGAACAATTGATGGATAGAACCCAGTAGCCAGATGACCACGGTAATAGCCGCTTATAGTCTATGAACATACAGCCGAATTTCTTTTAAAAAAATCAGTAATAACGTGAACGTTTGAATGTAAGTGTATTTATAAATTAAGGACATATTTAAGTCCATTACACAGATGTATACTGTTTGAAGATGAATTTATCAAATCCTTTAAAACGCATTATGCCTCAGTCCCATAAAACCTTGGATTGTTACGGACCAGTACGTGCAGACAGTCGTAGGCCGTGGGAAGCCTTGCGTATCAAGGTGACGGTACGCACATGGTACAAAACAACACACCCGTACGGAGTCGTAACTTGAATATATGCAAGTTTAATCCATACTCGGCCACGATTTTGTTCACGATTTGACTCTGAAACTGATACGTGTATCCTGGGCTCATCTCACGGACCCTGGTAAAAACGTAACAGTTCGTACGGGTACGCAAGAGTTCGTACGGGTCCTTGCGGTGCTTGATCGCACGGCGCCCATTCGGTGCCCTCACGACTATTTTTATGTTTATGGGACTGTAGCTTTACCAGATCAAAAAAAATTTGAATAGAATAAGTAAAATGCATCACACATCAAACAAAATATTTATGCATACTAGCTTTGTGTCTAAAATTCAAGCCTGTTTGAGAGTCATCTTAATGTTTCAATGTGTGTATAAACAAGTCATTCAATTTTACATCGTTAAGTTAGAACACAACGACTGCTATCATCATAATTTAACCATTCATATATAAGCAGCCTTATTTATCGTATCCCTTTATCTCTTCCTGAATAAAAATTACCTGTTTTAAATAATTAACATAATGTGGGTACGCCGATTTGACTACAATTCATCTGTAACGGAAACTATATCGCATCTCAAATTCGTTTTGCAAGTTACTGCTTCAATCATTTATTTCGAGGATATCAATGGGGTCTTTGCCAGGAGGAAGCCTCATTTACACTGAGCCGCCCGGCTAGCTCAGTTGGTAGCACGCAAGTCTACTGATCGAGAGGTCGTTAGGTTCCCAGGCGGGGCATACTTTCGTGGAGCTTGGTAATGAAATTATTTCTACGGTCATTCTCTCTCCTACTTACGATTCTTAATTATGTAGGGCAGTTGTCAGTCACTGACGAAAGAACGTGCTAAGTAGTTGGTTAACAGCTAAATCCAGAGATTTAGCCTTTCCAGGAACAGTGAGTAGGTTGACTGACCGCCGTTACATGACCTATACAATGTGTTACTACGGCGTTAAACCCAACAAAAACAAAGACATTTACACTGTACCGGTTGGGTAATCCCATGAGACAAGATGCTGTAATCGGTATAATCCTGTAGGTCAACCGTAGCCTCTTCTGAAACAAGAGAGGAATCGAGATAAACTATCAGAAATATACACACCTATTTAAACAATTCTGTAACCACACAACGTAACATTATTTTAAGGTTACCTCTCCTTTATCCATTTTACTACATCTTTTTTTAACGTCGCATTTAACACATATATAGGTCATATACACGACGGCCAGCTCTTCCTACTATAGGTTTCCTGGACACTTATCTATCACCAGTACTAACTTACCCTACCACGAGGCCGACAACTCATGTATAGGGTATGACCTGCCGCGACCGTGTTTCGAACCCGCGATCTCCGGATTAGAAGTCAGACATGCTTACCACTACGCCACGGCCGCGGCTGACTTACTACATCTAAACAACAGTCACATCTAAGTCATTATATTTATTTACATTTTCAAATGAAAATCACCCACTAGCAATTACGTCCATGTAAGAGTCAAACTAGGTTCGTTCTGAAGTCAGCTGCGAGAGGCTTTGGTTTACACCGATTGTTGAAAGTGTTTTTTGTAACAGTATAACCTACAATTAATATAAACATCAAGGACGCGAACTACATTAATTTACATGTATATATTATTATCACATTACATAAATGCACAAATGATGCACACATTGAATAGAATAAAACATCTCCACAATCTGTGTTTTCTATCAGCTGTTGCAAGCATCAAACAAGCGTCGAGTGAGTGAAATGATCAAGGATGAGTGAGGCAGGCTGATAGAGGGGACAGAGAGAGAGAGAGAGAAAGAGGGAAGAGAGATAGAGCTTCAATGTTAATACATCTCATACTGCAGTCTCCCGCTATCCCAGTCAGTAGTGTATCGGTTTCTATATCAAGTGGTTTGATAAAAATCTGTGTGAAGACTGAGAGACACAGAGTGAGAGAGATACTGTGAGAGGGAGAAGCTAGTTTGCTACTTCTGTGAGGGAGAAGTTAGTATTTTGTACCAATATTACAGAGACTGCATCAGTTTCTTTCATTCTTTCATTTTGAAGAAAGTTGTGGTTTGTCGTTTTGTATTTTATTCATATCGTTTAATATTAAATATACGGTGGAACAATATTCAGTGACAGTGATATAGTTTAAATTCGTAAAAATTAAGAATTTGTAAATACGTGTATTTTATAATTGGATACTTTTTGTGGGTGGATTGTTAAAGATTTAGTAAAATTGTAAATCTGGATTTAGTCGCAAGACGGAGGTAAGTTGATATTTTATTATTTCCAACTTTATTTTTATTTTAGTGTATTTTTGTCTTTGCATATATTTTTGCAAATTACTTCCAGTGTTTTTTTAATATTTGAAACAATACAAAGGCACAAGGAAAATTATTATCTTGCATAGACAAAAGTGAATTATTTATTATGAAAAAAAAATATATAGAAACACAAAAAGAGCCAAATTTAAATATGTTATTCTATCATTTTTTACTACTTAGCAAAAATTACAAATGGAATCATATGAATGGAATTTAGCCCGACAAAAATATTTAGTACAAATGCATTGTGGATGTATTGTTGATTTATCGACTGTCATTATAAAATTTTCTTTTCATGTTAAGAGGAAATATACAGTATGTATAACATTTGTATGCAATGTAAACACGCAATTATTCTACTGACAAAACATTGACAAATATATAAAAGCAGATTGTGTGAAAATGCATTTTTTGTCATAATTTTTGTATGGCTAAAAATGTCAGAAAATGAATAAAGCTTTTATTATGATATTAGCTACATCATAATAAGATAGTTTCCCGTCCTGACATTTCAACGCAAAAACCTCACTTATCATAAACTGTCAATAAAGAATAGATTTCTGTTTGCAAGTTGATACATCATTTTAGTTAAACATGCAAAAACACTGTTGAGTAAACTTGATGCAGTAAATGTCAAATTAGAATTTAACTACAGAACGTTTTTTGTATGATATTTTATTACTTTTTATGATGAAATTTAATCCACGTTTAACATATGAGAACTAGTATATAAAGGGTAGAGTTACAAAATGTCATCAAGCTTTTATTTAATATTTTGATATTTTCAAGGATCAAGGTGAAATTTAATTACAATCTAATGAAATTTTCACCGTTAGAACTTCTAGTATTTTGGACACTTAACGCTTGCTAAATAAGATAGATTACTAAATTTATCTTCAACGTGTGGTCAGATAGTGTCGGATTTTATCGTTTAGTGTATTGAATACGAAGATTTAAGTGTTGGATTAAATGAAGATGTCCATAGGTTGTGCTGTCAAACAGGATTTATTTCTAAAACGGTATTATATCACGGTAGTATTGTATACATCTTAGTATAAACTCCATCCTGACATTTGACCACATTAAATTGAAGCGGTTGCACAAAATTTCCCTTTTATGTTATAACTATGTCTGGGGAAGTAAAATAAAGAATAAAACTTGTACAAAAATGGAGACAATATTAGCAGATCTCGCGATGTCTCGGTAATTATGAGAATTAAATCATGTTTGTACAGGCACCGAGTCCCAGTCAGTATAAATCATCATCACGTGTTTCAACCATTAAATACGAACATGCATTTCTATGCATACGTCCTAGTCCCTGAGATAATGTCAAATTATTGATAAAATGTAGCATCTGCCGCTTGCTACTAGAGGCCGGGAAGTTACCCTCTATGATAACACGCTGACGTATTTCACGAAAGTTTCTTGAAATGAGCACTCTGTCGAAAGAAATACAGATACCTAACTGAATAAATGAAAATGATTTTTTTTCTTTTTTTTTCATATAGTATTTTATCTAACTAATTGCAGAACTTGCGTTTCATGTTTGTGTATTTTAATTTATTTTTGTGCTATTTTACTTTTAACTACTGTCTTTAGAAACACTGACAGTGTTTTAACCCCTGTATATTAGTATGTAACTTTAGTATTTTCCTTTTAACTTCAGTAAGGTTCAATGTATTTTATTTTCAAAGATATTTGTCTAAGACATTTTTCTAAGATATTTTTCCAAGTTTTTGTTTAATTTTTGTTTCTTAGATACATGTATTTTTAAATGTATACAATTGAGTACATAATTCAATTCTTAGCATTCAGATGGAAAATCCTTGGAACTAATTTCCAGAAATAAATGTTCACGTATTTTCAAAGTCTCGAGGCGACTTTAATATTTCCCCCTATAATAGATTTCTCTGTTTTTGTCACATTTGTGTCTCATTCTCCTTTTTCCTACGTAGATACTTTTCTCTCTATATCTCTCTCTCTCGAAATAAAACAAGCTCTTCTTAACAGATAAGTTCACGACACGTCTTAACAATTATCCAAGGAATATTACAATATAGATCCTAAATAGAAACAACAAAACAATACACCATCAAGACACCAGATTCATGATAGTGTTCATATAAAGTATCAGAGGCGAAACCCTTATATATTTTCTCTTGATGTTAAAACACACCTGCCGTACGTGTATATTTGTCATGAGTTAAACATCTTTTTAAGCGTTGGTTTTACTATTTTCAAGAATATTACACTGCCAGTATGTGTCATACACATGTTACCAGATGTACATGGTTCTATGTTAACTCAAAACTTGAATTTGGAGAAATGTTTTGACGGACCTAAGTTGCATTATGAGAAATGTCAAAATGATAATAAATGCTTCGTAATATTTGAAGGGCAAATGATATTAACGTTGGAATGAATAGACGAAAGATACTGCCAATTCATATAAATATTACGAAGACTGGCAATTAATACAGCATTATCCATAACCACATAAAATTAACGTACAATTAACACTAGTTCGAAAATTGTTTATAATGATCATGAAAAACATCTCAGAGAATCGCCTGACTCTTCAAATTAGGAGTATGGATAGCAGTGTAAGCTTTTCCAATCTTTCTGTTCAGTAAAACAACTCTATGTCTCTGTGTACATCTTTAAAATCATTTTAAAAAAACTAGTAATGTGTCTCGCCAGTCAAGATGCGATACGGTATAGTCACGATACAGTAGTTGCGATACGAAACATATCACGATACAAGCAAAATTGAAATGATTTCACCAGATAAATAATACTAATCAAAGTCTATATTATGTTTTGGAAAATGAATTTACTCTCTCATAATATAGGAGATCATACAAATTCATTAAACTGCCCCTGCATGTGAAAATTTAATTGTTTTATATAAAGAATGACTTTCTAAGTATCAGAGCATTATCTATCCCGTCATACTTTTTGGGTGCTCTATAAATAACAAACGTTTCAAAAAAAATTACTTTAGTTTCCACTGCATTTCCTGCATTTGTATCGCGATTTTAATATCGTTTTTTCGGTCCCGATACATGATAGACACCTACGATACTGTTTGGCGATATATCTGTTTGACGATGCAGCCCTTATGAAAACAGGGTACGATTCCGACAAAAAATGGACTAAGATAATCCACAGGAGAATAAGATCGAACAAAACAACAACATTATTAAACATAAACAACAATAATACGAAACCAATAAGAAACATGCACAATGCAAAATGAATAAATTGACAACCCTTCTATTAAACTAAAACCTGCATATACATGTACTTATAAACATCGTTAAAACATTACGAAAACAATATACAGATCCGATATAAAAACGCTAAGATAATACATAGAGGAATAATAAAATAAGATCGAACAAAACAACAACATCATCACAACAACAACAAAACAACAAGAAAACAACAACAATGGGAAACCTCCTACTCTCAGATATTAATAACTCCAATATCTCTCACAATAATTGGAACTTGTTCACGTGGTGTGTACGTATTGTGTTGGTAATTAGATCTAATTGGATAAACTTATTGCTATCATTTTCTAGGGTTGACTTACGTTCCGACAGTAAGGATAATTATTCTGTTACAACAATTTATTATTACACCACTGAGAGACAGATGTAGAATATACGTAACTATACAAACCTGCTTGATTTACGTACATGATACGTCTGTACGTACAATAAAACTTGGGTATTAGAACCATCTGATAATATTTTTTATATTTTTGTGTTTGTTTCGTATGTATCAATCAGTAATGCCTCAGTTCCATAAAATCGTAGGTTGTTGCGGACCTGTACGTGGAAAGCTTTGCTTATTAAGGTGACGGTACGTGCATGGCACAAAACAACACACCCTTACGGAGCCGTAGCTGGAAGATATGCAAGTTTAATCCATACTCGGCCACGATTTTTTTCACGATTTGACTTTGAAACTGATACGTGTATCCTGGGCTCATCTCACGGACCCTAGTAAAAACGTAACAGTCCGTACGGGTACGCAAGAGTTCGTACGGGTCATTGCGGAGCTTGATCGCACGGCGCCCATACGGTGCCCTCAAGGCTATTTTTATGTTTATGGGACTGTAGCATTAGATGTAGAAAACAGCCCAAGACGATAAAATGGCTCTTTATTATGATTTGTCTAGTCTATTGTGCAATTTACATCTTTGAAATATTAACTGCTCTCAGATACCACGAGTAAGATATAATGCTTTAAGTGTATTTATTTGGTGTACATGTATTAATATCGAGGTTTTACTGTATTTATAGACCCGTAACCTGTAATTTGTGTACATGTCTTTTTTATGGTATATATATTATGGTATATTGCATGTTATTTGCTGATTATATCTTGTTTGAAAACTTAAACTACTCCATTAGTACATGTATGTAGAAAGTGTACTTCTGGTTTATACGAACATAGTCTTGTCTGAATAGAATCTGAATTTAGAAACCCGCATTTTGAAGCCTGAGTGGTTCCTATATTGCTTGGGTCTATATTTCATGGGGAATTAGTTTGAGAATTGGAAAACTATAAACATGTAGTATAATTGAACGGATCAGTCTTAACCTGTTCTTATGCAACCATATACATGACGTTACAATTTACAACGATGTAAATTATGTGTTTCGCAAGAACTTTGTAATTCGTTATGTGAGGATAATAATAATTTATAATAATATTATTTCTGTAAAATGACATGATACATTGCATACAAATGGTGAATATCATAGAATGTAAAATGCCATATGTCAAGCATATCAATACCCGGAATGTCAAAAAAGAGATAAATCTTTTATTTCCATTATTGACCCTTGAAAAATTGGTACACAGTACGTACAGGAACATCCAATCTAAATACAAAGAGTCAGGTTAACGAATGGGGACAATACAGAGTAACCGGATACATTAGGATTCTTATGAACTTTGGCAGGACATTGGAATCCAAACTAAATGACTTAACAAACATTCTGTATGATTCTGTTTTGCTTAGTACCACGTGTGTTTATTTTTACAGGTAATTATGCGTTTATAATCGAATAAGTGACGTGTGTGTTGACCTTTGAAGTATGCATTTTCACGATACCGTGTTCATTATACTGTTAGCACGCAAGTCTACTGATCGAGGGGTCGTGGGTTCGATTCCCAAGCGGGGCATACTTTCGTGGGACTTGGTTATGAAATTATTTCTACGGCCATTCTCCCACCTACCAATGATTTTTAATTATGTATAGCAGTTGTCAGTCACTGACGAAATAATGCGCTTAGTAGTTGGCTAACAGTTAAATCCAGAGATTTAGCCTTTCCAGGAGGAGTGAGTAGGTTGACTGACCGCCGTTATATGACCTATACAAAGTGTTGCTACGGCGTTAAACGCAACAAACAAAAGACAACAACGTTCATTATACAGAGTTCCAAAATAAGAACCATCAAACTAATGGTTTTAAATACAAAATGGTCTTAATGTAGGGAACTCTTCTCTTACTGAAGTAAGCATTTCTGATTTAATTTTAACTTGTATGATTTTGACATAGCCAAGGTGGTCTTTAAAGCGGAACTGTATGTTCAATGTATTTTATACCTTAATGTTTGATAAACCGGACAACCCTTTGATAGCAAGTAAAGACATCCACATTTTGTTTCTTTGTTAAGAACTTGAGATCCTACATGTTTACTGTCAATATTCCACAGCTGTCAATATTGACTATGTATACAATATGAGAATATACACGAACTTATCTCATAAAATGTATTTATAACACGGTACATTACGTGATGTACGTCCTTGAGGGAGAAACCGGCAATCAAAATTGGAGCCATGCAGTCTCTAATTAAATGATTGTCTCTTCGAACAATGTAGTTAGAGTTTTGGCGTAATTTTAGCTCCTATTTTCTAGATTGGAGTAGAAGGTTCTCACGGGTAATTTATGAGAAGGTTCGTGGCATCAATTTTAGGTAATGTGTTGACATTTATGACTAGCTAATGCTAATAGTATAGCTAAAATGATAGAAACCGACGTGGGGGTCGTATTTGTTGATTTACGTCAGTTGTTGAAAACATATGTTCTGTACACATATAATATACGTATTTGATTTCGAAGTAAAGTCAAACCTCTATTAAGCGGTTATGAAACAAAACCACGATCAATATTGCAACAAATTACCTTTTAATATAGATTAATACAAGTTAGAATATATATTAGAAGATATTTTCGAGGCTTATTAAGTCAGGTTTTGCATATTACATGTTATCTCCATCAAAAAAGGTTCAAGTGAATGTAATGTAAATATTTAGGGGTTTTCTGTACTATTTGATTCAAGATTGCCAAAACTACCTCGTGGAATAAATAGTCAATCGGTCTGTAAATAGATTTTATAGGCAATTTGCATTCAAACAGGACCCCATATAAACCGTAAATATCTATATATGGCATATAGTATATATGTAAATAATTTTGTCTCACATCTTAATAATGGAAATACATAAGACTAAGATTTTATATAAACCACTTACCTGAAGTATCCAAAAATTTGTAATATCCAAAGCCACATGTCGAATATTTTTTCACTAAATAACTTTTTGGTCATCTCAACTCTCACCGCTTATACAATAGACCTGATCCGGACTTCAAATTTAGGGTTTTTTCCGGTCGTGCACAGGCGGTACAAAGTTTTTTTTACACATTATTGCTAAACAGCACGAACTATGAATTAAATCCTATTGTTCTTTTTACACGTGTTTTCATTGTAACAGTGAAAGTTTGTTTGTACCGGAGGGGAAAACCCAAATATTTGAATTCCGGATATAGTCTATTTACAATACGCGCGTGTTCCACGTGCGTAAAACATTTAATAAAAACACCCCTCTTATTCTTGCAATATTGTCTTTTTCAATTACATGTAGATATATTTTGTTAACTATTATTCGGTTTGTTCTGTTTTATAGTTTTACCTTTCATAGTTATGCATTATTATGAAATGTGCGTCCGTTTCTTTAATAAAAGTATCGTGTGTTATAGTTGCGAGTAAATTTAAGAAGTAAAATATTGTTTTATTCTGTTCCGTTCTGTTCTGATAGAAAGCCAGTAAGCTTCCAAATCTAACGTTTTTTGAGGTAGTATGTGTACATGTATAGCTATACATGTTTGTTTGTTTGTTTGTTTGTTTGTTGGGTTTAACGCCGTAGCAACTCATTGTATAGGTCATATAACGGCGGTCAGTCAATCTACTCACTACTCATGGAAAGGCTTAATCTCTGGATTTAGCTGTTAACCAACTACTAAGCGCATACGCTCGTCAGTGACTGACAACATAATTTAAGTCATTGGTAGAAGGGGGAATTGCCGTAGAAATAATTTCATGACCAAGCCCTACGAAAGTATGCCCCACCCGGGAATCAAACCCACGACCCCTCGATCAGTAGACTTGCGTGCTACCGACTGAGGTAGCTAGGCGGCTAGATATACATGTAGGATGATGTAGGGATAAATGTATGACCTTATTTAAGAAAACTCTTGGCATCTACCACTTAGACTAATAAACTTTGAATACTTCACTAACACAGCGATTTATGATTATCATCAACTGTTGTTGAACTAAGACCAGTTTTCCTTTACCTGTGTCGGGCAAATAGAAGCACTAGCACGAACATGATGATAGTTGATTGAGCTGAGAGTTAAATACAATCCCCTTTTTCTAATTCTATGTATTCTTAGAATGCTTCTTCAACTTTTTGGTTCTTGTTCATTGCAATCAATGCCATTTTAATACCGTTTGTCTAGAATATAACAATGGATTTCCTACACGACTGAGGTTACAATATGGTGTAGTACGGGTTTGAATCCCATCAAGGGAGGTTATACCCTTCCATGAAAATTAGACAATGATGTCAATTTTCCTCCATTGATTAGATAATATGGAGAAGTTTCCGGCCTTGTGGAAGGGTAGGTGAGTACTGGTAATAGACAAAGGTCCAGGAAAGCTAGATTAGGTGCGCTGGACGCCGTGAAATGACCAAAAATGTGTTGATACGGCGTTAAATCCAATAAATAAATAAAATAAAATAAATAAACAATAAGGTGTAACAAACATAACCAAAACAGAAATCAGTATAACTTCAGCATAAAATTGGCTTTATCAAGATTTTTCACACAAAATTTCTCTGAGTTAGTTTACCCTGCATACATCTGTAGAACACTTTACCAGAGTAAGCAATTAACTTCACATCTCATACTGCACACTGTCTGCACGGAATCTTGTTTGTTCTTATCAGTTAATATACACCATATGATAGCAGATATTTTAACACGCCCCATTTCATCTCTTACAAGTCGGAACACGTGACAATGTGCCTTTTATTGCCATCGCAAAACGCTTCGTAGCATTTTTATTCATTCAGCGATATGCTTCAAGCTATCACTACAGATCGCTTTTATTTTGCGATATAACGCATTTTTTGTCTACACTTACCGGTGACATAGTTTTGTACTTTCTCTGCTTAGTTATGGGATGTCATTTATTTGGATTCGCATTGTCAAAGCAATTCATTGCAAAGCACAGTCACAGTAACAGCGAAATGTAGCGCTATTTGGAAGCGCTACGAAGCAGTTCGCTGAAGCTACGTGCTCAATACGTGAGGAAAACTTTTATTGTTCATAAAATATGCTTCCTCTTTATTATTGCTAATAAAACACACACGTCATTATAAAGGCCGTGAATCGGACAGTATAAAACCGGGAGAGGTTAATTAACCATGGTATGAACTCTGTGATAGAAGTGTGCAGTTTTATCAGTAGGTCTCTGATGTCAATAATTTTATGACAGTGATAAAAAGAGAATCCATTAGGCGCTACTAAGTGCACAAATTGAATAGGGCAATAGATTCACTGTCTTGTCGACATAGCTGAGAAATAAAACAAATCACTACGTCGTAAAGTCTAATTTACACTAATTGCTTGTAATTATGTTGATTTGATGTTTTCTCTTTGGCGTCTTTGTGACTTTTGGTTTTTCACCGCCAATTATAGATAACATTTTGTACTTCATGACTGGAGTTGGAGTAAGGGGTCAAGAAGAAAATTTCATAATAAACGATCATTTTAACTACATAGCGATATGCGTGCAGGTGATGTCTTTTTTGTTCTTTGTGAATGCATTTAATATTAAATAGTTTGTATTACAATTAAATCACTGTATTCAGTAAAAGCATACATGTGTGTCTATTTATATTTCTATTATGTAATGTTCAGTATTTATACCATGTCTTTTTATAATAAATAAACTATAATTACAAGGTAACACAAAATGAGCACGTTATTGTACTTTGAATTTTGTACTCATCCGTTTATTGGGGAAACACGTAAGTCCGCAATTTAGTGGTCAATTTTCAAAGTATTTATGGTGGACACACGGGTTCTCGCACCTCTAAGGACTCAATGAACCATTTCTAATTAATGCAACAATACTTTCAGAAAAATACATTAAAAACGAACCTTTTAATCTTTATTCCATTTGTTTATCATATACTTGCTGATATTTTATATTTAAAACAAATCCAAATTCTTCCAAAAAAAACACGACCATTTTCTGAAAACTGTCATGGCGGCTAAAAATAGATGACCTAATTTCGCACTTCTACCGTATTTGGCTCTTTGTGACGTCATAATTAGCTGCCACATGACTGTCACATGACTTTATGAGCAAGGGCTACCTGCCATGTGCTTTTTTTATTATAACATACTTTTAAACAATATTTAATGGATTGTACTGACAGAGCAGAAAAAGGTATTGGATTTACTGAAAAATATTCACCATTACAAAATTTTCATTCTAAAAACCTGTTTTTTGCGCATTATTCTCGTTTGACAGTTGTAGTTGCGTTGATTGTTTACTTGACATTGTGCACACGAATTGATGACGTCATACGCAATAAAATAGCAAAGTAAACAACTTTTTTATGAAAGGACCGAAATCAGGTGTGGAACGAGATCAGGTGTTTGTACGATAAAGTGATATTTTAATGAAAAAAATGTTCAGAATGTGTGACTCAGTAGATTAATGTTTAGATATTGCTATTTTTATTTAGATAATAAAAGAATATTTCTGAGTATATTCATTTCTTTATGTTTTTGAAAGTTATGATAGTTTTGTGTTAGATTGTGTCGTCAAGTTAAAATTTACCAGTCCAGTTTGGTTTTAGATCACAGAAAACTTTTATCAGAATTCCCATTGTTATACAATATTAGAACAAACGATACGGTCAATATTCATATTAGTTTTAGCAAACAAAGATAACAAGGAAGTGGCATGTGGAGCTTTGATGTCCACCGTGTAATTTGTGAAATCGATTCGCCTCCAGTTTGATATTAGATGTTACGGAAATTTTAATTGATCTTTGTTTATTTTGTAAAAAAATAAATTGCTGAAATAACACGCTTTGTTCCATAACATTCTGCCAGGAAATATCAAATAAAACAAAAAATAATAATTTTCTGTCATGAATTGAATCAACCTGAGCGTCTGATGTAAGTTATGTAACTATGTTATACTGTTACTAGTAGCGGACATTGCCGAGTTTCACCGATTAGACTATGTTATCAATCGTTACTATTCGGCAAATGCCGTGAAATGAAAATCTATGTTTAGAAACTGCGACTATACATATATTGGGTTTTCGATTTGCCGTTTTCTACTTATATGTAGTGTTCCTCTACTTTCGGAATATGCATGTTAATCCAAGATGTCAGCTGCTATACATTATGCATTGGAGTTTTTGTTTGACGATGACTATTTTCAACATTTTGAGAGAGGGCCACGTACAAGATTTGCATTGCTTTGTAGGAACTTCGAGGCTATTATAATAAAAAAACTAGTTTTGGAGGCATTCTCAGCCATTTTCGTTCATTCACATTTAGTTGTAACACTGGCCGCCATGATTGTTTAGCAAAGCTCTGCCAAATATCCAGCAGAATTCTTGGAAGATATGTTCAAAACGGAAAGTCGTCAAATCGAACGGACAGAGTAGAGTATTCCAAATTTAGCAGACCTTCTTTTGTGCAAATCGAAAAACACTACTAGTCTTAACTCGATCGGGTTTGTCCAATATTTTCAGGTCACGGAGAAGTTTCCGAGAAGTAACGATTGGTTACGTAGTCTACTCGGTGAACGTCGGCAATTTCCGTCTACACTCGAGGTGGGAATGAGCAGTCATGTAAATAATGCACTGTAAGTCCTAAGTTACTTGGTGAACTCGTTTTTAACAGTTAATGGTACAACGATCAGACTAATTCTCAATTCTAATTCTCAAGTTTTTAAGGAGGTTCGCAGACAGAAATAAGTTCTTGTTAAGATCGTCTGAACAAATGTACAATTTGTAATTATCTCTAATTTAGATTATTTCACCTACGTCATTCAGCATTTACTAGAGATATCAATCTACAACGCTGAGCGAGACTTGAAGAATGTCAATCGAGTGTGTATTTTTCCCAATAACTATAGCTGATTAATATAATTTAGTATCTAATTTCATTTCATACCAGATGTGCCTGGATCATATTTCCTCTAACCTAGACCTTCATATCCATCAATATTTTGATCTCTATGCGTTAGACACTTAACTCTTGTTTTTTGTTTTTTTTTTGTAATATTCATCATAGTACCTAAGTTATGCAACAGAAATTCTAAACTTCGTGGGTGAAAGTGTTTTAGTTTGATTTCACTCAGGAAGTAGGTTTGTTATGGCGTAAATATAGTTAGTGAATCGAACTGTCGTTTTAAAAACTTGTTAAAGTAAATCTAACCACTTTTTTCCAAGAAAGTGGTTAGATTACGTAAACACTTACATGATTCCAAGTTTACCAGCCGCCCGGCTAGCTCAGTTGGTAGCACGCAAGTCTACTGATCGAGGGGTCGTGGGTTCGATTCCCGGGCGGGGCATACTTTCGTGGAGCTTGGTCATGAAATTATTTCTACTGCCATGCTCCCTCCTATCAATGATTTTTAATTATGTAGGGCAGTTGTCAGTCACTGACGAAAGTGTGTGCTTAGTAGATGGTTAACAGCTAAATCCAGAGATTTAGCATTTCCAGGAGGAGTGAGTAGGTTGACTGATCGCCATTATATGACCTATACAATGTGTTGCTACGGCGTAAAACCAACAGAAACCAACAAAACAAACTATTATTATAAATACATAAACAACAAACTACTGCAAATTTCGGCTGCAAAGATCAAATTGGTTCTAACAAATTTATGCAATTGGTGGCGATTTTTAACCTTAATACTTAATTTGAGTGGAAAAAAGAACGCTATATCAATATCATTCTGCTATTCAGGCCATCGATTTAGGTGGTCTTAATAGTAATTTTCCTGTAGTGTTAAAACGAATATCTTGCAACTTTCTTATATTCTTACTATGAACACCAGTGCGAGTATAATACATGAATTAGCTTATGCATCGAGTTCTAACATTCAATGTTTTGAGTAGTAATGTTATTGGTCATAAACTACTTAAAATGTTCGTAGTTTATACTTAACTGAAGTATTATATTCCTGTTACATTATAAAACTTGAGTTCATTATTTTCTAAAGTAGTAAAACATTCAACTTTCCACAATATAGATTGTTGTTTTTATTGCTTTACATCATATGAATGATGTTGTTTTTACATTCTCTATTTCTTAACTATTATTACATGTAATCAAAGTGTTGATCCAACTGATGAGTCGGTGCTTCTGAAATCGTAAGAAAAACTGGCCATAACGCTTCTTTGTGATAAAGCTCAAAAACTTAAAATGAGCGGTTTTTGTATGAGTTTGCAGGTTCTATAGTCCATTTTTTTCTCAACTGTCGAAGTTTGAATAATTTCACGGTGAATGATTACACACTATCTCAATATCACGAGTGTAAGACAAAGAGTACGAAGTCACCGTGAAATTATTCATGTTTTGACAGTTGAGAAAAAACGAACAAAACTTGACCGTGTGGTGAATCGTATACATGTAATAATAGTTATTGTCAACAACTGATAAAAGATCTATAGTTTTCCACAGTCTACTTTTAGAAACACAATTGATTTTGCTCATTTTCTCGGACTGCGGTTATTATGATAAGGCCCAAGAAATCCGCATGCGATTTTTGCAGTAACTGTCTGTTAACTATGTTCAGTCAGGGATTCTATATAACAGGTTTTTTTTATAATGAAGTGCTTTTTTGAATTTTCACGGTCGTCACTGTCTATAACCGGCTGAAGCAAGCTATACAAACTATTCCAGAGTTTAAAAACTTGATTAAAGGTTTTTAGATGTCTTCCATGCAACTTGTGAATGTTTCTGAAGTTTTTGACATAAAAAATGTTGCAATTATGACCGAAAATATGACTTTAGGTGATGTAAAATGGAGCTAAAAATGGTAGATCGGCGGGAAAATGAATTATTTTGTGAAACAGTCTGTGAGCGTAATTTACCTCAAAATCATCTAGAAACACATTTTCCTAACATTTATGTCAATTTTAAAGGTACTGGTACAAAATTTCATGTGAATATCTTTATTTTAACTTGCTATACTTGTTTTCTGTATGGGCCGAAATAATAGCGACGACATTGAAAATTGATGAAAATCTATTACATTTACTTATCGTTACAAATCCCTGTTATTAAAATCCCTGGTCCAGTACACTGAGGGTGCACCGTTCAAAAGAGAATGGATCTGACTTTTTTCTGAAATGAAAGAGCACCGTACGTGCATTTACCAAGATATTTCGTACGTACAAGAAAATTTCTCGTCGAATGAATTAATTTTGTGATATGAAAGTATGTTTTGATTAGGGTTTTTTCTTCTTCATACTATACATGTAATTATGCTACTGTACTTGTAAACATACGCTAACATCTGAAGAAAGCTAAGTTGTTTATCGTATGTTTATATTATCATAAGTAGAACATATTTTATGCACCAGGGTTTAGACATTAATAAACATATCTTAAGTCTTATCATATCCTTCAGGGTCTGCCAGAAGGGGTTTAAAAATTTATATAATTTGAAATAAGGTAATAAAGTTTTTGTCTGGTTAAGTACATGTACATGTTAGTCCTTTACAGACAGAATGTTTGCTTGAGTACTAGTACTACACATTACTTAGTAAAAGACAATGGAGTTTCCTATCGGAGTTTTGTGATATTTAATTATCTGATATTTTTGTTGATTTTGCAATGGCGCCGCGCTTGATTTGTATGGTGTTTGATGCAATTGATGTTTATTACGATTAAGTATTGAGTTTTTTGCAGTCTTAATTAACGTCATATTTTATGTTAATTATCTTCGACAATCCTCGATGAAATAAATCACTGCAACTATGAATCACTACATTTATTTATCAAAAGAATTAACTAAAACGTTATACATCTGAATTTAGCTATAGCTCTGAAAAGTCAGCTTTTAAATAATTGATAAGTTGAACTTCTGAAATGTTTAAAGGCAAGTAAGACTGTCGCCAAACATAAATCGCAGTTTTCACTTTACGTTATTGTCAATCTCTATGCAATATAAATGCATTTTCTTTGTACTTATATACTAACTATGCTCTCAGGCGTTAGAAGGCAACTTTTTCTGTACAGGTAATTAATTTTCCCAGCGTTTTATGACATTTAGCCTCTGAAGTCCTGCGGTCATTAAGTGTGGTATAAAACTGCGTTCTTTTGTGTCCAGTTTTAATTGATGTATACATTTCACTTGACCAGTTTATGTTGTAAAATCTTTATGGTAACTTGTAAATGTAATAAAATAATGTGATAAAAATCATCGTGAATTTTGTCAAAGACTACTGGGTGAGTTGATTTTTCCTTTCTTTGTCTATGGACTTGTGTGTTCACGTCTTAATGCTGTTTTCTCAAACATTTATGAAAAATAGACTGATTTTAGGACTATATAATCAACGTCTTTGATACTATTTCTCAAACATTTATGAAAAATAAACTGGTTTTAAGACGAATCAGTTCGCTTTCATCTTAATAAAATACACGTGGTGTAATTTCAAACTGATCTGCTAATTTATTCACAATATTTCAAGGCTTCTGTGTCAAGGTATTTAAAATAATGTAAAGTAACTATTTTATGACACTGAGTAAATAGTTCATGATAAGCCCATGCTGTTAAGCAAACGTTAGTACTTTGGGTTCTTATAAAAAATAAAATTTAGTGTAAAAATTTAACCTTTAATGATATACTAAATTGTACATGTTTGCATTATACAATTACCAAGTTGTACATGTTTGCATTATACAATTACCAAGTTGTACATGTTTGTTTTATACAATTACCAAGTTGTACATGTTTGCATTGTACAATTACCAAGTTGTACATGTTTGCATTGTACAATTACCAAGTTGTTCATGTTTGCATTGTACAATTACCAAGTCGTACATGTTTGTTTTATACAATTACCAAGTCGTACATGTTTGCATTGTACAATTACCAAGTTGTACATGTTTGCATTGTACAATTACCAAGTCGTACATGTTTGCATTGTACAATTACCAAGTCGTACATGTTTGCATTGTACAATTACCAAGTCGTACATGTTTGCATTGTACAATTACCAAATTGTACATGTTTGTTTTATACAATTACCAAGTCGTACATGTTTGCATTGTACAATTACCAAATTGTACATGTTTGTTTTATGCAATTACCAAGTCGTACATGTTTGCATTATACAATTACCAAGTTGTACATGTTTGTTTTATACAATAACCAAGTCGTACATGTTTGCATTGTACAATTACCAAGTCGTACGTGTTTGCATTGTACAATTACCAAGTTATAAATGTTTTATATATCAGCCAACAAGAAATATTAGAATTATGTCATAAGTTACATTGCCTCATTATACAAACAGGAGCTCAGACAATTTTATAGGCTATTTATATTGATGTGTAATAAAATATGCTGTATGGAATACCAGTGTGTTTTTTATGAATAAATACATCAGATTGTCTGAACATGTAGATTGCTCTGCTGATTTACTTGAACAAAACCAATACAAAATGTTATGTTTTGTTGCCTCATCTGTGCAATGCATCGTTGAGTTTTTTACAAGACTTGAACTCGTTGGGCAACGACAAGCTCGCTTGACTGATTCGACCACCTGCGACTGTTCAAACACTCACGATGAGTATTATCGGCTCTTCGTAAAGGAAATAAATGAGTACTGGTAAAAATGTGCATTTGTAAGCTGGCTAGATGAGAAGATCTTTTTAATTCAGAAGTGTTTCTTTCTTTTTGTTTAGAATAGATAGGTAAATGTTTCATTATAATGTTTCTAAGTTCCTTATTAATCAAGCACAATTTTCATATTACTTATGTTTAAAGCTGTGTAGCTGTACAGAGTCACATCGCGGTACTCGGTGCCAAATATAACTGCTTGTGAAAGCGACTTGTGGTAGAACCGAAGATTACCTACACGTATGCCCACCGGCGGTCAACCCAAAAAATACCAAGGTATAAAAACGTATCTGGCCACAGCATTGTATATATTATTGTCTCGTTTCATCGTAATAAAAGAACAATGGCTTACACAGTGATTGGTTTCTTCGCCAGTAGGTATATATTTTTCATTTGTTAAAGATAATTGAGGGATTATGCTGTTAAACATTTATTTATGCATTTCGTTTCAATGTTAATTGCCACCATATTTCATAGCTAGCATATCAAATCTTTCGATCATAAGTTAATGATAACATCATAGCAATGGTCGTATGGATCAAAGGTCATACATATTTATAGAAAACAATGAACTATGTTACTCATAACAGAGCATTTAGAACATATCATAATGATTGCTATCAAATCTGAAAACTGTTATAAAACCTTCTAAATGGTAATCAGCTTGTTGATTGACTCACTGTAAACAAGACCTAGTGATATACACCATCTTTTAACAATCATAATTATAGATTTGTTTTCCCTACAGACTAGTCGTGTTATTACTAAACATGCTCATCAATCAAACATACATGAATGAATCCTTTAATCTCCCGAACAACAATATAAATGATTTCTTTTAGCCGATTTTATTTGTTCGTCCGGTTAAGTATTTCCCTAAATAAATACCATATTGTCTCAAGACAGCAATACAGTAAATGTTTGTTGAGGATTATTGGTTTTTTCTTCAGATTTGCTGTTTGGTGTTCAATTTTCCAATTACCGATGAAGCTTGCTTGCTTCTTCCAGAAAATGTAATTTTACGGCACTCAGTTTTATTTCTTAGTTTATACGGCACTTGACACGGATGGTGTCAAAAGCGAGAGTAAATCGATCCAATTTTTCCCTCTGAATAAATTCAGTTATTTCATTACCCATCGTCTATTGGGAATCAACTAAGTGATAAAATATTGCTGACTGAATTCTTTATATATACTATGACTTTTATCCATATTTGACACTTCATTTTTTACTCATCATCTGACATCGTGATTTTTCAGCAATTTTATTTGATTAAATGTCCATCACGTACAATATAAACGTATGGATATGACTTTGTCAAACATGTAAGAGCTAGCAATATGGTTGTCCTAGAAACTTATAAATAAATTAAATTCACAAATATGAACAACATGTAATTTAAAAGTATAATAACAAAATAATTGCCAGACTCAGTGAACTGCATTATTATTTACAGTTTTTTTTAGTTGGGAAGTAAAAGAAAATATTCCAATCCTATAACATTACTGACTTAATTACCCAAACAAATTCAGTATTTCAATACTGCTGTAATTTATATTGCGACTCACCAAATTCGTAAATTATTTCAGAATATTTTTGTGCTATCGGAAATGCTCTTATAGTTAAGTATGGTACATATTCAACAATGAGATTTTCTTTGTTAATGTTGAGTCATTGCATAAAGTCATTCGGAAGACCTCGACCGTTTATAAAATGAATACTTCCACAATAATTCGTGGGAAATCCACCAAGTATATACGCGAAACAAAGCCATGGTGAAGCACACACCAGTTTAATATGTAAACACACAAGTCTTCGTAAACCTATGTTATATTTTTTGTGACTAAATATTGTTCAGAGACATCTTGCATCAAGTACTGCTTTTTTGTTTGGTCCTGTTACACAAAAGTATTTCAAAAATGGTGTCTAAATATTCCCGATGTTATTCGTAGTGAAAGACCGAGAGGTTCCAAATGTGAATGAATTATGAGCACTCATTTGTATTTGTTTATGAAAAAGCTCGTTTAACTTACTCGAGAGTTAATGCCTACTCATCTTAACCCGTGTCTATTTCACAACAAGTGTACGTTAATGTAAATAATTAGAATTCATGGCTTCACCTGCTTCATTGATCATAATGGACATGGCAAAGTGTTGAATGTACTTTTTTTAGGGTAACACCAACAAGTGGTTGTTTTTTTATTCGACATAGTGATAATGAATTACATACAAAACTAGAAGTTTTTCTTTAGAATTCAGAGTGTATCCACTTGAGAAAACTAATGAAAATATAGACATAGACACATTTGAGAGTTAATGCTCGTGAGAAATTAGTTATGTAGGTATGTTTTTGTAAATACATAACATCAGCCACATGATGGGAATAACACGTAAACAGTATAGAGATAAAAATAATGGCTGCTCGTAAAATAAAGTGGCAATTATAATAATGATGCTGCTTGGTAAAGTCGAGAGATTTAGAAAAACGTTGTCATCATATGTTTTTGATCGTCATACTTGGTTTTATATTCTGCATATATAAAATACTTATACAATGTATATACCATAAGGATGAAGTAAGAAATGTGGTAAGCTGGATTGGATGATGCCAGTAGCCTGTTCAATTACACTAAACGTTACAAAACGTTCCGTAACGATACTTTCGGAACTCCTCGGCCATTCGATGCGAATAATCTAGGACATATTTAGACGCTATTTTGAAACTACCGGTGTTGAAGTAAACAAATATATGATCGTTTAGTCAAAAAGTGATGTTTCGTTTTTAGTCCGTAAATTTTGAAACATCACGCATTGCCTTAACGATCGCATATTTGTGTATAAGATTAGATTATACGCAGCGAATGGCCGAGGAGTTCCGAATGTATCGTTACGGAACGTTCTGTAACGTTTAGTGTAATTGAACAGGCTACAGGTTTAACGGGTTAACATCAGTCTTTCTTATACATTGTTCTCCAAAAAGACCTGTAGATGGCAGCCGGTTTGCATTTAGCAAACATCTTCATGCTTCCAGTCCCACTCTTTAGGCATAGCTTTGCCTTTTTGAAATTTTTATTCAGAGTAAGTTAAAAGGAAGTAAACAGTAGATAACAATTGTGATATATTTTACGAGTGTCTTAGTTGTTAGTGCAATGGAAAAGATTTTTACCATTACAAGCATGATTTATCAACAAATGGTGGTATCCATCATGCTAATAGAGTTAAAATGAATTACAGTTATTTTATTTTCAATACTGCCTACCCCTGAAATGGATTGTCTCATTTTTAATGTTTACCCAAACACGCTTTGTTTTTTTTGTACGCACTATACATGTGTGAATCGTCCATATCTTTACTAGAAAATTTGATGAAAAAAATCCTCTCTGTGAAAAGGTGCTGTTCCGGAAAGAGTCCATTTTAGTGAAGCCCATTTAAGTCCGTTGGGTGACATGTTATATGAATGCATATGTTTAATGATAAGTCTACGATACTCTGAAGACGGATGAAGACAGCTGATCGTGCACTTTTACTTGCAAACAGGGAGTTCTGGATTGGACCTTCACATTGGGTGCTAGACATTTCTTCCTATTTCAGCCGTGCATAATTGAAATAAATGCATTATACAATGTCACATCATACTGTTGATGAATCGTTGTTTACAAGACAGTATTCAGTTATCATTAATACTTTATAACCTCTATGTTTCACAGCAAGTTAGATGCCTGTAAATTATCTTAGCTGTCCTATCGATCGTGCGAATAAAACATGCACACAAATGAACAAAATGCATGACAAATGTCTTTATATTCATTCATTTAAATGGCAGCATCTTTGTCTGTGAGTTAATGCTTTACTTCCTTCACTATCCATCAGATAAAAACAATATTTTCCACAATCTATACATTTATCAATTCAATACAAAATCTATTTTAATCCCTAACATGAGCACAATATCCGGGGAAACCGTTTGATGGTTCTAATTAATTGCATGAATAGAAATACTAACATCAAAAGATAACATTTTAATTTTGCAATAGTGCAAATGTTTATTTTTTATTTATACATTTTGCATGTTATTCTGCTTAAGCTAGTGTATATTGAATGTGTAAATTTTATCTTTTCATCAGTCAGCTCGAGTGACATGTTATAGTGCATGTTTATTTCAATCTTTGAATTTTTTAGTGTGCTTGTTACAAACTTTCGTTTCTTACTAACTTGCTAACTTTCTTTGAATCAAAATTATTTATCAAAGTCTGCATTATCAGTTAAAAGAGACAGATCTCAATAACCTTGATTCTGTTTTGCTTCTACCAACAATATAATAACTCAAACATAAAAAAGTTAATTGCATTATATATTACATTGTACATTGCTTAGGGATCGAGAGGTCCTGGGTTCGAATCCTACTAGGGGCACTGCTAATTTCCTGGAGCAAGAAATTTACCTGCGATTGCTTCACTTCACCGAGGGTGGTATAATTCCGTTGCGCCAATTTGTCGGCTGCATTAATAAGCGGAGTAAAAAGACTCCCCAGGGAGATTGATAGATAGATACCAGTAGCCCAGTGACCAGGGGTAATAGCTGTAAAGTCGGTGAACGTGCGTAAGCATGAAACTTAGACTATAAAATGCAATTACTTTTACATTGTTATTCTGTTCTATAAAATTGTCACAGAATGTCAACTTATTTAATAAAAGAATAAATGAGAGATTGTGTTCAGAACATATATTCAAGTATGCGTATTCTATTACTGTATGACTTAAAGGGATATACAGGCAAAATTTTAACTTCATATTTTCTGATTTTGAATTATATTTTTTATAACTGTGAATGCAACAGATACACTGTTATATTACTTGGCAAAATATTTCTTTATTTTCTCGTAATATTTGGGGTGTTTCCTAACTAGACCCACGTGGATCAGGTTAGCTAAAATAGATTAGTGTTAAAATATGCATTTACTGATGAGAAGATACTAGCGCTTGTTATTGCGCAACATTAGTATAATTCTATTAAAAATATATCCTAACCGCCTAAGAATGTTGAAAAGACAAGAAGCGACTAATGAAAATGTTTAGTTTCAGCAAATAGGACATATAACAAATCTATAATTAGCTTGGTGATTCCCTCAGTATCCTACTTTCGTTTTCAACATTGTGTATGCCACATGTTTTAGTTCGTTCAGTTGAATGTTATAAGTGACACATATTATTAGTAAGTGATTTCTTACGTTCTTAATACTGTTTTAAAGACTAAACTTGGTTCTATACTTTTAGATATACACAGTTATTTGCCTGTATATCCCTTTAAATAGAAAGGAAAATAAATGCTATTTTGAGTTCTATAAGTCAATTTGGTTTTAATACGACAAATAATTGAATATTTTGTTAATGCAACCTGCTTTTAACTAACGTTGACGCTTAATGTAAATAGGCCTTCTGAGAATTTTGAAGTTCAATGCACCGAGTCAAAGCTTAAATAACAAATTAATAGAGACACAAACAACAGAAAGTGAGTTCAAATAAATTCAAGAGAAACTTAAGTTCATATGATTTAAAGAGTCTCATAAGTCACAAGAATGTTGCAGATATTATTTGAACCATTTTTCTGCACTTATTATCTAGCACTTGAAAATTTTGTTTTTATGTTTCAATTTTTTCCGTTGTTAAAAGCAGCATGACGCTCAAGAGAAAATAAAAAAGATTTTTGTATTTTTTTGAAAAGTCAGTCAACTGCATGGAATATGTCTGTGAATGTGTGTTTTTCAAAGAAAATACTAGATGTTAATTTTAAATACTATTTTATGATAGTGTTGTTTATGTAAAATAGAACGGGCAGTAAAATGTTAATGAACAAACTTTACTGCGCCATATATTGTTTTATTGGTTGGGTTTAACGCTTTAGCAACACATTGTATAGTTCATATTTCGGCGGTCAGTCAATCTACTCACCGTTCCTGAAAAGGTTAAATCTCTAGATTTAGCTGTTAACCGTTACTAGGCGCATACTTCCGTCTGTGACTGACAACTCTCCTACATGATTTAAAAGCCAGTGGTAGGGTAGAATGGCCGTAGAAATTATTTCATGAACAAACCCAACGATTTTGCCACGTCCGTAAGTCGAACCCACGACCCCCTCGATCAGTAGACCTGTGTTAGAATGAGCAAGCCAGACGGGCTACAATGTTGTTTTTTACTAGATTACGTGTATTGTGTACCTTAAACTTAATATCAAAGTGTTTCAATCTAATGCCTTCTTGTGTCAAGTTTCTTTGTTGAATAGAACAGGTTGTTTTCTAGGTCATGTGTGTTTTTGTACTTTAAACAATGGACTTACCCACTAAATAGGGGAATAAGATAATGCATGAACAGCATTTCACTGATTTAAACATTCCACTTTAATACTTAACATTTATTTTAAATTGTGTATATGCACAAATAAATTTTATATAATGTTAATGTAAAATAAAAGGTGTAAACAAACTAAACTATAAAAAATGTAAAAATATTTCACCCCTGTAAATATTGGTGTGTTATGAAACTGGCTATACTTATATACGCAATGTTTACGTGGACGATCTCTACAGGTCGTCCACGTAAACATTGCGTATATAAACAAAGCCAGTTTCATTACACACAAACATTCAGGGGTGAATTATTTTACAATCTTATATTTTAGTTCTTTGGCACTGATTTTATAAACATGCCATTAAATAAAATTTAAAATGTGCAAATACCGTATTTAAAATAAATGTTAAATATCAATGTTTTTGTGTTTTAATCCGTAAAATGCTGTTCATAGATCAACTTATTCACCTAGTGGACAGGTCCAATGTTTAAAGTACAAAAACCCGCATGACCTAGAATACGACCTTTACCACTCTTTCTTCTCGTGATATAATATATCATCATTACAAAACAATTGGAAGAAGTGATAGTTTAGGTTTTAGTGGTTTTAATTGGAAACTATCACATAATAGCATACATTTCAAAGTAGAAAATACAAAATAGAAAATTTGTTTTTGGAACAATTTCTCTCAAATCTTGGTTAAATAGTTTTTAGAGCACGTTTGTCTTGGTAAAAAACAGAGAAGCTCGTCTTCAAGGCTAATCGAGATAATATGTTTTTGTATTTATTTTCTCTCTGATCTGTAGGTAGCTCATAGCTCTTTTCGCTAACAAGGAAGTTTGAAGTATCCTCTTCATATAACATTTAATGAGAGATCTCTTATTTTGATATGATTTATTTCATTTAAGCGAGAATCGTTTTCTTGAAATAATCTCCAAGCTGTCTGATAAAAGCTTTATGGCAACTGATTACTCGTTGAAAGATGTGTCTTATCTTGTATAGAACATAGATAATAGACTTCTTGTCTGATAACAATATTCAACATACCCCACCCACTTAAAATACACTTCAATCGGATGAAGACCTGTAAATGGACTCATACGTAAGACCTGCATTTATTGAGAAAAGAATGTTATCGACGAATAAACGAGAAAAGGACGAATAGAAAAAGACGAATGAGGCAATGGTTAAAACAAAAATGAGAAATGCCTCAGAATCAATTTATATACATACTCGGTTTAACGCTTTGTCAAGACAATTTAGGTTATTTTACGACGGCAAGCGCACCTTACCTAGTTTTCCTTGGAGCCTTGTCTTAAACCAGTTCTCACCTACCTTTCCACAAGGCCGGAACCTTTTCCATACACCTAATTAATAGAAACAAATTGACATTGTTGTCATATTTACGTGGAAGGGGATAAACGCCCCGGATGGAATGTGATATCGTGCCCCCTTTGGGAAACTAGACTCGAGATCTCCGCGCGCTACCAACTGCGCGCTAAAGCCCTATGTAAGGAAATATACATAGGCCCTGCTCAATACATACCTTGAGAAAATAGGATGTTATCGACGGTTTTAATAGACGAATGAAGCAATTTTGAAAACAAAAATGAGCAAAGTCTCGGAATAAAGCTTTTGAAGCAAATGTATGTTTTCGCAGTTGTCTAATTGAATACATACAAAGAAATCTACTGAATACATATAAAGACTTTTGCCTTAAGTGATATATTGCTATGGCAATACGCTTACTTTGGTACAATGAATGTATCAATGTCGCTATGCCACTATAAAGGCGGATTGGTAATTAATTTTGGTGTCGTAAAAGTCTAGATACATGGTGCGGGATGAACATACGTACTTGAATGGAAGTGTTTAATAACATTAATTGTCAATTTTCATTTATTATAAGGTATACGGAAAAGCTTGTGGCCTTGTGGAAGGGTAGGTGAGTACTGTTTATAGCCAAGGGTCCAGAGAAGCTAGGTTAGGTGCGCTGGACGCCGTTATAAAACCTATTCAATGCGTTGCTACGGCGTTAAACCCAACAAAATAAATAAATGAATTAGTAACATTTCGGTATGTATGAATGTTAACCTAGTTAAATAATTTCCTTTATCTCAGGCCAATGTGAACTAGAGCTGCAACGATTCACCTGAAAGTCGATTCGATGTGACTCGATATTTTTTCTTTCGATTCGATTTTGTTTCGATTCATTTATTAGTATAATTAACTCCAAATATGCATTTATACATTTATTTGGGTTTAAAACTACTTATTATTGATAAAATAAAAGTGTTACTCAAATTAAATTGACATGAAACCCGAAAGTCTGCTAAATTAAGATTGCTTCTTTAAGTACGAAATGGACTGGGTACGAATATAAAGGTCGCGAAAATGTATCATTAATGTAATATCAACTAAAACGTATCTATATATACAACATGAAACATAAATTGTATCAGAATATGCAGCTCTTATTATACTGCAGATAACGCCTTGCTACTTGATTTAATAAAGGGAACTAACCGCTGCGGGGAGTTTGTGACTTTTAGGTGCGCCTTTGCTTTTATTACGTTTAAAGGTCAGTATCGAATCGAAACTCGTGGGTCCCGAATCGAAATCGAATCAGCGCCCTCGCAGTCGAGTTTCGATGTATCGAATCGAATCGTTGCAGCCCTAATGTGACTTACCATTAGTTTACAGGAAGTTATCAATCAGCTAAGTTAACCTATCTGGTAAACCACAGATATTTAGGTCTCTAAGACACATGACATATTTATCTAATAATTTAAAATCAAGTACATTTGTTGTAGTTCTTTCTTATTTCTACTACAAAACTAATGACGCTTGATATAGACCTCAAAGGCCACGAACGAGCCTGCCAGAATAGACACATACATACAATGTATATTTCCGTTCGTGAAGTTGAGCAATGATTATATAGCAAAACAAATTTTAAAAAGGAATTTACGTGCGTTTGAATTGTGCATGAAGAAAGAATAGTCATTAATTTGAATTATTCTGAGGTTAAAGTACTGACTTGCGTCTTTGACATATTTTGTAATGTTAGAATTGATTTAACTGAATGTTGACTTTCTTTCATCGTGGATAATTCATGCATTTGTTCACTAGTTTGAATGCGCATATTGTATTATTTTTGCAATGCACTCATGATTTTATGCTAACATACCAAAACAAATTAAATTTTGCCTATATTTTCAAAGTAGCGATAGTCAGAGGACAAAACACAGATAAATGTAAAGTATTTTTAAAGGCTTATTGTCGCAATCATTGCTGATGTCTCATTAGGTATGAGAGACGCATCTATTGCATGTAGATTAAGGTTAAGGTTGATGTACGATTTTAAAATCGATCAGGCTTGCAACTTATTTATTGTCAGAACACTTGTTACACTCAGCGTCTGTGATTTATCGGTTTAAACATGAAATCTTTTCCATTTATTTGCAACAGTGCATTCCATATAGGATTGGCAAATTAAGACATTTCTGCAGAAAATACAATGTTCACATCGTGTTATATTCAATTACAGAAGCTTAAGAAAGTATTTTAGCTGTTTCGAAGCTTAATTCCTTTAAAGTCAGTTACTAGGGAGCAAAAAGGGATCATTGCATTGATTCATACGTAAGGAATGTTACATGGAAAGGTCTCATGGGCGGATTTAAATCTAAAATTTTCATACGGCGTCTAGGTGGAGATTTGTTCCAGCATGGGCAAAACTCTAAATATCATTAAAAATCCTGTTTAAATGTGTCTGATGTCTTTCTCCGTTTTTTTTCTTGATTATATTCTGAAGATTCCTTTGTTTTTCGTTGGGTTTACACATGTAACACCGTAGCAACACATTGTACATGTATAGGTTATATCATGGCGGTCAGTCCAACTACTTAGAAATCTACTGTTCCTGGAAAGACTAAATCTCTGGAATTAGCTCTGTACCAACTACTAAGCGCATACTTCCGTCATTCACTGACTACTGCCCTACATGATTTAGAATCATTGATAGAAGGGAGAATAGCGGTAGAAATTATTTCATGACAAAATGCCACGAAACTATGCCCCACCCGGGAATCTAACCTAACACCCCTCGATCAGTAGACTTGTGCGCTACCGACTGAGCTAGCCGGGCGGGCATTATTTTCTGAAAAGGTCATGTTTAGCGAAACGTTGTTCCAAATAAAAGTATTTAAGTTTCTTTTATGGGCTAGTAGTATATATGCATATACTTTGCTCTTTTGAATAGTATGTATGATTAAGTCACTAGGGTGTATGTTAAAACTCCCGCCCATAGACCAAGCTTACATGTGTTTACTAATTGTCAAACACTAATACACCCATTTAAGAAATTCCCTGTGATATCAATTTAATACCATTTATAGGTTGTACGTAGTTGGCCTTTAACACAAAAATTTTTTTTTTTATATCATTTGCATACAATGAATCAGGTAAAACAAGCGTAGTTACCAAAAGTGTAATGTATTAATCCGTCTCGGGTCAATTTGAACAAATTTATACCTATGCTTTTTCTATATGTTTTTGTTAAATGAAATATGTATTGTTCTGCTCCGTTCATCATATATTCGTGATCGTCTCTAACATATGGGTTTTAAACAGTTGCACTATGGTATATTACAGCGTTTAATAAATGTAATAGTGTATTGTTCTGCTCCGTTCAACATATATTCGCCTCAGCTATATATTTTTCTAAAGCGTTGCTCTATAAATGACAACCCGTAGTAACATATATATGAAAAGTAGATTGAGGGGAAACCTTGTCTGAGAATGTCCAGATCTAATTTCCTGTCTGTTATGATATTATGTTTGTAAGATTAGAAAACTAGTGTGAGAACATTATTGAACGTATGTCTGTGAAATAGAACGTAAATTAATTAATAAATAACAAGATTGTTGCTCGATATTATATCACGGTGTTGACTTTTCTTGAAACACATTTTACAGGAGATCTCTATATGAGCAGGAGTGAGAGCTGCTCGTTTATAGCTTTCAACTTCAATATCAACTTTTCTAAAACTTTAACAATATACTTGTAGAAACCTTTGGAAGCGGTAAAGCTGTGTTCTGATAATGACGATCCTAGTGCATAATTATAAACTTAAAACTGTTATACCGCAATTATTTTTCAAAATATATATCGTTAGATGTACCTTGAAACACTTTGACATCTGTATACCTGTTTATGCAGTTACAACACCAAACATCCAAGGCCTTAAACCATCCTGAAAAGTTAAGTGGTGAATGAAATGTACCCACGAATAGCTTATATGAATAGCGTTTTTGTTTGGTTTTATGGCGAGTCGACACAAACTATGGTCATTTTTCAGCGGTCAGCTTACCTAACCTATTTTTCATGGACTCGGTTCTAAACAGTACTCACCATTCTACAAGACGGACAACTTCTCTAAATACCTTATAAATGGAGGAAATCGATATCATTGCCATTTCCATGAAAGGGGTAAACCAGCCTGAGTTGGATGAACCAGCGACCCATTAGGAACACTTGATTTAAAATCCTGCGTGTAGCCTATTGTGCTAGCCGCGGCCGTGGCGTAGTGGTTAGCATGTCTGACTTCGAATCCGGAGATCGCGGGTTCGAGCCCGGTCGCGGTAGGTCATACCCTATACATGAGTTGTCAGCCTCGTGGTAGGATAAGTTAGTACTGGTGTTAGAAAAGTGTCCAGGAAACCTATAGTAGGAAGAGCTGGCCGTCGTATATATGACATAAATATGTGTTGAATACGACGTTAACCCCCCCCCCCCATCCCAAAAAAAAGCTACAGACCGGAGTCTTAGTATGGTAGTACATCTTTAGATATTCTTAGAACAACAGGTTATATTTAGTGTTGCCGAACTGTCTTTCGTGTATTGATTTAAGAACGTATCACGCCATCATAACAGGCAGGCGACTTTAAGAAAATTACATCATTTCATACTTTGTTGAGAAAAGCCAAGTTTTGTTCCAAAAAAATAAATGTGTAATTTTCTGTATCGTTAAAAATATCGTGAATCCGAAGCTAAAATTTTGGAAACAAGTTTTCTGGAACCTCTCATTTATTTTTTCACTTTTCCAATCACAATTTCTAGTTCTTCTACTAAAACAATCTCCAGGAAGATTTCGAGAGAAAAGTATGACCTATAATTAATGGTCTGACATTCAAATCACAGATAATGTCATTATTCAAGAACTGTTCTGATCACCCTGAAAATTGTTTCTCCACGTTTGATTAAACTTTCAAAGTCTGGTTGGATAATTGTTTTGGTAAAATTGAGGTAAAGAAAAACCTGTATCATATCCCTAGCAGTAGACCTCACACGTGTTTATACGTACTCGAAACAATTTGTTTAAACAAGATTTTTCTTTCACTCTCGTTGTGTTGATACATTGCTTCCGCGGAAAAATTAAGTAATGTTTTAACAGATATCTCAGATAAGGAAATGTGTTATGCCAAGAAATGTTGGGAGATTATTTAGAAATTCTTTAATTCAGTTGAGACTAGCGTTCAGATTTTGTCAGATAGACGAATGATAGAGTTGTAAAAAATAATATCTAACAATGGATTGCCACAATAAGATAAGAACAGTTCTTTAATGAAAACTTTTTACAACGAAAATTGCTTGTTATATCAATTTCTCAACGGTTTAACATCCATAACTTTTTTTTTCTCTTGCTGATTATTTCGTTAGAAAATACAAAACATCCTAATCTACGCCAGACATATCTATCATAATATGTTTTGCTTACGTTGAAAGAGAAATTCATTCATTATCAATTACAGCCTTAATTCTCCCCAATTTTACAAATTTTAACTGACATTTATTTCATGCCAAAATGAAAAACAGAAATGATAGAAGCGATGTAATTAAACTTAAATTTGCTCATTAACAAACTGTTATGAATTTGGAGATTTCCCAAAGTTATAATTGACCTGTTTCAAGATCTCTTACAATACTTGACCAGGCATTCACACATCTAATTGCTGAAACCCAGGTGGATAACGTCGAAGTTAATATTTCTTTACGTTAATTAATCCTCAATTATACTGCTGTAAGAGAACGGTCATACTACAAAGTACAAAGGTCGTGAAGCTGTTGTACGAATGGGTGTGTTTAAGTAACGACTTGATAATGAACCAAAGGATTGTATTACAACATCGGCATCTGTATCGTCGACGTTAATTGATCATTGATAGATTTATAAACTGAGTAACTTCAAATGGACAATCAGTGCTAATTGGAGCATATACTCGTCTTAAAATACTCAAAAAACGACTGGGACTTTCCTTACCAAAATGTAACAAATTGGTCACAGATGGTCAGATGGTCTCTGGACAATTTCAGTTCTTGGTTTATATGGGAACTTCACTTCATTGGATATTGTCTCCTGACAAGCAAACTGGATTTTGATGGTTCCGCTTCAGACGAAGTATGGAGTTCTACCCAACACATGCAGTCATCTTTAATTAAGCGAAATGATGCTAATGCGATTTCAATGCCAATTACGTGATTTTATGTTTTGCTCGATTCACCTGTTATATACGCTTAATGAAATTCCTATCAACTAATGAGAGTTTACATTCAACCAAGCAGTACTCTCTATACGTTATCTTAAAGCTACATGTTCACAGATTTTGGCTGATTTTTGATATTTTATAAGTTACTTGTAAGTGTCTGTGTACTTTTGTGGAGAAAATGATTATATTGTAATTCTAAGGCAAACTGTCCTATATATTGTGAGAAGTATCAAATAAAAGCCACAAATCGCACCAAAATCATCTACATGTATACCGTTACTAGATTTTCAAACATAAAATCACCATCTTTGACAGTTGTGTGTTACTTTGCATTGCAAATGATATCAAAGAACTGCTCTACTGCTTTTTAAATGTTTCTGTACAATTTTCAGTGTTTTCGAAAAGTTGGTATTTAAGTTGAAATCAGTGAAAGAGAAGCTTTACGTAAAATACTTATACCAGTACAAGATAAATAAGGCAGAACGTACCAGACTGAACCAAACCTTTGCCTTGAAGACATTCTGTATACACAATACATATGATATTCATATCATCACATGCACAGATGAATGTCTTACTCGAGTGTCTTACTCAAGTGTTTCGTTGTTTAATTACTTTGCTAATTATCAGAACAAAACATTTGTTGCATCCCATCAGTTAAGAACTTACAAGTTTACTATAATTATATTATTATTTGTGTAATTGAGGGAATTTTTCTGAAGTGTTCTTACAGGCTATGTTAACAATAAGAGCGATGTTGACGTAATACTAATGAATACGTAATTAGGCGAGTTTTTTTACAAATTGTTCTTTAATCAAATGATTTCCAAGTAGCACTTCAGGCTATAGAAGAGCGCCATTGTCCTCATTAAGACACTCCGTTATCTCAAGATAGAAACTTTGTTGTCAGAGCTTGCTAATTGATGTTGTATAAAAATATCCCAACGTCTTCTAAGAGACAGCGTCAATACAATTGATTCCAAATGGATTCCGTTTATTCCATGAGTGATACATGACTGCTAGCTTGGTTTTTTTAAGTATTTTGTAGTATTGAAAAGTATAGTATACATGTCTACTGTTTCAAGTGGAGCTTTTGAAGTTCTGATTTATCATCATGTTGTTTTTTTGTGTTAGAATGCTTAAAATTGCTTTACTCAGCGCCTGTGTGTGCGTCTTTATCGCTTGATATTTCCTGTGAGATCAACCAATGATATCATAAAAGGGCTTTGATGTATTTTGAGGCAAAGTTTAATGCAAACATCATCGCATAAATTTAACTTCCCTGTCATTTATCTTCATTGTCATTTAGAGTCGTCCAATGCTCGTGTTATTCATAACGCTGATAATTTAAAAACGTCTCTATTTTTATATTTTCAATGAATGCCGTATAAGGATGTTCCAGTCGCATGCTTGCCTGAAGTAAAAAATCCTCTACACGGTCCATTTATTGCTTTTAACTAGACCTATGGTCACCCATCGAGATACTTGTATTTATTTGATTAAAAACTTCATGATTCTTTATATTTTTCAGGTTTATTCATATGGATTGATTTAAAGTGGTGTAAATATTAGAAGGGATTTAATGTTGCTCTCAATTTAGTAAGTACTCTAACTGTTATATTACCTCATTTCAATGACGAGTGTTTGTTATTTCTGGCACATGAAATGTGCAAGGCGACATAATGTCATTTTGCACTGATGAATTCCTTCAGTGCATGTACGGGATGTTTCACTCACATTCTTTCTCGAAGTTTTGAAAGACTAAGGTGCGGCAATTAAATAAATGCACTGATCATCAACTAATACCTAGCTTCAGTTGTTCTGCTAAAGAAACTTGTTTGTGTGTGTGAGTGGGGTGGATAGCTCACTAGCAGTACCACATACTGTCATGCACTGGAGGAGGGGAGTATCAAAACTATTTCCTACTTTGCCTCCCAAGCATTCAAAATGTTACAAAATGTACACTGAAAGTATGTATATAGTGTTATCGAAAAGTCATTGGAGTTGAATAGCCTACTGTTTAAAGATAGACTGATTCACAATATTTTTAAAAGTTTACCATGTGTATTTTCATTTACAATTCCTATCCTGGAGTTTTTTTTAGTTGTTGAGTATTTCTCCCTGGTATCAAAGTTGGTTTCAGACTAAGTAGAAAATAACTGAGTTTCTCAGATAGCTTGAGATTTCTATGTTTGTCTTGCCCAAACAAACACTATCAAAATAAATTGTTACTATCAATAGTGTTTGCTCTTATGTCCGCTTGTCACAAACAGTAAACATTGCCATATTTTCTTTTGATTTAATCGAACAATGATTAATGTAACATGTCTGGCTATGTTTAATGGTTCATATAAATATCTCATGCAATCAGACAGACCAAAAACGGCTTTCTTTTGTCATATACTAAAACATGTTTTGCGATTGAAGAGTTACATTGTAAAGAATTGGCGAACTTTTCGCTTGGTGTAAATGCTGTAATTGTTATATATCTAAGTGAAAACAATAATTGCACCATCGGCGCGACAGAAGCACAAATCATATCATTTGCGATAGACGAGCATTGTAAAATTGGCAAACATTTCATATTGGCGTGCATATAAATGCAATTAAAAACCCTCTAGAACAGAACATTGGTTTTAACTAAAACTACATTGATTAGACCATCGGCGCGACAGAAGCACAAGTCCCGTTATGAGAATGTACATTAAATATTCTTACAACTCTTCTTATAATCGTATACATACATTTTAAACTCGCTAGAACAGAATGTTGACTTCAACTGGATACAAAATTTAGACAAATTGCGCGAAAGAAATACATTTTCCAGAACTCTTTTCTGGTGGTATATATGCAACAACTTTTAAAACATTGGCTTTTACTGAAAACATTGATTGGACCATCGGCGCGACATAAGCACAGTTCCCGTTTTTATGGATGTACATAAAAACTCTTATCTTAGCGTATACATACATTTATAACCCGCTAGAACAGAACGTTGGTTTCAACTTAATACAATAATGGACAAATTGCTCGACAAAAAATACAGTTCTCATTTATACGGATGTATATCCTTTGCGATAGACGAGTTACATTTAAAAAATACTATATCTAATACTATATCTACTCTTAGCGAATACATACAATTGAAACCAGTTAGAATTTTGGCTTCAACTGAATATAATAATTAGACAAACTGCGCAGTTCTCATTTATACGGATATACATACTTAGCGATTGACGAGCTATACAGTAAAATTGGCAAACTCTTCTCTTGGCCTATACATCCAATTGAAAACTTCTAGAATGGAACATTGGCCTCAACTAAATACAATAATTGGACAATCTGCCTGACAGAAGCGCAGTTCTTATTTATAAGGATGTACATACTTAAACATTGTCGAGATTGCGTCCATGTAATCGCAGGTCAATTACTCTCTACTCGAGAAACAATTGTCTCTGGCGGAAGTGCTCACGCTGCTAATGTTACTGAAAAGTAAGTGGTTTTCGGAAAGGATATAAATTGTTAGTTTTGGAAATGCAACGTGCGGAGATAAATATAGCATTTATTTCGTAATACGCACTAAACATGTGATTATCAAAATCTTTTAATAACTTTATGCCATCAACACACCAGGGAAATCTTATAAAAACACACCCAAGTTCCTAAACATTGCTGAGATAAGGTATGTTATGCCCAAGATAAGAAACTTTCGATGCATCAAATTGATTATAAAATAATATTGCAATATTTATCTTGGCGGGATGTAGATACTATGCATTGCATAAGAAACGGAATATCTCAGCTGCCTGGTAAATATGTAGACATAAAAATAAATGAAGTTCTTGAAAAAAAGTTATAGCGAATTTTTAAATGTCTGTTTTTTATACACAGTATGTAGCTTACAACTAGACAGGTTCAGTCTATATTCATTAAAGATTATAAAACTTTTATTTGTCAAAAATGTCTAGAAATCGGACATATCTGATATACGCCTGTCGAATATTTAATGAAATGAGCTATATGGGTTATAAATAATAAATACTTGTTTGCACCAATGTTTGCTGTTTAATCATTATTTGTAAAACAGGCTTTCTATCACTGACAACTGATCTAGTTTTAGACATAATACGAAACATACTATATAATATAGTAGTTTAACAGTCTCCAGAGATTGAATATACTGGTATTTATATTTTATGTATAGTTTCATGCATTTCTATCATAAATCATTCATAAACCACCAATGTACATCATAATGATGCTACTTGTGGTAGCTACGTTTTCCTCTTTTTTGTTCAATGCCACGTTTTTTTTTAATATTAAGTCCAATTAAATGCTCTATCTAATATCCCATTTAGATGCACTGAATATATTTGTAGTCAAAAGCATTACATATAATAACTGATTTATCATCAATTTTGTACTTTTTTATTTGTACAATGTATTTGTATAATCGTTCATCAGTCAGCCTACGTTCATACAATGTGCAGTCAGTGTACTCACCCACCCTTAATTCATACAATGTGCAGTTAGTTTACTCACCCACCCATTTATACAATGTGCAGTCAGTGTACTCACCACCCCCATTCATACAATGTGCAGTCAGTGTACTTTCTCAGTCTCCATTTAGTGCGCTCAATGTACTAGCCCATCAGTCATCCTCTATTCATCAAGGTATACAGTTGTATTACGGTGCTCTGTGTGATGATTTATGATAAACGTTCTTCACTTGATTACATTTGACAGGTGTTAAAAGAAAACTACTATTTACTGACAATGTTAAGTTAATTGAGTTGTTTACAGTGATAATTTATCTCTATTCATGTCCCGTGTTGATGTGACCTTGCGTATGACCTTTCTTATTCTTAAAGTGTTGATTGCAGCTACCTGATCTGTCTTATCAGTTGGGCTATGCTCATTTTGTTAAGTCGTTCTCTATATGTACGGACATGTCAGGAGGGCCGATTATTGTATATTTTATGGCCTCCGTAGGTTCACACTTAAATACATTGTTACCGGTGCAATCTTAACTTAGAAGTTTAGAATCCGGTGAACTCCGTACGATTTTTTCGTGCTTGTGTGGATACCATTATTGTTTATCAATATAGATTAGGAATTGATAACCTCGAACTACGAGAATGTGTGGACATCTGAACGCAGGAAACATTGAGGAATAAGCAAATCTGTAATTATCAGAACATTTGGTACGGTCATAGAGTTGTACCCGAATTTTAGATTAATATGTCCATTTTTACATCACCTTTTTCAAAGCGTTGATATCTACATGTACCTACATTGGGCAGGTCAATTTATAATTTATTTTTTGGATTTTTCATAGTCCATTGCTTCGTTATCATTTAAATAATGCTTTCATTGCATAAAAATTATTTTCTAAAATAGAAGAAAACCACTCCTGATTTACTGTCTCTGACATTTAACCAGATTTTAAAGACAAGTTTTTTTCTAAGCCTTATATTTCAGTATCGTATTACAATTTTATTTCAGATGTTTCGTTAATTAACTAAAGTCCAAGATGAGTCAATGACAATAAATCTTAGAAGAAAAAATAATAATTCATTGTGATGTAACTTTAAACGGAATGGGAATTTCCATTTTTCCTCAGCTTCTCAGCGGCTATGAATATAATCCATTGTCTTCAAAACTACTTTGTTCAAACTCACGCCTCTAAGTTGATTTTCAGACTACTTTGAGAAAAAAAGAAAATGTTAGTATTAAGTCTAACACTTTTTGTAGACAACTGATGCATATGTCATCTTAAATTAGTGATATAGAATAACTAATGGCTGAATTGCGTGTATGGTTGACTTGATATGATAATTCAGTGTGCATTTATGCACGAATATTACCCATGCACCATTACTAATTCTAAGGAAATAGTCTGTAAAAATAGCTGAAAGAGTTTTTCATCATTTAAGTGACGCAGTAGCGAGACACTCTGTGGTCGGCCATTTTATTATTGAAATTAGACGCAATATCCATTATTCAATTATCCGAAAATGGAAAAGTAAAGTAGGATAAAGGAGACACATCAGAAGTGAAGAATATTTTGATGAAATTATGTTGGTAGTGAATAGCTTGTATTGAAAACAAACACGTTCGCATGTTCGGAATGACACTTTCAGACAAGAAATAAAAGCGAAGAAGATTGCATAAACAACATGCGTTCAAGGCTTGATTTCGACTCGATTTCATATTCTGATTCCCAATCGCAGCAGGTTATGTTCTTCCTTAAAAATTCAAATTTCCTTCATAAAAAATTTAGGGCCAATCGTACTTGGGTCTTGGAGAAGACTTAGCAAGTTACGATACTAAACCGTGAAAGCTGGTTAGATGAAACAGTCGCCGTGATAAATAGCGTACAATCAGTTTTAAGGTTAGTTGGGTTGAACGCCGTAGCATTGCATTGTATAGACCACATCTAGGCGGCCAGTCAACCTACTCACCGTTCCTAAAAAAAGCCAAATCTCAAGATTTAGCTGTTAACCAGTTACTTACGCATTCTTACGTCAATGACTGATAACTGCCCTCTGTGATTTAGCACCTGTGGTAGGAGGGAGAATGACCGTAGAAATCAATTCATGACCATTCCACAATAGTTACTATAGGCACATACTCGTTCTTTCGTCAGTGTCTGTCAACTGCCCTACATGATTAAGAATCAGCGGTAAGGGGGGAGAATGAAAAACAAAAATTAACAAATACAGTGAACAAGTACAGCTAATACCTCTTTAGATTGATTGTCAAAGTGAAAGAAGAGAAAACGTCATATCTTCGAGTACAACTTCTATCATTTGGTATATAAACGATTTTCAAATTGTTTGTACAAAAGCTAATGGCTCTGGGTGAACTTCTCCAAACAATGATTGGTTATATTCTAGGTGATAGAAGTACAGAGAATATGACGCAAAACACTGACAATTCTGAGAAATTACCCTCAATGTTTATAGAAATGTGATTATTTTTGTAGTTCAGTCAGTACTGATGTAAGATTTATATAGATCAAATGTCACCTCCTAACTAAACATCATTGTAGAACTCTTTATTCTTAGAAAATAATAGGAATCATAAAATTTTCTTTTATTTGTGGCATTGTACTAGGAATTTTGGTTTAAAAGCGATCTTCGTGACGAAACGGTTAGCTGCACGTTGGATTTTATGCTTAGGTTTGACAACGCTTAAAACTTAAGACCTGTTATACAGAAGATTTATATCTCTGCGAAAATTTGTTGTGACCAATGTAATAACAACGTATTTGACATGACTGAGTTTTGAAAAACTGCTGTCAGGCTCATCTCGGCGGTCAGTCACTGGCTCTAGAGATGTTTATATCTTGAGACGTAAGCAATTAAACTAACACTAACCCCAATATCTTTGCCAATAGATGCTTATTACGCTACATGAGTTTTATGCACGGAAAAAAGATGAAGACTGAACAAAGTATTGTATGACATCTTCGAGAAAGATTATACATTTAGGTTTGACCCGACAGTTTTATGTGTTACTCAGGTTGGCGTCACATAGGCCCTTTATTACATATGACATCGAAATCGATACCTCATTGGAACTACCAATACCGATCTAAAACGGTGCTAAATTTTCATTACTATTTAAAACTGACTAACAATTTAGTTTCTCAATATCCAATGTCAATGATATAATTAATTACATGACGATTTTCACAACCTTTCTGTCTTTAACATCAGTGTCGTTAACCAAAATACTATAGTACTTGTCACCTTCTAAATGCATCTTAAATTGTTTTTGTCACGTTCAAAAGAATTCTGTATCAACGTGTCGGAAATTTGTTTCATTCGATTTATTGCAAATCAAATATCAAACGACTGTTTTGACACGTTTAGTTAATTATTCCATTCACATTACGCTTTGTCATCATGTTCCTCACTAATGGTTCCAAGAAATTGATTCTACCAATAGACAATCGTGATTGTGATACGCTCATATGTATTAGTCCCGCAGTGAATATACCGGAAATAGATAGAGCTGTCACTTCCGCCTTTACAGCGTCTATCGATACCGGTATTGGTTTTGATTGTGACGAAATGAGCAAAATATCGATACTGTTAGCCATTTACTCTATGTACAAAAAAGACATAATCAATCATCTAAATACAGAAAAATGAAATATCAAACAGCGACAATGAAAACATGGCTCTTTTCTAAAAGCATGATGCTCGATGTCAAGTTTTGAATCATCACTTTAATGGCAATGAATTTGAAGAATATCTCGGCTGTCATGCTTGATTACCATACAACTTCATCAATGAACGATGGTTAATGACACCATCGTAGTTTATTGACAAAAAGGTCGCCAAAGTTCATCAAATGTTCAACGTTATATTGTTTTCTTGGAACAAATGAATTGCTGAACATGGGAAATAAAAAGAGATTGGAAATGAAGCATTAAATTAATTGAAGTAGAAAAAAAAACTAGGGAAAAGAAACTAGCTGATAAATCATAAATTACATTATTTTTTCTTTGATAAATTTTTTATGAAAAATATTGTTGCATCCGAATGTTATTTCATGGTTGGTTACATGATGGTAGACTCAGCGTGTGGAAAAATAATCGATATACATGTGTGAAATTGTTGGTATAAAACAGAAACTTGTTGTCTTTGCAAAAAGAAACTTGTTTATGTTCTACATTACAAAAAGAAATGAAAAGAGTACTTCAGTTGTTAATTTCTCGTTAAACATGTTTAAGTCACATATATCGAAGAGTCCGCTCTCCTTACTAAGTCACGCATTTCGAAGACCCCCCCCCAATTAAGCATCTAACTATCTTATGTATAATCTGCATTTGGTGTTGTTTTAAATGAATGTTGAAAATGTACAGTAATGGTTAGTTATCTGCACTTTAAGGTCTGATCTGATTGGTGTTTCTTTAGGCTCGCCCTCTTGTCGCAGTGGCTTTGAGCGAGCATAATTTCAAGTATACTTCAAGGTCGTGACAGGTCATATTCTTATATAATGGTTGGCATATTTGCCTATTTACATATTTCCTTATGGAAGGATATAATCATGAATGTAGTTTTATAAGAGTCCACGAAGGCTTGTTAGCCGATCCAGTTACAGACCAAAACTCAAGACTATGTAAATTCCTGGCGTAAATCTTTATATAAAACGAAATATCATCAACAGGACGTATAAATCTTTCCTCAGACTTCAAATTCCATGTATTCCAATGTTAACATTGCTTCCGGTCACGTGATGAAACAGTTACAAATTAACACCAGTCGAACATTAATTATCATATCTGTCATTGAGAGAAGCAAAAAACAACTAACATCCATCTCATAAAGTATGATTCCGAAAAATGTCATGTGACCGTTCTTTGTCATGACAGCTAATTATTCAATTCAAAATAACATCTGATTATAAGATTGGCAAAAATTAGCGCTAAAAGTTATAATGAATAATAACCATGTCCTATGGAATTGGACATCAGCCTGATAAAAGAGTTTGTTGGAATAAGAGAAACATGGAAACTAATGTAAATTTATTCTATTTTTGTACTGATAAAATCAGCGCGTTGGTCACCAAGGGAACGGTAAAGCATTATTGTGAGCTACATGAAACCAGCGGGAGAACGTCCTCCAAAGGTTATCATACCATCTTATTGGCGACTTAATGCATTAGAGATTTTAACTATTCGACAGTCAAACAAAATATTGTCCTTTGGCATCATTAAAAACAGACCATGTACAAAGAGCGTGCCATCCAGTCAGCCCACTATTATTAGTCAAAAAAAGTCTTTTTGGAATAATTACTGGCTAAAAAATCTTTGAACATTATCCGATAATGTGTTTTAAAACTGATTGATTATTCTTTGCTTCTCTTACATGTTAAAGATATTTGGCGAGTGTTTTAAAGCTTGGACTCTCATTCCGTGTTTTAATGTTAAACAATGTTACAAAAACAATCTTAAAATATTTGTTTAAATTCAAGGAGGATGGAGACTTGTCCAAGGTTAAATTTAAATCAAATGCAATAAATTTCGTTCCAATGCAATCTTTTAGATTAATGCAGTTTTTGAATCAGTTGGGAAATATGGTAACGCGTGATATATGAGTCAACGCTACAGACACCCATCTATTTTATTATACTCTTGAGTTGCACATTTTCTTTTAAATTTAAAAAGCTGATCCAGAAAAGTCTATTTTTTACTTTTTAATTGTGATGCATTCCATTCTAATTTCCGTTTTAAATGTATGATTGGGCAATTCTAGTTTTAAATCCCACTATTTCCCCCATTCTATGAACTACATGTGGGCTAAAATGTAAAGTTGTCGAAGCGCATTAAAACAACGTAATAATAATAAATCCCACTATAGGCACTGATTATTTACTGAATGAAGAAAATAAAATACCTGCTGAAAATGGATACTGTGAGGGTTACTTACTTAAAAGTGATTTTGATGACCACGGATTATCGTTCAAGATGTCGAGGTCGGTTGACCATGTACGTATTGAAGCAGATTTTAAACGGAATTTTAAATAGTACTGCTTTACTTTAAAGTTGAAGTGCGGTTGAAAGTCTGTTTCCATAAAAACGGTTAGCCGCCTTTACACTTTTGTTCATTGAAATCACATTCAGACAAACGATCCCTCACTTTACCTATTTACATCTGGCTGGAGTGGAACAACTGTAGGTAAATGTCTTGTTCAATGCAATAAGCAGTGCTCCTAGTGTGGTTCGAACCCTGGATCTCTCGATCTCTTAGCGCCGTCCTACCACTGGACCACTGCTTCTTTCTGCCTTATTTATGTCTACTACGTTGATGTTATGAAGCTTGCTATTCCAAGTGAGTCTAACTAGAAAAATGTGTCAGTATCTCAAACAAATCATTGTTTGAATGTACATCGTTAATGTATGGAATAGTGTACTTTTCCATGTGATCAACTAAAGGGAATAAGATTTAATTTTATGTTTTATTAGCAATTCTAAGCCTCGCGAATAGTAATTTGCATAAAGAGCTGATATTATATCACCATTAAACTCGGTTATATTCTCAGTAATTGGTCACAGTCATGTAATTTGAATAATTTCATAGTTTCAGTGGAATTATTTCTGAGTGGCTTGTTTTTGTCCTAGTTTGTCATTGGATAGAACAAAAACCGTTACAGAACAGAATTTGTAAGGGGTTCAAGGATTTGTGTTGTACTCATAATCCATATAATATTATTGAATATGACATATATCAGAAGGAATGACGACATTACATTTTACATGTATATTTTACTCTTAATAAGAGGCAAAAAGACAAAATGATATGCAATCATTTTAATAAGATTGAATGATAGAATTGAAGATAAATAAGCCAAAGGTTAACATGAGAATCAGTATGTGACATTTTGAAAGTTTTCCTTTGTTTTTATAGTTGCATATACAAAATAATGTAGGCAAATAATGAATTTTCAAAGGACTATTATCGGCGCGATATGATCTTTTTGTGTTGGTACGCCGTAAAACCCAAACAAACAAAGGACTATTACCCATTGGCAATTGTGTATGAACTTCGATTTGATGTAAAAAAGTAAATCTTTGGAATTAATCAACCAATAGTTCTATCAGTAATTAAGATTTGCCTGGTTGATTATGTTTTTTATATACTACATATTTTGGCAAGATTTAAAGTAAAGTAACATATTATAGCTTTGATATTTCATCTTTAAGTAAAACAAGTAGCAGAGCTAATGTATCTTAAGATTGACAGTCACAGAGTTATTGGAATTATTTCAATACGGTATAGATATCTCCCTCTGTCTCTCACAGTGAAGGAATATTTCCTCCTGTAACTTCTGTGATACAGTCAAGACAAGCTCTCTCTCTGTTTCAACTCTGCTCTCAGAATTCCAGATACTTTCATAATACCGTTACTACGAAAGGTCTTTGCATATGTTGAATATATTCAAAAACTATAATGGAACAATAATGGTTGGTATAATAAACGGAATATTGGATTTATTTATGTTTGGTTAAAGATAGTGTTTATATAATTGTGGAGTGTATCAGAGTATGGAATGTTGGATTTGTTATGTTTAATATATTATAATGCTGTTGAATGATAGTTTACATCTTTTAGTTTAAGGTTGGTATGAATTTAATCATGCTTGCATTTCTTATTTCATTTTTATGAATATTAGACTTTTATTTCCTATTTCATTTTATGAATTTCGGACTTTTATTTCATATTTTATTTTCATAAATATTAGACTTTTATGTCCTATTTCAATTTATGAATATTATACTTTTATTTATCTTTTCTTATTAAATTTAGACTTTTATTTCCTATTTCATTTTATGAATTTTAGACTTTTATTTCCTATTTCAATTTATGAATATTAGACTTTTATTTCATATTTTATTTCTATTCTGTAGCATTATCATGTTTGATTATCATTTTTGTTCATTTACTTGATTCGGCAAGAGACCATGTTCGCTATTGAGTCGGACAAGCGTGGATGTATATATATAATTATAATATATTGTTCGTATTTCGTTTTACTTTTTGTGGAAAGAATACATTTAAAGCATATCATTTTAAACTTACATTTAAAATGCATTATAATTTTATATGGGTGTTTATTTTTACAATGATTCTATTTGCATGTTCTTGCTATAAACATGCTTTTAAACTCGACATTGACGATTCCTCTAATATGAAATAACATTATATTTTAACATCAATGTTTTTTTTAATTTATCTGGAATTTTGTTATTCCATAACCAGCGATACATTAAGTATGATGTCATGAGTGGACACTCAATAATACCTCGAGTGCATAAACACTCGAGTGGCCATTTTAGAATTTCTTGAGATCATGGATAGGAATTCAACAAAAATCTCGAGTTAATGAAAAGCCCTTCAAGAATTTCTCTAGTTCATGAATAACCATTCAACGTCCACTGTCTTTTGTTGAACAAGTTTGTTTGTTATTGAATTGATGCAGAATTAAATTCTTCTCTTCACCATTGATCAAGTATTTGAAATTCCCACAAGTTTTCTTCCCTATAGAACCATTGAAATTAAATCTAGATTTGATCAAATATTGTGTCTCATAGTTTCTAACAGACTACAAACTATCACAGCTAGAATATTTATTTTGAAATTGATGAGATTTTTGCGAGGTTACTAAACATAACATTGTCTATATTCCAGGAGTAATCAAATAGTGAGACAGCAATCTAGTGTTCATTATATCAGATGATGCATTAAGAAACTTTCTCTTACTTCAAGAAATACATTAACTATACTTAAATAACATATAAGGTGTTGAATTCCGTGCTAAAACTAAAGTTTTACGTCGTAAGTTTGGAGTCTAGAATAAGTTTAATTACTTTGAGGCTATTTTGACGTACTTAGCTACACTTATCAGTTTAACTAACCGTAAGCAAATTTTCGTGACGTGACGCATTGCTCACCTAATACAGAACGACATTTTTACTGACAAAATTTGTGAAATTTAAGTGAGTTTCAACTTCATTTTGCTATAGTTAATGGCTATTATGAAATTATAGGCATCTCGGAACATTAGAGTAGTTTCTATTCCTTATGTAGGTGTGAAACTAATTTGAAAATAATTACCAGTGTAATAGTTTTTGGATATTACATAAACATTTAGACAACGTCCTGCATTCTCAAGCTGATATGAAATTACGTAGAATAATATCAAATATTAACAAAACACACCACTGTAGCGAAATCAGCAAAAAAAAACACAAGCCCATATACAGCATAGTGTTTTGAATAAATGATTGAAGCCACGCGGACAAGCAAACCGTATGCTGCTGATGAGCGTTGCTGTTCTATTTAGTGATTGCATTTTGTTAACCTTGAGATTTTTTGTGGGGGACTTTCATTGAGTGATTGATGAAAGAGGATATATGAAACAGATCGATCATAAAACAAGAACAGAACAGAACAACTTTTTTATTTCGTTACGTAAACAAAACTAGTCGGGCTACTAGACTAAGAGTCAGTTGGCAAAAATAATTCTTCAGTTACAAATAACTTAACATTGTCATTGTCTTAAGCTAGATGAAATGAGAAAGTATAGTGAGAAAAAACATAATGTATGGATGTACATGTATAATAAGTCATGCTTTAGTTATTGAAAATATATATAATGTCATTTTATGTTCGTGACACATAGTCTCCGTCTTATACTTTTTTAAGAATATTCCAGGCTTTGTGAAAAAATGCGTTACACTTCTACTACATGTATGACCAAGAACAGAACAATGTTCTAAATTTCAAGTGCAAGAAGCCATACTCTTTTGCCCAAATTGTCCGTTTGTAGTTTGAATACATAGAAGAAAAGCATGACAGGGCACGAACATTGCAATTACTCTGACTGTTAATGCGAGAAGCCATATGTATGTTCTCATATTGCATTAAAAATACATGTACATTCCGCTATAGTTTGCCCTCTCGCTGGTCTAGTTACCTTGGAAACGGTGGTCAGTGATTTGTATAATTTGTGATAGCCATTAAGTCAACTATCATAGTAACATAATGACAATTGATAGTCATATACATAGCACCAGAATCATATATCTTTACAGATATGACAGAAAATATGATATGATATGAGGATATAATATTCACATTCGGAGATTCTTGACTTATTATAATACGCTAATTCTCCATTTTATGAATACTGGTGTCTAAGATAGTCATATATATTAGGAAAGTTTAGCTATACTGTAGAACTTAGTTTTTTTTCATGTTGATATTTGAAATATATGTATTTAAAAGCAAGTTGGGCTAATGTTGTGGTTTTAACTAAGACACACTTGTTTCTTAGCTCTCCTGGACACACAGTGATCGAGATTTGCTAAATATGGCCGGTCAATCCGGCGTCTGTGCGTGCGCGCCCGACTTTCCGTCCATCGTCTACAATTTCTTAAAACATAGTTTTGCCATAAACTACCAGGCTGAGAGTTTTCATATTAGCATAAAACATCACCTCAATTTCCTCAACAAAAATTGTACAAACTATGCCTATGAAAACAAAATACGTCCTATTTCAGAGGTCATAAATTTTATACAACTGAGTATGAAATTGTTAATAAAACTTGTGTCAGACACCCTTGGGTCAGGATCCTTACCCTCTTGTTGATGGTTACGTATAATCTTTATACCAACAGTAAAGTACAGCTTACCCTTTTACTGATATAATATTTATTTGGTTTTCATTTAAACTTAATGTGATTGTATTGTCTCCTGTTTTATTTTCGTCTTTGCTTAAACTCAGACGTTCACATTGTCTCTGTTTTCTTTTATTTAGACGTGAATAACGTTATTTGGTTCTCAAGAAAATTAATTGTCTGACTCCTATAGTGTTGCTTTCATTTAGAACATATCAAAGTGAACAACACTTCTGTGCAGTATCAAGTCTCAATATCCAATAAGAACAGAGAAAACTAAGTCTTAATATCCAATCAAACATCAATAAACCAACTTGGACATTGCACTATGGGTATTCTATACGGACTGTTTAGAGTCCGGAGTGATTTAATAATCTGCGGATACAAAGCAAGAAGACAGATGTTATTACTCAGTGAAGCTAATAGTCACTCTGATTCTTCTCTAACTATTAATTTAGGCTTAAAAGTACTCGTTTTCTTTAATATTTCACCAACATTGAATCTGGCATGTGACTTGACTGGTCAACGAATATATTCAATGGTTCATTAATCAACCTCATTCGTCTACAAACGAAACTGTACAATAGCTACTGTATAATGATTAATTAGAGATAATTTTGTCCATTTTATGCTTAAATAAAGACTAGTTATAGTGCCAGTGTTCAGCTTTTTTGTTGTTTGTGAATACAATGATAAATCCATATTAGTAAATTAAGCCGTATTTGCTTCATGGATAATTACAAGTACTCAGTATAACTACAGTCATTTTGTATAAGAGCGAGCTATGACATTTTACGCTCGTTTACCGTCATACTGGGATAACCTTAAATATGGCCTTATTGAAGCGAACAAACTAATATAAAACATATTGTCAGAGTTCATTCGATTTTTATCTTGACTTAACGATATATTGACATTTAAGATCAACAATTTGTTGATAAATGTGATAACTTTTTTTTCGCTTATTATTTCGTGTGGTTCTTTAAAACCGTTCTCGTATTTGTACAATTGTATCTAAACACAATTATTGAATTCTTTGAGACGTAATTTGAACTATTGACATAGACTGTTTTATTTGATACTAATTAAACTTTAAACTCTAGAAATGTTTTATTAGTTTATTCAGATTGTATGCTATGATAACTTGGACACATTTTAGTGTATTTTAACCATTTTTTTCATACAAGTTACATTGCTACTTCAGTATTGGTTTTTCAATTCTTTCTTTGTATTTGAAAACTCAATTGTCACTTGGCAAATAAAAGGGTGTTGACACATTTAGTTAAACCATATATTTAATATAAAGACTTTCTCATTGTGAATTCGTAACACACTACTTTATTTGTTAGGGTGGTATGGTTTGGGCTGTTTTGTCTGACTTTTGCCATGCGTTGATGTATAGACATTTGTTACTGTTTTGGAATATACGAGTAGATAGTGGTAAGTAAGTTTTAATCTTACAATAAGGGACTTTAGTCAGTTATTTCCCTTTGTATACTCTTCAAATAGGTAGGTCCAAATAGTTGGATTACTGGGATTTTACCCTTACTTTTCAATGTCAATTTGCCAAAATTAATCTTAAATAACTTTTTTGTAAATCATTAAATTTGTTTGAAATTCAAGGTAAGTATTTTTAGGGTAAAGAACTATCTAAATTTCATCACGTCTGTTAATATCTTCATTAACAAGAAAGATATTAGATGAAATATTTTGTTATCCTTACATAGGACTTCAAAGATAAAATCCCAGGATTCCGACTGTAAGGACCTACTTACCAATTGGATTGCTTCAGATTTTATCAGGGAAAGATAACTGACTAAAGTCCCTAATTCGCTAATTAATGATGATGCTTGATGTCATTGTGTCTTAATGTGTTTCGTTTTTCAATCAACCTATTACTTTTGTGTTCATGATTACAAGATAAGAAGTTAAGTCACTCAAGTGAACCTGCTTTAAGCGAGATGTACTAACTTACTCCAGAATGTAAACTTCTGAACGAAATTAAGTTCTTAATTCAGAGAAATCTACACCAAAAAGTGATGTACATATCGACTTAAATCACTCGGTTTCAAACTAAATTCTTATAAAACAGTGCCCTCCAAAAGTTCTCGAACAAATGCAATTTTGAGGAAAAAACCTATAGTCATGTATATCACAAGTAATTATTCTATAATTAACGCTTATTTTTGCAACATAGTTTTGAATCATATATTGATTAACTCATTAGTGCTGACATAAGAATTTGCTCAGACTCTTGGTCACTGTCTGCTTCTTTTTCATGTGTAATATGAATCAGTTTATCATAAAAATAGGATTTTTTATAAAAAAAATAGAAGGCATTATACGTACATGTATAACTGTACTTTACGTCGCCTCACGTTGACTATATAATAGATTTTTCTGTAATAAATAATGTATAGGTAAATAAGAATTGGTACTTAATCCTGATGTAAAATTTCAGTTTCAGAAAATGATGTGACTTTATTTATATAATAATCTTATAAAAAATATCTTTCATGCGAATCGACATTATCTGAACTTATCTATAAAGTTCAAATTGATTTAAAGATGTAAAACCACTCATGCAACAGGATGTAAATCTGTTACGAACAATTAATTTAAAAACATAAAAAAATCTCATTCGTTATATATCATTATAATTGTTATAAATAGCACAGTTACTTGTTAACCCTCTCCCCTTTAAGCAACATCACTCAAATAACAGCCTTTTTTCCACGAAAGCAATATGAAATAAGTCAATCGCATACGTAAATTTTCGACTTAATGCCCTTTCCAAGGTTTATTATAGTCACCTGACATCAAAGGTAAGTTAACATTGACTGAGCCGACGGGCTAGCTCAAACGTAGCACACAAGCCTACATATCAAGAAGTCGTATGTTCGATTCCCGGGTGGGGTATACTTTCGTGGAGCTTGATCATGAAGTAATGTCTACGACCATTCTCCCTCCTACCACTGATTCTAAATCATGTAGGGCAGTTGTCAGTCACTGACAAAAGTATGCGTCAAGTAACTGTCTAACAGTTAAATCCAGAGATTTAGCCTTTCCAGAAACGATACGTAGGTTGACTGGCCGCTGTGATATGGCCTATACAATGTGTTACTACGGTGTTAAACCCAACTAAAAATAAAGTGTTCGTGGGGCAACATTGTATATTTAAGTATATATGTATATTTCCCACATATCTTAACTGTCGGCCAAGTGGAGACATGCTGTAAAGTTAGTGACAGAAAATTAATTACTACACAGCTGTTTCTAATTGTTACCCGTGTTCCTTTTTATTTCACATAGACATTTAATGTGAAATCTTAATTTGATCATGATATAGGGAGAACTATGCGACTAAGGCATTGTTTGTGTCTCTCATAATGAATGATTGAAATGGGATTTGACGTATATCCTCACAGTGCCAATTTCGCTTTCTGTACGCAAACTGTAAGACGCAGGGAGGTCTGAATGCTTAAAGCATAGCTTTTACTTAGATAACAATGCAGAATTGCCTTAAAATGTCATTTATTTTGGCAGGTTTTTTGACATGGAAAGTTTGGTATATTCTGTAATTCAATAAATATTGCCAACATTTGAAAAGCATACCGATTATTATTATTTAGCCCGATGGAGTTAGAAATTCCAGTGTTATTTTTTGTTGTTGTGAAATTTGCTTCCATAAATTTAAATGTATTCACAATAATGTGTTAAAAAAAACATTAAGTAAGGCGTAGAAGTTGTGCAGTCGATAGCTCGATCGACGTCGAACCCGGCAATTTAGGTTTAACTTCCGGAACAGGGCATGTATTTAAATCGAAATTCGACAATGATAATCCGTTTTCTCCTTATAAACAAAAGTTGATAGCTCCTTAAAAAAGAGTAAGCAATCTCTGGTTAAATACATGCATATTGTTATGGGGTTGGTTAAATGAGCCGACCGCAGTAAAGAACTAAATATAAACTAGTAAAAAAATACATTTTGAAGCCCCTTCTCACAATGTTTAGTCTTTTACCCATTCGAATTCCTTAAACATATCAATTATTTAAATTTTTAAAACAAATCACGTGACTTGTTTTCGTAAGAATTGCCTAAGAAACTTAAATACCAGCTATGTTCATGTAGGTTGTTTACGTGTTTTGTTAAGCCGGATTGAAGTAAAAAAAAACTTTCTTTTTATCAATGTTGCTAACAGCTTATTATAGACCAGCTTCGAGATATCAATAAGCTTCTATTGACTATAACTTCTACTTCAGTATCTATGTGGACAACTTAATCCTCTTATAACTTCTTAGAAGTTATTTACTATTGATGGAAAATGCTAGAAATAAGATTGAGATGTGGATGTTTGTTATAGGTTCTATGTCTACTAGCGATATTTAAGCTATTTACAGAGAAGTCTGATTCCACATTGATATCATGCGGTTTATATTATTTACTTGTACGCTGATTTAAGGCGATTTGTGCTGACATTTGAACATTTCTATAGGGTTGGGTATAAATAATAGTTTACCGTCTATACCGTATTCATACACGGTATCAATCCGGGAAAAATGCTTCTAGGAAAGTGATATTCATCTTCTATATAGCGACTTTATCAATCTTACATTTTCTGAGTAAGTCTTTATTACTTATGATGAAATAGAGAAACGGAGAGAGAAAATTAACTAGGATTTTGATGTATTAATATTATTATCTTCACACGCTCTTTTCTTATCAGAAACACCGTTTGAATGAATGTTCTAAGATTAAATCAACATGGAAGAACATTATATCAGTCTGATATAGTTAGCACTTTATTTCTAACAATCGAAACATGTTCTATACATGTAGGTATACTGTTTTCCAAAGTTAACACAACGCTTTCTTTTTATACTGAAATGTTATATGAATTGGTATTTGTGATCGAATAGAATTTAATTCTAACTCGTTGATACTACAACATATCATGGATTTCTGTAAGATTTTTATATTTATTTAGCTTTTAATATAAACATCACAAAAATGTAAAAAAACAAAACAAGTAAGACCCTATGACATTACGAATATTTTGTTTTTGGCGATGTTATTATTTTGTAATATTTGAATAGCTTTGTGTGTGTTGTAGTGAAAAGAAAATGAGTACAATTTAAAAAGCATTACATTTACTAAGTCAACTAGCCACCGTAAAAAACTTACATACATGTGTAATGTATTCATCTGTTTCAGGTCAATGTGTGCAAGCTATAACTTCATGCATATACAGAAAAGAAACGCTCTGAGTTTCTACTTTAAAATCTGTTCAAGTGTATATAAAAAAATTGCCAACACCCATTAACTTAATGTATTACAAATTTCATTTTACGACCTGATAACAATATTACAACATAATCAAGAAAATGCTTGACATCATCTTAAGCTATACAATGGTCTTTTATGTTCTCAGCATGTACTAGAAACTTTAATTAGCCTAGAATATGCCTTGTCCTTGAAAGTATCATTATACACTTGTCATCTCAATTAAATCCTCCAGTAAAATGACTATTTTAAGTCTAAGCATGGATAATTATCTATACATGTATAGCAATTATATGACGGAAATTGGGTCGGTGTCATATAATAGGAATGAATAATGCATGTATTATATTATTACCATGCATTCTGTAGGAAGTTCCATTATTGGGACTATTAGTATTCATAGTCTTAATACTAGAATTTTCTTAATATAGGACGCTACGTTTTCTCAAATTGAGCGACTTAAACATCATTACAAATTGCATGTCTTTGCAATAACCAATTTGGGTTTTATTACGGGACTTGTCATGTAATATAACATCTAATAGCTTTATGGTGATTCTCAAGGTTGTAATATAATACTTGTACTGTTCTGTGATTTTCTCATTTAAGATAGTTTACCTGAGCTATTGGCGACTTGTCGTTTAAAGAGATATGTACGCTAACACGGAGAATCCTTTTTGTCAAAGATTATAACCTTTGTTAAATGTCTGACTTTAAAATCCCCCTGATATGGACTTCATTATCGATATGGTCATAAGATATACAAAAATTGCCTTTTAAGTAGCAAGTAGGCATTGGTCTGATGACACCGTCAGAAATGATACAACTAATTGTATAGAAAGTAGCTTTCAGCAAAAAAAGGGCAAACCATCGATCGCTAAAACATATTATTATAGAAAATAATATACCTAATGTAGTAGTTATGATAGACCAATCTTACAGACCAAAAATAACATTGGAGTTCTCACAGCCATGGTAAATAACTAGTTAGGTTATTATGGTAGCTATTGATAATCATTAATGAACCTTATACTTCATCAATAGCATTGTATAATATAACAAGACCACTGAGGTTTGAATATCATCTATCAGCTAATATGATATCATATTGTATTATAATGATATAGAATGTCAGAACTAAGTCATGAGGTTTTCTATTATCGTTTCAAACATCATTGTATTGTTACATCGATTTCACTGTTAACCAGACTTCGCCACAGATGTTGACAGGAATACGTTAACTTTGAGTTTTATTACGTTAAGTCTGGGCTTTTTATGTCACAATATTGACTTCCATTGTTAGAGATTTTATGGTGAACTTTATCGCCATTCTCGGCTTTGTTGTTACACTCCACGCCTATTGTATTTTTACGTCTTCTGTTGAGTCAAACAGGCGTTGTCATTTAATGATCGTACATAACACTATTAGTAGTCTTATGTTGAGGATTGATTCTCCAAAGTGCTGTCCGAACACGGGTTCAACAACGGGTTTCGACAAAAAGTCTTCTTAATACTGTATTGTTCGATATATTGAGACTATTTTTTCACGCGTATGCGTTAACTTAACTTCATGTTGCGCCTAATCTGGCTGCGCATGACCGAATGTAATTATCCGCGTTATTTTTGTGATACGTATCAAAAGTTGTGGTTTCAAAGACATGAATTGCAAGCAACCAACGTCAAAAGTTAGTCAGTTCCGAAGTCTGATTTTAGCTCTAGGATAGTATAGTTATGATAGAAACAGTAGAGGGTGTTGAGTGTTAGTTCCTATGATCAATGTTTACTGAATGGGATGTAGGAATTGACTCATGATTTTCCCATTTCATTTATGCTTTGTCTAAGGATCCGAAAAGGAACTGAACAGAACATACATTTATTAATATTAACTTAACTTGTACAACATTTACATTGTATCAACACATATACAAATGCATTATTTAAGGCATGAACTCAATTCAAACAAATAATACAAATAGAAATAAATACAATAGACTAAGTAATAAACATTTAACTTAAACATACCGGCGCGATATGACCTTTTTGTGTTGATGCGCCGTAAAACCCAAACTAACAAACAAACTTTAACATACATATAATATCAGAAATACTAAACTAAATAAGGAGAATGAAAAGAACCCTACAAATGAACAAAATCTTTTGCTTGGTTATCATGTTATGTTTATATCATCCTCTCATATGCAGAGAAAGTCTTCAAGAGTACGCGTTGGGGTCCTTAATGTTTTAATTTTTGTAATATCAACTTTGATTACTTTTTGATGCTCTTATATTTGGGGACACTTTAAGTGTATAGGAATTGTGTATTTTAATTGCTCAATTTTCAAATCTATCAAAACAACTTCGAAAAGCCGAGCGCAACCAAGTCATAAGCTACAATCATAACGCTGAGGTTATTGCACATGATTTAAAATACGGGAACTCTGTCTTTCGTCTTACGGTCTAACGAATGTCATATACTCTTCCACACAAAAAGACAATACAGTCGATCTTCCACTGTATATGGAGACGTAATTTTTTCTCCTAATGGAATGTTAAGCTAGAACTGGTACAGAATGCAGTCCTGAAAATCTTGTAAGGTTAGACTAAAATAAGTGCAGAACTGTTAAGAGACTGCGTAAAACCCGATAAACAAACAAGCTAAGTCATTTATTGCCATCGAACTAATGTCTGATCACTTTGGCAAACTTCTCTACTTACTGAACTTGGCAATCTTAGGATATATAGATAAACAAGACATAGTCTGCACATCTCAAGTGATATTAAACTCATTGCTAGAGGATGAATTCATTAGTTGTCTCAGTTTTATTCCTCTTTCTCCCTAAGCTTCTTGATTACCTAGAATATATCAACTAAAACTTGACGCCAAAATGTCACTAGAAAAGCTGGAAAGACGAGACGGTAAAACTCATTGCATTATTAAAGTTATTTGAATACGAAGTTTGTTGTCAATGAAATATTCATAGCAAAAGTTATAAATGCCTGTTTTTTATGAAAAAAGTTCTGAGTTGGTAAAAATGTTTGCTGTTTTTTTCTTTCGATGCAGCCGATTCGATCTAATATTTCAAAGGCAATTTTGTTGAAAACTAATGTATTACTGTTGTTTTTCTCTCAATGAATCAAATATGTTCCCTGCCGTGTGCTCTTGTTGTTGAGAAATTATATGAATATCGTATTCTTTAACTCTATTATCTAAAAGCTGAATGTTTGTTGAAGACCACATGTGGGTATTCAGGAAACAGACGTTGTTTTTGTTATGTCAGGATTGAACGATGCTATGGCTTTTAGACAAATGAAATAAAAATGAACATTGAAGGACTCTATTACGTTTGTTGACCTTTTCGTCTTAACATGCATCGAGACTACCGTCGCATGGAGGTAGAACACACGCACGAGACAATCAGTTTTTGTCTACCAAAGGTCACTTAACCAATTAGGAATTTATGCTATCTGTCAATCTGAGGAGGTAAAAACGTTGAATTTAAATTAAGTATGGAATGGACGGCTAGAGATACTGTTATGGTTGCCAACTTCACGAAGTTTTGTAAATGTTTATGCGTGATACTGATTTTGAATATGTTTCGGACCAGCAAGGATCCTGACTGGTTGTCTTGTCTTTAATTTTGTTGGGTTTAACGCCGTGTTAAACTTAGTAATGTTCATTTACGACGACCATTTCTCCTAACCTAGCACTCTTGGACCTTTGTCTATAACTATATTTAGTACTAACCTACCTATCCACAACGCCGTCAACTTTTCCATATAAGTTATTAATAGAGAACTATCGACATTATTGTGTATAACGACCAGTCGTTAGAGTGTCACAAGACATTCTTATTTTTTTTTTTTGAGTGTTTGAGTTCATATTAATAACCAGGTTTATATAGAAATGGTTGACTCCATAATCGGATTCTTGGTCGACTCCGACATAATTGTCATATATAATAAGAATATTAACTATTTAAGCTAAATTGCCTCATTATTCCTATTATTTTAATGGGCTATTTGACTCAAATGGTATACTGTCTGAACTATGTCTCCTGGATGGGCATGTGGTAAAAATCTTAAAGAAATGCTTCAGCAATTAAAATTCAATTAAGTTAGTGGACTTGAAAACGTGATAGCTCTGTCCCATTATTTCTTCATTATTCTTTATCCTAAATAATTGAAATAAATAGCTCTACGTATTGTTATCGTAATGAAACTCCTTTTTATAAATTTTACTTTCAAATATCTATCGTAGATAGTATACATAATAAAGAACATAATGCTGTTTTTACGATAGTTTAAAGAGGTATTTACGATTTTTACTACGATACGATATCAGCTTATTTTCTAAATTAAGTTTGAGTACCTCCAGTAAATGAAGAGCTTTTTGATGATCCTTTGAGGCAATAAATAAGTGTGTACGTTTTATACATTTAAAAGTAATTATTGCTCATTTGTAATTCAAGACAACAAATTAGCTAATAAAAAAGTTGATAACTATCAAACATTCTTAAGATTACTTTTAGATTTGTAACTCTAAATGTTGCCTTTCCATTTACAAAATTGTTGTCTTGAAAACAACCGGATTAGCAGTAATGGAGTTTTATTTAAGAAAATATTTCTGTATTATGCAATTTACTTAGTAATGATTTTGATATTAGGGATTTAAATTACTTACTTAATGTTCTTCGCTGCCTTAGTGGAAGGTAGAAATATATGTTTCTATTTAATTTCAAATTACATATTGATTTATCTATAAGCTGTATTAATAATGCTACGTTTATCTTTAAAATAATGTATACATAATGTCAGTGTTTAATAATTGCTATGTGAATATGATTTTGAACAGATCATTTGTATAGTTTGTACAAACTAATATTAGCTCGATTGTGGAACATATCCACACAATTTATATTAATCACTACCGAGTTCACATCTTGGTCTGTCCAGACCTAGTCTTACTCGATGATAGGGCTGTTGCAAGTATCCGAGTACTTGGATATTCGCGATTCCTATCAGAAAATTGAATACGAATATTCGTCACGTCCGAAATCGTCGGACCGCGATCTATTTTTATGAAAACATTAAAGAACATTTTCTGCTTAATTATCACTGAAAACGAGCCGCTCTACCAATGAAAACTCAAAGCTTTTATTTACGTACTATGCACACCACTCGACTACAGAATAAATCGGGGAAAAAACAATGATAATAGGAATGTATGGAGAACATGGTTTTCTATATAGTAAAAGCTTCTGTAATTCTTCACTTATTTTTGTTATTACATGAATTGATGTATGCTTCTCCACGAACAAGTGATTCGTGGTTCGATTTGTGAATCGGTACACATGAATCGTGGTTCGAATCGGATCGCCACTTGCTCAACGATCCACAGTGTTACTCGATAATGTATCTATGGTCATAAGTGCGTTTAAAATCTTATTCAAACCAATGCAGAGCTGGTTGTCCAATGATAGTTAGTGTTACGTTGCTAGCTTTCGGGTTTCATATAATTCGTATCATTGCATGCATTCATAGTATAGAATTGCATAGTACAATGTAAAGTGCATTGTAAATGAATATTAATTGGCCATACAAACAGCATATGGCGAAAATAAACTGTTCTGTTATATATTTTTTCTGACTTAGTGTATACTGCCATATAAAGATATATTTCTGTATAAAAATACAAATTAACTTAAAAGCATCACACTCAGGGGCGGATCCAGAATTTGGGGGTCTGAACTTTTCTAGGGGGGTTCCGAACTTTTCTAGGGGGTCCGAACCTTGAACCACAACCACATTATACACATTTTGCAGAAAAAATGCAACAATATATTGATAATAAAACTACATAACCATTAAATCTATGTTAAGCACCGAGAAAAATTGCTTCATGTTAATTAAAATTGACTTACAGGCAAGAAATAAACTAATGGACAGGTACATTTTCCAAATTCTAGGGGAGGATCCGGACCCCCCTGACCCCCCCCCCCCCCGCTTTAACCGCCTATGACACTAACATGTAACAAGATGAATATATATATTAATATTATGACATCCATGTTATATATACATAGGATGTCACAAAAAAAGAGAATTATAATCCATAAGTTTCATTGAGGTCCTAGACACTGCCTCAAACTGTTTTTGTATTTATTCTTTATATTTTCCTTATATTATGTAGAAGATCATAATCTGTTTTATCACTCACGTTTGAGGTTACTAACTCTGAAATGACTTAAAGTAATAATGTTACACTTCTTCCCTGGTAATTATTATTCAATACAGACGTGTCTTGTACTCGTTTGCTAACATAAGATACTATAAACTAACTGTTTTAACCCTGTTTACTATTTGTTTGTTCGTTGGTGACAAATTAGAATGCTGGTGTAACCGTTGGGTCATGAGGTTTAATTACATTTGTCTTTAATTGCTCTTTTCTTTGAGTTCAAGGTTCTAGTTGTACACATTAGCTAGTGTTCTCATTTTTGTTTTGTAAAACTGCTTTGAAATTATCTCGTTTTTGTTGGAAGTAGCACAACAGAGCAGCTAATTATTCAGAAAAGTACATATTCACAAATACGAGCATGAAAGTATGGGACGTAGAGGTCGTTGGTGATATAACAGTTTTTTTCTACTGAACTTACCCCCCCCTTATTGTCATTGAATTAGAGCACACGTGGCCGAGTGGTTACGACGTTGGACTAGTAATCATTGGATAGCCAGCTCCACATTGGTTCGATCTCCCATCCAAAACTTATCCCCGTTGTTTCCATGCGCAGGAAACTGTATTCTATACTAGCTATAAGTACGGGGGACCTATAAGTGGGGTCTAGAATGATTAATCTATGCTATAAGAACTTGTTTCACAATCGAGCTAGCTCAAATAAATTAGTATAAACTGAACTAATTACAACCACGACTATTACATGTATTGAATCATATTTATTACATACACTCACAAATTTGTGAACTATCTGTTCTGTTCCGCTTTTCAAGACCAAAATATACCTAGTATAGGTGGTCTTAAAGTTACAAAAAATATCTAAAATAGTATGAATGCTACCTTTGTTTTTTAATGTAATATTTCAATCAGAAAGGAAGTAGAAAATGTGTGTCGAGGCGTTCTTTTTACAATGCCATGTTTGCGTGCAGTAATCAATTTATAAAGTTAAGTGAATCTTTACATTCGGTTCACCAGTAACAAAAGTCGTGTGTCAAAATTAGAAAAATACTTGTGTATAAAGCTATTAAGTCAAAATAGACTTTTTTCGACTTTTTTCGACTATTATGCCCGTGTCACACAGGCAAAAAATTTGACCGCGAGTTGCGGCGAGTTGAAATTCGCAGCAACTCGGCTGGTATCGTGTAGATCTCGTACTGATGTCGATGCATCTCTCCACATGTCGCAGCGTCTTGGCTTGTCGCGGCGACAATTTTAAACCGTTTAAAATTCTCGCGGTGGATCGCCGAACTTTTTATCTCGTGTAGATGTCGAGAGGATGTCGTATGCATGTCGTGAAAACTTGTACTCGTGTCGTAGTAATGTCGTCACATGTCGCCGTGAAATCTACATCCGCGAGATGTGCGCGAGTCTTTGCGAGTTTTTGCAACATCTTCACGAGTTTGCGCGACCTCCTTGCGACAATCACACGACATTATCGCGAGTTAAATATACTTAGGAAGAAATCTGTCAACAGTTTTTATCCAGACGTCATCAAGTGAACATGGTCTAACCCAACACTGTCGGCGCGCTCTGCCAATACTATCTCTTGTTAAACGATTTTGAATCAATCTTGCTATTTCAAGTTCATCATCGGCATCTTCTTCATCAACATGCGCCATCAATGCCATCAGTCTGATCATCCTGTATGTCTTTCACCTTTTGCTGCTCATGCGCTTTGCTCGCTATTTATACAGCCTTCGCAAGATGTCGTGTCATCTAAAATGTGTGTCGCACTACTCTCTCCACAGATCGTAATGAACTCGTAAACATGTCGCGTTTAAATCGGGATAAATCGTCGAAACTCGTGGTAGATCGTATGAATGTCGTAAGATGTCGAGAGAATATCGTGTACATGTCGCTCGTATGTCGCTTTAAATCGTCGCTGACCGTCGATGATCGTGGACGTCTCGTGTGAGTGTCGTACAACATTCGATGTCGTGCAAGACTCTTTATAACCAAATGTCGTGACAACTCTTCCATTTTGGCCACGAGATTAAACTCGCCCATTGTCGCGGAAACTCGCAGTACCATCTCGCGAATATGTGACACGGGCTTTACAGTAGGGGCCTAAAAGCGTGCGCCTGAACTCTTAAGTATAACATTTTATTTTTCTGTTGTTTTGTGTCTTTTATTTTTAGCAACAACTTTATTTAATGCACTTGCGATACTTTTAATCGTAAGTTTTTCTGTGAAATAACTACTGGACTGCCTCGAATAAGTATATAGTAATATTTGTATTAATGTTCTGTGTTCCTGATATGACAATAAAACGTTATGTCAGCAAACATTTCCGTGAAATTCTGATAACTCTGATCCTGTTGTTATTAGTAATTTGAGGATGTGATATTTCATCTAATTTAACATGAAATCCTAACCTTAATTACGTTTACCAGACACCAGCCGTAATTTATCAGCCTTTATAATAATGTTATCTAATTGTCATATTGTATCTAATATAAAATAATTAATTAATTACTGAAAAACGTGTTATAGTATCACTTTGAACCATTGTTCGTGCCTTGTTGAAGCTGTATAACATATCCTTAGTGTTATTGAAATTGAATACGATCGAACATCGTTGCCGAGTGTTTGTTTCCATATTTACATTGGATATTTGCTATTCTCCACATGGGAAATAACAGAAGCGCTCCGCGTGAGGCGTTATTTTGTAAACGGTGTCGTGAGAATAACTTCGGTATATGTGATGACACATTCATCAAATACCTGTCAATTCAATTGGAAAGTCCCTGTTGTGCCATCCAAACTCGTTTTACTAAATTGATCTATAGAGTCATCTTCTTCACACTTGATTTATAGATCTCACTAATATTTCTAGGAATCTAAATCACGTGACTTGCAACTTGTCTACAATAATTCGGAATACCTTGTATTTTGCCGAATATATTTCAAAACTATTTCCTTATGACAAATATTGATAATACAAAACTTTTAAAATATTTCTAGCACAACTAATGGAAGAGTTTATCATTTTTGAAAGATCTATGAAATATCCATTTACGAACGTCATGTATTTTATTAATTAATACGCCAATGTCTGAATCAATTCCATTACTTTTAATCAGTTTTGATCGGAATGTTTCCCCAGCAATACATTTAAATATTTCATCATTTCTTTCCTCTTGTGGAAACGAGTTTAGATTTTGTTCTATTTGAATAAATAACAGCGAAGAAAAATATAGAGTTTATCAGATATGTAAAAATCTGATTATAACTTATTGTACGTTTCCAGTCAGTATATAACAAATGTTCGGGAAAATTTGAATACATTTGAAGCTTTTTTTCTGAGAACTGAATGTGAAATCAATTTCTCGCTGTTCTGAATACATGCAGCACTGCCAACTTGGTGTTGTTGCCATTGTATTATCCTCGCGCCAATTGAGGCTCAAACTGAACTAGCTCAGATGTCCGTATTTAATCAATTAATTTAATATTTCGAACGTGTTGAATGCAATGAATGCAATAATCAACTTGTCCGAGGGTACAAACCACTCTATCATTACAGGCAGAAGACAAAGGCCATCTGAGAACAAATCAACAAGCTATCTGACAGTTGGTCTAACATTTGCAGAATGCCTACAGCTATCCCTTCCACGTTTGCATTGTGTATTGCAAACAGTGAATAATCACTCCTGACATGCATCAATGCAATTACCATTTATCAATTATTAGAGCTAAAGAGATAAGAACAGGCGCATGATGGATGAGATATGGTTAAAACTCATTACTTCTGAGAGGGCTCCGTGCCTGTCACGAGTACTGATATTGTGTAATGGCATTTCTTATCAGACTATATAAATAATTCACAATGTATCATTACTGCAGGGATATTTCAGCTGTGTTCAACCGAACCTTTAATACATTAGAGCTGATTCTTCCCATACGGTAATAGTGTATTGACGCGAGTGAAGGATTCTACTTTACAAATGGATCGATATACTAGAATCAAGATTTCCTATTTCGATACGATACGGTTATCGGTTTGCTGCTGTACCGATTAAAAGAGGAGATAATCAAGATCAACTATTTATGAAGTCCACAATAATGATAGTTCTGTATTAAACTTGAATTTTTCATATTCAATAAAATGTACTATTAAATTGTCCAATCTTAATAAAACCATTGATTCAAACTATTCCAAACACTGGTTTTCAATTCGAAAATAGAATTACTGTTTATGGAAAACAAGAGAACAAAAAAGGAATATCCGCGCAACTTATGTCTAATATAAAAATATCAATTGTTACGAATACTTTGTTGTATCAGTCATACGTATTGATATGTATTGAATCGAATACGATACCCTGTTCTATTGTATATGTTAGATTACCACAGTGACAAAAATCTCTAATAGGTATCGCGCTTCATATCATTTCGATAAGTTAAGCATAAAAAATATCTGTACGACGCTATATTCGTTTCAATTTCAATATTTTTCATTTTATCGATAATCATTGACATGACTGTGGTGTTTTAATTCTAATTTTGACAAAATATGTGTTGTATTCTGTTCTATTCTGTTCTATTCTATTCTCTATTCTATTCTATTCTATTCTATTCTACTCTATCCAATCTTATCATATCCTATCATATCCTATCCTGTCCCTTTCTATTCTATTATTTTCCGGTTTGTTCGGTTTGGTTGTAATCTATTCTATTATTTTATGTTCTATTGCATTCTATTCTATTCTGTTCTTCTCTATTCTACCATAAAATATCTTTCCTGTCCCTTTTTATTTTATTCTAACATATACTGTTTTGTTCTGATCTATCCTATTCTTTTATGCTCTATTCTGTTCTATTCTATTCTTATATATTATGTTCTATTCTGTTTTGTTCTACAATGTATTCTGTTCTATTCTATTCTTATATATTATGTTCTATTCAGTTCAGTTCTACAATGTATTTTGTTCTATTCTATTCTTATATATTATGTTCTATTCTGTTTTGTTCTACAATGTATTCTGTTTTATTTTATTCTCATTTAATATGTTCTATTCTGTTCTGTTCTAGTCTATCATATTATGTTTCTATATTTCCGGCTCATGTAATATGTGACAGGTTGTAACAGAAGGAAAGCAGATAACTGAGTAGAGTAAGAAAAGAGCTTGTTCATCAGAATTAATATTTACAAAACCCGCATCTGTTGCAAAGAACTGTGTATTGAATTAAACCATGGCAACGAAACGATTAATTAGTTCATTTATCATTGAAATGAGCCCCAGGTTTTCCATCAATTTACAGAAGTTGTTTTTATTCAATAAAGCTTGATTATGACCCATGAGACTGTTTCAAGTTCGAAATACCGTGTGTGTTTACATTAAACATCTTACAGACTTACTGTTCAGCAATTTTAAAGCCCCATTATCAAAAGTAACACAGTTTTTTAACTGCATAGAAAAACGACATATACCTATTTCAAACACCTCTAAATGAACACGATTGTTTTAGATAAATGCAAGTATTGCTTTAATGTGTTTCTGTTATTTATTGCATTTCTAGGTTAAAGTAGACCAAAACCGAAAGTAGAATTTGGTTGTCAATACTTGAATCAATACTTTTTATCACAGTATGTTTTAGATGAAGTCTTGTATAGAAAAAAAACCTGCTCCAAATAACATAATTAAGGTCTAAAGCTATTTTGGATCAGGTATATTGAACATTAGCGTATAAATGAATAAAGTATGCTCTTCTTAAAGTACCTCAGTTTTTTAAGAAATAGACACTTTGTCAAACTCAAATTTAGAAAACAGAATGATATGAACAGTGAGTCGTGTCTCTAATGCATGTTATATTCTGACACACTCATGTTTGTATGACAGTTTTCAAGTCAACTGTTGATAAATATATCTTCATATAGTGACTTTAATATAGTTGTCAGCTATCAACAATATACCTTACATATCAGGATACTAAGTATAGGAAAATATTGGATTTGAAGAACTTGTTAGAATAGGCGGATTACTCTCGATATGGTATAGAATTTAAATGTAGAATCAATAAGTATATAAATACGTACAGCAGGGGTCTGGTCGATTTATTGTTTTATGACTACTATGTATAACACGTTAGACTGTACTGTTGTTGCTTACAGTTGAACCTCACATACATGAACACATTCTTTGCCGAGCAAACTAAAGTTAAGGATTTCACTGGCCTCAGGGTCGCTTTGGGATATTATTTTTGCATTTAAAAGACAATAATGGACCACAGGGCATTAAGTGATTGCTATTCAAAATTTTTCCCTAATTAAACAGAGTACAGTATAACCTGTATTATGCGTACACGGAAAAGTCCTAAATTACGTCTTAATTGCGTCTGAGTTGTATCTTAGTTCTATACGATTTCATTGGTTCCATGACCCCATTCATTTCGAACTAACCTAATAAGCATTGTCAAATAATTCAAAAACAGGTTCGGTTTACAATGTGTTCAAATATCTCCATGTTATACTGTAAAATATTGAAAAACAAAAGCTAGAAAAGAAAGCTAGTGTAAATACGATGAGTAAGTTCTTGCTATATAAACATATGGTGTATATATAATCAGGTGACATTATCTATGAGATATTTCTTTGTTTTCTTTCCTCACAGTCAGTAACTACTTGATATATTGACATATCTAGAGATAAAAACTGAATTATTATCGATTAAGATATATCTTTTATGTCTTAGAACTTACTTAATTTTACTTCTCCCATACTGTGATAGATGTCAATGAACCCCCCTGGGTATTATTTTGTTGGAGAAGAATGTCTCTAACTTGATATCATAATTCCAACCATTACAAGTACTATATGATATTTAGGAGACAGATATATCATTGTTTAGTCTGTTAGATGCTAGCTGTTTTATAAAACACCATTTCTCTTAATTTTGTTCATTATTGTAAAAATAACTGTTAGCTATCAGTCCTTCTGTCTGCAGTTGTGTTAGGTCTACTATGAGTTCACATTTTACTGAATGCCGCTCTACTATGTGTTCACATTTTACTGAATGCCGCTCTACTATGTGTTCACATTTTACTGAATGCCGCTCTACTATGTGTTCACATTTTACTGAATGCCGCTCTACTATGTGTTCACATTATATACTGAATGTCGCTCTACTATGTGCTCAAATTTTACTGAATGCCGCTCTGCTATGTGTTCACATTTTACTGAATGCCGCTCTACTATGTGTTCACATTTAAATGAATGCCGCTCTACTATGTGTTCGCATTTTACTGAATGCCGCTCTACTATGTGTTCACATTTTACTGAATGCCGCTCTACTATGTGTTCACATTTTACTGAATGCCGCTCTACTATGTGTTCACATATAACTGAATGCCGCTCTACTATGAGTTCACATTTTACTGAATGCCTCTCTACTTTGTGTTCACATTTTACTGAATGCCGCTCTACTATGTGTTCACATTTTACTGAATGCCGCTCTACTTTGTGTTCACATTTTACTGAATGCCGCTCTACTATGTGTTCACATTTTACTGAATGCCGCTCTACTATGTGTTCACATTTTACTGAATGCCGCTCTACTATGTGTTCACATTTAACTGAATGCCGCTCTACTATGTGTTCACATTTTACTGAATCTCGCTCTACTATGTGTTTATATTTTACTGAATGTCGTTCTACTATGTGTTTATATTTTACTGAATGCCGCTCTACTATGAGTTCACATTTTACTGAATGCCGCTCTAATATGTGTTCACATTTTACTGAATGCCTCTTTACTATGTGTTTATATTTAGCTGAATGACGCTCTAATATGAGTTCACATTTAACGGTCGGATTTATAACTGTGCATCTTTTCACAAAATTCTTACGAAAAAAAACTATCGTAAGTCAATTTCATAATTTTGCAGTTTAGAAGGATAATAAAAATAACTATGATATGATATTCAAAAGGTATACAATATCATAGAGTATTTAATGATATTTTATCGTAAGATTATTTGTTGAACAGAACAGAATAGAACTTTTATTAACATTCACAAGTTATATAAATATAACTAATGAAAGCGCTACTGGGCTTTATCAAACTCACAGTATTTAGTTAGCATTTAGTATGCATTAATTCCAGATGGAACAAAAATAGTATTCGAGAAAACTTACATACGCGCGTCCCTTACAATTAAAGAACTTTCATATAAAATGACAATTACATGCATAAAACAAAAATATACCGCGTCAGTCAGGTGACTCAACTCAACATTAAAAGTCTAAGTAGCCAGAACTTTTATTATTGTTTATATTGAAACATTGGTAAACAAATTAAATCTGGTATTTGTTTCATAGTGTGTTATAAATTATATAGCGTCATTTATTGGCATTTTCTGAAGTCCTAACCCATCTGGAGACATTTCCTGACTCTTAACGTATTGTCAGTATTTACAGTGTTTAGATTTAGTTACATTTCATCCTTAGACTCTCAACTGGATTTATACGCCTGATTCATACTTTACGATCCTTCTTTCACTATCGTATTATTCTAAATGTCGTTAAGTAGCGGTATATATTTCCCATCATGCCGTTTTTCTCAATGACCGGAACCCATTTGTATGGATTTAGACTGAGTTCACAGACTTTTATGTCTTCTGGAATGTTTGCTGCACATTGCTGTAAATTTATTGCTTATAGGAGCAGACGAAAATGTGAAACTGTTTATGAGGAATTTTCTTGAATAATGAAAACAACACTGCGTAGATAATAATTTACCGACAAAAGTATGTAAATCAGGAATGTAGATATTAGATAGATAGTCTGTATACATTCAGAAGGTCATGTGACCATATAAATTACATTTTATAATAACATACAATTTATACATACAATGTACACAGTTATATAACATTAATATGGAGGCATATAGAAGCTTATACGGTGTTTAAGACAAACATATGATTCATATGCACCAGGACAGCATATTATACAAACTTTTACGACAATTTAACACTACAATATAGAAGAATTTACGACTTAAATCGGTCGTGAGACGCTTGATAATACGGGCCCCCGCGTCGTTAGGTGGGCACATGTATAATGCAATGCAATTTAAAGAGATACAAGCAAACATACATGTATGGTGTTTGGAGCAAGACTGTTATATTTAAATAAAGTATAATGATATAAACTAAGAATTGAATAACATATTAAATGAACACATAAATTGCTAATTTTCACTCACGATTGTTAATGTAGAAATGTCTTCAGGAAAAAGTTAAAGCATGCATCATTCTGATATATGTTGCACAGCAAAGATCATGATGAAATCATTTGTTTTAAACGTTGTGTGATACGTGCAAGTTATATAACAGCCTGTGGTACTAAATCTTAATAATAACATGTTTTCTCTGCGATGTGCTACTCTACAGTGTTTCTAAGAGTATAAATAGTGTTAATACTATTTCAAATCATACCTTAACATTTTCCTTTAATGTCTTTTCAAACAGTAATTATGCCTGACATTTATCGGGGAATTGCACATTTCCACTCTATTATTAAACATGGCATTTTCTTTCATTGCAGGGTGCTGAGTGAACGATGAGAGACGTTACAGATGCAGACACGTGCCCGAGGTGTCAGAAGTGCGATAGATGGCGCGCGGCACCAGATTTTATTCGAGACCCTTGGGTTTTGTGGGATCGTTTCCCATGCCCGCCACCGGGTACTCCAAATAAAGCTAGACTTTTATTAGAACTGGATTGGACAGGACATCTGGGGTCACGTGACGGTTGTAAAGCTTTGCGTCGTGTGGCATCACGTTGTAAAGTAGATTTGACGAATGTTGATTTAACATCCGTAAATTTAGGTGACTGTGATGAACTTCTATTTGGACTATGTGGGACATTACAATGTGTGGTAGCAATCATTCTAGCCTGTATCTGTCTCATATTTGTCTTCATTCTTGTGATAGTTTGTTTCCGTTATGTGTAAGTATACATTTTTTTACTTTATAAGTTTTTTGTTGGGTTTAACGCTGTAGTAACACATTGTATAGGTCATATCACAGTGGTCTAATCTCTACTTAATTGTTAACCAATTACTAGGCACATACTTCCGTAAGTGACCAACAACTTCCCTACATAATTTAGGATCAACGGTAGGAGGAAGAACGGCCGTAGAAGTCATTTCATGACTAAACTTCACGGAAATATTCCGCCCGAGAATTGAACCCACGACCCCTCGCTGACTAGACTTACTAGCAACTTAGCTAACCGGGCGGCAGTCCCTGACTGAGCTAGTTGGATAAAGTTACTTTCTCATGGAGACAACAAGGTTTGTTTTGGGTGTGAGTTAAACCGCCGCGGAAATAGCTATCTAATGGTTACAAGTCAAACGTCGTTACCACTTCAAGGTACTTGGCCTAGCACGCTCCTAAATATTTGTCTTTTTCGGTGTGAGAGCTGCAATCGACTTTGAATCCGGCGTTCCTGGTTCGATACCTAGTCGGTTAAATTAAAACTTAGGCCCTACTTGAAATCCAACATTTTGTGATAAATTGTAACTATAATGATTAATGAGGATGTTGCATGTGTAATGTGAAGTTACAATATTGTGTCCTGAATGAACATTAACTAATTTGATAATACGTACATATATATTTCATGCATAAAATGTAAGTGCAATTGTTCTTACCCAAACAAATGTTCATGCATTTCATTTCTTGTTCTTGAATATTGTAAGTTGTATTTTAAGTCCTACTAAAATATGAAAATTATGTCAAAAAGTCAGACCAATTTAAGGAAGAAACGAGAAGTACCGATGAAATCAATAATAATTAACTTGAGGCTACCATTTTAATAGTGAGTACATCACATTGAAGGAATCTAGTATACTAGTTGATGTGTTGTTCTCACCAAAATGTGTGTATTGTCTATTGCATCTTATGTTCTTGAATAACATTGTGCCACATTATATAACTAACTGTATTGTTTTAGAAACAAACTTAACGTTAAGAAATTCACACCTGTTTGTATAATTATGTATCATTTTGAAGCCTCGCTGGCTTTTTGTACTATTTTAGGTCGATTGTGAAACTAGTTCTTACAACTTAGATTGATCATTTTCGAGTCCGCTTTATGGTTCCAAGTACTGAGCTAGTAGGATAAAGTGCTTTGCTAAATGAAACCTCACTTGCATTCACCATTAAAGTATTGGTATATAAATATATCTATGACGTCCAAATGGCAATAAAGAAAAGAAACATGATAATTATAATACATGTATTTCAAAACAGACATTTTATTTGGCAAACCACATAACATAATATAACCGTAACAAATACAACACTTTACTATAGTGCGTACAAAAAAACAAAACACTGTTTATAATAACAATACAATGAACTAACCCACGACGAGGGATGCCCAGGATGTCTTTAAAATAAACAATTGTGATATGTGTTACTTGTGTCTTAGTTGTTGGTGTAATGAAAAGCGTTCTACCATAAAAAGCATAATTTACCAAGTTATGGTGGTTTATCAACCATGCTAATTTTGTTAAAATAAATTACACAAATTTTATTTTCATTACTGCCTACCCCTGAAATAAATTGTCTCATTTTTCATGTTTACCAAAACACGGTTTTTTGTACGCACTATACATAAAGATAATGACAGATCTTATTATACAACATGTAATGTGTTTTGTATATTTTAATAAAACCAATTTACAAGCTACTACTGTTTACAGTGATATTATTGTGTTGAACAGACGTGTAATCACTCAAAATACAACGTATATATCATTGTTCATATTCATGTAGTTTAGAAACTATTGATTGTGAATATTAATTGTACATGTGCTAGAATATACCAGACAGTGAAAGGAGTCAGTTTATCAAAGAATATGAATAAATTATCAAATATACTGTCATAATTTCCTTTAGAATTGCTTCCAATTTCTGAAGGATAATAACAATTAGTGTTCATTACTTTATTTGTTGGCATGTTAGTGTTTAAAAAGCGAGAAGTCCGCTATAGATACTTTTGCAGAAGTGAAATATATGTAAAAAAGCGTTCAAATACTATTAAACACATATCCTACAAGAATTTATCTATAAAAAATAATGAAACGTGTAAGAACACATTTTAAACCAGACTATTTGTCAATTTAGAAATAATCATTCAGTGGCTTGTTAGAATTTACGAAAAAGTGAATAAGTCGATTTTTCAATCTCACATTTTTCTCTAAGACTTGTTACAATGTATTACATCTTAACATATAGAATACTTTCCATTTTATCTTGTCAGAACTATCTTCCAATAATTATAGACTGTGATACAAGTTTGTACCCTATGGGAAATCATATAGACTGTAATATATACATGGATATATAGTCAGAGAATAGTTTGAGCCATAGACAAGAAAGTTTAGTATTCCATATTGAATGTTGAAGTCCTCTGGTAGAAGTCATATAATTTATGACTCGGGGTTTATGACCTTATGCTATGTCTTGTCGTCATGGCCATTAAGACGTGTGACAAGAGGGCGATAACTAATTCATTTTGCTGATTGATGTTGTGTGGATGTATACAAGCATACGGTGGCAAATATGGTCCATCTTTATTACATGATTCAATGCAACTTGTAAAAGAATCACGAAAATCCCAAATGTCTATATTAATTACACCGTCCACCATTAAGATGTGTTATATGGACATGACCACGGCTTGTATGTATACGGTATTAGACTCTTCATGAATAATTTAACACTGGTCAGAATGTAACATTGTCTGCTAGGGTGCTGGTAATCGTACATAATGTCAGATATAATGTACATCTACCATCGTGACCTCTGAGTAACGACCTCTTAGCTCTATCATTTCCATTAGTCTATAATGTATGACGAAGAATATTTTCTACAACTTGTCTGAAATTCATGGCTATAAGACACTCTGTTTTATGACCATTTATTTCTGTAAACACTCTAGTGAGGTACATACATTATTTCAAGTACTGAATTCATACAATGACCAAATAGTGCACACTTATTTTGCACCAATATATGTCTGTATGAGGTATGCATGACCGAAATTCACGTTAAATTTCACAAAACTTTCACAAATAGAACCCCACTGGCCCAATTAATCAAATTCAGATCATTTACATTGTGGTATTATCTAAATCGTATGAAACTATTCCAAAAAGCAACCTTATAGCATTTGAAAATGATCAATGGCATTTAACAACGAGTTGTATGAATTCCTTCAAAAGACAAGTTGACAGTATTCAATTCTGTAATATATACATGTACTACATAAAATTCAACTAGGAATATAAACATGTCCATTTTGCTAAATCACTGAAGACGACTATCGCTAAAGTTTTCATTTCTCATAAACTCTCCTGGTAAATTCTTACTTGTAATATGAAGCTAATTTGTAGATTTTCCTTGTAATTTCTGCTAAATCCGGATTTGTGTCAGCTCTGTCATTTTAGATATTTTAACTGGAATGAAAGTCATTATTGCAATCATTAATGCGAGCAATGTGACGTTTCGTCTATAGAACCGGTACCACTGGGAATATCGTGCTGATTACGTCAATTTTGATCCGATAATGTTGTTGCTCTTTTTTTTAGAGATGCTACAATATAATCATAGAGACAAGCATGGTGTGGATTATTTTAGTCTATGCATTAAGTTTTTTTAAAATAAAATTGTAATACCAGTACAATGTACATATTCATGCTTTTGTCTAGCACTCTCATTAATTGGTTTTTATAAATAATTTTGATGTTTTAAAATCTTTCTTAGAATTTAGTACTTGATCATATTTAAATGTAAATGAAAAAGTTGCATTTTTAAACGAATTTGATGTTATAATCTTTCATTTTATTGCAAATACTCATTTATTTACACTCTTAGACACTTACAAGTCATTGATCCAACACGTTGTTCAAATATTAATGTAAATGTATATTTTGAGTAGTCAATATTTATACACTGAGAAGGAAACATATAATGTGACAACCTGTAATATCATACTAGGATTTGAAGAAGAAATAGTGACAATGAACTGTACTGAAACAACGTTTCAAGTGAGCGAATAAAACCAATATTTCACATTGTCTTTTCGAAGTGTAGATTTGTCAATATTTATGTATTCTGTCACGCATATAAGCTCTCGTACGTAACTTAGGATTGTAGCAGAAATTTTACTATTGTGACAGTAATCACCATTTTATGACAACTTAGACAAGCATTCACATACGTCTGCTAACAACAGTCAGAATATTGTAACTAGTTAAATATCAAAACCTGTTAAAACATAGCAAAATAATCGATATAAAATTTGGAAACATTACAAAATAATCAATATAAACATAGTATGAGTTACTATTAACAATAGTTTGAGCATGTACTCTATTATAAGTGTTGTTCGCTTCGTCTATACACTGAAGTACGGGACAAGAATGTGGTCTTTGTTTGAAAACAACTATAGTTACCATGAAATCTATCATTTTTGATTGATTCATATTTAAAAACGTGAGAATATTGGAAAAATGACAGTTTATATATACTTTCTCACGATATTTGTCATGTAGCATTTAGAATACTCAACTTGAGAAAATTTATATCAATTTTGTGAGGGAATAAAAACCATAATAAGTTGTAACAAGTTATATAAACCACTGATTGATGACAAGTTTGTCTGTAGTCATCTATCAACATCAATCAACCATTATCTAGACTGTTTTATATCATTCCCTTGTTTTACGCTCCATTTATTTACTTTGGTTATGTCTCAAGAATCTGAAGATTATGTTTTTGGAAAGTTTTCTTTACATCACTATTTTCTATATTTCCAATGATTAGTAAACGTTGAAGTCGAAGATGTTATAATGTTATATTAGTATCCGATTCTAGTTTTGTTCGTTTTTACGCCGTGTAGATCATGTTATGGCAGTCGGATCACTGTACTTGGAAAGGCTATATCTCAGGATTAAGTTGTTAACTAGTTAGTATGGGCATACTTCCATCAGTGACTGGCAACTGCCCTACATGAATTAAATCAGTGGTAGGTAGGAGATTGTCGTAGAAATTACCAATAGTTCCCTTGAGACTTGGCTATTGAGTGGATGGTCATGAGTTTGAAACATCATATTATATCATGAGGATTTTGTGATTTTAATAAAAGCTTGAGGTGTTTGTTTGCCCATTTCTGAATCCAGGTCAATGTTAAGAAAAAACTTATAAGAGCAATGAATAAAAACAATGCGTGTCACTAGAACGTAATGTTGTCTGAACCAGACTTTGCTGGTAAAGATATAGACAGTTGTCTTATCACAATTATCGTGTGTTTAACAGTATATAAAAACATGATAATCTCTAAACATTTCCCCTTTCAGTGGCTAATTTGCAATTCTGAGTTGATGTTTTCTTTTATAATTTCAAATTTTCGTTTAGTACGCCTACGTTCACGGCGAATATAATTACATAATATACTTGAGAGATTCTACAAACGTTTATTTGTAATCCGTGATTTCAAAAGAAGTTGAACCTTTTAATACATTTTATCATACATCTCTAAAGAAACTGAGAGACATCAGTAATTTAAACAGAACCTTTCTAAAATCATATTGGAAAATTTCTGTTACATGCAACAAATCTTTCAGCTGTCATGTTTAGAACATGAAATATCTCCCTGGTGAATTAAAAACGGAATAATGTAATTATTGTAAGATGATTAAAACTTGAAAGTTACCACATTATATGATCCTATCATTTTCATTTGATAATCACAAAGGCTTAGTGATAGAGAAACTAATTATAATGTTAGTTGGTAAAACAACAGAACTATAACATGTTACATTTGATAAATATAGATAATATTTGTTTGAGATTACTAAGTTAGACTAACAAACATATTAGATGTGAAATGCGGCAGCTATTTGAAACATTACAATATTTTCTTAGATAATTGTAACTTTTCTATCATCACCTATGTAAAAAGTAAGACAATGGGAAAAGGATATTGAAATAAGTTGCATTGTTTTTTATTGACCGAATGCAATGTTGTACTTTTAGAGATCACTTCTAAACTTACAATAATTAAGTAACTACTGATTTTTATAGTAAAACATACATATCCAAAATAACTCATAAATAACTGCCCACTCTACGCTGCCTTAAAATATATTCTTTGTAAGATTTATCATTGTACATAAAATTTCTCTTTTCTTAATCAATTATTTATTCATTTCCTCATTTCCATTTGCTTGTATCTCAAACAAATGTAACGATCAAGTCTGACACATAAAAATAGATACGGAAATCTTTTATGCAGAAACATTGGTATGAAATAAATTCATTAACATGCTTTCCTGTCCATTGTTTTTAAATACACATATTTAAGAGTGGTTATGATTAATTAAACATCGAACCAGTACATATTTTAAATACGTATTACCTTTTTTAAATTTCTCATTTATATATTGCTTATAAACAGTTTTCATATCTTGTGCCAAAAATATGATACAATATAATTTACGTCATTTCTACATCAAAGTGATAATATATATAATTATAAAGAAATTGTTTGCTTTCGTCATATCACAAATATTCCCACACAAAAACACGCATTACTCGTTGTTTAGGTTGTACTATTCCAAAGGTTAATAATAATCTACAAGGATAATGAGTGTCATGTACTAGTATGAAGTTTACCTTTCACATCATTCATTCATACCATTACACATATATAATACATTGGTATATCAGTTTTTGAATGTCATACAAGAGTAAAACGTTCCATATCCTTCAGTATTTGCGTCTTGGGTGTCGTTTATGTAAAGAAATTATAAATAATGTTGTCTAATTCAATTTATGTTGAAGTAAACAAATTGATACTCAATAAAATATTGTTCTTAATCATTTTTAAAGTATGTTTGATATAAAGATACATTTTCATATCATTAATGGATTATAAAAGGTCTACAACATTGATACAATACTTACAAATTGACCATACAGATAACCAATCTATTCCCTTTATCAGCTACTCCACACCGAGTCGTCTACACAAGTATTATCGTATTATTTTATTAAATACGTCGGAATTGCAGCCCCAAAACAAATGAGAAATTTCAGCTTAACGAAGTCATAGATATTAAGGAAACCACCCAGAAACAATGGTGATAATGACAAACGATGTCCATTATCATGTTCCATAAGATTATATCTTCACAAATATAGTTCTGACATATTCCAACATGACAATCGTATACTCGTAAATTGAGAGATTTATTTGCGGAAATGTTCAATAAGTGTTGTTTTGAAGATGTTAAGGAACAATCAATGTTCAAATGAATTAATAATAAAATGATAATCTGTCACAAGTCCCATTAATCAAGATGACATTGATAAACACCCCCTTATATCAAATTATATTGAACCAAGAACCGACTTCAAGTACCAGACAACAACTATTAAGTGAAGCATTTTAAAGATAAAGCCATACAACGTCTATCAGCGTAACATTTCTTCTTTCCTCGATCATCAATTAAAACAAATGCCCTATAGACAAAATTCAGATAAAACCCTCATATAGTCTCTCACTGATGAACGACGATACCAAACTTTTTTAGATAATAATTCATCAATGGTCATTTGTGTCGTATCATCGGGAAAATATGAAGCGTCATTATTCGCATTTATTGTCATTATATCTTTCTAGTCGTGACTCAAACTAACTGAAACAATGACATTGCTCCATTTAGACCGTAAAGCTTTTGTCATTGGTGAAAAGCATAATTGACAGTCAATAATTGGTACCGTGTTTTCTCGCAACAGCTGATGGCACACTGTCAAACATTTCCTCACCCTTTTTTGTTAGATAAGCGGTCAATCTTAAGATATTATAGACTTTTATTGATTAGAGGATTTTGCAGTCAAGGCAAAATTTCTCGTATTGGCATGATAAAAATACCATATCTCATAAGAGACTGTCAAACTTTAAAAGGGGTGGGGGGGGGGGCTTTTATATGAACAAGCTGCATTTGTGCAATACCTGTGTCCACAGAATGATTTTCACACACAATTTTTTTAATATGTTTGCTTTAAATTTGTTTGAAAACTCGTATAAGTTATTATTTACAATTTCCAATACACATATTTTGAATACACTGTTGTGATAATATCATCATTGATCTCTATCATTGCACTTAAATTAATAGGTCTAACAGCTTTTAATATGCAGCAATATCGTCCACCCCATGAGACCATACTAACACAGTAGGTTAGACGTGTCCAAACACAAATACATCTTACACGATTTTGCTATATATATGTAAGCTATATTAATCATATACATCTAATAATATATATTTGTCAAAGTGAAACATATAAATGGGGACTTTTTCTTTAATTAACAGTTACATAACATATTAAAGTAGGTAGATGCAGTAAGCAGGTTGACTACGTGAGACACAGTTTACGTATACATGTACATAAATATTATGATATTTCAGGATGTACTTGTAGTAATTTATATAGAAACTCCAGTAAAACCAATTTAAATGCAAACAGCAGTTAAAATAGTTATAAGAATGTTTATTATTTATGTTTTCAGACGACGTACAGACAAAGGGACCGGAAGTCCATGTACAAAGACAGTAGTTACTAATGATCAAACAAGTATAAATGATCAAGTTAATAGATACTATGTTCAAAGTCAGTATTATTATAGAGCTGGCAACATTCCAGAAAGAAGAGGTCTTCCATTTGAGGTAACATTGTCCGTTTATATTCCTTTTTGTACCCCAACTGCACTACATCTTCACTATCAAAAACACATATAATGACATTTTGTTGAACTTGAAAATTTTAAAGGTCAATAGAGTACTGGTAACTCATATGTCCAAGAACGTGGCGCAGGCGCCGAACATAGCTTTAACAAATTGATAAGAATCCATCGTAGAGTTAACGTAGAATCAATTTATAAAATATTAAGCAACAGTGGCGATAAAGTGTATTTAGCTTAACTTGAAACTTTTATCTGTACAGATGGTTATTACTTTATATCAACTTTATAGGGTTATATCTCGATACTTTTATGTCTTATGTTAGCAAACTTTACTCCCCAAGCATAACGGCTTTATACAACGAATTGAATAAAAATAAAATGGAATAAATGGACGTGTTTTCAATTACAAAACCTAAAGATTTTCCAAAAGAATGACATGATACTGTATAAATTCATTTGTTTACTAAAATAACCAAACAAGATGCTTTCTCTATTGCTTTACACGATAAACATTTTTATTAAATCAGAGAAATTCTAATGATACACTTCCTTTACTGATGTCAGAACACTCCGAGACACTAACGTCAGGCCTTTCTAAAATGTTTCCTAAGTACGCCTTTAATCAATATATTCTCCGCTGAGCTGATGTATTTGCTAGCACGCTCACCGACTGCTTAGCTCCATTTGTCGCTTCTTTCTTCCATTCTGGCTGTCCATTAATTCTGCGTGTTTCATATCAATTTTCTTAAAAGGTTTATAATAGACACGGAGCACAGTTTCAATCTGTTTTTATGAATCAATGGAAGTATCTCTACGAGACTAGAGATGGAATAATTATGCTTGCTTCTCAAACAACTTTCATTTTGTAAGAGTTTTTCCGAATAAGTCTGATGCTGTTATTTCAAGAAATATTTTTGACTATATATGTAATGTATACATGCTTATAGAAGAAGTTATGAAACTGCACTTACAATATAACTAAAACGCCATACGCCTATAATATTTGGTTTACATAGCTAAAATATGTGTTTGTATGTATCTAACTGTTTTCATTGTTTTTAGGCACGAACGACAGAAAATGGTGTAGAGTCCAGACTTATAAAGGCTATACAACAAACACCATTGCAAGGCTACCAGTTTGATGACATGTGTGCACAATGCCAGAGAAGTGTCTCTAGACAAAGTACGTTAAGTGGACGTAGTCGTCAGGGTTATGAGAGAATTTATTGGCGTGACAAAGATGGAATTGAGAGAAGTTTGCCTTCTCATGATTCATTAGCTAATCGGAGAACGTCTGACAGACATAGATCTATGGCCGGAAGCTCGTCGGACGTGTCTCATTATTACGACTATATTAGTGATACACCATATGATTGTTCTACGGGGAAAAGGTCTAATCATTCCACAATGTATATTCCTCGAAATAGTTCATCCAATTTTAGAGATATCCCTAATTATGGCGACTCAAGGTGCTCCGACGATGAACGCGTTCTTATGTTATCGCGGATTATTAACACTGAAATGGAGTTACGTAATTGCCCTTCTCCGCAAAAAGAAATAGTTCCTTTTAAAAATAGTCCAAATACTACGTATGATGATAGAGGCGATCCTATTCATTACCATGGGTCTTTGAAAGACCAAAATATGTACCAAAGTTCAATAAAAGATCAAAAAATATACAACGGTTCTCTAAAAGACCAATATAGATATGACCACGATCCAAACAACACGAATGACTACAAACAAAAACATAATGAAGAATTTTGTATATCTACACGCTCAACGCCAAAAATATTTGATGGTTCTATACAACAAGAACCTATGAGAGGATATAAATACACATATAACCCCTCCTATGATGAAGAAATGACAACAACTAGTAAAACAGACTGTGGAGATATTAGTTCAAGCGTTTGCACGCCTAGCGATTGTTTAGAGTTTGATGAAAATAGTTCCTCGAATCGAGAAATTTGTGATAGTAATTCTAGTCCAAGAGTTATCAAAGCTAAGTTTAAAAGTAGAACACCAAGCGTACGATCTAATATTAATTCTGAAAGTACTTCTCTAAGTGGAGATAACAATTCCTCCAGTAGTTTGAACTTGCCAAGAACTAATGGTACGTTTTATAGAGGTACTAAAACCAAACAGTAGATGTTTTATATTTTTACAATGTATCCTATACAATGTATACAATATAAGAAACTATATGTTGTGAATTTTATATAATAATAGTAATTTTTTAACATACTGTCAATGCCAGTTTTCATTTGTGTTTTGTATGCTTTAAACGGTTTTGTAACACACAATCTTATCGAAGCAATCTAAAAGTTGTTCAGCGTTATAAAGTTTTGATTTCGATGTCTAATGAAATGTGTTCCATATTTGTTCAACTACTTAAGTAGTAACTTAAATGGCCATGTATTTGCTAACAAAGGATGCCATGGCGTAGTATCTTGCTTAAGTAAAAGAAGGTGCAGATATTCTTTATACTTGATAGCTTTTAATACGTCAGCGTCATTTAACATTGTGTTTAAAGCAAACGACATGACCCTATTATATATACATTTGTACTGTTGAAACCGATTAAAAATTTACCTATATTATAAATTATGTATAATTTCATTATTCTAAATTACTGTTGTAATAATGTCTACATGTTATATAATTATTGCCCACCGTTTGTATCAATGGTGTTCAAAACACAAACTTGTTGCTTATATGTGTTGTTTTAAATGATATTTATTAACTTAAATCATTTTGATGAAATATAATATAACGAATCATGAGTATTACTTGCTTTTTCCAAATGGACGAATATACAGTACATACAACATGTCGTCAACATTTTGTGTCTAGATATATATGACGGCCAACTCACAAAGCTAGCTTCCAGTTGGTATTCATTTACTAGTTATCACAATTTCTTCTACGCCACCTTTCCATTTATGTGGGAAATATTGTTGGACCACGCATACAAGTATAAATAGAATAAGTACTGTATTGAAAATGCTTCGCCTTTTAATTGGTCATTTTAAATGGAAGTGTGTGTTGTACACAGTAGTCGTCTAATACTTTCCCGTCAACCTAATTGTGAGAGAAGGAAGGAAATGACTGTCAAATGTACATTATTATGTCTAACTACGTCAACGTAACAGTAAATCCGGGAGTCTCCCATTAGCACATTACTACAGGAGGTTACAGAGGATTGTGTACAGCGGAAACGAATACTTTTTATATTACTAAAGTTTTCCTATCAAAATTGTCACAGTAGCTCTGAATTAGGAATTTATCAAAGACATCGACATTATTCATTTTTGAAGCTGAAGGACTGATAAAGACTAAAACAAAAGCTAAAGCAAGACCAGTTGTACGCATTAAGAGTACACAAATTAGGTTCTGAAACATGGTTATTAAACACATATATGCCATATTAATGATACGACAAGCTTTGTTGTTTAATGTGAGGTTGGTTGCTTTTATACATGAGTCAACATATTGGTTAGTAATAGGAAACTAATTACATGTATGATGTTTGTTAATAAAACCAACACAACTACAATATGTAAATGTTACATTGCATGACTTTGATTTGTAAAAGTTTGATATAAGTCAACTAGTTGATAAAACGTAATCTGAAAACATACCAGGAACGGCAAGAGTAAAAACTCAGACCTTCTACACAGCCAACTATAACAGAATAGAAGGAGATGCTTTTATTGTTATTAAACTTAACTTACTGCCATTGAACGGACAGTGACAAAACATTTTCATTGTGGGGTTATACCAGGGTATAGGCTGAACCAACCTTACACTTGTTCATCATGTTAGAAAATTACAAATTGACTCGGTGACAAATCTTTAACCCACTCTATTATTCGATACAAACATATACAGAAAAAACATCTCATCGCATTACCAAGGTCGGAAAATGAAAGTGTGTCTACAGTTTTATCAACACAAATTACAAAACAATATTTTAAATAGTTATAACGTTTACTAAATATCAAATACTACATGAAAGAATAGAATGTGTTAAGAGTTTTGGCGCAATTGTTTAAATACATGTAATAAAATCAAGTTAGTCAATTGCAGAAATAAGTCAATTTTCCTTAAAACAAAAACATATCTGTTGAACCCATAAACACTTTCGCAAATGATAGCCCATCATTAATTGAAACAATATTTTATATGTAATAATAATCTACCTTTAACGTACACTCTTTATTAACTACCGATTTCGTGATAAAATAGTTACTTTATAAACTCATTATTTACGGTCTGACTTTAAATGAATTCTTCTTCAATTATAAGCTAACTTCATTCCTGCATTTCGCTCTATTTAATTCAATAAAACACAACTAAGCTTAGCACCCCAACGATATAATACGGCAATAAAACATACAGAAAAGGAATCAATTAAAATAATGCTATAAATACGCATTTAAGTACGATCCTGTTTGACAAGTTGTCTTATAAAGTTATACATGTTGATATTATATATTTTATTTATTGTGAATTTGTAATTAGATGTTTGAAACATAAAGTTATAAATACCAAATACAAATAATGCGTATGTGATAGTGGATAGTGATAGCTAAATGAAAGTCATAATCAAAGCGTTTAAATATAATCTGGAAGTGTTTTGCTGTGGATGATCGGACCATGTTGAACTATTTCACCGTTCTAGACATTATTCTAAACATTTCATCTGGTCTTAGGCCACAACAAGTTGTTCATACGCTCTATGGATTTGCTCGCACTTTAAGTTTGACGTGTTTTTAATGATTTCCTCGCTTGCTCATAAATCTTGATCAAACCGCTACATAAAGCAACTGAATTAAGATTCTTTTTCATCGCACGCTCGTCCCATTTTTTCTCAGACAAATCCAAAGAACACATTATCAACTTGTTGTAGCCTTATTGACCCCTCCTATTGTTACTTCTGTCACGTATCTCTTTATAAAGATACTGACTAAATAATCCAACACCTTGCTTTTAGCTAGCTACAAGCATAATCCGCAAACACCTCAAAATAACATATGGATTCAAGTATGTGAACAGACATAATCAAGAGCTAGTTCAAATGATACTAACATTCCAAAAACCATTGAAGTTCCAAGGAATACAAATGGCCGTGTGCCTTATATTTTTACCATTCTTACACCTATGTGGAGCTGAGAACGTTCGCACATCCTATTCAGGTTTATCCTATTACGTTTCTGTTAATGTGTATCACTATTATTATCCAATATATATTGAAATTATAAAGTTAAACATAATGGTACATTATTCATTACAATTGACAGAATTTAAATCAATGTAGTTTCGTTCCCTTCAAACATGACATTTTGGCAATCTCTTTCCAGTGATAATGGAAAGGTTTATTGATTAATGTCTGACAATTTTCTTAGTTTAAACTGACACAATACTTTAAAAGTTCTATATAAAATGCAAACTAAACAATATTCTTAGATATTTAAAATGTTTTAGATAAATTTATATTTAATACAAGGATGCAGATATATGTCACAATTTGACTGAAACCACTGAATTTTGTCAACAGTCACTTTAATTCGTTTGCAATTTTGTATTTACAAAACAAAGATTTCTGAGGTTTGACAAACATGTTTGCAATTGAACGAATGACTTGAATGATAATACTGACCACAAGAGATAATTATCTCTAAAGGGTTGTACTATTTCAAAAGTTAACAATATTAAAATGTTTCATGTATTATATTTCATCATGACAATTTTTAGTCGTTAAAAACTAAAGAGATATATGGGCGGAAATGTTCAATGATTGGTGTTTCAAGATGTTTACGGTCCATCGATGTATTAATAACTGAAGTATTAATTGTAAAATCCGTTGCAAGTCACATTAATCAAAATGACACAGATAAACATCGCCTTAAAATAAAACAATATCGAACCAAGAAATGTCTCTATATACCAGACAGCAATTATTAAAAGTGAAACATTTTAAAGATAAAGCCGCAGAACGTCTTAAAGCATAGATTTTCTCCTTTCCTTGATCATCAATTAAAGGAAATGGCATATATACAAATATCAGATAAGAACCTTCTATAGTCTCTCGCTGATAAAAGATGATACTACACTCTTTAGATAATAATTCCTCAATGGTCATTTGTGTCGTATCAATGATTAAATTTGTAGCGCCGATAGATTCTGTCATTGTCATTACATGTTTAACTAACTAATACAATGAAATTGTTAGAATAAAACACTAAAGTCATTCGCATTGGCATAAAGCTGATAGTCCATGATTGAATTATTACGTTCTGCAACAGTTGATAGCACATTTTCACTTCTTAATTCGAAATGTTCCGGCGTGCGCCAATTATGTCGTTGAACGGCGACTTGTGTATTAAACAAGTTTTCCGGTTGACAGCCATCAGTTAAACTTCGACAATAAACCACATAACAGAGTTATTTTATTATCAAATATCCGTTGTTTATCAACACAACAGAACATGTGTGTTTACATGTATTATTCAATTTTGCAATTAGATATGGACATGCTACATAAAATATGTGATAGTCAAAGAGCCAAATGAAAATTGATTGTAAAGAACACTCATAAAATATAGGAACGTGGATTTCAGTATTTGCAGTTTTATCAATTATAAAACATTTATAACGATCATTTGTTTTGTGATTAAACAAAAGTATTTACGAACTCAACACGAACCAATAATCACTAAGTACAGTATTGCTATTGGCAATGGAACGTACATTGTGCACACAAGTCGTTTTTATGCATTCCTTTTATCTAATAGTGAAAGGCAACCCATTAAAAAGACATTACTTTGTCTGAGCCAATATGACTGCAAAGCAGGGAGTATTAAATTAGCCAAAACAGCAGGAGTTTACAAGGATGGCATCAACGGAAATGAACTGAGCCATTTTAAAGTTCTAATGCGTCCTCTCTAATTGTCAGATGTCACCATTGCTGTGGAGAAAAGCAATAAGGCATTCATGTTGTTGTTGTTGTAGTTATAATTTATTCAATAAATTAACTAAAAATTATTTACATTTATCAAACACACTCAAAGGCATGTGAATTGCTTTGTTTCCACTGTAAAATATTACGAATCTTTAGATATCGTAATTTATAAATATTTCATGAAGCTGCCTTTAGAAACAGGTCATAACACTTAGAACAATAAAACTATTGATAATCATGTGTGCCAAATTCGAATTTGCAATCTTTACAAATTGAATAAACATAAATATAACAAATATAGATATTCCAAAACTGCAAGTTTATGTACCACTTTTAACAATTACAATGTGATCCCTAATTGATTTTGGACAGAGTATTTTATATATTAACAATTAAAGCATATGAAGTATTTGAGAGTATTTGGTGTTTCAAATAATTTCGTTTTTTGAATTGAATCAGTAGTAACATTTGTTAGAACCGTGTACATGTTCGTATCAAAGTGATATAAAGTTCTATGAAACTACGACATTTGTTTATAAAAGATTTGTAATGAAATAAAAATTCAAAAACTTGAAAAGGCAAACAAAATACATATAATTGTTGTTGTTTTTTAATATGTGAAATGCTTATGAAATAACTAGAAACGAACGGTTAAAGTGGCTTTGCACAAAAACAGGTACATGATTTTGACGCAGGTACCCAATTAATTCTCCATCAACCTTGGCTATGTTTCATTAAACATATTAGCAGATATATTTAGCATGTGTAGTAGCATTTCACATGTTTACAGAAAAACTTTATTCAGTAGTCAAGAGTATTTTATTTCATGAAAACATGTAATACAAGAATGGAAACATTTCTGCGTACTCTCATTTAAATTATTTATACGTGATATACGTATATTATTATTAATTTGACTTCAAACAATTATATTTCTATCTAGTGCATCAAACTATCTCATAAATGTCGATAAATGTCATTTAATTGGATCTCCGAGACTGGTAGTACTACTTTAATGCTTATAGAAATAGACTATAATGCAGATCAAACTGCCTGTTTTAAATATCCGCCATCAGTTTGCCATTCATAGTAGAATAAAAATTGGCTAAATCATAACTTATGTAAGGAATGAGAGCAACCTTGTGGGAAAATTTAAGAAAAAAGGTTGTTATATACCAAATTATTCGTTAAAGTCACCAGTATATGAAACTGACAGTTATTATTTGTGATATATGGTGATACCAGAATTTTCTAAAAAAGCTCATCATGTTGAATGATTTTGCATGGCAAACCGTTAACAATGATATTTTCGTAAAACAGCATTCTTACTATTCCCTTGGTGTATCATTACTTCATCATAAAACGTACTGAAAACAATATACTAATGGATAAAACTGTCATCATGTTGTCCTGCATACCAATACTTTGTCTGTATATGTTCATACCAAAACTTCATTTGAAACATCGTCATTACTATGAATAGGTACGAGAAATATGTGACAAAAATGACAGAATTCACAATCTTTCTTATAATGAGGCTACTTCGAACATAACGACATACGTAAACGACTGTTCTCTAGCTCGAGAGTTTATTTGTAAAACTATGTACCTTTTGTCTAAACAATTTTTTTTTAAAACCTATTGGATCTTAATTCCTTTATCAACACTTTGTAATTCATGCGTCGGGTATGTATGAAGTGTCAATATTCAGATAAATTATTTAATAACTTTGAAGCGATGATACATACTGAATTCAACTAATTATTTATTAAGTTATTTTGTTTATGTTTAGATAACATTTTTTATACCTTTACGTAACGCTTCTACGTAGAAGATAAAACATGTTACAAAACCATTAAAATGCATATTTTCACACTATACACAATCCATCTTCTGATACTAATAAAATTAAAATGTCATTAAGTAAAAAGTAAGTAATGTCATTTTATAGTCTAAGTTTCATGCTTACGCACATTCACCGACTTTACAACAATGTGTCCAGGTAGTACCTTTTTAATAAATGGATCGTTATCATTTGAAGTGTATTGTCGTGTACGGAGTAGCATTCCTTTGTGAATTTAAGAACGCAATTAAAGTTAAGCTTGTATCTTTAAAAGAGAATCCAATTTTAAGTAAGATACGCTGTACATGTAATGTTAAATACCAAATGCTAGAACAAACGGTACTGCAATCATACATATCTAAATTATAAGCAAACATAGGACTAGCAATCTATAATTACGTTACTGTATGCAAACATACATGAAGAGTAGAATTCATCAAGAACTGTTTAGAGTCAACATGGTTATAATGTACATTGTATTACACAAAATACATAATTCCATCAAGATACTCTAATTATATGCATCATTCAAATCATTTACAATTATCATTTACATTGTCTTAGACTATGCGACACCGTTCTTTGTAAATTCAAGAAATTCAAGTCGCTATACTCTAAGTAGGCCTACGAGTATATGACGGAATCTTACATTATTCTAGATACGAATAAACATTTAGGCTACCAATCACTGAATGTCAATCACAAATCATTTTTCTTTTTTTCACTATTTCAGTAATATAGAAGAAAAGGTTTGACTATCGATCCACAATCAACAGTACATAAGTAATAAGTTTGCTATTTGGTGAATTCAAATATTTTCATTTGATAGTTAAATTCCTTTAATAAAAGACAAATGCCATTCCTAATGTTTTACACAATATTCTAAACAATCAGAACTGAAAATTTAGTTACATGCATCAAGTCTTTCAGCAGTCAAATTTAGCACGTGAAATGTCTTCTTGGTGAATTTAAAACGAAATAATGTTATTTTTTTACGATGGTTTAAACTTGAAATTGACCGCATACTATGACAATAGCATTGTCATTTTGATCTTTACATAAATTAAACATTCTCTTGATTAATAGCATCATTTATGTTCATTTGAGATAACAGAAATAAAGATTATCTTCGTAAACGACATAAGTAACACTTTAGTGTAATGTTATAAATATTCTGTAAAAGCACATAAATATGTGACAGCAATAAAATATACACATTAAACAATAATCTTTGAAGATAATAACTTTTTTCTATATATCAAAACTTATGTAAAAGTTATTTATATTTATTTATTTATTGGATTTAACGCCGTATCAACACAATTTAGGTCATTTTACGGCGTCCAGCGCACCTAACCTAGCTTTCCTGGACCATTGTCTATAACCAGTACTCACCTACCCTTCCATAAGGCCGGAAACTTCTCCATATTATCTAACCAATGGAGGAAAATCGACATTATTGTCAAATTTTCATGGAAGGGTATAACCTCCCCGGGTGGGATTCGAACCCGCACCCCCTCGGGCACGAGTATCCAAATCCCGACGCGCTACCAACTGCGCTATCGACCCGGGTTTTATGTAAAAGTAAGGAACTGATCATGAGTTTTAACGGTAAAGTCTTAAGTAGTTTTTTTAAAGTTGTCAATTGCAAACACAAACCGCAAATTTTATACTTCAATAAAAATAGTTTTAACACGGTCTGTAGAATATATAAACAAATAAATGTTAAGCATACCTTTAATTTTAAATGATTGTTTTCTTTTAACTTACTATGACTAAATCAAATTAAAATAATGGTTCTTCATGTATTACGAAAACCCTGATGTAACTGCACTAAGTCAAGGTCTCATGGGACACGTTGTGTTTTAGTTTTATGTTTAAAGATGTTTTAGTTTCATCTAATGTGTAGGAGCTTTAGATATATAAACAGTGTTCAATTACATAGTAATATATTATAAAATGTTATTATTACTCAACTAATAAAGATATTTTCTTATAAAAAAGTCAATACATTTTACATGCATTCATAAAAATTGATAATGTGTTTATTTGATAGTGAAATTGAACAGTGAAAGTCAAAGTCAATCGGAGGATGTAGGAGTTTGCAGAGATGGTTTATACAAGGTCAACAATAAGTAAAACAACCTGTTAAGATCCAGTTGTAGCTACCTCTGCAGGTTTTTACTCGAAAAAAAAACTAAAAAATCTAAGTGCATCGCTTAAGTTAAGAATATCGCAAAATCAAAGCAGCATAAACAAAAGGGTCCTGAGGAAACTGAACCGATAGCATTAGATCTAAATTCTAAATATATCTGACACAAAAGATTTTGAACATTTAAGGAGTAAACGCTGATCCCTGAAGCGGATTCAATACTTAGCCCAGGTGTGTAAATCGAGTTGACTTTGTAGAGGACTTCGATGTGATATCACATGCAAAATATGAACACTCTAGGCTATACAGTTTAGATAAGAATATCGATACATTTCCTTATTTAAATATGCTGACTCCTAGGTAAAGGTCACCACCATTGAAAACACGCGCATAATATGAACCACCTTTGTTAAGGACCTTTAGGTAATGTTACATATACACTCTATCAAATGTAGGCTTAATGCTTTTAACAAATTGACTTAAAAGAACGTTTTAACTATTTCATTTTTTACATTTTATTTTATTGTTATCGGCACAAAACAGTGATGTATGTCAAAGAACATATCTAAAAATACAAAAACAAAAATAAATTACAAGTAATTTTCTAATGCTCTATACAAAGGACGAGTAAGTATCAAAATATCGATTAGAATCTTAGAGTTAAATAAATGGTACATTATTCATTACAATTGACAGAATTTAAATCAATGTTGTTTCGTTCCCTTCAAACATGACATTTTGGCAATCTCTTTCCAGTGATATTGGAAAGGTTTATTGATTAATGTCTGACAATTGTCTAAGTTTTAACTGACACAATACTTTAAAAGTTCTACATTTAATAAATGCAAACTAAACAATATTCTGTGATATTTAAAATGATTAAGATAAATGTATATTTAATACAAGAATGCAGATAGATTCAACAATTTGACTAAAACAATTGAATTATGTCAATAGTTGCTTTATTTCATTTTTAGTTTCTTTTTTACATTATAAATGTTAGTAATACTTATAAGACATTTCATTGCTACGCTGATGTTTCCAATATGAAAAGAGCGCTATACAAATGTAGTATAATAATAATAATAATAATGATAATAATAATAATAATAATAATGATAATAATAATAATAATAATAATGATAATAATAATAATAGTTTTCTTGTTTATGCCTATTTTGGTCTCTCTTATACTTGAATTATACGTTTTTAATTAAACGAATGAGATAATTGATTACATTTTATGCAAGTATTTGGGTTAAAACTTAAATTAACAATCAAAGTAGGAAAAATGAAAATAAATGTCTAATTGTATAACAACTATGTCTAGTACATCAAACAGGTACTTCATGAACATTACAGTCCAAACTCAAAAAACACTAACAAAAGTGGAACACTCAAAAAAGGTTTTTATAATGCGTTTTTGCATGACCAAATAAAGTGAATGTTTACAGAGCATAAGCTTTCACAAACCAACTTTTATATGAAACTTAATGAATATGTTTAGAGCCAAATATACCATTATAGAAAGAACATGTCATACGTGAACCATTGTATTGGTTAGTCAGTCTCCAAAGTATACTTTTGTGTGCAAGTTTCTAAAGACATTAAGGTTCTGGTAAAGTCTTATGAGAAATGCGTTATTATAATATTTTATTTCCAAAAAAAGTAAAATAATACATTTGTAATTCATATCACAAGTTTTTATTGTCATTAAATATATTGTGTATAAAATATTCTCACATCTTGTGCCAAAAAAATAATAATAATATAATATAATTTGCTTCATATCTTCAATCAAAGAAATAATAAATATTAATATGAAACAAGTGTTTGCTGACGTCATGTTGTACTTCAGAGAGACACCTCACCATTTGCTTTATGTCGAATATTGTTGTTATTAGGGAAGACATTGATATACATTGTGCTATAGTTGTTGACTTCTGAAACATATTTGAGGTGTCATATTTCATCACTTTGATCCATGCTGTTTTCAACAGAAGCCACAACATGACCTTTCACATCAATAATCCATAACCATTTCTATTAATTGGCCTTTCATAATTTTAGTCGTTAACAGATATAACATACGAAGATCACATTGTACGTAATTGCAAATGTACGGAGGTCAGCGATATCAACATACTTATTTTCACTAATCGTTTTCAATTTACCTGCATCTGGTGAGAACTTACGTGGTATGGAATGACGCCAAAACACAAAGAAAATTAACATTTACGTAATAAGTCATACCGAAACATTTTAACATCGCAGTCATGAGTAGGCGATATTTAATATTGGACAATAAAATACACTAATTATTTTCTATGTTTCAATGACCTTCTTTAAACTCGAGCTAAATATCAATCAACAAATACACACGTAGCCATATTCCAGGTTGCTTGCTCACTAATGCAAGTAATTTCAAACAAATTCAGGCATGTTCCAACAAAACAATCGTATGATCGTACAGTTAAAGCTATATTTCAAGATGAAATAATCGATAACTGATGTTTTGAAGATGTTATGGATCGACGACCAATGTTCTAATAAATTCATTATAAAATGATTATCAGTTGCAAGTCCCATTAATCAAGATGACATTGATAAACACCCCCTTATATCAAATTACATCGAACTAATAAATGTCCTTAAGTCTAATACAACAATTATTAAAGGAAACATTTCAAAGATAAAGTCCTATAATGGCTTAAAGTATAGATTTCCTCCTCTTCTCGATTATAAATAAAAATAAATAGCCTATAGACAATAATCGGATAAAAACTTTCTTCAGCCTCTGACTGATGAACGATGATATACCAAATCTCGGAGATCATTATTATCAATGGTTATTCAATAGTTATTTATGTCGAATCAACAGGAGAAAATGAAGGTTTATTTTACATTTTTTTGTCTTTTATTTTTCTGGTCGTGTCTACAATTAACTCTATCAATGACATCGCTTCATTTAGGCTGTAAAACCTTTTTGTCAGCCACAAGTATTATAATTGACTGACCATAATTTATGTGTTATATTGCAACAGTAGATGGTATCCCGGTCATAAACATTCATTCATATAAATTGTTAAATAACCAATCACAGTCTACACCGATGAGAGGACTTCGTATAACGTTCTCAGCATTTCATGTTATGTTAAGTTAAAAACTTGTACAATAGTCTACATGCGACATAAAATTTAGCAATATGACGAGCAGAGACAGTATTATCAGCACCGATAACACCCTGAAATGTCTTAGTATTACTGTTATGCATTATGCTGAAATAATATTACTGTCATATAAATCCTTGCTAAACGTTATAATTATGATATTTGAAAGGGACATAAGTATTCTGAGACATATGGGAACCAAAAAGGAAGTTTGAATTCAACAATTGAATTTAAATATTAAAATATTTAAAGATTTTTTGTTAATTGCATTCTCAGTGTGTATGCTTATTTTTTAAAAATAAATTTGCCTCTTTCTCATTCTTATCTTGATATCTGAACGCTGTGGCATGTGTCTTAAATGTTCTCTTATTATATTTAACAATGTCCTTTGTTAGTTCATTAAAATGTAAATCTTTGCAAGACTGCTCAATGAGAAAGAGATGAGACATTGAAATTCAAATCCCGATAGGTTGAAAACCAAATTGTATTAGTAATAGAAATATTAAAAGCAAAACATATGCATTGTACTTGACATGTAGCGGAAACAATTTTAAGTATGCAAACCAACAAAAAAAATATATTTCATACTTAGGCACTAATGGTTAACTGATGCGCTAATACAAGTATTACTAAATTTGGTTCTTTGACAACAATTTGCATAATCAATGAGATAATTACTACTCTTCTTATAAAAAGAATCGTCAATAAATTAATGTTTTATCTACCTGAACACATTGAATATTTTGTAGTAGGAATACAAAACGCAATAACAAAGTGTTGATGTGTATCAAAATTACAGTTTATTCCCCTGGAACACGGTTTTGTTTCAGCGGGTGTAATTAATAACATACGAGACATATAGCTTTGCAATAGCATAATGTAAGCTTTGTAAGCTTTTTCTTATACCGAGTTATGTTAGCTGAGTGTATATTTGATGGCCGCAACATGTTTCAATTATCTTGATAAAAGAAACTTAGAAGATGTTTTTATTTCTCTTGAATGTATTAATGAGCAGTATTCCGACATAATAAGTGTTGTTTTTTCTAAACCTTTTTATGTCATTACGTCATACAATATTATCTAATCAATATTTCATCCCCAGACGCTACTGTTAACACCGCCTGTCTACACCTCAACAAAATATTCAAAAACAATACTAACAAATGTCATTACTTTCTTAACCACTATTTGGATGAATCAATCATTCAGCTTTCGACAGTTGCTTACGTGCATCGTTTTCCATTCGTTTGAAAAACCATCAGTTTTTGACAATTGCCAAAAGTTATCATTAATAATTGTCTGATACCAACATATTGTAGACATAGTTGTAATAATATCCAATTTAATGATTCTAACAGATATTCATATACATTCAGATCTAACAAACCGTATTGCAGTCATAAATAAGTCTCACAAATTTTGGTTTTCAGCCATATCATCTCTCTTAACAGCAATATGATCATTTCTTTAATTATGCTTCACACAAAATTTACATAGACTAGATGGGAGCCCGTGCAAGCACGGGCTTTAGGTAATGACAATAAAGGGAAATAACCGCTGCGGGGAGTTTGGTCTATTTTTAGTTTTATCTAGAACTATTTTTAGACACAAAAAAAAAACAATATTTTTGTTGATTTTTGGCAGTTTTTGCAAATATCAAGAGGCTTTGTCAAAAAAAGAATTGTCAACTTGATATGCCGGTATATAGGTGCTCCAGCGACAAACAAAAGATTTATTCAAAGCTGTGCAGTTTCTTCCACAAAACAGGAAATTCGCAAATTTAATAATATAGATAGAAAGATTACGGAAGTAACAAATATTCAGCAATTGTAGAGTAATAACTTAATAAGTATTCACCGCTTAATGACATTGAGAATTACGCAGACAAATTATGTTACACACTGAAACTTTTGATATTTTGTGTTCAGCTATATCAAAATATAGAAAGTATACAAAACAGTTTAGAAGGTTTTAAAGATTAAAAGATATTTGTAGAATGCTAATAAATAAAACACTGAGACTTTAAATAAATAAATTCACACACGATATATGACTAAGTAAAACACTCACGGGCGATCATTATCAATGGCCATGGATTAAACAGTTTTCAGGACAACTTGTTTGAATTCGTGAATAATCCAAAATCATCTGAGATTATATAATTCTATCCTGCATTGCTATTTTAATATGCTTACAATGACACCTAGGATAGCTGCATATCTGGCACCTCCTTAACAATTTTCGATCATCATTCAAAAAGTGTGTGACATAGTAATTAATTGTCTTTGTTTTCAATTCAAATTCTACTGGAAAACATCTAGGTTTTTGTACGATGTAAAGGTACAAAATGACGATTCATTGAAAAAAATGGCACTTGTAATGAGAACAAACAAGTACCAAGAAGTACAGTAATAAAAACAAACAAGTACCAAGAAGTACAGTAATAAAAACAAACAAGTACCAAGAAGTACATGTAGTAAGCAATAGTAGAAATTCGGTTCAAATCTCACAATTACGCGTGTATTTGATATCTTAATGGTCTGTTAAAAATAGAAATTTTAAACTAGTCAAATTTTTTTAATTTGAATTACAAAACGAATTGAATTTTAAACAATACATCTGTAAAATAGGCTTTTGCTAAGATAAACATCAACGGATAATCTCCCCATTATTTTCACGAGAAACTTTTTTACTTTAAATCAGAGGAATCCGTATGATACACCACATTTACTATAATAATGTCAGACCACTCCGACACTTAACGTCAGGCCTTGTAAAGTGTGTCCTAAATATGGCTTTAATAAATAAATTCTCTGAGCTGATGTATTTGCTAGCACGCTCACCGACTGCTTAGCTCCAATTGTCGCTTCTTTCTTCCATTCTGGCTGTCCATTAATTCTGCGTGTTTCATATCAATTATCTTAGCAAGCTTTACTAAATAATTACAGATGTGGTTATAAATAGAATTTTGTTTTTTCATGATTTATTAGCTAATCAAAGAGCGCCAGACAGACATAGATCTATAGGCGGAAGTTCGTCGGACTTGTTTTAATATTACGACATTACTAATGAAACACCAAAATATCTTTTTAATCCACAATGTACGTTCCTCAAAAAATTCATGCAGGTGAAGAATTGTCCGCATTAATGAATCTCAAGGTGCCCTAACAATGAGTGTTTTCTTGTGTTATAGCGTATCAATTACTAGTTAAGTTATTGCATTTTTTACAAGACGAAATAGTTTTTTAAAAATAGTTCTGCTACTACGTATGGTGATAAAGATAATCCCATTCATTACCATCGATCTTTTAAACACATTTTAATTAAAGATAAAACAATAAATGCAAATTTGTATTTGCTTTCATTAAACGGTTTTATTACAACAAAATATCGCAACAAATAACCTCAGCGTTAATAAAAGATAGTCAAGAGGTTTTGATTTTGATGGTTGATAATAAACAAAATGTAATAGTCTAAAAATGTATGCAAAATAATATAAACTAAGACACTACTTTAGAATATTTATCACCTTTTAATTGGTCATTTTCAATGGACGTATGTTTTATACACCGTAGTCGCCTAATACTTTCCCGTCAATCTAATTGTGTGAGAAGGAAGGAAATGACTGTCAAATGTACATTATTATGTCTAACTACGTCAATATGACAGTAAATCCGGGAGTCTCCAATTAGCCAACTACTGCAAAGGTTACAAAGAATGGCGTCTAGCGGAAATGGATATCTTTTTGTAATACTAAAACTTTCATGCAAATTGTTTAATGTCACTATTGCTCTCGAATGGAATTTAACAAAGACACCCTGCTTTTTTTCACAGCTGTAATACTGCTAAAACAAGGCCAATTATATTATAACTTTATACATTTAGTGTACAAAATATCTAAAAGAGGTTCTACAACATGATAATTAAACACAAAGATGCTTATCAACTGAATAGGTGTAGATCCTTACCATATTATGACATTAAAAATATAAATGTCTCTAAATTGTAGTTAATAATATTGATAGTTATTGTTCGTTTTTTCTCAACTGTCAAAACATGAATAATTTCACGGTGAATGCGTTTGTTAAAATTATTGTCGTAATACACCCATGAGTTTCTGAAAGTGTGTATTATGATTGAGTAAAGCTTCTTATGCAGTATGATATGTTTTAGTCAACATATTTTTAATAACAATTAGGCCGCCAGTACAAAAACAATGCATTCAGTCACCGTGAAATTATTCAAGCTTTGACAGTTGAGAAAAAACGGACAATACAACAGGTCATTTAGTATGCTACAACAGTGAATTTTACATAACAGTAATAAACAACTTGGCAGGTAAATGTTTCCATACAGTATATTTACAAGAAGTAAATATAGACATTCATTGTTCATTGTAAGTGTTGCACAAATGATTATACCCAAGCTTACAAAACTTGGTTGAACCTACACATTCTGTCATATAACTAATTAATGTTTTGAAATATAAATAAACAATTCAATAATTGTCACATGAGATGTGGTTGATAATAAGGAACATATATTTAAAGTTTGAAGTCAATACATAAAGAAACAAAACAGTTGCAGCAAAAACAAGCATTTTTTAAAGAAAACTCTAAGTTCAAGGGGGGATAATTCTTAAAAAAATGTATTTGGAGTTATGAACCTTGTCACATGAGATGAGGTTGATAATACGGAACATATATTTAAAGTTTGAAGTCAATACCTACAGAAATAAAACAGTTGCATTAAAAACAAACATCTCTCAAAGAAAACTCTAAGTTCAAGGGGGGGATCATTCTGAATCTAAATAAGGAACACACAGTTACGGTGTATTTGCACAGAATTTTGATGGTAAAGATGGTTCATTGTCTTGAAAAGCACACCAATGGATAGATACAAATAGGAGAACATTTTATTTTTAGCATGTGAAATAAAACTCACCCACGTTCACAAACAACTTTTAATCATCATTAAATCTAAAATGATGTAACTTGTGACAAACATTTATCACTTAAACGTATCATATGAGTGATCTGTGTGCAGTCGTTTTCATTATTAATTTATGGTATATGTAATTGATTATTATTTCGACTTCAAACAATTATATTTCTATCTAGTTTATCAAGCTATCTCATAAATGTCGACAAATGTCACTATAATTGATTCTCTGAGGCTTTTAATCTAATTCAATATCTCATAGAAATGAACAAAACATATAACCTATATAAATGTCAGTCTATTTTAAAACTCTGTCATCAGTTTGTCATTTAATGTTTTGAGCGCAGGCTGGAGCCTGCACTCTTTATATGGAATGCGTTTTAAATATGTCTGTGCATATTTATAGTAAAGTTGTTAGAGTTTTAAGCCTTTTGTTAAAAGTGTGCTTCTTTAACATATATGAATGATTGTAAGTACACCTGTAGCTGACCATATTAGCAACGATGTTTTTATAAAGTCGCTAAGTTGTGGATTTTGTCTGGACAACTGTTCTTAAAAATATTCAGTTGACAAGTATTCTGCTTCAACAAAATATTCTTCATTTCCTGATTTAAATGCAGTCATCTTTTTTATGAATGTTGAAATTTTATAGATACGCTTTTATCCCCTAATTGACTGTCGATGATAATAAATAGATCACATACATAAGAGATAATGAAGTAAAGTGTGTCAAGTATTCATGATGTGATTCTAATTTCATGCTAAGCGCATCTAGCTAACTTAAGCGTTTTGTATGAGGAATTCGAATAAAGCATGCGCTTTGTGACAAGTATAACAAATATATAATATACGTATTAAGCATCTGGAGTTAAAATCAAATAAATGCACAATGTATCTGTACATACAGTACCCACCAAAAGTTTGGAGACATTTTCAGATTGTAAGACTATTGAATAGCTTTTAGCTAAAATTTGACAACTGTTTATTTTGAAATGCTTTGCAGTTTTGCATTATTGTTTTGGTGATCATTATTATTATAACGGAGACAACAAAATAGCATAAAAACTTAGTTATGGAAAAGTATTACAATAATCATGGTTTTGGAGGCTTTATGATGTCAGATGCTGAATCTTATAAAGTGTTGCATTCATGAAATTTGTTTTCATTTTATAACAAAACATACTTAAATATATTAGAAATAATGTTTCTACAAAAGTAATCGTCAAAATTCAAAAACTGTAGTAAATTTCTTTTGTCTCCAAACTTTTGGTGGGTACTGTAAGTACATGTTATGCAGCTTGAACATTTTAGTGTGTCCTTTACATTGTCTCAGATTACGTGACACAATCCATATTGGTTAATCCTAGTCCACGTTTTCTACATAAATTCTAGCTTTCTTGGAAAAATCATACATACTTTAAGTCACTATAATCCAATTGATACGATTTTAATATATTTTCAGTAAGGTTAGTTGATTGTTTCTGAAAATAATCATGTTCTCTGGGTTTAGTTCAAATATGTCTTTTTTACATTTCACAGTATTCTGGAAAACAAACTAAAGATATGCCAGTAATCATGTAGTAAACAGAATCTTTCTAAAATCATACTGGAAAATTTCTGTTACATGCAACAAATCTTTCAGCTGTCATGTTAAGAACATGAAATATCTCCATGATGAGTTAAAAACGAAATAATGTAATTATTGTAAGATGATTAAACTTCGAAAGTTACCACATTATATGATCCTACCATTTTTGATAATCACAAAGGCGCTTTGGTTCAAAATCTAAATTTAATATTCATGTTTATTAATAGAACAACAAAAGTATAATATCATATCTTTTATCTTTGACAACAACATTAAGACATAGGTATAGCAAAACAACGGTCGTCAATATCAATAGGTATAAAAATGCGTAACTTAGGGTTGAATTGAAAAAATACTCAGACGTAGTATATGCCATTCCGATCGCAATCCAATATATTGGATAACTGAATATGGTATTATGGCGTTCTGGAAATGTAGTCAAATTAATAAAATATGAAATTTCACTTGCCAAACATGACATTGTCTTCCAAGTTTTAATTTAGAAAGAATGATCATGTTACTGTATTGTTACTTTTGCAAGAAATAAAATTAAATTGTTATGGATATTGTAGTTATGTCAATTTTACAGAATTAACTGTCGATTTATGAAAAATGAATTTTTTTCTTGGGGAAACATCACTTATAACATGTAAATAAGTCATAATTTGTGTAGGCTCTGTGGTCTATCATAAAAAAGTTCATTAAAAGATTGTTTTTATCCTAAATTTCTTCTTTGCAAGATCAATCATCGATTTAATTACATTTGCTAGCATCTCTTCGTTTTTTCTAAACGCAATAAAAACACGCTAAATTATACTTCTAAAACGATATTAAATGACAATAAAATATTCTATTCTGAAAATGAAGTTATTAACCATAATGTTTCCATTACAAAGTTTTGACATAAATATGCATTTAATCTAGATCCCATGGGAATTGTTGTCTTTTACTATTGTGTATTACGATTTTAAATACTCCATTAAATGTAAAGTAGTTTGTATATATCTGGAACAATTTTATAAACATTTCTGCAAGTATGGCAATTGTAGGCTTTAATCAGTATAAATATAATAATAATTATATAATGGTTAATATAACATTGTTTGTTCTGAAATAGGACGTGAAATATATATATTGCACATTTAGTACTGGCTGGTAACGATATCGAAACAATGGTTGACTAAGTCATGATATGTAATAATAATTACTGACACTCATTCTGTACACAAACGGTCTGACTGACCTTTGTACGGAGACGCCGCGCATCACGGGTAAACTGTTTATTTACCTGAAAGCACGTGGCAATGTTTACATTCTAACAATTTACCCCCTTCAAGTAAAATGAACAAATAGAGTATGAATGTTGTGTATACTCAATAAAATTTGACTATCCAACCAACTATCCTCATCAAATTAAACTTTTTAACTGGAAGTTAAACCTTCATCATAACGTGTTTACATCTGTCATTTTTACACAATAATTTGAAATCGAAAGTAGAGTACACGGTTTAACTATGTACCTATACCTACAGAGGTTCAAAAGTACTTAGTATATACAGATTTATATTCCTGTAGCTATAAGCGGTCATTATTTTACATTTTAAAAGTTACATTTGGCGTAAAAATGACAACAAAGTAATTCACAACAACTTCTTTGATATTTCCTGTATTCATACGCGGAACTACTTGACGCGGAAGTAAATTGCGGATGATTGGTGGGTCGTTATGCGTCTTAGTATAGAGGTGATATCTTCACCGTCTATGTATAGAATGACTGACACTAGATAAAATTTTGACGTTATTACCGTACCTTCGATACTTTTAAAGTAATTCAAAGAATTACAAACCTCATAGGTCAGCAACAAAGTGCAACTTTAATAGTAATAAACTGTATTATTTATTTACACCTAAAGTGTTCTGTTCACTTCGAAAAATCATTTTAGCATCGTATTTCCTGTTATATCTAATAGATTTTTAAGTTATAAAGATAACTCGAAATAATTCTTCTTAAATTGAAAATTGATTTTAACAACAGAATAGAAAATGTAGTTGCAGATTTAAAAAAATACAAATAGGCTAGCAGATGATAAATACAACAATGAGAAAGATAACATGCAATTTGTCATCATTTACTTTTTTTAAATTGGCAAATCAAAAAAGTAAGTTAAGTGTCAAAATAATTTATATGTTTACATGTTTTACATGTTTTCTTCCTGACGAATATGTATCCAAAGAACTGAAATGTAGGAAGTTGTCACAATTATATTAAACAGTCTAACTGATTACTTAACGATTTAATTCAATTTTGGGGGGAATTACCAAATATATAGCAATACGTATCCGATACACCAAGATGTTAATTAAAGTACACACCGTAATGCATCCTGCCGTTTATTGTTTTTCGAACAACCAAAGGCCAGATTAGTGAATCTTATTACGGTGAATGGTGATTACAAAGCAAACGAGACTCTCTCAGGGAAAATCCTGTCCCTGTTTTGACTTTTGATAGAAAATTAAACATATGTTCTTATCAAGAAATCTGGATGAAAATTTACTGGAGTTATGCGCATACTCAGATCTACAACTGTTTACAAATTGAGCGAAATGAAAAAGAAATACTAAGTATTTTTCATGAAGTATTACTGCTAATTCAAGCATTTGGGTTTTTTAAATTAAATACCAAAACAAAATCATATCGTGTAGTCTCATTCTGGGTGACATGATAAATTATCTGGCGAATTCCTATAAACAATTAGAAAACAATTAAAGACAACAGATAGTAATTTACAATAATCTTATTTCTGTCATATGCAAAATGTAACAAACATGATTATAAGGCAAGGATGTTATTAGATGAAAGGTTCAATAATTGCTGATTTTAAGATGATAAATTATGGGTTTGGCACGATGACACAGATAAACACCATATTGTATAAAATATATCTAATCAAGAAACGTCTTCAAGTCTTAGACACAATTATTAACGAAAGCATTCTGGAGATCTAAGCCCTATGACGTCTTGAAGTATATTTTGTTCTTTTTTTGTGATAATTAAAAAAGCAAATAAACTACAAAGAGCTCTGCTAAAGACTTTCTTACTGATGAACGATGACGTTCCATTCTTTTAGATAATAATTCATCATTGGTCATAGCAGCGATAATATGAATCGTCATTACTCGCAGTTATAGTCCATATATCTGTCGGTTCGTGTCTGCAAGTGAAACAATGATATTGCTCAATTAGTAAAACTTTTGTCATATGTAATAAGTATAATTGATTGTCCAGCGGAAGTTTTTAGTCATCTAACTCAGAGTGAACTAGAATCTTTGAACGTCTGGTGTCCGCCGTCGGTCAAAAGTTATTTGTGGATTCTCTTGCGGTCACATTTTTTGTCTCTATTTTCCTCAAACTTTTTAAGGCTGCTTGTCTACTTGTATAAGGCTGTTTTGATTACTTTTACGTCGACTATAGGTCTCCTGGAATCAAAAGTAGGTCATGCAGCCTTCAATGGTACTCGGGTGAGCGATAAAGGGCCATAATGGCCGTCTTGTGTCTGTACACCATTGACTGTCAAAGTAGAATAAAAAAAACGTTAAAGTCACATAAATCTGATATGTCAGGCGATATGTTGTCAAACTTTTATTCTTATTCTTTAATTCTTATTAAAGAATCGTAAGTTTAGCTTGATTTAAACATATTTTGGAGATGGTCTCATAACTGATTTGTTCTTAATTTAATAATAATTAATGTAAATCCAATCCAGGTTTTTATTTTTTTTAATTTATACTGGGTTTAACGCCGTCTCAACACGTTGTTTTTTACGGCGTCAAGCGCTCATAACCTAGCTTTCCAGGACCCCTGTCCCCTTGTCTATAAACCAGTACTAACTTGCCCTTCCTCAAAGCCGGAAACTTCTACATATACCTAATTAATGGAGGAAAAATGAAAGAACTGTCAAATTTTCATGTAAGATAACCTTTCCGGGAGGTTGTATACAGATATAATGTGTGTTGTATTTTACGTAAATGTTGTGGAGAGTTACTTATGTATCCATATTATTATCATCAACATCTTATTCATATACGTACAACGCCGTTGAATATGTACGATAGAAATGTGCGTTTTATCAGCTTAAAAAATCAGCCTGAGTTTAAAAAGTTCAAGCATCTCGACTTCTGTTGGCTCAATACAGAAAAAGTGCATTTATCTATAAAAGCAGCTACAGCTTCATGACTACAAATCTCATATATGAAATCACATGCTTAATACGTTTACTAAAACGAACAATGTGTGATGAAAACCTAAATAATGGAGCATGGAATTTTTCCAGAATTCAAATTAATGATTTTTTACCAGCGGTACAAACAAAACAGAACAGAACCGATCTTTATTTCACCTTCGTAAATACTTACAGTATGGGGTACAAAATATAAAATTATATATTAAATAAGAAGTAAATGGACCGACATGTACCGTTACAATGAAAAGTGTGCAATGAATTATACAAATACGTTTGTAGCACGTCATAATTAGCAATAAACAAAATAAAAGTAATAACTTCAATATTTTCATTCAAGATAACAATTTTTCTTTGAAATATCAGTACCACGGAACAATTCACAAAGAACATAACATTACGTTACTGACTTCAGTACTAGTTGAAATGATTGATCATACTTGTACTTTTTTTAAGAAAGAAAACATATATTATATCTAACAACCCTCTGACAATGAAATAACTCAACTAGTAGTTGTGGATTGACAGAATGATGCTGAACAAGTCATATTAGCAAAGAAGAACAACAATGTTTACTGTTATTTCTACAGTAGCGTATATCTATCATTACTTCATCATAAAATGCATTGAGGCAAAATGTTAATTGGTAGTCATCATGTTGTCTGTACATACCAATACTTTATCTCTATATTTCTACATTGTATATATATATAACATCAGACATATCTCTATTCATTTTAAGCATACTTATTACTGCAACAAAGTATGGGTTATGTATGATTGTGTAATTAACAGAGTTTACAGCATCTTGTTACAATTATCATGAAATATATGAAATCACAGACTGAACTTTTTCCTGAATCCTACTAAATATCTGACTTAAAAAGAATCTTGAAAGTAATAAGTTACAAAAAGCAGCTATTGTCCATTTTACTGCCAATATTAGCACTTTGACTGGTTAATTTGTATTTCCAAAATATAAAACGAGACTGATACTTGACAACACGCTGTTGTAAAACAATTCGTATAAGCAAAAAAACATAACAATGTTTCTGTTATTTCAACAGTAGCGTATATCTATCATTACTTCATCCTAAACTGCATTGAAGCAAGATGTTAATGGGTTAAACAGTCATCATGCTGAATTCTTTATCGGAATGTATTTATACGTATATACAGAATATATATCAGAAATTTCTAAGCAACTTAAAACATCTTCATTACTATGATTAGGCTTTAATTAAATGTAATAAAAGTGACAGAATTGACTGTACTTTCTTACCATAGTCATACTTTAATAGAGCATTACTTCATAATACAAAGGTATATGAAATAGTCTACGTTAGCTAGAGTTTAGCTACGCTACCAGATTGGATAGTTTCCTTAACGATTGCTTACAAAAAATTATCAGTTGACAGGTGTGATCAATTTTCTAAAGGTTAAAGGTCTGTAAAGTGTTTACATCAGGAAATTGTCTGTCAATATTTATAAAGATTAGATATACACCGGGATGATGAAGCGAGAATATTAATTGAAGTCTGTTAATTTATTTATGAACGTAGTCTTAAGTAACTTTGTGCCTAACTTAAACTGGTTAGATACTACTTTTATTATATTAGTATGCTAATTATCAACTGATAGAATAGTGAGTTTTCTAATTTCTTCATAAAGCGTGTGGGGTAGTTTTTCAAAAAAAAACATGCGCCGGTAAATGAATTAATTTTTGAATGCTTTTTCGTGATGTGTATTTATAGTAAGAAAAAACAACCAAATGAAATCAATGAAATTGTTTAAAACGTGTTCTGTTTTGATATAGTCGTTTCTATTGTGAACAGACGGTATTTCCTTTGCATTATCAACAATTTATCATTTTAACAGAACTTAGTCAAGTCCTAACTCAGGGTCAGATTGTTCAAATTAAACACAAAAATACTTCTAATGAACATATTCTCTTATGTTAAAATCAAATTTCAAATGTTAACCAGAGCCTTCTATACATCATCTTAGCTTATTATGTACGTGTTAGTCAAAGCATGTTTGCGTAAAACTCTTGTTTGGGTATATAAGACTGAACAGGTCGTCTACGTAAACATTGCGTATATAAACATAGCCAGTTTCATTACACACCAATATTTAGGGGTGTATTATTTTTTTCAGTTTTATAGTTTAGTTATTTGACACTTTGTTTATAAACATACCATTATCTAAAATTTAAAATCAGCAAATTAGTAGAGCAGCAGAAGCCTAAAAAGTGGCTTATTTAAGGAGTTAGGTCGCCCAAAAAGGTAACAAGCTACAACATATACCAAAATGTTCGGAAGACATTGTAGTTTTATGAAACCCGTATAAAAAGTGCTGACCTTGGGTGCAACCTTTTCAAAAATTAAGGTCAAGGTCACACTATTATGAATTTGAAGTCAATAAGTCGAGTTATATAAATCATTATTTACATCTGAACCAATTGACTGAATTACAAACAGTTGTAATATAATAATTGCTAATAGAATTAACTTTAATTATAATTACTCTTAGCAGAAGAATAGGTCAAGGTCAAGGTCATTTCAAGGTCAAATAATACAATTTTCGTGAAAAAATCTAAATTTTGCCGATATTTATGTCTGTTATCATTCAATTGTTGATCAAATTAACTCACAAGTTTAATTGATTAGCACAGTTTTTATTCAGCTGTCTTTTGGTACCAAACATGTTGATATTCTATTTTAAAAAATGCGAAAAAAACCCGAAACAGTAGAACAGGTATTCCGATTTTCATCTTTGAAAACACAATCTGCTCAGGTAAGTGTCAATTCCTGTCATATTACATTGTAATTATATTTCTTTAATAGCAATAAGGTAAATAATTAATATAAAAAACATTATCATATATCTTTTCATATTAGCCACATTTCAATATAAAAAACATACGATGGATTGTCAGAGGAGATTCTTGTAGTAACACCTAAAAGTAATCAGGCAGGAAAATTTAAAAATGTTAATGATGCTGTTCTAGGTACATTTTATGTGGATTTAGCTTTCGATTTCCATTTAATGATTTCCATTTTTAAAGAATTGCATTTTTAAAATAATTTTTATCATTAAAAAGGCTGAACTTAAATCGTGTGTTAAATACTTTAAAACATAACCAGTTTTCGGATAATACATATCGGATATTTGTCTAATACATGTACAGCCATTGCAGCTTCCTTTTTAAAGCATCTTCAGTCACTATCCACGAAGGTATCACACATATTATTACTTATTTGTATATATATGGATATTTAGAAATTATTGCAGTATCACTCATTTCGGATAAAGTATTTCGGATAAATGATAACATTTTTTTTCAAACTGTCTGTTTTGGTATGTTGCTTCGTTGTTGTTACCTTTCCAAAACTATGATGTTAATTTAATTTTGACCAAACTATTCACCATTTTTACTAAAACATTTTCATTCTTATTCGGCAGACTTTTACAGTGCTTCACTATGAAAAGCCAAGCACTAGTCCTAGACCAGAGTTGATTCCATCACCAAGACACTACAACGAGAAAGCACTGGCACCAGAGTCCTCAAACTCGTTAAATAAACACATATATAAATTTATTGTCTTCAAATACAATTAAAAATCGGCTCTGCATACATTACCGTGTATGAGTTATAACTATACTTTTCATTATAAAATTTACATGGTATTGAACCATTTTTACTGTGGGTACGGTCTGGCAGATTGTTGTAAACCTTTCTGAATATATTTGTAAATATCGGTCTCAATTTGTATTAAATATTTCTTTACAAAACTGACTATTCAAAAACTTTATATCTAAAATGGTTATCATGAAATTAATCGAAATTTCAATATCATCGTTTTCAGCGATTGAGAAACATTGTTCACTTCCAGTTTTATCTAGACAAATTAACCGACGTAAACTGATGCGTTGATAAACTCATCGAGACTTTTCCCTTACCTTGTCAATGAAGCGTGCAAAATTTAAACCCAATTGGACCTGCCGCCTAGGTTAACATACACATGTCACAAGTTCTATAAATACATGTAGAAAATATACGTGGTTATATTACCAGGGAACCAGGTTAAGTAAAACCGGAAGTCAGTAGTGTCGTGAAAACTAGTGATACTGAAATTATTGTAAATTTTATGAAAACAGTATAAAACTTGAAACTTTGCATGGTGTTAGAAAAAGGTTAAACTTTAAATCAAGATCGACATTTTCTTTCAGATACAGGTCGAATTGAAGAAAAACGGTTAGGACCATACGCACCGTAGAAAATGTTCAATACCATGTATATTATATATAAGGTAGTGTACATGTATGTATGCACTGTATATAGGGACTTGCGCATTATTTTATGTTCATAAGATATGGACTCTGGTGCCAGTGCGAGATAGACATTCCAGAACCTCAGTCAACTAAATTATTAAGACTTAAAAATCTTCTGTATAACTTTGTAAAATTAGGCATGTTTTGTGATGATATATATGAAGGTACATGGAGTGTTTACCATTCCAAGACCACGTCTGATGTTCTCCATGAAAAATCAGATATTGTATATAACCCAATTCTTTCAGTACAGCCTAAAAATTATGATACCATATACACAACACTTAAAAGTTGTAAAAGCAGCCATCGTCTTTGATATGGGTCTTTTGACCAAAGCCATTGAAATTCTGTGGACAAGTCCCCCTGATTACTGGGCATTATTCCACTTGACGGGGGAATGTATTATTTGGTAATGTGCTTATTTGCTGGAATAGGCCATGTGTATGGCGATATGAGTCTCAAAGCTCTTCTTCCTTACTCTGAGGCATTTGCATCTAAAACATCAGATAACATTCTAGCTGGTTATAATTTGACCCAGGATTAAGGGCTTTTTTATAATCGATGAAGTTCTTTCTTCACTATTCCTTTGCAATTTCAGAAGCTGGTGTGATGTAAATGGCCACACATTGTTCTTTGACAATCATTATATACTAGACAATGACAATGGTATACAATTTTTTGACAATACTGTGATACCCTGGCTTACAGAGTTCCGCAATCCAGGGAGAGAGACCTCACCAACATTTGCCTTTTGGGATGATTATTTAGAGAATGTGTTATAGCCATTTAAGGTTTATCTTAGTGCTTCTAGACATACTCTGTTTGACGCATATGAGTATAGTCAGTCTCTGTTTTTGCCTTTCTTTTTTGTATCTAACCGATCAACATAAAAAATTATGCTCGATACGTGTCTTATTTGGTGTTGAGCATGCAACGTCTCCCATGTTTTGTTCGAGAAAACTTCGATAGTGGTCATTTTATGGCTAACATTTCAAAAGGTGTATTAAATTATTTTTGGATTTTTTTAGAAGTCACGGAAAACAAAGCTCTTGAATCAAATGGTGGGTTATAGGACTGACTCATCGTGACGAAGCCTTAAAGAGATGGTTTATGTCTCGACCAAGTTCAGCTAAATTTTCTAAGTCTTTTATAAACATAGATGATACAGATAGGGATTTATCCCATCATTCAGATAACCATACACATCGTAATATTTACAATGATGTTATAAATAAAATATCAGGTCAATTCAATCATACATTTATCGACGCGTTCTCTTTGAACTATTCCTCTTTGAAAATAATCAAATTTTCGACAGGAGTTTCTGTTTCTCTAGAATCTGAGGCCGTTATTTTGAATTGTCATAGTAGAGGTAGATTTTGTCCTTTGTCACAAAACGTTTTGTTACTCCTGTTGGTAATGACCAGCAAGTTAAGAGTTTTAATGATCCCTTTCCAAGAACATCTTTGAACAACAAAATATTAACTAAACGTAAATCCGGCGTTAGTGACCTCAAAATGGATGGGGAAGAATTATATATGAGATTGTTGGCTATTAACACATTTAAGGTGGTGCCATTCCAGATATCTGTAATAGAATACTATAGTTTGTACATTGCCGATAATTGTGTTTCACTATTACAACGTGGTATTGAAATTGTTGTCATTGGTGGTCTTGAAAAGAAAGTTTATAAGATAACAATTAATGCAGTGTATATATAATCTGATCTGGTCACAGAACACGAAGAAGCTAATAATGTTATGGTATTAGATGCTTAATATGATTGCCTCAATGGAAGTCATACCATTTGCGTCTTGAGTCCTGACACTGACGTCTTTGTTTTGCTTCTTCATTATTTTCATGTCATTGGTTGTTCTGACTTATATTTCCAGACAGGCAGAAAAACAGTTACGTTTACAATGAACCCTTTACTCCCGTACATAATATAATTTCAGCAATTACAATAACACAAGTCAATCTTCTCCCCCTATTTTATTGCATATCTGGCTGTGACACTTCTAGTTTTATTTTTGGAATTGGTAAAACGTCAGTGTTTAAAATCTTAATAAACAACCCTATAAAATATTCAGATATGGCTAGCATTGGTAATTCACCTGATCTGACTTGTGACCAAATAGCAGTTTCTACAAATTTGTTGATTCTTTGTATGGGGATCAAGATTGTAAATAATTGGATAAATTAAGAGTACAATTTTTTTTCAAAATAAACATGTCAAGCTAAGGCGTTTACCACCTACAGATGATAGTTTTGTTCTTCATCTTCAACGTTGTCTACTACCTCTCTTGGTTTGGAAAAACGCTCTGATTACAACTTATGAACTCCATGTAGTATCAGATTATGGTTACTCTGTTAATGAGAAAGATTAGTAAGCGCCATTATGATGCAACAAACATCAGCAGTCCCTGAATTGCTGAGTGATGTTGCTTGTAATTGTAATGATATGTGTGACAACAACTTTGCTTGTGAATCAATTCTGCAACCATGCACTGTATGTAGCCTGTTGTTTCTAAGCTAACTCAAGTAACCTGCAATGCTACAGGAACGTATACATTGCACTTTCAAACACTGAATAAGTATGTAGGTGTATAGACAAAGTATGTAAGTCCTTCATTAAGCATTGGATCATTGAAACAGTGTTGTAAATTGATGACAACCACATATTGTTTATAAAAATAATATAACATGTATAAAACTTTTTACTATAATTTACTTATTGGTGTCATTTTTGAAGTTCAATTAAGTTTTTATTTTTCAAAATGATCTTATATTACAGTTGTTCATGTATCAGAAATGACAGACTAAGATGATTAACACATAGTATCGTGGATATCTATGTATTTTTACATCTATTTAATTAAAAATGAGTTTTCATAAATGTACACATGATAAAGAATGAACAAATTTCATCAGTACCTTGGCGACATATCTTTTTTTTATTTTTCTAATTACAATCATTTAAATACATGACTTATGACAACTGTTTCATACAAATCTGGTAATTATTGGTTGTTGTAATGAAACTATTTAAAAGTTATTCGTGAAGTATCATCTTATTAATTTATTGCTGTATACAGATATAAAAATTCAAAAAACAACAAATTTATCTACTTTTGCGGTTTTGACCTTAAAATGACATTGACCTTGACCTAGTTTTATATGAGCATTCTAATGATGCTATAACTTGAATACTTGTATTTAAAAATATAAAGTTATATTATGATGCTACAAATGTTTGAGAAACAAGATAATGAAACAACATAACATGCCATTGCAAAGCTCATTAGTTGTCCATGACTTGACCTTAATTGAATAATTACTGTAGTACTGCTTCCGCTTTTAAGCACACGCTATATTTTATTAGATAAAAAAATATTTGATATCAAATAAAATTAATGAAAAACTGTACTTATGCATAATATTAGTGATCTAATTTGATCAACAATGGGTTATTAGGAGGCATAAACATTGGCTAAATCATGATTTTCATGAAAATTATACAATTTGACCTTGAAATGACCTTGGCATTGACCTAGTTTTATATGAGCATTAAAATGATGCTATAACTTGAATACTTATATATAAAAATATAAAGTTATATTATGATGCTACAAATGTTTGAGAAACAAAACAATGAAACAACAAAACATGTCATAGCAAAGCTCATTAGTTGACCTCAATTGATGAATTACTGTGGTACTGTTTCCGCATTAAAAGCACTCTGTATTTTATAAAATATGGTAATATTTGATATCAAAATACAGCATATGAAAAACTGTACTTACAAATAAAACTTGTGAGTAAATTTGATCATTAATTGAATGATAAAAGACATAAATATCGGCAAAATTTAGATTTTTTCACGAAAATTGTATTATTTGACCTTGAAATGACCTTGACCTTGACCTATTCTTCTGCTAAGAGTAATTATAATTAAAGTTTATTCTATTAGCAATTATTATATTACAACTGTTTGTAATTCAGTCAATTGGTTCAGTTGTAAATTATGATTTATATTACTCAACTTATTGTCTTCAAATTCATTCTTGTGTGACCTTGACCTTAATTTTTGAAAAGGTTGCACCCAAGGTCAGCACTTTTTATACGGGTTTCATAAAATTGAAACATTTCGGTATATGTTGTAGCTTGTTACCTTTTTGGGCGACCTTTGGTAGAAAAATCAGCATTCTGCTGCTCTACTAAAATACAGTATTTAAATAAATGTTATATATCAAAGTTGTATGTTTTAATCCGTAAAATGGTGTTCATGGATCAGCTTATTCACCTACTCAGTGGAAAAGTCCAATGTTTAAGGTAAAAAACACGCATACGACCTGTATGCTCTTTTACAATAATATTTTACTTTCGACTTTCTAGAAAAACTAAAAGCAGTCCTAAGGCATATCATCACTAATTAGAGATGCAATATTGCTTAATTTTAGCGGTTGGGCAAAAACGCATTCAACAGAGACATTAGTTCATTGACTCATTGACATCAACAGACTCGTCAGTGTGTAATGTTTGTTTTATTACAAAACTTTGTGTTTATATCGCCTGCTTATGCGGAAATGTAAGAGCTTAGCAGCAGCACGTACAAACTTTCTATAATATAAACAGGCTTCACTATCCTTATGTCATCTATTAGATTACGATACTCACATGATATTTACACGTACAGAACAACGCTGTACTTAGTAATAATGTACACAATTTTTAGCTCAGACATGTCTAATCTAAATTCTTCTTCTTGGCTGCCATATTGGATTGGGTATATGCATTGCGATTACATGGAGAGAGACAGACACTCAATATCAAAACTGAAAAACATGATATAATGATAAAAATACTAGTAGACTGCTTTTTTATTTCAAAAGCATAGAAAACCCCAATCAGTTTAACAAAAAGTCTCACAAAAAGCAAACTGCGTCAAAGCATTAAACCGCACACAATCAATCCATTTTCATCAATTTTCATTGCTTTAATTATCGCCATGATTTCTACGTTCATATATCAGATATGACAATCTATGGATATAAGAATTGATTAAAACATGTAACGGTGGAAGATTAATTGAAAATCACAGACATCATACCGTTTGATGTCTATGTAATAAAAAGTTTTCAATGAAGGTCAGAGCTATTCACCATCTGTTTTCAGTCAATCCAGAGATATTTCTGAGCTAAGCAAGAAATGTATCGATAAAAACCCAGGGCATTCAATATTCACACAATTAGAGACAAAACCCGACTTAATTACCATTTTAATTCTATTCATCGTTTTTTATGATTTAGTTGCCATACCAACGCATTGCTGTGGTTTCACATCCGGCGTACGATAATTTACGAGACTAGAGGGAAATTTGTAATTGCTTATCATTCCCCGTGGATCGTTTTCTCGTGCATCATAAATGGTAGCGACTAATTAAAGCGCTATCTTTAATCATAAAGCATATAACTTGACAAATCCAGTCTGGTTAATAGTATTGATTATTCCTGTCAGACGCGTTCCAGTACCCGTCCTTATAATTGATATCATACAATCAGGGACAACAATATTAAAGAAAAACATCAGACGGTTTAAATACAGAAACTGCAGTAGTCGAAGTGGTCAGAAGAACGCTAATGTAAACAGATAACTATTACAAAATGCGACGGACATGTCATGGACTTCTACGTGGTGACGACAGAAGTTTCATTAGGTTAATTCGTATGGTAAATGTGTACAGATTTGATCGCAAATTGAATTGCATACTACCTTTTAGGTCATATATGGGTTGATAAAGCTCAATTGCCATCAAATACTTTTATTTTAATAATGAGCAATTTAAATATTAAATACACAACTTCACTTTGTATTTTTTTGAAATCACCATACATGTATTTCATTTCCCTTTTTATTTTAAAAGGTAATAAACATCATACAGTTTACCTTTCCTGTAGAATACGGTAACTTTCATAAAAGTAATTAAATGTTTCTGTTTATAATGTTATTTATCAATTAGATTTTACATTGCTTTAATATTAGCACGTTTATGTTATAGGTGGGAGCAGTGGCCCAGTGGTAGGACGCGCGCTTAGGGATCGAGAGGTCCTGGGTTAGAATCCCACCAGGGGCACTGGGTGGTATAATTCCGCTGCGCCAATTTGTCGGCTGCACTACTAAGCAGAGTAAAAAGACTCCCCAGGGAGATTGATAGATAGATACCAGTAGCCCAGTGACCAGGGGTAATTGCTGTAAAGTCGGTGAACATGCGTAAGCATGAAACTTAGACTATAAAATGTAATTAATTAATTAATTAAGTTATATAAGAAGATTGACTCGTCTGGACCTTTCTAAAAGTGCCCACTTTCCATTCCACAAGAAGCCGAAAATCGAATTCGGGATTTCAAATTCTAAATCTTGCGCTCTACAAATGAACCACTGATATGACTCGGTAGCCAGACATGTAATACAATAGTTTGAATATCTTAACTATCTGACACTTGATATAAATAAATGTGTATTTTAAAAGTAAACAGAACCTTTACAGTATTCACATTTTTTTTAATATTTTGAATTGAATGTTCTGTAACTCCATAACAAAGCCAAAACTGGTTTCACGAAATATTTGATGTTTGTAGTAATGTATAATTTATCAAGCAATATCCTCCTTTGCAATGGTATTTTCTAGCAAGAGCAACACAATCTTACTTTATAAATTTCATTGCGTAAGTTTGGAACGTTTTATTGAAATTTATTGAGTTATCCCACCAAAAACCCTACTCATGATGATCACACAGTCATCAGACATATTCAATTATACATTGACGCTAATGTCACATCTTTAACTTTCAACTCTCGGCATACGGAAACATCAAAATAACAAACAACTTCCTCGTTAGGTGTTGTTCCTTTATCTTCAAAAAAGTGTAAAGCATTCTAGTACAAAACAAGGGACAATTTTATAGTCGAAAGTGTTTAAAAGGAGATCCATCTACTTATGCATCTACAGAGTAAACATCTTTCATTTATCTTCAATTGAGAAAATTTTCATCACATTTCTAGACAGCATTAAAAAGCTTTAATGTATCAAAATCGTTGATCTGTCTTTAGGGATATTTTTTAACTTTTACCTATAGTAATCAAATTAACAAAATGTATCTCAATGAAATAGGCTCATTTTGACCCGTCACGTTTGAATATATACTAATGATTGCTTAGACAAATGTAGGAACCATCTACGTGTTATATCTTTGTCTGTCAATAAAATCAATTACTGTACATATATAATGTTCATACATAGGATGATAAACAATTAAAATAGAACAAAATATATATACATTTATATGTATCATTTTATTAAGAAACAGCTGACATATGACTATACACTGAATGTCTTATGTACTATTGTTTTACTGACTGGGTCAGCATATAGCAAATTTGACTGACAAACATTTAAGGAATGAATTCAAAGAAACTGACTTTCATAGAAAAATAAATGTCACTTTTGGTGATAGCTAATTTGCATAAAGGCTGAAGTCTTTATGCTGAAATTAGCTATCACCAAAATGACATTTATTTTTCGATGAAAGTCAGTTTCTATGAATTCATTCCTTATAATTACAACCTTTCTGGGCGAAATTTGCGTTGCTATCAAGAACTATATTTCAGTGCGTAAAGCCGAATGCATTGTAGTGCGGAATAATCTTAGTCGTACACGGGTCTTTCATGCCAGCCGTCGGCCATTTTGTTCTCCGCTTCGATGCAATTTTTCAAGGGTTTAATGTCATAACAGAACCAATTATGCAAAGAAATGTAAGTAATTGGATTTTAATTTGTATAAAAAGAGCACTAAAAAGGAAAACCAAGATTGTGTGGCTTTAAAAAAACGTGTAAACAAGTTGAAAGTTTTACGCTTTTCCCGTGCGTTTATCAAGGTCAAGGTCAACTAGCTATTTATAGTAAAGATAAAAGTGAAACTGAAATGTTTATTTCGGTTAACATTTATTTCTTATTTTATTTTCAATATGATATTGTCGGACCATTTTTCATGATGTATTCGTTTGAGTTTTCGATGATTTACTTCTTTTATTGACATGCATAGCTTTTGTTTTGCGTGTGACAGCGCTAAAATAGATTTTTCATTCATGAAATTAGTACCGGCATGACGTAATTTAAAGTCATGAACATTAATGAATTCTTGTTGGCAACTGCGTTTATACGGAAATGAAAACACATTTTTTCAAGTCACGTGTTCACTTTTGTCCAATCAAATTGTATTATTTCGTTTAGGTTGTAATTATTTAAATCATATATGTATGTGATACATATGTGATTTAAATGTTTGTCAGTCAAATTTGCTACAATATAGCTGGTCTTGTCCGTAAAACAATAGTACATATAACATAACCAATGTTGTGACCATTTCTTTTAGGTTTGCAATGCCATGCATCGACAATAAACTATATATTTACAGAAATGATCATTTTAATAAATAGTTTATATTTTTAAGCATTTGCTATAGCATTGATAATTATTATGAGAATATGATGTTTAGTTTACTCATTTGAATAATGTAAATACACAGTAGAGTTACCGGTACAGCTGTCAAAGCCAGTTTTTTGACCAGTATATTAGCCAACACAATTTGCTCTTCCATAGTTGTCTGTACAATGAAACTTTTTTACGGGTTAGGGAAATGGATAAGATATGGTACCATTGGCTATTTGTGATACAGGTGTGTAACACGGTCAGTATTTGATGACTTTTCACTCTGTTTATTATTGGTGACTCACTAGGCTAATTGACTATACATTATTCATGGTACGCTACTGGTCGTATTACTGAACAGTGAATATGACTATTTATATTTCAAACAAAATGAACCCTGCATAGCGCCGACTATCTTTTAAAGATATTTCTTGCTTGAAGAAGTGAATTGTGTTTCACTTTACGTTCAACTCGTCAATGAAGAAAATCCGAGATATTAACAAAATGTCAGAATTTTTATTTACCCAGAGTATTTTTTAAGAGACTTTAATATCATATCTTGCACATTCTTTTCAAACTTTCAAACCTCTCTTAGCAACGATTTTCATCCTTAAAGAATACATTGAATTCGACAACTCTTTTCACCCATCTAACTATATTAACCAAGATTTATATTTACCTATTTCGATATTCATTTGATATTAAAAATCCAATGTTCAACTTCCTATGTTAAGTTAGCTAAGACTATTTTTTATTAATATTTAATTAGTATTATTTGTTAACATGCTAGTTATATAAGAGAGGTAACTAGATTGGCCGTGTAATAAACCAAATAACAGTTAGTGCCCTTTGAAACATAATGAAAAACAATCGTATAGTAATTAAGATTCATAGGGTGTTACAAAACTATCTTCTTTTCAAATAGTCACAATATTCAGCGTCTTTTTAGTTTGAAACATCATACAGGGAACAAATGTATGCTCTTTATCAGAGTATATTTTTATCTACAAAATGCTCTAATACGCGTATCAATTGACTGTGTTGTGATTTCGTCTTTCTTTTTTATTAGCGAAATAAGGGTATGGGTATGGCTTTTTACCTACATTCGCAGAAACTTGTTAAACCTCAACGCGAGACATAATACTTACATTGAAAATAGAATCAGATAGCATGTAGCAGCTTATCTTAACATCCAATACTCAATACTCCGGCATTACAAAGCAACATGACTGTATGCATGCTTGATCTAGTTGTATTTAGATTGTATGTACTTAATAAAATTAAAGTGAAATGAAAGATTTTAGTAAAACTTGTTTCAATATTTTATTCATCAATTCAACGTCACTTGATTTTAAATTAATGATTATTAATCACAGAATGTAAACTTTTCACGTAGTTATATTTAGTACTGCATTATTAATAATGAAATTGATTATCAATTCTATATAAATATTTGATTTTGGTAGACCTTATATCATCAAGTCAGATAATGTCACAGGTTATTATGTCCACTATTTTTGTAATGAGACTTTTTCGCACTCCAACAAATATACAAGCGTTAATATACAAATATACACAAATAAGATACATAGTACTAACTATAACAGAATCAGTATACAAATATCTAAATGTTACATAAAAATAATGAAGAAATTATGATAAAATGTAAAAACGAATGTTCGTTCTGAAGCGAAGCCAATTTATTTCCTTATTTAGATATAAACATGATATAAGCTTAAACAGGTTATCCAAGCACAATATGATTACAAAACTAATTGTCTAAATATTTTGACAGCACTTTATATGCCCTCAAGAATGAATGAGAATTCTGATATTTTGACTAATATTATATAACTTAAGCGTTGTGTATTCAAATACAAGCTTCTTCTGTCACTTATGCGACCTAATAATATAGTGTTACAGTAATATACATTATTCCATATTGCATATGTGTGTTAAAATGCCAATTAATATTGGACTTTTCTGCATTTTAAGTCACTCATATGAGTAATAACATCTTTTTGATTGAGACATCTTTCCTTTTTTTTTCTTCCCCCGCCCCCCATAAGCGCCGATAAGTCGTTGTGTTCCAATGTTTAACTGCACAGAGTGAGGACCATGATCACTTAAACTGGTATCTTCTTTTGTATCAACACTTTCACTAGAAAGTAAAATACCCTTGTAAGTGTTTTCTTCAATCTGGCCAATTTTATCAATATTCTTAATATATGTCTCTAGCGCAGGGTCCACATCAAATTTATATCTCATTTCTGGTAATTTCGTTTTCATACTTGACAATGTTTGCTCCAATTTGTCAACTTTTTGCAGTCCTAATATGTAAGCCAAATTTTGTTTACCAGTTATTTCTGAATTTAAGCATTTTTCAAGACCAACCAAGTAATCCTTCATTCCTTGTAAATATACTCCCATGTCTTCAAGCGACTTCTGATTACTTACATATCTTTCCTCAATAGAGAAACGTGCATGTGTTTCCAAGTTATCTAACAAGCTATTTATTTTCTGTCTAAATTCTGTAACTTGACATTCAGAATTAGATTTTGATTTGTCATTCAGCTCAACTTTCTCCTGTAATGTTTTTTCCTCAAAGCTCATACCTGTAAGAGTTTCGGTAGTTTTTTCATGCAATTGTGTCGTCTCCAATTTCTGCTTTTGACATACTTCTGGGATATATTCTAATCCATCACATTGTCTGCAAAAAAGTGTGACTTATATGTTAGTAATGTTGAGAAAAAAAATAAATTGGGCGATAGAAAATACTATATAATTAAGAAGTAAAGGTTAAAACATTAATGTCACCGCACAGTACAAGCATACACTGAGACTTACTGAATTGATAATTGTTAATGCCAATTTTATTGTAACCATAGTGCCTAGAAAAAAGAAAATATTCTTAATTTAAACCTGAATTAACTTTACACTTGAATGTCAATAAATTGAAGGTGTATTTATATAATGTTGTATGGTTTTCTTATCATTAAATCTAGCCTTACTGTTTGTCATATGAGATACATGTGGGTATATGGATCAACCTGTATTCGTGTAATTCAGTCGACGCTTCATTAAACTTACTATACTTCTCAAAGTAGACAACGCAGTTAAATGTTGTTCAATCTAATCAATATCTCGATATGCGATATTTACTAGTATGTCAGTTTTTTGTTTGAATCAATTCCACGTCTAGTTTTACATTTAAATATCAAATATACTATCTATCCAGGGATAGTTCAACAATGACACAATATTGTTCATATATATCAAATCACTAGAGTGCTGAGTGAACGATGTCTTGAACTTTTATCATTATTGAAATTTTATCATTTTGTTTAAACAGTGCATCACTTTCATATTCACAAGTCAAGCGAAATGAAGAATTGTTTTTTTTCATTTCTTGAATTTCAGTTGATTTTTAAGCTACGAAATTTTGCATAGTGTAAGATTTTGAAATGAACTTGTCTTATGCAAACTTTGAGCAAAAAAAGATCAATAATTTTTAGTAATATCTGTCCAATCAAGGGTCACTAAATAATATAAAACGTATGAAATCGTCATTTAAAAAAGGTTCGTAATTACAACGTATTATGTTTTCCGGTAGCGCATGAAAACATTTGCAAAGGTAGCGCGAAAGAAGTCATTTACTGGTCATTAACACAAAAAACATCAAAACAAAATGTCCTGAGTAGGGCTAGTCAAGCAGAGAAGTTCTGCATCCTCTGAAAATTGAAAGTCTGCCGAAATGGTTTCTGCAGTTTAAGGAAAATGTGTCAGTTAAAAAGAAAAACAAAGATGAGTGCACAATATTCATAATGAATCCTTACACGAAAAATTCAAGTACAAATCGGCGAGGGCCAAAAACGGCGATGTGCTAATTCTACCCTGCATATTTTTCAGCAATGGATGAGTAAATGCATCAATTTACTACAACCTCTCTGAAAGTTTAAAATGATGAAACAAAATTACCTATGCTGAAGGGAGACGCATACTTGGCAACACAAGTTTGAATGTTCCACACAGTAATAATCGAAGCGTTGGCCATGTTTCGTGCATTTATAGGGAACTTCTCTCCAAATATAAATATCGTCATTTGTCAGTATTGTGTGTTTTGCCAACGTTGGTACTTTCATGTGGAACTTGAAGCAATCTTGACAGAAGTATGCTTCACAATCCATACAGTAGATATCTGAGTGTTTGCTAACTTCTTCTGACATACATGGTGTACAGTATCGACTGTCATCAAAAGATGTATTTGCACAAGCCATTATAAGAGCCTAGATGATCTATAAATAAATAAAAATTAAATGATATATAATGGATATATCTACATGTAACATTATACTTGGTTGCGACTTGTAAAGTGTCACAATACATTGTTCATCACTTATATAGTAAAACGAAAAAAGCGCTTTTCAAAATAGTTTATTTATATTAATAAATCAATAGTTTCGAACAGTTTGATTTGAATGTTTGAAAACAAAAATATTTGATCAGTTTAATCCAATTGATCATTAAACAATCTTTTCTCTGGTGAGTAATGGTTAAAATGTTGATTATTTTATTCATAATGAGTGGCAAATATGTCACTTATTTTTATAACATTACCATAATTGTTATTGGGGCACTGAAAGGGTAACTTATATAAATGGGCACTGAAAGGGTAACTTATATAAACTTACAAACAATAGATAATCGGTAACAAAGATTGACCTTCCGGAACTGATTACTTAAAGTATAATTTTTTTTATTGGTGCTTCATATTAAAACATAAACACGTTTGAGCTTAAATTGACCATAATTTATGCTCGTTGTTGAAGCGATCATATTATTTTACATTTGATCATGACCGTTTACATAATATAAGCTTTGGGATATCAATGTCTTAATATCGGGTATAGCCCATATATACAATCCTTAAACGGTTAAAAAAATATGACAAAACCATTTCCGGTCATAATAATTTAAAATTATTTGGTACAATTTGACCGTACTATTTACTGGAATAGGTCGTATTTCTATAAAAAAAGTTAAAATTTAACTAACTTGGCAGCATTAGATTATAATCCAAACAAAAAAATCACTAAAAAATATCCAGCAATTCCATAGTTCTTCAAGCTTCACATTATTAAACTCCCCCCAGTTTGATAAATCTATTACGCATTTGTAATGAATCATGATCAAACAATTGACGCCATGTTTTTATAGATTTTAAAAAAATCAATAACTTTTTCAAACATAAATACCTACGCCTTATAAATTTTATCAACAAAAGATATTGATAATTACATAGAAAATAATGTTCTTTCAATTTTGAATACAAACTACATGTATTACAATTCTATTACATAAATAGCAGTATGTCGCATAGCCGCTTACGTATAGCAATGTATTAACAACCAAGGATATAACAGTACAACAGATAGTTAACTAGTTTAATGTTCATTATAACATCGCATGTAAACACATATCAAATGTCATGATTGCAAGGTAGCCAAACATACAAGTACAAATATCCATAGTCTACGGAACCTATGTATAAGCCCTATGTCCAGCGTGGACCTAAGGTTATGGCCAAAAGCCACCAAGCTCTCTGGCTCTCTGAGCGATGGTCACTGAGATGCGATACATTTTATACAATTTAGTTGACAGCTAGTACGTGAGTACAACTAATTAGTCTAACATACATATAAAATGTATATCCGGTAGCCCAAGGGTTTAATGAGTTAACTTAATTACTTTGTACTTTGGTCATCGCATAATATAATATGTAATCTTCAGATTACATAACAAGTATATTTACATAGGCACTCAAGTCACATGACCAAATGAAATGCGTTACAACTAACCTTCAGTACGCCATAAAAATAAATTACCCCGAACGTTCCAAAACGTTCCGTAACGTTAGGGTTAGAACAACTCAACCTAAATACAACTCAACCCGAGACAACTAAATCCCCTACTAACGGGTTGAGTTGTCCCTACTTTGAGTTGAGTTATCAACATGTTGAGTTATATTCGGGTTGAGTTGTCCAGTATCCGTAACGTTCGCTAACAGTTGTTTCTGAACACGCTGCTGTGACTTTCCATGTGAACGGTCGCAAAAATCGTACTCCTTCACTGTTAAACTTTTATTATAGATAAGATTGTTCTTCATAGTTTAACTTCGTCTGCCAATTTTTATCGTATTGGTTAACTGTTATTACCTTCAATAATTCTATACACTATTGTGATTTTTAAACTATCTCTTGTAGTATATTCTATATACAAGAAAAGTTTGTATAGTGCGTACAAATTGACCCAGACCTGACCTTTATGCAAGAATATTTATCACATTGAATACGAATGTAGTATTAAGGACTATGTAATTTACGAATGTCCTTCGTGGCTTTAAAATAGGTGTGGTTGCAATTATTGAAATTTACCAATAATTTTCATAAATTTCAGTTTTCATTTTAATCCTAATGAAATAAATAAGTTCCGTAGAAAACTTGAGGATAAAAAGTGGTTTATTAATAATTATTTTTTCTGAAAAAATTGAGTTTAAACATGTAAACTTTTGTGCAAGTTTACATGAAGTACAGTGAAAACAGTTTAAATAAAATCTTCCAATCAGATTGTGTACACCCCCGTACAGATGCACTAAGAGTTAAAAATACAAATTTATTTATACATTGTCTGAAATCAGTATAAGAAAATGTCTCTGTAAACTAAAATTCATAATTTCCATCATGTCCAAAATACAACTTTACACAAAAGAAGTAGTACAAACAATAAGTATTTCAAAAATATCGTAGGCCCTAGTTATTACTACCAATAAGGGGAAGTAATTATTGCAGATATTAAAGGTTTGTATGTCCTGAGAGTAACCTCCCTTTTCCTCCTTTTTGAAGAGTTTCAAGACCGACAACACAAGCCAACGTTGTAATGTATTATAATGAGATGTTATTGAGTTTCATGCTTAAACTACGCCTCTTTGTCTATGTTGAAAATTGTTGAGGCGTGAAAAGAATAATCTTATACTTTCTTGTTACCATTGGAACGATGTTTAAACATCGTTCCAAAATTCAACATAAATAAAAAAATGTTTTAAAAAGTATCAAAAGCAATTTGAATATCATGCCCAATAACCACTAAAATTCCAGCTTTCTGTTATTCACCTAATACCCTTTCTGCTTTTAGTATAAAAATAATTAGATTTTTTTATAATAACAGTTTTAACCATTACCCGCCTTCCTTTCCAAAAGAAGCTGCAACTAATCCAAAAGGAAAACACGATATTAAATATCAAATTTTCATGGATAGGTACAAACTTTTAATTATGGTCGGGAATCGACACTGCGAATACAATATTCGAAATCTTGCGCTCTATAAATCAACCACGGGTACAATTCGGTAGCCAGACATGTAAAACAAGTGTCTGAATATCTGAATGATCTGACGTCTGATATAAAGTAAAAGTGTATCTAAACATAAAAGGGTACCTTGATAACTAGTATTCACATTATTTACATTTTCTAAGGAATTTTCTGGATTTCAAAAGTAAAAACAAAAACTGGTGTCAGAAAATACTTAATTTTGTAATAATGAATATTTTTTTCAACTAATATCCTCCTTATTTATATTCATTTATTTTATTTATTTATAGGAGTTAACGCCGCGTCAACACAATTTAAGTCATTTTAAGGCGTCCAGCGCACCTAACCTAGCTTTCCTAAACCATTGTCTATAACCAGTACTCACCTACCATTCCACAAGACCGGAAACTTCTCCATATTATCTAATCAATGGAGGAAAATCGACATTAATGTCAAATTTTCATGGAAGGGTATAACCTCCCTAGGCGGGATTCGAACCCGCACCCCCTCGGGCACGAGATTCCGAATCCCGGCACGCTACCAACTGCGCTATCGACCCGGGTTCTTATATCCTCCTTCACAATGATATTTTTCTGCAAGATCAGAACGTCGACATTTTACGACAAACAAAATATTGCTATATTGATTTTATAACAAAAGTTTGGAATTAAACCATAAAAATCATACAACAATCATATTCAATTATTTATTGGCGCCAATGTCACACCTTTAACTTTTTATTCTCGGCATGCGGAAACATCAAAATAACAAACAACTTTCTTTTTGGGTGTTGTTACTTTTTTAAAGTGTTTAACATTCTAGTTCAAAACAAAGTACAATTTCATAGTCGTAAGTGTTTAAAAGGAGATTAATCTACTCATGCATCTACAGAGTAAACATTAATGATTCGTCTTCAATTGAGAAAATTTTCATCACATTCCAAGACAATGAAGAAAAGCTTTAATGTATCAAAATCGCTGAAATGTCTCTGGGATATTCTTAACTTTTACATAATCAAATTTAACAGAAAAATCCTCTATGAAAATCGGCTCTTTTTGACTGGTTTCCGGTCACGTTTGAATATATAATAATGATACAAAGACAAATGCAGGAACCATCTACATATTATATGTTTGTTTGTCCATAAAAGCAATTATTGTATACACATAATGTTCGTAAGACATAGGATGATAAAAAAATGGAACAAAATTTACATGTATATACATTTATATGTATCATTTTATTATGAAACAGCTGACATATGACTATACAATGTATGATTTCAATGTTTGTCAGTCAAATTTGCTAAAATATAACTGATCAAGTCAGTAAACAAAAGTACATGTACATAGAACATAACCAATGTTGTGAGCATTTCCTTTATGTTTGCAATGCCTTGCATCGACAATAAACTATACATTTACAGTAAAGGTCATTTTAATAAATAGTATACATTTTTAAGCATTTGCTATAGCATTGATAATTATTATGAGAATATGATGTTTAGTTTACTCATTTAAATAATGTAAATACACAATAGAGTTACCGGTACAGCTGTCAAAGCCAGCTTTTGACCTGTATATTAACCAACACAATTTGCTCTTCCATATTTGTTTGTACAATGAAATTTTCTTACGGTATAGGGAAATGGATAAGATATGGTACCATTGGCTATTTGTGATAAACAGGTGCGTAGCACGGAAAGTATTTGCTGACTTTTCACTCTGTTTATTATTGGTGACTCACTAGGCTAATTGACTATAAATTATTCATGGTACGCCACTGGTCGTATTACTGAACAGTGAATATGACTATTTATATTTCAAACAAAATAAACCCTGCATAGCGCCGACTATCTTTTAAAGATATTTCTTGTTTATATTGTGAATTGTGTTTAACTTTACGTTCAAATCATCAATGAAGAAAATCGGATAATAACAAAATGTCAGAATTTTCATTTATCCAGAGTATTTTAAGAGACTTTAATATCATATCTTGCACATTCTTTTTAAACTTTCAAATCTCTCTTAGCAACGATTTTCATCCTTAAAGAATACACTGAATTCGACAACTCTTTTCACCCATCTAACTATATTAACCAAGATTTATATTTACCTATTTCGATATTCATTTGATATTAAAAATCCAATGTTCAATTTCATATGTTAAGTTAGCTAAGACTATTTTTATTAATATCTAATTAGTATTATATGTTAACATGCTTGTTATATAAGAGAGGTAACTAGATTGGTCGTATAATAAACCAAATAACAGTTAGTGCTCTTTGAAACATAATGAAAAACAATCGTATAGTAATTAAGATTCATAGGGTGTTACTAAACTATCTTCTATTCAAATAGTCACAATTTTCATCGTCTTTTTAGTTTGAAACATCATACAGGGAACAAATGTATGCTCTTTATCAGAGTATATTTTTATCTACAAAATGCTCTAATACGCGTATCAATTGACTGTGTTGTGATTTCGTCTTTCTTTTTTATTAGCGAAATAAGGGTATGGGTATGGCTTTTTACCTACATTCGCAGAAACTTGTTAAACCTCAACGCGAGACATAATACTAACATTGAAAATAGAATCAGATAGCATGTAGCAGCTTATCTTAACATCCAATATTCAATTCTCCGGCATTACAAAGCAACATGAGTGTATGCATTTTCTTAGTTGAATTTAGATTGTATGTACTTAATAAAATTAAAGTGAAATGAAAGTTCTTTAGTAAAACTTCAGTAAAACGGTTAAATATTGTTTCAATATTTTATTCATCAATTCAACGTCATTTGATTTTAAATTAATGATTATTAATCACAGAATGTAAACTTTTAACGTAGTTATATTTAGTACTGCTTTATTAATTATGAAATTGATTATCAATTCTATATAAATATTCGATTTTGGTAGACCTTATATCATCAAGTCAGATAATGTCACAGGTTATTCTGTCCAATATTTTTGTAAATGAGACTTTTTCGCACTCCAACAAATATACAAGCGTTAATATACAAATATACACAAATTAGATACATAACAGAATCAATATACAAATATCTAAATGTTACAGACAAATTATGAAGAAATTATGATAAAATGTAAAAACGAATATTCGTTCTGAAGCGAAGCCAATTTATTACCTAATTTAGATATAAACATGATATAAGCTTAAACAGGTTATCCAAGCACAATATGATTACAAAACTAATTGTCTAAATATTTTGACAGCACTTTATATGCCCTCAAGAATGAATGAGAATTCTGATATTTTGACTAATATTATATAACTTTAGCGCTGTGTAATGTATTCAAAAACATAAGCTTCTTCTGTCACTTATTATGCGACCTAATAATATAGTGTTACAGTAATATTCATTATTCCATATTGTATATGTGTGTTTAAATGCCAATTTATATGGGATTGTTCCGCATCTCCTGTCACTCATAATTACATTTTTCTTGAGTTTACATTCTTCTTTGTTTTCTCGGCAACATAAACATCGCTAGGGGGCCATGATAACTTAAATTGGTATCTTCTTTCGTATCAACACTTTCACTAGAAAGTAAGACACTCCTGTAAGTGTTTTCCTCAATCTGGCCAAGTTCATTAATATTCTTAACATATTTCTCCAGTGAAGGGTCCACAGCAAATTTATATCTCACCTCCGGTAGTTTTGTTTTCATACTTGACCAAGTTTGCTTCAATTCCTCAACTTCTTTCAGTCCCAATTTGAAACCTATGTAAGCCAAATTTTGTTTACCTGTTATTTCTGATGTCAAGCGTTTTTCAAGATTAACTAAGTGATCCTTCATGCCTTGTAAATATACTCCCATATCTTCAAGTGGCTTCTGATTACTTACATATCTTTCATCAATAGAGACACGTGCATGTGTTTCCAAGTTATCTAACAAGCTATTTATTTTCTGTCTAAATTCTGTAACTTGACAGTCAGAATCGGATTTTGATTTGTCATTCAGCTTAACATTTTCCTTTAATGTTTTTTCCTCAAAGCTTATATCAAAGAGAGTTTCGGTTGTGTTTTCATGCAATAGTGTCGTCTCCAATTTCTGCTTTTGACATACTTCTGGAATATAGTTTAATCTCCCACAATGCCTACAAATAAAGTTTGACAAATATAATAATAATGTAAAGACGAAGGATCAAGGTTCGTGGAATAATTCCGCGTCTAAGTTTTACATTTTCATGTCAAAATACTAATTATCTAAGAGTTGTCCTACAATATCATTTATCCATAAAAATGTCATTACAGTAATAGAAAAATATGTTTGCATTGACGAGTTGCTTCAGTGCAGCAGTCTATGCCAACGTTTGACCAATGCTTTTAACCAGTATTAATGGCTTTACCATTCCCTTTTGTCAAATGAAATTCTCTTCCATTATTAAGAAATGAATATAATATATGATACTGTTGGTTGTCCCGAAATAATGTCACGTATACGGTCAAAAAGTTTCAATATGCGATCCCGAATAAAGTTAAATTTACGATCTAAAATTTTCAATAAGCGGGTCCCTATAAGAAGTTTAGTATACTGTCTTCATTTTTAATTTGAGGTTCCGAAAAAACATATCTGCTTAACATAAATATATAGCAATTTTGGGGTGAAATAATTACCATATCTAAATTCATTTGAAATTTTTCCTAACACTATCTTATGAAATTTATAGTTTGAAAAAAAACAGAACTTTTATGTGAAAATGAGATATTATTGTAGTTTAAGATGCATTTCTCTGACAGTTTTAAAAACAAACAAAAATACGTGTAGATATAATTACCTATGCTGAAGAGAGACGCATACTTGGCAACACAAGTCGGAATGTCCCACACAGTAATAGTCAAAGCATTGACCATGTTTTGTGCATTTATATGGAACTTCTCTCCAAATATCGATGTCGTCATCTTTCAATATTGTGTGTTTTGCCAACATTGGTACTTTCATGTGGAACTTGAAGCAATCTTGACAGAAGTATGCTTCACAATCCATACAGTAGATATCTGAGTGTTTATTAACTTCTTCTGACATACATGGTGTACAGTATCGACTGTCATCAAGAGATGTATTTGCACAAGCCATTATGAGAGTCTAGATAATCTATAAATATATAGAAATTAAATGATATAGAATGGATATATCTACAGGTAACATTATTTTGTTACTTAGTTGCAACTTGTAAAGTGTCACAATACATTGTATATCACTCACACAGTTAAACGAAAAAATACGGTTCTCAAAATATATCATTTAAAATAAATAAACTGCAATAGCTTCAAACAGTTGGATATAAATGTTCGAAAACAAAAATAGGCGATCAGTTTTAATCCAATTGATGAACAAATACAAGAAATATAATGTGGAAACCACATTAAAGCCGGATTTTTCCGCGGATGGGGAAAATTATATCAAGTTAATGTTGTGACAAAAGAAAGTTATATTTAATTAATAGCTTATGAATGGTATACCAAGGGCAATATTTAATCATGAAGGAAGAAAGAATGTTATTAATCCACAAAATATTCGACTAAAAAGGCATAAGACAAACTAAACTATTCATACAAAAAAATACAAAGGAAAATAATCCATAATTTAGTCAGGTAGAGTAGTGGTTATTTTTTAATTCTGTTCAACACATGATAAGTAATCATTGTATGAACTATCATCAAGATTTGACCCTAAATGGTAGAGGCTTCAAACAAGTTGAAAACTTTAATGCAAAAATTACAAAGGGAAATAATCCATAATAAAGCCAGGTAGAGATAAGTATAGTTTCTAATTCTGTTAAAGCCACTATATGAAGACATATTCATTAACAGTAGACTTGAAAACTGTTTTACAACCATGAAGTTATCAAAATATAACATGCATTAAAGACACAATTAATAGTTCAAACCATTCTGCTTTCTTAATTTGAGTTTGACAAAGCGTCCAATTCTTAAAAAAGTGGGGTACTTCTATAAGAGCACACTATATTCATTTATACGCTGATGTTTAATATACCTGATCCAAAATAGTTTAAAAGCTTAATTATGTAATTTGGAGTAAGTTTTTTTCTCTAATAAACCTTCATCTTTAACATGCTTAGATAAAAAACAATTGTTTCGAGTATTGACAACCAAATTCTACTTTCGGTTTCGATAGATACTTTCACTTTGAAATACAATAAATAACATGAACATATCTAAGCAATAATTGCATTTATTTAAAAATCTTGTTCATTAAAGGTGCTTGATACAGATAAATGTATATTTTCTTTGCAGTCAAAAACAATGTTACTTTTGATATAGGGGCTTTAAACACACGGTATGCTATAACTGTATGAAGTTTCGTAGAGATCTGACTATAAATGGCAGAAATATATGGTACATTAAAAACTTTAACGCAATTGTGTCCAACACCAGACGCTCGAAATTACAAAGGGAAATAATCCATAATTAAGCCAGGTAGAGTTACTTTCTAATTCTGTTTATCAAATGGTATGTTATCATTGTATAACGTTTCGTAGAGATCTGACTTTAAATGGCACAAATATATTGTATATTAAAAATAAAACTTTAACGCAATTGTCAACGACAACGGACGCCCACCCGCCCGACCGCCCACCCGGGTTTCGCCAAAATATTAGCCGAATTTTTAAAAAATCCGGCTAATTATCATTACTCTGGTGAGTAAGGGACATAATTTGCTTCTTTTTTCAGTGACAGTTAATGCAAATATGCCTCATTTTTTAATAAGATTTTCATAACAGTTATTGAGGTCTCGTAAAAATTTTCAAAAAATAAAACATGACCGGTAATTTTTCTTTCATATATCATATTATATTCTTTATTATACATGTATATTATTAAAGTAATTTGATCAAGTAAATTTGTGTGTTATTGTGTCTGTTCATTTAGATAAATTGCAAAACAAAATATGTTCACATTATACAAAATAAGGGGAAATGTACGTACAAATGGTGTATATATTCTACCAGCTGCCTTAGATAAATATGATATTTCGATACCATTCAATAAATAAAGTACATTTCAAATTCCATCATCATTAAGATGTTTGTTGCTTGTATTTTGTAGCTTCTTGATTGAATGGTCTAAAGTTTGAGCCCCATTGGAGTCAATGCTTGAAATGTCCAGCTTTTCTACACTTTAGCCATGTGTCAAAGTGTCTTTGGCAGGGTTCTCTAATTATATCAAATAGATACCAGAAACCTATGACCAGGAAAAATAGTTGTAAAATCGATGAGTATGTGAAAGATGAATTCAAGATTACGAAATTCAACTACTTTACACTATCTTGTAGGATACACAACTAAATTTTACCAGCATACATAAAGACATTTCTCGCTGTTTCAGTACGGTATATTATATATCCAAGAAAGACTTCAGTCTACTTATTCCTCCTGATAGTACAGTGTCATCCATTATTACCTTTGCCTTTTGTAAATATTCTATTTGTTCGTAAATTTTACTATTGTTTCAGAAATAAAAAAAATACATGCATCTGTAAATATATTTACATGTAAAACAAATAAATTTTACAATCTATTATAACTATTATGTGCATAAACATTTCATTTTATTAATGAAAAAATATCTTTACGATTGTAACGGTAAGTTTGGATGACACTGTATATAAGTTGCATTGTTGTAAGATAGAGATCGAAAGAAGAATATGTTTCAAAATTATTTGTTAATCTAAACATAGTACAATGTACATATATTTTATATAATATTATATTATATATATATATGAATAGTTAACATATTTATTGCATTATTTCTCTAAGCTACAAGAAATGACCTCCCGGTACTAATTTCTGACAGAGTCATTTTATTTAGTTTAGTTGTGATAGTACGCTGAACCTCATTTTTTCACACCAAGTGAAAATTGCGTGCGGGTTTTTCACAGTGTGAATATGCGATCATATCTAATTTCGTACGCACTAAAATCGCATTTCTCGCAACCAAACTCTTATTATGAAAAAAAGTTTTTAGATTTGAGTTTTCTATTACGAACGCAGCTGTATCTAAAGATTTGCACTTTAGATTTGCCCTCTCTCGATATGTACACTAAGAGGGTATATTCAGAGTGGAGTATTCCTCCCCTTGACAAATATACGAGCTGTAGTCCATTTGAAAAGATTTCCATGTAAAGGTAAGAAGGCAACATCGGTAGAAAATGTCAGAATGAACAATTCAGACAGTAAATATAAGAATAAAGATATAAATTGCTTATCTAAAGGATTTTCTGGGTTGTTTATTGATTGTTCAATGGAAGATAACTTACTGTAGTAAACTGCTTGGTTGATACTGGGGCTACATAAAGCATATTAACTTCATTTAAAATATGGGACATTATAGGAACACATCATACCCTTACATCATTCGATACAGAAATAGTTTCATTGGAGACAATTTGAATGCAAAAAGAAGCACAGAAATAAAATTGTGGTTGAATGACATTTCTTGCCCAATACAAGTACAAGTGACTGATGTTGGTCATATTAAGCGCTAATTTTATAAAAATACATGGTGTGAGCATAGATGGGGTCAGTGAAACATTGTTCCAACATAAACAAACATTTCAGCTGCATAAATCGAAAAAAGAATAAGTGTTTAAGGGTCATTATTGAAGACCAGATACAAATTCCACTAGGAAAAGAAGTTATCACGGTCAAATCATTAGGTGTTTATCATACTGAATATCGCTCTATAGAGCCTAACTAAAAAACGTTTGAGCTCGGGGAAGGAGCTGTCGCAAGGGTATTAGTTAAAGCTGGCAAGACCGTCCAAATAAGAATAGCCATTTTTCAGAAAAGAGTAAAGTGCTATGCCCAGGCACAAATATAACAACCCTTAGTAAAGTGGATTTAATTAGCGCTGATAAATCAGTTACAATGAGAAAGCATTGCCCGATCATTTAAAAATTGATATGAACGTGCGTTCAGTAATATGATTAAGATAAAAAACAAATAAGGCGTATATAATTATGTTGACAAATATGCACACATATGTACACCGATAATTACTTAGGTCGCACTGGCATAATAAAACGTAAAATATCCACTTGTAATTCTTATCCAATAAGGCAATCGTTACGTCGCATACCAGAACATCTACAGAGAGGTGTCGATGAACAAATCGATAATATGTTAAAAAGTAGCATCATTTGACCACCTACTAATCCTTGGTCAAGAGGAAAAGTCCTAGAAAAGGATGACATAAGGCGATTTTGCATTGCCTACCGTTATTTAAATGAAGATACAGATAAAGATGCTATTCTCTACCGAGAATAGATTAATCACTTGGCTAAGTTTCCGGGTGTACCTAGTTTTCTTGCCTAGATGTTCTAAATATTGGCAAGTGGAAGTTGATGAATCGCATGAAGCAAAAATGGATTTTGTAACAAGGAAGGATCAGTTGAAATTTAAAGTTCTTCCTTTGGATTACGTATATTGCACCAGACACGTTTGAGCGGTTAATTAAGTCAATCTTTTCTATCTATACGATATCATGATTATTGGCAAAATGTTTGATGAGATGATGACGAAATTTCAAATTTGATAGATTAGATTTAAATAAGCAGGTACTAATAAGTAATAAGCTCACAGAGAAAGTGTCAATTGTTTAAGAAAGAAAGTTGATTTTTAGGTCAAATTGTAAATTAATTTGGAGTGTTCACACATCAAAATAACATGCTTCTAACGTACGTCACTTAAGTTCGTTTAGTCCAGGAACTTTGCAGCTACCATAGACAGTTTATCGCAAAATAGCTTATATAGTTAACCCCTGAATAGGCTCATGGAGAAAAATGGACTGATGAATGTTATAATGCTTTAATAGTGCTTTAACATAAACTGATCACAGTTCCAATGATGTTAAAACATCCCACTTTCCTATATATATTAGACACAGATTCTAGCGACTTTGCTATTGGAGGAGTTCTGTCACAAATAGTCGATGGCAAAGAAATGGTAGTTTCCTATACCAGCAGAGCTGTTACCAAAACGAATTACTTGCGTTGGTTTATTTTGTAAAATAATTTCGTCATTACCTTTATGGTAAGAAATTGCAACACGCACAGATCATGGATCTCTTTGTTGGTTTACCAAAGTAAAAGACCCTGAAGGACAAGTCACCAGATGGCTCGAGACGCTGTCCTCGTTCCAAATAAACATAATATATAATTACATGATTAAGTTGAAGAATTAGGTAGAATTCTTTATCGACAGTGTCGTTTAAGAGTTTTACAAAAACATAAACACATACAAACCGAAAACAAATATTGGATATCTTTACCTATTGACATCGACATCTTTTAACGATGAAATTCGGACTATACAAGCTGCCAGTCCAAATCCTCGGTTAAAGGATGTCCTGGATAAAGGCAAATCAAAAGCCATTATTGCAACACATAGCTTCAGGTAATTATGTAATTAAATCGTTATGGAATCAGTTTACGAGACGACGTTTTGATGATGGTATATTATATAGACGATGGGATAAATTTGAAAAGGGCGAAGTTGCTTATCAAGCCGTTACCCTCATACATGATCGAATAAGAGAATGTAAGGAACAAACATTATTTGGGGAGTACAAAATTCTATTCTACGAGATTCTCGTAGATCTAAAGAATAGCAAGAGAAATAATAGCAGTAATGAGATAAGCGATAACAATGAAGATGACTGCATACTAAATGACAATATAAGTGAACATAGTTCCGATCATGAAATTACAGTACGGAAACGAAAACCTCCTGTATGGGCTAAAAAGTACGTTTTTTTCTATTTTCAGACCAACTCAAATGGCAAAAACAATTATTACAGCACGACCATTGCCACTTTTCCCTCTGAATTAAATTAACATACCACCTGAAGAAAAGTTTGAAGAACACCTAAAAAAGTGTACTTTAACAAGATATGAATGTTAAATTTTAAACACCTCTTTCGAAAAGCTTGCACAGTTGAACAAATATAACAAAAATAAACATGAAAGAGACGAGATTAAAATTAACAAAGAATCAACAAACAATAAACTTGACGATGATGTCTGAGATTCAGACCCAGACATCTCTATAACTGCCGACATGTAGGATGGTGGTAATGAGAAAGATAGAAGAAGTGGTAATATTGACAAAACCTGAGGTGCGTTCAACAATGCGAGCCCTCGGGGCGACATTCAGCGCTCTCGTTCTGAACGCGGGCGCCCGCGCGAGCGCTCGCGATTCAGCTCGAGAGGTGTTTCGCTAAGATACCAAAGATGGCGGCTGGAAAATTTTTATTTTTTATCTCAAAGAATTATCACTGAAAAGTAGGACGCAAACTAGTGTGTTAGTTGTTCCACATAACATATCCACGCAATGCATGTAATAGAATTTATTTGGTACTGTAAATTGTATCAAATGATTCATATATGATAAAAATGTGAAAGACCTCATGTATCAACAGAAATAATTGTTCCCCCATCCGCTTTTTTTCAATGATGTGCTGTTTGATGCCACCTTGGATTTTACAACGAACGCTTGCAGTCGTTCAATAGCCTAACCATTCGCGAAGCAGGCGCTCGCTCGAGCGCTCGCATTGTTGAATGCATCTCTGTTCTGTTATTGAAGCAATTTCCACTAAAAATACTATTGATAATAATGGTGATCTTCTCATTGGAGGCAAGTACTCCAATGTATACATTCAGTATATTTTCAACAAGGTATACTCAAGACGTCGCTGCTTATCCTATGTATTGGAACGCGCTGTAAATGACGTATATGTATCACAAAGAATATTCGTGCAGTTACTAGGGAAGCAAGTGTGGTTGCTATGGACTATTAGGGAGCTGCTTTGGTACTAATGAGGTTGCAATAAATCTAAATGTGCAAGGGCACTGTACTAGTTTGTTTAGGACCTTATGGTGGTAGCGACATCTAGCGTCCGTTTTGTGACGCTTAGAGACAATTCAGCTGCGTTGTGACGTTAAGCAGAGCTAAACTGTGTAAATAACTATACTTTAAATTATCTGAAACATTAGTTGTGTTTATCTAATACTACAGGATGTAAAATGATTTGAGCACTTGGGAAAATCGCGTTGAGACTAAAAAGCAGAAAAGGTCAAACGCATACGCTTAATAAACTTTTATAACGACTTTTATTTATTATGGATAACATATTTGGTTTAAACCAATTTTCAATACGGTACACTTTTACATTTGAAATGCGTATAACTTTTTTATTTACCAATATTTTTTAACGAAATTGTGTGTATCGTCTATTGACTATATGCCGGTTATTACTGAGTATTCACCTTTCCAAAATAGTCTTATCGGCGAGTTGAACCGCGAATCGATGAAATCGATTAAATGCACGAGGCATGAATCAAAATTGCATATGATCGCAGTGGATACATTTTCTTCCCACACATCCAAAAAACATAAAATAGACCGACAAACGAAAGACTAGCGCGAAATAGAGATCGGGTAGTTATATAGATGGTGCGCCAGCCCACACAGCAAGAACGACAACACAATTTCTACATGAGAACAACATTATGATATGCATACCGCCGAGATCTCCAGTCTGAACATAATATAACACGTATGAAATGAATTGAACCAGCGTGTTGCACCTAAAACCCTAGCTGAGCTACGTAGAAGAATTGTGCTCTGGTGGACAGGTAAACGTCATATTTATTTCCAGCAGTTTGTGAGATCCATGAGAACAAGCCGCAAAGCGGTTTTCAACACCCATGGAGGCCACACACGTTATTAGAGACACAATTACCAAGTTATTATTATCATTTTGGTACATTCACATTTTTGCGCAGATCGCAATCAGCATTTTGTCACTTCGACTTTTTTACACACTGAACAGTATAGTTTTAATATTATTTGTTAAATCTTTTGTTTTATGTAATGAAATAAGAATAATTATTTGAAGCGTCTTTAATCTATATTTATTGAAAATTTCAAAATAATCGGATTAAAATTCGCTTAGATATGAGCATAAATATACATGTATACTTATAAGTTTTGTAATGTATATTTCACAATACCCATTTGTATTGCGCGTATTTCCATGTGCACACGATGTGAAAAATGCGTACATTATTTTCAAAGGTGTGAAATACTCGCACGCATTTTTAACAACGTGTGAAAAATTAGGTTTAACAGTGCTTTATACTAAAATATGACACATGTTGGTTTAATTTGAAAAATCAATTAGAGCCAAGGCTTATATTATCAAAACTTAAACGTTTAAACATATATGATTAAACTATTGATAATCATTAACGTAATTTGGATCAATTTAATTGTTATCTAATTATCTAGCTAGTCTATTGTTCTTTAATTTTCACATTATTAAACTACCCCCAAGTGGATAAATCTTTTACGCATCTGTAATGAATCATGATCAAATAATCGACGCCAGGTTTTTTTAAAGATTTTAGAAAAATCCATAACTTATTTTCCAAACATAAATACCTACCCCTTTAAAACTTTTTTGAATACAAACTATACATGTATTTTAATTACATAACATAAATAGCCACACATTGACATAGGCAATGAATACTGCAGCATATTTTATCGACAAAATCATGAATATATATTTTTGTCCCGACATATGTATGCATATTTAATTATTATTCACCTTTCTGTGGAGTGTACAATAACCTCGCTGATTTGAATATTCTTTACAGTATTTCTGTACTCACAATCAATAAAATTAGATTTAAATCAGCGGAGTTAAAGTACGCCTTACAGACAATTTAAATATCGTTTAGATTCCTATTTACAGGTTGTACATGCCCCAGTTTCTGTAACAAACTTAAGTGCAAACTCAGTAACAGACTCAACTGTTTTTAGTCTCTATATAGTATGTAAATGTAGTTGGAATGGCTGTTATTACATGATCATAATAATGAAAATATAGAAAATGTATCAACATGAAATATCATGGGTTTGATTATAAAATTAAAACCACAAACTTAATTTTCAGACGTAAATCAATACCATTAAATTAAACCTTATCCAAACATGTAAGTCAGTTTTATTTTATATAATATATAGTTTTTAAATCATTATTTCGGTTTCTAATGATACTACATTTGTTGTAAGATGATTAATTAAGTAAAATAAATAACAAAACATCAGATTGAGTTTGAGTACAAAGTTAAGTTTTTCGTGAAACTTGGACCAGAATTCAGAATATCTAAGAAACACATTCGGACACCGTTCCTACTGGATAATCCTTAGTTTTCTACAAGTAATAAATCAAGAAACCAATGCTTTAGCAACTTTGAAGCCAGTGTGGAAAAATGACAACATCCACCTCCAGACCAAGTTGAGACATTTCAACAGTAACGTAAATACTGTTCTCCTGTACGACGTGGAAACATGGAGAAGGATCAAACGCCTGGTCTAACGCCTGCAGGTCTTCACCAACACAAGCTTCAGGCAGATCTTGTGGATAGAAGACAGAATCTGCATCTGAGAGCTATGGGAAAGGACAGGGCAACAACCAGTCAGAGACTCCAACGTACAAGACAAATGGGGATGGATTGGACTTACCTTGAGAAGACAACATGCCAATATAGCCAGACAGGCATTAGATTGGGATACTCAAGGCACCAAACGAAGGCTCAAATACATCTGGCACAGAACCTAATATCTAGAGCTTTGAAAAGTACGAAAAACAGGGGGAGAAGCCAATGCGCTAGCCATGGACCGAAGCAGATGCCGGGATGTGGTGAAGGCCCTATTCTCCTCAAGGAGTGAAGAAAAGTTAATAAGTAAGAAAGTAATCAATCGGGAGATGTAAATTAAATTAAAACGTTCATAGATACGCCCTATCTCCGTAAACAGATATCTTGTAGAGCATTGTCGTACAGAATCTCTACTGTCTCCGTGGAAGGTCACGTCGAAATGAACTTTGTGTCGACCAATCAATGCGTAGCTTTCATCTAGACGAAAACTCTATCAATAACATTTTGATTTCGTAATTTCTATTATTAGACCAAGGTTTGCAAGCTAATTTAACAGCGGTATTATTCACAGTCTGCGATTGGACGGCTCATTTTAAAAATTGCGTGACGTAGACGTTTTAAATAAGTTACGTATCATAACAATTTCGTCATGAGTATTATGATGAGAAAAGGTCACCTGCACGTGACCTTCGTTTGAAAAAGACCAGATCTAAATTAGCGAGTAGGCGAGCGGAAAATTTTAGATCGGGTTTTAATCAGATTGAGATACGTCATTGTTCAATTGTTCTACCAAATCATAATGTACATAATGAATGCATTAAATAATCAGATCCATAGAATACAAGCATACAGATAATTTTGTAATTGCAACTTTCGATTTCCAACTTTTGTCCTACTTACGTTTTCAAAAATACAATTTATGGTTAGTTAACTATTTACTCCGTTCTAAAGTTGTATGCAATTGTTAAGCTATACACAAAACAGTTTATATAAAAATACAAGTGTAATGTATCCTAAACTTACCTCGAACAATGGTCTTATGTCCAATTTAAGATAATGACTTCTCAGTGTCGTTAAAGAGATCGTTTAACGTGAGCACCGGGTCATCGAAGAGGTAACTCAGTAAGACTGGAAACAATGATCTTCGAAGACTTCTAACAGATTACCGTTGTCGTTTGAAAAACATAGAGAGCATAGGCGGGTCCAGCGGGGGGGTCAGGGGGGTCCGGAACCCCCCCCCCCTAGAATTTAGAAAATGTACATGTCCATTAGTGTACGTATTTCTTGCTTGAAAGTCATTTTAAGTAGTATGAAGCAATTTTTGTCGGTGCTTAACATAGGTTTATTGGTTATGTAGTTTTTATCAATATGCTGCATTTTTTTCTGCAAAATGTATATAATGTGGTTGTGGTTCGAGGTTCGGATCCACCCCCTAGAAAAGTTTGGAACCCCCCCCCCCCCTAGAAAAGTTCGGACCCCCCCCCCTTGAAAAAAATCCTGGATCCGCCCCTGCAGAGTACTTATTTAAACACAGACGCTTCAGTTCGATCGTTTGTAAATCTGATATTATTTTTATTTAGGATACGAAATGGGAATGAAGTGCATAGATATCTTACAATGACGTAGGAAATATTGCCAGGTGAGGGCTAAGATGTATGTAAGATAATTTAAAAAACACAAGATATTGTTTTAGTCTAGTTTAGTGTAAATCACATTTTTTCAAAATAATTTGGGGCTTATGTCCCTCCTCTGTTCCTACGAATCTGATTATTTCACCGTGACTGTATAGAAGACGTTTTTTTATTAAGATCTGGGTTTCGTGGACAGTAAGTTTTGAATAACAAATAAAAAGTAGTACTGAGCTTCTAACTTATATCCACGTGGAAATGATTTGTTTCCAAACATTTTAACATAGCCGCTTGGCTCATAGTGAGCTGAAATGCTGAATCATTTAATACTTTTTCTGCACTGAAGAATTTGTATTTTTCATAGCTAATAAATCGACATTATCAGTTAATGTGGCATTTCATCATTTTTCTCTTTAAAAAAAATAAGTTCACCAATCAGTATGTTTAAATATTGTTCAACAAAGCAAATAAACAACGAGTCGTTAAGATTTTAAGATAATTGCATCAGTCCTATAAAAACAGAAAAGTTAAACAAAAAAATAGACCAAGTTTAATTTGAAATTACATGTATCTAAAACGCGTGACACTCAAAAAATTATTTTATAAGTGCATGTAGATAAATGCATACAGTTCATTTAATTTGAAATTACATGTATCTAAAACACGTGACACACAAAAACTTATTTTATAAGTGCATGTAGATAAATGCATACAGTTCATTTAATTTGAAATTACATGTATCTAAAACGCGTGACACACAAAAACTTATTTTATAAGTGCATGTAGATGAATACATACAGTTCATTTAATTTGAAATTACATGTATCTAAAACACGTGACACACAAAAACTTATTTTATAAGTGCATGTAGATAAATGCATACAGTTCATTTAATTTGAAATTACATGTATCTAAAACGCGTGACACACAAAAACTTATTTTATAAGTGCATGTAGATGAATACGATATGTTTAACACATTAACATATATATGAATAATCAATACGTCTCTACTTTAATAAATATATAAAAGAAGATATATTGTAGTCGAAATTCAATATCAAGTTTAACAATTACTTTATAAAGATAATTATATTAATTTACAACAGACCAACAGACGTAAATACAGTCCTACAACTGTAAAGTCATTAAAATATAACATGCAATAGATACGCAATTAACATCTTAAAGCATTTCGTTTTCTTAGTTTAAAAACACATCTTATAAATCAGGGACATCAAAGGAAAATTGCAGTATAGTGGTTACATCATAATTGAGGTGAAAATTCAAGTATTACATGTTTCATGACTTTTTCGTGTTTGCTGTTAAGTGAAATAAATTGAGGCCCATGCATAGTTATTGATTGATATTGCTAGTACTGCATTTATGAATATCTCTGGCAAAATTCATTATTGAGTAAGTAAATTGTTTTTGTGGCTCCTGGTTCCAAACTATTTGTCATTCAGACAATATTTCCACCATCTTTTAAAACAATGGATAAAAGATTAGTTAAGCAGACGACATTTAATTGAGCAGACGACAGTTTTCTTCGTAGCTGCTCAACAATTAGACATATGTAATACATAATAATGGAATTGTTTTTCTTTTCACAATTTTATCTACATTTGTAAATGGATTTCAACACAAAATCACAGAAGTATTGTCACCAAGTGCCTTAGTGTACCAAATCCTCTTTATCGTCCATATATTGGCCACATATGGCTTTTCAAAGAGAATGAGAGCTTATTACTGTCACTCGAGTGTCGGTATCCGATGTCTCACCGTTTGCGTCGGCAGACTTAGATCATTTCAGTTGTATCAAAAATTTAACTTAAACTCAAACAGCAAAACAAGGTAGTCAATTAGGGTCATGTAAGTTTTTTGCTGTACAATACAAAGATCCATATCTACATTTGAACTAGGTTTATGCACTCATTACAGGGCCTCAATTATTATATCTATTCTACGTGAAACACTGAAATTCTACCGTTATATGTAGCCACGAAAAAGCATGCAATACATGTGTCAAAATTTATGATAAGTTGTGTCTTTAAATTTCGTTAATGCTAGGTTTACATCTGGCCACGATTACCACGATGTCCCCGATTCCAGAACATCGTGGCGAACGTAACAGAGCATGGAGTCGAATCGGGGTGATCGTGGGGGAGCGTAACGGAACGTGGTTGAATCGGGGACATCGTGGGCATCGGGACAAATTTTAAATCAAACTTAAATTTCACCACGATTGCCCCTATTCATTTTCTAATCGTGACAGAGCGTGGCCTTCGTAACAAAACGTAACGGAACGTACCGAAGCGTAACAGAACGTAACAGGACGTGGAGTACAATCGCAACAGATCGGGACCAGCGTGGACACTTTTTTTCATCCCGCGTCACTGGGAAAGAATTATTTCTTGTTTAAATATCAAATCGTGACGTAAAACGTGGTCATTTGTCTCAAATCGTAGGTCAAATCGCAGGAGATCGCAACAAAGCGGCTTTGTCGTGGGAGATCTTAACAAGACGTAACGGAACGTGGTGGAGCGTGGAAGCCAATCGTGTTGATCGCAACAAAGCGTAACAGAACGTGGTGCAAATCGTGGGCTCGATCGTAGCAAAGCGCAGTAGAGCGCAACAAAACGTGCTGATTTCGTAAGGAAGCGTAACAGAACGTGGAGTATACCATTTAATCGTAGAGCTCCCCGATTTTTTAGCCTCTGGCTAATCGGGGAGATCGTGGCCAGATGTAAACCTAGCATAAGTGCCCATTTCTGAAAAAAATGGTGTCCTTTTATGAGATAAATTAAAAGTTTATGCATGAAAGTATATCATCCAAAATCGTTTGAGATTTTCATTATTTAATTTAGAGAAAGGTTATGCTACCACATTTCTTCATCTTAAATATTCTGTGATCAAAGTCATTTTTCTAAGTATTAACAACAAAATTCTACTTACGGTTTTGACCTACTTTCACATAGAAATACAATCAATAACATAAACATATCAAAGTAATAATTGCAATTATTAAAAAGTTATTTTCAATAAATGGTTTGAATAGATTTAAATGTCTATTTTCTTCACAGTCCATGAACAGGGTTACTTTTGGTATAAATGGGCATCTAAAGTTAACAATTTCTGTAGTTTTTTTTACAATTAAAGTTTATTTTGATAAGACATTAAGTATGATCAATGCTCCTTGATCACAATACTTGGTGTTGTCATTAATTGCAAAATGTTTATAATTAAGCATGAGTGAGAATGTTTAGATATTCTTTTATAAAAACTGTCAATGGGAATAAATATTATCTTCATTTCATATGAAATAAAGCAGTATTCTTCGTATCCGTATACCCCAGTTTCTTAATGGAGCTGATAAGGTGCCAGGATTACGTATCTATTTTCCCGGTTCTGAATATACCCGGAGTGATTTTACTCGACCACGAAAATTTTACAATAATGTATTTTTTCTCCATTTATAAGGTTTATGGAGAAGTTGCCGGCCTTGTGGGAGGGTGGGGATTACTGTTTATACAAAACAGAACAGAATCTAATCTTACTGTTGATAAACAAGGGTCAATGAAAGATAGGCTAGATGCGCTGGTCGACGTAAATGGCCATAAATGTGTTGAAACGGTGTCAAACACCACAAGAAATGTTTAAGTAAAATTTCTGCATTTACAGAACTTAGAATTTGACATGGTCAGAAATGAAACATATTTTGATAGGTTATTGTACACCTTACATAAACGTGATACTTTATTTGGCATTAAAAACATACTTGATATGATATTATTTGGCAACATTAAACATGCACTGTATGCATAGTCGTGAATTTCCGTATGAAATCTCCGTAAATTGACGAATATATTACTTTACTGTTTAGTAATAGCACACGAAGAGGCATGTAAGGACTTGGTGAAGTGGTAAAACTTACCACCTCACAATCAAGAAATTACGTGTTCTATCCCACATTAAACCTTATTTTTGCCTATTTAAACATAATCGGTACATGCTTTACAAATACTTGTGTACACGATGGTGCACGGATTCCATGATTTTAAAAATAAAAACACCTGCCGCTAAAGCTGGGCTCCCACTGCCGATCAGATCAACTCGATCAAGCCCGATCAAGCGATCGGGTACTGGTCTGGGTCGGTCGGCATGATTGATCGGGAGTGGTCGGGGAGGTCTACCTTGGTCGGCATCGCTCGGGCTTTCTACCCGAATTTTTTTGACATGTCAAAAAAATTCGTGTAGCGATCGTGTAGCCAAGCGGTCGAGAAGAGCTCGGGAAGCGATCGTGTATTAATCGAGTTGAAGATCGAGCTGATCGAGAAACAATCGTGTAGCGATCTTGTTTGGTCGGATTGGCATCTTTAACCCGGTCTGTACCCGATCATCTCGACTTCTACTCGAGTAATATACGATCGCATCCCGATTAAGTAGATCTCTGTTCGATCTCTTGTCCAGATTATCTAGACTGCTACCCGACTACTCCACGACCACACACGACCGCACACGATCAAACCCCGATCACTGTTCGACCATACACGAGCTCACGTGACTAAAGCAAGAAAAGCGTGCTGACCAGTGTCTCATAAGTTGTTTGGACGCTGAAGATATAACATCTTTAGCAAACCAATATCTGTTAAAACATCTTCAGCCAAGCCATTTCTACTACAAACTAAAGATGCCGAGAAAAGGCAAAAGGCCGATAGGCAGTACAAATGCGAGTAAATGTGCAGTTGCTGCGCCTCAGCCATATTTTCCTGCGCATTTGTCGCCTACGTCTATGCCTACGACCCTCAGCCTCTTCCTCTTGTTCCAACTCTAGCAAAGCAATGGCCCTGTCTCTCTGGAGCTCTAACCATCTGGCCCACAACTGCAACTGCTCAATCTCCATAAATATTTATACTATGCTGGACACAACATATACTATGAAGTTTCAAGATGAAGTGATAATGATCAACACTGTTTGAAGTTTTTATTCTAAAAGTTTTTGTACACGACTGTTCACGACCTTCTACGACTCGAGTACGACCATGACGATCTGGTCGGGGAAAGATCTGACACCGATCGAGCAGTGATCCAGTAGGTCGAGTTGAGATCGTGTAGGGATCGTGTAAAGGTCGGGATGATCGAGCGGAAATCGGAAAGGTGGTCGGGTTGACGTCGTGAAGGAGTCGTGAATAATCGTGTGGGGATCGTGCGTGATCGACAAGAGGTCGAGAAGAAGTCGTGTATACGCCTTTAGTCGAGCTTGGTCGGGCCTGATCGGGGAATTTGGGTGATCGGGATGATCGAGTTGATCTGATCGGCAGTGGGAACCCAGCTTAAAGGCTTAGTGTCACGTATCAAATCGACGAAACATGACGAACGTATACGAACTAAGCCGTAAATCGATACGGATATTAATGAAGTGCATGTTTAATGTTGTCAAATAATGACTAATTCGTAATTCGTTTTGGGATTCCATATTTTACAGCCCACAATTCGTCTGCGATCTACCAAATTGATTGTGAATTGATAACAAAGTGGTAACGTTTGTTTACTAACCAAAAGGTAAGTCATATTTTTATTTTTTTATAAAATATCTTAAAAGTTGTACCATTTATTTTATTCATTATACGTATATTAACAGGCATATACACAATTTTTTAGTGAAAAATACAGTGCCCTCCAAACAATTTTGGACAGTTGAAATTTTGAGAAAAACTGATTATGCATGACACAAGTAAATTAACTCACATTAGACCTTATTCGTGTAACATTGTTTTAATCATATGTTAATAAACTAATCAATGCTGACTTAAGAATTTGCTTAGATTACTCTTTCTTCTTTATATTCATAAATAAAGATTAATCAGTTTATCTTAAAACATACGATTTTGTCCAAGAACTTTTGGAGGGCACTGTATAATGTCGTTTGTGTATAAAATTGATCAGATTGATAAATCCAATTATCCATCAGCTTAAACTCTTTACACGGTTTACTTCGTCTATAATGTTGTTATTAATATGACTGACATTCGCATTTGTTAATGGCTCTGTGACCCGTTTGGATACAAAATATCGAAGAACAAAAAGAAAATTATCCATGAAATATGTACATATTAGTATCTTTTGTATGCATCAATGATGTTTCTATACCTGTGGACATTGATTTCATTTATATAAAATTACAAATTAAACTAAATATCAAAATCCATATTTCATTGTGATTATAGACCTACAGATCTTAGAAAGGTAAATAAAGAAACATCCTAATACTAACAACAAAGTGTAATTCTATACTGGCTCAAATGTGCAATGGAACCATGTCCTAAGAAGTGAATGGAGTTATTCTTGGGGTGTTAAACTATTTTGCTGACCATTAACAAGGTTACTGTAGACATACCATTATGACACTGGAAAAGCATCTCAAAAACTGCTATGTCCCCGAAAAGGGTCTTAGATGTCTGTCTGTCTGTCTGTCTGTCTGTCTGTCTGTCTGTCTGTCTGTCTGTCTGTCTGTCTGTCTGTCTGTCTGTCTGTCTGTCTGTCTGTCTGTCTGTCTGTCTGTCTGTCTGTCTGTCTGTCTGTCTGTCTGTCTGTCTGTCTGTCTGTCTGTCTGTCTGTCTGTCTGTCTGTCCGTCCGTCCGTCCGTCCGTCCGTCCGTCCGTCCGTCCGTCCGTCCGTCCGTCCGTCCGTCCGTCCGTCCGTCCGTCCGTCCGTCCGTCCGTCCGTCCGTCCGTCCGTCCGTCCGTCCGTCAATATCACAATATCACCTCATGAATCTAAGCTCAGAGGTTAATGTCATATTTTAGGTCAAACATTTGTATAGAATTCATTTTATCTCAGTCTCAACATATTTTTGTCTCAAAGGACTTTGAATTGATATGACTCTAATAATTAGACGATTAACACACGTAACCCCTGGCTAGGAGCTCCAGGGTCTAGGTAAATCTTTCATATACCTTACAATTGGTTCGCTACTTTTTCCAAGTTCGCCATATCAAACGATCTTGTCATTCTGACGCCAACAAATCTACTTTCGGGGCAAGGTGTCCACTGGACACTGCTTCCAAATGACAATTACAATGATTCAAATATTAGTTTCATAAAGTGGAATTTACCAAGTGCCTAAATCAATAGCGTAAACAACTCTAATTTCGAGGTCATGTTACATATTTTGTAACAAAGTATATCGATTGTTTTGCAAGCAAAATTTTGGCAAGGTGTACGATTAAAAAGTATATCTTTCCCAATGAGTTTAATACACATTGCTAATGTAATTTAATAGGTATAAATACATGACAATATTACAAAGAGGAACCACGTCACACATTGTTTCATTCAAATTTCTCAATTTTTAAAAGGCAATTTAACGAGTGTAAATAAATTCATATTAATGTTTATACATTCTCAAACAAAATTAACATAACATGGTTAAAGGGCTAAAATAAAAAGATTTAATCGTTTGCAAAATTTAAGGGGGGTCCGAGGTGACTGTTTTGTTATTTTGTTTGGTAGCTCCTTTTAAAATCAAGTTTCCTTATAGTACTTTAAAAGTCGTTAAAATAAAATGACCAAGTCTGATCGTCAATACTCACCTTTTGCACCTCGTGCTCCTGTGAGCTAAAATTATGTTCCTTTATATTTAGCTCATCTGAGCACGAAGTGCTCAAACTGAGCTATTGTGATAGAACTTAGTACGTCGTGCGCCGTGCTCCGCGCGTCAATATTTTTGGCTCCAACAACATCTCATCCTTTACCCTTGTGTCTGTTACTAAAACTCAGCAGAAATGTTTCAGATATTACACTTTTTTAGTTCTTAGAAATATTTCATTAATACAATTCAAGTTAACGTAGCGACAGAATCCTAGGGTCAAAGTTTAACATGATTTTATTATAACCAAATAAAATGTTGAAAAGCTTTTTTAGAACAGGAAGCCCAGAGCTGCCCAAGATTGCATGTTGAGTCACTTAAATAACCCATACGAAGATTGTTCAAGATATGTCCCTGGTATAAAAATTGGCCCAGAGCCAGAGGTCAAAATTTTTGCAATTATTTAAAAAAGGACAAATTAATACTATTTCTTGTCCAGAACTTTAAGACCTAGACAACCCAAAGTTCAATTTGAAATTATCGAATACGCATCACAAACAAAAACGACAAGTTTATTTCAAAAGTACCTGTAAATATTTGCAGCAAATTATTGATTATGATATGGAATAAATAATGATCGAATGACTAAATGATATCATTAACATTTTAACACATCGTATGATCAATTATATAAAATTGATTTATGAAAATAACAGCTATGCACAATTTTTTTCTACACGTTAATGAAAATGTTACCTATATTTAATATACTGTAACCTTGAACAACATTTAATTACAGTAAGTGCAACCTTCAAATACTTTTGATATATAGTAATCTATAAATATATTTAATAAACAGACCACTAATATACATTTTATGTACAGTTACCTTCAAATGCATTTAATATACTGTAACAGTAACCTGTAAATACATTAATATGTTGTTTCAACGTCAGTTCTTTACTCCTAGGCAATGAGACAAAAGCTGTACAGCTTCAAGAAGATTTAGGATTGTAATGAATATAATTTGGTTCGAATATCTTTTTATTTCTAGTCAAAAACTTCTGTTTTGGAAAGTCAATATGTTATTATTATTGTTTATGTTATTGCCAGTCATCTCAGGTTGAGACATTTTCTCAAAGACAATCATTAAGTAGTAAGAAAATATTTTATCTTTTTAAAAAAAACTTTTGCAAATGTAGATAGTTCACTTTGACTAAGTTTATTATTATATGAAAAAGAATAAAAGTCACAGTGAACTATCCCACAAAACTTTTGTTTTTAAAAATGCAGTAGACAGTATAAGTTAAAACTAAACAGGTTTTTATTGCTTTAAAATGTTAGAATTTAAAACTAAGATAACATGAAGTGAATAAAAAATCATTTTTGAAGGGCACGTTGAAATGATTAAAATGTGATTTTCTCTTTACTAGGTTTTCGAGGGTTAGTTCACTTTCACTTATCGCCAACCAAATACAAAGTACTTTTAAACCTCATAAGGTACAGATGCATAGTTTAATCGTGTATTCTACTTTCGATTTAAGTGTAAAGAATGACAGATGCAAACACGTTAGGATGGAAGTTTAAATACCGGTTAAAAAGTTGAATTTCATATGCATAGTTGGTTTGATAGTTAAATGTTATTTGAGCAAACACAAAAACATACTCTAATTGTTCAGTACATTTGAACGAGGAAATAATTAGAATGTAAACATTGCCACGTGTTTTCAGGTAAATAAACAGTTTTACCCATGATGCTCAGCGTCTCCGTACAAAGGTCAGTTAGACCGTTTGTGTACAGAATGCATGAATATCCTTTCTATTGCGTTTAATATGTATAGCTAATGTAATTTGATGTGTATAAATATATGGCAGTAATACAAGACGGAACCACGTCACACATTGTTTTATTCAAATCCCTCAATTTTTGAAAGGCAATTTAACGATTGTAAATAAAACACACACATGTATATATTAATACATTCCCAAAATAAAATGTAAACATAAGATGACTAAAGGGCTAAAATAATGGTTTTCATCACTTGCAAATCTTAAGGGGGTTTCCAAGATAATTTTCCTGTTATTATGTTTGGTCGCTCCTTTTAAAATCAAGTTTCCTTCTAGTACTTTAAAAGCAATTTTGAATTTAAATCATTTGACAAAGTCCGATCACAACTGCTCACCTTTGGCACTTCGTGCTCGTGTATAAATTGGCCCTGACCCAGAGCTAGTAGCCGCAGTTTTTACATAAAGTTACATAGGCCTAATTAAAACGATTTCTTCTCTAGAACGTTTTTTGTTTGTTTGCTCGTTTGTTTGTTAAAATTGTTTGTTGGGTTTAACGCCGTAGCAACACAATGTATAGGTCATATAACGGCGGTCAGTCAACCTACTCACTCCTCCTGGAAAGGCTAAATCTCTGGATTTAGCTGTTAACCAACTACTAAGCGCATGCTTTCGTCAGTAACTGACAACTGCCTTACATAATTAAATATCATTGGTAGGAGGAAGAATGGTCGTAGAAATAATTTCATGACCAAGCTCCAAGAAAGAATGCCCCGCCCGGGAATCGAACCCATGACCCCTCGATCAGTAGACTTGCGTGCTACCAACTGAGATAGCCGGACGGCTATATCTAGAACTTTTAGTCATAGAATTTACTTATATGACATAGGGCATTATCTAGAGGTTCTCGAAAATACTATTCAAGTAATTGCCCTACTTTTATAATTGGCCCCACTACAGAGATTTCAGTTTTTATACTTTTTTAAGAATGTGTTAGATTTCCTCAGATAAGCAGTCCAGTGTCCTCAGTGCGCTTTTATTTTTATTTCAGCATCAGTTACTGTTTTCCAAGGTCAGTTTGGGAATATCTTATCTAAATCGATTTAAAGTAGCTAACAAACAAGCTATGGATTCTGAAACAAAAATGGAGGAACATTCTAAACGGAGATTATCAGTAAGCAGATCCGTGCAAACAACAACAGGTATTTTAACTTACTAATATTATTTTATTGTCAATTAACTGATCATGAATTAGATTTTGAGCCGAATTAAATTTTATAATGAAAACTTGCAACAAACATTCACATTTTTCACATGTTTACCCCTAAACATGGTTGATTTAATAAACATGTAACACATTTTACGAAGAAATTTAACAAGTAACTTCTGTGTTCCAAGTAGGGTAGTTCTCAGTCACTGGCAAGGGTATGTGCTTAGTAAGTTCTCATTAACAACTAATGTATATTAGATAAACTTATGCTTCTCAAGGGCCATTAAATATCAATTTACTACAACGATATCACTTCTATCTATCGGTTGAGCGAAGCAATGCTCCAAAGACACCATTGAAACAAACCAAAGCAGATAGATCTTTTATTATACATAAACATCAAGTAGCTGATATCGAGCTCGCCCTTTTTCATTTTCAGATTTTGTGCCAAATACAATTAGCTTTAAAGCTTCAGCACTAGTGTTTGTTATCTACATGCGATTCATGGGGTATGTTCTTGTATTATTACACTTCATCTTACTGTTACCTCAATACTTAGCAAATATTCGTCTCTTACATGTAATATTTTATCTTTTTAGGTTTCTAGCCATTTATTGGGCTTTGTACGGTGGTCGCCACACTTTAGTGGAATTCTTATACATTTTTGTACGTCTAAGCCCTGGCCGTTCTATAAAGAACCGACAAGTTCTATTTATAAAGAGGACATCATAAAAAGCCAATAAACAAAACTGTTACATACAGAAAGTAAAGAGCTATTGACATTGGGTTGTTCAAACAAGACTTGTTCATTTTCAATCAAATAAATTCTCAAAATTTGGATGCTGAAAAACTTCTTGATATTTATAATAGAGAGCGAACTAAATTGATAGATAAACATGCACCTTTACACACAAAGACAATTACAGTTCGTCCTCAATGGCCATGGTTTAATGAGCAGCTACATTCTGATAAACATTTGAAACGTAAATTAGAACGCAAATGGAGGGAAACAAAACTAGTGATCCATCATTAGATTTACAGGAATCAATGTGTCGTGTATAACAAATTGCTGATTGAAGCCCGTAAAGACTATTACTCAGACAAAGTTGAAGCTGCTGGTAGAGATAGCAAAAGTTTATTTAAAATTGTTAATAATTTGTTAAATGGGAAAAAGTGTGGTCCTCTTCTACCATCTGGAACCTCACCGAAAGACACTGCTCGGAATTTTGGCGATTTTTTTCTCATCAAAAATTGAAGGCATAAGAAATGACATCATAATGAGTCAATCTGATACACCCACTGAGTCTGTGACCGAGCAATACCAAGGCACTAAACTCAAAAGTCTAGCTAGTGCTTCGCAAGAAGAAGTAAAGAAAATCATCGAGAAGTCACCAAATAAATCTTGCGAGTTAGATCCTATTCCAACATGGCTTCTTAAATCATGTTTACCCGAACTCTTGCCAGTAATCACAAATCTAATCAATACATCACTCAATGCTGGGAGTGTACCAAAAGCATTTAAAAGCACTATTATTAGACCATTGCTGAAAAAGTCAGATATGGATTCAAATGTACTTAAGAACTACAGACCGGTTTCAAATCTTCCATTTCGTCAAAGATTTAAGAAAAAGTTGTCAATGTTAGACTTGAGAACCATCTTAAAGAAAATTATCTGCATTGAACCTTATCAATCCGCCTACAGAGAATTTCATTCCACCGAAACGGCTCTTCTTAAGGTGCAAAATGACATTCTTCAGTCTTTAGACAATAATTATGTAACAGTCCTGGTGTTACTAGACGTATCGGTTGCTTTCGACACCATAGATCATCATACATTGTTAAGCAGACTGCATGATCACTATGGTCTTGCTGATGGTGCTCTTAATTAGATAAAGTCATATCTGAATTATCGATACCAAACCGTCTGTGTTGGTGGAGAACTTTCCGACCCTGTGCTGATGAAATACAGTGTTCCTCAAGGATCTGTCTTAGGACCTAAGTATTTCACCATGTACACTAAACTTGTTGGTGCCATTTGCTTGCAACACGGATTATTACACCATTTCTATGCTGATGATTCTCAACTTTACATATCCTTTAAACAAATTGATAATATTTCATGCAGGTCGTCTTATTATCAGCTCAGAAATATCGGTCGCATAAGAGAGTTTCTTACTGTAGATGCTACAAGGACGTTAGTAATTTCTCTGGTTACATCAAGATTGGACTACTGCAACGCCCTTCTTGCAAATACTTCAAAGTCAAATCTGAATAAACTCCAACGTCTTCAAAATACGGCAGCAAGAATCATCACCAGGACACATCGTCATGATCATATAACACCAGTGCTCAGGGAACTTCATTGGCTTCCTGTTTGTCAGCGGATCAGCTACAAGCTCTTGATATATACTTATAAAGCACTTACCAACCAATGTCCCATATATATCCAAGACCTAATACATGTTTACAAACTGAACAGAGACCTCCGATCTAGCAGTTCATTATCTATTACAGTCCCACGGTCTAGGACAATTACTTTTGGTAATCGTAGTTTCAGCCATGCCGCGCCAAACTTGTGGAATTCCCTCCCAGACTGTGTCAAGTGTGCCCAGTCTTTTAATACTTTTAAGAAAAAGTTAGACCTACTTGTTTGTTAATTACTATGGTCACTAAATCAATCACCCTGGGACAATAAACTACGATTTTGGAATAGACCAGTAAAATGAACCAATTTTAGACTACTTAAAATTGTTCATTAATATGTCCAGTTGTGATGTTAATACTACAGTGAAAATTCTTTTTATCAATATAAACTATCTGGCTACATGAGCTTAGAATATACCCAAATAAGGAACATATAACACCATGAAATTATTAAATTCTTAACAAAAACATAATAATGCACTAGGTTTATTACAGAATAATTTGCGGCCGAATGATGGATGTTCTGGTGGGATCCTTGGATTAGAATCATACTTTGCATCTTTCAATTATGGATTTCCCTATTGGCTGGGGGTTGCTTTTCCACGGATTATATGCTCGTTACCTTTTAGATTAATACTTTAGCTAACCAATCAGGCGCTGACACTGATGGATGTTCTGGCGGGATCCTTGGATTGGAATCCAACTTTGCACCTTGCAATTATGGATTTTCTAGGGCATCTAGCCAGATTCCCCATTGGCTAAGGGTTGCCTTTCCACCGATTATATACTCATTACCTTTAAGATTAATACCTTAACCAACCAATCTGGCGCTGACGCTGATGGATGTTCCAGAGGGATCCTTGGATTAGAATCTGACTTTGCACCTTGCAATTATGGATTTTGCAAGGCATCTGGCTGGATTCCCTATTGGTCGGTGGCTGCCTTTTCTCATAATCTAATCATAACTTTTATCACATTTACTTTATCACTATATAATGCATGGTTGGGGGACGCGCGGGCACTGATACTAATTGATGTTCGGACAGGAGCTTTGAATTAAAATCCAACTTTGCACCTTGCAATCATTGATTTTCGGGGCATTTGGCCTGATTCCCCCATCGACCATTTGGCTGCCGTTCTACCAACAATCTATTATCTCTCATTCACTATTTTCTTACAGTTGAAAATTCACTTGTTTTGTTGTTGTTGTAATTTTTAAACTACTATGAGCACTTAATTGATCACAAATTCTTAGTTTTATATTATTCTTCAGTTTATGTGTTTTATACTTTATCGTCTCCTAATCATTTTCATTTTCGTTTTCATTTAAACTTGTTTTTCCTAATTATGCATATGATTGTGAAGCGCTTTTGAACATATATTCAATATGAAAAGAGCGCTATACAAATGCGATATCGATTTCTAACTTATATTAAACATAAATACAATATATTAATAAAATTTATTTCAGATTCGTATTTCGTCAAAAAAAATGTAAACTTATATTATATTATAAATGTTTGGCTCAATGCCGAGTTCACAGCAAACAAAATTAGAAGTTATCACGAAACGGAATAATAATTCAACGACTAATGTATAAAATAAACAAGGCTCGTTTTTTCTTTAATTTTGGACGCATATTGTATGGTGAAAACACATTCGTCCAAAATAGTATACATAGGCGGATCCAGCGGGGGGTCAGAGGGGTCCGGACCCCCTCCCTAGAATTTGGAAAATGTACCTATCCATTTGTATATTTCTTGCCTGTAAGTCATTTTTAAGTAGCATGAAGCAATTTTTCTCGGTGCTTAACAAATATTTAATGGTAATGTAGTTTTTATTATTAATATGTTGCATTTTTCTGCAAAATGTGTATAATGGGGTCGTGATTCGAGGTTCGGACCCCCTAGAAAAGTTTCGGACCCCCCCCCCCCTAGAAAAAACCTGGATCCGCCCCTGCCGCCATACTTAGACTCAGTTTCAATCTAATTTTATTAATACTTGATTTAAAATGTATGACAATAAAGAACTTCACAGTATATTCACTCCTTTTGATAGATAGACACGTCAAGTTAAAAAATGCATAATTATGTTAAATATACCATTTCTTAATCAGATACTATATACATGTTCATGTACATGTTGTATATGTGTTAATAGATCTACATCAATATGAAATTGCTAAGGTTTTAAATTTCCATTATCAAAAGTAACTACATGTATGCCAATGAACTGCAAGAAATATTACCTTTCGTCTACTTTAAACACATCTAATGAACAAGAAAAATAAGTTTTGCTAAAATATGTTTATGTTATTCATTGCATTTCAAAGTGAAAGTAGATCGAAACCGAAAGTAGAATTTGGCTGTCAGTACTTAAAACCATTGTTTTAATCACAGTATGTATAAAATGTAGTCTTGTGATAGAAAAATGACTCACTCAAAATTACATAATAAAGCTCTAAAATAATTTTGATCGTATAATTTTAGCGTTAACAAAATCATTAGAATAGTTCTATTTATAAAAGGACCCCCTTCTTAAGACATTGACATGTTGTCAAATTTAAATTTAGAAAGTAAAATGGCTCATTGTGTGCCTGAAATTAATGTTACATTTCAGTAACTTACGGTTGTAAGACAGTTTTTATATTTACTGTAAACAAATAAATCTTCATATAATTGCTTTAAATGATTCCAAGTTTAGGAAATGTTTTGTTACACATAGTGTTATAAGAAATCCCAAAGAATCAAAACCTGCTACAAGAAGACGAGATGGAGCGACATTGGCTTATGGTTTGAACACTTGTACAAGTTCAACTATTACAACACGTGTTGATGATACAGGGACAAAAAGAGAAGGTGCGTGTGTTTTAATCATTGGATATTTGAAATTTGTTTATTGCAGCGTGAGATCAATTTTATGTCATCGAATGAGATTAGAAAACACACTTTTACAATGGAATTACATGTACACTGAATTGTGCTCATGAGTTAAAATATGCACGTACATCTTTATTGCCTCCAAGATAGTTGAAGATTTACAAGTTATGATATGATAGGACAGAGTAAATACAAATAGTAAATATGTACACAGACATTAACTAATGTAATTAAATGATAACAATGTACATGTTATTAAGTCAAAATGAGCATTATATGTACAAGTACAACTGTACAAAGAATATAAACTATCTTAAACCAATTATCTTACACAATATGTATTCATGCTATGAAATGGATATTTTATCATTGTTTTAGCAGAGTTAATCGAAAGCGAAATATTAACATGCTATAATGACGAAAATGTCTTCTTCAAAACATTATTTGAGGCTTTTTACAATTTTTATCGCAGTGATTTTATATTTTTCAACTTATATAACTAATTTACTATGTACGGAAGTGAAATGTGATAGAAAATTACGTATGTACGATCTATGTTTTAACAATAACTTCCGTCAAATTTAATAATATCTACCACATTTGAATAAATATCTAAAATGATAATAGGTTTATCTAGAGGAGCCCCATAATACAGTAGCAAAAAAAAGAAATGAACTCCAAATGTCCAGGACTTTGAATCACCTCGTACTTTATTCATTCATTGGGTTTAACACCAAGTAAATACAGCTATGGTATCTAAACGGAAGTCAGTGCACCTAACTAAGCTTTTCCGACCATTGAACAAGTACTCACATCTCTTCTACAAGGCCGGCAACTTCTCCATATACCTTTTTATGGATTGAAATTGACATAATGGTCACATTTTCCTGTGAGGGTATTGTTCGTTTTTTCTAAACTGTCAAAGTTTGAATAATTTCATGGTGAATGATTACACACTATCTCAATATCTCGAGTGTTAGACAAAGAGCACGAAGTCACCGTGAAATTATTCATGTATTGGCAGTTGAGAAAAAAACGAACAATATAACTGCCCAAGATGGAGTTCTAATCCATCCCTCTTCGGAAAGCTAGATTCGAAATTTGATGCGCTACCTACCGTGCTACGAACCCGAGTACCACATACATGTATGAATACATTGAGATATGAAATCATACATTCACTTTAGTCAGTTATTTTTTCGAGTACTCAGAGTTTGCCTTGATTTGAAGCTGGTGTAAGACTCATATCCAGTAAGTGCGTCATGGCGAGTGTTAAGACTTTTGTTTCAAACTTATCACATGTATTAAGTCCGACAAGTCTTATATTGTTTATATCAAAAACGAAATTATTTTAATTGTAAAAATTTTCACTAAAATAAAATATGATTTATTTTACAGTGACATCAGAAAAAGTACTCGACTGGAAGAAACTGCTACCATTTCTAGCAAAGAACATACATGCTGAATCAAACATTATATTCTTTCATTCCCTGTATGGTAAGTCACATAACTTTTATGATTGCAACAAGATGTACCCTTCCACAAAGATTCCACAAAGTCACATAACGTTTATGATTGCAACAAGATATACCCTTCCACAAAGATTCCACAAAGTCAAATGACTTTTATGATTGCAACAAGATATACCCTTCCACAAAGATAATTTAGATAATTTTTTATTCACAGAAGTTACGCTACAGTCATTATTCGAATCAATTAAAAACCAACGCCTGTAGGAAACAGTTGTTCAGTGTCTTGTGTCAAAAACGGTTACATCATTAGCTTTAGGGTCAGCTGTCTTTAGAAATCACATTCTTCCGTACGATATGACTGTCGGGATTTAGTTAAAACAAGGAAATTACAAAAATATGTTGAAATTACTCTTTCTGATAAATCTTTTAAGACAATTTTGATTCTGAAAACAGTTAAGCAGTGTTCTCAAACAATTTGCACAAATAAATTCTGCACCCTTCAGTTACTCGATAAGACTTACAAATAAACTGTAGATATATGGGCTAACTTTAGTTGTGAAGTATATTTTATGGTCTATACAGAATCACAAAAGGCCAGTCTAAATTATTGCATTATGTGAAAAATATTTACTACAACCTGACACACGTTCAATTAATTTTATCCATCAAATATCGAATGTTCGAAAATTAACCGTGGTGGTCCAATTAGTTATTATATAACACGAAAACACCACTGATTGTTTTAATGTTCAAAATTTGACAAGCACGGAGAAAAACTCTTATCAGTTTCTGTGGCCTATTTTTTTAACTAATAGAGGGAGGGCTTTCACCGACTTCGCCTTACGCCATTTTTCGCTTGTCCTGTAGAATTGAGATTTTGAAATAGACTGTGTATCACAAAGTCAGTTTAGACAGCTACGCAAAAAAGTTTACAAAACTTCACCTTATACTTTACCATTTTGTCTGTATAATGAATATAGGTAACACTAAGCTTCCAAACAATATCGACTACCATGAGAGGATAAATCGAGTTCAAATAGATGTAGGCCTACAAAGAAACTCGCACAATTCAGAGAGTCTTTTCTTGGAACAATTTAAATCATGGAAGGAAGTAGCTGGTAACAACGCTAACTTGGATGTCATAAAAATGACATTAGCTGAACTTGGTCACAATGATATAATAGAGATACTTGACAATTACATAAGGTACCAGTTATATAATTATTATTACTTAAAGTTTTTATAAGGGGTTTCCAAGTGTTTGGTTAAGGACTGAAACAAATTCTGATTATAATACGCTGCGGACGATTACAATCAGCCGCGGCCGTAGCGTAGTGGTTAGCATGTCTGACTTCGAATCCGGAGATACCGGGTTCGAGACCGGTCGCGGTAGGTCATACCCTATACATGAGTTGTCGGCCTCGTGGTAGGGTAAGTACTGGTAATAGAAAAGTGTCCAGAAAACCTATAGTAGAAAAAGCTGACCGTCGTATTTATATACTAAATATGTGTTGAATACGACGTTAAAAACCAAATAAAACAAGCAAACAAACAGTTACAATCGTACAAGAGCAATTCAACAGATAATTTCTACTGCAGTGAAAGAATATCTAATCTGGTTTAGTATTCTAATTATCTTTAAATGTAAGAGAAATTGTATCGTTTCTGTTTGTAGCATATTCCGTGTTTATATACTCAACAACAACACCATGTCAGAGTGCACAAAAAGCAATAATCATAATTGTTGTGAAGCTGGTGTTGTTATCCTTAATTTATTGTTGTTACTACATTATCATAATTGTAACAATCTTTATCACTTCTATCCTTACCACCCTCCTCTTTATTTTCATAATCATTTTGATTAAAGTCATTATTAATGCCTCTATATAGTTGCTATACTAGTAAGTCATGATATAGTTTTCTTTATAATTATGATACTTATATTTTGATGTCATTTTTGTAATGTTGTTCTACCACGGTACTGTTTATTACATACAGTTAAAACCCGTAAGCCATTTTTAATGTGTACTTAAACAAATTGAGTCCTTGATAAAGGTTATTTGCAAGTGATCAGAACGTTGACAATGAAAGCTGTAAAAACAATGGTATCCAATGCGGAACAGGCATAACGTTATTATACCCGTCTTAACTACGACTTTTATACATTACAAGTACATTGATCATTTTTATTATTTCAACAAGTTAATAAACTCAATGTATGTCCTCTTGGGTTTTTTATAAATTTTATTATGCAAGTGTTTTTTTAATGTCTTATAGAAGTGATGCTGCATACATGGACGTTACTTATGATACAGTCATTGAGACATTTAACAATGTGCTGCCATCATCAGCAACATGGATATCATCTCTACCTTGTCCCTTGCCTCAAGGAAGTAAAGTTCTACATGAAACACACAGTAAACTACAGCTGGAACTACCAAAATCTGTTAACACTGTAACACTAGAACATGACAGTGATAATGGAAATGAAGATGCATATCGATTAGGAACAGGTCCTGACGTTCAAATGTTTACCTTGGACAATATGGGTACCTCCGTGGAATCCGACCAAGCAGTGAAAACGCCATTGCCATTTGACCTAGGAGATGGTAGTCAAACATCGATTCATCGGCAATCAATTGAAAATCAAACAAATGATCTCGCTTCAAGCAAGAAATCACGAAAGCGTAAGAGAGAGTTTTCGAGTGATATAGGTGATGAATCTCTCCTCATTATGGTGAATCATTTCCTAACAACACGACATGACACAAGAAAAGATATTCACAGATTTTCAACTAAGGCTGCTCTGGATGAATTATTTTATAATTGCCACATTCGACAAGAGGTAGCACTTCAGCTTAAATATAAAGAATATTGTGAAATAGAAGGGCTCAAAACCAAGAGAGGTGAAGATGTATATATAATCTACATAGGAAAAGAATCTTATTTGCTCAAACAAGAATCTTATGAAAAACTAAAACATTATGCTGAGCACGCCCGATCAAAAGTTGTGAATGGTATTTCCAACGAAGTTTCGTACATGTTCATTGATATAAATGGTACTCCATTATATGAAATACTTCAAGTAAGTATGAATCTTTATAGTCCATTACACATTTTGACCACTTTGACCACTTTGATCCAATTACAATCTGATTAAAACCCGATCTAAAAGTTTACCGCTCGCATACTCGCTAATTTAGATCTGGCCTTTTACAAACGAAGGTCACGTTTAGGTGACCTTTTCTCACCATAATATTCATGACGAAATTGTTATGATATGTAACTTGTTTACATCGTCTACGTCACGCAATTTGAAATGAACCACCCAATCGCAGACTGTAAATAATACCGTTGTTAAATTTGCATGCAAAGCTTGGTCTAAAAATAGAAATTACGAAATCAAAATGTGATTAATAGTGTTTTCGTCTAGATGAAAGCTACGCATTGATTGGTCGACACAAAGTTCATATCGACGTGACCTTGCATTGACTTAGTAGAGATCCAGTACGACAACGCGAGTAGAACAGGATCTCTGTTTACGGAGATTGATCCAAATATAATTCCATCTAAATCTCTGTAACTAGTATTTATCCATGGGCTGTATCTGTATGCACTTTATTATTTATCATTCAGCAAAGTACTTCTCTAAGCCAGAAAATTCTTGAAAAGTACTAGATACCGTTCTTCAGACATTATTGAATAACAGAAGGATTTCGCTTTAGATATTAAGAATGAAAATATCAACAAGGCAATTGGTCCATATAAACACAAAAAAGTTTTGCATTTCCATTTCTAGCGATTAGATAAAGCAAACAGTGCAAATGTAGATTATTGTCAGATATAGCTGCTAGTTAAAATAAAGGATTTTTTATAATCTCATTTTTTTCCGAGAATGGTCATTGCTTTATATACAGAGCGTATAGAGACAGCACATTTAAAGTGTATTTACCCTAATTATTTTTTCAAGTAACCATTGTTAGATGGAACAACATCATTTGAGCTATAATAATTGGTTTCATAATGTATTTCAGGAAACTTCTGATGATTAAATTAATCGAGTGAACAGGATTTCATTATCAATTAACTGCTGTGATGTGACAATAGCTTAGAAATTCCGAACTTGGAACCGCAGCAACTATAATTTGAATCTCACGTGAAAAGCTTTCAGGGTTAGACTCAGGAACGTAGATGTTAGATCTGCTAACAATTTAAATGAGTGGAGATCTCGTGTATGAGTGTGATATCATGTGTGCTTCTACATACAGTGTGCAAACATTAATTATGTAAATATAGAACCTTTTAATGAACTTAGCACTAAGGTGCATAATGCGGAATAGGGAACAATTAACTGTTTACTACTTATATTACAGTGTTACGATACTGCATTTTTATTTGTTAAATCAGAATAGCCATCATGCTTGTATTTCTACACGCACTCAACCCTTGTCTATGTACATTATATTTAGCTCATTTAAGTATAACCAATGATAGTTAAATGTAAATATTTTTAAATGATTAAATGAAACTATTACTTGTTAGATTATTAAATAATTAAAAATATTAAGCATTTAAGATTACCTGTCTATTCGGTAGTTATCCACAACTGCAAAAGTCACTCAAAGCCGCATTCGTTTCGCTGTGCGAAACGTTCCGGAACAGAGAAAAAAGCAATCGAATAAAAGCAAGATTAGTGTATTTTGGGAATAAAATTTCCCTTTTCGTGTTTAGTTTATGTAAAGCTAATACAATCATTGCTTGTGTTAGAAGAAACAATCACCCCTCCGTGTCAGAACGCATCTTGATGAACAGCCTTGCAACCAATCACTTGTAGAGCAACCGAGCTCTTAGCTGCCATGTTTGTTTCATAATTTTCTGTTTCGAAGCATTTGATTTAGGAACATGTTCTGCACAAGTTTCGGACAGCCAATCAAACGCGCCCAGTCGGTAGGCACGAAATACCCGCGATCCACGCTTGACGCGTGAAGTTCAATCACCAATGTATTCAGTTGAGTAAACCAACTTCAACACACTCGTTTCAACACGACGATCAGACTACACTACATGATCTAAACCAAGGCGCACGATTGTGCTATTTTTAATTATTTATTTGTATACTTTTACTGAAATTTTGTAGTTTTGACACCACTATGTCCACATTATGTAATCTGTAAAAAAGTTGTGTTTTGTTTTAATTTTATGAAATTCAGTCAAAATTGCCATGATACTTGCTGTAAATCGTTTTGAATTTATGTTTACGTGTACAACTTGATCGAGAAAATGGTCGATATTTTGCGAATCAGTTGTATCGTTTGCATATGTAATTTGATATTAAATGAGAAAGTAGTACTTAAAACTGATGGTGTTACGTAAAATACAAATGCATTAAGGTTTAGCTACATTATGGCAATTTTCATGTTTGGTTGTTGATAATTGTATCACCGATTTGTTTTCATTATTCATTTGTGCACATATATTTACTAAATAAACTATGACGAAGTAAATGGTGTATTTACGAAATGATATTCATAAATGTATTTACCTCAGTTTTGTTTTCTTCTTAATTTAATAATTTTTCATAATTGCTTTGTTGAATGAGTTTTGCTTAACAATAAAATAGTAAAAAATATAAATAAATCCTATTGTTGAAGTTACTTCATATGCGGATCCAGCGAGGGGGTCAGGGGGGTCCAGACCCCCCTAGAATTTGAAAAATTTACACGTCCATTAGTGTATTTCTTGCCTGTAAGTCATTTTTAAGTAGCATGAAGCTGTTTTTTTCGGTGCTTTACATAGATTTAATGGTTATGTAGTTTTTTATTATCAATATGTTGCATTTTTCTCCAAAATGTGTATAATGTGGTTGGAGTTCGAGGTTCGGACCCCCCCCAGAAAAGTTTGGACCCCCCTAGAAAAAAATCCTGGATCCACCGTGTACTTTATGCACTATTTGAGTATTTTCTATTTGTTGGTTGCTGCTAGAACTTGACGAAAATCGAATGTTTATTAACATTCTAAAGATCACGTGACTATATTTCTTGACTAAGAATTAAAGTTAGATAACTATACACAACTAAAATGTTGCATAAATATACAAAACAGTATTGTTGTGTGTAACGATCAGAATATTTCAGTTTCTTACCTGTTGTCATTGTCGGCAACCACAGTACTTTCTTTACGTAAACCGTGGGAAATTTGACTGGCGAAATCTCGTTTTCATGAATATGCATGAGGCAGGGGAGACAAATCTTCTTCCAATGAAATCGCATGTTACACTGAAATACACTTCAATAACAATGACGTCATACTGGGATTTCACTTCACCAGTAGCCTGTTCAATTATCCTAAACGTTCCAAAACGTTCCGTAACGATACATTCGGAACTCCTCGACCATTCGCTGCGAATAATCTCGGACAAATTTAGACGCTGTTTTGAAACTACCGGTGTTGAAGAAAACAAATATACGATGGTTAAGGCAATGAGTGATGTTTCGTTTTTAGTCAATAAATTTTGAAACATCACTCATTGCCTTAACGATCGTATATTTGTTTATTAGATTAGATTATTCGCAGCGAATGGCCAAGTAGTTCCGAATGTATCGTTACGGAACGTTTTGGAACGTTTAGGATAATTGAACAGGCTACTGCTTTAGAAAAATCACTCATGGAGGCCGCCATTTTGAATGGTAAACCAAACCTTAGACATAAAACGTAATTTCATTGGCTACTTTTCCGCAGTGGTTTTCTTGCGGGATCAATGAAACCGCCTCATTAATTATTCATGATTACAAGATTTTCCAAACCAATGGTCTCTGGTACATAGCATAGCATAGCGGAGTAATGTATCGTGGGATAACCGACGATGACCTAGTGTGGGATAGAACACCGACATACAAGACTTTATTGGATACCTGATAGAGATATCTTAACCAAGCAGTTCCGAGTAGCTCCAATGTTGACTTTGTGGTAAATAGCAAGAAACATACGTTCCATAACTTGTCAGACATTTAGAACGTAACTGTCCTAGGAACATAAACAATTCAAGATTGGTGAATGGCGGGTAACGAACCGTATTTCAATTATTTACCAATGGTAAGACGTAAAAGTAATTAACCTTTGAAAATAGAAAGTCCAAATAGTAGTACATCAGTTACTGTTATTAAAGAAAATGTGTATAAATTATTATTATACTTAATTGGATGAAATTTGCAGACCGTGTTGACTACAAAAAAGCAATTCTTGTAAACAAATCCCTAAACAACAATGCTCCAGATTATTTAAATAATAAATTTGTCTCTTGCAGCAACTCTAAATTGTGGTCAAATTCTAATAAACAACTGTACGTCCCAAAACCTAAACTTGAATTCTTCAGAAAATCCCTAGCATATTCAGGATCAGTTAATCAACATTCGACTGGCTGAACGTCTAACATCATTCAAAAATCAATACCTTAAAATGAAATCTCGATAAATGTAAATTGGTCTTTGTCCACTGGATATATTCACTCTTTCTATTTCAGGCTTGTGTGACTTAGCATCATATTACTTATCTTTCTATTTGTTTTTCACTATGTAAATAATGTAAATAAATTGTACATGTTTTCTTGAGGTCCACATGGAAGATTGGATTTATCCAAATGTGTAGCCTCGTTAAATAAAGTCTTTATTATTATTAATATCATTATCATTATCATTATCATTATCATCATCATCATCATCATCATCATCATCATCATCATCATCATCATTTTCATTACCATTATCATTATCATTATCATTATCATTATTATCATTATTATTAGTAGTAGTATTATTATTATATACCAAATGTGTATAGCGCTCTTTTCATAATGACCATATATTCAAGAGCGCTTCACAATCATATGCATAATAATGAATAAATGTAATTGGTAAAGAAATGATAAAATACAAAAATAATGAATAAAATGAATAGATGTACTAATGAAAAATAAGGATTATGAAGGATAATAAAGTGATTATAGTAACAAAGAAACAAAAGAGGGGTTTTATTTGTAACAGATAGTGCATTGAGTATATAATTGACTATTGGTAAAAATGAAGCCAATGGTCGATGGATGGGAAATCTGGTCAGATGCCGTGAAAAATCCATGATTGTAAGATGTAAAGTCAGATTCTGCTCCAAGGATCCCGCTAGAACATCCATCAAATTGCGATACGGAGTTCTTCTTGAGTATTGATTGACTCAACTTGGTGCATAGGGTGAAAATAATAACTAAGTACCATAGAGTATTGAGTGGACATTAAAAAACTAGCACTGCAAAGTGTCACAGAGTTTGGCAAACTTTCAGACGATTCTTATAATCTTACAAGTTCCCAAAATTATACAATCTGGAGAAACTCATAATGGGCATTATCACAAAGTTTGACCAAATTTCATCCAGCTCCTATCAATGTACAAGCAACCTTCAATGTAACCATCTGTGAAAAAAAACTTCATGGACATTCCCTAGTAGGTACATGTATATTTCTAAATGATATAGATATAAACAGACAAAATATCACACAAAATCGCGAGGTAGTCTGTCTTCAATATTTGCCATAGTGTACGCCATTACAGCCCAAACAGCTGAACACAGGTCAAGGTCGTCTGTATCTAACACTTCCATCGTATCACCTTATAAAAGATAGGAATATAGCTGTTATTGTAATAGTTCTTTGTTTTTTATAACTGGGGTCCGTCCGCTCCTTATGATGCAGTAATTACAGATGAACTGAACTTTATTAACAAATCGGCAAATATCTGCCTTTGGTACACAAAACAGAGCAAACATGACACTCGTATACAAGTAATACACAAACAATATAAGTCACTATTATACAAATAAGTACATAACTACATTGTAGTTACAGAGTAGGTTATTTCAATAAAAGGCTAAAAAGACTTTTTTAGAAATGAAGCGAGTTTATACTGTGTTTTTTTTATTTCTCGATGTTAATACTTTGGTCAATTTGATTAAAAAAGGCTTGGGCGTATTACCAAGGTATTGTTTTTCTATTGTCAGATTATTTTGGACAACATAAAAGAAAGTGAAATTCAGTTTCAAATTTGCTGATAATAAGAGATATAATAATAAATCTTACAACTTATTTGCAGCTTACCTTCAGAATGGTGAAAGTAGAAATATTTCTCGTTATATGTTTCTAACATCGCCCCTGGTACACCAAGTCTAACCCACGGAGTTACCTCCCCTCCATTATATGTATCGATGGGGCTAGTGGCTAGCGATGTTGCATTTATTGAACTTAACAGACCCATAACTTCTTTCATAACTTCTACAGCGTCTTGGTTCCCTAAAGATAGAGTATTAGAATACACTCGTAGATATTGCTAAATTAAAAGCGGGCGTGGTCGAGCAGTTAGGACGTTGGACTGGTAATCGTTGGGTAGCTAGCCTCGCGTTTGTTTTAATCCAATTCAAAGCCTATCCTGTTGATCCTTGAGCAAGAAGCTTTATCCTACAACAGGGGAACCAGGAAGCAGGCTCGATAGGGATAAATCTAATGTTTTATAATTTGCTTCACATTCGAGCTAATATAAATTATACTAGATTAACACATTCATACCTTCTCAAAAGAAAGGAAGCACCTAAATGTATACCATGTGACAAGCATTTCTATGTCAAACACGTTCTCGTTGACTGTCAGGAATAAATACATCCGTGACAAACATTTTAAGGTTAACTCACTTAAAGAACTTTTTAGTCGGTACCATCATATGCGATACTTAACTATTCGAAGGAAATAAATGTTTATCATAAAATATAGGACTTTAATTCTTCATTATCTATTGAAGTAATAGTATCATCAATTGCTTTCGGTGCGATATGACCTTTTTGTGTTGGTGCGCCGTAAAATCCAATCAATCAATCAATATAAATTAATATAAGCAAACGTATAATCGACTGTCCGTGGCGCATACATTAACTCCGCTGACATAAACATTTCCTACAGTACTTCCACACTCAGGACCGATGAATTTATACATTGTATTGCACCATTGACAGTTGAATGCAATTTAACAATATATGTATGTGCATCAGGTTTGATCAAAGAAAATGCATAATTGAATGGTATATAACTTGCTCAATACACTGTATTAGTTTGTTGACAATTTGTTTAAGTTTCATGCATTTTTCAAGAATCAGAAGTTCAGAACCAATATGTGGTGGATTATACCTAACTGTTCCTGAGATGCACCAGTAATAAGCTCACATCTCCAACTACATACATTTTTCACATACAGAGCCATGTTTTGTTACTGGGTACGAAACTCATATATATCTATCTATGATATGGGACTCGATCAAATCTGCTTTAAAAGCTAAGAAATAAAATATCAGTAAAGATATAGTCAGAGTAAAAAATTAAGTAGCAGACAGTTTTGTTAATAAATTAGGCGTTGAATCTTTACATTACAATGAACATATTGATCAGTAAGATCATTTTAACATGCTATCATCGTATTAACACCAGCGGAAATGAAAGACCAATTTGATGTCGAGAAAGGAGTAATGACTGTTTTATGAAAAGATAATGTGTATTAAATAAAATTAAGATATTTTAATCATTGCAAAAAAATATTTTTATCAATCTAAATTATATGTTCCTTTAAAGGACTCTTAAAACAAGGTGGTATGGATCAGCGTTGATAAGTAATTATTCTAACATAGGCACGTGCGCTTTCACTCTTTATTTAATGTGACGTCATCTATGCTTTAATACTAAACAAAATATAGCTCGTGACGGCTGTTATAATTTTACTCCCCACGTTAAATGAGCAAAGCCTAAAATAGTGTCCGAGCTTATACGGGATGGACTTTAACAGGACCTTGGATGTCTGTAATAAACATGTCAGTAAATGTAAAACATGTACTAATCTTATAACTCGAAGGAAATGGTCAATCGTTAGATGCGCTAATTAAATCACTCGTGCTAAAGCACTCGTACTTTAATCATACGCGCATCAAAGCTCTTGCCTATATTTTAATAATCGGTAAAATATAGACAACTGTAAGTTATTTCTTAAATATGATGGTAGCTACAAACTGTATGGTGCTGTAAAAAACAATGTATTCACCTACCTCCAAATGAAAGCCCTTTAGGTTTAAAGGTTCCCATATCAGATTCTGATACAAATACAAAAGAATCATTCTGAAAGTGTATTAAGATGTAAAAAAAGTTAATTAAAATTTAATACATTGACTACACTTAAATACAAGTCCTTAATTAGTAGTGAATTGAAATTATGAATTACACAAATTTGACAAGTTTCAAGAAGTGTATATCATGTGTTCATACAAGACTGTCTTAAGCCATTAAATATAAAGAACATGAATAAATGTAACTATTTGATAATACTTTTTCGTGGACAATCGTTTAAATATACACAATAGTGAATAAAAAATAAGGCACTGATCTTGTAATCAAACAAAAATGAAAAAGCGTGTTACCTACTTGCATGTTCACCCGTAAATGAAGATGCAATCTGATTAAAGCCCGATCTAAAATTTTACACTCGCATACTCGCTAATTTAGGGTTTACGGAGAGTGATGAAGATGTAGATTCGAAATATTTTAGATAAACTATAATTACAAAGCCATTGAAATTGTTTTAAATAAACGTGAAATCAATATTATATATTATCGCCATAATGCAATTAAAAATTGCAATTGTATAATGTAATTAATGAGTACGATACCTTATGTCTAATAAAATAATCTCTTGATCCATAAAAACCAAATTCCTGAAAGTTGTACATTAATAGAATAATATCATTCCATTCATCGCGTGCACATGTTTTTTTTAAATTTTTCATTTGTTTGCTAGTGGAAAGATAAACATATTTTATTGTGTCAATTTTTCTATTTAATCACTATTTATTGCTGAAATATAGTTGACCATGACAGATATATTTCCGTACATTAACTGTGTATAATTACACTGCCGGTAATCACGTGATTTTGTTATGATCAGCTGTACTATTAAATGGCGGCCAGACTCGTCACCTCAGGTAGGTTTTTCACATTTTTTAATTAGAAAACCACGGAATCTTGTTATTTCATTACGTGCAGAGTATCCTCCATTGCAAGCGATTTATGACAATACAAAAATGTTTTTCCTACGTCCATAAATAAAAAAGTTATTGAGCGAATTATTTTGAAATCTTACGTACTTGTTGTGATCGGCTGTACTATATATATCTGTTTTTGCCTTTTTGTACTGAATGAAGCCATTTGCCACAAGAATTTACCCACCAGGAAACTCAAAACATTATTCTATGATACTTGTGTCATCTTTTCTGTCAAAGGTCAGGGTGTAAATGTGAATTTTGACGGAAAACAAAAAATGATAAGCTGTACTATTTGAATTTCAATGATAAGCTGTACTATCAGATTCCTGAACCAACCGACAATGATGTTACACGTATCTAACAACGTAAAAAGTCAAATTCTTGGTTATAATTTTCCATTATTTGGTATGGATAGATGAAAGTAAATCATAGTTTAAAGTTCGGTTAAATGTCACCGTAAAATTACGTCATTTTATGAATATGAACTTATAAAAACGTATTTAACGACTTTACTTACTGAAATACGCTCATAGATAATCATTATCTGATGACTTAAGTTTTGAAGCAGAAGACGTTGTAATATAGTTACAAATTTACTGATTTGAGTTTTAGTGTGGATAAAGCTCGATGAGTTTAAACGGAAATTCGCCAGACTAATGTGATTTCGGGTCAATGTATTTACAGAAATACAATTGTGTTTCCAAAATACACTTTCTGAAGAGGTACATAGACCCTTCAACAAGTGGAATTTGTTTTGTACAATGTAATTTTTGCAAACAGTATTGTCGGTCACACATGAATTTACTATTTATATTCACATCGAATAATTACGTACATTACGTCTGTACATGCAATTATTTTAAGAATATATTGGCGTATTAAGGGGGCAATAAGTACTTCCGAATTTGGCTGTTTAAAATTCTTTTATTATACCAGTGTCTTCCAAGACGCACTGGGTTAAGCACACTGTTCCGCCTTTTGGCTACAATAGCACTTTATGTCCGTTTGAAAATATTTGTGTATAACATGTTATTGCAGATGCTGTTTTCCATATACTTTTTTGTTTCTTTACCAGGAACCTCGAGTTTGACTCTATCGAACGTGTCCGTCGAATGGGAAGGAAAAGATGGAGACTGTTGCGAGATCTAAAACAGCACTTCATAAAAGATCTTCGACCGTCCGTTGAGAAAAATCCTGAGGGAAAGAAGCCAAAATGCTCTCGTTCGATAAAATGTGGAGTAACATGAACACTAACAGATGTATTGTTTTAAGATTGAATTCCTTGACACCACATCACTTGAAACTTTCTAACTTGATATGTGGATACTCTGATAAATAGAACGGAACTGAAACAAACCGTGAAATACCGTGACATATACGATTTCATAATGTCTGAAATAAGTTCATCTGAGTAAACATTGTGGACATCAGTGACAGTGTTGTACTTACATGCAAGATATCAATTCTTTCTACTGAATTGTTTCCTGTACATGTAGATCTATATAGCAGGTCTCAGAAACAATTGATAAGAAACTTGTTTAGCTTCAGATAAATAGATAAACAGATAAATTTGAAGTTCTGATCGTCAAGGACGTCATTGAAAATATGTTTAGAATTGGATATCAGAATCATTGTTTGTATAGATTTCAATTAGTTTTCCAATTATGTGTAAATTATGTGTTTAATTTTTTTTTGCTACATTTTCTCTCGAGATGACCAATGGAGACGAAAATTATGTAGTCATTATTGATTTAATGTAATGTTTTTGGATGTGTTTGTGCATGTACGAATAAATTGATGAAACATTTTTCCAGAAACTTGTATGTCTTGATAGATTATATGCGTATATATATACACTGAACAAAAGTTCTAACCGATCACTTTTCAAATTTTGATCATTTTATAACGGGTCAATGGATCCTTATAGAATTTTGCTGAGGGAATGTTTGTGTCATTTTCTACCGATTTTTAGGGGGAAATACTTTGATACGGTCTGATGCACTCAATCGGCACACAGGGTGTGATTTACACACGGAATGTTCGTATAGAGTGGTGATTATTAATTTACACTTTGCGTGAATCCTTGTTGACTTTTTAAATGAAAAAAAAACATAAAAGATTGCACGAATGTCGATCATGTCGGCGAGTTGTAACCTTTGTTCTTGGTATTCGGCGACCGATAGGAACGGACTGATGGATCCTTATTAAATTTTGCTGAGGTGATTTTTGAGTAATTTTCTACCGATTTATGGGGAAAATGAATTTCATACGGTCCAATGCACTCGATCGGCACACAGGGTGTGGTTTTCACATTTTGACTAGAAATGTTCGTGACAGAGAGTAGTGAGTATTAAATTTCACTTTGCGTGAATCCTTGTTAACTTTATAAGTGAAAAAACATTGAACATTGCACAAATGCCGATGCAGGATCGTGGCGTAGCCAATGGAGTCTTGAATACCGGAGCCTTTATCAAACAGGTGAGTGGCTGTTCATGGAAACATCTTTAAAAAAATATCGAAAAGTATCGTTAAAATAGAAAAAAATGCTATAATTTTATTACTCTTAATGTGTTCATCCCTATTTCAAGTTGCATGACACTTTAATCCGGTCTTTTCGACCATCGCGACTTTGGACGATGTCGCAAGGGACGGGAATCGTTTCTAACTGACGCCGAAGACCAAGAACAAAGGTTACAACTCGCCGACAGGATCGACATTCGTGCAATGTTTTATGTTTTTTCATTTAAAAAGTTAACAAGGACTCATGCAAAGTGAAATTTATTTACTCACCATTCTGTACACGGACATTTCGTAACAAAATGAGTAAACCACACCAAGTGTGCCGATCGAGTGCATCGGATCGTTTCATATTATATTTTTCCCACAAATCGGTAGAAAATTACTCAAAAATCACCTCAGCAAAATTTAAAAAGGATCAATCGGCCAGTTATGAAATAGTCAAAATTTGAAAAGTGATCGGTTAGAACTTTTGTTCAGTGGTTTACTATAATTGCATGTCACTTATCATTTTAATGATATTCATTTTGTTAAGTTAGTGACACAATATCATTTCAGAAATGAATAAAACAACATAAATATGTTTCAAAAATAGTGTAATCATGTAAAACTTACCACAGAATCAATGCCATTATACCATAATTTAATTTAAAAAAAGCAACAATATCACAAAAACTTACAAATCATTAAAATCTACAATCATTAATATGGATACTCTTGAGTATCTCAACTTTGTATCCAGATAAACACGAAATATTCAACATTCTGTAATTCTCGTCTTATTTATGTTTTGACTGCAATGTATACATTCAACAGAAAATTGGTAAATGCAACTTCATTATACGTCTTGTTACTCTTATATGAAAATGAGTGATATATGAAGTCAAATAACAATACGTGTCTTGAAAGCGTAACAAGAACTAATAAAGTACAATTTAACTGCATTAATTCAATCTTTGTTTGATAAGGCCTGGTAGTCAAAACGTTAATACAGGACGAAAATATAGAGTATTGTTTTTACTTATTGTAAAAATAAACATGTTGCTTTTTGCATTTCAAATACACATCATCGACAAGACAACTAAGCCTCAATTGGAGGTAAACACAATGCCAATGAACACAGTGTGGCATTATGCTAAACTGTTGATCGGAAATAACTTGACAAATCGAATGTGAGAAAACTATTTTCGGAGCATTTGCAAAATATTGCACACGTTTCTGGACATAAGAAATAACCATATCAGGTAACTTGCAAAGTAAATTGTTCAAGTTACAGCATAGTTAGAGCTATTATGTTAATGCGCTTTGAATGATTTCACAATTTGCATTATAATGTATCACCGAAGACGTGAATCAGACAATTTTTACTAAGACTAGCTGATCTGAGCCGGACAAATAATGAAGGTGTTACAGTGGTCACTAACAAGTGATGATAACGGACAATCTATAGACGTATTGTGATAAAAGTTCTCAGGTGAGCAATAAGAAAAGACAAGAAGAAACTAGATTACTAGACCATTTTCCACAAGAGTGAGATTTCTTGCCCACGTGTACTGCTTTCTGATGCTCAACCAAATGTCCTCTTCTAGTAAACAGTTGTTTACACGTTTCTCACGTGTATTATTCCCATGTATTTCTTTCGTATCGTCGGTAAGGCTAGCTTTAATCAACTTTTCTCCACAGTTGTCGCACACATACCGTTTTTCATCACCATGCTTATTGCCACTACAACGATAAATAATAGAAAAAAAAACTTTTATATATTTAATAGTGTATAAAAAATTGTTTTCAAGTGAAAGAAAACTGATGTTTAAGATGAGAAACATTATGTACTCCTTGAGTTTTTGTCATAAAGTCCACCTCAGGAAACAGTGCCCGGTACAGACCAGTTTCAGAATGATGTCAAATGAAACCGCTATCGTATTGAAAAATAACTAGTTGGCTGAAACGACTCGTGTAAATGCACCCAGTACAAGAACAGACTCTTTATTTGAAACATTTTTATAAGTTGGTCGATATCAATAGTTTTATTCGTATAGAACGGTTTAAAAGGACTGAAAGGTCTTCTTCCTCAATTCAGAATGTGCATGTTAGGCGGGGAAACTGCATTCATCAATAATTGTTCTACAGTACTTGCCCTTTTTTGTGTTATCCCTGGTGTTGGTGTGCATTACATAGTTACAACATCATGATGTCTGTGATATTTTTTGTTTGTATGTTTATACCCCCGCTTCGAAGAAGAGGGGGGTATACTGTTTTACCCTTGTCCGTGCGTGCGTGCGTGCGTGCGTGTGTGCGTCCGTCCGTCCGTCCGTTACAAAATTTCCGTCACAGTTTTCTCAGCAACTATACCATGCAGCAGCCTGAAACTTTGCATATTGCTTCATCCTATAGTCCCATGTGGTGTAAAGCGATTTCATGCTCCTCGCTCATCTACTTCCTGTTTGTCGCATATTTTTAGATTTTGGCGGGGGTATCACTAGTGAGCATTAGCTCACAGATTTACTTGTTTTACTATGTGTACACTATGCCAAATAAATATTATTATTATTATTATTACAATTGAGACATAAACATGTCTTGAAACAATTGCTACATTTATAATTCATGACTTTTTAAATTATTTAACATTAAAACGTGCATTTCATTATCTTTTCATGCTTAGGAATAATATGAATGTTTGTTTAACATTGATTAAACGATTCCATGACAAAATAACTATGTAACAGTGTGTTTAAAAAAACGAAAATGTAACATAAAACTGGTCTATCGTTTTTAATGGAATTCTCGATACCAATTTAATTGAAATGCAACATCTCATTATTTACCACACGAATAATTACAAATAATTAGACATTTACCGATGCATACTGTACAAAAAAAAATGAAAAACATCCTCAGCAATTATACGGAGCCTTTCCAATGTGTCCTCTCTCGTGGATACTTAGACTTCCTTGTGGTTTGAAGAACTTTCCGCAGTATCAGTAAAAACTTTACCAGTGTCCATAATTCTGCAACGAATAAAACGTATTACAATGACCAATAAGATGAATACATTGTATATCAATACACAAAACAGGAAGCGAGAAACAAATCACAACTTGTCTCACTCAATGACACTAAATAGATATTTAGACAGAGACATGCAATGGTACTCGAGAATATACACAACGTCTTCTGCATAAAAACTTAAGTCATCAGATAATGATTATCTATGATCGTATTTCAGTAAGTAAAGTCGTTAAATATATTTTTGTAAGTTCATAAAATGACGTAATTTGACGGTGACATTTAACCAAACTTTACATTATAGTTTACTTTCATTTATCCTTACCAAAAAATTGAAATTTACAACCGAAGAATTCGACATTTAACGTAGTAAGATACGTGTAACATCATTGTCGGTTGGTTCAGGAATCTGATAGTACAGCTTATCATTGAAATTCAAATAGTACAGCTTATCATTTTTTGTTTTCCGTCAAAATTCACATTTACACCCTGACCTTTGACAGAAAAGATGACACAAGTATCATAGAATAATGTTTTGAGTTTCCTGGTGGGTAAATTCTTGTGGCAAATGGCTTCATTCAGTACAAAAAGGCAAAAACAGATATATATAGTACAGCCGATCACAACAAGTACGTAAGATTTCAAAATAATTCGCTCAATAACTTTTTTATTTATGGACGTAGGAAAAACATTTTTGTATTGTCATAAATCGCTTGCAATGGAGGGTACTCTGCACGTAATGAAATAACAAGATTCCGTGGTTTTCTAATTAAAAAATGTGAAAAACCTACCTGAGGTGACGAGTCTGGCCGCCATTTAATAGTACAGCTGATCATAACAAAATCACGTGATTACCGGCAGTGAATTATAATTTTCTGAGCATATCTTATGCCATAGGCGGATCCAAGGGGGTGGACCCGGCGTACGCCCCTCCCCCCTAAAATTGCCCAAGCAAAGTTTTTTTCTATCATAAAATGTGATATTTATAGGAAAATATATAAATATAAATGTCAAAAATTTTCGAACGCTACGCGTGCAATTAATAACAAGACTGGAACTACACTAATATAATTTTATCATATACCCTAGGAAAGGGTAGTTTAGGTTCTGTAAATGTGCCTGAATCTCTTAGAAGTGAGCTTTAGGGATCGCAGCAACCCTGAACCCCTGGTCAAGGCTTTGTCCAGCACACATACTTAGCCAATGAATACGGACCCTAGATCCCCAGTCTGCTGGTTCATTTTCCGCCCCCCCGTATCTTGAATATTCCGCCCCCCCCCCCCGTAACTGGAAATCCTGGATCCGCCTATGTATGCTCTTCAAGAAGGAAGACATAATAGTACAATAATTACTAAGTATGATACATAACAAACAAAAAGTGACACATATAGTAACGTTGAAACAAAAGACGAACATTATTTATATGCCCTCCTCCAGAGTGAATGAGTATCTTTTCAAACTATGAACAGGAAAACACGCACTTAATTTCCAACTGAGTGCAATGACTACTATGGCACGCTCAAATATTTAAATTACTTATTTGGAACACCTCGGCAATTCATGGAATTGATTATATCGGAAGGATTCGTTAGGGTCCACAAAGAATATTGATGTTTTGCAAAATACGCGAAGTGAAGTACGCAACAGTTACGCAAAATAAGCTTCAAGAAACTGTTTCAAAATAGTTCATGTCGTAAACCCACAATGCATTATAATTACAACATAAATGAAATAATACAATCTGATTGGTCAAAAGTGATCACGTGACTCAAAAAATGTGTTTTCATTTTTGTATAAACGCAGTTGCTTATAAAATCTCATAAATATTAATGACTTTAAATTACGTCATGTCGGTACTAATTTCATGAATGAAAAATCTTTTTTACCGCTGTCACATGGAACGATGAAAACTACAGTTATGCATGTCAATAAAAGAAGAAAATTATCAAAAACATGCAAAATTGGTCCCATAGTATCATATTGAACATAAAATAAGAAATAAATATGAAATAGACCTTTCAATTTCACTTTCAATTTTACTATAAAGAGTTGTATGTTATATATGTGACTTAAAATATTGCTCAGCAATACCATTGAATCGTGTTTTCAAATAATTGACTTAAGGTTGGTGGATACAATGTTTCATAAAAATCAAGTCAGTCAAATTTCACGAAAGTCGGTGTACATGTAGAGTCACAATTGTATTTTATAAATATGACGATTAATTTCATTTTTATCGCGACGTCACCATGGCAACGACGTGTAAAAGTCACACGTATAAAACACGTGTTGAAAACGTCGCGCTAGTTAAAACGATGTTTTAATGTGTTAACAAGCTCGAAACTTCTTTTAAGAAATACATCATTGTATGAACAGAGAATTTTGCTTACAATTGATATCAGGTTTGCTGGAGAGCTACTTAATGACGACGTAACGTTTAGAGAACAATAAAAAATCGTCGTAAATTTAACGTCGTTTTATGTCTACATGCCGTCATATTTTGCTTATCGTGAAAATTAAGCCGGTGATATATTTTTTTTAAACGTATATTTTGTATGTATACATGTATCAATGTGTATATGTAAAAAAATCAGGGGGTCGATTGTGAACAAATTGTCGAAATTTTAAGTTATATGATGTATTTTTTAAAAGAATGTCATTAAAACGTCATTTTAACTAGCGCGACGTTTTCAACACGTGTTTTGTACGTGTGACGATTAAACGTCGTTGCCATGGTGACGTAGCGATAAAAATGAAAATAATTGTCATATTTATAAAATACAATTGTGACTCTACATGTACACAAACTTTCTAAAGTTTGACTGACTTTTGAGTTTTATGAAACATTGTATCCACCTACCTTAAAGTGAGACATTAATCATCGACTAAGAGATCGTAGATAGTTTCTTGTAACATCGGTTAAAACATTTTGTTTGGACATGTAACGCTAGTGTAGTTCCAGAATGGCGTCTCAATGTGTCCGAGGTTTTCGTAGTGAAGGGTTAAAGAGTTCCTAATGTTGGTTTATCCCTGGTCAAAAGGCTCCTGGGCTTTCTCAATCCATCAAACTTCCTGGGTTACTATAATTGGCAGTCAACAAATGAAGCTCTCACAATAATCAGTTTTTTGGATGACATTAAGCATGTACGCACTTCTTGCTCAAGGCAATGTGCAGTTTTTTACCATAGGACAACTGTTCTCACCAATGCACATGTAAAATACACTTCAGCAATGTTAGATGAATATGTTTAGATTATTGTAAGCACTTACCTCCGAAGTCCACATTACAGATCTTATTGTTCTTTTAGGTCGTAGTCCTAACTGCCGAATCATTGACAATACCTTTAATAGATTATAATTACAGTGTATATACATTTACAAAAACAATTCAAGGACAGTTTAAAAAGGCTCTGAAGATAGCTCCAAATTAAATACTATTGGGTAACTGAATTTACCTATTCATACATTATCATTAAATACATTATTAATTGATGAAATACATATGACTTGTGTAAAACGTATGTTATGAATGGTGCAGCATTCATTTAAATTTATGTCCAGTCATATCGCGACAGTCAGTCGTCCTATCCATTGTCTCTTTTCTAACCTACATCATTGAATCTAGGGCTGCTGCGAATATCCGAGTACTCGGATATTCGCGATCCCGAATAGAAAACATAGTATGAATATTCGGCACTTCCGAAATCGTCGGATCGCGATCTATTGTTACAAAAAATGAAAGAAAAAAATCAGCTAAATTACCATCGAAAATGAGCTGCGCTACGTATGAAAACATTATTGTCGTGATTTGTGCACCCCGCATTTTCATCTCACGCGAAAACCCTCCTTGAACCTTTAACATGATGCTGCAGACGGTTATGTTGAAAATGCAACAAAAGCTTCTGTATTTCTTCACTTTTTTCTTATATTTATATGTATATTTATGCATATATGTGTTGTATATATGAATTCCTGTATGTTTTTTTCATTAACCGGTGATTCGTGGTTCGTGGTTCGATTCGTGAATCGTTCTACATGAATCGTGGTTCGGATCGGATCGCCACATGCTCAACGATCCGCAGCCCTAATTGTAACCAAGTTTTTTCCCTAGTACTTAGCACAAATCCGCTCAATATACCTGCTACCTACAGAGGTAGTCGGAAAAATATTACATGACTCCGCGCAATTATATATGTGTCCCGCCCGGGAATCAAACCCATGGCACAAATGATTTTTTTCAGAAGCTCAGCGGAGTGAATTATCATTGAGACAAGGATAATTTTGAAATCGTAATATATAATATAATTTATGTATTTTATATGTAATTAATATGTAATTTATGTATGTATTGAAAAAAGGAACCCGTCAAAATGTGATCATGTATGACTTGCATGCACATATACATGCATTTATTAAAACTTGTGGTGCTACAAAAAATAGATGAAATAGCGTTACATCGTTGTTCCAACGGCTTTCGTATTTTGCTTGTAACTTAAAAATGAAGTTGAAAAAAAGTTAAATTGAACAATACATGGACGAGATAAGTTCTAAGACGCTATGCAGACATTGGCGCGAAACGAATGATGTCTTCAACAAATAGTGACGTCAAAATTTTAAGATATACAAGAAGAAACAGTTTAGCGAAGGCGACAACGCATGCAAATATATGAACAAAAATGAAACAACGGAAAAAGAAGGTAAGTTCCAAATTTCAACTTTTTGCAGAATTTTGAATTTCTCCTGTTATGTTTGCACTCGGATGTAAGAAATAAGGTCGTAAAAATCATTTAAAATGCATAGATATTACCTGGTTAAATCCCATTTATAGACTATAATTGTGAAGATATAACCAGAGCATTTTTTCGCAAACAGTCTTACGAAAAAAGTTATCGTAAGTCAAATTCATAATTTTGCAGTTTAAGTAAGGTGGATAATGAAAATAATTATGATATGATATTCAAAAGGTATTAATATACAAAAAAGTCATGTACTAATCTACATAATAAAAAAAATGGAATTGATTTGCCAAAAAAAATACTGTATTAATAATGTTTCTTTCTTTTGACTGACGGTGATTTTTATCGTACTTTTTTTGTGAAAAGCGCCACAGGACTATAGCTATCTAAGTGTATTTAGATTACTAATATTACGAAAGTTAATGGATTGACATGTTAAGGTAGGTGGATACAATGTTTCGTAAAAATCAAAAGACAGTCAAACTTCACGAAAGTCGGTGTACATGTAGAGTCACAATTGTATTTTATAAATATGACAATTATTTTCATTTTTATCACGACGTCACCATGGCAACGACGTGTAATCGTCACACGTATAAAACACGTATAGAAAACGTCGCGCTAGTTAAAATGGCATTTTTTAAATGTGTTAACAAGCTCTAAACTTCTTTTAAAAAATACATCATTGTATGCACAGAGAATTTTGCTAACAATTGATATCAGGTTTGCTAGAGAGCTACTTAACGACGACGTAACGTTTAGAGAACAATAAAAAATCGTCGTAAAATTTAACGTCGTTTTATGTCTACATGCCGTCATATTTTTGAGTTTATCGTGAAAATTAAGCCGGCAACATATTTCTTTTATTTCAAAAATATATTTTGTATGTATGTATCAATGTGTATATGTAAAAAAATCAGGAGTCGATCGTGAACTAAATGTCGAAATTTTAAGTTGAAAATCAAGTTATTGATTTTTTTCTTAAGACATTATGATTCTTTATTCGCTCCATGGGCTTATATCTTGGCAACAAATGATTTATATATGGAATATCCGAGTTGTTATGAATTCAATTAAAGTATTTTCTTTGTTATACATTACATGTACATAAATCTAAAAATTGTCGTTATTTAAAAAATAGACCTTTTGATATTTAGTTGCTTATAGATTTAAAGATCTATTCAAAACGATATTTTGAACGTATAAAAGATAGAATAATAATCACAATTATGTTGTAACGAGCACTAATGGCGCTAATTACTATTATTGTTGTAAAAATGACGTCATTGACGTCTACAACAAAACATTGGCCACATCAGCCCTGCGTTCAGTTACCGCGAACGTTACAAAACGTTCCGTAACGATACTTTCGGAACTCCTCGGCCATTCGCAGCGAATAAACTCGGACATATTTAAACACTATTTTGAAACTTTTGAGTAATGTTCCGTTTTTAGTCCGTAAATTTTGAAACATCACTCATTGCCTTAACGATCTCATATTAGATAAGGTTATAATAATAATTAATCTAATCTAATACACGAATATGCGATCGTTAAGGCAATGAGTGATGTTTCAAAATTTACGGACTAAAAACGAAACATCACTCAATGCCTACACGATCATATATTTGTTTACTTCAACACCGGTAGTTTCAAAATAGCGTCTTAATATGTTTCGTATTTCTGTGCAGTTCAGACTATATTACTACAGAAACCAAATTCGTAGATCTACTTTGTCACCTCATGATATCCGAGATTTATCTGCGTAGAAGATCGCCGAGGAAGTTTCGATGGTAAAACTCCCTTGATCGACCTCTCTCAAAATGCCGATACTTTTCCTACAAAATTATTTTAATGGTTTCATATGGTTTGAATATTTTTAAATAATGAGAGACTGACGTGACCCGGGTGCGTAGAAATTCATTTTATGTATTTTTGTATATATGTTTGTAAATACCATAATACTGCATTTTGACCATGGCACTCTGCCTGTCTTCGATTATAGGAGGTTGGATTTAAAACATTATGAATTTTTCGAACGGGAAATAAGTACAGAAATATATAAAATGGACATAGTAAATTTACCAATTAATCCATTTTAAAGTATACATGTATTCATTAAAATTGTTTTCAAATTTCTCTAAAGATGAAAGAAATATTAAAACAATTTCAATAGAGTTATTTATTTAAAGATAGGGAGGCAAGACAGGATAGAGCGCCATGATCGTGTGACCACATACACGACTCATGCAGGTTGTTTCGTCATCTCAAGATGACGAACGCAGAAAACAAAGCGTTAAACCAACTCCTAGCAAAACATCAACAGCTCTGGTAACCATGCCATAATTCCCTTCTCTAAGAAAAAGGAATGACTTGGTGTTTAGGAACGACCAGAGCCAGTAAAATGTTTCGCCAGAAAAAGGCAAACGTTTGACAATGTGAACAGCCAAAGCTTGTCTGTTTGATACAAGAAAGTCTATGGATCTATATACAAAATATTAATTACAAGGTTTTTAGTTTAATCATACCGCTGTACATAATTTATCAGTATGTCCAAAAAATCGTACATGGGATTATTTTACTTGAAATTTCATAACCAGCATTAATACGTTTTTTCCAAATCATAATTTAATTGCTTTTTTAATTTGATAGTGCAGTTTATTTGTATTTGATAACAACTCACAATATTTAGAATTCTTCTTCCAAAATTATCTTCCCCATATTTAATGTCTTCACAGTATTTAACTATTGTTACATGCTCTGTCCTTTAGGACCCAAATAGCGCAGTCGGCTAAGGGGAAGGATAGGAAGTGATCATATGAAAAGTTCAAGAGGTCGCTGGTTCGAAACCTAGCATATGCCTAAATTTTTATTTTTTATTTTATATTTATATTTATATTATATATATTTACGTATTAAGAGGTAACATTGACATATTGAGATATATAATCTTATGAATATTTTAAAATGAATAATGTTGTGTTTACGTTTAGTATCTATACTATTAAATTTGCGAGTTTCCTGTTTTGTGAAAGAAACTGCGCAGCTTTGAATAAATCTTTTGTTTGTCGCTGGAGCACCTATATACCGGCATATCAAGTTGAGAATTCTTTTTTGACAAAGCCTCTTGATATTTGCAAAAACTGCCAAAAATCAACAAAAATAGTGGTTTTTTGTGTCTAAAAATAGTTCTAGATAAAACTAAAAATAGACCGAACTCCCGGCAGCGGTTATTTCCCTTTATTAAATCAATAACCTAAAATGTCATTACCTAAAGCCCGTGCTTGCACGGGCTCCCATCTAGTGGTTACTTAAAGCTGTACATGTATTAGACTTATACAATTACACAATCATGTATCATTATTTGAATTATTAAAATATAAAAAAAATATTTCAAAATTTTATTCAGTTTTTAAATGGATAATTTATAATATGTTAACATTGTAAATTTTAACGTTTCAAACTGACGTCGTCGTAAGAAAAAATCAATAACTTGATTTTCAACTTAAATTTTGGACAAATTGTTCATGATCGACCCCCTGATTTTTCAACATATACTCATTGATACATACATACATACAAAATATGTCACCGGCTTAATTTTTACGATAAGCTAAAAAATATGACGGCGTTTAGACATAAAACGACGTTAAATTTTACGACGATTTTTTATTGTTTTCTAAACGTTACGTCGTCGTTAAGTAGCTCTCTAGCAAACCTGATATCAATTGTAAGCAAAATTCTCTGTGCATACAATGATGTATTTTTTAAAAGAAGTTTTGAGCTTGTTAACACATTAAAACGTCATTTTAACTAGCGCGACGTTTTCTACACGTGTTTTATACGTGTGACGATTACACGTCGTTGCCATGGTGACGTCGCGATAAAAATGAAAATAATTGTCATATTTATAAAATACAATTGTGACTCTACATGTACACCGACTTTCGTGAAGTTTGACTGACTTTTGATTTTTATGAAACATTGTATCCACCTACCTTAATTTTCCATATATGAAATAACAATTTCATAAGTTTAAAGCTTATGTTGAAATGTCTATATTTCATATCTAAAATATTGAATGGGACTGTACGTATAATAAATAACATATTTGCTGCATCAAGTAGATACACAAGAACATATTCTTGAGCCTCTATCTACATCTATCTTTGTACTGTCCCAACCCGGGTCGATAGCGCAGTTGGTAGCGCGCCGGGATTTGGATACTCGTGCCCGACGGGGTGCGGGTTCGAATCCCACCCGGGGAGGTTATACCCTTCCATGAAAATTTGACAATAATGTCGATTTTCCTCCATTGATTAGATAATATGGAGAAGTTTCCGGCCTTGTGGAAGGGTAGGTGAGTACTGGTTATAGACAATGGTCCAGGAAAGCTAGGTTAGGTGCGCTGGACGCCGTGAAATGACCTAAATTGTGTTGATACGGCGTTAACTCCAATAAATAAATAAATAAATTGTACTGTCCCAGGGCATATGCATCACGGGAAAGTGACATCATTACATTGTTAAAATTTAAAATTGTTAAAAACTGATAAAAACATTTTTGTGGTTTAGGCCGTTAGCTTCTGTAGACGGGAATTAAAATCCTTTACAGTTCTTGCATGCACTAGGTCTGGGGGTAGCACATTCCATTCACGGATAGTGCGCGGAAGGAAAATATTCTTATATTGTTCGTAGTAAGCACGAATTTCAATATAGGATTCGGTATGGGTTCTGGTAATATGAGCCGAAATGTGAAATGTTGCGAATATGTTTCTTTCAAAAATTGGGGAAAATGAAGAGCAATGTGTACCAGAATGTTAATTTTACCTGCCAACCAAGTAATGAACCCGCTCCGTCATCCATGGCACCTTGTCCAACATCCCAGCTATCAATATGGCCAGAGATCAAAACAACCTAAAATAATGGAAAATCGTAATATCGTTATCTTATATGTTTTGTAAGATCATGTGCCTTTGTTATACAAATCTTCATTAAAAACATCTGTTCTGTTCTGTTATCAAAATAAGATATATATCAGGTTACTCATTTAATAACAACGATTATAACGAATAACCACTTGTAGGAGCAGTGGTCCAGTAGTAGGACGCGCGCTTAGGGATCGTGAGGTCCCTGGGTTCGGTCCCCACTGGGGGCACTGCTAATTTCCTTGAGCAAGAAATTTACCTACAATTGTTCCACTCCACCCAGGTGAAAATGGGTACTGTGAGGGATCGCCTGCCTGAGGGTGATTTCAGTGATCAGGAGTTATTGTGCAAGATTGTAAAGTCGGCTGAACATGTATATGGAAGCAGACTTTAAACCGCACTTTAACTTTTTAACTTTTTTAACTTTAACGATGTGGGTAACTAAAATGGTTATTGTGTTCTTACCAATTAAGTGTAAACCGCATAAATTGTAAAATGGCATATATGCAGCAAATATATATGGAGCCCAGTCGATATCGAATTACTTGAAGGTCATACTTTCGATAGCTCGAAAGTTACTTTTTTCGTTAAATAGAAAATGACAGTTAAAATTGTGGCAACTTTTATCCCGCTATAAGACTCTCGGGACATTTTGGAACTTCGTTCCCGAGTGCCACAATTACCATTCTCGTACCCAGAGGTTATCAAGATTTTATTAGATCGAGAATCTTGATAACGCTACATTTAAACCACAAGACTGAATGATGCAAAATAAGACTGAACACCCCAAAGTGTTCAAATATAAACAGAAATGATAACTAACCTCGTCCGGGTATGTACTGCCGACAATTTCAGATATAACATTTCTGGACAAAGTCATGGGTAAATTTTGAGCAGACATGTTCAAAAATATTTCTATACGCTCTCCTGGAATAAGATATAAAACTCATCTATCTTATAATTTTGATGTTTACTCTGAATCCTCTGCACACACACAAAAAGTCAAGCGGTTAATTAGGACACCAGCAAAAATATTTGGTGGGGTGGTTTCAGAAAAAAAGACCACAACTTGCGGGTCAGAGTACATGTAGATATTTAGGCAGAAATAACCAAAGTACTAAAAGTACTGATGAGACGGTGCTGCTGAAATTTAAAAAATCGTATTATCAAGCGTCTTACGACTAATTTTAGTCGTAAATCCTTCTATATAGTTATGTTAAATTGTCGTAATATTTGTGATAATATGCTACTCTGATCATGAGGGTACACTTTTGTAAAAACTTAAATTCCAAGTGTGCTTTTTAACAGTGTGTGGGTTTTACAAGAATGTACGATTAATTGTGCGAACCTTATTTCTAATCTCTGATAATGGAATAATAGCGTGTTACAGTCAACTTTTAGATACAAAAATCACTCTAAGTGTGCTTATTCTCTCGTACTGCGATTATGATGAGATTTTTGGGGGATTTTTTTAATCGGACTGACTCCGTTTTGTACATAAGAGCCATTGTAAACTGTCGAAACTGTTTATTGTTAGCTCTGCCCGGTACACTGATAGAGCATCAACCAATATCAACAGTTTTATGTGCTAATGGAATGTTTTCTATCATTCGTTTGGAAAGATAAATCACCGACAAACTTTTGTTTGGTTACATTCTGTTGATCACGTGACTATATAACCTTGGTAACCTTAGAAGATAGTTATACCTTTTTGTGACATTCTCCACAACATTTCAGCATCTTCTACTGTTATACATGCTGTGGGTATCTTCTTTATACTGTCATTGTATACCTTATAATAACATTAGCAAATACAATGAACTGGTGTCAGATACTTTGCATTCGAAAAAATATTTATACCTATGCTTAAAATTTGATGCAATTGAAACAATTTTGTAACATGAAGAGGCGACTCAACAATTTTCCAATTGGAGCTGCATCAGGCAATGCTTTTTTCCAAGGGAGTCCGGATAGCAAAAACGTTCTTCTGAACGCCATTTTCAAAATCTTGACATGTTTTAAAGGTACTAGTTCACAGATTTGGTTAAGATTTTTCTATATTTTCAAAATACTATTCAGTGTCTGTAATTGTGTCAAAAAATAATTCTCAATATTTTAAGACTAACTGACCTACAGGTTGCTAGAAATATACAATAAAAGTCACAAAAATGCACTGAAAGTATCTATACCGTGACATACGGGGTAGATATTTACTACATAAAAACACCATCATTTGTAGTTGTATGTCCATTTTCACTAAAATTGTCATTATCAAAACACTAATTTCCTGCTTCAAAAATGTTTCCATACAATTTAGATAGTTTCAGAAAAAGATGATATTTAGGTTGCAATCTGTGAATGAGTACCTTTAATGTCTCTACATATGTACGTATACAAAAATATTTTTTGAGAGTTTTACTCTATATTGAATTCCACCCCATTCAACTGTTTGTTCAGTGATATCAGGGATTCTATATAACAGGGATTTGTAACGAAGTGCTTTTTTTAATTTTCTCGGTGGTCACTGTCTAAAACTGGCTGAAGCAGGCTGCACAAACTATTCCAGAGTTTAAAAAACTTGATTTATGTTTTTGCAAATGTCTTCCATGCAACTTGTAAATGTTTCTAAAGTTATTGACAAAAAATATTGCAATTATGACCGAAAATTTGACTTTAGGTGATGTAAAATGGGGCTAAAAATGTGAGATCGGCGGGAAAATGCATTAATTTGTGAAACAATCTGTGAGCGTAATTTACCTCAAAATCATCTAGAAACACATGCTTTCTTACATTTATGTCAATATGAATGGTATTGGTACAAAATTCCATGTGAATATCTTTTTTTAAACATGTTATACTCGTTTTCCATTTTGACCGAAATAATAGCGACGACAGTGAAATTTGATTACATTTACTTATCGTTACAAATCCCTGTTATATAAAATCCCTGGTGATATCACGGCAAATAGATTCCCAGAACAGTTTTCTTTAAACGTTTTCTAATCAGCATTTTACCTTACTTAACGAGCCGATGATCTCACCAAGCGCTGATAATATCAAATCTTCAAGGAATTGGTGTGTTTTCTGTCACATAAGAAGAACTGTTGCGACCATTAGTTAAACTCTTTGTGTTGATATAAATTTCAAGAAAAGCTTGATGGTTATACTCTTCCATGAATTTCGACAAAATCGGTTTTCCTCCATTAATTAACCCAAAAACAACTGCTCGGATTAATTGAAATTATATTGAAGTGTGTATTTCTGTCTTTAGGTCAATGTGAACAAGCATTCGGAACTACCTCGGCGATCTTCTACGCATATAAACCTCGGATATTATAAGGTGAAAAAGTAGATCTATAGGAATTTGGTTTCTGTGGTAAAATAGTCTGAACTCTGCACAGAAATACGACGTATGTGACATTGTAGTGATGAAATGATATGATAAAGCGTGTAACAATATTATAATTGAATGTTGAAATGAAAATAACAGTCGCCGGACCTAATAACTTGGTTGTATTCCTACTACGTCTGATTTCCGAGGTATATCTTCGTAGATGATCGCCGAGGTTGTTCCTAATGTGTGAACAAGCAAAGTGAGTGCTTATTTTCTAATTTACCTGTGATCCGGTATGAGGACTATTTATAGAGAAGGGCGTCACACTTCGGATCAGTGAAGCAACGCCCCCAACAGCAGCGGCGCGTGCTGCTCCATAAACCCTATATCGTACAGAGACTCCATAACTCACCCAATCTTGGTTAAAGACTATAATTTTACCAACTGCCTAAAACAAATAAAAATAATTGAGTTTAGTCACTTCAAGGTTAAAAATCGAAAACTTGTTCACATAAAAGGTTAAGGTACCATGTTGGCAACAGTATAAAATGAACAAAGCCATGTCCCCCCCCCCTGTCCCATTAAGCAGAATATGCCTTACAGAAAGTATGCAGAATAGAATCGTAGCGTTTGTTGAATTATCATTCATTGACACAAATATTTAGACGATAAAACATAACTGGAATATTTATTTTTTTCCGTTTTGGAACTTCCATACTTTTATAAACTGTAGCAATTTCTGTCTTTGCACAGTGGTGACTTTTATGTGTTTTTTTTTATTTTTTATTTTTGGAATAATTAAAAAAAAATACAAAAATACACTGACATAAGGAAAAAACTTCTATCTTGAGAAAAATTACCATGTTTGTATCTAAATTTAATTTATAAAACATCTAATTAATCAGTATCTCATTATCATGAAATTCTAATTAAAGTTCATAACGTCACGTGGACAGCAGGTACCATAAAATGTAGCCGATGTTGTTGTTTTGTGGCCTAATTAGTTAAGTGAAGATATCTCACACTATAAAAATACTTTAATGACAATTGTACTAATTATCTTTATTAGATAGTCATCATCAAAAACCAGATTTATCTTATAAAGTTCTATTTTTCTATCTATATAAATATTTGGTCTGTTATCAATATTTATGCGTCTGATTAAAATCACCAACGTCAGAAAAATACAAAATTTGGAACGTCGAATCACCTCCGTGCGGTTGATAAAGAATACTGTGTGATTTGCCCACGTCAAAAAAATCTACATATTAGACTAGCTAAGTAACACGAAAATTTCGAACGTTTGTCTCAATGATGCTACAATCAGTGGGCCTTTTCAAAAAATCTTACATGAAATAATCCTAAGTCAATTTTGTAATGTTGCCGTTCTAAGTCTGAAGGACAATAAAATTATTATGGTATGATGTTCAAAAGGTATATACACTATTCTACTTAATTCAAGAACATTTGGAATTGAAAAGTTAAAGTAATGACCATATAACAAATGTTTCCTGCTTTTGACCTCCGATGATTTTTATCGTAAGATTTTTTTTTGTTGAAGCTCTATTTTTGGACTTAATTAATTCATCTCCAAAATTTAGATTTATCCTATGCATTTCAAACATTCCATTTCTCTTTAATGAAACTCGCGCTAAAATTTAGACGATAAAAAGTTTTGCATTTTTGACAATTCCAAGGGCAGTAACACTTAAAGTAATACTTTCTATACGACAGTATCAGACTTTAGACATTTGTTTCTGTTCTTTTTTTATTTTAAGAAAAATTACCATGTATAATTACATACATAATTAATTAAACATCTAATTAATTAGTATCTCATTCTTATTATACTCTAATTAAAGTATACAGTGTCACGTGGACAGCAGGTACCATAAAATGTAGCCGATGTTGTTGTTTTGTGGCCTAATTAGTTAAGTGAAGATATCTCACACTATAAAAATACTTTAATGACAATTGTACTAATTATCTTTATTAGATAGTCATCATCAAAAACCAGATTTATCTTATAACGTTCTATTTTTTCTATCTATATAAATATTTGGTCTGTTATCGATATTTATGCGTCTGATTAAAATCACCAACGTCAGAAAAATACAAAATTTGGAACGTCGAATCCCCTCCGTGCGGCTGATAAAGAATACTGTGTGATTTGCCCACGTCAAAAAAAATCTACATATTAGACTAGCTAAGTAACACGAAAATTTCGAACGTTTATCTCAACGATCTACGATCGATGGGCCTTTTCACAAATTCTTACCTGAAATAATCCTAAGTCAATTTTGTAATGTTGCCGTTCTAAGTCTGAAGGACAATACAATTATTATGGTATTATGTTCAGAAGGTATATACACTATTCTACTTAATTCAAGAACATTTGGAATTGAAAAGTTAAAATAATGACCATATAACAAAAGTTTCCTGCTTTTGACCTACGATGATTTTTATCGTAAGATTTTTCTGTTGGAACTCTATTTTTGGACTTAATTAATTCATCTCCAATATTCAGATTTATCCTATGCATTTCAAACATTCCATTTCTCTTTAATAAAACTCGCGCTAAAATTTAGACGATAAAAAGTTTTGCATATTTGACAACTCCAAGGACAGTAACACTTTAAGTAATACTTGCTATGCCATCATCAGACTTTAGACATTTGTTTCTTTGCTTTTTTATTTTAAGAAAAATTACCATGTATAATTACATACATAATTAATTAAACATCTAATTAATTAGTATCTCATTCTTATTATATTCTAATTAAAGTATACAATGTCACGTGGACAGCAGGTACCATAAAATGTAGCCGATGTTGTTGTTTTGTGGCCTAATTAGTTAAGTGAAGATATCTCACACTATAAAAATACTTTAATGACAATTGTACTAATTATCTTTATTAGATAGTCATCATCAAAAACCAGATTTATCTTATAACTTTCTATTTTTTCTATCTATATAAATATTTGGTCTGTTATCGATATTTATGAGTTTGATTAAAATCACCAACGTCAGAAAAAAATACAAAATTTGGAACGTCGAACCCCCTCCGTGTGACTGATAAAAATATTGTACGCGTGATTTACATTTTTGCGATTTTTTATAAAAACGAACTTGAGATGCGTCGAACAACGGCTAAAATTGGTTCGAAGCTCTTATTTGTGGTTTAAGAGAGTTCCATAAACGTCATAAGTGTTGGTCAGTGACATATATCATTAATGAAATGAATAAAAAGAACAGTTGCTACCAATTAACAATCAAAAAATAAAAACGATAGGGCCTTGATGTCATATGGATTTCTTCTGCTTCAATGATGAGCTGAAGTTTTTTCGGCGTAGCTGTCTAAGCTGGATTTTGACCTACATTTCTGTATAATGACGTCTGTCTGGGGATTTCGGAAATCCGCCGTTCTATTGGATGATTTTATAAGCACTGAAAATGACGTACGGGGGAAACAGAGAAAATCCCCTCTTCGATTGGATGGCCCTGACACGCGCGAAAAAATAAAGGCCACACTATTGTAATGCAGTGTTTTACGAAATTTTGCTTCGTTCGTAGATTATTTTTTTGGGTAGACTTCTATTGCTTTCCAAAGTGTTTTTTTATATTGTAACAATAAAAATGTACGTGTCAAACACAATTTTTTATGGGTAAAATGAATTACGTCTCCAGATGTGAACCGGTTTCTAGTAAAAAGTCTGACATATTACCCAATAATTATTAAGTTAGCCTCACTACGTCCAGTTTCCTGGGTTTACACTTTGAGAGTCACAGCTCCACATATATTTATTAATCCGCAGAGTTATTGATACGTAACTTTTAAGGTTCTGGAACTGTAACTAACTTCGGTAAACTTCGACACTCGATACAATCCGGTTTTTTCCCAATTACCTATCTTCGTCAAGTTTCGTAATTGCTATTTTTAGAAATTTTCACCACGTGACGTGGGTTTTTCCGTTAGGGTTACGCATTTTCCGAAAATGGCGAAACCAGACGCTCTACAGCGTGATCGTAGTTAGTTATCGTAAAAAAAATGGTTTATCGACATAAAAACAATGAAAAGCCGTAGTGGATCATAACTTTTGCGTTGATTCTGTTTGTATAGGTGTAAGTTACATTTTTTTTCATTCTTTTTTTGCGATGTAAATTGGGTATGACTGAAACACGAAATGGAGATTTTGAGGCGAAATGAACGAAATGGAGAATTTGGGGTAAAATGGGGTTTTGATTGTTTAATCTATTTTGTGTACTGAAAATGAACAAAGGTAAAATAAACTACACAAATATCGATAAACTGGAAAGAATGCTTAACTTATATTGATTTATTGCCGAATTCCCACAAATAATCGTACCAAAGTCAGCATATAAAGACAAAATCGTTGCACATTTTCTGTTTTTAATATCATCATATTCTAATTATAAAAAAAAAACCAATACAATAAACAGCATAATTTGAAAGCTAAGGCACATAATATGCCAACATTACTTACTCTAGTGTCCCACTGTTAGTGCAAAAAACGACAACAGCAGAAAACATAGCTGGTACAAGTTTAATCCCCAAATAGTCCCCTCAAGCTTGCCAAAAAGCAAAGGAGAGAAGGTTTTTATATGATAATGCAGAGTTTAACATACATTTTCCATCTCAAATACCAATGTTAGATGATGTATTTGTATAAAGTAGTATTATTTGTAATTGACCATTTTGGCGTTATTTTTCTCTATAAAATCTCTTGCAGTTTCAGTACAGTAATCTAATACAAATTCTTATAAAAAATTTTAGAAACGGTAAAATTTCTTAAATTTTTCATTATATGGGCAGTTAATACTGCAGAAAATGTTAAAACTAGTTGCATGTGTCTAACTAACTTCTAACTTGAGATATTTGCTTTTAAAGATAGGGTAAATTTTTTAACATTCTCAAAAAACTCAATTTACGGTCTTTCTGAAAATGAAGGGTCACGTTATAAAAATGCACATAACTTAAGTTACAAACGGTAAATTTCTTTAAAATTTCAGCATTCAATGTCTTTAATAGTATAGATTCAAGAAACAATATCAGTATAAGAATTGTGGAAGGTCACCATTACAGTTCCAGAACCTTAAGAATAAATTCATAATTTTTGTTTTGTAGCATTAATGAATAGGTTTTCACAATGCAATTCTCAAAAATCTTCTTGTCTGAAACTACAAGGCCTAGAGCTTTCATATTTGGTATATAACATCATCTAGAGGTCCTCCATCACAGTTGTTCAAATTATGCCCCTGGGTCAAAATTGACCCCACCCCATGAATCACAATATTACATTGAATTATATAAGGAAAAGTTCAAACAACATCTTCTCTTGAACCGCTTATGATAATTTGCCCAAACTCGACATGAATGGTCCGTGGGTGGTTCCCTACCAAAATTGATCAAATAGGTCTGATTGGTTGGATAAGTAGGTCACTGGGTCAAAAAATAGGTTTTAACATTAGTGGTCCTCTGTAAATGGCTCTTCTGTGACCTTTGACCTTTTCCTCAGGTGAGCACCCAGGGCCCTTTGGGCCCTCTTGTTTTTAAATCGACGCCGTTTGTCTTTTTTAAAGACATTTCTTGTTTATACTGGATTCAATATTTTTTAAAACCGATAATCACTAGAATCAATTGAAGAACATTATACATGTATATATAAATAGGAGTGTCAATCCATGGTTTATTATAAAATTAAATAATTAATGCAACAATTGGCCAATATTAATTATCAATTAAAAGCAATTAAAATACTAGTCTTGAGATATATATTTGTCTGAGATGTGTAGTCTAAGCCTGTATAATATTCATTACCTGAAATGGTCTAACAATAATAAACCAAACTGGCCAATCATTTAAGATAGTAAAACACTAAAATCAATCAATCAGTCAATCAATGTAGGTACAATCAATGAATGCATACTATCTTAAGAGAATGAGATAAAGGATGACACGTCGCTGTACGTAGACAAACTTTATGGTATATGTCTGTATGCTAATCTGATTAGGAAGAAAAGGGGATGGAAGAGATTAGGGGATGGGTCTCTGAGGGAGATAATCTTCCATGAGTTATAATGCTTAAAATTAACTCAAACAGTTTGTTATGGTATTAACAGTGACTGTGTATCCCATTGTTAATATAATTACATATATTAACTTGCAATCATATAGGGAGACATACGAGAGGGGAAATAATACATGGTAACATAGTTGAAGTCAAACAAACCGATTATAGAAATATCACTGTAAGGTATTTTGATTGAGATGGTTTAAAACGAGGAAAGCAGACTAGAAATGTTCTCTCTCAGCCTGAAAGGGGCTAATGTTTAAAAAAATGTGAAATAAAAAACTAATTAAAATTCATAAAAATGTTACAATTATTACACTATATTTTTTAGGACAAATTTAGTCATATTCGATAAAATTAGAATTACATTTCCCTTTTTATGCTAACGCATCTAAGATTGTTTTATCGAGTTTTTAATAAAAATCTTTTTACACGTTTCTATAAAATGCCGGCTCTGAGCTCAAAGAATAAAAAAATTGCAGAAGAAAATTCACAGAAATGCTTATTTTCAGTTTCATTAATTCTAACCCTTTTAAGATAAATATATCGATATATTAAGGATTCATAAAAAAAATTGAAAAATCTCTAAAAATGCCGATTCTAAGTTCAAAGAATATTCATACAAGAAGAAAAATTCACTAAATGCATATTTTTCTGATTCAAAATATTCAACTGTCAAAAGTTTGACAATTTAATTAGTCTGTGGATTCAAACAGACTGAACTTTATCTTACATTCAATTAGTGTATAATTTCATCAATAAACGTGCCGCCATATAATATTTACCACGGTTTTATGATCAAAATCATTTCTTGTTTATAAAAAAAATATTTTTTCTTCTATGGAAAATTCTAATCAGATATTCAGATAACAATAACCATAAAACCAAACTAGACGAGCTCAGCTCAACCATCTCGCACCACAGTTTTAGATGATCGTGTGATACAAACAAACAATATTGAAAACCAATCATTGCCCTAATTACCTCAAACAATAAACGAACATTGTTGATTGTAATCACTTAATAATTACCGGACTTTGATCTATTCAAGTTTGCTGATAATTGTGAAAGCGGCGACTTCATTAGCTCAAAATAATCAACACCAATCAATAAAATTGCCATATTTGAGTGAATTGATGAACATTTTTCAAACAATGTCTGAAGAGGGCGTGGTCTATCTGATGAAGATATATAAACTGGTGCTAAATAATTTCATCATTACATTTGTGATTTATATCATCGTTCTATTATTAATTAAAAGGAAAACTTATTCATCATCAACAATAATGCCTCCTATACCAGTTGACTGTTCTGAATATCCAAGGATTAAATCTTCAAGGTATGTACATTGTCATTTAATATTTCAAAAAATTTCAATGATTTATTCGTAAAATTTTAATGATTTCTTCATAGATATTTAATGATTCCTTCGTAAAATTTCAATAATTACTTTTTCATAATTTAATCATTTTGCATACAGTAAATGACTTTCATACAATTAATTGATCTATGTGATCCTCATGCATACAATTGAAATGATTATTTTCTTTCTAACAAAATGGCATTTTCATATAAAAAGTGTTGGGGTTTTTTCCCGCCGATTTAGTATTTTTAAAATTTTATTCTTTTTTCCATGTATATTTATAATTATTTATTCCTCTGTTCTTATGGGTTTGTAACATATCGTTTCAAGTTATTACGCTAATAAAAAATCGTGGCATATTTAACATTAAATGACTGGATTTTTTTTCAATATGTGGTAAAACTAAAATAGTACTTTAAACATTAACTTTAAAATATTGTTCTATTTATTATAGGACAAAACTGAATTTCACAGTAGAGAAAAGAGAAATGAATGATTTATGTAGAGAAGATGGCAAACCTTCAGTCATGTCATGTGATATGAATATACTTGTAGATGAGAACTCACAGAAATATATGGTATGTAACTTATATTCTCATATGATTTGCTTTAAATAAATCAAATCAACCTAGCTGGTATAGTACATTAATATCTGTAAATTTGACCACAGAATTACCAACCATGTTAAATTGTGATATTATATTTCATTGGCTATACGTATACAAGTAGTAAATTACCAGGAATACTGTTGAATAGAACTAGAATTCCGTGCGTTCTTCATACTGATAAGGCTTAATTATTTTAATTATTTATTAATGATTATCCTTACTGTTCTTTCAGAATGGTGTGAGTGGTCACAATAAACGTTTCAGTCCATTCAGTGAGTCAACCCCCTCCCAAAAGAGACCAAGATATAATTTTTACACATCAACGCCAAAATCCAACATTCTTTCAACACCAAAGAAAACAACAAAACCCAACTTCTTCACATCAACTCCAAAACCAATCTTGAAAGAATCGTCTGACAGTGGAAACCGTAGTCCAGTCTCAGCAATCATTGAAGCTGTAGATAGATTGTCAACTAAAGCTGACGTCACAGCTGATGGATCACGTGACAATACTTTACCCACAATTCCTGGTAAACACAGAGATTTGAAATCTATAAAGCCGGAAACGATGTCAGATGTATTAGACGGTGCCTACAACGACATCATGGATTCTCTGACTGTGATAGACTGCAGATATCCATACGAATTTGATGGCGGACACATCAAGGTAGGCTCCGTTTTATTTTTCTCCGAGTTTTAATTTGAAACGTTTTGATTCGCAATACAGCTTAGACTCAGCCGAAATTGCTCAAAATGTCAAGGAAATTTACTGAAATTATTAGGATTTCTTGTAGGGGTGTAACGGTTAACCGATATACCGGTTTATATTGCAATACGACTTCTGACGGTTTTTAACCGGTTCGTTTTTCTCTGAACCGGTTTTTCTAGTTATGTTCCATACTGATCCTTTATATCAGAGTCTGAAATTTAAGTGTTTGAATAAATGCTTAAATGTGTTCGGAAACTTGAAATATTTTTGGTAAATTAGAGAATAATAATCTTAGAAAGTCCATTCAAAACCTTTTTTTCTAAATTATTCAAACATTTGCGTAATACGTGTATATCATTTGAAAATACAAATATCTATCTACAATGTTGATCAAATTAAGACGATACACGTGCATTAATTCATGCTATGCATGTATGCGCAAAGAGTAATATGTATCGCAATATATTGCAATATATTGCAATACGGGTTTCGTGTATTGCAATATATTGCAATACGGTTTTTACCGTATTGTTACACCCCTAATTTCTTGGGCAAATTTGGACTTCGGCCGATCAAGCTAATGTACAGTTTGAAATCTGATTTTGCATAAATTCAGTATGTAAATTGAACAAAACGTGTCTTTACGCACTCAATAAGCAATTAAAATCACCAAAATTTCAAATACGAAAGAACTAGTCAGTGTTTGATGAAATTTTCAAAATTCTTATTTTTTATTCCAGGGAGCTATTAATTTGTATACAAAGGATATGATAGAAAAGTTCTTAAAAGAAACAAGAGTTACACCAAATAAAACTCAAGTGATTATCTTCCATTGTGAATTTTCATCAGAAAGGGGCCCTAAAATGTAAGTAGTCTACACAATACATGTTTTATAATATCATTTGTTACATATGACTCTAGGCACCATTGCTATAGTAACACAATACTGATTAATTTTATCATTTCTTTCTTTTTTATTTGTTTCGTAATCTGATCATCTCAAATATAATGCTTCACAATGGACGTGAATACGCAAACACACATTGTTTTACGATTGACCACTTTCTATTCACAACGCACCCGTCTGCAAAAAAAATCTATTCCAAAATCTTTATTGTATTGCTTTTGCATCTACGTTAAATTGAGGGGAGTCCGATGTCTGTTGGCGAATAGATAAAAATATGAAATCAAGATAAAACATCTTCAATTTTTAAGTAACCATTACCTGGATATATAGTGTCTATTTATAGTAATAAATTTATCGTTGTTTATCTTCAGGTTTCGTTTCTTGAGATCACTAGACCGTGAAATAAACAAAGACAATTATCCACGTCTCAATTTCCCAGAAGTATATCTCCTAGAAGGTGGATACAAAGCTTTCTTCTACCAAAATAAGGTAAATAGATACTCCTATATATGTACACTGACATTTAAAGGAATCCGTGGATGTTTTTGACAATGTAACAACTAAACCTTAGGACCAAGACCACCTGTCTAAAGAATGTAAACTTATTCTAACAAATGTTCAAATACAAAGGAGAAAACAGAGACAAGGAACTTTCTATTCACTAAAAGTAAAATTTCTTATAATATTGATAAGTCGTCTGCACTTCAGTGCAACTATTTACAATTTATGACTCATGCGAGAGAAATTTTCTAACACTATTTTTAAATGATGTAAATTTCTATAATTATCACATTTTATTAATGTCTATATTTGTTATTTTTTCAGGAACAATGCTATCCTCAAACATACAAGCCAATGTTACACAAGGACCATAAAGACGATTTACGTCATTTCCGGGTCAAGTCTAAATCCTGGTCAGCCGGAGAGAAAAGCCGTCCCAGACATTCACTTGGATCTGGAATGCGTTTACGCTTCTAGTATGTGAAAAGAAACCTACAAGTTTATTCGAAACAACAATCATTTAGGCATGGGGAATGATTCCTTAATTGATCTGTGCTGTGATTTAGATTATGTCTAGAAAAAATAATTTGGGTCAAACGTTGGTTTTTATACGCTGCAAGATGGATACACTCAGCCAGAAAGTTGTGTCAACAAGCCTGTGATGTTATTGTTATTTTCTACGATAGTTTATCGTCTGTCTTACCTCTTACTATCTCTCTGACTTCTGTCTTTCTTTGTTAAATTGTTAAAGTACGTATGTACATTGTTATCAACTATGCTATATTTATATTATTTATTCTGTTATTGTTTTATATATTGTATAAAAAATATACACAAAAATAATAAAATGATAATTCAGTATTCGTGTTTTTGATTGATTTCATATGTTCGTTTTAGAAAACTTGTTTTAGAGTTTGCCTAAATACTAGGACTCCGCGAGTCGGATCTGTCGTCTGACAAAAGTCATGATTCTTGTGCTCTCCATTAAGTGCTATTATGATCAATAATCCGAGAAGTTTCAAGTCAATACAATGAATAGAATGAGACTTGTGCTTCGGACAAACACTTACAACAAAGGGCAATAACTATTAAATCATGAAGCAGCGAGTTATGGTTCTTGTGCACTGCACTTGTCTTCTATGAGATATACCTACCTGTGAAGCTTCAAGTCAGTATAGTTTTAATAGAAATAGATTTATGCCCCGGACAAAAATGAAACAAACGACAATTACTAAAAAACATGAAGTGGAGAGTTATGGTTCTTGTGCACAGCCTGTCTATGTCTATGATCTATCTACCAGTAGTGTTTTAAGTCGGCTTAGTTTGAATATAATTAGATTTATGCTGAAGAGCAACAAATTACAACAAAGGGTCATACTCTAAAGTTATACACCAGTTTTGTGCGCTAAACTTCTGCACTATGAGATCTATATATCTGTAAAGTTTCAAGTCAGTAGCTTTTAATAATAGTATTGGATTTTGCTCCGGACGAAAATGCAACAAGGACAATCACTATAAATATTAAGTGGAGAGTTGTGGTTCTTGTGCACTTCACTTTTGCACTACGAAACATATCAAACTTTGAAGTTTTAAGTAAGCAGCTTGAATAGTATTAGACTCATGCTCCGGACAAGCAAAGAGAGGAGGCCGTCATCGCCACCACCGCGTAACCCCTAGTTGTCGCCTTTTCAGGCGACATAAAACAATCTTAATTCGGACCTCTAAAAGAAAACGTAAGCAACTTTACTATTTGGTATGGCAATGTCTTCAAGACAGAGGTGAGTTAACATAGCGGTTATGTGGTTTCAATAATAAAATTTTTGACTAGCGGATGACGGCTTCCCTACGCAAATATTTTCCAGTGTAAACGGTTTTATATATAGTCACTTTCGTGAATATAACAAAACAAAACCCGACGCTAGGTTGATTTAAAACTGCGAACAACATATTTTGTAAATATTCATCATACTGAGAAATGGTAAAATAGGACTTACCTCACTAGCTCGCATTTCAAGTTCTTCAAATGATTTGACGACCAGAACCTCAGCACGGATACCGCCAGGTGGCGTTGCTATACTAGTACCAAGTCCTAACATTGACAGGTGTTTATAGCGAGGTTTCATCATGTAAGCGGATTCTTCTCCACGAACCCAGTGAGGAACCTGAGTACAAACAAAATCATCATAAAATATAAGATTAGCCATAGCCATTTGCGATCAGCATGGTTAACCGGTTACTTGGCTTGACGCATACTTCCGTCAGTAACTTACAACTGTCTTACATGATTTTGAATCCGTGGTAGGATAGAGAATTGTCGTAGAAATTATTTCATGACCAAACCCTGCAAAAGTATGCCCCACCCGGTAATCAAACCGCGACCCCCAATCAGTGGACCTGTGTGCTACCGAATGAGTTACTTAAGGTTACTCAAATAGTATTTGCTTTTATTAACATCAAATATCTAAAGGGGAAGCAGGACCAACAGGTACATTGTATTTAGTCATTGAAAATCATATGTTGTATTCTTTTTTTTAGGCACGAAAAGTAGCAAAACGTGTACAAAATCAATAACATGCTTATTTTAATGTGATTATACATGCAGGTTGCGTAACGAATTAATTGAAAATCCCCATGTTCGTATGCGAAATATTGCCAGAATAGCAAGCTGTACTTGCTTTAAGCGAACTTATATAATGTATAGTTCGTTTTTTCTCAACTGTCAAAACATGAATAATTTCACAGTGAATGCGTTTGTTAAAATTATTGTCATAATACATTCATGAGTTTCCGAAAACGTGTATTATGATCGAGTAAAGCTGCTTAAGCCATATGATATGGTTTAGTCTAGATATTATTAATAACAATTAAGCCGCCAGTACAAAACAATGCATTCAGTCACCGTGAAATTATTCAAGCTTTGACAGTTGAGAAAAAACGGACAATACGAGGTGCCATCGGCTGATGAATATTAGAATTATCTTTGATATAAGTACTGACCTTAACAATATCTCCATACACATTTTCAAGTTTATCCTCTTTCATTTTTAACTTGAGATATTCTAGAGAAAAAGAATTAATATTTATACATACATATTTAGCAATATTGAAACAGAAAAATAGTTGGCATGAAGACTGTAGTAAATTTATAAAATTGGTTAACAGGGGTGGTAAATTTTGTAATTGTGATTTTTATGAAGACATAGCCGTTTTATGTGAAGAGTTTCGAGTATAGAAAACGTCAGTGCTTACAGCGCTTTGTTTAAATGTTAACTTGAAAAAAGTTCTTACTTTTTGTTAACAGAAATAAAAAGATGTATGTCCTGTAGATACCAGATTACACTCACTACATAATGTTGGTGCATTAATTAGGGACTTTAGTCAGTTATCTTCCCTTGATAAAATCTAAAGCAATCCAATTGGTAAGTAAGTTCTATAAGTTGGAATCCTCGGATTTTATCATTGAAGTCCTATGTAATGATAATAAAATATTTCATCTAATATATTTCTTGTTAATCAAGATATTAACAGGAGTAATGGAATTTAGATAGTTCTTTATCCTAACAATACTTAGCTTGATTTTCAAACAAATTAAACGATTTACAAAAAAGTTATTTAAGATTTATTTTGGCAAATTGACATTGAAAAGTAAGGGTAAATTCCGAGTAATACAATTGATTAGACCTACCTATTTGAAGAGTATACAAAGGGAAATAACCGACTAAAGTCCCTTATTGTTCTTGAATGTTAAGTATAGACATATCATAGACGAAAGGTAAGGTTCCGAGATACAATGTACAATTGTATAAACATCATTCTCGTACCCCGAGGTTATCAAGATTCTCGATCTAGCTAATTTAAGGCATGTTGGTCAATTTTTACAAGCTATAAAATATACGTGAGTATATGCCTATACATGAGAAAATGGTAACGATATGTCAGGCCATTTTATCTTCAAAAGTCGTTAATATGACAGAAGAAGGATAAAATGGACCATGGTGCGGCAATGGTTTTAAGCACGAATAAAAATGGCCAACGCTTGACCGATTCTAATCGACCCAAACATGTAGTCTGAACCGATCTCAGTTTTTTTGTGTTCTTGACAGCCATTGTTTTGAATTTGCTGTACAGAATCATATGGAACGCCATAGCTGCCTTAACATGAGGAACTCCTTTATGTGCTTTGAAAAAATCATAAGTGGATGTGCAAAGTGTAATATACGATGCTCATCATCGTATAATGACGGATGAGCATCGTATAATGATGATTGGGCATCGTATAATGATGATTGGGCATCGTATAATGATGATTGGGCATCGCATAATGATGATTGGGCATCGTATAATGATGATTGGGCACCGTATAATGATGATTGGGCACCGTATAATGATGATTGGGCATCGTATAATGAGGATTGGGCATCGTATAATGATGATTGGGCACCGTATAATGATGATTGGGCATCGTATAATGATGATTGGGCATCGTATAATGATGATTGGGCATCGTATAATGATGATTGGGCATCGTATAATGAGGATTGGGCATCGCATAATGATGATTGGGCATCGTATAATGATGATTGGGCATCGCATAATGATGATTGGGCATCGTATAATGATGATTGGGCATCGTATAATGATGATTGGGCACCGTATAATGATGACTGGGCATCGTATAATGATGATTGGGCATCGTATAATGATGATTGGGCATCGCATAATGATGATTGGGCATCGCATAATGATGATTGGGCATCGTATAATGAGGATTGGGCATCGCATAATGATGATTGGGCATCGTATAATGATGATTGGGCATCGCATAATGATGATTGGGCATCGCATAATGATGATTGGGCACCGTATAATGATGATTGGGCATCGTATAATGAGGATTGGGCATCGTATAATGATGATTGGGCACCGTATAATGATGATTGGGCATCGTATAATGATGATTGGGCATCGTATAATGAGGATTGGGCATCGTATAATGAGGATTGGGCACCGTATAATGATGATTGGGCATCGTATAATGATGATTGGGCACCGTATAATGATGATTGGGCATCGTATAATGATGATTGGGCATCGTATAATGATGATTGGGCATCGTATAATGATGATTGGGCATCGTATAATGATGATTGGGCATCGTATAATGATGATTGGGCATCGCATAATGATGATTGGGCATCGCATAATGATAATTGGGCACCGTATAATGAGGATTGGGCATCGCATAATGATGATTGGGCATCGTATAATGATGATTGGGCATCGTATAATGATGATTGGGCATCGCATAATGATGATTGGGCATCGTATAATGATGATTGGGCATCGCATAATGATGATTGGGCATCGTATAATGAGGATTGGGCATCGCATAATGATGATTGGGCACCGTATAATAACGAATTCATGAGCATAGTATAATGACAAATGAACATCGTATAATGACGAATGAGCATCGAATAATGACAAATGAACATCGTATAATAATAGTCATCGTATAATGACGCATGAGCATCGTATATTACACTTTGCACATACATTTATGATATTTTCACAGCACATAATGGAGTTTCTCATGTTAAGGCAGCTATGGCGTTCCATAGAATCACAACAAAGGCAACGTTTTTATGACGTTGGATTTTTATACTGACGAAGCGCACAATACTTACCAATAGAATTTTCAAGATTTTGAGAGCCAGATATTCTACTACCATATCTATCAACAAAATCAGCTAATCTATTATATAACTGGCCTTTAGCACTACCATTTACAACAAGTTGTATTAACTGGTCCGTGACATCTAACAATACATTTCATATTAACAATTTTAAAAAAGTAATCTACGGAAGCCTTTTGTGGTCATTTTGTCTTATGACATATGATTTACGTCGTAATCTAATTCATACATTCACATGTATTTAAAAAAAGTATAATAATGCCTAATCTGTCACACTTCTTACATGCAAAGAAATTTTTTCCTAGTAATTTTGCATAATAGGGAAATAATTCCATAAAATTTGGCGAAGTCACAACGCAGTCGATAATAAACATATGGGCACTTGAAGAAAATACTTCTGCGAAAGTTTGATTGAAATCTGTAAAGAAATGTAGGGAAAGTTGCACACGGAAGAATTGTTTACTTTATCAAAACTTGTTTTATTCGCTTTGTCTTTAACAAATCATTTTGTATGCTAGGTTATGTATGCTTTGCATTGGATAATCTGATGAGATGACGGTGATATTAACATCTTAAACCATTGGTCTACATTTTACAGCATTGTGCGTAAATATTGATCCCGACCTGACCTTTATGCAAAAATATTCATTACATTGAATACGAATGTAGTATTAATGCTCGATTATACAGTGACCGTGAGGATTATGTGTTGAAATTTAACACATAAACATACTTCTATAATTTTACGATCGCTGTCAAAGTGTAGAAAAGGCGTGGTACTGACTCTCGTCGGGATATGTGTAGATAATTATTAGATGTAAATATGAAATGTCAGGTCGGGGTTAATATTTACGCACTATACTTTGGATGACTTCATACATTTTTTGTATTCATTGTGTTAACAATGAATACTCTGTTACCAATAGATTAATAGTGGTATTCCGATCGGAGTCCTATATTTAATCAACGAGACCTAACAGCATCCATATCCGGATAATTCCGCTACAATAAAATAGTTCATACTGAAACTGGTACTTCATGTATTTCTGCGCGGGAAAATGACCAGACGCTCAATATGACGTTACAGAATATACTTGAAGCGATTAACTTGTAACAGAGATAAGACTGCCCATAATACTCGTGAGAGGTGTGTGGCAGTACTATTAGATAGATGTGCACTCGACGGCCTTCGCGGTCTATTTATAGAAAGTCACAGTCTAAACCACTGACGAAGACACTGTGACTGACACCATAAACAGAGAAGAATTATCAGACCATCACTGATAATGATCGTTTTATATATTGTACATTTATATATTAAATTATCAAACATGGTTGGTTTAATTAACGGTTAATAAACATTTTTTAAAGAATTTTAATGCCTCACTTATAGAGATCACAGGCCAATGACAGCCAAACAACGTCGTCTCAATGAAATTATGAGTCGCCGGGTGAAGTGAGCAGGTGTCTGTGCCAATTCCTCGTGCAAAGCACGCTCTAAATCACGTACGCTATTGACGTCATTCAAGCTAGAGGTGGACATACCAGATACTGATTAGTTTGTGATTTTTTATTCTGACCCTTATGCTGTTATCATGGCTGGAATTCTCAATAATCTCAAGATTTTTTTTTGTAAAAATGTTCAATATTCTGTCGATTGAATAAATTTTGTTACAAATCAATTTTTTGTCAATAGAATGGGGTTTATAATAAAATATTAAATAAAACATTCTTACTGACTAAACTTTTTCCTCTCAGCATATATCTCAATATGTCAATGTTACCTCTTAATACGTAAATACCATGATATCCGAGATTTATCTGCATAGAAGATCGCCGAGGTAAGTCCGGTGGTAAAGTTGTAACTTCCTCGATCGACCTCTCTCAAAATGCCAATATTTTTCCGACAAAACTATTTTAATGGTTTCATATTGTTTGCATATTTTTAAATATGAGAGGCAATGCATTAAACTGACGTGACCCGGGTGCGTAGAAATTCATTTTATGTTTTTTTAATATATTTTAGTTTATCATAATACATGTACTGCATTTTGACCATGGCACTCTTCCTGTCTTCGATTATAGGAGGTTGGATTTAAAACAATATGAATTTTACGAAGGGGTAGTAAGTACAGAAATGTATGAAATGGACATAGCAAATTTACCAATTAATCCATTTTAAAGTGTAGATGTATTCATTAATTTTTTTTTTCGAATTTCTCTCAAGATGAAAGAAATATTTAATCATTTTCAATATAGTTATTTAATTAAATATAGGGAAGCGAGACAGGATAGAGCGCCATGATCGTGCGACCACATGCACGACTCATGCAGGTTGTTTCGTCATCTCACGATGACGAACGCAGAAAACAAAGCGTTTGACCAAGTCCTAGCAAAACATCAACAGCTCTGGTAACCATGCCATATTTCCCTTCTCTAAGAAAAAGGAATGACTTGGTATTTGGGAACGACCACAGCCAGTAAAATGCTTCGTCAGAAAAAGGCAAACGCTTGACAAAGTGAACAGACGCAGCTTGTCTGTTTGTTACAAGAACGTCTATAGATCTATTTACAATATATTAATTACAAGGTTTTTAGTTAAATCATACCGCTGTACATAATTTATTAGTATGTCAAATAAATCGTACATTGGATTATTTTACTTGAAATTTCATAACTATCATTAATACGTTTTTTACAAATCACAATTTAATTGCTTTTTTTAATTTGATAGTGCAGTTTATTTGTATTTGATAACAACTCACAAAATTTAGGATTCATCTTCCAAAATTATCTTCCCCATATTTAATGTCCTTTTTACAGTATTTAACTATTGTTACATGCTCTGCCCTTTAGGACCCAAATAGCTCAGTCGGCTAAAGGGAAGGAACGGAAATAATCATATGAAATGAAAAGTTCAAGAGGTCGCTGGTTCGAAACCTAGCAAATGCATAAATTTTTATTTTTATATTTTATTTTTTATTATATATCTATATTTTATATTATACATATTTACGTATTAAGAGGTAACATTGACATATTGAGATATATAATCTTATGAATATTTTAAAATGAATAGTGTTGTGTTTACGTTTTATTATAGTTTCTTTAAGCTGTACATGTATTAGACTTATACAATTACACAATCATGTATCTCTATTTGAATTATTGAAATACAAAATATATATTTCAAAATTTATAATATTAGTCCAGCACCATGATATGTGTGTCTTAGTGTCATCATTACATCAGCAGATGTATTCCAAAACAATGCTTTACCATAATGATTACGCTGTTAGACATTGTAAATTTTAACATTTCAAACTGACGTCGACGTAAGAAAAAATCAATTACTTGATTTTCAACTTAAATCTTTAAATCAGAATTTTATGAAACTATTGAACCATACCTAAAAATATTGATCATAACTTAGCCTCATATGAAACTGTATGATATTAATTATTGATTTTAACTCATTATCCTCATTAGCCTCAATGAATTGAGGCTATCTTGATTATTTTTATCCTACTTCTATTCAATAAAGAATAAAGGCTTACGATGGAAAAGTTTCATTTCACCAAAGTGTAATCTAACAAGATCTGAAGAGATTAAGGAAAAATTCCTGAATAAAAAGTGTTAATAAAACATACTCATTTAAAAAAACAATAACTGCATTTAACTTAAATATATTAATAATATGAATGATAATTATTATACTATCAATTAATGTATTGAATATGTTTTTTGTACTTGTTGAAGTCATCAACATAATTAATGTTTAGAACATATATCACTTTTTCTTCAAAATAACTAGTTTGTGTGTAATAATGAACTCGGGTATTAAATCTTAGTATAACACTTTGAATCTTAACATTTGTTTATTTTCTTACAAGATATAGATAATTTGTGCATATAAAACACTTTCAACTATTTTCCAAAAAATAATCCCATTCACTTGACTACATTAACCTCTTTGTTAAATCAGGTAATCGAATGAAAAAAAGAAATATAATTTATCAAACAATTAATTCTTAATTATATCTGTAAATTTTAGCCTTCATCATTAAACACCATCAGTGCAGGTAAAATTAATTTCTAAGACATTTATGATAAGCAGAAATGGGGTTTAAATACATTATTTTCTGTTCAGTTACTATATAAATCATAGAATAGCAGCAGGGTGTTAGTCCAACTTTACTCAAAAATGTGTACTACGTAGCACACATAACAGATAACAATGACATAGTTTTAAATCTCTCCTGTATTAGAGATTTTTTTGACACACAGACTAATTAAACAATGTGATAGTCATATTGTAACAGTTATAGCTTTGACTAATTTAAACAGTAGTCATAGTGCACCTAGTAGTTTGTTAACAGCTAAATCCAGAGATAAAGCCTCTTCAGGAACAGTGAGTAGGTGGACTGACCGCTGTGATATAACCTTTATAAGGTGTTTCTACAGCATAAAACCCAACAAAAATTGAATAAATCTAAACACAATGAATACCCCAGTACTTTCAGTGCTTTGATTATGTAGTGTGTTGACACTTGTCTGCTCAGCGTCATTGCTTTGAGTATACACGTGTCCCTTTTGCAACAAGAACACCCATAGTTATAAGAAAAGAATGAATATAGTACGTAAGAAAGTTATCTTTGAGTATAAGAATGATAAACCCAACATACTTTTCTGCGCCCGTACATCCGCTTTCATCCTAGCAATATCTATATTACTTGACGCTACAGAGTCCGGTAAAACTAGGCATTTTGCCGAGACTGAAAACAATATAGTAAGAGTTCAAATACTTGAGAATTATTGCATTAAAATTTAGTCTTCGTTAACTCCCGTTTCTAGTCTTACAATAATTCCCTTCAAACAATTATGACAAATAGACGAATCTTTCGTGAATTATTCCATTTATATGTCTTGTTTTATAATTGTATATCGAGGGCTAAAAGGAACACTATTGGAACTCTATTTGAAAAGGAAGTGCTCAAGGAAATTAGCAGTGACCATAGAAGGGTTTGTGTCGGAACCTATCTATTCATAATAAAAAGATTGCCATAGATTGAAAGATCATTTTTGCTGGATAAATAGTATATGTCCTTCCACTGGACCACTGCTTCTACACGAAGACTGTCCCACCCCAGGCACACACAGTGGACCCCCTGTCACTTTTTAAAAATCACCATTTCAGTGAAATTATTTCAAGAAAAACTTAGTTGAAGTCTATGGGCAGCCATTTTGAAAGGATGAAAGGTATGCAAATAAGGCAAATAGTTAATAAACTGTACCTGCTATATAGAGTATTAAAGTTATTATCCCAACAGTATACACCATGATTAGTTTTTACATAAACAAAATGCACATGTTTATATGGTTCTTGTATGAGTTAACAAATAATACATGTATTCTTTAAGACAATGGAAATGATTAGTCTTATCTATAGTTGATGTCATAATGTGATACCTTCATACATGTACAAACAAGGAGATCACTAGGTCAGAGGTATAAACCAGGAATGTCAGATGATTTTCATCCATGTTTGAAAGTCAGTGATATTAGCCACTCGAATACGAAGGACTGTTAATATAATACAATGTAGTATATTTTGTAGCAAATCACAAATCAATAGGGCTTTGGATCGTTTAGCAAGTGCCGAACTGAGCCGAACTATGTGAAGCGATTTACTAATCGACCACGAATTACTTTTTAATGGAAAAGCATACATGATTCATGTAATAACAAAAAAGTGAAGCTTTATTTATATGAAAACCAAGTGTTCCCAACATTTCTATTACCAGACGATTGTGGGCATTTTCAGTGATAACATTTTTGTTTATAAGTGTATCAATTGAAATTTTGACACAAGATAATTCAGTCCTACATCAATTAAAGTTTTTATAGTAGTGCGACTCGTTTTCAGTGGCAATTAAGCTGAAAATTTTCTTTCATTTTTTTCCAAAAATAGATCGCCATTTGACGATTTCGGCAGTGACGAATATTTATGAAAAAATAAAGAGTAAATAAAGGCTATTTTCGTTGAAGTTCTCATTTCCTTATTAAACCCACAGTCATACCAAAGTCATTTTTGATGTTATATACTGTTTGAATTATGCAATATAATACATACCTTTAGTGCTGCAACGATTCACCGGAAAGTCGATTCGATGCGATTCGATACTTTTTTTTTTCGATTCGATTTTTTTCGATTCGATTCTTTTATAAATACAATTTACTACTAATATGCATTTTTACACATATTTAAGCTTAAAACTAAATAATATTATTTAAATTAAAGTGTTACTAAAATTAGATAACACGAAACTCGAAAATCTGATATTTTTTTTATATTTGCTTTATTCAAGTACGAAATGGATTGGGTACGAATGAAAAGGTCGCGAAAATGTATTATTAATGTAATATCGAACAGAGTTTCTATTCATGCTACATAAAATCGTAATAGAAATTTAACAGAAATGTAACAAAGTGAAACCCAGTTTCACTGTCAACGTATACTTTGACTTTTAGGCGCGCCTTTGCTTTTATCGTTTTAACTTATGTAGACACTTTTAAAAGTCGGTATCGAATCGAAACTCGCGGGTCCCGAATCGAAATCGAATCGGCACCCTTGCAATCGAGTTTCGATGTATCGAATCGAATCGTTGCAGCCCTACATACCTTATTTAATGTGTATACCCATTTTCTCTGCATATTTATATCGTACATAGCTCCTGTTTTACAGTGTAGGGAAAATGCAGAACAAAATCCATTACTTGCTTTAAGCTAGCACGGCAACCAGTCACAGTAAATATAAAGGTTTTGAGTGAGAATTACAGGCTATTTTGGCGTTTTAAAGGTTTTCTGGGGAAATGTTAAGGTTTTAAAGGTTTGCTCTGAAATTAAAGGTTTTTAAAGGTTTTAAAGGTTTCACAAGGAGGCCTGAATTATTTTATATGCTATTTGATGTCATTCAGTCGTCCTGGAAGGAGAAATCTGTGGAAAACCAGTTTGTTAACTCCATTAGTTGTCGTTGTAGATCACATGACTATAAACCCTGGTACCATAACTTGGATTTATTTGACTAGCTAGAGAGGTTTCATATAGATATAACAAAACTAATTAATTTTCAATTATTTATTGCTACAATTGATGTTTAATGGAGTACTTTATACACAAATAATGGAAAACAATCTGACATTGAGTGCCCTCTAAAAGTTTAGACTCAATACTAAAAAATCCCTAAAATATTATATTAAATCAATGCCTTTTACAAGAATGGTCAAGTGTCAATTTGATTTGATATCCATAAAATGTAGTTGATTTCATTCCAGTAAATTCTTAACATTCGAAAAATACAAATTTATGTTTAATTGATAATCAAAGTTAGTTTTGAACCATAGACCAAAAAAATCAAAAGACTATCAAAAATCATATGAATTTTATATAAGTAGACCTAAATTAACAATGAAATATGAATTAATATTTGGCAAATCGAGTGATAAAATTTATAATATTTTTGCACAATCATAATATAAGATGCTTTTGTATAAACTTACAGAAACATTCATGCCAAAAGCTAAAATGATAATAATGAAATGTTTTATATAAAATGAATCCTTTGAATAAATGAGAAAAAAAAGTTATGTTAGCATTTTCGAATGAAGAAATGCTATAGTTATTTTATGCACAATTTTATTTTGTATGTTTGACTGCAATAAAAATTTAATGAAAATCAAAACAAAAAAATGATAATCATTTGGTGCATGAATTTCAAGTGTGTTTCAGTAGAAGTATACAATGAAATTTTTCATTGCGTCCAAACTGTCAGAGGGCACTGTATATACATGTACTATCCCCTGATTTCCTTCAATACTTCATCAATCATTCCAACTAATTCATCCCGAGTCAATTTAAAGTCACTATCGATCCATCTATTACGTAATCTCTCCAAAGTCTTGGCAAATACTGGTCCTTTTTTCACGTCATGTAATATTAAATCTTTCCCATTCACAGGAAGTTGAGGTGGTGTCCAGGCTGAAATCTCCTCACGTAAATCAGTGTATCCTTTATACTTCAAGAGTTCTAAAACTTTGGTAAAAGTAGTTTTCTCCTTTCCTGAAAGTCTAGCAATTAAGTGTTTATAATAAGTAGATGGATCTTCGCCTTCGTCACAATCACGATATTGTACTATAAATAAACATGTCTTTAATTCATCATTTGATACCTTTAATCTTTTTTGTAACTCATACACCTGAAAAATAAAACAAATAGTTCAATAACTATTTTGATAAGGGCTGTCATGTCACGATTAAAAAATCTGACATCTGATCATCATTGGCCATTCTTATAATCTGATTCATACTAACACCCATTGCTGATTGTCAGTATATATTTTCTAAAACTGATTTATGGCCTCTAAGACCACACTTTTAATATTTTTAGTAAAAAATGAGTACGGTAGGTCGAAATAAAAATTTTAAAAAAAGATATAAGATGTCAATTACAATCGACTTTTGTACAAGGTCTGAGTGAAATTGATATTAATAAAAGAGCGCTATACAAATGCGGTATATAATAATAACAAGTAAATCTGTGAGCTAATGCTTACTAGTGATACCCCCGCAGTGAGAAATATGACTATCATAATGTAACTTTCATTTAACGAAATCTAAAAATATGCGACAAACAGGAAGTAGATGAGCAAGGAGCATGAAATCGCTTTACACCACATGGGAGTATGGGATGAAGCAATATGCAAAGTATTAGGCTGCAGCATGTTATAGTTGCTGAGAAAACTGCGACGGAAATTTTGTAACGGACGGACGCACGGACAAGGGTAAAACAGTATACCCCCCTCTTCTTCGAAGCGGGGGTATAATTATGATGATAATAATATTTATCTTAGAAATTCACTGATATTTTTTCAAACCGTGTGATAATTGACACGTTGAGCTTTTACATACTGGAATGGGTTCAGTTTTTTTTTATTTTTGGTGCAAAAATAAGTACAGTGGGTAATAAAACAAGAGCAGTCCACAGACAGCACACTTGACTATTCAGGGGGTTCGTGTAAACAACAGCAACAACCAGTAAACAATTATGCACAAAAGAGTGCTAACAACTGCAGCAGGAAGCTGACGTCAACTTGACTTTCTAAAATACTACATGTAAAAAACATGTTTCAAAACCAAGTTATAACATGTACAATTTTGTTAAATATTTAAAACAAAGTTTTTCAATGAGATATTTTAGCATAAACATATCTATACCTCTTGTTCAGTACGTAATAAAGCTGCAATTCGAGACATTGGTTCTGGATTCAAACCTTCAGTAACTTTACAAATTCTCTGAAATTCTTCAACGTCACATTCTTCGGGTAAACCTATAAGTATTGTACAAAAAGACAATAACAAACAAAAACACAATAACAGTGACATTTAGTTGTGTTGTCAGAAAGTCAAAGGAGATTTTTGTTGAGTTTAACACTGAGTCACCCAATCATTGTCATTTTACGGAGACCAGCTCACCTAACCTAGTTTTTCTGGACCCTGGTCTATAACCAGTACTCAACTACCCTTCCAAAAGGCTCGTAAATACACTATACTCATGTACCTTTATCATGGATGAAAATAAACATAACTGTTAAATTTTTAAGGAAGGGAAAAACTGCTCCCAGTGTGTGTCAGACCTGCAACCCCTTTGGGACACATAATTAGAAATCCTGCTAGAACCCTACTGCCCCACAATCCAGGGTGATAATCAATGGAGAATAATTCTGTAACTTTATTAATTAACTGTACAATATTGAACTTCAAATTCAGGGCTGATATGGCTTTCACTACAGCATTATAACCACATACTCAGCCATTATGGGAAAAACACAGCCTTTATGAAATACATCCATCCACTGAGTTAGCCAGTGGCATTAACATTCTTTTACAAGAAACTACAAGACACAGTATGTATTAAATATATTTCAAGTACTATACCTACCCATGTACTTAGACATTCCTGTTCCCACCATTGTTTCAATTATAGGTCCAGCATAATTTCCAACAACTATTTTCTTTAGTTCTGTCCAAATTCTCTCTCCAGATATCCCTACAAATACATCACACAATTATTAGTAATTTTAAATTTAAAAAAAAACTATCTCAAATGGTTGATAGTAAGAGAAACTATCACATTATTTATCGACTTAATCTATTGACCTATTGCTATTGCAAGGGTAAACTATCACAAAACAGTGATAAGTCAACCTATCATTACACCACTAACTAGGGGACACAGCATCAGTGTTTATTTTCACTCTGAGGGGAAAGGTGGCGGGGCCCTTTTTGAGGGGAGAATAGCGACAAAAACAAAATTAGGGCAAATTTTTTTCAATACTTGAGATAACATGGATCCTCTAACAGAGTAACATTTCTGTCTACCTATACGAAATTTCAACTATTGAACCCATATAATATTCATCTGTGATTTCTCTGTAATGCTTGAGGAATGAGCAAAAAAGCTGTAAAAAAGTACAGAAGTTTTAGGACACAATGACAGGGGAATTTTTTACCAAGGAAGGGGAAAAATATATACTTTTTGGAGAGGGGAATGGGGCTCAATTTCGGCCCCAAAATGGCCTGAAAAAAACCCACTGAGCATATTCACTATTTCCTACAATCTTTCCATTTCTTGTGATATCTCCTAATATTATGTTATTAAAAATTATATTAAAGCTATTATTTGATGGTTTTAAAATAAGTCAATCTAGGATGACCAGGTACCAGTAAGAACTCAAGCAGTCCACAGACCATGCGCTTCACTATTTGGGTTGCTCTTGTAAACAAAATCCAATTGAAATAAAGGATATTTAAAATAAATACTTTCATATATTTGAAGTTATTAAATTTACATGTAAAAGTTGAACTAAAACCTTTTAAGTAAGAAAGCACCAGTCAAAATAGCATATGCTACCAAAAGTAACTTTACAGACATGTTGGGATAGTCAAGCTAAAAAGAGGGAGTATTAAGTTAATAATTACTAGATAATCCTTCAGCATTGTCTTTAATTGCTTTCAATGTTTCTTCATCATGTTCATTTGGACCTTGAGCTATTCTTCCATAGAACCTGTACAATAAATTATATGTAATACATGTATATGCAAGATATATCATTGAAAGTACACATAAAGGATATTCTTCCTGCAGCATTTACTTCCCCTTGATTGAAAATGGTGATGTGAGGCTAAACATTAATTTTAAAAGTACAAATGTAGTTGGACAGTTAGACAACCTGTTATATATTTCACTCGCCCAAATTAAATGTTTACAAGCAGAAGAAGTTACCTGAACCTAAATATAGGTTGTCAGGGGCAAAATGGTTATCCCTGCTGACATAAAGGGTAAAATAAGTTTGCGAAAATGAATGACGTCCAACCATAAGATTATTTGTCCACAGATTTGGTCATACTGCATTACAAGTAGTATGATGATGATTTGCCAATACAAAATCAACTGATTTACTGGACATGAATTTTATATGTACAATTGTCTTTAATAAATAAATTGTTAATAGGGAATTGTTCAATCTGATATATCTACCAAACCTACAATACAAGCAGGGACCAGGAAATTGCCGGTTTATCAGTTTTTGTACCAATTTTTTCATTCTGGACCGATTGAGATTTCAAAATCCTTAAAAAAATCAGTCCAGGAAAACTCGCAATATTTGACCGCAAGCCTATAAATTCCTAAATTTTCAAGAGGGCGTATTGATAAAATATCATATATCAATCAGTTGCATAAACACACAGCCTATTGTTGTAATATCCTACTAAATTGCCCCAAGGTTATATCAAGGACCCTGTATAAGAATCCATGATTACATGTATCATCCTAGGTTGACACAGAGATATTTTTTTGATAGAGCACAGCTAGGTACGCTTGATTTGCACTCGATTAATTTGAAGCAGTTTGTTTAACATGCATCATACAGGGAAATAATTTTAACTGCACATGCACAAAAAACGGGTCCAAAATTGATGTCTCGCATTCCTAAGCATGTGCAGTTAAAATTATTTCCCCGTATGACGGAGTTTTTCAACAATATTAGAACTAGATGAAACAGCTATTTTTCAAGTTCTGATTATTAAACAGACCGAGGAATACGATTGAGGGTACTAGTAATTTTGGTAATCAGGTTTTTCATGCTAGATATAAGTTGAGTTTTATTGCATTAAGTCAAAATTTAAACAAACAATGCTATTATATTGTATGCTCTATTAATAAAGGGGAGCAAAAATAAGAACTATTAAGGTCATGAATAAAGTACAGTAAACAGTCTGGTCCGTACGGTACTCGGGCGACCCTGGACCGATTGACTTCTGCAAATTTCCTGGTCCCTGAATACAAGTATTCAATATATATCTTACATTTGTGTAGAGCCCAACAACTTAGGTAGTTCAACTTGAAAATTAAAGATTAAAAACCAGAAGGATGTAAAGTAAATACTTACAACGCAGTTCAACATGTAATGTTTTACTCTGTCAAAAACCTGTTTATGAACACAAAAGTAATAACTTACCTAAAATAACGTAGAATTCTAAGAAAGTCTTCTTGTATACGATGTACAGGATCACCAACAAATCTAACTCTTCTATTCTTAATGTCTTCAATACCATTAAAATAATCATATACAGTGCCATCAAAACCTAAAATTAACCATTGAAATAATCATATACAGTGCCATCAAAACCTAAAAGTTAACCATTGAAATAATCATATACAGTGCCATCAAAACCTAAAAGTTAACCATTACCATACTCATTAGGGCTGCGGATCGATGAGCATGTGGTGATCCGATCCGAATCACGATTCATGTAGAACGATTCACGAATCAAACGACCTATCACCGGTTAATGAAAAAACATACAGGAATTCATATACACAACACATACATGTATAAATATACATATAAACATAACGAAAAAGTGAAGAATTACAGAAGCTTTCATTGCATTTTCAAAATAACCGTCTGCAGCATCATGTTAAAGGTTCAAGGAGTGTTTTTGCACGTGCTGAAAATGCGCAGTGCACAAATCACTATAATTAATGTTTTCAAACGTAGTGCAGCTCATTTTCGATGGTAATTTAGCTGATTTTTTTTATTTTTTATAACAATAGATCGCGATCCGACGATTTCGGAAGTGCCGAATATTCGTACTCGGTTTTCTAGTCGGAAGCGCGAATATCCGAGTACTCTGATACTCACAGCAGCCCTAATACTCATATGATTTATAGACAAAGCCATCAAAATATTAATTGTAATAATTTAATTGATTTTGTATCTTCTGACAACCGTCCAAATATAAATTACAGAGTATTACCTAAAAACATGGCATTAACAGTCAAGTCACGTCTATTAGCATCTAATCGCCAATCTTTTGTAAATTCAACTTCTGCACGACGTCCATCAGTTAGAACATCAATTCTCAAGGTTGTTACCTCAAAATTTTCCTGAAAGTATAGTAATAGAATTAGAAATTATCAATTTAATGTTTACAAGCAAAATTTAAATACAAAACAAAAGGATAAAAGAATGCATTTTTTTTTAATATCATAGCACTAATCACATGAAAATTAAGTAGTTTTAACCCCACAAATTAAATTTCTGTTCAAGCTGATTAATAGAGAATGTTCAAGGCAATGTTAACGCTTAGTCTTATTCACTTCATCATAATCTGTGACTAAGATTACTAGCTTATATAACCTAACTTTAAAAATGTTGTGTACATTTAAAAATAATACACATGAAAATTGATAAAATTTATATCCTTCTTCTTCTTCGATAATGGCTATCAGTCATTATTGACTATTATGGCCATGTGTGGGGTGTTAGTAAAAAGTAAGCTACCAGGCCCCTCAGCTACTCAATCCACCAAGAGGGTACTGGTGTGATAAAAAAAAGTGCAAAACCTATTCTCTTATGAATCCTACCTTATCATTTATACGAGCTGTAATGGTTCCATGACTTTCACCTTTAGCATTTATCATTCTAACACCTGCTAGCTCAAACATTTCTTTCATTTGATCTGGAGTTGCAGTAGTAGCAAAGTCTATATCATGGGACGTGATACCCATTAGCAAATCCCTGACAGCTCCACCAGCAATTCTCATTTCATAATTATTTTTGTCAAAGAGAGCTTTCAGCTCATTCAGTTCTGGTGAGAACAAGGCTTGAAATTCTGGATTGTCGAGCTTCATTGTTTTCAATACACCATGCTTTAATGAAAGACAGTTGTTCTTTGATGTTGAGTACAAGTAAAAATGTAAAGTAGATAATGAATTTTTACATTTACGAATATGTATTTCAGTAAATTTCAAACCAAGGGAGAATTTTAAGGATAGACACAGCCGTTGAACTCCAATTCCTAACATCTGTTTGTCACATTTGACTGAAATAAATTTAAAAAACAAAATGAAGTGTTATATTTTGTGTTATGACTCAATCCTATAAAATCGTGGCTTGTTACGGACCTGTGTGTGCAGACAGCCGTAGGCCGTGGAAAGCCTTGCGTATTAAGGTGACGGTACGCACATAGCACAAAACAACACACCCGTACGAAGCCGTAGCTAGGAGATATGCAAGTTTAATCCATACTTGGCCACAATTGTGTTCACAAGTTGACTTCGAAACTGATACGTGTATCCATGGCTAATCTTACGGACCCTGGTCAAAACGTAACAGTCCGTACGGGTACGCAACAGTTCATACGGGTATGCAAAGAGTTTGTACAGGTCCTTGCGGAGTTTGATTGCACAGCGCCCGTATGGTGCCCTCACGACTATTTCATGTTTATGGGATTGTAGCTTTAGTGAAGCACCAGCACATTATGCTCATAGAATGTGATGCAGTATAAATAGATAGATAGATCTATGCCCGTGTGTTTTACTCACGTTGATCTTGAAGATAAAGGATTTTTTTTGCACTTTCCCCTTCGGCTTACATTAGAAGACTAGTCAGTCTAGTGTAGTGAATTGATAATAAAATACACATATAACACAATACATATAATCATCAATAGGTCATCGTGCCTTCACACCAGTTTTACACTATACAATTATTTCTATAATGTCATTATCATTATGATTTATAAATTTACCGACACCGACCACTGCCTAACCCGAGGACGAGGAACCGTTTAGTGATTCACCGACGTCTCCATTATCTGATAGCAATTTAAATAATAGTCATATCGTCATATAAGAAAACTTCCCTTGTTCTTTTATATTTAAATTAGTTTCATTATCTTGCCCTACTTTGTGCTAGAAAATTAACCCGAATTTCATTGTTCACTTACCGCTTGCAGGACGATACTAAACGATTCGTCCCCAAGACTATTCTCCCTCTAGACGATCCGTCCCCAGTCACATTCGTCCTTGCACGATTCGTCCCCAAAATTTCAGAGTTTAGACAATTCGTCCCCATTTTGTAAAATTGTACACGGGAATTGATTTTATACGAAGATTTATGTACAGATGTTCATCTTTTGATTAGATTTTGCCAATTAGGGTTTTATTTCAATACAATCCTGCATGTTTGAAATTAATTTTATTTTATTCATATTCGCCAATACAAATAATAAATTAATTTTATTTTATTCATATGAATTCCAGGCCCGGTTTTACCGAGGGGGCACAGGGGGCACGTGCCCCCCACCTGGCCCCACAGATATTGACTCTCATACAAAGAAAAGGGCACAAAATCGGCACCATCAAAGCAATATCAACTCGACATTTAGATTAATTTTGATATGAAATCATTCATCCGAAAAATGTTTAAAAAATATAATGATCTAAATTGATACATTCAAGCATCTCAGGGTACCCAGACTCGGGTCTTATCAAGCGTTCAAATCATTGATCGTGCAAGTGTATGGTCCCTCTAGATACAGACACATAGATACCAATTGCTTTGTTTATTGTCTATATTACACTTACCTTAACAGTATATTTAAGACCGTCACCAGTGAAATTACCATGGTAACTAGCTAACGAGGCCTGAATTATAGTTATTGTGCACCCTCTAATCTTATTCACTAGTGGAAATCATCGGCGTTTTCATAGCAAGTTAGACAGAGACAAGACGAGGACAGCTAGTCAAGTGCATTTTATACGTCACTACTATGACACTCGAACTTAGTTAATTTCGAAAACATGCACGATCGTCTGATGATTTTTTATGGTATCAAAATTCCGAATAACTTTTAAAAAGTGACCGAGCCTAAACATAAATTAAGTATTTATGGAGGACATCGGCGTTTTTCATATCAAGTAATAGACTGAGAATAGCCGAGTATAGTCGAATGAATGTTTGTCATTAAAATGAGTTAATTGAAAGTTAATTAAAATCGAAAAAAACGAGCGTTTTATGTTGTTGTTGTTCTTTTGAAAATGTAGGTAAATGGATTATACTTTCAAGTAACTTTTCAAGAGTGACCTACCATCAGAGATGTATCCAATTCCCTGATGCTATTCTTTATTTATGAAAATTTATTACAAGCTAATCAGTCACATGAATCTGAATTCTTACGCATTGCATCACTTTTCTACAGAAAAAAAGATACAAGTGTTGGCGTAATTATTATCAATAAAGAACGTAACTGCAACAAGTCTCCAACTAGTTACTACTGTACCCTATCCGAATAAAATCAACTGAGAAACATTGAATCCCTATATTTGTGCTCAAAGTCCGGGGTCAGCCCACATTATTGTGACAAAGAACTGGTCTAACTCTAAGTGAAAATCGTATAATAAATAAATGGTATTTTATTGAAATTAATATTTTAAGCACAGAAACTAGCCTACTAGATCTACCTAACTAAAGAAGAAACAGCAATTGAAATAATAAAACTATACATTATAAAGATCTACTCCCCAAAAGAACTCAACGAAATAATTACAAAATAAAACTTTCAATAGGAACAAGGATAGTTAGCCCATAACTTTTAGGTCTAAAAGTTAAAACCCAAATCAGGCATTCGCCACTTTGCAAAAAAATGAAAATCTATAATGGAAGTACACTGTATTATATTAAACCTTATCAGAAGATCTTTACAAGAGAAACCAATGAAGTAAAATGAAATAAAGACCAACATCCCAGCCAGCAAGCTAACATCGGGCCTACATAGGCTAAAAGGCGGAAAACACCAAAGCAAACACTACCCTCCTGTAAATAAAGTGTCATTATATGTTTTCAAAGCATTCCGGTAACTTTTGTAAACCGAAAGTAATGTTACTAATTATAGGGGTTACACTAATATACGAAAAGGACTTTTTGGGCGAAAAGGCGCAAAAAGGACATTTACCGGCGAAAAGGCGCAAAAAGGACACTAATATACGAAAAGGACATTTTATCGTCTTTTCAAACTCTGGATAGGGTATGAAAAGGACTTAAATCCGGCAAAAAACCTTTATATTCGACGCAAAAAGGACTTTTACAGACGAAAAGGCGCAAAAACGTCACTAATATACGAAAAGGACCTTGCTGCATCCGTTCATGCATTAAATAGAGTATGAAAAGGACTTAATGCGGGCGAAAAGACTTCAATAGAGGCAAAAAAAGGACATTTACCGGCGAATAGGCGCTAGAAAGTACACTATTATACGAAAAGGACATTTTTTGCATCCGTTCATGCATTAGATAGAGTATGAAAAGGACTTAATGCGGGCGAAAAGACTTCAATACGAGGCAAAAAAGGACATTTACCGGCGGAAAGGCGCTAGAAAGTACACTAATATACGAAAAGGACATTTTTTTCTTCAAAAAATCTTTTATAATACTATGAAAAGGGCTGAATTTGAGCAAAAAGGCTTTTAATTCGAGGCAAAAAGGACTTTTACCGGCGAGAAGGCGCTAAAAGGTACACTAACATACGAAAAGAAAGAAATATTAATTAAGTGTATGAGTAAGGAATAAATAGGCATCACACTACCAAAAATAAGGTTACACCCGAGAAAAATTTAGTGGTGTTACACCCGAGAAAAATTTAGTGGTGTTACACCCGAGAAAAATTTAGTGGTGTTACACCCGAGAAAAATTTAGTGGTGTTACACCCGAGAAAAATTTAGTGGTGTTACACCCGAGAAAAATTTAGTGGTGTTACACCCGAGAAAAATTTAGTGGTGTTACACCCGAGAAAAATTTAGTGGTGTTACACCCGAGAAAAATTTAGTGGTGTTACACCCGAGAAAAATTTAGTGGTGTTACACCCGAGAAAAATTTAGTGGTGTTACACCCGAGAAAAATTTAGTGGTGTTACACCCGAGAAAAATTTAGTGGTGTTACACCCGAGAAAAATTTAGTGGTGTTACACCCGAGAAAAATTTAGTGGTGTTACACCCGAGAAAAATTTAGTGGTGTTACACCCGAGAAAAATTTAGTGGTGTTACACCCGAGAAAAATTTAGTGGTGTTACACCCGAGAAAAATTTAGTGGTGTTACACCCGAGAAAAATTTAGTGGTGTTACACCCGAGAAAAATTTAGTGGTGTTACACCCGACAAAAATTTAGTGGTGTTACACCCGACAAAAATTTAGTGGTGTTACACCCGACAAAAATTTAGTGGTGTTACACCCGACAAAAATTTAGTGGTGTTACACCCGAGAAAAATTTAGTGGTGTTACACCCGACAAAAATTTAGTGGTGTTACACCCGAGAAAAATTTAGTGGTGTTACACCCGACAAAAATTTAGTGGTGTTACACCCGACAAAAATTTAGTGGTGTTACACCCGACAAAAATTTAGTGGTGTTACACCCGACAAAAATTTAGTGGTGTTACACCCGACAAAAATTTAGTGGTGTTACACCCGACAAAAATTTAGTGGTGTTACACCCGACAAAAATTTAGTGGTGTTACACCCGACAAAAATTTAGTGGTGTTACACCCGACAAAAATTTAGTGGTGTTACACCCGAGAAAAATTTAGTGGTGTTACACCCGAGAAAAATTTAGTGGTGTTACACCCGAGAAAAATTTAGTGGTGTTACACCCGACAAAAATTTAGTGGTGTTACACCCGAGAAAAATTTAGTGGTGTTACACCCGAGAAAAATTTAGTGGTGTTACACCCGAGAAAAATTTAGTGGTGTTACACCCGAGAAAAATTTAGTGGTGTTACACCCGAGAAAAATTTAGTGGTGTTACACCCGACAAAAATTTAGTGGTGTTACACCCGACAAAAATTTAGTGGTGTTACACCCGACAAAAATTTAGTGGTGTTACACCCGACAAAAATTTAGTGGTGTTACACCCGACAAAAATTTAGTGGTGTTACACCCGACAAAAATTTAGTGGTGTTACACCCGACAAAAATTTAGTGGTGTTACACCCGACAAAAATTTAGTGGTGTTACACCCGACAAAAATTTAGTGGTGTTACACCCGACAAAAATTTAGTGGTGTTACACCCGACAAAAATTTAGTGGTGTTACACCCGACAAAAATTTAGTGGTGTTACACCCGACAAAAATTTAGTGGTGTTACACCCAAAATAAGGGAGACTACCTTTCCGAAGTTGTCCAAACCAGGGGACCAGTCAAAACGCTTAGAAGTGCTTATCCCCAGCAATGGGGAGATTACCCTTCAAATACATATATACTGAGGGACTACTTCTGGATTCGGTAAATTTTCAAAGAAGAAAGGGTCTGAATTATGTTGTATATATTTGTTCAGGACTTACGTCCCGACCAAATAAAAAATATGATATGATTTTCAAAAGATATACAAAGATTGAGCCACAAATGTTTTGATTAATTCTCCTGTTAGTGTACCTACCTTTCAGTAAATTTGTTTAAATCATCTAGTATAAGATCACCTCTGACTTTTCCTTCCACAGCAGAACGTGTTCTATTCCAAACAAAGGCAAGTTCTACATCACCACGTGACTCTATCTGAGTCACTATATATTGACCTTGTAGGAAAATAAAACGATTTTATATAGTTTTTCATGTTTTACTTAGTAAGACTAAGAAATATTGCACCGTGACAGTGCTACAATAATTTTATCTGGGGCGCCGGGGGCTACTGATATAAGTTTTATTCAAAGTATTAAAATGTATTTAATATTAATTTTATACCGGCATTTTGCGAATGAAAACTATTGGCGAATTTCTAGGGGGACTCCATTAAAAAAATCAAATGCATCTAAACACGAAATTATTTCTTCCAATTTTCGTTTTTTGTGAATGTCGTTGATTTTTGTAAGAAATTTGGAAAAAATACTTGTACTATGGTATGAAAAGGGTTCGAATCTCCGACTCAACAGGCAAGTGTACCAAGAACAGTATTGGACGTTGGTCTATTAGGGTATCTGACAGACTAAACAATAAGTAGTTTTAGCACTTAGCATTAGCTCTGGTCAGCAAAACTGGGGTGTTCTACTATTATTTGTCACATTGGTTATCTTGGAGACAGTTCTGTGGCGCTTTCCACAAAAAAAACTTACGGTAAAATCATCACAAGTAAAAAGGCAGAAGCATTATCAATAACATCATTTTTTAGCCATACAATTAAAAATATTGTAGAATTATGTACGATATTATATACATTTTCAAATATCTTATCATAGTTATGTTTATTATCCTTTTGACTTGTGTTGAAGTGTTAAATAGATCAACTATTGTTTCTGTAGTATATTGCATCATAGCCAGTGTTGTTATATTGATCCAATATTCAAAATATGCATACAAAAAGTAATACAGAAGATACAAACATTGGGACCACAAGATAAACTGGATCAGAATGACCAAAAATACACTAGTATATTGCACCATAGCCAGTGTCATTATAATATTCATGTTACAGATATGATATATAAGTAATATACATGTAGATAGGAATTCATACATATAATCCAGTAGATTTAAACATTTGGATGACAAGATAGACTGGATCAGAATGTTTACTTATTCATCATAGAATGGCAAGTTTTGTTCTATGTTTGGAGTCTACACAGTTCACCAAAACATACTAAACAGTATACCAAAAGTGTATGTAATTGGCTCATCTTATCACTTACTGTGAACACTGCTTTTACCAGTACATTGAACTAGTTTGTCCATTTCAAAGTAGTAACACAATCTACCTATACGAAAAGAAATCAACATTATTGGCAAATTTAATAGAAGGAATCAAACCATGATTGCCAGATAGGACGTCTAGCTGGTTGCAAATGCATTATGATAGATAACATCGTGGCAGATAACACAGCCATTGTGTGTTTGAGAGATAATTCAGGGGAGGTAATCATGATCATAATATTATACAAACTCCTCACAGTGCTTACGTCGCGCTTTGCTACTTAATCACTGCCGCCACGTAAACCACGTGACGCTAGTAATGCTATCTATTTATAGATTGCCCTAACCTCTCACAGTGCTTATGTCACACTTTGTTATTTCTACAAATTGATAATTAAACTATTTTTTTATCTTTATATACTTTGAACATCATATTTTACTAAGAGAAGACTTAAATTATTGAAAATATTGAATTGTAAAAGAAAAGATGAAAAAAGTTTTTCGGCTCTTTGAGGGACGAATTTTACTTGTGGGGGCAGTGGTTATTGATTTGATAAAGAGAGATAACCGCTGCGGGGAGTTTGCATATTTATTATTATTATAGTAGTCGCTCAATTAAATACCAGAACTTATTATTGACATAAATCAAGCATATCTTTTACCACCATACCCCATTCGGAAAACACCCTCGACCTTTCATAAATGAATAATCTCGGAAGGATTCGTTGGGGGTCTTCACCGGATTTTGGTGATTTTACTACCTACGCGAGGCGAAGCACGTAACGGTTACGCAAAATAGTTTTTGTAGTCTACACACAGATCTTTGTCTAAACATATTTATTTATTTTAAATTGAAGCAAATATTGTTCATCGGTATCATTGAACTGTGTAATTTTAAATTTACGGATTAAAAACGGAACTTCAGTCATCGCCTAAACGATCGTGTATTTGTTTACATAGTTTAAAAATGGCGCCTAAATACGTCCGAGGTTATTCGTGTAGCGAATGGCTGAGGATGTTCCGAATGCACCTTACCCCTATGCTGTACCGAGAAAGAAGATGTCAAAATAAACTTGTGAATCGTTTTGCAGTGTTTTTATTGGTAAATCGAAGTTTTTAGACCTTTTGAGGTCTCTATAGAACATTGTGCATTATATTCTCTTAACTTTGTTATCCCAATTCTTTAACATACTTATTTGTTCCCTTTCTGACTTGAAGTTGAAATGAAATAAAAAAAATGATGAGAAATATCATTCCAGCTAATTAATCAGCAATACACGAATCAACATACAAAGAATCGACAAGTTTAACTCATAGTAGCTATTATGTTTTCTTCATTTGTTGCACTAAAACAGAAGGTAAAATATAATGACTTTCAGCAGATTTCCAATCTTGTCCATCCTTCAAAAGCTTCAAAATTATAGAAATTATATAGAAGAAACTTTGCATGCAAACTGCAAGTAATTTTCTACAATAAAATATTGAGCAAGAATATTATGAATCATATGTGGATAAATAAATCAACATATGGCTCTTTAATTCTTTATCTCATGAGTAAAATGTGTATTGTTTATTCCAAAATCAGTAGCACGTTCAATTACACTAAACCTTACAGAATGTTCTGTAATGATACATTCGGAACTCCTCGGCCATTCGCTGCGAATAATCTAATCTAATATAAACAAATATGCAATCGTTCAGGCAATGAGTGATGTTTCAAAATTTATGGACTAAAAACGAAACATCACTCATTGCCTAAAGAATCATATATTTGTTAACTTCACCTTCAGTGGGAGTTGTCATATAAAGACTTAATATTAAAGACTAAGTGCCTCTAAATTCATGGTGTAATACAAAAATCAAGGCAGCTTTACAGAGATATTTGCTAAAATCAAGAGGTGTTCAAATGTAGAAGAGACTATAGATAATGTACATATACAGTAGTATTATGGTACAATTAATATTAAACAGATCTTTAATAGAGCTATACATAAAATCACATTTTGTAGTACTTAAAAGTCACTTTTTCAACATTTGTTTTGGTCATATTGCAGCAGACAGATGATATATTCACTGTCCTTATAGTGGCTTTAATGTTAAGGGCAAATTTCCAAAGCATGTTGCTAGCTAGTGCTAAATGCCCCCAGGTACCAATAACTTGAAATCACATACATTTTCCTTTTGGTGTAAGAAGAGTTCCAGGGCACAAAGCACTAGCTAGGGATATGCTTAGGAAACTTGCACCAAGACTTAAGCTTTTAACCAGTATTAACAACAGGATCATGGCAAAAGGTTATAATGGATTTATAATCATGTATATTAAAGATACACGTAGCTGTAGCAATAAATTTTAGTAAATCACAAAGCAGATATCAATAATAAAGATAAATCTAATGGTAGGGAAATAATCTGTGTCACAATAGCTGATGTTGTCTCTCTTACTTTAAGGTCATCTGAATGTAAAAGGTCAAGGACACATCTGAACACCAAGGTCATAAGGTCAGCATCTGAAAATAAAGAAATACAGCACAGTGCAGTGCAAGACTAATATGATAAGTGAACTTTTATTAGGTATTTTCATTAGTTTAAAGAACATTAATTCAAACAAAAATCACTTTAACAGTTACATGTATGAAACTTAGAAATGTTAAAGTTTCAAATGATGAACTTATTCGATAAGTACCGGTAAAGATTATTATACAGTGCCAATGGTATAATTCCAATGTACTAAAATTTTACAGCAAAGTCAAAAGACAATGTTAATAAAATATGTGTACCAATTGTGAAATTTAATGTTGGATGTTCCTTACATTTTAGGGTATTTATTTCCCACATTAGCAATACATATCAATATCACCCATAATAAATTACTAAATAAGCTATTGAGATAATGCGTAACACCCAAATCACATGAATTACCCGGCCCTCTCCCATTTCAAATTGTTTAGTCCCCCTCCTCTGAGTAAGGCAGACAATTGCATACCAATTGCAAACAATATGTTTTTTCTGCATCAGGTATCAAAGTTAAACAATCAACATACCTTTTTCAACAAAGACAGGAAATGTTGTCTAAATGCAGGATTTTGATTGGTCAAATTGCTTGGTATAAAATTTCTAATTAGCTGAACTTCTGTTTCTTCAATTACTTCTGTAGTTTTCTGGTTTTCACAAAGGAGAGCTAAAGCATCAAGACGAATCTGAAAATATTCATGATTACATTTATATATAAGTCATAAATCTTACTTAACATAATTAATTGTTTAAGTTTTTCACTGCAACTAACTCACCAAACCAGTACTTGCTAAACTTTCACAAGTCAACAAATTTTCTCTATTAGGGAAAATCAACAATACTATTTAACTTCCATGGAAGGGTATGGCCTGTCAAAACTGATTGGCAGTGTCAATGTCAACCACTGCAGAGACCATCATTATCAATCAAAAACATTATCAAAACACAATGTGCATTCTTAAATAACGTGATTTTGAATAAACAACAATGACTGTAGTAGTCTTCAACAAGAAATATCTTTATAAAATATTCAGCACAATGCAGGGTACATTTTTTTTGAAGTGAAAATAATCATTTCACTGTTCAGTCATACTGCCCGGAGCGTACCATGATGAATATATAATCAATTAGCATAGTGAGTCACCAATAATACACAGAGAAAATATTCAGCAACTACTGTTCTTGCAACACACATGCCGGAAGAGCAAATTGTATTGGTTAAGTAAATAAGCAAAAACTTGGCTAAGACAGCTGTGCTGAAAAAATACATAATGTAAGCATTATGTATAAGAAAGATTACCTTTACAATTAAGAGCTTGTTGTAATAACTTTACATCATCTATACCACACCACTTATCTTTGATACCATGATCCACATGTTTATTATTCTTTAATTGTCCTAATACTCTAGATCTCCTTAGACACATGATTAATGCTCCACGTTGTCCATCTAAAAATATGAAGCATAAATTATAAAGGCTTTGACCTAAATAATGTAGGAAAAATTAACAGAGCTTTGAATATAAACATAGTTGTATGAATTACCAGAGTCCTGAACATGAACATTAATACATGAATTACCAGAGTCCTAAACACGAACACTGTCACATGAATTACCAGAGTCCTAAACACGAACATTGTTACATGAATTACCAGAGTCTTGAACATGAACATTATCACATGAATTACCAGAGTCCTGAACATGAACATTGTCACATGATTTACCAGAGTCCTGAGCATGAACATTGTCACATGAATTACCAGAGTACTGAACATGAACATTGTCACATGAATTACCAGAGTCCTGAACATGAACATTGTCACATGAATTACCAGAATACTGAACATGAACATTGTCACATGAATTACTAGAGCTTTAAACATGAACATTGTCACATGAATTACCAATGTCCTAAACATGAACATTGTCACATGAATTACCAAAGTCCTAAACATAAACATTGTTACATGTATTACAAGAGCTTTGAACACGAAAATTATAGCTTGAATTACTAGAGCTTTACACATGAACATAGTTAATTGAATAACCAGAATCCTGAACATAAACATCAATACATGAGTAAGAAGAGACCTGAACATGAACAATGTCACATGAATTACCAGAGTCCTGAACATGAACATTGTCACATGAATTACTAGAGCTTTAAACAATAAAATTGTCGCATGAATTACCAATGTCCTAAACATGAACATTGTCACATGAATTACCAAAGTCCTAAACATAAACATTGTTACATGAATTACAAGAGCTTTGAACACGAAAATTATAGCTTGAATTACTAGAGCTTTACACATGAACATAGTTAATTGAATAACCAGAATCCTGAACATAAACATCAATACATGAGTAAGAAGAGACCTGAACATTAACATTGTCACATGAATTACCAGAGCCCTGAACATGAACATTGTCACATGAATTACCAGAGACCTGAACATGAACATTGTTACATGAATTACCAGAGTCCTGAACATGGACATTGTCACATGAATTACCAGAGTCCTGAACATGAACATTGTCACATGAATTACCAGAGTCCTGAACATGAACATTGTCACATGAATTACCAGACTACTGAACATGAACATTGTCACATGAATTATCAGAGTCCTGAACATGGACATTGTCACATGAATTACCAGACTACTGAACATAAACATTGTCACATGAATTACCAGAGTCCTGAACATGAACATTGTCACATGAATTACCAGACTACTGAACATGAACATTGTCACATGAATTATCAGAGTCCTGAACATGGACATTGTTACATGAATTACCAGTCTACTGAACATGAACATTGTTACATGAATTACCAGACTACTGAACATGAACATTGTCACATGAATTACCAGAGCCCTGAACATGAACATTGTCACATGAATTACTAGAGCTTTAAACATTAACATTGTCGCATGAATTACCAATGTCCTAAACATGAACATAGTTACATGAACTACCAGAATCCTGATCGTGGACATTGTAACATAAATTTCTAGAGTCCTGAACATGAACATTGTCACATGAATTATCAGAGTCCTGAGCATGAACATTGTCACATGAATTACCAGAGTCCTGAACATGAACATTGTCACATGAATTATCAGAGTCCTGAGCATGAACATTGTCACATGAATTACCAGAGTCCTGAACATGAACATTGTTACATGAATTACCAGAGTCCTGAACATGAACAATGTTACATGAATTACCAGAGACCTGAACATGAAAATTGTTACATGAATTACCAGAGTCCTGAACATGAACATTGTCACATGAATTACCAGAGTCCTGAACATGAACATTGTTACATGAATTACCAGAGTCCTGAACATGAACATTGTTACATGAATTACCAGAGTCCTGAACATGAACAATGTTACATGAATTACCAGAGACCTGAACATGAACATTGTTACATGAATTACCAGAGTCCTGAACATGAACATTGTCACATGAATTACCAGAGTCCTAAACATGAACATTGTCACATGAATTACCAGAGTCCTGAACATGAACATTGTCACATGAATTACCAGAGTCCTGAACATGAACATTGTCACATGAATTACCAGAGTCCTAAACATGAACATTGTTACATGAATTACCAGAGTCCTAAACATGAACATTGTTACATGAAATACTAGAGTCTTGAACATGACCATTGTCACATGAATTACCAGAGTCCAGCACATGAACATTTTTACATGAATTACCAGAGTCCTAAACACTAACATTGTTACATGAATTACCAGAGTCCCAAACATGAACATTGTTACATGAATTACCAGAGTCCTGGACATAAACATTGTCACATGAATTACCAAAGCTTTGAACATGAACTTTGTCACATGAATTACCGAAGCTTTGAACATGAACATTGTCACATGAATTACCAGAGACCTGAACATGAACATTGTCACATGAATAACCAGAGTCCTGAACATGAACATTGTCACATGAATTACTAGAGCTTTAAACATTAACATTGTCGCATGAATTACCAATGTCCTAAACATGAACATTGTCACATGAATTACCAAAGTCCTAAACATAAACATTGTTACATGAATTACAAGAGCTTTGAACACGAAAATTATAGCTTGAATTACTAGAGCTTTACACATGAACATAGTTAATTGAATAACCAGAATCCTGAACATAAACATCAATACATGAGTAAGAAGAGACCTGAACATTAACATAGTCACATGAATTACCAGAGTCCTAAACATGAACATAGTTACATGAACTACCAGAATCCTGATCGTGGACATTGTCACATAAATTTCTAGAGTCCTGAACATGAACATTGTCACATGAATTACCAGAGTCCTGAACATGAACATTGTCACATGAATTACCAGAGTCCTGAACATGAACATTGTTACATGAATTACCAGAGTCCTGAACATGAACAATGATACATGAATTACCAGAGACCTGAACATGAACATTGTTACATGAATTACCAGAGTCCTGAACATGAACATTGTCACATGAATTACCAGAGTCCTGAACATGAACATTGTTACATGAATTACCAGAGACATGAACATGAACATTGTCACATGAATTACCAGAGTCCTGAACATGAACATTGTCACATGAATTACAAGAGTCAAAAAACGAATATTGTTGAATAAATTTTTAGAGCTTTGAACAAACACCATCTTACATTACATAGTAGATTCACAATTCACGAGAATGATCATTGATTGAATGTTGAGCAAAATAGACTTAATACATGTAATTATATCACATGATGTCGAATTCAGTTATAAAGATAAAAAAATTAATGTTGACATCTAATTCAATAATAAAAATCAATCACTTTTATGTTTAATATTAAAATATTATCTTTATGTTACCATAGTAATTATCTCAATAAATTAGTGTAAATTGTAAGAATTTTACCTTCATTATGAAGAGAGTCACAATTTGAATCCTATTTAGATAATTCTGGTATTATATACTTCATAGCAGATGGCTCATTGGTTAAAATCTTTGGTAAAATATACTGAATATAATGTAGAGAATCACAATGATATATACAATTTGATAAATAATAAACTATTGTATGTGAAAAACTGTATTGGATAGGAGAAAATCATTACACAAACTATCCAGTAAGACAAAGGCATTTCATTCAGTCTCATTTTCAAGATGATCAAGTTTTGACCAAATTTTCCTATCCTCATTTCATCCAACTTCAATCTAAAAACGTTGATTTAAGGCTAGATTCTCAACAGGCATATTCAGTTGAAGTTTTCTGATTACATCAAGTTAGTAAATAATCAGTTTAGTTGCCAGTTTAGCACAAAACGGAGGTAACTCCCTCTTTCCTTATATTGGGTTACAACTGTTTTTTGCTAAACCTGCGAACACAGATTTTAAACCTAGATATAGTATTTCAGAACAGACAGAATGTACATGAAGTAATCAAAGGGGGAAGAAAGTATAAACTGTTACCTCTATGATATGTTTTTTCTGTAATTTGTTATGTCCACAAAGTACGTCTAAGACAGGTTTTAACCAATGATTACACCATACATTTATATCTGTACTATCTGAGATCTTTAACTCACTTTTATAACTCTAAAATAATAACTCATATAAATCTGTAGCCTATAATAGAAAATAAAAAAGTTGCAATGAATGATACAAGTTGTTCAATTATGTACCCAGTCTTCGATTTTAAGCCAGAGGACCGTGGACGGAGTCTAATGAAATTAGTGTCGGTCCAGTGTTTTTTGGAATGTGAGTGGTCTGACAGTCCACCAATTTTTACAGCTTACATTTCCCATATTCAATACAAAATTATTTAAACCAGTTCCCACAAATTTTTTTGTCCACTAAACTTTTATTCAGTCCTTTAAAAAAATCCATTTTGCTGGACCAAATATCCAGTACTGATATAAATTAGTCGTTAAAACTGTGTACCTATTGTGTTAACATAATGAAACTCCCATCCATAATTACAATATTACGGACATGGGTGGAAGTTGAAAATTATAAAAATACTGAAAACCTACTATTAATGTATAAATGTATAACAAGAAAAGACAATCATATACCCCACATAAAGTATGTTATTTTTAACCCTTAACCGCTCAATTCCGCATTTTTACGTGTCTAGACCCCCCCCCCTCCAAAATGGCTGCCACAGCCTTGAAAATGGCGTTTTTTAACTGGAATAAGTGAATTTCACTTAAGGAGAGTTGTCTCCAAAAAAATGAGCTTTTTTTCGCGCGCCTCCCTCCCAAAAAGATGTCTCAGGGGGGTTCCAAAGGGGGGGGTGTGCCCCCCTTTGTTGCTTGGGTTTGAAGGGGGCGCAGCGCCCCTTATCGCCAGAAAAAAAATCGGGGTCATTAATAGCAGAAAAATGGCGCCAAATGCTGATAAGAAAACACGTTTTCAGTATCTGAAAAGACCTGGCACTTTAGACCTCAATTTTGGAAAGTATTACTGTTTGAAACGCAAATGTGGGGTTGAAAAAGAGCGAAAATTGCATTTTTGCCGTTTTTGCTCCGCCCCAGCGTTGCCATGGTAACGGGGATAAGGGCTCAACTTGGTTTTTCTGAAAGACATTCGCCAAGGTAATAACTTGGCCAAGTTGTATATCTGTATGATAATTAATGATGAAATTAGAGCATCTTGAAATAGCCCTTGCGCGTAATGGTGAAAAAATGGCTACTTTTCACACATGTCGCAACCAGTAAAGGGTTAAAATACTAAAACCATTATAAATACAAAAACTTTCATCCATGTATTTCACAGATAAAATATATCAAGGTCTATAAAACAACTAGACCATTCTGTTGAAATCAGTGTTGCTAACATGACCAATTATATTTTAAATAACAATAACAGACCCTGCTAGTTGTTAAAAGACAAACAAAATATATTATGTAAAATGCATATAGTATGTGACACTTCCATGGTCCATGAAATAGATAAAGCCGCTGGGCTAGCTCAATTGGTAGTATGCAAGTCTACAGATAAAGGGGTCGCGGGTTTGATTCACAGGCCAGTCATACTTTCTTGGAGCTTGGTCATGAAGTTATTTTTACAGCCATTCTCCCTCCTATCAAAGTTTTTATATATGTAGGGCAGTTGACAGTCACTGGCGAAAGTATGTGCTAAGTACATGTAGTTGGTTAAGAGCTAAATCCTAGACGTTTGTTTATCATTCTTTCCATATGAGATTATAAATTCCAATCAAGAATTTCTGCCAGATTCATGATAAACAAACGTGAAATTTTAGTATTTTGAGGATGAATGTTAAAATTCAGTAATTTTTCCAGAGCCTGAGAAGATTACAAATGGGCTTCAAACTAGAGCCTTACTTATATCACCTTTATCAATAACATTTTTTGGGAAAATTTAATAATCAATTAATTACAAAAAGCATTCGAATCAACTTACACCTATATCAGAAATTAATAAAAATACAATAGCATTTATTCTTTTAGATCTAGAAATGAAATTTCGGAAATAAATAACTCAAAATTTACAAATATGAGCAGTAAAATCTCATAGAGAGTATAGCATACCTGTTTTTAGAACATCTCTATCTATCTGTAACAATTTACTTGGAAATTTAGATTTATCATACAAATAACCATTTTGTTTCAATGTTGTCATAGCAACTACAGATCTCTGACATACTCTATTGACAAGTTTAGTTGTTTCAAGTATATGATGTGCTACTTGATTTTGTTCCACCAATGAAAGATCAAACCTACAGAGAAAAAACAACATTTACTAATTAAACACAGAATTTAAAATTTATGAATTGGACATTTACTAATTTGACACAGAATTATTGAAATTTACATTTTGTATTAATTGAACAGTTGATAAATTCTATCACTTCATCATCAGAAAAAAAGGTCTTTAAGTATCAGAGAGGCAGAGATTGGTATCAAAGGAAGTAGCATTCACCTTAAGGTTAAAATCACAGAAACAAAAAATATTGCATGCATATCATAATCACTAGAAATATTGTTATTTTTTATTTAACTGTCAGTGGCTCATACATTAACCCTGCTGATTTATACACTAGATATTTGTTTAATAATCCTTATAGGTAGATATGGATAACTTATTTTATAGATAGTGAATACAGAACTACTGCAGTGAGTATTTAAATCAGCAGGTTTAATGTATGCACCACAGACAGTAGAGTAAAAATTTAACTTAAACACTTTTGACCAATCTATCAATGTAAATTGCAAAAAAAATGCCAAATATTTTCATAACAAATTTATCACATATCATATACATACTTTGAGAATGAGAAATAAAAACATTGTTGCACATCAGTGAGGTATGATAGTCGGTGGTCACATGTATCTTGTATACAGTCTTCACCTGAAATATTTAAAACAAACTTGCAGCAGGGTAGAATATATTGTATATGTTGTAATTTTCTTTGGTCCATCTAGCTTAGTAGGAAAAATGTCTGACTTGCATGCAGGAGGTCATGGGTTCGATCCCCATATCCAGCAATTAACCCCTCCCCCCTCCTATAACATATTACAGGATATAACATATTTTTGTTATGACAGATAAAGGATAACATAAAACAAATGTAATTATCACACTGCACATGAAAATGTGTAAATTATCAATATTATACTGCTGGGGGAGAAATATTAATAAACAATCAGAGAAAGTCTCCTGTCGTAATAAAAATCTCATTTTCGTAGCCCAACATTTAAAAGTTGTGATTCATGCTTGAATGTATGTTTTCATTCATTTTTATGGGTTTAAATAAAAATATACATAAAATAAAATTTTTAATGACACCATGAAATGTTTGCATGACGTTTTCTTATTTTCTATTTATTTTCCATGATATTTCCCTATTCTCTAAATTTGATGATTTTTCCAGAAAAATCTCATTTTCCATGATTTTTCCAATTTGTATGAACCCTGTCATGATATAATACTAACCTATAGAGAAGTTTTCTATTAAACAAGCTATAACATCAACATTATGTCTCAGTTTAGAATGAGATAGTTCATGTTTGTCTTGAAGATCTGATGTTATATTTCCAAGGATGTCAGCATTATTAGGTACAGTAAGATTTTTGTCACACACTAGACATAGACAATGTTCTATCTTAGGTTTCACAACATCTTTTGTAATACTTATAGGTAGACCCAAAAAATAACTGAAAAATTAGAAATATGGCATGTTATTATGGATGTGTGCTTTAAAATATTTTCTTATTTTAGCTGATTGACTAGTCATCACAAAAAGTCATCTAGACTAGAATGAACATATGAGATCATGACAATTAAAAACCTAATCGATCATAACTGTTTGTGTCATACAAAAAGCCAATATAAAGCAAACCAGCTACATGTTAATACAGTTCTAAACATTTCAAAACTGTGGAACAGTGAGAATCAGAATATGAACAGCACTTGTTTTTAAAGAATAAAGAGCCTGTAGGTTTTGGCTTGCTGTGCTCGATCAAAACAATATCACTGCATCAACCCCGGATGATACCTGTAACCATGAATACATATACAGGGTCCTTGATGTAAACTGTGGACAATTAAGCAGGATATTACAACAATAAACAATGGGTTTATGTAACTGATTGATGTATGATAATATTTTATCAATATGTTTTCTTGAAAATTATGGAAATTAAAGGTTTGAGGTCAAAATTTAAGAGTTTTTCCTGGATTGATTTTTTAAGGATATTGAAATCTCAATCGGTCCTAAATGAAAAAATCGGTCTAAAAACCGGCGATTTCCTCGTCCCTGGTCTTAGTGGTAACAACTTTGAACAAGAACATGTTTGATAGCCAGCTGGACCTTTGTTCAAATCACAGCAAAAACCTATGTTGTTGTTTTTCCCCCAACACTGATGAGTGAACCCTACCACCTACAAGACTGTGTAAGTCAAGGTTTAGAAAACTAAAGTCCAACAAACTAAAATATAATCATAAATTGTCATCTATAAACTAAGATGTACAACAATTGCACTATAAATATTCTAAATTCTTTACCTTTTCAGAAATCTTCTAATTGGATTATTACTAGTTGTTACAAACAAGAGACGTGTAAGGAATTGTAATGATGTTTCTACAGCTTCTGTTGATGCAGTATTGATGTTGGCTTGTATTCTATCATTTATAATCCTTGTTACCTAGAAATTATAATGTATAAAGCTATATGATTTCTTGGAGGATGAGATTTAGTGAAACCAATTTGAGCTTAAATAATTAAAGACACATTAGGAGGATACACTAGGAGAAGAAGCCTAGCGCTAAAGTATTCAGAGGTTCTGGGTTCAAACTTAATGAGGGGCACTGCTAATTTCTTTGAGCAACAAATTAACCAGCGATAGCTTCACTACAGCCAGGCCTAAATTGGAACCTGAGGGTGTTCCAATATGTCTTCTGCACTAAGCAGAGTAAAAGCTCCAGGGCAGGGAGATTGGTAAATAGATAGTAATAGCTCAATAACCATGGGTAATAGCTGTAAAGTTTGTCATTAGCATGAAACTTAGACTATAAAATGCCATCACTTTGCTATTTGACTAAATAATATAAACTGACTGTTTATACTAGGGGCACAGCTATTTTAAGAAAATCTTGTTTCACTCCAGCTAGGAGTAATGGGTTACTATGGAGGAATAAACAGCATTAAAGGGTTATACCACAGGAGCTTGACATTTTATATCATACTACGAAAATTCCCCTCTTACATATAATAAAAACACAAGGAATGCAACGCGTCCAGTCTCCAATTTCCGCTTACAAAATAATTTCAAATGTGCTTTTTTACGATGCTTATTCAATGATGACAATTCAAAATATATTTGGTCGTTTTATTCGTTTGTTTCCTCATTAAAATATTTATTTATGACTTTTTACATCGGAAATACTTACCAACGCACCGTTTGTGACGTCGCTAAGAGACGTTCATGATAAAACCGGCACGTTTCCGTAACTTAACGTTACCGGGCATTGTTTAAAGAAACATTTCTATCTTAAAAAATGAATGTTTTATCGAGGCTTTTTTACCTTCATCTCTATTCATAAGATAAATAAATGTGTACAATACATTTCTTTGAGAATTGAAATATAGGCCCTCAAACAAAATAAATCCTTCACAGCGCCGAATATCTTTTATTTTATTTTGCCTAAGTAACAATCTTATTTTTATATTTTTAAGTAACACATATAACTCTGTTTTCCGCGCCAAAGGTAGCACCTAAGTTCATATTAACTTTTTAATTTAATCATTATTTTGTATTGTTAAAAGTTAGCAGAATTATGCAAAGTTTGTAAATTGGATCAAAAAAGAATCATTTACATTGTAAATTACAACGCAACATTACATTTCTGCCGTGTCGCGAAAACAGATGACAATGTGAAAAACGATCACTTTACATACCCTTAAAGTCAAACGATTTGAATACATCTTTATAAAATAAGTCTTCGGTTAATTTCAAAGCAGGCATTCTGGTCGTCACTTTCTCTGTATTTTAGATTACATGAAAAATTGACTTAACATGATCTGCCAGCTGATTCAGCGTTAAGCCTAAATGCTATATAGATGTTGACTAAATGTAGTATAGCGGTGTAAGCGTGTAACTTTCCCAACGTGAAAATTGCAATATTTAAAAGCGCTCTGGGTTGTCTAAACCTGTTCGTTAAATATCACGTTCGCGAAAAAGGTTTTATAAGCAAAATATCCAAAATAATAAATAATCAACGTTTATATTATGTTATATTCTTATAAAAACGTTGTTGCCATTAGAAAGCATTATTTATAGCATAGGTAACCATACATAGGGGCCTACTGTCACAAAGCATCAACTTATAACCTTCATACATGGAATAATATTGTATATTATATTGACCTCTATGCTGTTCTGCCGAAAGCAAGTTAACATAACAACCAAACATGGTCCATTATTGTATGTATGTACTGTGCTGCCATTAACCACTGATTATAACCACCAATGGAGGTCTATCTATGTATTTTATACCATCCGCTGTACTGTTCTGCCATTAGCAACTTAATATAACCACAATAGGAGGTCTTATATCATAAGTTTATACTATCCGCTGTACTGTACTGCAATTAGCAACTTAATATAACCACCATAGAAGGTCTTATATGCTAAGTTTATACTATACGCTGTACTGTACTGCAATTAGCCACTTAATATAACCACTATAGGAGGTCTTATATGATAAGTTTATACTATACGCTGTACTGTACTGCAATTAGCCACTTAATATAACCACTATAGGAGGTCTTATATGATAAGTTTATACTATCCGCTGTACTGTACTGCAATTAGCCACTTAATATAACCACCATAAAAGGTCTTATATGATAAGTTTATACTATACGCTGTACTGTACTGCAATTAGCAACTTAGTATAACCACCATAGAAGGTCTTATATGTTAAGCTTATACTATACGCTGTACTGTACTGCAATTAGCCACTTAATATAACCACCATAGAAGGTCTTATATGATAAGTTTATACTATCCGCTGTACTGTACTGCAATTAGCCACTTAATATAACCACTATAGGAGGTCTTATATGATAAGTTTATACTATCCGATGTACTGTACTGCAATTAGCAACTTAATATAACCACTATAGAAGGTCTTATATGATAAGTTTACTATACGCTGTACTGTACTGCAATTAGCAACTTAATAAAACCACCATAGAAGGTCTTATATGTTAAGTTTATACTATACGCTGTACTGTACTGCAATTAGCAACTTAATATAACCAGCATAGAAGGTCTTATATGATAAGTTTATACTATCCGCTGTACTGTACTGCCATTTGCCACTTAATATAACCACTATAGAAGGTCTTATATGATAAGTTTATACTATACGCTGTACTGTACTGCAATTAGCAACTTAATATTACCACTTTTGAAGGTCTTACATGATAAGTTTATGCTATCCGCTGTACTGTACTGCTTTTAGCCACTTCATATAACCACCATAGAAGGTCTTATATGATAAGTTTATACTGACCGCAGTACTGTACTGCTTTTAGCCACTTAATATAACCACTATAGGAGGTCTTATATGATAAGTTTATACTGACCGCAGTACTGTACTGCTTTTAGCCACTTAATATAACCACTATAGGAGGTCTTATATCATAAGTTTATACTATACGCTGTACTGTACTGCTTTTAGCCTCTTAATATAACCACTATTGTTTGATGGTTATATTAAGTGGCTAAAGGCAGTACAGTATAGCATATAGTATAAACTTAAGATATAAGTCCTTGTTTGATGGTTACATTAAGTGGCTAAAGGCAGTACAGTATAGCATATAGTATAAACTTAAGATATAAGACCTTGTTTGATGGTTATATTAAGTGGCTAAAGGCAGTACAATACAGTAGTCCGTATAAACTTATGATATAAGACCTTCTATGGTGGTTATATTAAGTTGCTATTTGCAGTACAGTACAGCATATAGTATAAACTTATCATATAAGACCTCCTATAGTGGTTATATTAAGTAGCTAATTGCAGTACAGTACAGCGGTCAGAATAAACTTAAGATATAAGACCTCCTATAGTGGTTATATTAAGTTGCTAATTGCAGTACAGTACAGCGTATAGTATAAACTGATGATATAAGACCTCCTATAGTGGTTATATTAAGTGGCTAATTGCAGTACAGTACAGCGTATAGTATAAACTTATCATATCAGACCTATAGTGGTTATATTAAGTGGCTAATTGCAGTACAGTACAGCGTATAGTAAAAACTTATCATATAAGACCTCCTATAGTGGTTATATTAAGTTGCTAATTGCAGTACAGTACAGCGTATAGTATAAACTTATCATATAAGACCTCCTATAGTGGTTATATTAAGTTGCTAATTGCAGTACAGTACAGCGTATAGTATAAACTTATCATATAAGACCTCCTTTAGTGGTTTTATTAAGAGGCTAATTGCAGTACAGTACAGCGGATAGTATAAACTTAAGATATAAGACCTTCTATAGTGGTTATATTAAGTGGCTAATTGCAGTACAGTACAGGGTATAGTATAAACTTATCATATAAGACCTCCTATAGTGGTTATATTAAGTAGCTAATTGCAGTACAGTACAGCGTATAGTAAAAACTTATCATATAAGACCTCCTATAGTGGTTATATTAAGTGGCTAATTGCGGTACAGTACAGCGTATAGTATAAACTTATCATATAAGACCTCCTTTAGTGGTTTTATTAAGAGGCTAATTGCAGTACAGTACAGCGGATAGTATAAACTTAAGATATAAGACCTCCTATAGTGGTTATATTAAGTTGCTAATTGCAGTACAGTACAGCGTATAGTATAAACTTAAGATATAAGACCTCCTTTAATGGTTATATAAAGTGGCTAAAGGCAGTACAGTACAGCGGTTAGTATAAACTTATCATATAAGACCTCCTTTAATGGTTATATTAAGTAGCTAATTGCAGTACAGTACAGCGTATAGTAAAAACTTATCATATAAGACCTCCTATAGTGGTTATATTAAGTGGCTAATTGCAGTACAGTACAGCGGATAGTATAAACTTATCATATAAGACCTCCTTTAATGGTTATATAAAGTGGCTAAAGGCAGTACAGTACAGCGGATAGTATAAAGTTATCATATAAGAACTGCATTGTTGATTATATTAAGTGACTAATGAAAGTACAGCAATGCAGTTAAATACAGCACGTACATTCTAATCGTTTGCCTAAAATGAATAATAAGAGGGTCAAATTGCTCATTCGAAGTTCCACTTTAGACACCAAAATGACGAAATGCTTAATTGGAGAAATGGTATAGTGGAGAACTGACCAGTTTTTCCTTATTGTTGAATATAATGACGAAAATACACTTCAAAATTGATAAATTCGTTTTTTATCATCTATACCTTCTGCAACGAATAATTGAATTTTCAATAACTCAAATTAATGTTTATACATACCTTAATTTATTAAAATGAATCAATAATACCGCAATAACTTATCGGGATAGTTTTACCTCATCACCGTTTTTCAGCTGTACCGTATGGCTTTTAGATTTTTTGGAACAACCGTACTACATTTAGCCTCAACCCTGATTCAGACATTGCGCGAGGTATTCCGATTGTTGTTGATGACAAGTTTGGGGCAGGTTTATTCCGCGGATAAAATATCGAATTCCCCGGATAAAATATCAATATAAGTCCTTTTCATACTTTATTCAACGCATGAACAGATGCAAAGAATGTCCCTTTCGTATATTAGTGTACTTTTTAGCGCCTTTTCGCCGGTAAAAGTATTTTTTGCCTCGTATTGAAGTCTTTTCGCCCGCATTAAGTCCTTTTCATACTGTATTTAATGCATGAACGGATGCGCTAATGTCCTTTTCGTATAATAGTGTACTTTTTAGCGCCTTTTTGCCGCTAAAAGTCCCTTTTGCTTATAATTGAAGTCTTTTCGCCCGCATTAAGTCCTTTTCATACTGTATTTAATGCATTAACGGATGCGCAAATGTCCTTTTCGTATAATAGTGTACTTTTTAGCGCCTTTTTGCCGCTAAAAGTCCCTTTTGCTTATAATTGAAGTCTTTTCGCCCGCATTAAGTCCTTTTCATACTGTATTTAATGCATTAACGGATGCGCAAATGTCCTTTTCGTATAATAGTGTACTTTTTAGCGCCTTTTTGCCGCTAAAAGTCCTTTTTGCGTCTTTTAGCTCAAATTCAGCCCTTTTCATAGTATATTAAATGATTTTTTTTTACGAAAAATGTCCTTTTCGTATATTAGTGTCCTTTTTGCGCCTTTTCGCCGGTAAAAGTCCTTTTTGCGCCTTTTCGCCCAAAAAGTCCTTTTCGTATATTAGAGTTTCCGAATTATAGTGCTAAATTTAAACAAGAAATGTCTTTAAAAAAGACAAACGGCGTCGATTTAAAAACAAGAGGGCCCAAAGGGCCCTGGGTGCTCACCTGAGGAAAAGGTCAAAGGTCACAGAAGAGCCATTTACATAGGACCACTAATGTTAAAACCTATTTTTTGACGTGGTGATGGATTGCCAGATTCCGTTAGTATTTGCTCATACAAGTTGTGACCACGCATCATCACTTCATCAACAACATTTGCAGACTAGTTTCGCAGACTTGGCACATGATTGCCTACCGTAAACAATATGACAGCCAATGCAATTGCCGTACACTGATAACCACAGGGAATTGTCAAGTTACCTCCCTTTAATTTTTCCAACATACCTTTAATATACTTATATACAAGGGGTACAACTGCGTTTACTAGACCGATTCATCTAGATTTCTTATTTTGTGGCTCACAAAAAATACTGATACCCTAGTAGCACTTTAACCGCACGATTAAATTGATTAAACATAACTCTTCGAGCTATGAATATTAAATGTTTCATAGGGCAGATCATTAAAACACTCGCCAACAAAAAACAATTCTTTTTGACAAATAATTTTTAGATATTCAAAATATGAATTTCAAGACCTTTCTAGTGATATAAAATGCAAAATTGTTTGATGAAAAATGACTCAGTAATTGCAATTTTAAAATTACTGTGTTTTCATTGTATTTACTCGCTATCATTTCTTGCCAACCAGCGAACGGTTACCTGTAGTCTTTATCAGCTCCTTGTTACTATTTATAGACATCATAACAATAACAAAGAACGGAGGTGTGTTCAACAATGCGGGCGCTCGCTCGAGCGCCCGCCTCGCGAATTGTTTTGTTATTGAACGAATGCGAGCGCTCATTATATAAATAGAAGAAGGTGAAGATATCGGTCAGTCAGACCGTTTGTGTACAGAATGGCGATATACTAACCAAAGTTTAGATCGATGTAAATCCCTTTGAAATACGATAAATACACAGAAGGCTTGAGATTAAAGCATTGGATATTTTGTATTTGGTTATTTTAAATCTGCTATATTTTTTCAATGTACCGATTTGAGTACCGGTATCAAAACGAAACGGTATTTACCGGAATTTATTTAACAATTTATAAGCGAAACACCTCTCGAGCTGTATCGCGAGCGCACTCGAGCGCACGCGCGATCGCCCGCGTTCAGAACGCGGACGCTCGATGTCGCCCCGAGCGCTCGCATTGTTGAACGCACCTCTGGTCTATATGTGGAGCTGTGACTCTCAAAGTGTAAACCCCGGAAACTGGACGTAGTGAGGCTAATTTAATAGTTATTGGGTAATATGTCAGACTTTTTACTAGAAACCGGTTCACATCTGGAGACGTAATTCATTTTACCCATAAAATATTGTGTTTGACACGTAACTTTTTATTGTTACAAAATAAAAAAAACACTTTGGAAAGCAATAGAAGTCTATCCCAAAAAAAAAAATTTACGAACGAAGCAAAATTTCGTAAACACTGCATTACAATAGTGTGGCCTATATTTTTTCGCGCGTGTCAGGGCCATCCAATCGAAGAGGGGGTTTTCTCTGTTTCCCCCGTACGTCATTCTCAGTGCTTATAAAATCATCCAATAGAACGGCGGATTTCCGAAATCCCAGAGACGTCATTATACAGAAATGTAGATCAAAATCCAGCTTAGACAGCTACGCCGAAAAAAAATCAGCAGATTATATTTATGGTTGTTGCTATTGCCCGTTCAATGCCGTACATTCCGGGGGACAGGTGTATTCCCCGGACCCACCTATACATTAAACGAATTTGGGAACGATTACATGGACCCACCCCTTAACTTTCTTAATAATGAATATATTTCTAAGATGAAGGTACCGTTGGAAAGATGAGACAATATGCTTTCCGAAAATGTAAACAAAATAAAAATTCGACGGTGATAAAGATATATATATTTAAGTTGAATATGACTCATTTTTCATCGATATTTTACCCCAAAAATATCGCAAAGATTCCATGGACCCACCCCTTAATTTTTTTATTTCTCCACATATTTATAAAAACTTTACATCATTTGAATGCTAAGGTAATGTAGTTTTCAGATATGTTTTACTTTTTAAAATCTGATTAGTAAAACTAATTTAACGAGCATTCAAAGTTTGGTATTATCTTTGTTAATTTTGGCGCGTATATTTTTGATGTTGGAGCAAATGGACCCACCTTTAAAAAAATCATTTTTGAATGGATATTCATAATTAATATATCATTTGAAAGCTATGAACATGCCATTTTCAGAAAAGGTAAGATGAACAAAATCGGACAGTAGATTACGGATGAGCATGCATTTGAACACAGCTACGTCCAATGTAAGTGTATTGGTCGTTATACATTCCCATACACAGATATTTAACCCAAAAAATATCGTAAGGATTCCATGGACCCACCCCTTAACGTTTTTGTAACTCAATTTATTTCTTAAAACTTGTTAACATTTCAAAGCTTAGATAATGTGGTTTTCGCATATGTTTTAAATTTTAAAATCAGATAATTAAAACAAAAACTAGACTTGTTCAAAGTTAGGTGTATTCTTTCCTATTTTCGCGCATATTTTTGTTGGAGTAAATGGACCCATCTTTTATTCTATTTCTTATTTACGCATATTTATGAATAATATATCATTTTAAAGCTATAAGAAAGAATTTTTCAGAAATGTTACGATGAACGAAATCGGACTGCTACTCATGGAGTTGTATACATTTCAACACAACTATGTTCAATTCAAAAACATGACAATTATCGCTTATCATCCTGCATGAAACTTATTGAACACATGGGCAAATGTACCCACCTATATAAGCCATTTATTTTAATATCCTATACTATTTTTTTTGAAAGCAAGCACTTTATAATGTTGAAATTTGGTTACAATAAACTAACTTATAAGCATTTGAATAGCACACTGTCATGCGCTGATGTTCTCAGATACGATTTCAATTTACTTTTTATAGAAGTCATTGTCAAGTCCATATAACGATTTATGTATTTATATCTTTTAAAATGAATAAACAAAATTATTGCTTATCACACGGTGCAATTCGTACGATTATTTATTATAGTACACGTGCATTTGAATTGAACTCGGCTGTAACGCGCAATTTCATTGTATGCCTACTGAACAACAATGCAGACATATAATATTGTCAAGTTGTCCTCAATCACAATCACATAGACTTTTAACGATCTATACATAAACTTATGTAGGATGGGGATTAAGTCAATGATGTACCATAAAAATGAAGCGTGGTATTTAATGATACGATAAAATTTTGTATTTAAACATTATATTTGTCATGGAATCAGAGGTTAATTCAATTCAAATACATATTGCTTCAATGAGTAAGGTACATACATGTACTTATGATATAATAGCACGGAAGATGTATCAGGGCAATTAATGGTCTTATTCAATTGGCTTAGCACTTTATTTTAAGTGTCATAAATTCTCATAATAGTATAATAATCAACACGTGTCGTGTTAAATTCCAGCTTGTGATATTTTGCATATCGATTGATTAATTATATTAGCTCCTAGATTGATATATCGAAACAACTTTAGAAAAATCGTTAATTTTGATATCAAATGGTTTTATTAGTATAATTATAAGATAGCTTTTAGCTCTTAGTACTTCATTCTTTTTTGTCAAAAAAATATTCCTTTTGTTCACAGTGCTACTAAGAATATCATAATCTAGCCATCGTTGTACTTAAATTGTTTCTTAATTTACCAATACAATGCCCAAATGCCAAAGAGTGCACCAAAAAAAAAATGATATTAAAGTTGTATTGTTCATGCAGATTACCGGATATAGTTGACAATTTAATACAGAGTGAAAATAAAACTTGCAGAACAAAATGGTTTCACGAGCAATGCGTTGAGAAAACTGAAGGAACTTATTTATGCCGCGCGTGTTCGTGGTAAATTCAATACTTATGTGCAATATTTATTCGGCATAAATTACATCTGAAGCTATTGTTTGTAAACGTACTATTCTCCACATTTCAATGTTTGAGAAAAACGTTATTATGGTTGATCATTTTTGTAACAATGTGCCACGCATTATGCACTTATGACAATGTAGTCATGAAAAATATTAAGATAAATATTATTGTATTAAATGTATATTTAATTCTCCATGACGCATACATTAACGCAATTTATCTAATTAAAGTCGTTCTGTCATTCTTGATTTATATGAATATTTAGTTTCATCATGAAATCACACGATTTATTGAACTGATTTTTCAAAAATCTTAAGATGTAGTAGAGTTTTTGTAATGAACTATTTATTCATGTTTATATAAATATATATTTATAATTTTATGAAGATTACATTTTACAATTAATTATTAACAGTTTTTGTTATTCTTAGCAAATGAAGTGTGACTTACCAACTGATCAACAAGACAATAAAATGTACATTCGCACATATAGATGTGATTGGATTAAACGCTAACTTGATTAGCGAATAATTGGATTAACTGCTAATTGGATTATCGATTGATTCATTTATTGCTTCATTTATGAATGATCATTATTCAATAGTATGAAAACCCTAACTTATAACGTACGAAGAAATAGTTTTCAAAAAAGTATTTTTATAAGTAAAACATAATCGAAAACTACATTACTTGAACTTTCAAAAGGTGTATTTGGGATAAAAATTGTAGAGAGAAAAAACATCTCAGGGGTTGAATACATGAAATCGTATAAGTATGAAATATAATTGCATAATGACATATGTCTGTTGGTGCATTTTCCGACATGTTCAATAAAAATGCCATATTGTTCTGGGTTTGTTCAAATGCATGCTTATCAGTAACCGGCCATCCGATTTTGTTGAAATTAACATTTCTGAAAATGGCATTGTCAGAACTTTTAATGATATATCATCTACAAATATGCATAATTAATCAATTTAACGGTGGGTCAGTTTGCTCCAAAAATATATTAAGGATATTTCAATGGGATATCTTACTTACAATATCTATAGTTGAAAGTTCACGTGCGCTGGACAGAGTTGTGTTCAAATGCATGCATATATATAACTACACATCCGATTTCATCCATCTTAATATTTTTGAAAATGGCATTATCATAGCTTTCAACTGATATATTATTTATGAATATCCATTCATGAACAATAAAATTAAAGGTGGGTCCATTTCCATTAAAAAATATACAAAAAATAATAAATGCGCAAAAAAATCAAAGTATACATCTAGCTTTGAACGTTTACAGAATTCGTTTTAATGAGCTGATTTTAATAAGTAAAACATTTGCGAAAACTACATGACATTGGCTTTAAAATGTTGTCCAGTTTATAAAAATATAATGAGAAATAAAAAAGTTAAGGAGTGGGTCTATGCAATCTTTGCGATTTTTGAGGGGTAAAATATCGATGGGCTATAATACATACAATATGTATAGTTGATAGTTCATGCCTGCGGGACAGAGTTGTGTTCAAATGCATGTTAATAAATTACTACTAATCCAATTTTGTTCATCTTAATCTTTTTAAAAATGGCATTGTCATAGCTTTCAAATGATATATTATTTTTAAATATATATTCATAACTAAAAAAGATAAAGGTGGGTCCATTTGCACTAACAAAAAAAGATACGCGAAAAAATTATCACCAATTCAACTAAGTTTGAACGTTTGTAGAAATCGTTTTAATAATCCAATTTTAAAAAATAAAACAAACCCAAAAACTACATTACATTGGCTTTTAAATGATGTAAAGTTTTTTAAAATATATTGAAAAATAAAAAAGTTAAAGGGTGGGTCCATGAAATCTTTGCGATATTTTTGGGGGTAAATTATCGATGAAAATGAGTCATATTCAACCTGATTTAATATACATATTTGCCGTCAGATTTTTAATTTGTTTACATTTTTGGAAAGTGCATTGTCTTAGCTTTCCAACAGTATCTTCATTTAAAAATTATATTCATTAATAAGAAAGTAAGTTAAGGGGTGGGTCCATGTAATCGTTTCATTTTCTATAAAAAACATAGGTGGGTCCGTGGAATACACCTGTCCCATTCCGGGTTCCACAATTACTTGAAATCCGGTTCAAACAATTATCAGAGACATAGATTAACTATATGTCTCCGCTATTATAATGTAGTCTACCTGGCAAAGTCAGAAATATTTCAGTATGCCATGTTTAAGTCATTTACCCTTTTTAGAAGTTCTTTATATGAATACCTTTTAATAAAAAGATCGTCATAAGGGGACCTCACTCTTTGAGAACGTATGTCTAGCCTCGGAGTCTAGTGTTACGGGAGTGCCGTAAGGATTACGGACCCGTAACTGTAGCCTTAATCAACCTATAAACTAGAGTTACGGGCCCGTAACTGTAGCCTCTACAGTGTATTATTAGCTAGGATTACGGGCCCGTAACTCTAGCCTAAAAGTACCTGTCTGGTTAGGATTACGGGCCCGTAACTGTAGCCTCTACGAACTTTATTAGCTAGGATTACGGGCCCGTAACTTTAGTCTAATCATACCTTTTAAGCTAGAATTACGGGCCCGTAACTGTAGCCTAACCAGGCTTTATAAGCTAGGATTACGGGCCCGTAACTTTAGCCTAAAGATACCTTTTAAGCTAGGATTACGGGCCCGTAACTCTAGCCTATAAGTAACTTTCTGGATAGTATTACGGGCCCGTAACTGTAGCCTTAATCAATCTATAAGCTAGAGTTACGGGCCCGTAACTGGAGCCTCAACTGGCTTTATAAGCTAGGATTACAGGCCCGTAACTATAGCTTTCAAATATAATTTTGGCTAGGATTACGGGCCCGTATTTCTAGCCTATGTAGTTAGAATTACGTGACTACCGTAATTGTTCTAGGGATGCGTTTTTTCGTAAAGAGTTAATCCAAGTTGACTGGTAAAGAGTTGACTAAAGCAAGTGGTCCGGCATTTAGCTCTGAGTACAATCTGTCTACTTTTTCAAACATACATGAACTCTACATGATATAGACAGACCTAGCAAAATGCTAAAGCGTGTATTCGGGTGGTCATTCAGTTAGAGCCGAGGCCAGGCCCGGATTTACCGGGGGGGGGGCATCAAAGCAATATCAACTTGACATTTAGATTAATTTTCATCCGAAAAAATGATTATCATTATACTCATTTCTTTACCTAGGTGACAAACTATGACCTCCCCATTATGTAACTTCTGCCTAAGGAATATAAAATTTCATTTCCCCAAACAATGAAAAAAATGCTATATCTTCTTAGCTCCAAGAATAAATCATCATATTTCTATAGAACTAACAGCATACTTAAACAAGTTCAATAAAACCCATACCTAGGCATAACATTCTCTGAAGATATGAAATGGCAAACACATCACCAACATCGCTAAGAAAGCCAATTCCACCCTTCCTTCGTCGAAACTTGAGATACTGTCCACAAAGCTGCAGAAAGAACGCATACCTTGCTCTTATAAGATCCAGGCTGGAATATGGTTGTCTCATATGGGACCTCTACATACAAAACGACATTGACCGCCTGGAAAGAATTCAACAATCCGCAGCCAGATTAATCATGCGGGACTATTGATCCAGACACGATGGATGCATCGCTGAGATGCTACAACAAATGAAACTGGTACCACTCCAAGAGCGGAGACGTCAACAGAGGCTGACTTTCCTCTACAAGGTTTCCTCTACGTACCGGCCATAAATCATGAACACTACCTTAAGCCACTAAGGCCTAAACATACAGTAAGGGCTAAACAATTTGAACATTTTATACACGATAACATTATAGAAAATTCTGTAAACAACAACAGCCAGTGTTATCGACCACTATTTGCAAAAACTGTTAGTTTTAAAAATTCAATCTTTGTAAAAACTGAGTGGAACAAATTTAGTGACGATATTGTGAACTCTAAGTCAATAGAGCAGTTTAAAAATTACATCACGGTTACTAGTGTTGAATGTGCACCTCCCCGGGCAAGTTTACGCCAGATTTGTTCACTATCGACGTTACCCTTCAGATTCAGAGACAATCCGAGTATATGTATATAGAAAAAACATTATCTATATACTCCTCTGGTTTCGGAAATACTTATTCCTATGCTTCTGCAGAGTAGCCCTCTACAGAACAAATCCTCTGCACAACAACAGCTTTTGATATTTCCCTTCGGCGTAATTCTGATAGCATTTTACTTCTGCAGAGCAACAACCTCCGAACAGCAACACTTTTTAGTCCGTCCCAGTTGGTGTCGTTCAAGAGAGGTTGTACTGTATATCACAATTTAGTGCTTCAAATGCAGCAGGGCTTTGACATAAAAAAACACAAAGTAAAATCAAATTCAATTTACATTTATTCAATTTATTATTTTTCATATTTGCCAAGAATGTCTAGAAAGTATTTGTTACCAGATGAAACAAAATCCTTTTGACAAAACATCAATAGTGAGTAAATATACAGCAGTCTTAATATTATAATAATAAATTAATAATACATTTGTAATAACAAAGACTTCAATTGACAAGGCTACACATTTGAATATATCCAATCTTCCATGTGGACCTCTGAAAAAAATCAAAGTTTAACCATTTAAAAAATGAAGTGAAATAAATGTCTCACAAAACATCTAATACTAAATAGTAATAATTCAAGGTACAAAATGACTTTGTACATCACTATACATTTGTATATTGCTCATTTAACAAACATTAAAATTTATTGACCAGTCATCAAATACCTTGGACCATCAGAATTGGTCAATAAACATATATATAGAGGATATTCGTCAACTTTGGTGCAAGATCGATTTTTATTTCACCGAGTGAGCTCAGAAAACATATTTTCACGAGTGGCATAGGCATTTTCTGAGTTCACGAGTTGAAATAAAAAAGATCTTACACCAAAGTTGACGAATATTCTGTTTCTTTCATGCTTAGTTTTGTGTTTTATTTGATGTATTTTACACAAATTATAACGTTACATCATTTTTACTCCAAGATGACGTCATTTATCTTTTAATATGACGTCATGAACAATGAAAATATAAGGTTATATTTTCACTACAATGAAAATATAAAATTTATATTTTCATCGTTTATTTTCATCGAATAACGCGACGTTTCATCGTAAAGCATGAAAGAAACAAATTTATTTTTAGTACATTTGTAATTAAGTATTTTAGATTATTTACTAGTTCATAATCACATGAGATTTCTTAAAGAGGTAACAAAGGGAAACAATTCTTGTAGTCATAGATAACAAAATTAATCTCATAAACTTATTTCAGACTATCATAAATATTAGATTATTTATCATCCAGTCAGACTCCTATATTTTAGTCTTGACCATTTCATTTGAAAAAAAAGAAGATTTTTAACTCATTCCAAGAGAGTAAACAAGAGGAGTTACCAACAGTACTTAAGTATATTGAGCATATATCCCTTTTCTAAAAATAAAAACCGATTGGACAGATCAAGCAAATAATTTCTTTAGTCTAAATAGTACCATTGTCAAAAATGTGGCAGTGAGTGAGACGACATCAAATTTAATTTGACAACTTTTTAATTATCTAATTTTGAAAAATCAAAATTATTCATAGGATTTACCTATAGTTACCAGTTTAAATGTGGCGTTTATACAAAATGACTAGGATCTAGTAGAAGTGTAGGGTCTGTAAATTAGTGTAAAACATTTACATTCCACAACCTTGGAGTCAATATATATCAGTGTAGTCAGTAATGTATATAATAAAGATACAAAAAAATTGTACATGTATAATCAACATTCACAAGAATAATTAAATCATAAATATATTGTAAATAAAAAAAATATAATAACATGTTGGACAGACAGTAAAACATATTCTCAAATACACAAATGTACCAGTATCATGTATAGTGCGTACAATTTGACCCCGACCTCACCTTTCACATTTTTCATCTAATTATCACCTACACCTATCCCGGTGAAAATCAATACCACGCCTACTCTACACTTCGACTCGTTACGTTTTTAAGATAAAACAAGACTTGAATAGAGTATACACAGCCCGCATGTATAACAACTTATGATTCAAATGCATTCAAACGGGAAACCCGTGTTCTTACATTTTTGATAACAATTAATAATAAAATGGGTGTGGGGATAGTGATTGTGGGGCTAAAACCAACAACCTTTGAATTGGTAGCTAGCCTCATCGTACAATCCTCTAGTCCGGCCTATGTGCAATAGACACTCGTTGTACGCTTTAAATGTACTTTCAAATTAATCCCTGTGTTAAAATTGAATTCGAGCCTTGTCGATAAAATCTGATTGTTATCGAGCATTAATACTACATTCGTATTCAATGTAATGAATATTCTTGCATAAAGGTCAGGTCGGGGTCAATGTGTTCGCACTATATGATTATACAAAATTTTACATTTCTTAGGACATTTGGATGTACATGTACTTATGATATTACTTGATATATACCAAGAACACACCTTTGGCAGTTTACAGTTAGAGATTTATACTGGAAAGTGGGAACAGTTTATACATTGTAAGTATAACAAATAGAATTTGACAATGACATAGAATCATTAATTATGTCATTGTTAACTGTCAATTTAAAGCATATTAAAGTAACTTCATTTTTTTTATGGATCATAATTAAAAAAATGACATCTATACAAAGAGTAATCTGATCACATTACAATACTTCCATAGCACATTTATTGAAATGCATAGAAAAATTAAACAATGTTTTAGTACAAGTATTCTCCTTCATCACAGATTCTATAGCAATATACCAATATAAGTACAGTCTAAGCATATCAACTATCATTAATATTCATAATTTAGTTTTCTAGGTGTCATAAATTGTTGAACCATTTCATCAGTGACTTCAGCTCTTCTTTTTCTGTGTTCCCCAACAATTTTCTGAAGAATTTCTATCAATTCTTTCTTTAAGTAGCCAGTTAATAGTTCACCACTAGTATAATCCTGTAAATAAATCAACACAGAAAACATTGTAAATTTTCATCATTTCAAGATATAAACATACAATTTAACCACAATGTTGGGAGAGATGTCTGCTCATGTTGTCATAGGCCTTATAGTTTGTTTAGGATAACTTGAGACAAACGACTCGGTCTGTTTACATATTTTACAGGTATTACATAAAACAGGGAGGTCAGCTGATTTAGAGTAATGAAAGTATTAAACATGTCTTAATGCGTGGAACGTGTGTTCTCGTACTAAATTTAATACATCAAAAACACACTGATAATATTCGATAATTATGTGTACTAAACTTAAATCCACCTGTGTATAAAAATGGTATCGTTGTATTATGTCTCAAGTTATCCTAAACAAGCTATATCAGTCAACATGTACTTGGTAGAATGAATTACGCACTTACAAAATGATCATGAGATTTCTGGGTCAACCATATTGAGTCTAGGACCTACAGATAACTTGCAAGCACCTAATTAGACTACATTAGATGGCTTGAAATTTTATATCTGCTCCAGACAATTACAATCCTGATAATAAACATACCCATAACTAGTTAAAGTTAAAGTTAAATATAGGAGCAGTGGTCTAGTGGTAGGACGAGAGGTCCCAGATTTGATCCCCACCAGGGGAACTGCTAATTTCCTTGAGCAAGAAATTAACCAACAATTGTTCCTCTCCACCCAGGTGTAAATGGGTACTGTGAGGGATCGTCAGCCTGAGGGTGATTTCAGTGATCAGGAGTTATCGTACAAGATTGTAAAGTCGGCTGAACATGTATATGGAAGCAGACTTTAAACCGCACTTTAACCTTTAACTTTTAACAAGGAGTGGGTAATTTTCAAGTGAAGACCTTAAGGTTTTTAGTGATTCATCAAACTCCTCACAGTGCTTACGTCACGCTTTGCAACTAAACCACTGCCACCACATAAATCATGTGATTCTAGTAAAACTATGTGACAAAAAAAGGGTGACCACCATGAAATCACCACAGTAATTTTCTTACTTTTACAAATTGTTAATTAATACTATTATTTTATATCTTAATGTACTTTAAACATCATAATTTACTGTCATTTGAATATCTTGATGAGTATTGGAAATATTTCACTTCAAAGGACTTTCACCCTAATTAAAAAGTTGAAAAGGGGCACAACTCCAAAATAATTAATCAATGGTTACGTCACATTGTAGTCGACTAGGTGTAGTACTGATGAAAAAGTGTACTAACTTTTTATCAAACAAATTATATTCAGTTTGAGCAAACTTTAACCTCAAACAGTGAGTATAAAGGGAAAAAACTCGGAAAGTAATTCACCCAGAGTTATGTCCCTTAGAGTCAGATAGATGAAGAACTGATGAATAAGCATTTCAACTTTCATTCAAATATATTTGTAAGTACTAAATATATCCCATTAGAACATATTTTAATCTTAAAGTTTAAAGTATAAAGGGGCATAACTCTAAAAATAATTCATCCACAGTTATATATACCCTTTATAGTTGTGTAGATATAGTATTGATAATTAAGTATTCAAACTTTAAGTCAAATATCTTGATTAGTATAAAGATATTCCAAATAGGGACAATTTTTACCATATATTTGCAGTTTTATAAGTATAAAAGGACAATTACTCAAAACAAAAATTCATCAACAGTTACGTCTCTTCATAGTCCTGTAGACATAGTACTGACAAATAAGTATACAAACTTTAAGTCATATATTTTGATCAGTAATGAAGATAATCTACATAGGAAAAACTTTAACCTCATATTTTGCAATTTTCTTAGTATTAAAGGGCAATAACTCAAAAAATAATTCATCCACAGTTATCCCCTTTCACAGTATGGTTAATATAGTCCCACTTAATAAGTATACCAACTTTCAATAAAATAACTTGGATAGTGTTGAAGATATAAGAGTTTCAAAAAACTTTAACCAAAAACCAACGCCAACGCTAAAGTGATAGCAATAGCTCTCATTTTCTTCGAAAAGTCGAGCTAAAAATTGATTATCCCCCATTGAACTATGTGTATTAAGCATATCAGGCCTCAAATTTAACAAACTACAATGTATTTGACTTGGAAATTTTTGCGAGTAAATATTATTTCAACTCACAAAATAAAAAAATCACTCACATTTTTTTCTCAAAATTTATTTGCATACTTAGTTACTATTTATATATGCAATATAAAAACAACATAGTTTTATTTTTAACTCTAGATAGGACAAAGGATTTGTTGTGGGATAGACACAGAATATCGAACATGTTTTCACAATGAATCTTTAATTAATATTATCAATCTATCTGGCTGTTTTAATGCTGTTTTGTCAGAGCCTCATTTTTTTAGACAGTAATGTTATAGTGTTGATTATAACTCGAGAAAATTTGCAAGCTGAAATAAAAGTTACTCACAAATCACAATATTCAGTGAGTTTTGTTTTTATTAACACTAATCAAAATATCACCTATGGACTGAGTAAATCCTACCCTTATATAAACATGTGTTTCAGATAACTGGTCAGTTGTCTAAACTGTATGGAAGATCATTTTAACCAATATCATTTTTGTAAAATATTTTGATGATAAGTGACATGGCTAGCACATTAATATGAAAGAGGATTTATAATAAGTCATTGAAATTAACATGTAAGTATAAGGATCTATGATTCTATATTTTACTTAATATTGTACATAGGCAAATGCATAGTTTTAATAATGCTGTACAGCACTGTTTTTTGTAAATGGATTTGGGATATTAGCATCCGTAGGTGAGGACTAAGTGTATCCTACATCTGACTCTTACATTTTTCTCTGCGATCAAGAGAAAATTCCTTCATAGTGGTAATCTACATATCTAATTTTACTGCTTATACATTAGGGCTGCAACGATTCGATTTGATACATCGAAACTCGACTGCAAGGGCTCAGATTAGATTTCGATTCGGGACCCACGAATTTCAATTCGATACTGACCTTTAAACCTATCTACATAAGTTATAAGCATAAAAGCAAAGGCTCAGCTAAAGGACACAAACTCCCCGCAGCGGTTAGTTCCTTTTATTAAATCAAGTAGCAAGGCGTTATCTGCAGTATATTAAGAGCTGCATAATCTGATACAATTTACGTTTCATGTTGTATACATAGTGTTATATGTTTTAGTTGATATAACATTAATGATACATTTTCGTGACCCTTATATTTGTACCCAGTCCATTTCGTGCTTAAAGAAGCAATCTTAATTTAGCAGATTTTCGGGTTTCATGTGAATTTAATTTGAGTAACACTTTTATTTTATCAATGATAAATAGTTTTAATCTCAAATAAATGTGTAAATGCATATTTGGAGTAAATTATACTAATAAATGAATTGAATCATAAAAATCGAATCGAAAGAAAAAATATCGAATCGCATCGAATTGATTTTCCTGTGAATCGATGCAGCTCTATTAATTATACATCATTGTAGTTTGCTGAGGGTGACATTTAAATCAGTCAAGGGCTTAGAGGTCAGCTTTAATGTGACTTGCCATGATTTTATACAATCATTATTCAGTGTTTATACAAATGTTGAATACCGGAATTCAATGATTTTTCTGATATTTCCATGAATCCTCTCACCTTTCCATGATATAACAGAAACACATAACAAAATATAACAAAACAAGTGCAATTATATTTTTGATAACTAACATTTCTTCTTCATTATTAATACTGCAGCTGATGATTATTATGGTTTGTGTGATTCATACCCAGGTGTGGCTTGTACCTAACATTAAAAATGACAATATATGTTTGAATTTATGTTTTTCATTCATTTTTATGGGTTAAAATCAAGATAGACATAAAATAGTTTTTTCCAAAGACAAATTAAACTTTTGAATGATGTTTTCTAATTTTCCATGACTTTTCCAAGATATTTTCCCTAAAATCAAAAATCAATGATTTTCCAGTTGTTTGTTTGTTTGTTTTTGTTGGGTTTAACGCCGTAGCAACAAATTGTATAGGTCATGTAACGGTAGGCAGACAACCTACTCACTACTCCGAGAAAGGCTAAATCTCTGGATGTATTTGTTAACCAACTACTACCGGCATACTTTCATCAGTGACTGACAACTGCCCAACATAATTAAGAATCATAGGTAGGAGGGAGAAAAGTCATAGAAATAATTTCATGACCAAGCTCCACGAAAGTATGCCCTGCATGGGAATTGAACCCACGACCCCTCAATCAGTAGATTTGCGTACTACCAACAGAGCTAGCCAGTTATCTGCTAACCCTGTAAATAAATTTTAGAATCAAGTTGCAGGACCAAACTGGAATAAACCTTTTTTTAAATACTTGTTTGTACTTTGTACAGAACAAAGCATTAGTTCACAGAAATTATTTATTTATTTATTGGAGTAATGCTGAGTCAACACAATATTAGGTCATTTTACGGCGTCCAGCGCACCTAACCTAGCTTTCCTGGACCATTGTCTATAACCAGTACTCACCTACCTTTCCACAAGGCCAGAAACTTCTCCATATTTTCTAATCAATGGAGGAAAATCGACATTATTGTCAAATTTTCATGGAAGGGTATATGTATAACCTCCAAGGGTGGGATTCCAACCGGCACCGCTTCAGGCACGAGTATCTAAATCCCTGCGCACTACCAACTGCCCTATCGACCCGGGTTTTCAAAGAAATGAATTGAGCCAGAACTTGCCACACTCTAACCTCTACAGGTAAGAGATAAAAAGGTTCCTGAAACCTCCATCAGAACAGAACTTATAATATCATGATTAAAATGTTAATATTTTTCTTGCAGATTTTAGATAAAAGGTATGTAATTGAGAAAAAGTAGTGTGGAAAGATCACCTAAACAACGTCAAACATTAACATCATCCAAGATTTGGCCACAATAAATGGTAAGAAAATATATAATTCAAATTTCAAGTAATGTCTGTACTTGGCAGAAAGCATTTTTTCTGGAGAATGTTCAAAGAGCAAGAATGAATCTTGAACACAGTACATAAGTAGAAACATGTACATTATTTTGACATATTTTGCCCAAATTTGTAATATTATTTTACTCCTTGCAAATAATTATTCCACACCCATGGACATGTTATGAGATTCCATACTATGATTATGAGTCCTTTGCTTAACCTTAAGTAGCATTCCATCTGCAGGAAATTCCTTCCTTTGATTTTCAGACATACTGTATATATACCGGTCATATATACAAGGGATATAACCACATTATTGTAGATCACTTGATGTAGATTTATTACTATGTGACTCAAAACAAAAAATATCTTTAAAAAAGATATTCGGCGCTCTTCTGTGTTCATTTTTAACGGTTTGAAGTATAAATCTTAGTCATGCATGGCGTACATGTATTAACTATAGGTCAAATGTAGTTAGTCCAAAATTGCAATTCAGCCTCAATTGACAATTTTTGTCCGAATATATTGCCACTTCGCTGATTTGTCAATTTGGAAAATCTGTCTTATTCTAAAATTAAAAACATCTTTAATAACAATGCCATGGATTTTCTGTTAAAAATCACTTCTTTCCAGAATGACTGAACAATTTTACTTTTCTGGCGAACATAAAATAATTTAATAGAAATGCTCAATGGCGGCCTACACAAAATGAGTACCCATTCCAAGTGCGCTGAGTCATATTCGCAGTTTAGTTATACCGCAAGGGGCGTACCACGACGAATGTTTGATCAAATAGTGGGTCACTCATTATACACAGAGTTAATAGTCAGCAGCTACTGTACGTGCTACGCACCAGTTTATCACAAATAGCCAATGGTGTCATTAGTACGGGGACCAGAGGGGTCCACCGTGCACCACCCTTTAGACTTTTTGCCACCTATGCTAAATTGTTCCTTAGGATCCACTGAATCAGAATCCGCGTTGTTCTCAAAAATTAACTCTTGTGCACTACCTGAAATGTCACAGTTTCCATGGCAACCCCTTGTTTTTTTTCAAAACAGTCGGTGTTTGTAAAATCATTAATAACTTGAACAAACATTACGCTAGAATAATATAATCAGTGTCAAATCAAAGCTGAGGCACTGACCTATAGAAATTTATGTAAAACTATCCGATAAAATACAGTTTCATCCATAAAATTAGCCGAAAAACATAATAAAAATGCAGAAAAATACCGATTTTTTTTAATTACATGCATATCTTTTAATTTCCAAACCCTATTTAAGAGAAATAATACATTTATTTTTTACAAAATATGTCAGGAAGGTCTACTCTATCATATTCAAAATTATTTTTATGACAGAAGTACTATTTATGTATGTAAAAACCGTTTCCATAGCAACCGCTATTTTCTAGTAAGAACTTCTATTGTGTGATTAAACTTGATTTTTTGCTCAAATCTAAAGGTAGGATTGCAAAATTGATATTAAATGATATCTTAGTTTCGTGTCTATATCATATCGCTGTTATCAATGAATTCAGCATCAATAGTCAATACCTTCATAAATATTGTTAAGAAATCTTAATCAAAGCACTGAAAGCACTGATTTTTTTGTGGTGACTGTATTAAAGTGGTTCACGTATTAGAACGTTTGAAGACGATGTTTATTGTGCAGTTTTGGTCTGTTGAATAAAGAAATAATATAATAAGACTAAAGAGATTTTGCTTTTACTGAAATAAAATTATGCAGGAATATGATTTTGTAATTTAGATTTTACGCTGTATATCATTACTTTTTAAAAGGTTATGTTCGGGTACTATGTATTTGTAATATTATTTTTCTGTTGGCTATAAGTAGTATATTTGATGCCAAATAAAGAATATGTTATGTTATGTTATATTCGGCGGCCGACTAATTTTACCAACTTTCCTGGGCATGTTAATCGGTTTAACTTCTACAAAGCTATCCTAACTTACAAGTTTGTTCATATAAACACAGGCAAGTCTTCGACCAAAGCGAAAAATACATGTACATTGACATGTCAGTTCAATATAAAATGACCATAAAAATATTACTGCAGTATATCCAACTTGATATAATAGTGAGTTAATATATACATGTAGTATCATACATTCATATGATACTCAAGTAATCTGTTAGCTGTAAAGCATAAGGATAGTGCCTCAGCTTTGATTTGACACTAATTATATTATTCTAGCGTAATGTTTGTCCAAGTTATTAATGATTTTACAAACACCGATCATTTTGCTGAAAACCAAGAGGTTGCCATGGAAACTGTGACATTTCAGGTAGTGCGCTAGAGTTTATTTTGAGAATAATGCGGGTTCTGATTCAGTGGACCCTAAGGAACAATTTAGCATAGGTAGCAAAAAGTCTAGAGGGGGGTGCACGGTGGACCCCTCTGGCCCCTGTACTACATGTGTTTTATCCATTTCTATATACCGTAAAGAATTTTCATTGCACAAACAGCTATGGTAGAGCAAATTGTATTGGTAGAAATATAGGTCAAAAGTTGGCTTAGACAGCAGCTGCGCCTAAAAACACTCTGATGGCACTTTTACCACACAATTAAATGAATAAAATACAGCTCTTCAATCTATGAAGGATCATAGTTTCATAGCACAGACCAAAAATGTGACTTATTTATCTAAGTATCAAAAATGATACAAAAATTACAACTTAAACAGGTTTTTTGATCCGCTGAAACAGAATCAAAAATAGTCAACTTAACTCTTACCGCAAGTGTTTCAGTCTAGGGTTTGAGTTTGTTGGGTTTAACGCTGTAGCAACACATTGTATAGGTCAAATAACGGCCGTCAGTCAACCTACTCATTTAACTTAACTGTTAACCAACTACTAAGCACATACTTTCATTAGGACTGACAACTGCCCTACATGATTAAGAATCATAGGTAGGAGGGAATAAACCGTAGAAATATTTTCATGACCAAGCTCCACGAAAGTATCCTCCGCTTGGGAATCCGACCCCTCGATCAGTAAACTTGCATGCTACCAACTGAGCTAGCCGGGCAGCTCAGTCAAGGTTGAGAGTTACAAGTATCTATTTCTTTTATAACTTGATTATATTGTTTTACTGACATGTTTGTCTTTGATTGGGGTTGATAGGTTATATTAAAGAAAAGAATTGTAATGACTTTTCTCTAGATCTGTCAATTCAAACTTGTGCGAGTTGCATTTGATACTGCATTTGATACTTTCGATCTTCCATCAATCCATAGCATGCATGTTTGTTAAGTGCAATCAACTCTTAACAACTTCTTTTTTCCAGTGGAAAACACAAAACCCAAGAAAACAAGAAAGAAAAAAAGAAAAGCCAAGAAAAATTCTGATGATAACCAAAAATTATTAACAATGGAACAAGAAAACCGATTAAAGTCTGAAATGATTGCGTTTTATGAAGGCATTGCTCCTCTAACTGAAATTAACACAGAAAAAGTAAAACAAACAATGACTGTCAACATGCAACAAGAGCAGCCATCAACAACAGCCGCTAAAACACAAGAAAATCCATCAACACAACCAATAACGGCTCTCAAAATTAAACAAGAGGTGTTGTCAATGATAGATGTCAACCAACAACAATTAAAGCCATCAACATCTGATGTCAATACTAAACCTGTTACACCCATCAACTCACAACTGCCTACAACAACAGATGTACCCTTGCAACATCTACAACAGTCAACAACAAAAGCTCTCAATATTAAACAAGAAATGTTGTCAATGATAGATGTCAATCAACAACAATTAAAGCCAACACCATCTGATGCCAACACTAGACCTGTAACACCCATCAACTCACAACAACAACAACAGCCTACAACAACAGAAGTCCCCTCGCAACAACAACAGCCTACAACAACAGATGTCCCCTCGCAACAACAACAACAGCCTACAACAACAGAAGTCCCCTGGCAACAACAACAGCCTACAACAACAGATGTCCCCTCACAACAACAACAACAACCTACAACAACAGATGTCCCCTCGCAACAACAACAACAACAGCCTACAACAACAGATGTCCCCTCGCAACAACAACAACAACAGCCTACAACAAGAGCTGTCAACCTACAACCATCAACAACAACTGTCAACTTGCAACAGTCAACAAAAGCTGTCAACCATCAGCCATCAACAACATATGTCAACCTACAACAGCCAACAACAAAAGCTGTCACCCTACAGAAGTCAACAACTAAAGCAGTCAACCTACAACCATCAACAACTGTCAACTCACAACTACAACACACAGCCAAAGATGTTGACACACGACAAGTTAAGCTGTTGACATCAGCTACCAACACACAACAGCAGTTTAGTGATATCAATCACCATAGCAACCCACTAGCTTCTACTAATAAATCACCACCTGAAGATTCATACAATGATGTTATTTTCATGGGGATAACCAGAGCAAAAAGAAAGCCATCATTCTCTTGTAACTTATCAGTCAAAGAAGAGAACTCAAATTTCTTAACAACTTCTGAGAACCCAATAGTGATAGATGACAATAATGATCCATGGCATCTCTATAGCAATGAACCATCTACTAGTATGAATAACAGTCTTTCATCGGACCCCTATTCTGATGATGTCATATTTATGGGAATGGAAATGACTGATAGGAAACCAATATTTCCATTTAACTTCACCATTAAAACTGAGAGTAAAGACTTCTTCAACAACTTGACATTAGATGATTGTGATGAACCTATTGTAATCACTGATGATATTATATACAAAGTTGATGAAAATAACAATGATGGCAAAATATACGATGACCAGAATCAAAGAAAGATGGAAACACTTGAGGACACAACAAGTATCAGAAATACAGGATCCAACCATCCAGATACAGTAACCACTTTACAAGATGAACCTGCCGGTATACCAAGAATTGTAAATGAAGCAACCAGTACCATGGCAACAGAATCAGTGAGTTTAAAAGATAAACATGAACCTGCACCTGAAAGAAATCAAACCAGTCTAGAATTTAAAGAAAATCAGTTGAGTCTACAAACAAAAGGAAACAAACGAAGCAAAAGTCCATCAGAGAAGCAAAACAATCAACAAATAGAAAAAAAAAACACAAAAAAAATCAAAACCAATGTTGAAAATCAGTCGGTTGAAAAAACTAAACAGAAGAAAAAGGTTGCAACAAGAAAGTCTAGATGTGACCAAGATTACAAGAAAAATGGTGATGAAAAAACAAAGGTTACCCAAGTAAACCAAACAACACAGACAATGAATACTAGATATGAATTTACACATTTGAGAAGAGTTGTGAGAATATATAGAAATGGCCGTGAGCTCTATCTAAAATATGTGATTAATTTTAGATATCATAAAGAGTTTATTATACTCTTCATCAAAGAAAGTTCCTGCATTCGTCTGTTTTCTAAGGAGTATGAGCTAAGTAATTTTCTCCAATCTTTCTATGATATTACAGTAGCTCCTACGTGTAACCCTCCATACTGGATCATCAAATTGATGCAATATTATATGTGGAAAATCATACATAAAGTCAATGATCAACAAAGTTTTATAAGAAGAGTCCAGTTTCTGCCTAGAATCGTTCTGTACAGTGGTTACTTCATATGTAAAGCAAGAGAAAAGTCACAACAATACGCATGGATGATAATGCAGAACAGCTGCGATCCTGAAGATTTCAAGGTCTACATCTCATCAGACCCAAGCTATTCCTACCTTGAAGGTATATTCTACAAAAATAAAGATACAGTGCTTAATATCTACCGAAATAAACTGTTAGATATGGAAAAACGTTTCATTGCTCAATTTATAAATGAAACAAGTCTACTCATTGAAGCTAATTAACAGTCATAGGTGAGTGTAAGATTTGACCCATTGAATTGAATCAAACACAGAGTAAACCATGAACTTTGGTTAACTGTGTTAATTAACCAGAGGACGCAACATCACACAGATGCACCGAGTAATTAATTCAGTGACACTAACTCATCTATCAACAATGTGTATCTCATATTGCACATTTTTCAAGTACCTTGTAGGAAATATTTTTCTTTCATGCACACTGGTTCTGCATAATTTTATAAATGTGTACCTTGTGTCGGTGTCAATGTCTTATAGATGACATTTAACTAGTTTATATTAGTGGATTAATATGTTGTTTTATGCACTCTAGTCTGATCTATGAAATGTTGCCGGATGTAAACGAACATCAAAGAAATAGAAGCCAAGTGCTTTAGCTAAGATTTATAAATGTTTTGGGTTTTTTTGTAAAAAAATGTGTTAAAACACATGTTTTTACGATAAGTTCTTGTTTAAACAAAGGTTGATGGTCACACAATTTTTGTTATTTGTAAAGTTCTTTTGTTTACGTAAAACACTTTTAAAAAATTTGTTAAAATCAATATTTTGGTAAATGTTCTTGTTTAAAACATGGTTGATGGTCAACCCAATGTTGTCAAGTTCATGATGCTGTAAAATACTTTCCAATTTTTGTTGTATAGTTTATGCCTAATGTTTGGTAATGATGAATTTCCAGTGCCTTAATGTTAAATAATGTTCCATTTTTTTTGGTGTATAAAGATAATTCTCCATGTTTAGTTGTAACATACTTTTCAATAGGCCAGTTTCCTAAACATATCGCTAGCTAGAGCTATGTCCTCGGGTACCCTTCTTACACCTAAAGTTCTAAGCATGTGATATTAAATTGAGGGTACCAGGGGACAAAGCGCTAGCTAGCGATAAGCTTAAGAAACTGGTCAAATGTTTCTTTTTTCAAATGTTTTGTTGTTAAAAAAAACTTACCGAATGTTTTGGGTAATTTTTCTTTTAGCGTTTTGTTGTAAATATTTAGACAATTACTTGATAAGATGTAGCTTTTTGAACATGCACTTTGTTCCACACATTATGTTTATTTGAAACTTTTTCATACATATTTCTTTTTCAAGTGTAAAACACAATACTTTGATTAAAAGTTCTAGTTTATCATGTCTTTTAATTATTTATAGTAGCCTTAAGTCAGCAATAACTATAATAATGGTTTAAAAGTGAAGCACACATAGCTTGATTATATTAACCCAAGACAATTTTAAATAACACACTATCATAACAATACCGTGACTTGTAGATTTAAAGCATGTATAGTGTGACAATATAAACCTGAGCTTGAACTACCTAATTATAATAATTACACACTTCACTTACATTAAATCGTGAGTTTCCGTATGCAAGTGTACGGATGTGCAAGTGTTTATAACAACCTATGTGACCATAAATCAATTTTGTAAAAGTGATATGTTATTGTATTTATAATTTTGAACACATAAGTTTTGGGGGAAACACGCAAGTCTGCAATATTGTGGCACAGTTTCAAAGTATTTATTCTTGTGAAAACAAAATTAATTGTTCAGAATGTGTATTTTGCCGAAAACTTCAGATAAAGCGTGATTTACAAACAAAGACAAAAATAGACTGTAAATACCGAGTTTAATACATTTTTGCATAAAGGTCAAGCTCAGGTTACAATTGTCGGACTACACCCACTTAAGATGGAAGTTTTATTCATTTTGAACAGAGAAAAAACATGAATTATTTTGTGGGATATTAGATCTTTTCCAGTTAGTAGTATAGAAAAAGAATTCAAAAGAAACCTAGAATATGTTTACATTTGTCGCTGAGATTCAGTGTTCAACAACAAAATGTCATTGTTCTAATTTATTCAACTGTCAGTGGTACATACATTAACTTCTCTGATTTAAATACTCGCAACAGATTTTTTATACTCATGATAAAATATATTTAAATCAGCGCATATAATGTATGCGCCACTGACAATTGAATAAAATTGAAAAATAGCTAATAGGGGTGTAACGGTTAACCGATATACCGGTTAATATTGCAATACGACTTCTGGCGGTTTTTAACCAGTTCGTTTTTCTCTGAACCCGTTTTTCTAGTTATGTTCCATACTGATTGTTTGAGTCTGAAATTTAAATGTTTGAATTAATGTTAAAATGTGTTCGGAAACTTGAAATATTTTTCGTAAAGTGTGAGAATAATTATCTTTGAAAGTTCATTCAAAACCTCTTTTCTAACTTATTCAAACATTTGCGTAATACGTATAGATCATTTGAAAATACAAATATCTATGTACAATGTTGATAAAAAATAAGACAATGCATGTGCATTAATTCATGCTATGCATGTATTCGCAAAGAACAATATGTATTGCAATATATTGCAATACAGGTTTCATGTATAGCAATATACTGCAATACGGTTTTTACCGTATTGTTACACCCCTAATAGCTAAGACAAGATAATTTCAAGACCCTTATGGTCCCCTGAGGAAAGTGATAGGCTTTTATCATCAGTCACATGACTTGAGGTACATAACCTACAAAAGTTGTAGTACTCAATTTACCTTCTTAATTTGAGCAAGACGTTCATCATCTTCCATAAAGAATGTAAGATATTGATAGGAGACATCAACATCACAGTTACCTCCCTTCTCCCGATGCTCTTCAGTTGTAGTACCACCTCCAGAGAATGCATACTTGTTGACCTATAACAGAACAATATTTCATACAAATTTTGTATGTAGAAGCAGTGGTCCAGTGAAAGGATGCGGGCATAGGGATCGAGAATTCCCGGGTTCGAACCCCATTAGGGGCACTGCTAATTTCCCTGAGCAAGAAATTTACAAACAGTTGTTCCATTCCATTCAGGTGTAAATTGGAACTGTAATGAATTATCAGCCTAGAGGTGATTTCAATAATCCGGATTTATCATACAAAACTGTAAAGTTGGCTAAACATGTCTAGGGAAGCAGACTTTAAACTGATAAATATTCAGGGGTGTTGGATAAAAATTTTATAATCATAATGATCAGTTTTTAGCAGCTTTTACGAAGGAAAATAATCCTTTTTTTATGTTCCAAAAATCTTAAACTTCAGGATCAGTTCAGAAAACTTATACCAATAAACATTTCAAGATTTTGACAACTGCTCTTGAAAATTCTTAAATTCGTGAATTGCTTGTAAGAAAGCTTTTATTTGTAAATTCTTATTAAAGAGGTCAAGACATAAGATCTTGGACCTAAGTTTTAAGCTTAAGCTTATCAATAAGACTTGTTAAGTAAAACTCCAATAGTAACAAACAAGAGCTGTCAGAGGAGACAGCATGCTCGACTTAGTAAGTGTTTGTCACAGGAGATGTGGTTGATGATAAGGAACATACATATTTTAAAATTTGAAAATATAACCTTAACAAATTCAAAGAAAAAAAAAAGAAATAAATAGAAAACTATAAGTTCAAGGGGGATAACTCTGAAAAAATGTATAAGGAGTTATGAATCTTGTCACATGAGATGTGGTTGATAATAAGGAACATATATCTAAAGTTTGAAGTCAATACCTGAAGAAATAAAACAGTTGCAGTAAAAACAAACATTTTTTAAAGAAAACTCTAATTTCAAGGGGAGATAATTCTGAAAAAAATATATTTGGAGTTATGAACCTTGTCACATGAGATGTGGTTGATAATAAGGAACATATATTTAAAGTCAATACCTAAAGAAATAAAACAGTTGCAGTAAAAACAAATATTTATTAAAGAAAACTATAAGTTCAAGGGGGATAACTTTGAAAATAATGTATATGGAGTTATGAACCTTGTCACATGAGATGTGGTTGATAATAAGGAACATATATTTAAAGTTTGAAATAAATACCTAAAGAAATAAAACAGTTGCAGTAAAAACAAACATTTTTTAAAGAAAACTCTAAGTTCAAGGGGAGATAATTCTGAAAAAAATGCATTCAGAGTTATGGACCATGTCACATGAGATGTGGTTGATAGAAAGGAACATATATTTAAAGTTTGAAGTTAATATCTTAAGAAATAACAAAGATACAGAAGAAAGTATTTTACTGCACAAAAACTTTAATCTGTGCACAAAAACTTCAATCAGTTCAAGGGGAGATAATTCTTCAAAAAATGTGTTTGGAGTTATGGACCTTGTCACATGAGATGTGGTTGATAGTAAGGAACATATATTTAAAGTTTGAAGTTAATATCTTAAGAAATAACAAAGATATAGAAGAAAATATTTTACTGCACAAAAACTTTAATCAGAAGTGTGGACGCGGACGCGGACGCCGACGCTGGGGCGAGTAGGAGAGCTCTACATTACTTCGTAAAGTCGAGCTAAAAATCAATGCACGGTGAAATTTACTAAAGACTTTTACAGATCCCTGGCTTAGCTCAAAACGGTCGTACGTCAAGTTAAAATTAGAGTGAGTTATGACCATTTTGCGCTAAGCCCGAAAGATATATCCAGTCCAGATGACCAGATTTTAGGGACAATAATTTATTGTAAAAGTTTCATCAGGATATTTTATTACTTATTTATCAATAAATCAATAGGACAATCACCTTAGTTTTGATTTGTTTGTCTGTATCAGTCAAGAATATAGAAGAGTTGGGATCACTTGCACTCATCTTACTTTGTGCCCCTTGTAAAGCTGGGAAAAATGTTGAATGTAGAAGAGCTGGTTTTAAACATCCCATTCTTGGGGCAACGTCTCTTGTCATTCTAAAGTAAGGGTCCTACACAAATATACAAGTAAAATGTCAGAAATAATTAAATATCAATTAGGACTTTGATGATATACTCTTACTTAAATCTACCTTCAACATTATAGTCAAAATTATGATGCACATTTTAAAGTTCTTTGACAGTCTACTAAATTATGATATGAAAGTGGTTGTTCAAACAGATCATTTTAAGACCAAGAACTATATCTCATTTGCCAAATTTTGGTTGCCCCCCAAAAAACTGTAGGTTGCCCAAACTAAAAAGTGGTTGTCCTGGGCAACCAGACACCTACCAATTTTGTAGACCGTTTAAATAACATAGACTGTAAAAAACATTCATGTGTTCCTGTATTAGAATCCTGCAAGTTAGACGAGTGAGCTAGGAATCAATCAAAGGGAGTAATTCTTATCTGTCCAAAATGAAATAACACATCACCTTAAATTTTCTCAGCACCAGTCAAATTTATAATGTTATATAGTAATGGGCAGCTTGATCAACTAGCCTGACTAAATTATGAAATCAGTAATTTCTCAAGCCAAATCCAGCTTCAGCCTAGTGGATAAAAGCTATGGCAGCTTCTTGAGTACCACACTGTGAGTTATAGCAAGCAAAGAACATGCCAATCTCCGTAAACAGAGATCCTGTTCTACTCGCGTTGTCGTACTGGATCTCTACTTAGTCAATGCAGGGTCACGTCGAGATGAACTTTGTGTCGGCCAATCAATGCGTAGCTTTCATCTAGACGAAAACACTATTAATCACATTTTGATTTCGTAATTTCTATTTTTAGACCAAGGTTTGCATGCAAATTTAACAGCGGTATTATTCAGTCTGCGATTGGGTGGCTCATTTCAAATTGCGTGACGTCACGTAGATGATGTAAACAAGTTACGTATCATAACAATTTCGTCATGAATAGTATGATGAGAAAAGGTCACCTGAACGTGACCTTCGTTTGGAAAAATCCAGATCTAATTTAGCGAGTAGGCGAGCGGTAAAATTTTAGATCGGGTTTTCATCAGATTTAGAAAATGCATACACTATTTAGATTAACTTTTAAAGAGTAAAATGTGACAATAATGGTCATGGGTCATATACCTGATCTATTGCACAAGGGATCAAACATGGTACATCTTTTTTACCATTAAATATATGAGGAAATGATGAACTAAAACTAGGAGCTGCTTGTATGGCAGGAAAACTTATCTTTCCTATACAATCACTGTCACCAAAACCAAATATTCCTTTCACTTGATTAAATGTTACCATTTTTTGAACTCTTAACATGTTCTTGTAAAAATCTGGACACGTTCTGGAACATAGAGCAAAATGATCATGACATATAACTTTATGCATAGATGAGAACACAACATGAATATTATGAATAATGCTTCCTGATTCATAATTATAACAGTCTTTGAAATGAACTTTTTGATTAACATCAATAATGTTTTACTTGCTCATTGGGCAATCAGGAAAGGTTTTTTGTTGCCTATATCTAATTTCAAAATCTAGGGTGAGGGGTGAGTGCTATCTTCAAAGACTGTTATAATAAATTTTAAAATGCAAAAAATATGTAAAAATAGGTTTTGATAAAAAACCAAAGGTTGGTATGTGTTTATAAATGACAGCATTTCCATTAAATGATATGAATTTGAATTGTTTGTTTGTTTGATACTAAGGGTTATTTACCAATCATTATTTGACTACCAATTCTCATGGTTTACTATTGAGTAGAATTATTCATTTTTATTGTGTGATACATAGGTAAATTACCGAGGAATTAGACAGCTGATTACTATACTTTACAATTGACCTATAAAGATAAAAATAATAAAAGCCCAGAACATGCAACATGGTTAAGCCGCCCAACTAGCTCAGTTGGTAACACACAAGTCTACTTATCCAGGGTTGTGGGTTTGATTCCAGGACAGGGCATTATACTTTCATGATCTTGGTCACAAATTTTTTCTATGGCAATTCTCCTTCCTTCCAAGAATTTTTAATCATGTAGAGCAGTTGTCAGTCTCGGACAAAAGCATGCTGCATGCACCTAGTAGTTGGTTAACAGCTTGATCCAGAGATTTAGCCTTTCCAGGAAAAGTGAGTAGGTCGACTGACCGCTGTTATATGACCTATACAATGTGTTGCTACAGCATTAAACAGAAAAAACAAAATCTACATGTTTAAAACTATGGTCTTACCCAATGTATTGTAAATCGCTAAATATAAAAGTTTTATTAACATCAAAACCAAGAGCTATAATATCTTTAGTATTTTGTGCAGCAAGTCTCTGAGCTTCCTCTAATGTTAAATCTTTCCATAGAAATTTCTCATCATCAGTTAATTGTATAACTAAAGGTACATCAAATGTTTCTTGTAACCATCTGAAATAGAGATATATACTTGTCAGTATTGAAACAAGAGCTGTTCAAGTTGCTTGTTTATTAACTTCTAAATATAAAATACCAAGACTAACAGTTCTTCATAGGGGTGTAACAATACGGTAAAAACCGTATTGCAATATATTACAATACACGAAACCCGTATTGCAATATATTGCAATACATATTGTTCATTGCGCATACATGCATAGAATAAATTAATGCACATGCATCGTCTTAATTTTATCAACATTATACATAGATATATGTATTTTCAAATGATATACACGTATTACGCAAATGTTTGAATAAGTTAGAAAAAAAGGTTTTGAATGGACTTTCAAAGATAATTATTCTCTCACATTACGAAAAATATTTCAAGTTACCGAACACATTTTAACATTAATTCAAACATCTAAATTTCAGACTCTGATTAAAACAATCAGTATGGAACATAACTAGAAAAACCGGTTCAGAGAAAACGAACCGGTTAAAAACCGTCAGAAGTCGTATTGCAATATTAACCGGTATATCGGTTAACCGTTACACCCCTAGTTTTTCATAAGATAGATGTACAGTATAACCTTTGCAGAGTGACCCTTTGCAGAACAAATCCTCTGCACAACAACAACTTTTGATAACTTTTGATATTTACCATAGGTGTAATTTTAATTGAATTTAACCTCTGCAGAGCAACAACCTCCAAACAGCAACACACTTCAGTCCCTCCCATTGAGTGTTGTTCAAGAGAGTTTGTACAGTAGTATGTAACAAAGGACATCAGGGAAACACATTTAAATTTCTATGAGCTATTGAAATACATGTATAAATCACTTAGAAGAGCGGCAACGCATATAGGCAATGTATTTCAATATGATATAAGTTACAACAGTTTCTCATTTAGTTCATATTAATTGCAAAAATTTTAGAAGCACTATTTTGCTGACTTTTAAAGAAGATTTCAAGTACTAAGAAAGTAATATGAAAAAATAAACATCAATATGAATTTTCTTACTTTGTAAATATAAATGGAATTAAATGACCAAGATGCATAGCCTCAGATGATGGTCCCCTTCCTGTATATAAGAAAAATGGCTTCTTTTGTTCATATAAATTCAATATCTGGTGCATATCTCTGAAATACAGAACAGTTGATAGTAAAAAATACAAGCTGTGAGGTCAATGGATGTACAAAACAGTTTGCCATTCAACATGGTGGCTTTTGTTTAGAGGTAAAAAAGAAACTCTGAATTATAAAGGAAGTGAAGATATAATCACTGCACTTCAATTGATTGTTCTAAAAGTCTGAGGTTTTAGATAAGTTAAAATTAAAATGATGTGTATTTCTGAACAGCATAATTTTCTCTATTTTTTCCCTATATTTGCCAAGAAGGGACCAACAATTCACAGTAAATGTAAACCAGTTATGATAGACATCTAAATCAATTATTATTGTATGCTAAAAATATAGGGGACTATTAAAAAATACAGTAATTTTAACATGTTCATATCAACAAATTTGTCTGTTTCAGCAAAGGAATTTCACACTACGGCAAATTTTATACAAGAATAGAACAGAAGACAACTATTATTAAATAGACTACTACCTGTGTGAGAAGAAGATACCTCTACGTAGCAAATGATGGACGGGTTTACCAGTAACTTTTTCCATTCTTTGAATCAATTCATCATCCACTTTCTGACTACCAAATCTTTCTACAAAGACAAAACAAATAAATTTATAAGTATTGCAGATAGCATTGATGTAATAAAAAATAAAATTTATTCAAGACAAGATTCCCATAAGGAGTTTGAGGCATAAGTTATCCAAGTAATCATTTATTTTATGCCACATTATTTTCATAAAGTATGATATACATCCAAAATTCACATAGACTGAGGCATGTATTACTTCCCTTGATCGAAATGAACAAAGCATGTAATAACAAGACTTTTAAAAAAGGCAATGTCATAATATGTCATAATGTGATTATTTATCCACAGTGTTCCCAATTCGTACATTTGTATGTACCACACCAGAGGCAGTACAATATCAATCTGGCTATAGATACAAAGCCAAATGATTTTCAAGAAATGAATTATATTTATATGATCATCATTGATCAATGTTTTGTTTGATACGAAAACCATCAATCTGATATATCTATTAAACCTACATTTGATATAATTATATCACATATGGTCCAGTACTGACTTTCGAGTCCACACAAGTTTCATTCATCTTATCAACTTTATAGTAGCTTTCACCATGAGACAAAGCAGACCATGGCAAAGCGGACCATACTTCGGACCCTCCTGACTCCCCCATAGTTTGCCTACGCCCCTTGTCCGACACCAAGGAAATAATGATGATGTCACTGCAATGCATGCAAATGAAAGTTGAACATATGACCCATTCATAAACAAAAACCTTAAGAACAAATGTAGTAAAATAATTTAAATGAGGTTGGGTCCTGATCAGAAAATTATTTTGAACATACTTATCAATTTTCCATAATCAATTCCAGTAGCAGATTTGCTGGCTACATTCCATGGATCAACAAAATCATCATCTTCTTCAACTGACATAGTGGACACCTCTTCCACTGGCGCTCCAGTTGATGGTTCCCCTGACATCTCTATCTGTAATATCGAGTAAAACAACGATGGTTTAAATAATTAATCAGATCTGATGCAACTGTGGTAAATTATTCTCTAGTTTCGTTTAGATTCCCATATGTTGACATGACATGCGTTTGCAACATACGCCGGTTATGTGAAAGTTTCTGATTGGATAATTGCAATGAACAAATGTTACGCAAATTCTGATTGGCTGTTGAATCCAAGATGTCTGCGCCCATGGAAAGGTAACAAAATTATGGCATGCAAATACGGTCATCACTTTTTTCGTGCATTTGGTAAACACTGGCGATTAGTAAACGCTAAAAATGATAATAATCGACTGACTACAGTTAGGCAATTGTCTTCCACTAACTGTCATTTGAAATCTTCGCCTGGTAATTCCACAGATAATGACTTTGACCTTGATTTCTTTGGAGTAGAATCAATTGAGAACTGTAAAAGTGATGATAAACATATTTCACCTGCTGAAAGACGCTGGTTAAACTCCCTTGTCAGAGATCATGTGGAACCAAAGAAAGGCCAAGTACAAGTGAGATCAAAATTTGGTTATGTATATGAGGACAATGGCCAAGAAAAGAGAAGTGAGACTGAGAGAAGATCTGATGGCAGAAGTTCAAGTAGTAACAGTGGTCATAATGTCAACAGTGATGCGCTTGAGTCTAGACCTTCTTCCCAATTTATTGATTACAATTTTCAAAAAATTCCTCCAACTTTCCCTCCTCAACAAAACAGGAAACCGTTTCTAACTGAACATGAAAAAACGAAGAATGACACTATGAATCCCGACTGGGAAAAGCCAAATGCTACCAATGAAATGTCTGAAATTGATAATCAGTATTTCCCATATGTAACTGAGGATAGACATAAACCTGATCAAAGTGTTACTTTTAAGTCAGCGCCATCTGAAAAGCACTTGTCATTTATTGATGAACAATATTTTGAAAATGTTCAAAGTCAGCAAAATGGAAATCTAGACTCTGTAGAAAAACTTGATACAAGAAATGAAATGTCATTTTTAGATGAGCAGTACATAGGTCACAATAACAGATCTGAAATGAAAGAGTTTACCAAACAATCGGAAGAAGAATTAAATGATAAAACATCATTTTTTGATGAGCAATACTTTAATCAGCATATAAACTCATCCAGTAAATTTAATAGAATGGAAACCACTACTGAAACAGCTTATTTAGATGCACAATATGTAGAGAACCATGAAATTGAGCAAGGAGACAGAAGAACAAAGCATCAACAGCCAAGAACCAAAGAATTGAGACATTCTCATACCAAGGAATTGAGACATTCTCAGACTTATGATTATGACTCTGCAGACCCTGAATCAGACAAAGCTGATATAAGCAATGAAATATTTGGAAATACAAGAAAAAGTCATTTGAACAGGAATCATGAAACTGATATGAGTTCTGAAGATACTAAACCAGAAAGTGCATTTGACCTGGCAATGAAAATCCGAAAACAGTATGAGGCTAAATCTGGTATCAATCTTGTTGGTAAATTTGATCCTAAGCAATATGATAGTAAAGGATTCAGAATTCTGAGAAATCAAGTTCCTCATTTACAGTCTGCTCCATCTACTGATATAATTCGTGTTTTAAGAAAAAGTATAATTTATGACGATAATGACATTATAGCTATAACTAAACCATATAATTTACCATCACATGGTGGTCCTGGTGTTGTTCATAGTGTGGAGAGTTTAGCTGATAAGATTATACCAAATGAGAACTTGTTTCCAGTACATAAGTTGGGTAAGGAAACCACTGGGGTGATGCTTCTTGCCAAAAATGAAGAGTTAGCTGATAGACTTAGTATGTTCATTGAAAGTGGAAGAGCTAGAAAGAGGTATTTGACAATAACCAAGAATATACCAGAGTTGCCAACTGGTGAAATAGACATTCCAATAGCAGAAGGAAAGGCTGGGGACAGAACAAGGATGTGTCTTAAGCCATATATCTCTCCAGAGCTAAGTCCAGTTTATAAATCTCGTGTAAATCGTGAAAAGGCTATTACAAGGTACAGAATGTTGGATACAGGTCCTAAATGTGCTCTTCTGGAATGTATGCCATTGACTAGTAGGAAGCATCAGATTAGAGTTCACTTAGCCTTTGGATTAAATTGTCCTATACTTGGAGACCATAAGTATGCCCATACAAACACAATTGCACCAATGAAACTTCATCCTGAGATGTTGAAGTTGTTAAGAGTTCAACAAAGTAAAGTGAGATATATTGCCATGCATCTACATTATCGCTCTATTGTGTTTCCTGAATTTTTTAATGGAAGAAACTTGTACATTTCTGCTCCTCTGCCACCTCACTTCTTAAGAAATTTACAAGATTTAAAAATGAAATTACCTAGAAATACATAGATTTAACTCCCTTGTTATTATTTTACAATGTTTTTTTTTGTATTTTTTATTCTTTAATAACCGAGATTGTGTGAGACTTAATTTCCTATCTTCATATTCTTCAGAAATGTTTGAGACAAAGGACCAAGAAACACTGATTTCTTCTCATGTTTAGTTACTTTAAAATATTGTGATGCTAAAGGAATAAGTTATAGGAAAATTGAAAATAAAGAGAAAAATGGATGCTATTTTAGGATATGCTTCATCAAGTGATGATTCTGATTGCAGTGAACCTGAAGTAGCCTCCACTGTGTGTCTTCAACCTTCTGGATATAAGTGTGACTTCTTAGGATTAGAAACTGAGAAGGAAAAAAGCTCAGAAAACCTCTCAGCTGGTAATACAATTGTTACTAATGTCAGTACAGGTAATTGTAAAGTTTGTGTAGAAATACCTGATTCTTCATTCTGGAGTGATTTAAAAGAAACAGATATTCACAAATTTCAAAATATGAGAAAAACAAATGCTTCTGTGGATCATTCAAAAATGAAAAATCCTTCCTATAAAAATAAAAGTCGTTTTAATCCTATTGGTGATAAAGAAAAGAGAACAATTAGATCTCCAACTTCGAGTAGTAATAGTAATAAACATCACGAGATAACACAAAATACATCTGGATCACTAACTGAAAGAAAACTGTTTTTTGTTCATTCCAAAGTTCAACCTTTGTTACATTTAAAAAGTAAACTCAGTAAAATTCCCCATTCTCGGGAATGGACTAATCCTGGGCATGCTGGTGCTACTAATAGATTGAAATGGAATATTCCAAACTATAGTCATATATTAGCATCATGTTCAATGGACTCTACCATTAAGCTATGGAATATATGGACACAGTTAGATTCATGTGTGCAGATAATACATGCACATAGTAAAGCTGTTAAAGATATAGAATGGAGTAGTGATGGTAGACAGATACTTTCTTCAAGTTATGATAGATCTTCATGTATCACAGATGTTGAGAGAGGTTTGTACATCTTTATGTATTCTTAAATGTTACCACCCCTTTTATGTTTATTTCTAAATATTATGTGCACTATCATATCTAGTAAACTTTCAGAAGTTTGTTATTTAATTTTGATGCTTTGTTTGAAGTCCATAAGAAGCAGGCATGGTCAAGCAGTTACAACATTGTACTGGTAATCATTGGCTAGCCAGCTCTTAGATAAAATCCCATCCAAAACCTACCTCGTTGTTTCCTTAAGCAAGAAACTATCCTTCTAGCTCATACTGAGGAACTAAGAAGTGTACTCAAAAGTGATTAATCCAAGTTGTAATACTTTCCTTTCGCAATGGAGCTAAGATAGATTAGTATAAACTAAAGTTCATGCTTTCTGAGTTTTGAGTTCTTATTAGTGTATGGAAAGTGTGTAATAAGTTTCCCACATTTGAGATTTTTTGAAGGACTACATAGTGACAACAACTAGATGTCATTACAGTCATGATAAATATCATGTATGTACATTGTATCATATAACATGGTCAAATTTTCAGCTCATGCGGCTTTAGACCCCTTCAGTACACTAGATTCAAAATAGTAACTGAAACAGTGCTTGACTTGGTTGGATCAGTCAATGTATTACCGTCTTGTAACTACATGGCCTGTTTTAAAACGCCATTGCCTTGCTTTAAGGTAGTTGAATATAAGACAGATGACAAAAGAGTATTCTATATACATCAACTTTATGAAAGTTTTGTTTTGAATTAAACTTGTGTGTTTATGTTTATAAAATAATATGACTGTTTTTATATTTTATCTTCATTGTCTTTTATACTTTATAGGTACTGTTATAACAAGATTTCCACACTCTAGCTATGTAACTTGTTGTAAATATCATCCTGTAAATCAACATATTTCTATCACTGGAAGTCACAATCAAATACAAACTTGGGATCATAGATCACCTACTAAACCAACCAAGATATTTACATATAAAGACAAAATTGGTCAGGTATGTAAAAATTGTAATCTTTAGCTATTTATGAATGCTTGAATTAAAGTTAACTTCGAAATGATTGGGTGTATGATAGGAAGAAATGTGGTTTCAAGTCTGCTTCCATATACATGTACATGTACATGTTCAACCGACTTTACAATTTTGTATGATAACCTCCGAGCATTGAATTCACCTTCAAGCAAATGGCTCTCACAATGCCTATCAACACCTGGGTGGAGTAAAGCAACCGAGGTTAATTTCTTGCTCAAGGAATCTTAGTATCATAAGCAAGGGTTAAACAGTCACATGTGTTCAATATCAAACTATAGATGATGTCACCATGTATTGTGAAAACCTGCAGGTCTATGTCAGAATCATTTGTATTACAGGTACAAGATATTGTTTTAACAGAAGATGGTTCCTGTGTATTTAGTTGTTCTGATTTATTAAGCCGGGATTCAGCTGATAGAAATTTAATGTGTTGGGATTATACTACTGGTATTGTACTCTCTAATCAGATGTATCAGGTTAGTACTACATAGTATGTGCATGTATGTATACATCTCTTGTACTTTTTTATAGCTTACCTGAGAATGGTGTTCCTTAGAGTGAGCTTTGGTGACTGGTCATAGTACACTGTATGAGCTCCATCTGTCAGTATTAACAATTTCTTCTAAAAATCACCAAGTGATTTCGAATTTGTAGATCGCAGTAGGTCATACCCTATACATGAGTTGTTGGCCTCGTGGTAGGGTAAGTTAGTACTGGTGATGGAAAAGTGTCCAGGAAACCTATAGTAGGAAGAGCTGACCATCGTATATAAGACCTAAATATGTGTTGAATACGACGTTAAACCCAATTTTAAAAAAAAGTGTATCACTTCAATAATTCTACTGGTTTTCCAGCTCTAATTTTTTGCTAAGGGTAAACGTTTTCATGACTTGTTCTGATATTCATGTTTTTTGGGGACATAGGAAGGGTTCTTTTCATATGAAAAATCTTTTAAAATCACCAATTTATAGAATTTCAGAATTTGACAATTTTTCAACTATGAAGTCAATTATTGCCTAGCTGAAAATATATTTGTTATCTTAATAACAGAGAGTCACAGCTAAACCTTAATATTTGTTACCTTAATAACAGAGAGTCACAGCTAAAGCTTTATATTTGTTACCTTAATAACAGAAAGTCACAGCTAGACCATTTATATTTGTTACCTTAATCACAGAGAGTCACAGCTAGACCATTTATACTAGGACGAAAAAGAAACGCCGGGTACATAAAATATGCAACACATGTCCGGCCGTGTTTCACAAAACAAGAAGGGTCATCGTTAAAAGGGGGTATTTTTTCACATAATCAGCATCGGAAATCGATTGAAACTTCAACAGCTGGTTCCATACGGATGACATTTCATACAAAAATAAATATAATAATCCAATAATACAATTTATCCCTTAAAACAATCATTATAGGTTACCTGGCATTTCTTTTTCGTCCTAGTATATATTTGTTACCTTAATAACAGAGAGTCACAGCTAAACCTTTGTATTTGTTATCTTAATAACAGAGAGTCACAGCTAAACCTTTGTATTTGTTATCTTAATAACAGAGAGTCACAGCTAAACCTTTGTATTTGTTATCTTAATAACAGAGAGTCACAGCTAAACCTTTGTATTTGTTATCTTAATAACAGAGAGTCACAGCTAAACCTTTGTATTTGTTATCTTAATAACAGAGAGTCACAGCTAAACCTTTGTATTTGTTATCTTAATAACAGAGAGTCACAGCTAAACCTTTGTATTTGTTATCTTAATAACAGAGAGTCACAGCTAAACCTTCATATTTGTTACCTTAATAACAGAGAGTCACAGCTAAACCTTCATATTTGTTATCTTAATAACAGAGAGTCACAGCTAAACCTTCATATTTGTTACCTTAATAACAGAGAGTCATAACTAAACCTTTATATTTGTTACCTTAATAACAGAGAGTCACAGCTAAACCTTTATATTTGTTACCTTAATAACAGAGAGTCACAGCTAAACCTTCATATTTGTTACCTTAATAACAGAGAGTCACAGCTAAACCTTCATATTTGTTACCTTAATAACAGAGAGTCACAGCTAAACCTTCATATTTGTTACCTTAATAACAGAGAGTCACAGCTAAACCTTTCGTATGTTTTAATATGTTTCCAGGATACATATAACATTATAAGAATGAAGATACATCCATCAGAACCTCAACTACTAGCTCAGTCTACTGGAAATTATATAGCTTTGTTCTCTCTACAACCTCCATATAAAATGATGAAACATAAGAAATATAGTAGTCACAAGGTAGGTAACTCTAACTTTTTCTTGTTTTTTTTTATTTCTTTATTACCTCCCTTTAACTGTATTTTATTGAAAGGTAATTTTGCTGAATGAATCATTTAAGGTTTACTGCTTGTTAGTTTCGCCAAATGTTTCATTTTAGTGACCAGCACTTGGTTTTTCAAAGGTCTCATGGCATTCAGAAGCAATTCATCTCTTTAATTCTGTAAGTGTAAATCTTTTTCGTTGGGTGTCATGCCATAGCAAGACTTGTATAGGTTATGTATTGCTGTTCAGACAACTTACTCCCCATTCCTTGGTATACTCAATGTTTGCATTTGGAAATTAGCTTTTAACAAGCTAATAGGGGCACACTACTGTCATTGACTGACAACTTGACTTAATGATTTAGATTCAGTGGAAGGAAAGAGAATGGCAGTAGAAGTAATTTCATTATCAAGCTCCACAAAGGTATGCCCTTCCTATGAAATGAACCTACAACCTCTCCATCTGAAAACTTGTGTGCTACCAACTGAGCTAGCCAAGCAGCTTGTAAATGGGGTATTATATGTGGCCATAGCCAATAAGTAAATGTGTGTGTTTCAGAACCGATTTTCAGGTTAAATTATTTTGCTATTAAGCTTTAAAAACTTCACTGTTGTAGGACAGTTTTCATGCCTGCTGTAAATGAATGTACCTTCATATTGTGGCTTTTATTTCAACTCACAAAATGAAAAAATCACTCACATTTTTCTCCAAATTTTAATAGCATACATAGTAACTGTTCATAATGCCATAAAATACAACATAGTACACTTTTTAAACATAGATAAAACAAGGGCTTTATTGTGGGATAGACAAAGAATATCAAACATGTCTTTTCAGTGAATCTTTAATTACTAGTAATACTATCGATCTATCTGGCTGTGAGCCTCAATAGTTTAGCCAGGAATATGTTTGGCTCATGCATTGTAAGGGTTAAGACCTTCGTGTTAAACTGATCATCTTTTGTTTATTTCAGTGCCAGGATTATAACATAGGATTTGATATTTCACCAAATGGACAGATAGTATATAGTGGAAGCGATCACGGTAAAGTGTATTGTTATAACTATACAACTGGTCGTCTAATTAAAACATTAAATACAAACTTACCTGTTGCTATGGATATTGCTTGTCACCCTGTACTACCTTCTACAGTCAGTGTATCCAGCTGGGATGGTTCTGTTGAAGTATGGAGATGACAAAATTGTTTCTATGATTTTTTTGTTACTAACTGATAAAGTCAAGGGCTGGTCCTAAAACTCAAGAATTTTGGGACCTTAGAAAGGCTTAAAAACTGCTAAAGATTGTACATGTTTGGTTAACTTATATCTAGTACCCACCAAAAGTTTGGTGACAAAAGAAATTAACTGCAAATCTTGAATTTTGATGATTGCTTTTCAATTATCATAATTTTTGATATTTAAGTATGGTTTGTGATAAAAAGTTCATCTAATTTGTACAGGAGTGTATGGATTTTCATCCAAATGTTAGCTAATTATTGTATAATTTGCTATCTTGAAACAAAATCATTGAATAGAACTTCACTTACATAAAAAAGACTTTGAGTAACTTCTTTATACAAATGGCGTATTATGATTAAAGGGAGATAACTTGATGAATACTATTGTTTTATTGTTTAACCTTTTACAGTTAATATGTTGTTTAACTTTTTACAGTAAAGTTTTACTTTTTGGACCTTCAAAATAGATGTTTCTTATAACTGATCAGTCTTAATATAGGCACAGGGATTCCTAACCATAACCATTTATACCTATGATATATATTATAGGTATAAATGGTTATCATTAGGAATCCTTGTGAATATAGGGACCTCACCTCAATTGAAGCATTTTAGGCTGAAAAATCATAAAAATGCATGCTGATGTAATTACATAATATAAAATAGTGTACAAGTATTGCTGAGTTTTATACACAAATGGTCTTACTGACCTTGTACGAAGACACTCGGCATCATGGGTAAAACTGTTTATTTACACGAAAACATGTGGCAATGTTTACATTCTAATAATTTCTCCATTCAACTGTGCTGAACAAATAGAGCATGTTGTATATGGCTACTTTATAAAAATTAATTATGCTACCATCTTTACTCATTAAATAAAACATTTTAACGGGTAGTTAAATCTCCACCCTACTGTGTTTACATCTGTCATTCTGTACACAGACATTTGAAATCGAAAGTTAAATACACCGTTTGACTATGCATCTGTACCTTTTGAGATTTAAAAGTACTTAGTAAATATGTATTGATATTCCTGTAGTTATAAGCGATCAGTTATTTTACAATTTAATAATAATTGTATCAAAACAGAAAAAATACTACGATTTTGTCTTCATACACCGCACTATATTCTGTTGCGTACCAATTCGCCAAATACTGTGAATGGTTGTGCGTCTAAGTATATATAGAGGTGATATCTTCACCTTCTATTTATAGAATGAGTATTGCTGTGTACATTAAGTTAGCTTCCTATGATACATGCATTAACTATTAAGTGCTCACTTAAATATCAGAGACAAAGATAAAGCTCTATGTCTACAGTTATATCTAGTATTTTTTATTGCTGATTGTATTGTGTAAATGTTCATGTACAATGTATATAAAATTAGTAAATTTTGATTATGTTTAATTGTTTGAGATGATTGTTTACTTGTAAAATTGAATAAAAGAGTTGAAAATAAAAAATGAAGTTAATTTTGTTTGTTGATTATCCCAATCACTTTGTTAAATATTTGTACTGTGTTTAAATGAGTGATTTGCACAATTACCATTGACTGGCTTTTACGATCAAGTGGTTAATGATGCTTCCTTGAGCCAATCCTTTATTTCAACAATCACCATGAGATGAGATGGACAGTTCAGCTACCCATTGTTCTTGGAATACATCAGTTCTAGAGTCTAGACCAGGGCTCGAATTTAAGCTCGCATACTCGCAAAATGTGAGTGGATTTTGAAAATTGCGAGTAACTTTTATTCTAACTAGCAAAATTTTGCGAGTTGAAATCATTGCAAAAAATGAGGCTCAAGTGGGCATTGAAAAGGTCAGATTGAGCAATGCTTTGATACGATTAAGGATTCTCAGTAAAAACATGTTCAATATTCTTTGTTATCCCACAATAACGCACTTGTTCTAAGTACAATTAAGTATTGTACTAAGTTGCTTTTATATTGCATAAAATTATAGGAATAGTTACCGTGTATGCTATTACAATTTGGAGGAAATAAATGCAAGCGATTTTTTCATTTAGCGAGTTTAAATAAATTCAACTCGCAAAAAAGTCCATTATTTTGTTAAATTCTAGACCTGGTCTAAACTCTCTGACATCTTCAGTGTGTACGTGCCTACTTTCTTACATTAATAGCCATGGTTAGTGACTTCACTCCAACCCAATATTGATCCTCTGCCAGTTATATATAGAGTTTACTTAAGGTGTGGTGAAGTCAGTAACTGACCAGTGGGGTAGTATTGACACAGATGAAAATATTTTGCCAGATTACCCTATGGCTTGTTTCATGAAACTCTTGCATTACTAAATGTTGACTAGTTATTGAACTATGACAATAAACAGTACATGTATATAATCATCATATCACTTCCTTCAGGGTTGAAAACTAGGACAATATGGTATCTTCCTAGTACATTTAACAAAAAAATTAGTTCGAGTTAAAAACACAAATTAATTAAATTACAACCTCTTACCATTTTATTGACTAAGAAATGGAATACTTGTTAAGTCATGCTAATGTCTTGCTAGCAAAACCAAGTGTTAGTGCGCTAGGAGGTGATTTCTAAAATCAAACTGATTTAATTTATGAATTCACGCATTTCTTACATTTCCATGGGTGAACGTTTTCTGGGCTGCTCCTGAAATTCAAGATATTTCGAGCGACAGAGTATGTTTTCCTGTGTTAAATCTGCTGTAATCATAATAAAAAACAGAATTTTAGAAATTATACAAGATCTCTGTTGCTACATATATACATACATTAACTTAAAATGTTGGTTCCCTATTACTCGTACATCAGCATGGTTTGTATTTCGACATGTTTTTGCATTATTTCAGTGAATGAAGCTTACTTAAATGAATTAGAACACTCAGACTCAGTAGTACAAATGTACCTAAGGATCAATATGATCCAATCTCCGTAAACAGATAACCTGTAGCGAGTATGCGAGCGGAAAATTTTAGATCGGGTTTTAATCAGATTGAATATGATCTTGACCCTTGTAAATTAAAATAAGTTAATAGTTTAATAAAAACATAAGTCATTGTAAACAATAGCCAATAATACCAAAACATTACATGTTAGAAAAAAATACAAATAAATGTATATGGGTAAGTGTGGCACTCTTCAGTTTTATTGCCAGACTATTACTACAATTGACCTACAGTACTGATTAGAACATTAAATATTAGTAATATATACTGATTTGACTCATATTTAGTTTATTTTGTGTGTTCATACGTAGATCTACATTTTACATGTATATTCGCACGTACATGTATGTATACGTTCAGTCATATTATACGTTTTCATTATCTTCACAGTTTTTTATGTAAAGTCGTCTGCTACGAAAATTGCTGTAATATTATGCACACACATACATACATGTATATGTATATAGAGAGTTGTTTTTCTCGAATGAATTTTTCTGCAAACAAGTTGACCTACCTAGCTATTCGCTAACTATTTATTCAGCTTAGAATATTTACTGGGAAGGATAAAAAATTTCCCATAGGGTACACAATACAGTAAAATTCTAATATTAGAACCGTAAAAATCAATGAGTCTGAATGGTGGAACTTTCTTAATATCGGGACATTTTCCTTTCTCTTATTAAGCATTTGTGACTTAAAAATCGCATAATTTTACAATAAACAAGGTGATCTTTATTATGAAACTTTACTGTAACAAATATATTTCTAAAACATTTTTCAAAAACTTTCCATAGACAAAAAAATTGTAAGGCGTCGGTCAGATGCAAGGGCCCCTTCCCCTCAATGGATCCACCGCTGTTCTCTAAATGAAAGTTATTCTTCGAAGGGTTTAACATGCAGGATAAATATACGTAAGCAGTATAAAATAGCTAAAATGGGCTCGGTACATTTATTACGAACTTTCACAACAAAGAGATTCACTTTTCTTAAATAGACAAACATCAACGGATTATTATATAAATATAATGTTAAGTCTAAATCATTCGTAATGTTTCCATTGAGCTGGGGTTTCTAACTACTGACTAGTTTTACAGCCACTGGTCTGTTCTGAACGGTTATCGCAGGATTTTTAATGTACCTTGAAATATTAAGGGCTGCTATACCGTTATATGCAGCCCAGGATCCCGTTTTGACGACAGTTATCGCAGGGTTTGAATTAATGTACCTTGAACAGTTCATATATATCTGCCAGTACCATGCATGCAGTACAGACCTAAGTCCTGTTTTGAACGGTTGTTGAATGGTTTTTACATACAAATGTACTTTAAACTATTAAGGGTTGCTAAAACTATGTACACTGTATGCAATATACAGACAATATATTCATTTTAGCTTGAATGTGAACCAATCCTATACATGTATCTTAAGTACGAGTTCGCTAACATAGATCTTAATCAAATTATCAAGTCAAGTTTAGCTTATTGAACTTCCGATACAACGAAGAAAGGATTGTCTTTAGTAACTTGAACAAGGGAACAAAGAACTGTATGTGCTTTTGATATACGTGTAGTTCAAAACATGAACATAAAGTTGGCAGACTCAGCAGACACAGCAGAAGGAACGATCGTTCTGCTGTGTCTGCTGGCAAAAGGATTAAACTACCACAGAAGGATCAATCTTTCTGCTGGGTCTGTTGGCTGTAGGATTGAATTATAGCACAAGTGTCAATCCTAAGCTTCTGCTGGGTCGGCATCTTGCATTATACATATACATGCATATTGCAACTTATAAATATTGTTCTTTCGAAGACCATCAATTAATATCAAAGTCTTAGTAGACTTAGTTGCGTGTTTCTTCATCAATCGTATAATTTCCGACCAGCATTACTCCTTTTAATAAATTACTTACTAATTATTAATATACATGTAGATAATCAAATGCATTGATTTTATCATTTTACGTGTCTTGTAGTTTGCATTTGAAACATTTCTTAAAGTTTGGTCAATAAATTGAACTTAATTCATAATTATTTTATTTCAGTTTCTGCCCTCAGGAACGTAGTACATGTAATCAATTAACGCATCTATAAATGTATAGACAAAACGTATCCGTTTGTTTTAAAGATGCTCTCCGTGTATTTGAATCAATATAATATAATATATCTTCTCATAATGACAATAAAATACTCTTTGTCTTCAGAACTAGTACGTACAATGAACTTAAAAAGTGATATAATCCTTTGCTTGCGTATGTATAAAACAATCCTTTTAAAATCGCACTAGATCTATCCGCGTTTGACTCGATGAAAAATACGTACAAAGAAAATATGCTTTTTTCGTCAGAATTTTACAAAAAAGTACATTGACTGATAATCGGATCAATACACTTTAGTATCTGTAACTGACTATACTTGAACACAAAGTTCAGTCATCTCCGATATTGGGTCAGGTTGAGACATTGACTCGCTGAAAAACGATACGAATGCGGTCGACTCGGTTTAGAAGAGGTCGTCAGAGGTTGTATGAGGGCGTTAACCCATACTATTTGCATATATTTTATTCACCGTACGCTCCGAGTCGAAGAACGCTTCTTGCAGTGTCGTTGACCTCTGAACCCTGGCTAATGTTTTCATACATATAGGTATACATGTACTATTACGCCAGTATATTCCGTAATAGTACTAACTCCAGGCCGAATAGTACAGTGACCTACTATGACTTGACTTGTACGTGAGTAAAGTACGAGTAAAAGATATAGTAAAGGAATTTGAACTTGAATTGTATGAGTATCTTTGTCATGGAAGAGTCAATTAATTAGGACTATCGCACTTTTGTATTGATATTCATTGAACATAGATACAAAATAGGTCAACATACTTTAGGTATTACGTAAAACAAAGGTTGGCACACTTTCATTGAACCCTTTGCTTTCCGTATTGTACATGTATAATTCTACATAAAAAACATAACATTTTTCTCTTGATATTTTTTTTTGGGGGGGGGGTTTAATGAAGAAACTGATTCAACAGATTTTTTATCTCATCAAATATGATTATGAATACGGATTGAATTTCCAAATCGATTAAAATTATCAATTAATTAAAAACCCAAAACTATGGTAAAAATGCCTATGTGATCATAGATCTATATACATGTAATTTAAAATACATATTCAGTATTGTGGTGTGCATTAATAAACATATCAGTCCCATGAAGTGGATTAACTTAACATTGACTTTAATACCGTTCAATAATTATGCCCAGTTAAAAATTGACCAAAACTGAACAGATATAAATGTATACCATTTTTCCTCTTCTATCTTGCACCTTTACGTTTTATACTTGTTTTAATAAAACTTATTGATTAATTTACTTTTTATACATTTTATACCTTTAATTCATACAAATAATTATTATTTGTATGAGATTTACAGGTCGATACAAGGAATATAATATCGAGACAATAAAAAGAGACTTTCCATTAAAATGGTAAGATATTTACTCGATCTATATCTAAACTCTGCGCAGCCACAAAAAAAAGGTAGCTGACCTATGGACCATTGGTTATTCTTATTATCACATTGGTATTTACGTCAAACGAGTAAATCATATGACAATGTTCATGTATAGCTGGAAAAAAATGGAATAGTCCAATATTATTACAAAGTACATGAAACATTCGGAACTAACGCGGCCATTCGCTACGAATAGTTATTCATTCATGAAAAGTCGAGGTGTTCCGAATGGTACATGAGAATGAGTGTACTTTCCTATGTAGTCAATCAGTAACATAAAAGTAGGAGAAGTTGAATGAGATCGGGTCGCATATTGATTTGGCAGTAGCGTAGCTACACTGAAGCAAATCGAGGCACACACACCTTGATGAAAACTCGGAATGTTCACAAAAATTGTATAGGGTACGCTAAAGGTTATTTAATCCGGATTACCAATGTTCACATCAGAGAGAAATACCTCAGAGTATTTTTTTCTGTGCCTACGTCACTGCATTTGACCTTTCCAAAGTTCACTGAACACATCTCTCCATTTAAGTTTAGCGCGGAACGTTGGTAATTGACTTACGCTACAATAACTTAAAATATATGAAGAGAATGACAAAGAGATATAGGTCATGTTTTTGTTACAATGAATTAATTTCTGTGACCTCATGACACACATTTAAGTTTAACAATTCATTCATTTGTTCAGAATAGGGGTGTAACAATACGGTAAAACCCGTATTGCAATATATTGCATTACATAAAGCTCGTATTGCAATATATTGCAATAAGTATTGTTTTTGCATCGACAAGCAAAAAATGAATAAATGCACGTGCATCGTCTAAATTTGGTCAAAATTACACATATATTTTTCCAAATGATCTATTTAACAAAATGTTTGGTTTACATGTAGTTAGAAAAGTGCAGTTTTCAAAGATAAGTATTAACCTTTTAAAGCACATAAAGACTATTTTTAGTTTCAAACACAATTTAACATTTAATATTCAAACATTTAAATTTCGGATTCTGATAAAAACAATCAGTATCGAACATAACTATAAAAATCGGTTCAGAGAAAAACGAACCGGTTAATAACCGTCAGAATTCGTATTGCAATATTAACCAGTATATCGGTTAACCGTTACACCCCTAGTTCAGAATGACTGATTTCATTTGTTTTTCATGAAAGTTCGACAGTGTCGCTTTACTCAAGGACATTAATTTCGGCTCGACTTTTCGAAGAAAACAAATCGAGATGATACCGTCCGGTGAGTTTAGCGTGTGTACCGGTTTTTACGGTTTAATCTTTTGTTTCGGGTTGCTGTAACAGCTCATTTTACTTCATCAATTTATGATAACATATTGTAAGTCACAAGAGCTATTTAGAGCAACAAAAGTGAAGAACCATTCGGAACGCCTTGGTGATTGCTGCTCAACACACTGGTCGCCAGCTTACGGAATCACCCGAGTTGTTCCGAAAGGTGATGAACCTGATATTTGTTTATCTCCATAGTTATCTGCCCTTTCGATGGTTGGTTCGTTGTGGTTTCGTAGTCTGGATTACCTGCCCCTTACCACTATCGTTATCGGGTCAGGCAAGCCGTAATCATGACGGCCTCCTCAGTTAATATTCAGGTATTACGTTTTCTTAATCTTGCATGATCATTTGTTGCCGATAAGTACTTTAATTAGTAGGAGTTCGGTACTATATAGGACATTCGATTTTTCTGATTACACGTATATTTAGCGAACAATTAACGAAAACATGTCTCAAGTGAACACAATTCGGACGTGGATTAGTCTCATTAGAATTTCGGATACTTTATTTAGCATGAACAACTAAATAAAGGTATCCGCTTTAATCCTTGTACAATGATCCTTTGATTTAAGCCCTTGTAGTGAGACATGGATGAAGATCGAATACAAGAACAGAATTAAGAATTAACGTGTCCCATGTTCTAAAAAAACATGCCGATGTAATCAAAGTTTTAAAATGTCGTCTGTGAAACACTTCATGCAGTTATTGACAATTCCCATGTAAAGATTGTCCGTAATGTACCTAATTCTATGAAAAATGTGATAAAAATGCGACAACAGTCAGTGTGAAGGTGTTTTAAAAAACAATACTTAGTTCAATAACCTTACGTATCTTTGTTGACTATTCAAAGTTAGCAGTTCCCAGTTATTTGTCTATTTTTGTCTGCAGGATCCATAAATAGATAGACAATACTCAAGTCCATCCCAATGAACCGTGGATTGTTCCTGAAATACATGTACATTGTGTAGTACGTATATTAGCTTTTTATGGTGTTCGTGTCATTGACTTTGAACAACGTTCCGCCCGAACCAATGACCCTAAATGACTGGGTATTATTTATAAGGTCCGTGTTCGAACAAACAGGTGGATGATTCCAGTTCATTTTAGGGAGGAAATTTAATGTCAATCCTACAGATCTACTTTGAATTTTAACCTCTCATATGCATGATGGTATATTTTTTCAATACGTTTGCTGGACAAAATGAAGAATTCATTGTATTGTATATGGTACTAATTTAAATTATTTAAAGTAAATGAGATCGTTATGTTTTAATAAATTTATTGTCTTGTTCATTTAAAATCAACACTCACAAGTCAATCCCGTTTTAGGTAAGGAGTTTATAACTCCAACAAGCTGAAAAAAATGGTAAAAAAGCGGCTTACAAAGTTTTGGAAGCCGGAACTAAAGTTCAGCCGAAATACAGTCATGCCTAAAAACGTGTATTATTATTTAATAACTATGTACAACATGCAGCTTATTTTCTAAGCGGCCGAATTGACCAAATCGGAAAAAACTTCAGAAAACATCTTAAATTTGATGTATTTTTACTGTGTTCTTTGTGAGTGTTTTTGTTGTTATGATTTATACTATTAAGGTCATTCAACTTTGATAAGAATTAACATATACTCAGTCGGCCTAATTAAATGTACACAAAAATGAATGACAGTAGTAACTATGACTTATACGTTGTCCGCCATTAATTAATAATATTCGAACAGGAAATATATTTATTTATTCTTCCGCGTGACGTCATGTGTACGTGCGTTGATAAATTGTAGAAATTGGCTTCCTTAATTGGTCCGTTAAATAAGACCAAGAAATGTGATGATCGAGGTCATGACCTTATAACGATTGTTTACAGAAATCGGCGAATAACTTTTAGGGTAAAATAAATAAAAAATAAAAACGATAACGAAACAGGTATTTTTATGAATCTTGCCTTGTTTCGTAATTGACAGGATGACACTATAGAATTCATTGGTTTAAGTATATTTTTAGAAGGCATAGATGAAATTAAACTGTCTTAAAGTATGTACACGACGTACACAATCTCCGTAAACAGAGATCCTGTTCTACTCGCGTTGTCGCACTGGATCTCTAGTAAGTCAATGCAAGGTCACGTCGAGATGAACTTTGTGTCGACCAATCAATGCGTAGCTTTCATCTAGACGAAAACACTATTAATCACATTTTGATTTCGTAATTTCTATTTTTAGACCAAGCTAGGTTTGCATGCAAATTTAACAGCGGTATTATTCAGTCCTACAAAGTTACTTCAAAATCCAACATTTCTCCTAAAATTTGCTTGAATGGTCTAACGGTATATAAATTATTATGAAAACAAACAAAAGACTGATCACTCCAAGAGATATAAATGACCATGAAATATGAGCTTATCTAAACAATGAGTCGAAGAAGATTTTAGCAAGTTCCCGAATTCAAAATTATCAGAATGATGTTTGACTGGAGCCCATAAGAACAGTGGTGCTAGGAGTGTTAGCCCCCTTCAATAGTTTTGAAGATAATTTGATTTACAATAAACCATCCTGGTCAAATCACTATTTTTTTTAACCAAATAAATTTGCCTTTCAAATACTCACCCCCCCCCCCATTTGAAATGCTTACTACGCTGCTGTTTGTTTATATTGAGATCTTGGGATAACCAAGGAGTTTGTTCGAAGTACATTTATATGTACATTTATGAAATCATACTTTTTTACCAACAGGACTATTGTAATGATAATCTATTAAAATTAGGTGTTTTGTCTTTCTTTATGATTTTTACGACTTAGACATCCTCCATAAAATGACCAAATTACCCATTGACTCATGGTCAAAACTTGCTAGTACTTTTTAAACATCTTAGATTTATATGCAAATCATTTTAAAGGTCCAATTCTTCTTGGACTTTTGAATAAATATAGTACAATGAATATGGTTATATAGAAATTTAAATTAAACTGACTGATAATCAGAATATTACTTATTTTCAACATTATTGAGATACCTTCATAAAACCTCCAAGAAAATTGGTTGCTACATGTGGGAGTAACTTAATGTAAACAGATCATATTACATTTGACCATTAGTAAACCCAGCATGAAGTGTAGGTTTATTATTTTAGTGATTTGTCTTTCTGATAAGCTATGGCTCCATTGGAGCGATTTTTTGGAGTAACTTTGTAGGACTGTATTCACAGTCTGCGATTGGGTGGCTCATTTCAAATTGCGCGACGTAGACGATGTAAACAAGTTACGTATCATAACAATTTCGTCATGAATATTATGATGAGAAAAGGTCACCTGAACGTGACCTTCGTTTGAAAAAGGCCAGATCTAAATTAGCGAGTATGCGAGCGGTAAAATTTTAGATCGGGTTTTAATCAGATTGCGACGTACAATGCAATTCCATAAAATTAGCACCATAAAAGTTGATGGTCTTAATATCGAATTGGTCTTAATATAGAAGCATTTATATTCTCTATGTAGGCATTTAGTACTTACAATCACAGCTACAAAGCACAGTCGTATACGTGCATTTTAATTCATGAAATCGTTTTATTTTACGTCTGTCCGACTGATCCAACATTTAAAATTTTAAGGTGTAAACAAATTATTTACATCATTGTGACGTTTTATTTACGTAAATACTGCTATATTTTTAGCAACTTGTATGAATTTCCAGTTCACTGGAGACATTTGTCTATCTATGTTTCAGATTCCACCCTTATCAAGTGAAGAATTACGTCAATATTACCTTGGGAACGCTATGATGCTCATTCCCTTCTGAGAATAATTCGAACTACCGGTAAGTTATCATAGACACAATAAAACCAACCACACACCACCCCTGTCGGTCTTCTTTATGGAATAGTGTTGGGAGTGGATGTTTTTAACTTTAACAAGATATTCTTGTACCATTGTTGCAGTCTCTACCTGATAGGACGAATAGACTAAGATTTAATTTCAATCAACATGAGTAAAAGTTTCATTATGAGCTTTTATATAGGTTTTTCCAATAAAACCTTGGGAGTTTCAAAAATCACAACAATCATAAGCTTAAGGACTACTCCTAAAACATTTTGCCCATGAATCAATGACCAGGCATTTATTCATCACCATAAGATATTCAATCTTGTAAAACAAAACTCAGTGCCAATGTAACCCTATAAAAATCCATGGTCCAAACCAAGATTCAAACCCAGGACCTCTCGAGTCGTAAGCAGACACGTAACAACATCGCCATAAAGCTAGCTTGAAGGCAAGGGAGTACAAGTGCCATATTATACCTCTACTCACCAGTATTTTAAAGATTTGTACTCATTCACTTGACATGATGTTATTTTAAAGTTCCAAAACCAATGTCTAGCACCACATTCCGTAGAGAAGCATGTCCTACAGGGTACCGGGTATTTGGTTATGAGGTAAAATAACCCAATTTTATGTATAATCATTACTAGTTTCAGGCTTCAGATGATGTTGGATCTGTTACTTTGTATAATACCAACATTATGCCTCAAGATTGCTAGTGAAGTCAAAACTAAGCTGTATGCCATATTTGGGACTGGCTCAAGTTTTTGTCACAGAATAGAGAAAATATTTCTAAAATACATCAGTACATAGTTAATACTAATTCATATTAGCTTGTTTGTGAAACAAGTTTTCACAATCACTTTAAAACCCACTTCCTGGTCCTCTAGTACTGAGCAAGTAGAGGTAGGATCAAGTTTCTTGTTTAAGGAAACAATGTGGTAGGTTTTATCAACTTTTGAAGTGATTTGAAATAATGTAAGCTACTCAATGATTGCCAGTCCAACATCAAAAGTACTTGGCCACTTCACGGCCATTTCAGCAAAGGAAACATAGAACTCAAAGAACTTAGGTCTCCATTTTGATAAAAATTCAGAACACAATATATTTCAAAACAAAAGTCCATTGAAATATTTATACACATTTATTATAGAAGATAATAAATAAAGATAGAACCATAATATTAACAACAACATAAAATTCTATTAATAATATCTAATCTACAAAAACAATTACAACTTCAACTGTTTCTTTATCACTAACAAGGGGGATAAAAACTGTAAAATTAGTTAAACATGGATTGTGAGCTTAATATTTACTAAGGGCCGGATTAAATTTTTTGATAGTGCTTATGTTATTAACATGTGTAGAGGCTGTTCTAAAGCTGGGACTTGGAACAATTTGAACAAACACAGGGTGAAAACTTACAGTGAATAGCAACAAACAGTATTTCAACTAGCTATAACAGTTACATTCCTTGTTCCCAAAATATATACCAACAATTGAGGAGAAAAAAGTCCAAGCACCTATAGAAAATCTTAGTCACTTGGATAATTTTCACTCTCAACAATTTTATTATACAATAAGCGTTATCACATGATTTAAAGACAATAACAAAGACATCTAAAAGATTCTGAAACAGTTGAAGAAGCAATGTTTGAAAAAAAAACATACTGTACAATTTTCAAATTTTTACATGATTTTTTCTTCAACAGAAATAGACTTTGATTATATAACACATATCTCTTTAACAAATTTCGATTTGCATAATCTTTGATTTATTGACAATTATAAAATTAACATTACAAATGTAACTTTGGCGACATATTCTCTATCATATATCTAATAAATGTTACATAGTATGAAAGTATAAAAATATAAGAGATCTTTTTACAAATTGATGTTAAAAAATGAGTTTTGAAGATAGTCTGTACAAAATAAGCAAAAAACATGAGAGCATGTATTTTGAAAATTTCACCTTATTGGAATGAAATCTTGGGAAAATAAAAGAGAACCTACATAGACTGGTAAAGACATCACTGTCTCGCAGTTTAAACAAGATAGAGAAAAGAGCAGAAATTCACTAGAGGCATTTTTGATTGATTAATAAAATTTCTATACACAATGATTTGAAAAGAGATTGATAGAAACTTTGATAGAAAGAAACAAGAAGGTGAAACAGACATATTGACAAAGGACTACAGTTTTAGATAAAGCATCTTAAAACAATAAATAAATAAAAACACTCATAAAAATATATACACAAAACAGATATTTATGTACAGATAAATGATATTGCTTAATACATGTATTAATTTATAAGTCAACATACCTTAAATATCCTCAGTAAATAAACAAGATCTTAACTTTAAAAAACAAGCTCAATAAAATTGACAAGCTATTGAATCCAACTAGAAAGTGGGGACTTGAGTATATGAAAGGCCAGTGAGTAAGAATGTTGGTCATTACCATCAAAGGCACAAGTACTGAATGACATCAATGACCAGGTGGGATGAGAACAGTAAAAGAAGCAAGAGATAATACACACAGCCTGAAGTCTAATTATGATCTCAAATGAAATCAGTTTAAACATAAGACAAAATTAACAGATAACTTAGACCTGATAAAAATAAATACAATTTTGTATGAGACAGGCATATTTTCTCACTAAGTTTTACCATTTTGTAACACTTTCAATATTTAATACTAGCAACTGGACAAGTCATACGAATGCTTTATGTAAGGATTTATTTCTAATAAACTTGATATAAAGTTAATATAAAGAATTGTCTTCTTACAGTAAAGACTGAAAATTGCAAAAGATTTCTGAAATGCTTAACTTGTTCAAATGAATAAGCCAACAAGTGTTTATGCCTAGTATCAAAATATGGACTTCCTTTGTTTAAAGTGAGCCAAGTATTTTACATTGGCCAATTCATGCAGAAGAAGTACATGTTTTATGCAGTACAATAAAGCAATCAACACTTAATGATGTATTCATCAGGCAGTTAAGTTAAAACGATTGAGTCTATACTTAAAAGTTCAAAGCAATGTTACAGCAAACAAAAATAAATAAATATGTTAGATCCATTGATGCATGATTAATCATAAAAATGATTGTCGATGATATGTTATACAGCATTGATTAACAAAGCTTAAATTGGTTTTATGACAGTAGTGATTTCATGTAGTTTACCAATGATTAAACTGGTAACCTAGCAAACATATTAAGATAAGCATTTTAAAGATTCTTACTAACTTAGGTATGAGAAAATATATTTAAAAGCTTTTGTCGAATATATATGAAAGTTTTTTGTCTAATATTGAGACCTCATGGAACAGAAACTTTGTGGTGAGATTCTGTTTTAAAGGAACATTCACTGATAAAAAAATGACTTAACAAAAATAAAGAAATTCATGGAAACGTAAGAAATAATTGTGTATGCCCCTTGTAAAAAATAAATAATTTGATTCTGATAACAAAAATATACATGTATACAAATGACAAAGTAATGAGACATTTGATTAAAAAGGTCAATAAATAGTACAAATGATTATTTACATGTTGCGTACATTAATCACTAGATGATTAGTATAAAAATCTCCTACTGAGATATGACACTGAACTTGAGCACCTGAACGTAGTGACAACTTTCAACAATTATTAGTATATCATAATACATCATCATAAAACTTACTACAAGCACAAGTCATGCCTTTTAACAAGCACTGAATACAGCTACAAGCCTTTTACTAGATAAATGGCTAGGTCTTTCTACTGTAAAAAATATCAGTAAAAATAAAATGATTGTGTAATGATCTATTTTCCAGCATTTGCACTTACCGAATACTTTATACATGTACAATGATCATAATTTATAGATGGGGGTGATATTTCAATGTTTGTAATGAATCAAAACTATAACATCACTTAACCTATAAAACTATTTTGGCAGTTAAGATTTTAAGCAAAAACTGATACTTATTACTACTAGTGAACAAACTTCATAACAATTTGTACTAGATTTTGTAAATACTGAACTGATAACAAATCTGCAGATTAGGTGTCACCGACTTTCTACTTCTAATACAACTATATCAAATAGAGGATACTAAGCATAGAATAATATCCTAAATAAGCTAACAAAAAATGTCACTACTTCACAAAATGGCAAGAAACATTCTATCACTTCTTTAAGTCTCACTGACACGCAGTTTACCTTGTTTATTATATTGCTTTTTATCTACATTTTCATTAGCTTCACTTTAATGATCTTTATTATTTTGGCATCACAGTATGCAGTTATACCATCATTAATTCATTAGAAAACCTAACAGTGTAATCACATCCTACTTCAAATACAATTTGTTTTTAAATGAGCTAAAATATGCAAACTGGTATCTTTTTGAACATTTTACAACTAATATTCATTGGCAATACCTCAACCTCTATTTTCATAGCACAGATATTTTTTGTAATATAAGTAGCACATACATAAATGCCAAGTGTAAGTGAAAAGCAACCAATGCCTTGCTTTGTATTAGATATAAAACTCATAATCAGTTTTACAATATACTGGTAAAATATATCTTAAAATTCACCGAGCTCTTGGTCTCCTCTTTGCATAAACCCTAGAAGCTCTCAGTATCTTGCAACAGGCATTGTAAGATAATTTACCCTAAATCCAAAATATAAGGAAACCCTTTTGCAAAACTACAATACTTCATATTTCCATACCTTAATTTCCTTCATTGTCAAAAAAAAAACTTTGCATAATCATATTTCAGTGTCTATAAAAATAAAAATATGCATAACCCTACGCCAAGGCAATGCCAAAAAAATACTTTGAAGTTGAACAATACTCTCACGTAACATATAAGAAATGCCAACATATAATTTGAACTCATCATCAAACAAAAACTTCACTTCCTAGATATCTTAAGATTTTAAATAGATAAAATCATACAGATATATCACAGACAAGTCATATTAAGTATATATGCACAACATCACAATATGTATGAGGTATTTGACCACTCACAGTAAATACAAGCTTAAAAATGCAGCTTCGTTGTTCGTTCATATCTTCACACAAAGAAGATTATCCTTTGATGTCAAGGCAACTTGACTTTGTATACAATATATTGTGACTTAATGCTAAGGAAAGCATTTTAGTCTATATTTTGAAATATATTGTAATAAAAACAGTATTTCCTGTGAAGGCAAATCAACTTGTCAAATAATAAATAGGTAAATATACACATCTTCATTGCACAAAAATATGACCATTCTTTAAATACAGTAATCCTTTGACAAAATAATTAATAATTTTGGCATAAGAATATATAACAAATAGATATATCATTATGGACATATAAATAAATAAATTCACTTTAACAATACTAAAATACAAGTTCACAACTCTTAAAATCAGTTAGTGTGAATCCCTCTTCAAACGGCCCTTTCTTGAGCAACATGTTCTAAAAAGTATACATTAATTTACTCATAAACAAACATAAAATTGACAAACTCATTAATAATGGACAAAACACCAGTTCCTGTCCGAGTTTTGTTTTGGAGACAAAGCACCAGTTTAACAAAAATTCAACACATGAACAACAAAATTATTGAATGTTAAATTATCTACTGTCATTCTGTCATGTCTATGGGCATTTCTAACACAAACACTACATCCATTTCCGGATAGGTTTGTATTCTAAAAGTCAAGATATTGTACCAATAAGTGCTAAGAAACAAATTCACATCACTGACTCCAGCAGTAGTTAACAAAACAGGCCTAGTACAGCCATGACAAACAATCACAGTAACTCACCACTACAAGGCACCATAATATCTTTCCAAACACTACACATTGCACACCATCAGACTAGGCACAACTCTTTGGATGTAAAGGTCACTTGAAACAAACTAACAAGTTTCAATAAATATGAATGAGATATCTCAAAATACATAATGTCTTTGGAAGTTAAAACAACTTAAATATAAAAACTCTTTGACAATACATTTAAAACAAACTGGAATGATCTGACTATTAATCATATTACAAAAATGTTTTCATTGTAAAAATCATGATTCATTAACATTATCAGTTATAACATTTGGAATAATGTCTTTTAAAATATGGGATGAAGCGAAATCACTTTTGTCAGGACCCAACAAGAATTTGCATAATATTTTCTAAGTCATCAAAAGCAGTTTCCCCTTTGCAAAATGGTGTCAAACTAGCATTGGATAATGTTGTAAATGTATCGTTAGAAAAGTTTGAGCCACTGTGTGGAAAAGAATGAAGAACTTCTTCAGCACTTAATGGAGTCAAATTGGAGCCAGAAGAAAATGCATCATAGTCACACATTGTTATGTCAAAGTCATTGAATACTTCCTCCATCCTAAAAGGTGATGAATGGTAAGAATTGAAAGAGTAATTTTCTGTATAACTTGTCACCGGTTTTTCCAAAATATGATCCTTAGTGTCAATAACCATAGCACGACTTCCAACAAAGGTATCGATGGATGGAAGTGGTCCTGATTTAGTTTCAGGTTTAAGAGAATCTGTTTGTTCTGGCAAGAAGTCAATAACTGTGGAATTTGGATCAACTTCAGGAATAGCAAATGCTGATGTGTTGGTAGGAGTCGGAACACCTTCCTTAAGCAGCTCCGATTCAATATGCTTCAAAGTATTTAGAATTAATACAGATCTTAAAAGTGGTGGTTCAACTTTCTTCTTTGTTTTTAAATGTAACTTTCCAACTGAAATGTCAAGTATTGATTGTCGTTGATTTTGAGGACACCTCTCGCATTCATTGTCTTCGATTTTACGCTTAACTCCTTGACCCATCTTGCCCCCAATTATCATTGCTTTCTTCTGAAATTATAAAAACAGGGAAGTATGAAATATTATGTCAAATAGAATGTTTGATAAGCTAGCACTAAAATGTAGGGATATAAAAAATAATTATAAATCTAAAATTGTTGCGGAGTAAATGATGTAATTATTACTTTATTACCTATAAACACATGAAATAAAATGTATAAAATAGTCTAGAAATCTTTAAATGATCAAAATATTTACCATGAAAAATAAAAACTGACCATGGTGAAACAGAAACTAACTTTTCCGTAACTTCCTAGTCTATTTTTAGAATACAAATTTCCCCGATCATTGATTGGATAATGGACGTTACTAACGCTCATGAATCATTCTGATGAGTTACATAAAATTCTCTTCCAGAAATGTATCAACAAAGTAAATAAAAAAAATAAACTCAACAATTTACTACGAAATAAATACAAACTTAATTAAACCGAACAAAATAACGACGGAAAAGTTTTAAGTCGGTCACAGGCCATAGCCTCGTTCTGGAAATTTCTGTGTACATGTCAGTCAACAAAGCGATTTTTGAAAATTACAGAAATAGTAAGTTTTTAATAAGCGCATAATATGCAAATTTATAATATAAAAGCAATAGAAATAAATTTGGACAATAACTAAAAACTAAATCGTCAAGAACTAGACAAAAATAGGCACATCTTCAAGTCGTACATCATCAAGTCATCCGCCGAACGAATGATGTCCGAACCGAAGTAACAAAACACAAATAAACTTACCGCTTCATTAGATGATATTTCAAAGAAAGATGTCTAAAATGAAAAGATCTTAACCAGTTTACGCATATCATACCGTGATCAGTAAAAATAACATAGAAATTAGTCAAACATCATCACTTTCCTTCTCCCCCAACCGTCTCCTTCCCGAAGGCTTCAAAACAATTGAAAACGAGGCTGTGCAGTGAATATACAACGGTTGTATGAATGGTCACAACGAAAAATGCTGACTAAAATTTTGTTCTATTTTTATGAAAAATATTTATACAAGTGCGGCATAATGATTAAGTTTAAAAGTATAATTAATTACACGTTGGAAACTTATATACAATTCTTATCAACTTGGTAAAAAAGTTGAATATAATTTTGACCAATCAGCTCTCATTTTGAATTCAGCTATCTCCACGGACGCCAAATATTTATTTCACCTTGACCCATAAAATCAGAGTACTCGTGTAACCGATTTAAATGACCAAAGAAAACGTAATATCTGTGTGTCTTTATTTTCCGTCGGTTCTGCACATACACTGTAAAATGTGCAATTCATCATTTATAAATCACAAGTAATAAGCAAAAAGGCATCACAATTATCTTGCAAAATATCGATTTAGGCATCCTTTACGCAGGAGTAGATCTATGCTCAGAGCTAGATCAGGCTAGATCTACTAGTTTTGAGCATATTTGAAAACACGTTCGTACGTGGATGCGCGCGTGTGATCCTGAAAATGATAGGAAATTAAGACAATATCTACTTGTTTTTCTTGTCTTAAAAATAGACATAATGGAATAAAATGCATATTTTATTCAATGTGTGGGTATTGTACTCTTTAAAAGGTTGGAAAATACTTGTAAAGAATTAAATTACAGAAGCCGATTGGCGTAGACAAGCCGTAAATAGTCTCAAAGACAAACGCATTGGTCTTATAGTACTAGTTCTAGTACAGATCTAATTAAATCACAGTCTTGAGCATGACTTATGATCAAAAGTCAACGGATTTGTGGAAGAATAATAAATCTAGCCATACAACATTTGGCCATCAATTTGCACCTCAGTTCAATGCATTTTTTTTCACTATATCAACTACACCGTGAAAGGGGAAAACTCTAGATATTTGACTTTGAGTTTGTACACTTATTTTTTGATACTACACCAATATTAAGGGACATAACTGCGGATGAATTACTCTTTTATACTTACAAAATTGCAAAATATGAGGTTAAAATGTTTCTTTTATGGAATATCTTCAATGCGTATCAAGATATTTTACTTAAAGATTGTATACTCATTTGTTGATACTATATCTTCACGACTATTAATGGACCTCACTTTGGATGTATAATTTTTGGAGTTATGCTCCTTTTTACTTTAACATCTAAGATTGAAATTTGTTCAAATTTGATATATCAAGTACTTATATTATATATTTGAATGAAAATTGGTTTGTGTCACGGATATCTGGTATATTAAACTCATAGATAAAGATTTCCGGACATAGGCAGGTTATATAATTTGCCCTAAAGATCAAAGGACTTGTTTGTAAGAAGGACCAAAGTCAGTTTTACAATAAATTCAAATTTTATAATTAGATAATAATCTTGGAAATACAAAAATAATAGTTATAAAACGAGTAAAAAGAGAACATGCACAATGTCAGCTGACAAATAAAATTCCGTACAATAAGCAAATAAAATCACAAAATGATCAGTCTAGAATCCACTTGATTGATTATTAAACTAATAAAATCACAAACAACTATGATAGGTAAATGGAAGTTTCTATAACCAAAATCTGTCATTTTGGCGGCCATTTTGAATTTTCGCAAAAAGTGAACCTAAAACGTCACCGGAGACAATTTCAAAGGTCATATTTAGATCAAGTGCATCATTTGGCCATGAAAAATACCCGTTTTCAAAAAAAGAAAAAAAGTTTGGTGATTTGCCCAACCCTACTATAATAGACATAACTTTGGATTAATTACTTTCGAAGTTATGCCCCTCTCACTGGCACCAGAGTCCTCACACTCGTTAAATACGCACATATATAATATTTTGTCATCAAACACAATTAAAAATCGGTCCCGTATACATTACCGAGTACGAGTTATAACTATACTTTCATTATAATATTCACTATAATATGTTATATATTAGGTAGTGTACATGTATGTATGTACAGAGAACTATATATAATAGGGACGTACGCATTATTTTATGATCATAAGATATGGACTCTGGTGCCAGTGGCCCCTCTGTACTTTAATATTTAAGGTTAAAATTTACTCAAACTGATATATTTAGTTTGATTGAAAGTTGGTTTGTTTAATCATCAGTTCTACATCTACTTGACTACAAAGAGACGTTACTCTTGATGAATTATTTTTGGAGTTGTGCAACTTTTTAATTAAGGTTAAAGTACTTTAAAGTGAAATATTTTCAATACTCATCATAACATTTAAATCACAGTAGGTATGCTTATTCATCAAGACATTACAACATCTGCGCGACTACAAAGGGGCGCGACTCGTAATGATTTTTGGAGTTATGCCCCTTTACTTATAAAGTTCAAATTGAAATGTTTTAGTTCTTAATAAAGATATTAAAATGAAAGTATGTATTGGTACTACGTACATCTACTCAACTTTGCCATGAACAAAACACTCGAAAGTCTAGACACAAAAATAAGTTTACATAAATTATCATAAATTGACCCCATAAGTTGCTCTGCTACTTTGCAGAGACATAGATAACATTAATAACATAGTATTTATGTCGGGATATTTTAACCACAGGGATTCATAACGATAACCATTTATACCTATTATATATAATAGGTATAAATGGTTATCGTTATGAATCCCTGTGATTTTAACAGTTTTTTAGCAATAGCTAATCAAAGGGAAATAATAATTGTTGAAAACGAGTAATGGAACGTAGTCGTCTTGACTTTAGCTACAACTTTGAAGGTCAAGGATGTATGAGCTCATCCACATATCATTTCCGGTGAAATCATGAATGAAATGCCAAAATATTTATTGTGAAGAAGTTCTACGACTCTCTGTTGAGATCCTGGGTCATGGCTACAGGTATATTGAATAAATTTCATCAAATAGTGACATCACCAACAGTAATATTCCCTTAAATCGCTGTTTTATAATGATTTCACGACTGTTGGCGAGGAAGTTGAGAACAACTATTTTTGCACGGTTTTGTCATTTACTAATTGACTCATTGCTAAGTCGTGGGAAAGTGATTCCAATGATAGTTTTTCATATTTAATATTTTCTTGCCTTATTATTTTCATTTGTTGAGAGAATATACGTGAACTTTGGTGTTGGCTTAAAAATTGCTGTGAATATCTTGTATTATTAGCCTACAGTTGCATATAACTTCACTACCTTAGTCTTAGATGATACTACTTCACTGTCAGTTTTATAAAGACAGCAGTGACAACCACCTGTTTCTGAGCCTTTAGGCAATAACGTATCTCTGTAATTACATGTCAAAATGATGTGAGGTATAACATCTACTTTTACAGGTTAATTGTTGTACATATTCCATCATTTTAGAATAAACTCTTGGCAGTGGCTAGAGTTATGGTACCGTAACTATAGACCCAGGTTCTAGAGTTACGGAAGTTCCGCAACAGTAGACAAGCCTGCCAGGGTTGGCTAGAGTTACGGAAGTCATATAACATGCGTTTGTTTCAACTTATTCACATCGAAAAACTTGTTTATATTCAATATTACTCGAAATAAACAAATATTTACCGACGTGACTTATTCAATTGTTATTACACCCGCCATTTTGGATATGACTAATAAACTTACCGGATGTTTAATATACGGCGATATGTCGTTGTCGTCTTCAAGTGTCACATAATAAGTTTACTTGAGCGATAAGTTATAGAGTTTGATTATAATTTGGACTGAATATGTATAATTTTGTACGGAAGTTAAAGGAAATATTTATAGGAAATAGACGATTCTTAGAGTAATTTTAATTGTGAATAATTTGCAAGTGTCTAGTAAGAAAGTCGGTGATTTTCGAACGTTAAATTGACTTAAATTTCGTGAACAAAAATGGGAATTTAGCTTGATAAAAAGAGCTTAGTACTTGGGGGAAAACATTAAATGAATACAGTAAAAGTTCGCTGGCTCGAACTCGAGGGGACATGAAAAATGATTTGAGAGAGCCAAGTGTTCGACCAGGCCGAATTTTGTCCAAGTACGACGTTATTACTTCCCCTTGTTTCGTAATTGTTTTTAAATTTGTTATCTCCCTTGGTTTAATATATAACCCGAACACACGGTTCATTCATGTGTCATGTATACGTAGTTAGTAATTACTGAAAATTAATTTGCCAACTACATATTTGTTGCGCATTGTTTTTACATTTATGAACATGATTACGATATAGGTGAGTAGTAGTAGATGAATTGATCATTTCTTTAATGTTGTTACATGTGAGAAAGGTTCGATGTGACTGGGTCCTCCAGTAAGTTTTTTTCCTCCGTTGTATATTCTGTTTTATCTTTTGATCCTTAATTTGGACTTATTTTTTACCGAAATTGCACGAACTTTTTTTATCAGTTTTAATAAATTTAAACTAACATACACGCTGTATATGCGCTAATGAATTTTTTTTAGCGAGACCTTACTTACTCGTTTTATCCTTTATTTTTATTCATACCATAACATTTTATAATATGTGCCTGTCTACAAATTGCAGTCAACAAACAATTCTATTGTTAAGCAATTTTTATGCAATATTATGTATATTAATCACAATGTGTTGGGCAAATTAACATCAATTAACAAATCTATTGTTAAGCGATTAAAATCAATTAACAAATCTATGCCCTGTTATTATCACGCGTCACCAACAATGACTACTGTCTAGATTTTACGGTCGATGTGTGAAAATCTATTGTTCGAGAGAGACAATTGTATCTAAGTGTATTTGTAAACCACGGGACCAAGATATTGGTTCGAGAGTTCGACTCAGTCCTGTTCGACCCAACAGAGGTTGACTAATATAGATAGAAGGGAAATTGATCGGTGCCAGACAATATGTTCGACTCGGCCAATTAATTCGACCCAGTAGTGTTCGAGTGAATGAACTTATACTGTAGTTAGAAAGTCGATGTTTTTGTAAAAAAAATCCAGCTTGTCATTCCTCATCAAATCTTTAAAATTTTAACGAAAATATAAACGATCTTGTTAAAAAATGCCCATTCATATTCATAACCAAAAGTCAGCAATTTTAAGAACTTGGCAGTTATCCAGTAAAAAATCGCATTTTTTTAATCTTTTCAATTTAATTCGCTAATTCCACCGAAAAAGCTCACTATACTTATCGTACAATATACATGTAAGTAAAACGCCATGATTCTTTAGTATGAATATCTTGGGGGAAAATTGCCGAGATTTTTAAATTCAATGAATTGGTCAATGTTTTAGGTAAAGATCGCCGCTTTTAAACGTGACAATGTAAAAATATATATCATTTATCAACATTTTTTTATTAAATGGAAGACATTTTAATTTTGATTCTGTCCAAAAATATGGTCGATTTTGCATTCGAAAATCGCCGTTTTTTCTTACAGGGCAATTAAATTATTTTAATGGAATATACTAAAGAATCGTCAATTTAATAAAAAGATATTAATTCGGTCCAAATTAGACATATTCGGTCCAAATTATAATCCAACCCTATATAACAAATCGCTCTTGAAAAGTAAACTAAGTATGTGACACTTTGAAGACGACAACGTCATATCACCGTATGTTTAACATCCGGTAAGTTTATTAGTCATATCCAAAATGGCGGATGTAATAACAATTGGATAAGTCACGTCGGTAAATATTTGTTTATTTCGAGTAATAATGAATATAAACAAGTTTTTTGATGTTAAAAAGTTGAAACATACGCATGTTATTTGATTTCCGTAAGTCTAAACAACCCTGACAGGCTTGTCTACAGTTACGGAACTTCCGTAACTCTAGAACCTGGGTCTAGAGTTACGGTACCATAACTCTAGCCACTGCCTAAACTCTTTCCAACCTAGTGAGTGACATATGAGACTTTCTGTACAATGTTTAGAGTCATTGTGTGATTTAAAAGGTCATAATATGTTCATACTACTATGCTTTTTTTATCTATAGGGAAGTCAGATGTTATTCCGAAGATTATTTCTTCAAAACGTGGTGGCAAATCTGATAAAGACAGACCTCGATTTCTTGCCCGTCACAGAATGCACAGATCTTCAGTCAGGCCATTCTTTTGCTGTGGAAGCCAGCTATCACTGAACAGCATTCCTGGTTTGTTGAATTTTATAGTTATTTAGTAGATTTTATTATAATAAAAATTGAAGAATTGAATTTCTTAAAGATACAGCTTACTATTTGGGAAAGGAAATTCAATGACAAAATAGTCAAAGCAATGTGTCTTCGTTACCATTCTAACATATTGAACTTATATATTCAGCTTGCTAAACGATTTTTCTCCATTGTAATAAAAAGGAGAGATAACTCCCATAGAGGAATAAACTACTCCCAGACCAGACTTTATGAACCCAAAATCTTTCACCTGGGATAATGAACAGTCAGTTTACAGGTACCTTTTTATTCTTTGGTCATCACTGTTATTAAAACAAGCCACTTGCTCCATTAGCAAGAGGATCTAGACCAGACAACACCTCTTGGAGGATGGATCTTCTAGAAAATAAATCTGGATCTTGCCCTGTAACAGATCAGTCTGTATGAATAAAAGTAACTAAACTATTAATATTTGGTGTAAATATTTTCAGAGTTAAAAGATATGACTACAACTGAAACCAGTAATGTTGATGATGATTATGAAGATCTTTCAGACACAGAAGATATTGATGACGATGATAATGTTATTGTAGAGCTTCCATCAACGTCAAAATGTGAAAAACCAGCTCAAAAACATTCAAGGTTCCAAAACACAAAGCGGAAGAAAGGCGTCTCTTTACTAGATAAACCCTGCACAAGAAAAAAGTTCTGGTCTGCTATGAAACTACGAGGGAAACTTCAACTTTCTAAACAATCTCATTGTGTGTCGGAGTCTGAGTTAAATATGGCTGTGAAAGATAACACAGATTGTGTCTGTACATCATACAGGCATTCTATACCTGGAGCTGAAGGTGGTCAGAATGTCCCACATAGAGCAAGTTTAGGTGTTCCAGTGACTGCCATGGCTCATCTCCAGTTGGCAGCGTCTAACTCAATGCCATTTCCATCTGGACATATACCAATACATGAAAATGCTGAAATACATAACATTAATAATCCTAGGAATAATTGCATCAATGCTCCTTTACCATTCATAAGCAATTTGAATACTTTGTACCCTATCAATGATATTGATGAACAATTAATAGCTCAGAGACGTTTTGAAATGGAGCATGGTGTAGACCTAGGTGAAAATGCTGACGTATGGATCAACCAATCAGACGAGAGAGCTAACTATGGAAGTAATGATCTAGTTACTGAACCTAGAGCTGTGGGACAATACCCAACCTATGGTGCTATGGGACTTTTGTCCACTGATGCTGAGAGTCTAGTCAATTCACCAGTACCTGCAATATCACTGATGAATAGTATTCCGTGTTCAACTACGGTTTTCACTTTAAACCCATGGGTTCAATTAAACCCTCATCCACCTAGTGGAGTTCATACACAAGTAGACTATAAACATCACCTTGTGCCTCATCTTGACACAATTATAAACTCGAGCTTCTATTGGGGAGTGATGAATCGTTACGAGGCAGAGAAGCTTATTGAAAATAAAGCTGAAGGGACGTTCTTGCTTAGAGATAGTGCACAGGATGAGTTTTTATTTTCTGTAAGTTTCAGAAGATATGGAAGATCTCTTCATGCTCGTATAGAACAGTGGAATCATAAATTCAGTTTTGATTCACGTGATCCTGGTGTATTTGCTACAAATTCTGTCTGTGGTTTAATAGAACACTATAAGGACCCTAGTAGATGTATGTTCTTTGAACCAATGCTTACTCTACCAATGCATCGCAATTTTCCATTCTCCCTACAGCATATTACACGTTCAGTTATATGTAAAAATATAACATATGATGACATAAACCAACTTACACTTCCTGCAAGTTTGAAGGAATATCTTCGTTTTTATCATTACAAACAGAAGATTAGAGTAAGACGTTTTGATAACATGTAAAGCATGAGAGCAAATCAAACTTTAAAGTGCAATGATTATGGTACACATTGAAATATTCAGGGTTTCTTAAGTTACAGAAGTCAAGAGTATCCACCTTTTGATTGATTTCAGATCTTTTGTTCAAAAATTCCTATCTATAGATGGGAAGATACTTGATTTCTCAACCCAACCTCATATTGTTATACATTTGTACAAGGTTGAAAATTTTCAAGACAGGTTAAGATTTTTTTGTCTGAGAAATGTTTCTCTATCTATTTTTCAAATAAATATAAAAACAAACCTAAGAATTTCAGAATTATGAACTTTTACCAATTCAAATGTATTGATAATTATTTATAAATCTGATTAGGTAACATATTTGTTAATAATGACATCAGGGTTGGACAGTTTTTGCCACATGGTAGAAAAAAACCATGGAAAAAACCTGCAAGGAAAAAATAGGTTTGGTTTTGTTTTAGTGACAAGTATATCATTGAGAATATTATAGAACAGAACAGAACATATATTTTATTTATGATTTGTACATAGTACATCATCAGTATACAATATAAACAGTACAAGTAACATTTGTCAAATAGTCAAGGTTAGACAATATACAAGTATATAAGTTTATCATGAATAAGATAAGAGGATAAATCAAGAAACAAATAAATATGAAAGGTAAGTATAGTCAGTATAAAAGAACAAGTATATAAATTGTTCTACTAGTTAAACAATACAATTAGGTCATCAATGTTCATGTTAAAGGTATTTCTGTAATTATAAGCTTTTTTAACGTATAGACTCAAATTGATTAGGACATTTTTATCTTCAGATTTAAACAATTGTATAAATTTATTCATGTTGGGTTGAGTATAATAAAATTATATATATAATTCAAATGAGATGCCCAGTAAAATATACTACTGTATGATTTTAACTAGAATAGACAACAAGAGTACATCTCAATATTCCATGATTTAATACACAAGTGATGTTACATGTAGCATGCTGTTAAGACAGAGCTAATCGGTAACTAAAGTCTGTTTCAAGATTTATCAATATAGAACATCTTCCTTTTTTTGTTTTTCATCATTAATTTTATCAATAATAATGCATGCTTAAAAATGATATTTTTAGCTAATATCAATAATGCTGATTGAACTGTCTATTGACAGACTCTATGTGACATATCATAGGGCCGTGCCAAATTGGAATTCTAAGCGTCAACTCAAATTTGACAAACCTAGGTACCTATTCACAAAAAACACACAAACCAAAAACGAAAACACAAATATTTTTACTACAAAAACAATGCGTTATATATTTTTCTTTCTATGGAATAACCTCATATTATGAATAAATGGTCTGAATTTAATATAAAATGACTAGAATATATTTTATTTATGACGCGGTTATGATAAATTGCTTACGATGAATAACATCTTTGCCGAACATAATTTTCCCTGAATTAAATTGTCGTATCGAATCCCGGAACATCGGAATTATTTAAGAAAATTTGTTTTTTATTTTGATTGAGGACTCTAAAACCTATGCGCACGCGGACGCTTAACAACATTCCGATATGGTATGGCCTAGTTCTTTATATTTGCTGATAGTCACGGTATATCACTGTGGAAATAATATACTGTTAACTCATTATTATCAGTAAGTGTAATTATCTAACATATTCATTACTATCATACTTCTGATTGCCACGTAACAATCGTCCAGTCCTTGTTTTAGTAAGCGAGTTCATCGGCCTGTCACTTTGTTTCTGAGCCTCAAGAGGTAATTGAGGGGTACTTGAATTTTGATTATGACCTAAGACATGCGCATGAAATGATTCAATATCCATTGTGTCTTCCGGACTTTTTCGTAACACTGACCGATTTCTCCGATATATGCTGCCGTCAGCAAGTGATATATGATAGGAGCTGTCACTGTGTACTTTTACTATTTTCCCATGTTTCCAAGTTTTTCCTATTTTAATGCGTATTGATTTATTCAAGCACAAAGGTGACAAACATTTTGCTTTTTTGTCGTAATTAACCTTTTGTTTGTCCTTTGATTATTCCATTAGACTGCACACTTCTGAGTTATGTACTTAAATGGGTACAAGCACTTTATTTGTAACTGGCACAATGGATTTTGTTCTCCGGCCAATTAACAGTTGACTAGGAGTATATCCACACTCAAGAGGTGTATTGTGATATTCTAGTAATGCAATATAATGTTGGTGTTTGTATCTTTAGCCTTTTGCATTAGTTTTTTTCATGATACCTACACCTTTTTCCTCAAGACAGTTCAACTGGAGGTATCGGGGGTATGAAGTTCTGCGTTCAAACCCCCTTGTAGCGAATTCTTTGAATTCAGAGCTTGTAAATTGAGTACCATTTTGTCTGAGACTAATACTTCAGGTATTACCATTCGTGACATGTGTTTCTGAAGTTTGAGAATGACAGTTTTTGATAAAGTGTTTGGTAAATAGTCTACTTTGAAGAATCTCGAATAGTAATCTATAGTCAACAGATGTTCTTTACCTTGAAAAAAGAACAGGTCTGCTGTTATTTTTTGGTAAGGTTTGTCAGGAAATTCTGTGGTCATTAGGCATTTGTTTGTGTTTGTGTCGCAGTATGTAAGACATGTGCTACATTTGCTAACATATTCATTTATTAGCTTGGACATGCCTGGCCAGAACAATGAATGTTTAGCGCGTTCAAGTGTTTTCGTAATTCCCATGTGACCTGTATGAACATTCTGTACGAGTTCATTTCTCAAGTTTTTGGTATCACAATTTTATGACCTCGAAATCTAAGGTCGTTTTCTGTGCTTATCATCACGGTGATTCCAGAAATCAAGAATTGATTGTTTGCACTTGGCTCTAGAGTCTGGCCAATAGATTAATATAGTCTTTTTCAGAATTTTCATTTGTGCCTCTTTACAAGTTTTGGCGCATATATTTTCTATTCCTGGGTCAGTAATGTGCAATTGTTTTTGAATGGTAAGCACATAATTATCAAGCTTGTATTACATATTTAAGTATGTATCAGGGAGACTCTGTCGTGATAGGCAGTCACTAACTGGTGTTTTTTTACCAGGAATGTGCCTAACGATTAACTGATATTTTGACAGAGCTAGTAGCATTCTAGATAATCTAGGTGGTGCTGCGGACATTGGTCTTTTCATAATGCCAGATATTGGTTTGTGATCGCAGTGTAGGATAACTTCTCTACCATAAGTGAATTGATGAAACTGTTTACATCCGAACAAAATTTCAAGCATTTCTTTTTTTTAATGACAGCATAACCGATTTCAGTTTGTGTCAGGCTTTTTCTTGCGAATGCATTTAGTCTAGACAACAAGCAACTCCGAATTTTGAAGCATCCGTTTCCAGTATAAGCGGCTTTATCAGGACATGGTAGCCTAATACTGGTGCTTTTGTTATGATATCTTTGACCTGAGAAAAGGCTCGGTCATGAACTTGATCTATATAAACTCTGTATCTTTTTTCAAGAGGTTCTGTAAGGGGGCTGTAACTTCTGCTATACTTGGCGTAAGTTTAGATAGATAATTGGCCATTCCTAAGAACCCTTCGCAATTATCGGGGATTGGCAATTTTATGATTGCTTTGTTCTTAGACTTGTCAGCTTTTAACCCACTTTACGTGATGATAATGAAAAAAAAATTTTGCCGGCAAAAACCCAACCCTGAATGACATTAAATTTTAAATTAACTCTGATGTCAATGATTCATGGACTGTTTTAATGATATGTGTGTGTTTAGTGAAAATATCTGAAAATTGATTTTTGATTGGTAAAATAGGATCCCTGAATATTGTTGGCTATAACAATAACCTTAACACCTAGTGTCATAATAAGAATGTTTATATATTTTGTTAAATTTTATTGCTACATTATTTTTGGTCATTATTTTTTATTGCATTGATTGCCAGTATGTTGTTACATAAATGTATATGACTTCATTATGGAGACAGAGCATTATTATAGTAACATATGTCTTGGGAAGTTAGAAGACTACTTGGTGTTAGGAATATTAAATTCATGTCATAGATATGTAATTAATAGTTGGTATTGCCCATTTAAAAAATCAATTTTCCAGTTTCTAAAAGATAGCATTAGGTAGGGCTTTGTGCTCTGGTACCCTACCTACACCAAAGGTAATAAGTATGTTATATCAAATCCAAGGAACCAGGGGGTGAAGAGCTAGCTAGTAATATTCTAAGAAAACTTGCCATTAGTCTTTCTCTCCATGAAAAGAGCATCAATCGCCATTAGGCCTATTCTTATCTTATACATTGTAGTTAGTCCAACCATTTTACTTGAGTGACTATTTTGTGTAGGAATATAAAGTAGTTAAATGTTTGCATGCCTTAGTATGTCTCATTTTATTATTGATGACAAACTTTCATGATATTCATTATAAAGTTCATCCATGTCATCTGTGGTAACATTTGATATTGCATACAAAGACTCATTATACCAATTGTGTATTGTTAGACAAATTCAACCTAATATAGAAAACCTTCATTTTAATAATTACACGTTTCTGTACAACTCATGCAACTTCTGTAAAACAGAATGGAACTGCATGTGTAAGCTGTGATTGCTTAATTGTATCTTTATTACTTCTGAAAGTATATAGTTGAGCATTTTAACTTTGAATTGTTCTTCAGTATTATTCTAATTCAATTGATAATTAAAACCATTCTCATGTATATACCTCTAAACAAACAAAAGTGACCGTAAATATGAAACCAAATGGTTAATGCATAACCATTTCTAATCCATTTTAGTGAAGAACTATCTAATTTTAGTTTTTAATACATTACAGCCCTGGTAATTATTGGTATCATCTAGATGTTATGTTATATTAGTGTGCCATGTATTCTACTGCTTGCCTACATGTATTATGTTATATTATTGTATGTACTGGTTACACCCACTGTGTGGGAATGTTATTCTTACTTATATTTAAGATGTACATACAGTACCCACCAAAAGTTTGGAGACATTTTCACTTAGTAGGCCTACTGAATAGCTTTTATCTAAAATTTGATGACTGTTTATTTTAAAATGCTTTGTAGTTTTGCTGTATTTTTTTTTGTTATCATTATTATTGTATCCGAGACTACAAAAATAGCATATATGATATGTTATGGAAAATAATCACAATACTTATGGATTTGGAGGCTTTAGGATATCAGTTGCTGAAGTTAATAGATATGTTGCATTCCTGTTATGTGTTTTCATTTTATCACAAATTACATTCCTAAATACATTTAAAACAATGAAACAACAAAAAAAATCGAAATTCAAGAATTGTAGTAATTTTTTTTGTCTCCTAATTTTTGGTGGGTACTGTATATATTTGTATTGTGTATAAGTTTGAAACTGTTAAAGCTTGAACTTTGAAGAATTTTTTTTTGCTGTCACTTATGCATCAGTATAGGTGTTGGCATTGCTTATTATATTAAAGATGTAAAAGTCTTCAACACTAACCAAGATATATAATTGTAAGTTGGTGTATACTGAATACGGCAATTACCGGTGAACCTGAAACACTGGTGATAACAAAGATATCCCGATTATAGACCCATGCGCAGATAACGGATTTCTTTGTCTCTTGCATTCTGTTTATGTTGGTTTCCGCCATTTTTTTCTGAAGTGAAAGTTGTTTAAAAATGTCATTTTTTAAGCGGGAATGAATTAAAATACTTTTTGATTCACCATTTTTTATATAAAACCGACAGAAAATAGAGAAATATTACATGCTATTTTTCAGTTATTGTTTAAAAAATTTTTTAATAACAATTAGAAATTTTCCTTTATCGATTAATTAAAATGGGTTGGAAGTTTAACTGCACACATTTACTTTGCTGTTTATGTATGACGTCACTGACCTTGGGAGATTTTTTACCTCATCACCGGTAATACATATATGGGAACAAAGATGGCAGATTACCCTACTGATACAAGAATGGTGTTAGTTTAACTTATTCTGTCAGGATTTTCGTAAACTGAAGATTATAATATGTTTAAAAGACATGGACTGATAAACCAGTAAATATAACATGCTTGTAGTTCTTTGTTTGGTTACTGAAAATATGGTCTAAAAATAGCATCACCGGTATATAGTATACCCTGTATAATTGTTTATTGAGACTACAAGTCCCACTGAGAAAATTTAAGATGACGTTTGTAATGATGTTGACTACCACAAATTTAGATTGTTTAGACTGAAAACTAGCTTTTTGTCATCGTCGGTTATCCCATGATACATTACTCCGCTATTCTGCATTATGTACCTTTGGCCATTTGGTTAGGAAAATCTTGTAATCAATGACGCAGTTTCATTGGTTCCACATGGAAATCTCTGCGAAAACGTAGCCAATGAAATTATGTTTTATATCTAAGATTTGCTTTACCATTCAAAATGGCAGCCTACATGAGTGATTTTTCTAAAGCGGGTTAAGAAAATCCCAGTATGACTCATTGTTATTGAAAAAAGTTTTTAATTGTAATATGCAATTTCATTATTAAGAAGATTGGTCTCCCCTGCCTCATGCATATTTATGAAAATGAGATTTTGCCAGTCAAATTGCCTTCGGTATGTATGAAGTGTAACAGAAGAAAGTACTCTGATTGCCAACAATGACATTTTGTGTATGAAACAATATTCAGAAGTTGAGAGTATTTAGTTAAAATATATGAGTAAAAGAGCAGTGTTTGAGCAATGTCTGTAGAATTTATATCTTGATTTCTGTTTAGAACATTTTAGAAATGTTTTATTCATCAAATAAGTTAACATAACCAAATAAGTATAATTTACTAGTGTCAAGAAAGTTTTTAAGAGAAAAGTTTAGCACATGGAGTTTGATATATGCCGTTTTCATGAAAGAAATTAAATACATGTATAAAGAAACATCCAAGTGTATGTATGATAACATAGTTACCTGTATGTTTGTATAGGAGAGATTCACAACTACGTCACTGTTATCTGCTATGCGTGCTACGTAGTACACATTTTTGAGTAAAGTCGGACAAACACTCTGCTGCTACACTATGATTTACATAGTAACTGGACAGAAAATAATGTATTTAAACCCCATTTCTGCTTATCATAAATGTCTTAGAAATTAGTTTTACCTGTACTTATGGTGTTTAATGATGAAGGCAAAATTTACAGTTTATAATTAAGAACAAATTGTTTGATAAATTATATTTCTTTTTTTTCATTTGATTACCTGATTTAACAATGAGGTAAATTTAGTGAATGGGATTATTTTTTGGAAAATTGTTGAAAGTGTTTCATATGCACAAATTATCTAAATCTTGTCAGAAAATAAACAAATGTTATGTTTCTAAGTGTTACACTAAGATTTTACCTAAATACTTTTCGTTCATTTTTACGCAGAACTAGATACTTTGATGAGAAAAATGATAAAACATTCCAAACATTTACTTATGTTTATGACTTCAACATGTACAAGTAATATTATCAATACATTAATTGATAATATGATAATTATCATTTATATAATTAATATCATGAAGTTGAATGCAGTAATTGTATTTTCTAAAAATGAGTATGTTGTATTTTACAGTTTTTATTCAGGAATTTTTCCTCAAGTTCTTGTCAGATTACATTTTAGTGACATGAAACTTTCCATCATAAGCCTTTATTTTTAATTATTGAATAGATTTTATAATCCCTTAGCTCTCACAGTGCTTAAAACTTTACCTTCACAGAGAGAAATTCTACATTAAATGTTATTTTTTTGAAGGGGTTTGATACTCCAGTATCCAAGTCAGGGTAAAAAGTAATTGCATTTTATAGTCTAAGTTTCAACTTACACACGTTCACCGACTTTAAGGCTATTACCCCTGGTCATCAGGCTACTGGTATCTAATTTATCAATCATGGAGAGTCTTTTTACTTCGCTTATTAGTGCAGCTGACAAATTGGCGCAACGGAATTACACCACCCTTGCAGGTACCCATTTACACCTGGGTGGAGTGAAGCAAATTGCAGGTAAATTTCTTGCTCAAGGAAATTAGCAGTGCCCCTGATGGGATTTGAACCCAGGACCTCTCCATCCCTAAGCGCGCGTCCTACCACTGGACCACTGCTCCTGGTGCTACTTAATGTATCATATTTGACTCTAATAGTGTGGCTTTTACCAAGGATAGTTCATATTATTTTATTGTACAAAATTTTCAAAAGACCAAAAAAACCACTTTTCAAAACAGAGTTTTTCCAAATTTACTGACCTGTAAGTACTAAAATCCGATATAGCCATGGATGAATTTTTATTGCAATTATTTCATATATTGTGATACTCATTGACAAAATTAATGTTAATGATTTTATCCTTGTTAAACTTATTTCATCAAAGGAGCTTACATTGATCCTATATAGTATGTATATTTGTAAACAAGTGTCTTAATTTCATTTTAATACCAGTGTTAAAGGATACATGAGTTTTATAATTAGCTTTTTGAAAATCTAAGTGTGCGTATTGCAGGTTAAATTAATTATCATTTTGAATTTCTAACAATTTATTGTTATGCCTTGAACTACAAAATGGAATTTCCTTGTACTATTCTTATTTAAAGTCAGAGGAATTATTTTGACATGCAGCATGTTATTGCTTGAATTTCTAGAAATAATATTAATTCAGTCATAAAATCATTAATTCAAAAATGAGGTTGTTTTAACTGATTAAAATTACAACACCAATTGTCTTTGCTTAGAATTCTACAGTGAATAAACAGCAGGTCGTACAAAGCTTGTACTACCTAGCAGCAGTAACTAGGGGCAGTTTTACCTGTGAATCTATTTTTAGAATATTTGAGAGTTGTGAATCCCTCCTATACTATATTGGTATTGCACAGTTTATCTTCTTGAAAAGTTGGATAAACAAAACCCTTTATTAAACTATTTTATATTCATGTTTGTATAAAATTGTTCTTTGTCATTATTACTGAATAAACTTAATAGGAGGTCTGATTAATTTGTTATATATTATTGTTGATTAGGATAGACTGTTAATCTGAGAAATCAACTAGAATTGGTGGAATAACACGATTTTTATCAACTGACTTAATGTAGCAGACATAGTATAGCACTTGTACTCCCTTGCCTTCAAGCAAGCTTTCATCCCAATGTGAAAATGTCTGCTTACGAATCCAAAGGTTACTATAGGTTAGATTCCTGCTCAGACCATAGACCGTGGATTTTTAGCTCGACTATTCGGAGAATAGTGGGGCTATCCTACTCAGTTGTGCGTCGGCGGTGGTGTGGACGTCGGCGTAACACTTCTTGGTTAAGTTTTTAGGTGCAACATTTCTATATATTTGAAACTACTGAAGGGATTCACTTGAAACTTTACACATGTCTACGGGATTACTATTGGAGGTCAACTACCAAGCTGCATAACTCTATCATGACTTTTGACTGGATTATGGCCCTTTTATACTTATAAAATTTCTTGGTTAAGTTTTTTGGTGCAACATTTTATCTTTGAAACTACTGAAGGGATTCACTTGAAACTTTACTCATGTCTACGGGATTACTATTGGAGGTCAAATACCAAGTTGCATAACTCTAGCAAGAATTTTGACTGGATTTTGGCCCTTTAATACTTAAAATTTTTCTGGTTAAAATTTTTGGTGCAACATTTTATTTTTGCACCTACTGAAGGGATTTTCTTGAAGCTTTACACATCTCAATGGGGTTAGAAATGAAGGTCAAATACTATGTTGCATACCTCCAGCATGATTTTTGATTGGTTGTTGCTGTTGTTTACACGAATACCCAGAATAGTCGAGCGCGCTGTTTGTGGACTGCTCTTGTTTCAGGTGACATTTAGCTCAATGTAAATTACCAACTAGGACTTGTGTAATTGCATCCTTAGAATAAAACAATTAATGCCCCAAGAATTGGATTACCAATTCTGAAATGAATAATGAAGTGGGTGTATATAGCAGAGGCATAAACTCTAGCTCAGAACATGGACTTTTATCAGGTTACATCAACTTATCCTAGAGATTTGATTCATTTCTCTGCTCACGATAGTTCATAGAGTTAAAAGGCTTTACTTCACACCTTCCATCAGGTGTTTGCATCATTATCTCCCTTCTTCTTTCTGTTGGTTATCAATAGAGAAAAAATCTGCCTCCATCAAGTGATCAAGATCACAAAATTTAAACCAGTGACAGTGACCATGATAAAGGGTTGTGAATTCAAGTGAAGCTATCGTTTGTTTTTCCTCAAATGTCAAAACATGATTTATTTCATGGTGACTTCATGTTCTTTGTCTAACACTCATGATGTATATAGTGATAGTGTATTCAATATTCACGAAATTATTCAAACTTCGACAGTTGAGAAAAAATGGACATATCTACAATGACTCTTAACATGAGAAAGTCAACATTTGTGTACACAGAACATGTGCATCACAGGGCCTATGGTTAGGCAAATTTCCCAAATCATGACTTCAGTTTTAAAAAAGGGGGTAAAGCAAAATGCAATTGAGAAAATCTAGAGCAAGAAAACCCTGCAGAATAGCAGTATTGACAAGATGGGAGACACAATAACCAGCTGGAACTGTACTGTTAAACTATATTAACTTTCAGTGGTACATAAATTGACCCTGCTGATTTAAATACTCGATAACTGTTTGATAATCTGAGTATTTATTTTAATTATCACAAGTTCAGAAGAACTGTAGTGAGTATTTAAATTAGCTGGATTGATGTATGTGCTACTTGACAGTGGAATGAGATTCAACATAACTGTGATAGACAACAAACCAAATAATGTAAATGATAATTTTTTTAAGATTTTTTTTAATGAAATGAATGTCAATTCAAAAAATGATCCAAAAAAATCCATCAATCATCTTCAATAATAACAGAATCATCTATACTGTACTGATTAATATTGGTTTTTGATATCATATCAACTAACATATGTTTAGGAACTTCAGAGCCTCGTACCCTCAATGTATAACAAGCTGTTTCCACTTTACGTAAGCTTTGTCTTAAAACATGAAGCTTCCTATTCACTTCTCTATTGGCATTACTAAGTGAACTATAAGCTGATTCAATTTCTCTTAAGAAGTTACATATTTCAAAAGGTCTATCAAGGTCACCAGAGCCAACAGAGTTGATAGCTCTACGCATCATTTCACCAGTTAAATCAGCCACACCTAATATGTATTCACTATTCGGTATATAGACAGATAAGTCTGTATTAGTGGTATCCATTTCTACTGGTACATCTGTAGTGTTCATGTCAGCTGTGTTAGTGTCCTTGACATTATCTGAGGTAGTGACCATGACCTCTAAGTCAGTGTCCTTGACTTGACCTTCAGAACCTGATGTAGCAATTTTTCCAAAATTTTCTTTTTTAAAAGACAGTCTAGCTTGAACATCTTCAAGTTTAATCAGACTATTATTTTTCAGGAAATAATTAAATGACAAAGCTTCAATGTATTCTTGTAAACCTGAAAAAAATAGGCAAGACCCATTAGCAGTCAAACAACATAGAATTATAAAACAAGTTGACAAAAATTTGAAGATGAACAAAGCAACATAGACAAAAATCTGAATAACAGGGCAAGTTGTCCTGGGTAAATGCAACAAGAATGGTAATGACAACAGTTCTTTACATCTTCATATGGATATAGAATTTATAATTACTCATTGGAAATGAGTGAAAGTTAAGACAATTTAACAGAGAAATGAAATGGTTTACTTAAATTTTTTAGCTACAAATGACTATAACAAACATTTTTAACAAAATGGTCAACATGATCCAAGATCAGTTTCTTTTGAGACTACAGCAAACAGACTTTAGATGTACTAGGCAGTTCTGTACCCAAGCAATTTTTATGAAAAAAAAACCAACAACACTAATTAGAAGACTCATGAAGAGGAATGAACAAACAAAGACCAGTCACACAAACACATGTAAGCTACCAATAACCTATGTAAACTGTAAGAATTTAAAAATGAACATCACCCAACTTACCTGGGGAGTATGCTCTGAGAAACTGAAAGGGATCTTCATTTTCTACCTCTTTAGCAATTTCTAAGAATTTAGTTCTTTCAACAGCCAACAGTTTTTCATCCACTTGTTGAAATATATCAGAACATTCACTGGCACTGGAAAAGCAGAAAAATAAACCTAGTACAGACTTCAATACAATCTTAGATGAAAAAACTAAAACAAATGGTTAAGTGTTTTAGTGTAACCATAGTGACTGAAACGTTTATTAAAGAACATGTAAATATACATACATATACCCTCTTTTAAGGGTAAACACTATGCTATTTTTAAAATCTCCATTGAATTAGAACCATACCTTACAGTTCTTCCTAGTGATTTAAGACTCTATATTTTACACTTTCGTACTTGTAACCATAAATTCCCTGTAGAAACGGACGGTGGTCCCAAAACTATGTACCCTACCAAAATAGAAAATGTCCTCTTTGCCCACTTAACTCTATTGGTAATGAAACACACTTTTTGTTGGAGTGTCCTTTCTTTTCAAGCACTAGACAAAAATTCATACCGTTACATTTTAACATAACTAACATTAGCAACTATCAAATTACAGAATTGTATAAATCATTAATTTCCTCTAACGATGAGAAAACACTAATTAATCGGGCAAAGTTTTGTCAAGTCCTATATTATTATTTTTTAAAAACAACTGACCATGATCATTGATGTACCATGTGTAATTATCTTTTTATTTTTCCATTTTCTGTATTGTATTAACATGATTATTATGATGTTTTGTAAATAATCACATGCTGTATATTACCTGGGTTAAATAAAGTTTATGTTCTGTTCTGTTCTGTTCTGTATATATATATATATATATATATATATATATATATATATATATATATATATATATAATGTATATATATGTACAAATCATTGACACATTAAGAAATAAATTAACCATAACAACAAAATATTTGAATTAGTAAAGTAAATTTAATTATTAAAATAAATTGTTATCATATCTAATGAACTTAAATAATAGGGCTGTCATGATACGCCAGAAGTGTACCGCGATATATTGCAATACTCTGTCATCATATCGCGATACGCACCGTGATATTGTGGGCTTTAAGATTTGTTGTTTCTCAGCTGTATTAAACAGAAAAATGCAAATCTTAAATGCAATTACTGATAGAATCTGGCCAACTAAAGTATTTACGGTCATTTAGGACTGAGACACATCCCAATTGGTTAAATTCCTGCAATTTCAGTTAGATGGAATGAACAATGGAAAAACTGACGTTTGGCTACTGTTATTTTGCAAAGGGAAGAATTTTCCAATGTCATAAAACTTATCGCCAAATACCGGTACATTAAAATCATACTGCCATACGTATTGCTGCAGCTGCGTATTGCAATATACCGGTAAACCGGTATATCGTGACAGCCCTATCAAATAAGTTAATTGTATTCACAGGTACAAACAAATAAGTATTTTAAACTTACATTGTTACACGATGAAGCATGAAAATTGCCCTTTTACTCTCAATAGTTATGTCTCGACTCAATTTAACAATTCTCTCATATTTGTCATGCCTTTCATCAAGTTGTTTCTGGAAACATTTAAACATCTGTACAACAGGAGAACTTTCATCTACATCAGGCTCATTCTTTTCACCTGTACCCCCTTCTCTATCATTTTTATCACCTCTATCTGTAATAAGAATATAAGTTCATGCTCCCTTATAGTTTACATATATTAATGTTTTGTATAAATAAAATTATCATATTTTTTACAGATATATAATAAATTATTTTTAGAATTTTATAAAAATAAACCTATCATTATCAGGGAAAAGCAGCAAAATATAATTCTATGTAATTACTAATTTTACAATCAAATTGATTTTTGACTTAATTATTCACAATTCGTAAACTTCTTCCCATCAATAAAATAAATAAAAGAACCATCAAAACTATCATACACTATTTTGATGGACGAATGGAGCAAGGTGCGAAATCATAGTGCGAACGTCACGGGGACGAAATGTTCACACGAGAGTAAAAATACAGCAAAATATAAAGTTTGATCAAAGGATATGATACAATTTCTAATACCATAACGATTTCTTTTCCTTCTTCTGTCTGACATGGCACTAACATGTAGTTTGTAGTTTCCGTATATGTTTTGCGTAGAAGATAGCCGAGGTAGTTCCGAATGATCACCGGTATCTACATCCGGTTATTGCGCATGCGCCAATTTCATCGTTTTCTTGTGCATGACAAAGCTTGGTGACAAAATATTAAATTTAAACAATCAAAATGAGTTCAATCGGCACTGGCGTGAGTAAATCTTATTTATAACTGATAAATTAAAATTGTGACATCAAATTAAATTGTAGTTTTACTTATGTCATTAAATAAATGACGACAATGTAAGCTTGTTTACGTACCCCACCCACATTGTTTTTACCGGTTTGTCAGCTATTCGGACAAATCAGTATTCGGATGCTTTTATTTAATATGACTGACAAAGCCTGAAAGCGAGCTCGACGAATTTTAACTTAAACACAGGGGCCAAGTTAGCTTTTTTCAACTTTTGATCCATGAACGCGGAAAGCCCGAAACAAATGGAGATTAAAAGTAGCAAAATGAACCTTCCAAAGGAAATCTTTTTTCAATGTCAATTTTCAAAACACTGATTCCTAACATTCTATGTGTTATACTGTAAACAAATTAAGTGTCATTATAGTATATAATAAGTAATTATTAGGGTCGGATCCAGGATTTATTATTCACATTTTGCAGAAAATGCCACATTTTGGTAATAACAAGAGCTGTCAGTAGAGAAAGCATGCTCGACTAAGTAAATATTTGTCACATGAGATGCCGTTGATGATAAGAAACATACATATTTTAAAACTTGAAAATATAACCTTAACAAATTTAAAGTAAAAAAACAAACATCTTTTTTAAAGAAAACTCTTAAGTTCATGGAAGTCAATTTTGAAAAAAAAATGTATTTGGAGTTATGAACCTTGTCGCATGGGATGTTGTTGGTAATAAGAAACTTATATTTAAAGTTTGAAGTTGATACCTAAAGAAATAAAACAGTTGCAATAAAATCAAACATTTTTAAGTTTAAGGGGAGATAATTCTGAAAAAATGTATTTGTAGTTATGAACATTGTCACATAACATGAGGTTGATAATAAGAAACATATATTTAAAGTTTGAAATTGTTACCTATAGTAAAAAATATTTTACTGCACAAAAACTTAAATCAGAAATATGGACGTCACATTCTATATATATATATAGAAGGTGAACACCATTTGTGTACATAATGATAGATGCTGAGGCTAGGGTGAGTAGGAGGGCTCTTCATTTACTTCGTAAAGTCAAGCTAAAAACTATATAACAATTACATCTATGTTAAGCACCGAAAAAAAAATGCTTCATGCTTCTAAAATTACTCACAGTCAAGAAATACACTCATGGACAAGTACATTTCCAAATTTGTGGGGGGATGTCCGGACCCCCCCCCTGACTCACCACTAGATCTGCCAATGAATGAATCATAGGCCTACATGCATCATCACAAAAATCATGTTCTATATTCAAAGATGCAAATACACATGTAAAATTTTGATTAGACTATACAAATTAAACCTACGACCATTATACCCTCAAGTTTCTATTGTTTTTTTTGTACTTTTGAAAATGCTATTTTCTTGACAAACGTGTTGTCCCAGGCCTACATTGCCTTATTGTAGCTACTCAAATGTTATGCATACATGTGTTTATCTTATTGAGGTCCTATCCAATGCTAGGGGAGATCACTGCGTAAGTTATTGCATTCAAACATACATTGTATTCTGACAAAATCTCATTCTTTTATGACAGAATCATTCTTTAATTTCAAAAATAATGTATGGTACATTTTTTTTATCACATGAATTGAGATGGAGATGAAAATTCTCGATAGAATATTTAATTTTTAAGATAAAGATGTTTCTTTCTTTAAACAATGCCCGGTAACATTAAGTGACGGTAACGTACCGGTTTTATCATCTTCAAACACCGTCATCAGAACAAACTGTGCGTTGGTAAGTTTTTCCGTAGTAAATAGTCATAAATAAATATATTAATGAGGAAATGAACAAATTGAACGACCAAATATATTTTGGATTGTTAATATAGTAGACAAATTTATCAATACCTGTGAGAGTAATGATTGTTTCTGTTAAATATCATAACATTTGCTTTTGCTTTCTTGATTATCGATCAGCAGTAAATGCCATTCGGAGCTACCTTGGCGATCTTCAACGCAGAAAACATTTTAAGCCAATGAAAAAACGCCACTTCACCCCGTTGACTCTCTTCCTGTAAAATTCGAATGAGCAGAACGGTTCAAAAATCAACTTCTGCTTAATTGTCAAAATACCATACTGTACAGAAACATATACGCATTACCGTAAAGCTCGCTTTTCGAGCATGCACTTTGGGCATGCTCTTCGAGCTCACTATCAAGGGTTTGCATGTGCATTGAACGGCTTTTATTATCGCAATGACTGTTTTTTTTTGTTTTTTTTAAATGTCAATCATGTATTAGGTTTGAGCATCTATCGTTTTTGTTATGCTGTATCAGTCAGGAAAGAATTACTGGAAAGAATTCAATCGATTCATTTTGTTTCTGATTTGATTAATTGAATTGTACACTTTATTCCAGACGTATATCAAACCAAGTATGTCATGTATCACTTTCCTTTTACTTAGACACACTTCAGCTTTAGTCCTTTGAAATATTACTATTAGATACACTTTTTTGACATTTTTCATAATGCATCAATTTTTTTGTCATAACTTTATTTAATAAAAACGTCTGCACCATGCTCCGTATGATCAGAACTGTGAATCGGATTAACAAAGCTCAGTTACTTTCATTAGATTTTACTTTGTTGTTTTTTTCAGTATGATTTATCAGCATCACAGTTTTCACCTGATGGTAGGGTATTTCAAGTTGAATATGCTTTAAAAGCTGTTGAAAACAGTGGGTAAGTTGGTAGCTGAATATCACATTTGCTTGAATTTATGTTTAGCTTATTTATTTGTACATTAACTATTGTAGTATTGGTGTAATACAATCTCCGTAAACAGATATCCTGTAGAGCGTTGTCGTACAGGATCTACTTTCTCTGTGGAAGGTCACGTCAAGATTAACTTTGTTTCGACCAATCAATGCTTAGCTTTCATCCAGACGAAAACACTATTAATCACATTTTGATGTCGTAATTTCTATTTTTAGACCAAGTTTTGCATGCTTATTTAAAAGCCGTATTATTCACAGTATGCAATTGGGCGGCTCATTTCAAATTGCAGGACATAGACGATGTAACCAAAGTTACTTATCATAACAATTTCGTCATGAATATTATGACGAGAAAAGGTCGTCTGAACGTGACCTTCGTTTGAAAAAGGCCAGATCTAAATTAGTGAGTATGCGATCGGGTTTTAATCAGATTGGGTGTAATATGGCACTTTACTGGCAATATGATAGTAATCGCTTTCAGCTCTAAGAAGCTTGACTACAAATTCTAGTAAGGAGAGAGTGTATGTAGCTAACATTATACAGCATTTTTATCCCTCTGGGTTCATGATAGCTTTTACAGAGGCTTGTCAGAGTATCTGCATAGACTTAAAATGATAACTTGATAAATGTGTAATTAATGTGTGATTAACTAGTATACCATGTTCACTTGATATTTTTTAGAACTGCCATAGGAATACGAGGTAAAGATGGAATTGTGTTTGGTGTGGAAAAATTGGTAACTTCAAAGTTGTATGAGACTGGAGCTAATAAAAGAATTTTTAATATTGATAGACATATGGGAATGGTATATATGAAATCAAATTTTACTGTTCTAAGTTTCTTATATTTAATGATCTACATATGTGTATAAGGATTTTTAATGTTGCATATGTAGCAGATCTGAAGTTGCTCTTGTAGTAACTAGTATTAAAGAAAATAATCTTGTGCCAATTATTTTATGAAGAAATGCGTAAATCATAGATATTGATGTCTTATTTCAAGACAAAATGCAGTAAAACTTTCATGATATTTGGAATATTGACACGCCTGTTGTAGTATTAAGATTAGCTCCTTACATTCTTGTTGTAACTTTTATCTGGAGTTGCGAGATGACTTAAATTAAGGTCAAAAATATATTTGGTTAAAATGCCTAAGAGACATGTAGACTTTATTTTTATTCTGTTCCATTTATCTATAATACAGGCTGTTGCAGGATTATTAGCAGATGCTAGACAAATTGTTGAGACAGCGAGAGAAGAAGCTTCAAGTTACAGATCCAACTATGGCTCGCCTATTCCATTAAAAGTTTGTATTTCCTTGTATTTAGTTCTGTGAGTCTAAGAACTGAGTTCCAATGATAGCATTAATAAAGTCTGCTGAATGTAATGATAGTAGAGACTTATACAGGTGCTTTTGTGTTTCAGTGTTTTAATATTTAAAATTAGAATTAACATTTGCTTTCATTTACAATTTTATAATACCTGTTAGTAGATATCTTATTCAATGAGGTACGTGTAATCTCAAGTTAATCGTGTACTCTTAGGTGTCTTGTAGCAATCACTGGTTTATTTCTTGCTAAAATTACCAATGCCTGCAGCAGGATTCAACCTTGGGTGTAACAACTTCTAAGCTTGAGTCCTAACAGTTGATGACTGTTCCAGTGTTACTGTTCAACATATCCTTAATTGATTTGTACTCAATATAACATTTCAGCATCTAACAGATAGAGTATCAATGTATGTACATGCTCATACCTTATACAGTTCAGTAAGACCATTTGGTGTTAGTTGTTTGATAGGATCCTATGATGCTACTGATGGTCCAGAGATGTATGTTATAGATCCATCTGGTGTCTCTTTTGTAAGTATATACATTACTTCATGATATTTCAGTTGTTGTATTTATACCATCTTTGATTTCCATCACAACAAATATTGAGCCCACCCAGCTAGCTGAGTGGGTAACACACAAGTCTACTGATCGAGGGGACGTAGGTTTGATTCCCAGACGGAGCATACTTTCGTGGAGCTTGGTCGTGAAATAATTTTCTACGGCCATTCTCCCTCATACCACCGATTCTAAATCATGTAGGGCAGTAGTCAGTCACTGACGGAAGTATGCGTCTAGTAGTTTGTTAACAGCTAAATCCAGAGATTTAGTCTTTCCAGGAACCGTGAGTAAGTGGACTGACCACCGTGATATAACCTAGGCAATGTGTTGCTACGGCGTTAAACCCAACAAACAAACAACAATAAATATTGCTCCTTACAACCTAAATTTTAGTCCAACCAACTTGTTACTGCAAGTGAACATTTAGTTAAACTGGCCATCCTACTTTAAATATTAATATAAGACCCTGCAATGAAAGTGTTAAGTAAAGCTTCTTTGAAAACTTTTTAAAATTCAGGGTTAGCATTTGTGGGTATTTTGTTATTCTTAGTCATCATTTACAATTAATTAAAAAATTTACTTCTTATGGTTATAAGTTTATTAATTAAGACTCAAGTTATTCTTGATGTTTGCTCATAATGTTCTCATACTTGGTATTACAGGGTTATTATGGATGTGCAATAGGAAAAGCCAAACAAGCTGCAAAAACAGAGATTGAGAAAATCAAGGTTTGTTCAATTTTCTTCTTTTAAATTTTGATATGGCTACAACAAGTGGATCATATGTTCTATGAATTCGCTCGCACCTTAATTTTGACGGTTTTTACAAAAAAAAATATTTTTATTTCCTCACTCCCTCATAAGAATTTGGTCAAACCGCTATATAAAGCGAGTGAATAAAGACTTTTAAAATTTTTTTTCTTCGCTCGCTCGCCCCATTTTTCCCCCCAGAAAAATCCGTAGAACACAAGATCAACTTGTTGTAGCCTATAGCCTGTGTATACATGGGTGAAAATTTCAGTTCTGGTTTTAAAGTTGATGTTTCAGAAATTTAAGAAGATGTTTAAATGTTTAAGTCCCTAAGTTATGCAATAGTGAAATTCTAGACTTTTAGGATTTTGAAAGTTTCATCAGTGGGTTATTCAATTTTTAATGACATGTTTTATATTATGTTAAAAGAATTAAGGCTTGTCATATATTAAGATAAATGGGAAATCCTTGATTTATAGTTTTAGTATGTTTATGTACAGTATGTTTATTATACCCCCGCTTCGAAGAAGAGGGGGGTATACTGTTTTACCCTTGTCCGTGCGTCCGTCCGTCCGTTACAAAATTTCCGTCGCAGTTTTCTCAGTAACTATAACATGCAGCAGCCTAATACTTTGCATATTGCTTCATCCCATAGTCCCATGTGGTGTAAAGCGATTTCATGCTCCTTGCTCATCTACTTCCTGTTTGTCGCATATTTTTAGATTTTTGCGGGGGTATCACTAGTGAGCATTAGCTCACAGATTTACTTGTTATATCCCAATAAAACGCATCTATGCTAGAATGTCAATGATGTATCAAACATAACAGCAATTGTTATTACTGCATTGATCTTTGTTGGAACAAATCAGAAACAGTTTAAGAGTTTGTCAAGGCTAATAATTATTATTGTATTCCTGCAATTATATGACATGATTTTATTTCAGATGAAAGATATGTTATGTGTTGATTTAGTAAAAGAAGTTGCTAAAATGTAAGTTTATATATTTAAAGATTGTCTTAGTGCAATAACAATTGATTTATTGTTAAAACCTTAAATTATCAGATTTATTGAAGCACTGTTTTCTAAAGAGAGACAATGTCAGGGAATGTATTCAATAATATTTGATTTAACTTAAAAGTGTGTGTCTTGTGTATATATGTTTTTTTGTAAAATACTGCCAAAGTTTTTCTTGGCGAAGAACATATTGTTTATGCCAGTAAAATATTTTCACTTTAACTTGACTTGTATAAATAATGTCTTGGCACTTCTAAGTAAATGGCTAATGCAGTGCCTTCTCATCAGTGAGAATATTTGTTAGCAATGTTTCCTTTTCTTTCATGCTTTACAAGGAAATGTGGTGTTATTTTCCATGAAAATATATAATTAAATTCTTGAAAAAACATGAAAGAAACAGAACACTGGTAGTTTTGGAGTAAGATTTTTTTTATTTTCAGCCTGTGCACTCAGAAACCATTTTTTAAAATTATGTTTTCTAAGAACACTGGTTGAAATAAAAATTGTTATTACATGCTTTCCTGTGGAATACAGGGATCTATCGGTGAAATAAAAATTGATATTCCACTGTTTTAAAACAATGAAAATAACTGTTTGAATGTGCCTTTCTGAAGACACATCAGACTGAAACTGTAAATAACGCCAGTTTAAAGCATATAATAAACAATTTGTTTCATTCTGTGTAAGATCAATTTATTTCACTTATGAGCTACGGATATTATATTTTCACTAGTTGCTACACCACTCATGAAAATATTGCATTCTTAGCTCGCTCGTGAAATAAAAATTGTTCTTACACCAAAGTAAACAAATATCCTCTTTATCTTACAAAGAATATCCTATATTTCTTATTCCTTTTACTTCTGCATGTGATATTTGGTAATCATGTATTGTTATTTGATTTCAGTATTTATATTGTACATGACGAAGTTAAAGACAAAAATTTTGAATTGGAATTAAGTTGGGTAGGAGAAAGTGAGTATTCATTCATACTTGAAATATTGTACCTTGAACAATACTGCTAAATAATTATTTTATTTTAATGTGATATTAAGGATAGTTTTCTTCAATGTTTAAGATGTCTAAAGTGTGTAGTATTTCCGAGAAAATCTTCTTTTTTGCTTTTAGTATGTTGAATACTCTCATTATTTCAATTATTTTTACAGGCTTTTCACAGTCAATATACTTATTCTTTCATTCTATTAAATAGAAAACGAGCAATTTGTGTCTATTAAAAGAAAGCATTCTGTAGTAATGACTGTCTGTAAAATCAGTTGTTTGGTTATCTTTCTATAAGAAATACTTACTTGCTGACAACCATAATTATATATTTACCTTAGCTACCAAAATATTACAGCTAAGGTAGCTATTAGAGCTGTATTTGGCTGTAAATGTAACAGGTATTTTTTGAACTGTAAATTTTCAAACTAAAATATGAAGGTCTTGACAATATCTCTGTTTAGAAGTGTTGAAACACTGTTTGTAATTAGCAGTATGCTCATATAATTTATTTTGTTGTTTCTTGTTGCTTAATTGCTATGATTTCTTAATGTATTGTTCTTTGCTCACCATTCTCTATATTAAGATGTACTTGTTATATTTCAGTGACTGATGGTAAACATCAATTAGTACCTAAAAATGTATACACAGAAGCTGAGAAATATGCTAAGGTAAAGCTTTTGTTAAGGTTTTATCAGGGCTCGAACTTAAGCTCGCAAAATGCGAGTGGATTTTGATATTCGCGAGTAACTTTCATTCTAACTTGCAAAGTTTGGCAAGTTGAAATCAATGCAAAAATGTTACTGTCTAAACTTATGAGGCTTAAGTCAGCATTGAAATGGCCAGATAGATTGATAGTATAATTAAAGATTCACCATAGAACATGTGGCATATTGTTATACCCCCGCTTCTAAGAAGAGGGGGGTATACTGTTTTACCCTTGTCCGTGCGTTCGTGCGTGCGTCCGTCCGTTACAAAATTTCCGTCGCAGTTTTCTCAGCAACTATAACATGCAGCAGCCTAATACTTTGCATATTGCTTCATCCCATAGTCCCATGTGGTGTAAAGCGATTTCATGCTCCTTGCTCATCTACTTCCTGTTTGTCGCATATTTTTAGATTTCGTTAAATGAAAGTTACATTATGATAGTCATATTTCTCACTGCGGGGGTATCACTAGTGAGCATTAGCTCACAGATTTACTTGTTTGTCTATTCCACAATAACATCCTTATTCTATCCATGGTTAAATACAGTGCTATTTGGTTTTACATAAGCATACATGATAAGTAACTATTTATAAATGCAATTAAAATTTTGAGAAAAAAATGCGAGTGACTTTTTAGCTCGACTTTTCGAAGAAAATGAGAGCTATTGCTATCACTTTGGCGTCGGCATCGGCGTTGGCGTTGGTTTTCAGGTTAAAGTTTTTTGAAACACTTATAACTTCAACACTATCCAAGTTATTTTATTGAAAGTTGGTATACTTATTAAGTGGGACTATATTAACCATTCTGTGAAAGGGGATAACTCTGGATGAATTATTTTATGAGTTATTGCCCTTTTATAATTAAATAATTGCAAAATATGAGGTTAAAGTTTTTCCTATGTAGAATATCTTCAATACTGATCAATTCATTTGACTTAAAGTTTGTATACTTATTTGTCAGTACAATATCTACACGACTGTGAAGGCACGTAACTGTGGATGAATTATTTTTAGAGTAATTGCCCTTTTATACTTAAGAAATTGCAAAATATGAGGTTAAAGTTTTTCCTATGTAGAATATATTCAATACTGATCAAGGTATTTGACTTAAAGTTTGTATACTTATTTGTTGGTACTATATCTACCCGACTATGAAGGGATGTAACTGTGGATGATTTATTTTTGGAGTAATTGCCCTTTTATACTTAAGAAAAATGCAAAATATAATGTTAAAATCATTTCTATATGTAATATCTTTAATACTAATCAAGATATTTGACTTTAAGTTTGTATACTTAGTTATGGGTACTATATCTACACAACTATAAAGGGACGTTACTTTGGATGAATTATTGTTGGAGTTATGCCCCTTTATACTTAAACATTTAAGATTAAAATTTGTTCTCATGGGATATATTTAGAACTTATAAATATATTTGAATGAAAGTTGGAATGCTTATTCGTCAGTTCTTCATCTATCGGACTATAAAGGGACATAACTCTAGATTAATTACTTCAGAGTTATTCCCCTTTATACTTTGATATTTAAGGGTTATGTTTGCTCAAATTTAATATATTTTGTTTGATAGAAAGTTAGTATACTTTTTCATCAGTACTACATCTAGTTGAATACAATGGGACGTAATAATTGATGAATTATTGTTGGAGTTGTGACCCTTTTCAACTTTTTAATTCGGGAGAAAGTATTATGAAGTGAAATATTTTCAATACTTAAGAAGATATTTTAATGACAATTAGTATGCTTATTCATCAGTACTACATCTACGCGACTACAAAGGGACATAACTCATGATGTTATTTTTTGAAGTTATGCCCCCTTACTTTAATTTTGAATTTTGTTCAAATTGAAATACAATGTATTTATAGTTCTTCATATAGATATTTAAATGAAAGTAGGTATGCTTATTCGTTGATACTATGTCTACTTTACTCTGAAGGGGTGTTACTATGGATGAATGTTCTAGGAGTAATGCCCCTTTTATATTTTACAAATATGAATTGGTAATTATTGTTTGACTGAACTATATACTTTCAAAAATTATGTCCTGTCTTGAAATTACTTTTGTTTAAAGATAAGCCTTGCCATGAACAAAACACCCGAAAAGTCGAGCGCGCTGTCCTTGGACTGCTCTTGTTTATTTTGCGAGTTGAAGAAAGTAAACTTTTTATCTTTTCTGGTTAATTTCTATCAGGGCTTGACAGTCAACTGTATAAATTTACTTGCCTGAACCAAATATTCCTTGCAACAAAATGGCCCTAAAATAAAAATTCTAGGGTTTTAAATATATTCTGGTAGTCAGGTAGGCCTTTTTGGCAAAATCTTAATGAGAGAACCCTAAATTAAAATAATCATGGGCAATATCAGGTTTGGGTTTTGCCAACAAAGATGAGTTTTTTCCTTTCCCCTGGCAAAAACTGGGGGAAATGGCAAAAATGGAAAAAAACTATAACTGGAACAGTTTAGTTTTGCTCAATGTTGTACTTGTATCACACACTTGGTTAGTGCAAATAGTATAGTGATTGTTCTTTGTTTTACAGTTGTTCCCAACATCTAAATATGAATGCAATTTCTAATGAATAAAATGAAAAAATCTGTCCATTATAAAGCTTGAGGATGAGCAAGACTGAATTTAGGACCCTCTCATTGGAACCCAGTGTCCCCTGTCAAATATCTACACATATTTAAATAAAGACAAATTGTTTGTGACTTATCCTGAAGTTCAGGTACCTTAGAATAGAAACAGTTAAAACGCTTCTGAAGATGTGAGCATTAGGCATTTCAGGATTTTAATAATTTTGACCTTTAACCTATAAATATATATATATATATATATATTTTCAGGAATCTCTGGAAGAATCAGATGACAGTGATGATGAAGATTTATAGTTAAATGTATCAACTCTGTGATAATATCAATCATTATAAACATTTCATCTATGAAACATTATATCACATCTTGATATATGTTGATTTTTTTTATTTGTAAAAACTATACATGTAGTTTGTAAACTGATTCGATCAAATTAATCATTTTTCACTCATCTAACTTCTTGTTGTTTTAATGTTCTTTCATTAAGTCCATGTTTAATAGACTCGATGTTAGTTAACCAGCAGTCTGTTCAGTTTCATTGTGTTTTTGGAGAACATTTCAGAATTAAGATATTTGATAATAATATTGGTTAAATTCACTGTACATGAATATTTATGCTCTGTGCTTACGTAGCCTCAGTGATATTTCCCAAGTATTGTGCCTTAAGTTTGACCCCGACCTGACCTTTATGCAAGAATATTCATTTCATTGAATACGAATGTAGTATTAATGCTCGATTACACCATGGCCGTGAGGTTTATGTGTTGAAATTTAACACATATACATACTTCTATAGTTTTACAATCACTGCCGAAGTGTAGAATAGGTGTGGTACTGATTTCCTCAGGATATGTGTAGATAATTATTAGATGCAATTTTCAAAGGTCAGATCGGAGTCAAACTTTATGCACTATACATTGTATTAGCAAATGAAAACAGAACAAGGAACCGTTTAGTCGTATTTAAAATGTATTTTTGAGAAGTTTCATTCAAGCAGGTAAACATGTATATTGGTTGTCAATTAGTTGCATTGATGACAAAATGTTCCACATTTCATAAAATTGTTCATGAATAAAGTGCTATCCATTATATAAAATTTGTTATTAGTTTGTCTGTATTCTATGCCCAAGTTCACCTATTTCGTTTCACTATTTTGTAATTGACATAATTACTGAACATTGGTATCTCACATTGTAGGTAAAAACAATAACTATTCTTGATTTTTGAATATTCCACAATAATATTCTAGGATAGTATTTCATAGTCATCTTAGTCTGCTCCTGTTCCTTGAATTGCCTGGAAAAGAACAAGCATGTCAGTTTTAGATGTTGCTTACTTCTTGTAGAGAATAAGTTATTAGAATGTAGCCTAGAAAATAATATCTAAAAAAATATAAGTTGTGATATAATACTCTCTCAGGAACAGTGGATTAACAGGGTAAGGAAAAAGAGGTAGAACTCGTTGAGGATAACTTGAGACAAATTACAACAATACCATTTTTATACACTAGTGGATTTAAGTTTAGTACACGTAATTATCGACAATTATCAGTGTGTTTTGATGTATTAAATTTAGTACGAGAACACACGTTCCACGCATTATTCAGCCGCGGATTTAGACCCGGGCTAAAGGGCTGCAGCCCCCCCATCTCAGCCCAGAGATACGTTTTCCAGCTGAGCTGATATACTCTAATGCATTTAAGGTCCGTAGTGTGTCCGTTATCAAAGCAGTTAATTGCTAACATCCGGTTGTTAATCTCTTGCCTGGGGGCTGTTGAGATTGTAATTATCGATTAACAAGTTGTTCACGCTTGACCAGAGATATAGATCTATGTCACTGGCTTGGACCATTAGGACGGTGTTGTTGATTGACTTATCTGAGAGACGTGTTTGGACTGCTTTAGAATTAAGTTTTTCTGGTTTATTCTAAAATAGATTCATTTTCCATCTTAATAAATTTTACGTATTACTTATTTTCATCCCACTTTAAAACAAACTTAAGTTTGTACAAATTATTTTTTGGTACAAGTTTAATCATTGTTCTATTTCATCGAATGTTGAAGTAAATATAATATAACATTTTTGATACATAGTTAAGATACAGAATTGGATTTAAATAAAATCCTGTTATTAGTCTAAATATTAGTATCAGCCATTATTCCCTATCAATTTGTTGATATTTTTATTTGTATGGTCAGTTAAAAAGCTCTTTACAGCGTATGTTCACTTATCATTTTTTTGACATTTAATAAAATTTACATACTACTCACTTTCTTACTCTTATATAAGTATATATTCTGGTTGTTTGTTAACTCTTTACTGGTTGAGACATGGGTGAAAGTGGTCATCTTTTCACCATAATGCACCAGGGCTATTTCAAGATGCTCTAATTTCATTACCAACTGACTAACAGATATGAAGCTTGGCCAAGTTATTCCCTGGGTGACCGGCTTTCAGACAATGTTCCCGATATTTCTTATCGATGATGGGCACTGCGGAATTCACTAAATCCAGAAAAATAACCAATTTTAAGGCCCTAAAAATGCGTGATTGACCAGTTAAAAGTTCAATCTGTGCAATAAAAATGCACCAGAATGCTCGATTTTAGACCTTCATTTTTCAAAATTCCCGTACCCCCACCAACGGGAGGGCCAGGGACCAGGAAATCGCCGGTTTTTCGGTTTTCGGACCGATTTTTTCATTTTGGACCGATTGAGATTTCAAAATCCTTAAAAAAACCGGTCCGGGAAAAAACTCGCTAATTTTGACCTCAAACCATTAATTTCCATGATTTTTAAGAAAACGTATCGATAAAATACTATCAAACAACTATCAGTTGCATAAACCCACTGTATATTGCTGTAATATCCTGCTTAATTGTCCACAGGTTACACATCAAGGACCCTGTATAACGTATCCATGGTTACAGGTATCGTGCGGAGTTGAGGCAGTGATATTTTTTTTGATCGAGCACAGCAAGGTACGCTTGATTTGCACTCGATTAAATTGAAGAACAGCAGAATATGTTCTTTCTTTATCATGTCCATCGAACCGATTACGTTTTTTCAGTCGGTCAGTTTGAAACCTGTAAACTTGTAAAAACAATAATGTTTTATGAAGAATGTTTTATGAATAATTATAAAGAAAACAATTTAATAGCTTTTGTTGTCAATTCCTATTGTATTCGTTTGATCTTTAATTTGTTTGACTTGATTCATGATTTATTTTTACACCGTAAATTGAGGTGTGAATAATAAGAAATAATCTTAGGACATGTATCTACGCAATTAATCGAAGGTACATTTCTTTATGATCAAAATTCAACCACACTTCTCCCTTCTTTGATGACATCGAAAATAATTTTCAAAACGAACAGTTTAGTAATTAATTTATTTACAAATAGGTGTACTATGCACAATTTGATATTCTTTTGTGTTTAATGAAACCGCTTGAACCATTGTGATGAGATGCCATACATTTTCACGACCCACGCTAGATCGTCACTTTGTATAAAAAAGTTATACCTACGTGTGTAATTGAAAAGCTGATCATAATTCTACGCTTTCATGCTTTATTTAGCAAACGATATTTAAAGATGCGCGGCATTTACTTTGGACCTGTTTTGCGCATGCGCAGTTAAAATAATTTGTCTAAATGACGGGAGTTTTCCAACAACATTAGAGCTAGATGAAACAGTCTTTTTTCAAGTTCTGTTTGTTGAACCGACCGACGATTGCGGGGAGTAATTTTGGAAACCACGTTTCCTTGCTAGGTTGAAGTTAAGTTTTGTAAAAATTTAATCAAACAATGCCTATGTATCGTATGCCTTCTTAATAAAGGGGAGCAAAAAAAAAGTACTAACATGGTCGTGATTAAAGTACAGTAAACGGTCTGGTCCGTACGGAACACGTTAAAACCCGTATCCGGTACTCGGACGGCCTTGGACCGATTGACATCGGCGAATTTCCTGGTCCCTGGGGAGGGCATACCCCTCCCGTACCCACCCCAAGTTGGGTCTACCAGCCCCCCCAGGCAGCCCTATTCTGTATCCGCCCCTGATTAAGACATGTTTAATACTTTTATTACACAAAATCAGCTGACCTCCCTGTTTTATGTTATACCCGAGTCCCAAATATGTAAACAAACTGAGTCGTTTGTCTCAAGTTATCCTAAATGAGCTATAGAGAGAGAGAAGTAGAATTGTCAACATATCACATAGGTATTGTCTATTTTTTCTCAACCGTCGAAGTTTGAATAATTTTGCTGTGATTGAATACACACTATCACATTACCATGGGTGTAAAATAAAGAGCACAAAGTCACCGTAAAATTACTCTTGTTTTGGCAGTTTAGAAAAACGAACAATAGACATTAGATAATTAACATATGAGAGGAGTAAACTTGTAACACTCAATGTATGATATATTGTAGATATGTGGCAGCTAAAGAAGAATTGTTCAAATGACAGAGCAAGCAGAGCTGTTTTTATTGCAGTTACAATATGAACAATAAATACCTTGTATGTTTTATCACCATTTAATTTAGGAGAAGGTGGTAAACAGTCGACACTAGTCACTACATGTCTTCTCCATATATTACATGCAGATCTTACTTCTTCATTAAATACCACATGGAATAAAAATATGAACAGTCCCTACAGAATATAAGAAACTTGAGATTTAGTTATTATCTTAAAGTGTAAAAGAAGTAAAGTTCTTACAATTCATAGTTTCTATGATGTAGAACTCTCGTTTTTTAAGCATGAATTAGGCTTTCAAGCACTGTTGAGTCTTGACCCGAGCTGATCAGATTATCCTTCTACAGAATAAAACATTCTCATACTCTTGATCTAATGCTGATTAAGGAAGTTGGTCCACAATAGGCTTGTATCTATGCAATGTTGTTTTGTTTTCAAGTGTATTGATGAGTTATGTTTTTCTTGGGGGGGGGGAATGGGCCGAACTTGGAGGTACTGCCATACAGTGCTAAGCTGTGGTGAGATTGGAGCAAGCGCCTGATATATTAAATTATATAATCTTTAAATACCTAATGTAATCAATTCATAATACGATTTTACTATCATCAGATCAATACTAATATTTAGCATTGTGGATCATTACAGATCATAGTGAATTTTGAAAGAAAGTAAGCTAAACTTCGGTCGCGACTTTAAATACAACAAGGGAGGCAATCCTTTACAACAAGTAAATCAATTGTGTCCCTTCATCAATAATCGAATTACGATATAATTATGTCAGAAGATATCAGCCACAGGCCAAATTCTGATGAATAGCATAGCATGTACATGAACAATACAGTAGTTTTACCGCTCCAAATGTAGTCTCTACCAGTTCGTGTTCGAAATTAGTGTGCTTACAGATAACATCGTCTATGTATGGAATGCGTTTTCAGGGGCGGGTCCAGGATTTTTTTCTAGAGGGGTCCGAACTTTTCTAGGGTGGGTCCGAACTTTTCAAGGGGGGGGGTCCGAAGTTTCTAACCACATAATACACATTTTGCAGAAAAAATGCAATAAATTATATTAATAAAAACTACACAACCTTTAAATCTATATTAATCACCGAGAAAAATTGCTTCATGATACTTAAAAATGACTTACAGTCAAGAAATACCCTAATGGACAAGTACATTTTCCAAATTCTAGGGGGGGGGGGGTCGGACCCCTGACACCCCCCCCCACTGCTGGACCCGCCTATGGTTTAATACATGTATTTTACTTAATTAGTTTTGTAATTAATGAAATGGACGAATTATTAAATTTGATAATTAATATACAACCGTAGTACATGTACCTGTAAAGAATTAAGAATAGCGAACACATATTGAAATATAACTGTAGAATTATTGACTGCAACTACTCCAAACATCCAAGTTATACCCAACAATGGTAACAATATCATGGTAGCTTTTAAACTAGCTCTGAAATTAAAAATACAATATACGATTAAAAGAATATATGTATAATCTCAAACATTTTCTTTAAAGTAAAAACTACAACAAATCAATCGTTGTCGATATTTTTCAGACCAAGGGCCCCATAGGGTCCATGTTCAGAGGAAGATGCCAGGTATCTAAAAATCAGGCCATGCCATATCGGAATTTTGTTAAGCGTCTGCGTGCGCGTAGGTTTTAGAGTCCTCAATCAAAATAAAAAACAAAATTGTAGGTAAAATTTTCTTAAATAATTCCGATATTCCGGGATTCGATATGACAATTTGATTTAGGGAAAAATGTGTTCGGCAATGACTTTATTCATCGTAAGCAATTTATCATATTCGCGTCATTAATACAATATATATTTTACGTAAAAAAACAATAGTCATTTTATATTAAATTCAGACCATTGTTTCATAGTAAGAGGATTTTATTTCACTGAAAAAAATATAGTGCATTATTTTTGCCGAAAAATATCTGTGTTATCGTTTTCAGTTTTTGTGGATATGTACCTAGGTTTGTCAAATTTGAGTTGACGCTTAACAGAATTCCAATTTGGAATGGCCTCACCTATTCGTGAATGTAAAAGCCAACATACCGCGGTTGAAAACCTACGTAAAATCAAGTAGGTTTACACTGAATGTATTCTCGTACTCAACGATCAAAATCCTCTGGGTACGAGAATGCACTGAATGAAGATATGTACTTTTTTAAAGAAAAATTATTGTGTACATGCGAAGTAATGAGACCTAAACTAACTCCGGCGCTTGAACGATTTATGTATAAAACGTTTTGAAGGACAGTGTGGAATTCTTACTTGAATTTCTGCATGTCACTTTTCTTTGCCACTATAGTTACACCAAGAAAGGTTCTGATGACAATTGCCAGGATTGAAACATTTATCTGTAGATAAAAATAAATAAATATTTAGAAAAGTATTATATAAGAAAAAAAAGATTTAACAATATTTTGCTAATGATTATTTAATAAATAATAAACACTATTTATAAATATTTTTAACAAAACAATGGCAAACTACACACATTGTAGTGCCGTTCGGGAGCGTCATAAATCAATGAGTTACCCCAAACTTCCCAATTTTAGAACGTACATAAAGTACGGAGAAGCAAGGCAGAAACGTTGTAAACCCTACGGCACTCAAAGCCTCCCAATGAGAGAGACTGTGGGCCAATTTAGAAATGGTGCTCAATCGTGCGGCAAGGCAGCGAGAGCGCCGGATATAGAAACGTGCAGAGGGACAGCTACTCTGGACAGATCAGCCGAGAGTCAGCGATCGATGTTCAGATGTGTCAACCGGGACACACGCTCCGTTCATGATTACAGTGAAGAGTCTATTTATACCAGTGGATTAGAAAATTTTCTAAATATGTGTTTTTCTTTTGTGCATAAAAGCAATTAATATTTTATATAAATATTTCTATTAATTCGTATTTACATCAAAATTATTTCTTATACAACACATACCATTAATCAACTATTTCTCTGCTCATAATTTTTAATGTTGATAAAAAACGTTATGATATTTGGTACTTTGACCCAGATTCTTATTTGATGAGAATTTTACAATAATCAAGGGAAGTAACAAGTACAAAAAAGTTAATCATTGTTACCTCCCCTGATAATGGCAAATACCGTATAGTAGTCCATACGCTGTAATTTGTTATAGTTCATCGCGTTCTAATTTACTTATAACACATATTTGTTATTTAGAACTTTCAATGTATTTACTCACAGTAATGACGGTTAAAGCAGGACCGACAAATGCCCAAATAGCTCCATTTGTAGACAACCAGCAGCTGAAATTTTAAAACATTTTATTTTTTACGATTTTCTATCATCTATCCTTTAGCACATACTGGTAGTACACTTTAAAGTACAAGTTATGCGTGTACTAGTACTAAAACTTAAATCATTCGATGTATGAAACGGGAAATAAGTACGACAAATCGGAAATAGAATTAAATGTTAAACCTTCTTAATTTTGTCTTTCATCCATTTTAGGACATAGAGTTATCTATTCAACATACTGATCTTCATTTACATGTACGCGTATGATGGATAAACTTTACCAAGTTTTTTTCCGACTATTTATTCTGATTAATTACAAAGCAAATAATCTAATACACGGCCTGTCAACAATGAACACTGACGATAGTGTCGGGGTTTCGTGTATGTGGTCTTTGAGACTTGTTCTAATGTGTGATATATTTACTTTCTTTCTGTAATGTAATCGTCTCCTGATGATAGTAAAGACAATGAAACAATAACAAATGGTGTACCTGAAATTATATAGACATATTGAAATAGTTAATATAATATTATCTTATATGAGAAGTTGAACAGAGGTATTACAAGTGTGAAGGCGATCATGTGTATACTTACAATTTCCGCCATTGTCTTAGCAGTTTTAAGTGGAATATTACCTATGAAAGTTGGTAAAGAAAGCCAGAAAAATAAGATAATTTTATTTAAAATGTTACTCACAAAGCATGCTAAATAGAGTTTATTTACAGGGAATAATATGTAAAATATTACTTTAAAATTAATTGTACCAACTATTTTTTTTTCACTTAATTCTATTACTTTGCACATTGGCAAAAAGCTCTTTAATAGGACTCCAAATGTATAACTTACCCCATCCAAGCATCAACAATAGATTAAGATTATCGTCTGCATAAAATGCACGATGTAATTTATGAAATAGATGTATACCCTCAGCTAACATCAGAGTAAATACGCTAAGGTACAGGTAGTGTAACAATATCGCTACAAGACGACAAATTCCCTGGAAAAAAATGAAGGGGGATTGTAAAAGCTTCCATGAGACTATGACTCAAACGATGTTTATAACCAAAACTTAAAACTGATTTTATTCTCAAAATTTCATAAATAAACATTAAATGTTTTAAATGGGTAAATGTAAATTGCTTTATACTTGAACCAGGATTTTGTCCAATGACTTTGAAGGACACTGTATCTATTTATTATCTCATTAAGTCTCACAATTGCATGTTACACTACATTACAGACGACAAAATGATGTATATACAAGTAAAGAAAACGACAACACGCCATCTTTCTTTAGAGCCCCTCAACGTCGCAAGTTCGCAATGCCACTAACAAACTCCCCGCAGCGCTTATTTCCCTTTATTAAATCAATAAGTAGCAAAGCGTGACGTAAGCATTGTAAGGAGTTTGCGCCGCTAAATGTCTCAAATGACCGACGCTAAACGTCGCAAAACTAACGCTAAACGTCGCAACACTAACGCTAAACGTCGCAACACTAACGCTAAATGTCGCAACACTAACACTAAACTTTGCAACACTAACGCTATTAAATGTCGCAACACTAACGCTAAACGTCGCAACACTAACGCTAAATGTCGCAACCAATGCTAAACGCCGCAATTATTCTGACAATAAGAATAAATACGGCGTGACTTACGTGTAATAAGTGTTAAAATATCATTCAACAATTTACAATACCTTTATCTTTACAGCATCAATTCCAGTAAGAAATACAAGTTGTGCCAGTATTACAGCAATAGATAAATGTAACAATAATACATAACGTTCTGATCGTAACCTGCAAGTAGTGATGAAATACAGTATTGCAAAAACCATGAAAATATGTTTGTCATATACTTGAACACTGGATCTTTTAGTCTAATTATACATTTTTGATAGCAATAAATCAAAACTCTATTGTGAAATAAGTTCTTACAAGTCATATTAACTTCTGTTGAGACTTTTCTTCCTCGTTTAGCACTAAGTTAATGGGAATAAGAAACTCTGAGATGTACGTGTTTTTGATGGGTTTCGATCCTATACGTGGAACTGACTATCCACTGATTAATTAGTATGTTGTATATAATCACTAGGTCAAACCCTCTCTAAAATAACGATGATACTGATACGTCAGTATCATCAAAAATGGCATGATCAGCTAATAGTATAACAACTTTTTACTCACGTTCAGCATAAACATTTGTAAATAGGATAGGGTTGGATAATTACAATCTGTAACTCAAGCTTCAATGACAAGTTCGACGTACAGATTTGCTTGATGCCATTTACACATTTGATTTCCAGTTAACACAGTAACATAAAAGGTATACAAATCGATTTAAACACTCATTTAGTTTATTTTGACTAAAATTATGATCAAACTGTTAGGTTACAATTTATTATCATTCGGAAAACCTCGACCTTGCGAATGGCCGAGGAGTTCCGAATGAATTTATTATGGTATATTTTTGCCACCAAATATTTACATAACTAGATGGGAGCCCGTGCAAGCACGGGCTTTAGCAAACTCCTCACAGTGCTTAAGTTGATAAAGGGAGATAACCGCTGCGGGGAGTTTGGTTTGACGTGTCTATTTTTAGTTTTATCTAGAACTATTTTTAGACACAAAAAAACCCACTATTTTTGTTGATTTTTGGCAGTTTTTGCAAATATCAAGAGGCTTTGTCAAAAAAGAATTGTCAACTTGATATGCCGGTATATAGGTGCTCCAGCGACAAACAAAAGATTTATTCAAAGCTGCACAGTTTCTTCCACAAAAACAGGAAAGTCGCAAATTTAATAGTATAGATTAAGTTCACATAGTGATTTAGCCAGATGTCTAATACACATAAACACTAAAATTAATGAACAATAAACATACATGTATTAAATAAATAACAAGTTTACGAAGTGGTTAACTAGTTACGTAACTAGATATATGTTTATACTTGCCACTCATTCAAAATACCACCAACTAGTTAATCACTTGATTAACTTATTAGTTATGTGGTTATCTAGTGGCAGAAATATGCCACCATAATCATTATATTTCATGTAATTAAGTAAACAATGTAACGTACGTACCTTAACCAAACTAACACCACTACTGTTGTTGATAAAGCAATGATAGATATACAACAGCCAATAATTGTCAATAGTTCTAATGATGTAGAATGGAGTTTTGATACCTAGAATTCACAGAAATAAATTGTGTTCTCCCAAACACAACAAAACGATGTATCACAATAACTATGTTAATTATGCACCAGGATCGAAAAGTCGAGTTGGATGGAAATACGTATACAATGACTTTTTATGATTGTGAAACACTTTTATGAAAAGTCGGAATATGTCCGTTTAAAGTAAGAAACTATAAAAAAGTTTCATTTTATTATTCTTATTACTAATCTTGTACGATATTGGTACCATGAAGATCTCTGATTTAAAAAATATGTGAATGGAATACATGTTGTATGTAAAAGAAATACGATATTTTCGTTAGGTCTATACCTATAAGGTGCGTACAAACTAACCATCAATTATGTAGAAACTTGATATAAATGCATAATTATAATGTTGTTTGAAGACTCAAAATTAAACTAATATCTAATATGTTAAGGCCACAACAAGTTGATGATGTGTTCTACGGATTTTTCTGGAAAAAAATGGGGTGAGCGAGCGAAGAATTTAAAAAAAAAATCTTAATTCAGTTGCTTTATATAGCCGGTTGACCAAATTTTTATGAACGAGCGAGGAAATAAAAAATATATTTTGTAAAAACCGTCAAAATTAAAGTGCGAGCGAATCAATAGAACACATGATCAACTTGTTGTGACCTAATGATATAAAAACAGACGAGTGACAAGAGATATGGTGCTTTTCTTATACATTAGGTAACACAAACCTCGAAGTCAGAAACTTGCATCAACACAGCAAAGTTTGTCATATGTGTACAGTTACATCTAGTATGTGTTTCATTCTGATCTACTAACCAACATCCACTAACCTCCCATATATTCTGTAGAATGCTTCAGTTGAATGGAGTGAAATAAATGTACATGTATATACAATGTATATAAAAATGAAAAATCGAAGACATTCAAGGTAGACCTAGCTCATTTGTGAGTTTACTCATTTAGGTTCAAAGTCACTACAGGGGAAGACGCGCAATCAAGGCAAGTATTAATGTCCGAGGATGCCCAGCTACAATTAATATCATTTTTCTGAAAAGTGCAGGTCTATACAAATCAACACGTGCATTAGATTGTACTTAATAGGTAATAAAATTACTTATTGAGATTTAGACTTAGGGTGGTGAAGGTTATGACTGAGTTGGCCATAAAACCACGCTTCTAAAGTCTTAACATGAATTCTAATACATGTATATGATACATGTAGTAGCATATACAGAGGACACACACTCCTCTAGGACCCAGGGCAGCATATTATCAAGCATCTAACGATAATTTTGCAATACAATATGGAAGGACTTACGACTAAAATCGGTCGTAAGACGCTTGATAATACGGGCCCCAGATTCCATAGTCCGCCAATCTCTTGACTGGAATCCTCAAGGAGAAAGAAAACGAGGAAGACCTTGCCTGACATGGAGAAGAACGTTGGACAAAAGAGCTCATGACCATCTCCTTGTCATAGAATGAAGCCAAAGCAAGAGCTCAAGACCGACGAAGATGGTGTAGCGTGGAAGATGACCTATGCCACACATGGGGTGATCAGGAATAAGCAAGTAAGTAGTAGCATACATGTTCCGGAATTTGAGGAAATGTCTAAAATGGCGTATTTGTATGAAATAGTTCACTCAAAACATTAGATATACAAATTTTACCTTCCATTTTCAACAAGATATGCACATAAACTGTCATCTCTTTGTCCTTTAACCTGGCATTAGTAAAAATATGTCAAATATTATTTTCTACGATTGTATTGTTGACTTCAATAACTAATTGAGTAATCAGTGCAAATGAATCATATACAAATGTAAAATACTTTTACTGGCAGCAAATATCAAAATATGGTTTTCACAATTTGCAAATCATGACTTTTGTAAGGGAAACTATTCTGTTTCAATTGACACCGGTACGTGCGTATACTCGGTCAAACAAGTAAAATCCTAAATATCCAAATGACGAGCATGACACGCCTTATTCTAGACACTGACTCGTTGTGAAAATGTTTCGCCAATATGAAAATTGCATTGTGGATGCAGATTGAAAATTTAAGTTTTACTAAAGTTTCGTTTTACTGCTGCACTATTGTACATTGCAGGGGCGTAGCTTGCCCAAAATAAATGTGTAGGCACAGATAACCAAGGGGGTCCGGAGGCATGCTCCCCGGAAATTTTTTAAATTCTACATCTCAATAGCTGCATTCTAGAGTATTTCAGGTCATTTGTTAGCATTTTTACCTGTTATATGTAAAAAGAAATCACAACACTAAGTCAGTCCACAGGACCTTGACATTTTATATCATACTACGAAAATTCCCCTCTTACATTTATTATATGTAAGAGGGGAATTTTCGTAGTATGATATAAAATGTCAAGGTCCTGTGGTCAGTCTTAATGTAATTCAGTCATGAATACAGTGAACATCGTAACTAACACAACTACAGTACTACATACACTTTTTTTACAATTACATTATGTTTATAACAATATCACTTTTCTGTCAACATTCAATTATTTGAGAACCCTTAAAAATGGACCATTTTACAACCAATACCATTGCGTGACCATGAACCACATGGTACAATCCATACTGCTCGTACCCCTTACCCCCACTAACCCCCCTCAGCCTTCGATTTTTATTGCCTTTTTGGCATTTTTAGTCTTATTTTCTTTCGAATTTTCAAAAAATGTGTAGGCACGTGCCTTGTGTGCCTATAGGAAGCTACGCTAATGCATTGTGTCCATTCTTTGCCAAAACACCCGAGGCAAAAGGGAATAAGATGCAATCTCAACATTCTGGTTTCATGTCATTGTCGTTCACTTGCAGTCATTAAGGTGACAAAACATTTTTCTGCGTTGGAAATCATGGTCACTTTGGCGACCAAGAAAGACTCTGTTCATAGATAAAAAAAGTGACTAATCTGTCTTTGATATGCTAACTTTTATTGTTTTAATACTCGGTAATTAATCCATTGTTGCTATCTAAGTAATAAAAATAAATCTTACATGTCCAGTATAAATATCCAACTGTAATGGAGTATTAAATGGTTCCTGTCGTGCTGGATTCAATATGGCGGATATCACGTGACCATGGAGACGAAACTTTCTATCATTAAAAAATGATAAAGATAAGATTTTTATGTCTCGAGTGAAACCATGTTTTTTTTCAAATTTACTGAAAATCTATTAATGCGGCTCAATAATATCGAAATAATGTATATGATTAAAATAAGTTCATTTGCATATAGTTAAAATATTATATAATAATTTATAAATCATTTTTGATATGATATTATCTGTAAAAATTTTAATGTCTGTATTTTACCTGACATTTTGATCGGTTTTTGTTACTAATGTAGGGCTTAATAAATCACCTAGTCTCTCAATCATTCCAACAACGACTATGGTGCCATTGGTTCCTGAAAACATAAACATGAATCATATTTTCTCAAGATGCAGCAACACTTTTAACATTTTTTCGGACATATCACGGAACTTGATATACAATTACTAGTATACTATAAACTAAATTCTTGAACACTATTTAACCTGTAAACTAATTAACCATTTTTAAGGCCAGCACTTTCTCCAAACAATGAAAATATATCAATTTGTCAGTCACGCTTATAATTCATACACTCAAAAGTATTGATGTTTTATATCATAGGCGGTACATAAGGCTCTATATCGGTCAAAATGATCGATACGATATTCGAATCGATACAAAATGATCGATATTCGATATATCATATGTTATAGTAAATAAAACATTTATAAAACAGCAATACAGTGCCGTTTTATTTATTTATTTTAACTGTAGTAGCACCATACTACTATATGCACTGTGTTACTTATATTTTAAATGTTAAGTCTTTTGAGTTTGCATTGTTTAAAGAAATATCGTTGCATGCAGTGAGTCTGGGTCTAGACATGACCCTTCTGCTGACAGGATACCTCATGAGGTTTAAAAAATATCCGTTCAGAAGCTACTGAAGTGGCCTGAGAACCAAATTTTGTTGATGTTTGGTTTCAGTTAGATTTTATTTCCAGTCATTTATATTTGCATGACCGTCATTGATCGATATTTTGTTCGATACAGAAACGTTCGATCCGATATATCTATCGAACCTACGATACCGGTATTCGATATATATCGTATACCGGTGTAGAACTCTATGACGTGGTAAATATGGAGGACGAAACGTACCAAATAGAAGTATGTAAGCCTCGTTCTATAAATAGCAGGCCAGTTAGACCGTTTGTGTACAGAATGATGTAAGCCTTTATGTCAATTGTACATTAAGTAATGAGGGACTTTTGTCAGTTATCTTTCCTTGATAAAATCTGAAGCATTCCAATTGGTAAGTAGGTTCTATCAACTGGAATCCTCGGATTTTATCATTGAAGTCCTATGTAAGGATAATGAAATATTTCATCTAATAACTTTTTTGTTGATTAAGATATTAAGAGGAGTGATGAAATTTCGATAGTTCCTAAGAATACCAAGCTTGATTTTCAAACTAATTAAATGATTTACAAAAATGATTTAAGATTATTTTTGGCAAATTGACATTGAAAAATAAGAATAAGATCCGAGTAATTACCTATTTGAAAAGTAAGCAATGGGAAATAACTGACTAAGGTCCCTTATTGTCGAAGGTGAATTTATTAATATAGATTTCACATACCAGCAATTTTCTCGTCAGGCCACTCAAAAGCAATGCCACTGGTTCCTATGTTGGTTTTTATGTTCATCGTAAACCTATTCTGGTTGCCAATATTAACAAGATTTATTGCAGTAAAATTTGACACAATGTTCATCTTAGTCCATGTTTCCCTATTATCATTTGCTAGTAACTTAACTAACATATCAAATATAACTAATGGTGAGTCTTTGATAGTCTGAAATAAAATACACCATACAGTTGTGATAATACGCATCCTTTATTTTAAGAAAATTTACCACACTTTAAACGATGTAACATTTTGTCTGACACAGTGCCACTGGCATGCTGTTAGTTAGCCAGTTGGTTATATGACAGATGGGCTGCAACTAACTGCGGATGGCACGTGTGTTCATGAATAGTAAACAATTTACACCGACATTTCTTTCAGCTATTTCAACACATAGACGATGGGCACGGATTCGAGTAAAAAACTTAATATACATATACTAAACAAATGTTGGATTCTTTACCCAAATTCAATTTAATGGCCGATTTATTCGTTATAAATAAGTCTTTTCCGCATTATTATACATAACATGCGTGCTCGAGATATTCCTAGCATGAGTTTATTTTGTCATTCAAAAGAACAAAGCCGTGTTATGCATACAAAATCATGCGAAATAGAATATTTTATAATGTAGAAACTGGCAGCAAGTTTAACTTGGGTGAAGTATAAATATTGTTTGAGTAATTCATGTACAATGTATATCTTGTTTTTTTTGTCTCGGACGGAGCTGTTCTCCGTCCGCCTATACGACAAGCGGTTCACCTATAAAAAGTCTTATAGCATTTTTCGTACATTTTGTCCCTTCATCTAGGAGACAACATCCTGTTATGGGGTTTAAATGGAAGAGTATACCTACCCACAACTGTAGATTGTCGTAAAGTCTAATTGACAAATTCCATTTAACAAAGGATATAATCAGCTGTTAAAGGTTTGGTGCTAACCCTGACAGTACCTGAACTAGTGTACAAAATTATTAACAGTCATGATGTAATTTTCATTATACATGTACATGTATATCTAATAATTCAAAACGCACATAGTCCATTCATTGACAACAAAACATGAATATATGCAATTTAACTTTTATTTATTTTAAGCTCTGTGTTTGTTAGAACGTTTGAAGAAGCTCATTATTCCTGTTTTTCTGGATTTTCTCTCGTTTCTCTTTCCATAGTGTGGCAACTCTTCCTCGTCTGAAATATAGACAATAGTTTGATGTTAACATTTATACAGGTAAGAAAACAAGACCACGAATTCCGAAAATAAACTACTCGTTCCCAATTTGGATGCTAGTATCAAATGTTTAAGAATTAAGAATCAAGAATCCTTTTTACTAAAAACATTTGATTAGTTTCAAGGAGGTTTGAAATACTCAGATTATTTCGTATTTCAATGACCGTAGGTCTTGTATAGTTTATTTTAGAAATACATTGTATTGCTGTTTTATCGTGTAAGCTGTATAAAATGTAAACAAAGCACAAGTGCTTCAACTCGATGGAAAATAAATAAAATTAGGAAAAACTAATGTACTTACTAGTGCAATGAGTGTATGTTACAATGAACATATCTGCAATTCTTTCTAACTCTTCAGCAGTGTAAATTGGTTGATCAGCTGCCATGTCTTTCAATGCTGTGATCTTGTATGATGATAATGTTGGTTCTGACTTTGACTTCTTTGCTGGTGTTTGTTTAATGAATTGTTTAGGACATCTTAAGTCATCAAAGGCAAGGAAATCTGAAAATGTAAATACAATTGTACAATGAAATTCATATCGTGTGAATTCGGTGATTCTTTGTGTGCTTTAAGATGTTAAAAATCATATACAGCTAAAACCCGATACATTGTACCTATTGGTACTTCGACTAAGATGTCTACGATTGTTTTTAGTCCATCTCGCATTTGGTGAGGGCGTTTTAGCAAGGGTAATTAAAACTTAATGCCTGAGAAACTTGCTGGATAGCATATTTTATGAAAATTACTATATTACTAAATATCATGTAGTTTTAATGAAGTCTTCTCCCAAATATATAGATATAAAAACTCACCACTAGTGTTTTTAGAATGTATGGACATGTCTGGTTTTAATACACTAACTTTAGTTGTATATTGATGCTCTGAAAATCTGAAATGTAAATGTAACAAATCTCAGATTTATTGTATAAATGTAGATTTTCATGGAATATTATATAGCGGCTATTATATTGATATAACATGATTTAATATTGAATGTTAAATGTCCGAATTATGGCATTTATCGAAATGAATAATGCCAGATTTTTTCTTATCATCTCTACAAGAACCAATAGCCGTCTTTCAGAAAGCTTTCATATTCCAGTTCAAAATATAGAATAGTTTTTTTGTAAATAGTAAACTGAAATGATGTAAATAGGACGAAGTTAAGTTAAATGTCAAACATTAAGCGAGAGAAATCTTTTTCTTTAAATCTAAAATGCATTCAAGCCAAATAACCTTTACCTACATTTTGTCTATTGCATTAAATATTAACATAACATGCATAATACTAAAGTTCTATTTTATACGAAAATATTCGTGATAAAAAATATCTAACCTGTCCTTGATAAATCGTAATGAACCCATGTTTATTAATGGTCTGTGTATACGATGCGACTGTGCTAGCGGCGTAATATAGTTGCTATGAGCAATAACGTCACGTTGATGACGTACATGTATTTGCGTTACAATCCATGACGTCGAACATGATAACGTAATATGGTTCACTATAATTATATGACGTTTATTTTGTTTAAATAGTACACTTTAATATAAAAAATGTCTATCTGTCATTCGACTGGATGTTCAAAGAATGAGAATATCAAGATTTAATCGATGCATATTCGACTACCTTTCGTCACTTTAAAAATATTAACTAAAACTGATTAGAAAATACGAAATGCCATTACATTACATTACATACAGGAGGCGGTTAAAACTTGGAAGTCTTTAACGTACATGTGGTTGGAATTATCAACAGCTTTGGTCAGAATGTAGAAACAGGACATTGTGGATATTCGTATTCTTTATTAAGACATTCTACCTTGTAACATTGCATCTTAGGCAGTACCACTGACATGCTGTTTATTAGCGAACTGATTAAATGACAGACGTGCGTGTGTTTTTAATTGTAGACATTTTTTTATAATATTTCTTTCAGTTTTTTTCGACAGCCCTTAGGTGATCGGCACGGTTTCAAGTAAAGACACTGCACATACATGTACATTCAATGTTTATACATTTACAATAATGTCGGTAAATTTAGTTCACTGTTCAGGGGCGGATCCAGGATGTTTTTCTATGGGGTCCGAACTTTTTCTAGGGGGGGGGGGGGGTCCAAACTTTTGAACCACAACCGCATTATACACATTTTGCAGAATAATGCAACATTTTATATTATTTTTAATAATAAAAACTACATAACCATTAAATCTATGTTGAGCACCGAGAAAAAATGCTTCATGCTATTTAAAAATGACTTACAGTCAAGAAATACACTAATAGACAGGTACATTTTGGAAATTCCCTGATCCCCCCCCCTCCCGGTAGATCCGCCTATGCTGTTTCACCTTGGGTAAACAACCTATCAATCTTAGTAATATACCTTATAAGTATATAATTATGTTGTGTTTTGTCTTGGAACCGTAACACACACCCTTTTGGACACCGGTCAATCTATTACCAGTTTCACGGAGCTTTTCGTACATTTTTTTCCTTTCACTAGAAGACGACATTATTGTTGATTTAAATGGAAGAATATACCTTACAATAAATATAGACTGTTGTAGAGGCTAAATGACAAATTAAATTTAACATCGGAAATAATCAGCTGTTAATGGGGTTAATGCAAAGTCTGACAGTGCCTGAACTGGTAAAGAAATACCAAAACTGAAGATATTTATGTTCTATATACATCAATTCTATGAAGACAATGGAAAAAGACCGTATATATCCGACTACAATGATGTGTAAGGAACAGTGCTGAAGACAATCAAATGAAGAATGCTGATAGACGTACGGAATTCCTCGGTCATTCACAAGGAATGGTCGAGGTATTCCGAATGTAGTGAAAGGATGTGGATTTTCCAAGTAGTAACTTTGAACTCATAAAATCGTTCAATAATCATAAATGGACATTACTCATTCATTGACAACAAAACATGAATATCGAATGCAATTTAGTTTTTATTTGTTTTTAAGCTCTGTGTTTGTTAGAACGTTTGAAGAAGCGCATTATTCCTGTTTTTCTGGATTTTCTCTCGTTTCTCTTTCCATATTGTGGCAACTCTTCCTCGCCTGAAATATAGAAAGTAGCCTGATGTCAACATTTGTACACATAATATTTGAGTTGTTTCGGTAAGAAATTAGGATTCTGATATACGAAAATAAACTACTTGTTCCCAATGTGGATACTAGTATTTTAAAGAATTGAGAATCAGGAACTCAGGATTTTTTGATAAGTTTAAAAGAGGTTCGAATTTCGATTCAGAATATTCCGTGGATCAATGACTGTTTGACGTGTAGTCAAATAAACAGGAAGGCTCATTGTTTATGGTGTAAGTTGTATAAAATGCAAAAGGAGCGCAGATGACCTACTCGGCAGAAAAATAAGTAAACATTGGAACAACAACTGCACTTACTAGTGCAATGAGTGTATGTTACAATGAACATATCTGCAATTCTTTCTAACTCTTCGGCCGAGTAGATTGGTTGATCATGTGCCATTTCTTTCAATGGTGTGATCCTGTATGATGATAATGTTGGTTCTGACTTTGATTTCTTTGCTGGTGTTTGTTTAATGAATTGTTTAGGACATCTTAAGTCATCAAAGGCAAGGAAATCTGAAAATGTAAATATAATGTAATTTATCTTGTGTGAAGTCGATAGTTCTATATGCGCTTTTAGTTCTTATTTTTGTTGTTGGGTTTAACGCCGTAGAAACACATTGTATATGTCATATCACGGCCGTCGGTGAACCGATTCAACGTTCCTGGAAAAGCTAAATCTCTGGGTATAGCAAATAACCAGTTAATAGGTACATACCGTCAGTCACTGACAACTGCCCTACATGATTTAGAATAAGTGGTAAGAGGGAAATGACTGTACAAATGACCTATACAACTAATTCTTGTCACTTCGGCTATAAAGTACATGTACCGGTATATGATTATATTTACTCTATCTCACATTGGGAGGGAATTCTTGGTAGGGAAATTAATACTTCATGTCCAAGATTGATGTTGGATTCCAAGTATGAAGAGTTTTATTCAAGTCTACAAGCATCTTTTTTAAATATGTGCCTTTACGCCTACAAGTATTTTGAATTGAAAGTACATGTAATAACGATATCTTTTCTACTATTTTCTTTGACTTCTGACTTCCGACTACTTTATAGTAAAATTGTTTAATGAAAATGTAAACCGATGTTAGAAGGGGGTATGACGACAAGCCTGAAAGTATTGAATGATATATTTTCATCTACAACACAAACACATGTATATAACTATAGATATAAAACTCACCACTGGTGTTTTTAGAATGTATGGACATGTCTGGTTTTAATACATTGACTTTAGTTGTATAGTGTGGATCTGAAAATCTGAAATATATAGAGGATATTCGCCAATTTTGGTGTAAGATCGATTTATATTTCACCGAGTGAGCTTAGAAAACATATTTTCACGAGTGGCGTAGCCACGAGTGAAAATGTCATTTTCTGAGCTCACAAGGTGAAATATAAATCGATCTTACACCGAAATCGGCGAATTTTCTGTTTCTTTCATGCTGTTCACCTGAAAAATGATGCAAGACTATCTAGATGTACCTGTGCCAGTTCATGGACAGACCGTATGACTCATTATTAATGTGATAGAGCGAAAATAAGTAGTTCCAGTGTGCATAATTTATTGTAATATAATCGTTCATTTCTTAAGACACTACCCATCCAAATTTAATTAATCCATGTTTGTTACATTAAAGAAGTATGAGGGAAAACAATTTTAAACTCGAAAATCGTGTAACAGTTTCCTCACGCGGAAGGAGACAAATGTGTACTGCATGAACAGTCAATGTCAAGGTAAATGTGTTTACGTCTGAGTTGGTCTACGCGAATTTTAAATCAATACAGTTTTTATTGTGATGTCATATTACGCGGTTAAACGGAAGGATTTAAACGATATTATCAAGCGACTGGAAAGTACATGTTTCACATTTATGATATGGATATAAGGATAATGTAAGGAAACACATAGAATCTAGATCTACGCGCTGAAGGGATGTTTCATTGATTTGTCAAAATGGCGAAGACTCAAGAAAGCCGATGATTTTTAGCCAGTTCATTATATCTAATTTATGCACAGATTGGCTTGGATTTATACTAGCCAACCTTTGTATTTACCGTATAATGACTGGATATTCGTCAAATGAATCAACGAATGGAATCCAATGGCAATGCACACGATGCAGCTTTGATACAGTCAACGTTCAGACATGTTTGAGTTTTTCCTCGCTGGATTTGAATGGTGACGTAAGTTATTCTAAGATTTGTAATGAATTTTCTCATGAAAACCTGTATCAGACTATTCATTAAAAGCGCGAAACTCTCGCATTTGACCCCAATTATGTACAAAAAATCTCTATTATGCAGTCGCGTGATTGCCGTGTAATCTGGACTGAGCTGTGTCGACTAAATTTGTAGACTTTCGTTTTAAAAATTAGTTAGCAACAGGATATGTTGGATTTGTTTATATCATCTCCTGCTTTAGCATCAACTAATGCATTTGTCACCATTGAACTCGCTTATATGATGTTTGAAAAAGCTCTAGCTTGTCTGTCTCCCTTGAAAAAAGTAGTCCGTCATTTTTTATATTTTCACCGTAGTGAAAATATAAACCGATATTTTCATCGTTTATTTTCATCGTATAACACAGCATTTCATCGTAAAGCATGAAAGAAAAATGTATAACATCTCAGAACAATAGCACAAATGTAGATCTACATGGTATGTTATCATAAGTCATATAGTATTTTCAATAATGTAGTCATATAACTCATAGTATTTTCAATAATGTAGTCAATGCAAAGTTAGGATTTGTGTCTGGCATAAAGTGAGAGAAACCTATTCTTTTTAAATCACTTTTTTTTATCACACTATCAGTACCCCCTTGGTGGATTTAGTAGCTGAGGGGCCTGGTAGCTTACTTTTTACTTTTTACAAACACCCCACGCATGGCCATAATAGTCAATAATGACTGATAGCCATTATCGAAGAAGAAGAAGAAGAAGAAATCTAACATAGCAATCTGCCCACATTTTGTCTTTTGTATTAACACAAGATGTATAATACAATCAACACATAAAAAGTACTATTTCACCTAAAAATATTTATTATAAAAATATCTTACCTGTCTTTGATAAATCGTAATAAACCCATATTTGTTAACGGTCTGTAGATACGATGTGACTGTACAGTTGGAGTAAAATAGTTGCTATGAGCAATAGCGTCACGTTTATGACGTTATTTGTTACGTAAAATGACGTCAAACGTCATAACGTTAGGTTTGTTATTCGGCGTTAATCTAGTTAAAAATACGTTTTATCGGCCAGGATTTCTTTGTGGCAAATTCGCAAAAACAATCATTTTCAGCACTTTCAAAATGTTAAAAGTACTAGTTCACAGATTTGGGTTATTCTTTCGTTAACTTTAAAATACCTTCCAGTGTCTGTAATTGTGTCAAAAAAATAATTCTAATTATTTTAAGACAAACTGACCTATATGTTGCAAGAAGTATACAATACAAGTCACAAAAATGCACTAAAACTGTCTGTACCGTGACATACGGGTTAGATATTTACAACATGAAACACTATCATTTGAAGTTGTAAAACTTGTCATTTTCAGAACACTGACGTTGCACACGATGTTCAACAATTTACGTTTTTCGCGCGTTTTCAACCATTCGCCGTATAATAATTTTTTGCACGATTTTATTTTTCAGACATGTTATATAATTCATGAAATGAAAGAGCATTTTTTGCCGATTATTGTAGTGTTCATTGATTTAATATTAAAAAACATTAAGTGTTATTTGAAAATGAATATAAAGTGGACCAGCGTCGTTTTGAGCGTGTCCCAACGTAACACGCGATTAACTTGTAGTTTTATTCGGAAAACTACTGCGGTTCGATTAATAATCGAACAATTCCCGCATAACTTTAGCCTTTTTACAGTGATGTCAAATCCGTTGATGGCGTGATTAACGGAATTCAATTCAAAATGGCAGAAGGAGCAATTTCGTATATTTAATAAGTCGGAGTAGTATGTCACATTTTCGTGCAATTTTACAGAGCTCGCGTTTTCAACAGTATTTATATACGCATATGAAATGTGTGAGTTTTGAATAACATAAAGAATTATTGTAATTTTTCTCCTGTACGTTTTCGTATAAAAATTAGTAACATTATCAATAAACTGAATTAACTGTTGGAGAATATTTATGTTTAGCAAAAATGTGAAAATCCGTAGAATTTGCACCATTTCAAAAATTGACGTTTGTTTTATTAGATGTGTTAAAAGAGGTCTTTATATTTGTGGAAAAACAAATCTGCATTGATTATGTAATTTTTATGCTTTATCCTTACATATATAGTTTATGGTATATAGAGTTATAGTTGCAACGATACGAATACAAATTCATGTCTAGCAACAATGTGAATTCAGTCATTTTGAGCGACGTTAGACAACGTTATAATCAGAGTTCAGATGATATTTAAGAAATAACTTACAGTTGTCTATATTTTGTTGTCTAATAAAACATAGGCACGAGTTGTGATGCGCGTATGATTAAATCACGAGTGCCTTAGCACGAGTGATTTAATTAGCACATCAAACAAGTGCCTATGTTTTATTAGACGACATTTCGATTCTAACATTGCAAAATACATCCCTAGAAAAGATATTATTATAGAACTATTTTTATCTGTCAGAAACGCCATGCTGTTGAAATCCACCCCCAGTGCAAAGGCCGAAAATAGCATTTATTTACACAATTCTCATTGATAGGTGTTTCTAATTTCAAGCAAATACCATTAAAATCTTAATTAAAAAATAGAAACCAAAAACTAAATACGAACTGTCATAGTTTTATTTGTGTGTTTAACATCATTCTACAAAATAAGCGCCGTGAAATAAACAAATCATTCGAACTTGCCCTTAGTGAGTGACATTTTATATACACATGATGAAGTTGCAAAATTTAAAGTTCGATGTTTTCGACGGATAATATTGCAAATACAGCTTAAATGATTGGATGTTAACTGGATAGAAGCGTGTTATCAGACAATTTAATTGGGAATTTTTGAAAAGGTTGGATATAAATTGGATTTATGAACGCGTGTCAAGGAAGAATGGATTTTCGGAAAACCAGCGCTGCTCGTGTCAGCTTGGATAATTATGAAACTTGAAAGATTACACGTAGCCAGTTCCATTATATTATGCTAGAATTCTTTGTATGCATGCACGGGTCTTGGATATGATATGCTTATAAGGAACTACCATGAAACAGCTCATGCAAAACTGTGACTTTTACTTACTTAACACTCTCAGTGGTTAATGTGAAAAGTGGGCCTACAGTTTTATAGACAGAAAACTCAGATAGCTGGGGAAATACATTTGACGAGGGTGCCGATGTTGTAGAATTCTACTATGACAGAATTGGAAAATCTAGTTTGCATACAAACTTGTTTCTGGCAAAACTGCTATTGTGTGCACATGTGCTGTTCGCTGTGTGTGTTTATGGACTCAGGCTAACCATAAAACCTGCCTTGATGGGGTCATGCACAGGTCTATTGTAGATGCAGTAAATGCATAAACGCACAGTGTACTTCGTTATGAGATTGCACATAAGTTGTCTTATATATACTGTGTACATTCTATTCAAAAAAATAGGTGCATGTACGTTTTAGTTAAGTTGTTCATAATAGGAAGAAGAAATTATATAATCCGAAGTTATTATGTCATGCTATCTTCTGGTGTAATGAATGAAAAACAAAACGTATAATTTGCAAACGACATTGAAATATTTCACGTTTATTTTGGTAAACTATATATTTATTTTTTAACTGGGTTTACGCTCTGTCAGAACTTTTTGGTCATTATATGGCGTCCAGCGCACCTAACCAAGCTTTCCTGGACCCTTTTCTATAACCAGTACTCACCTACCCTTCCACAAGGCCGGAAACTACTTCATATACATTATCAATGCAGGAAAATTGACATTATTGTCAAATTTTCAAGGAATGGTATAACTTCCCCGGGTGGGATTCAAATCCCGACGCGCTACCAACTGAGCTACCGAAACTACAATTCTGAGGTAGTTCCGATGGTACAGTCATAACTTCCTCGACCGACCTCTCTTGAAATGCTAATACTTTTCCTTCAAAACTATTTTAATGGTTTCATATAGTTTGCATATTTTTAAATATGAGAGGCAATTCATTAAACTAAACTGACGTGACCCGGGTGCGTAGAAATTCATTTCATGTATTTTTGAATATATGTCTGTTTATACCATAAAACTGCATTTTGATCATGGCACTCTTCCTGTCTTCGATTATAGGAGGTTGGATTTAAAACATTATGAATTTTTCGAACGGGTAATAAGTTCAGAAATATATGAAATGGACATAGCAAATTTACAAATTAATCCATTTTAAAGTGTACATGTATTCATTAATATTGTTTTCAAATTTCTCTCAGGATGAAAGAAATATTTAATCAATTTCAATATAGTTATTTAATTAAATAAAGGGAGGCAAGACATGATAGAGCGCCATGATCGTGTGACCACATACACGACTCATGCAGGTTGTTTCGTCATCTCAAGATGACGAACGCAGAAAACAAAGCGTTAGACCAAGTCCTAGCAAAACATCAACAGCTCTGGTAACCATGTCATATTTCCCTTCTCTTAAAAAGGAATGACTTGGTGTTTGGGAACGACCAGAGCCAGTAAAATGCTTCGCCAGAAATAGGCAATCGTTTGACAAAGTGAACATACACAGCTTGTCTGTTTGTTACAAGAAAGTCTATGGATCTATATACAAAATATTAATTACAAGGTTTTTAGTATAATCATACCGCTGTACATAATTTATCAGTATGTCAAAAAAATCGTACATGGGATTATTTTACATGAAATTTCATAACTAGCATTAATACGTTTTTTACAAAGCCTTATTTAATTGTTTGGGTTTTTTTTAATTTGATAGTGCAGTTTATTTGTATTTGATAACAACTCACCATATTTAGCATTCATCTTTCAAAATTATCTTCCTCACATTTAATGTCCTTTTTACAGTATTTAACTATTGTTACATGCTCTGTACTTTAGGACCCAAATAGCGCAGTCGGCTAATGGGAAGGAACGGAAATGAACATATGAAAATAGCGCAGTCGGCTAAGGGGAAGGAACGGAAATGAACGTATGAAAAGTTCAAGAGGTCGCTGGTTCGAAGCCTAGCAAATGCCTAAAAAATATATATTTTATTTTTTATTATATATTTATATTTTATATTATATATATATTTACGTATTAAGAGGTAACTTTGACATATTGAGATATATATTCTACTATTTCAAAATGAATAGTATGTTTACGTTTTATTATGGCTACTTTAAGCTATACATGTATTAGACTTATACAATTACACAATCATGTATCATTATTTGAATTATTGAAATATAAAATAAATATTTCAAAATGCATTTGTTTTATTCATTTTTTAATATATAATTTATAATATTAGTCCAGTACCATGATATGTGTGTCTTAGTGTCATCATTGCATCAGATGTATTCCAAAACAATGCTTTACCATAATGATTACGTTGTTAGACATTGTAAATTATAACGTTTCAAATATACGACGACGTAAGAAAAAATCAATAAGGCCTGCCGAATTGGAATTCTGTTAAGCGTCAACTCAAGTTTGACAAACCTAGGTACCTATTCACAAAACACACAAACATTTTACATATTAAATATTTCAATCACTTTCGATTCTCAAAAAGCGTCCATGACTCTGGTCGTTCCAAAACACCACACCAATCCTTTTTAATACAGAGCAGGCAAATAATGTACGGTTACAAGAGCTGCTTATGTTTTGCTGGGGGTTGTGATTACGCTGTTGTTTTTGTTTGTCTTTGTGAGAAGACGAACAACCTGCACGAGTCGTACATAAGGTCGCACGATCATGGCGCATGGTCCTGTTTATCCTCTCATAGTAGAAAAAAATAGTAAAATTTAACACAACTTTTGAAATTTACTTTGGCTCTATATTAAAAATTCATTTGCCTTGTTTCACTTAAAGAGTCAATTAGGTAAATAGTAACTTTATCTACAAACGAGTCATAATTATTTCATATTTAATTTCATTTTATAAATATATAAATTCGGACATTGTTAGTTTTCTAAAATGTTTGTAGATAAAGTTATTTTTCAACCAAAATGATTCTTTAAGTGAAACAAGACAAAATGAATATTTGATATAAAGCCAAAGTTAATTTAAACGTGGTATTGCCTAAATCAAGTTGCATATAGTGGTGCTTAATTTTACTAAATGTTTATACTAAGTAATACAGAGGGGAAGACAGTTTAGCGCGACATGATCGTGCGACCTTATGCACGACTCATGCAGGTTGTTCGTCTTCTCACGAAGACAAACGAAATACAACAGCGTAAGCACAACCCCCAGCAAAACATCGACAGCTCTGGTAACCATGCCTTATTTTCCTTCTCTATATGAGAAAGGATTGGCGTGGTGTTTTGGAACGACCTGAGCCATAAAATGCTTCACCAAAAGAAGGCAAACGCTTGGTAGTGTGTATGACTGAACGTCAAAAGTACAATCCTTCATTGCGTAGTGTCATCTTTTGTATTACAGATAAAAAACTATTCAGCGGTTTACGAACTTTTTAGATTACCATGTCTATTAAATTCAAGCTAACTTTAATACGATCAACTTTAAGATGGTATGTTCAGTGTTAATTATTTTACAAGTCACACAATTTTGTATGTCAATTAAGGACTTAAATAACCCATTAGACCAATAATTCAAAATTAATATACACTTTAAATTTTTCCCTCTTATATTTCATGCAGAATATTTAAAAGATTTATTTATGCCCTTAGGGCATTCAATTGAAATATATACAAAAGAGTATCTACTCGTATAAATATATATGCAAGGGAGACAATCTAGTCTACGATACGAAACACCACGGTTGCTTCCCGTGGCGTTTGAATGAGGTTATCATGTACATAATAAGGCCATGCCAAATTGGAATTCTGTTAAGGGTCAACTCAAGTTTGACAAACCTAGGTACCTATTCACAAAAACACACAAATTGAAAACGAAAACACATGTCCATTCTAGCTAGTATTCACACAAATAAGTACTTGGCAGTACATGAATGTTTATGACGTTAATGTGAGATTAAAGTAATTCTATAAATAAGTAGATACAACAGACACATGTACATTTTCATTTTTCAATTACACAGAAACAAAGAACTAGCAGTTTTTCCTGAGAAAAATCAGTTATCGAATCCCGGAACAACAGAATTATTTAAGAAAAAATCAACAACAATTTTTTGTGTTATTTTTAGATTGAGGACTCTAAAACCTACGCGCACGCGGACGCTTAACAAAATTCCGATATGGCATGGCCTAAATTGATTTTCAACTTAGAATTTCGACTGTTTGTATACGATCAACCCCCTGATTTTTTACATATAAACATTGATTCATACATACAAAATATATTTTTCAAATAAAAAAATATATGTGACCGACTTAATTTTTTAATAAAGGCGTGTAGACATAAAACGACGTTAAATTTAACGACGATTGTTATTGTTTTCTAAACGTTGCGTCGTCGTTAAGTAGCTCTCTAGCAAACCTGATGTCAATTATAGGCAAAATTCTCTGTGCATACAATGATGTATTTTTTAAAAGAAGTTTCGAGCTTGTTAACACATTAAAACGTTATTTTAACTAGCGCGACGTTTTCAACACGTGTTTTATACGTGTGACGATTAAACGTCGTTGCCATGGTGACGTCGCGATAAAAATGAAAATAATTGTCATAAATATATAATACAATTGTGACTCTACATGTACACCAACTTTCGTGAAGTTTGACGACTTTTGATTTTTATGAAACATAGTATCCACCTACCTTAAATGACGTTACGCTGAATAGTCGAACGTCAACGTCACTACTTTCCTGCTTCCAAAAATATTTCCATACAATTTTGATAGTTTTAGAAAAGGTTGATATTTAAGTTGAAATCTGTGAATGAGTACCTTTAAGCAAAACTGATTAGATATACGAAAGACCTGCAGAAGGCGGTCTCGAATGTATAAACGTGGTATAGAAGATCACGGACTTTGGTCAGATTTTAGAATAGAACATATCGTCTAATGATGGTGAGCATTTCTGTCGAACATAATCGCTCAACAATAGAATAAGAACATTTGGAGCACAGAACTATCAAACCAGCACACGGACGGGAAAGTGATAAAACAGGTATGATCAACACACAATGGAAACATGACCCCAGCAAGATCTATTTTATAGTGGGGGTGAAAAGTGCTTATACGAAGGAACTTACCGGTTCTTGTATAGACATTTTACTGACTATCTTTATCAACATGTCAATTAAGAAGCAACAAAACTGAAACAAAACAAAACTTGTAGGCTATTCACTTAATGAAGAAATCATTATTATTTCACTTATAGTTTCTAGTATTATCTAGCAGTGTACTTTTGAACCAGTATTTGAGTTTATACAGAAAAAAACTCAAGTGTAATACAATGCAAATGAATTTAATTCGTTTCCAACTTATATATATCACAAAGACTTTTCAATACACTAGTTTGTTCCTTAAGCCACAACAAGTTGATCATATGTTCTACGGATTATTCTGAAAAAAAATGGGGCGAGCGAGCGAAGAAAAAAAAGTCTTTATTCACTTGCTTTATATAGCGGTTTGACTAAATTTTTATGAGCGAGCGAGGAAATATTTTTTTTGTAAAACTGTCAAAATTAAGGTGCGAGCGATTCCATAGAACATATGATCAATTTGTTGTGGCCTTAGTTCAGAGTAATCACAATAAAATCTACAAAAAATGATGTGACATCAACACGATTCCAATCAATACATCAATGGCTTTAAAGTAGTTAGGAGTCCAACCTTGTAACCACCTGCCACATCGACTCGTATTTTTATGTACATTTGTACCACAAAATTTGACCGCTATGATAAAGATTTTATGAAACACATGCAGACTTTTGCAGACCCAAACGTCTTGAACTGGGCCGCTCAGTGACTGTTTATAACCTGAGTTATGACGACGTGCTTAATACTGGCGTCAAGTTAAAAATGCCATGTCTTTGTAAACAAAATCAATGGAAAAGGTATCGCGAAAACTTAAGACAAACAATAAAATCAAGTTGTACCTCAACAAAGTGTTTTATATCAATGTAAGAATTTCTAGATATATCTGTTTTATTTAATATTCCATGTATAATTGTAAACATGGCATCCACATTAACTAAACTTGTTGTCTTGGATTTCTGTACGACTTTCTCTAGTAGTTGCAGTAGAAATATACCACCCTCAGCAGAAAAATCGACACTACTTTTAACCTGAATGAGAAACACTGAATATGAATTTATCATAGCGGGCAACCATACCCAATGCCTCGATACTAAATTAATCGAATCGAACAGAATCAGAATCGCTTCAAATTGACTTTCCAGGGAATTGTAGACTTACAGTTCATACAGATCGGCTGTGAGAACAAAATAATCAATAAAATCAAAATTTCAGAAAATACAGAAATGAGATTTTGTGGATAGAAGATTTGTTTAAATTCTGAAATATAAGAAGTACCCAAACTGTTTCCTCAAAACACCATATTACCTTGTCTAGAATACGACGAAGAGCAGCACTTGGGAGATGTTCTACAATAAAAAATGGATACATGATATTCAATAACATATTAAGGGACCTTAGTCAGTTATTTCCCCTTGTATACTCTTCAAATAGGTAGGTCCAATTAGTTGGAATACTCGGATTTTACCCTTTCTTTTAATTGTCAATTTGCCAAAATTAATCTTAAATAACTTTTTTGCAAATCATTTAATTTGTTTGAAAATCAAGTTACCGTAGGTATTGTTAGGGCAAAGAACTACATTTGTATCTAAATGTTATCATTTCTGTTAATATCTTAATTAACAAAAAAGATATTAGATGAAATATTTTGTTATTCTTACAAAGGACTTCAATGATAAAATCCGAGGGTTCCAACTATAAGGACCTACTTACCAATTGGATTGCTTCAGATTTTATCAAGGAAAGATAACTGACTAAATGCCATAGTTATGTATGAAGATACATGTAAGTACAATTTGTAATTAATTACCAAAGAAGCGAGCAAACTTAACATAAATTCTTGTTTAAATATAATTTCTATAAGAGCGATGTTCCGTTTGAGTTCTCATTTTGTGATATACACGTCGTAAATAATTCATGAGATGTTCGTTAATGGTATATTCCATTTGCATTGTAGTTTTGTACTTTTAGATGAACCCAACGTTTATAGGTTTATGTCTTTAAGTTATGACTTATTGATTTTTATAATTACAAATGTATGTAAATTTAGTATGATTATTTGTTTCATAGCAACCCTCGACGACTGAGACATATTTTTTCTGAACTAATTTAAACAGATCTTTACTATGAACTCAGGGTTCGGGCGACAAGTATTTGCCATAAGTCATTGTATCGGTAACCTAGATATATTCATAATCCTAAAATTTATTCAGTACCGTTGGTTCAGGAAGGCAAACAGTTTCGTAGGTAGAAATTGAGAGTACGATGTTTAGTAAGACGCCCCCTTGGTTCGGGCAAGCAAAATTTGAACGTCCTATAGGGCAAGCTACATCTAGAATTCTTTTAGTCTTTATGGCACGTACTTTTATTATTAAGAATAACGTTCAAACACAATGTAGTTACCTGTTTTACAAAATTTCCTGTAGAGGAAAATTCCAAGTCGTTTAGATGTAGCATTGGCTAGTGTGTACTCAGTTTCACTTAGCAGACGACATTCTTTCTTGACGAAGTTATAATTGAAACTATGGCAACTAGATATATTTGAACACAGACGTTTACATTCTTCAAGAGTGGCTCCTGGCACTACTACCAATGGTTGATAGTCAATAAACAAGTTCTTCTTTTGTTCATATTGTATTGTGTCGACTGGACAATCTGGGAGTAAATACAATTGTCATTTATTTTCATGAAAATCCATTACAACCTTTTTAATTCAGTCGCTTGTTCAAGTGAAAAAAACGATTACAAACGTTATGTATATGTATACTTAACGACACTTCTAAGTACACCGATTTCAATGTTGTCAGAAATTTTCATTTTTTAACATTTATGTCCGATCGTTAATGGAAATGTGTACAGGACTATATTGTCGACTGCTTGCATGGTTTTCATGCTTTTTAATTGATGCAAAATAGGTTTTGTCGTGCATGTGCAGAAAAGCGGAAATGCGCACGTGCTTTTCGTGCAAAAATTGCACGTTGTCAGTTTTAGTGAAGATCATTAGTGTGTTTATATGCACAACGAAAAATCAAGAAATGGATCGAATGTCGTTTCACAAACGAAAAATTGTCATCGGTCTTTTGCCAGACGGCTTGTCACTTACAGAATAAAATTCAATTGCTTATTTTCTGTACAATCAAAACAATTAGAAAAGCTTCCGCCAATCAACGCATGCGCGACGAAAGTGCTTTTGCATTGATAAAGTAGCATGAAAACCATAAAAGAAAAGGTCAGTATGGTCCAAAACACATTTCCATCATCGATCAGACTTTAATGTTGAAAATAAGACTTCCTACAATACTGAAATCGGAGTACTTAGAAGTTTCGTTAAGTATATAACCTACTTAAACATTAGTTTGTTAAATCTAATTGTTAAGTCAGACCAGCTGCAAGATTGCTTGTGGTTCAACAGGATATTGTAAACTTGTCAGACCAGCTGCAAGATTGCTTGTGGTTCAACAGGATATTGTTAACTTTATTATATTTAGAAGACTGTAAAGACTGGAGATGCTCTTGAACATAATTGCATGTTGCAAGCTTTATAATATCGTGCATACCGATACCATTCTAAATACTCGGTATGTCTATTTGAAAACGTGGAAGTCTGCATTCAAAATTTTATTATTAAAGAACAAAATATGATAATAATTTAATTCAGCCAAACTGGTTTTGATTCTTTTGAAAGAAGGGTCATCCTGATATTTGTGTATTTGGTATTCAGATTAATGATACAAATGTATTACTAAATCTAGGTTTTAGATTACCTGATTTGATGACTTGTATTTTAACAGTTATCTTAGTTTCTGTTCTATTACAATCTTTAGCTGGGTCACCATGACCTCTGAGATACATCATTGTTACATTCATTATATACATATCATTTATATTATTTCTGAACACCAGAGGTTTAGCTACATATATAACACCATCTCTTGTGATACCAAATGGATTTAATGTCGTAAAATGTGAGACATCTGTAAAATGCATAAATATACATGTGATTGGTCGTGCGCTTATACTGTATGTATAAGACTTAACGGGTATAAGTTGATTTGTCACAAAATGTAAGAACCACACCAGGCATAAACTGAATTATCGTCCCAGAAGGAGTCCCCAAGGACACATTTCCTTAGGGTTGCCAAAGGCTTTCATTATTAAATTGCGTATACAAGTACAAGTATCCATGAATAAACTATTGGAATATCAAGTTCTTAAAGAATTTTTAGGAGCAGTGGTCCAGTGGTAGGACGCGCGCTTAGGGGTCGAGGGGTCCCGGGCTCGAACCCCACTAGGGGCACTACTAATTTCCTTGAGCAAGAAATTTACCTACAATTGTACACCCAGGTGTTAATTGGTACTGTGAGGGATCACCTGCCTGAAGGAGATTTCAATAATCAGGAGTTATCGCGGAAGGAGTCCCCAAGGACACATTTCCTTAGGGTTGACAAAGGCTTTTATTATTAAATTGCGTATACAAGTATCCATGGGTAAACTATTGGAATGTCAAGTTTTTTAGGAGCAGTGGTCCAGTGGTAGGACGCGCGCTTAGGGGTCGAGAGGTCCCGGGCTCGAACCCCACTAGGGGCACTACTAATTTCCATGAGCAAGAAATTGACCTACAATTGTACACCCATGTGAAAATTGGTACTGTTAGGGATCACCTGCCTGAAGGAGTTTTCAATGACCAGGAGTTCTCGTACAAAATTGTAAAGTCGGCTGAATATGTAGATAGAGGCATACTTTAAACCATTCTGAACTACCTCGGCGTTCATCTACGAATACTTTAAACCACACTTTTAAAGAATTCCTATCTATACATCTGACACCCATCTGATAAAGAGGCGATATTTTATCAAGAAACAATTGTACTCTAGTTAAACGGTGTAAAATTGAACAGATACAAATAACTTGGACATCTAACCTCTGATACTAATTGAAGTGATATGATATTCGTCTTCAAGTAAAGGAAGGTTATGTTTATACCAACATTCAGCAATATCTATTTCTTCATTGATTTCTGCTATCTCTCGTACAGTTGATATTAGTCTGAAAGCATTGTATATTTGGTAAATCATACTACATTAAAGTTCCAAACATATTTTGTTGAAATAGCAATACGTGTAGTTTGATTGTTCCGAGTGGAATAAAAAAATCCAAAAATGGTTTATTGCAAGTACATTGTACATCGAAGTTCTGTTCACTTTTGGGACCATCAAAATCGATGGTCTTAATACTGGAGTTGTCTTTATGTAGGGATCTTTTTCTTTTGAATTTAAAGACTTTGGAACTTGAAAATCATCAATTCTTGCATGATTTTGTTGTGATTAAAGGGATTTTTATAGCGGAACTTTATTGTATTTGCAGTGTTCATCAAATATTGGTGAGAAAGGTTCATATTTATTTGTTTCTACTTACAATTTGTGTACATGTTAAAGTGCGGTTTAAAGTGCGGTTTAAAAGTTAAAGTGCGGTTTTTTTACATGTATTTGACTAAAAGAAGAAAAGCTAATAACAACATACTTAATTTATTTTATTCGTAGGCTCCGTAAACGTTGTTCATCTACATGAATGCATCAATACATTCTCGTACCTAGAGGTTATCAAGATTTTCGATCTAACGATATATAGATCGAGAATCTTGAAAGCATTTGGGTACGACAATACATTCTCGTACCCAGAGGTAATCAAGAGTTTCGATATAACTATAGATCGAGAATCTTGAAAGCATTTGGGTACGACAATACATTCTCGTACCCAGAGGTTATATATATAGATCGAGAATCTTGATAGCCTCTTGGTACGACAATGGCATCAATATTACATGGTCTAAGATTGATTTGAAGAAATAACTCGAAAACTTACAGTTTTGGACAAGGCACAATGTGAATAACTGGACTTGCTATGTCTATAATGAGTCTCATTTCATCAACAATCCCTGATTCATCTATGGAATGTTTAGTTAGTACGATACTTGTAGTATTAAACTTTCTGTCATTAGCATCCTTCATTACATACACTATACCAGTTGTATTGTCTATATGAAAACAGTTAGATGTATCTCCTGCAATCAGCAATGTAATATCATCTTAAGCCCTTTAAATAATCGCTCCATGGAGATCTACCAAACGCGATGTTTGCGAAATATAAATTTTGAAATATACCATAGGCGGATCCAGCCGGGGGGGGGGGGGTCAGGGGGGTCCGAACCCCCCCCCCCCCCTAGAATTTGGATTTACCTATCCAATAGTGTATTTCTTGACTGTAAGTCATTTTTAAGTAGCTTGAAGCAATTTTTCTCGGTGCTCAACATAAATTTAATTTATTATCAAAATATTGCATTTTTCTGCAAAATGTGTATAATGTGGTTGTGGTTCGAAAGTTTGGACCCCCCTAGAAAAAGTTCGGACCCCCCCCCCTTTAGAAAAAATCCTGGATCCGCCCCTGTATACATTTGATTATAACTTTGTGGCAATGGTTTGAAAGACTTTGTTATTGAGAGAATGAAATAAAATCACCGGAAGTAGTGAAAGTATAACCATAATCTATAAAAAAAAATTAAAAAAAGCACTGTCAAAATGAATGACACAAGTCTCTAACGTGCTTGATATAGACATATACGAGCCAGTGAAATCATTGGCAGAAAGTCTTTTTCAAATTACAGGTTGACAAACGACGATACATGTTTATTGAGGCACCACGAAACACCGCATAGAAAAGAATGAGTTAAACTGATAAATAATTTTAATTTGCGATCAACATTACGCCTACATTCAGTTTTGATATAAATGTATTTATATATAAGAACCTGACAGCGTGTAAAAGATGTGTTGAGAACTTCCGCCGGAAATCACGTGATCATCAATAGGTGTCAAGGAGGGCGCATCTGCACATATTGTTAAATTTGTCTCAACGACTGAGAAAGATGGGTTTCCGTCTGCAAATGATGAAGAATATTATCTAAATGAGCATATGAAGAAAAAACTTCTTCTCTCCAATACAATTATTGTAGTAAGCTATAAGACACTTTTATAAGTTACTTATATTGGTAACAACATTTTGTTAGGAAAAATTATTTTGTTACTTTTAAATGCATAAAAGCAAATACATAAATACTAAGCTTGCATAAATTGGGTATGTACCCTGAAGTCGGTGCGGCTATCATTTGTTATGTCCTGAACGACCAAAGATTAACATATGTGAAAAATCAATCAAAGGGGACACTTTCACAACTGCACAAAATGGAGAATGCACAAAGCGTTCCGAGTCTTAGCAAGGCGTATTTAAACCAGAGTTTGGGTCGTTGAAGTTATGCCTCTAGCAAGCAAAAAAGAACGCTGACACTGCGAGTAATGGATATAAGACATGAAGTCAGGTGACTCAATTGTGCCATTCAATTAAACTATAGTGAGTTAATGTTCTAGCATTCAATGACTGCCAATGTTTTTGCTCTAGTCCTAATAGAGATCTCGATTAGTTATTTTGTTCATTCGTCTTAAATGATTGTGTTCTCATATGTTATATAATTTGATTTGATTATCATTATGTTGATTTAATAAAAACTAAAAGAAGTAAAGAGCCTACCTGTTGTATTGACCAAACATACCTAAAATAGTTAAAACATATCACCAAATTACTTGATGCCCTTTAAAAGACTGCCAACATGCATGGATAAGTTGTAACAGTAATACGTATGTTTCGATTGTATTTTCATATAGAATCTTAACATATGAGCCATTTTTTGATTGTTTAAAGCAATAAATTCTCTTTAGTGTGCGTCCTTCGTAGTCAAGAGGTTAAAGTCACATGCTGTAACATAATATTGTTGGATTGCGTTGGGTTCTTACCTTTGCACATAAACTGTGTCGATAATTCAATGGAGTAGGGGTGTAACAATACGGTAAAAACCGTATTGCAATATATTACAATATGCAAAACCCGTATTGCAATATATTGCAATACGTACCGGTTTTTTGCTTAGACATGCAAATCATTAATTAATGCATGTTTCTCGTTCTAATTGGATCAGCATAACACGCATATGGGTACTTCAAACACTCTCTTGAAACACTCTCAATGAATTTCGAAAACATTTTTCTCTTATTTGACTAAATGTTTAACCTTTTAAAGCACAGTAGGATTATTTCTAGCATTCAATACATTTTTGCATTGTTTTAAACATTTAACTTTCAGATTATGATAAAAACAAACAGGAAACCGAACCGGTTAAAACCCGTAAGAATACGTATTACAATATCAACCGGTATATCGGTTAACCGTTACACCCCTACAATTGAGTATAGTGACGCGGCTGACAACCTAGCCAGTAGTATGACATTAGAAATGTATTATAGTAACCTTTGCCTTACGATTTTTTGTTCTATGTGTTCTTTAAAGTATTTTAATACTTTTAAGTACCTAGTTAGAATACTATCAACCAACATGTACTATGTTTAGAGATTTTTTTACTCACCAAGAATAATACTATCCAAATTTTATCATTCATAATTTCCTACCGGTTTAAAACTTCAATCATAACTAGTGACTTTAATATTATTCAAACTAAAAAATTAAACACTTTTGTATGTTTATAAGAACTGGTATTCGGTGCCAGTTTCATACGTGGGGTTGGAACTTTTCCTGAGAAACAATGTAATCAGCCAGAAAATGCCGAGTGATTTTTTCAAGACCATATGTCCATGTATCTGAGATACCTCTGTAGTACTTTAAACAATATGTGCTAAACAACCATAGAATTAGTATGAAACAAATGACGTATAATATAATACTTGTCTGATAACGTTCAAAATATGCGTCCATTTATAAAAACCCGACTTTCACAAAAAGACGTGAAAATCGTTATTTTGAACCATATGTCTTGATGACGGTGACATTCTTTCTCTGAACAGAAAAGCTATTTTATTATTAATATCATCTAACAAAAACAGGCACTATTGGTGCAACCAGTTTTAACTGAATGCTTTCGGAACACAATGTCATAAATGCTTAGATATAGTGGAGTAGTAAGCCGAGTCTCGAACGCAGTGATACTAACTGGCTTCATGATTGCAGCAAACTATATCCTCTAAAAGAAAATCGACAATAATGTGTTTTATTCTCCTTTTAGTGAGAGGTTAATTAAAAAATCGGTTAGGTGAGCCACTGAAAATATTGATTTACGTCGAAAGGGCATAATAAACGAACGACTTTGAACTAATAACATTTTATTCTGTAAGCAAATTACATTTTAAGTAGCGATGGTTTTAATCGCCATTGAAATGCCAATATGATCTAGCAATAGTCAAAACCTATACTTATGAAGACCCAAAAGGTACTTCTGAATATATTTATAGCAACAACTCAAGAATATAATTATTTCCGCATCATAGATATAAGGTTAGTTTTAAAGTAACAGTTTTATAGATGTTCAATTATCCTTTCAAATTGCACGTTTCACTGACATGCATCACATATTTTCCTGAAATTGCTGTAGTTATCCTCCTCACACGCCTCAGAGCACATCATAGTTGTTAATGGCGGATTCCTCTCACATGATTTACAGATACTTTTATAGGCAAAGTGTAAATTCCTGCTGGAACAAGCAACAATACACAGTGTATCCTCAATAGGTGGATCAGCCATACATTCTAGCACTGTATCAATATCAGGGTTCGTATTCTGCAGAGACCAACAAGCAGCTATACATTCTAGAGCTCTATTAGATGTTGCCATGGTAACCACAATTGTTGATAGGATCAAACCAAGTACAACGAAACATCCTCTAGAAGCCATTATCTACAAAGATATTGTAAAACAATACTTATTAATCATGATAATGGGTTTAAATTTGAAAATGTCACGTAAATAGTGAAATGTGTTTGTATATATTACCACAAGATGGTCAACTGTCGTTGAAGGGGTAATTATCAATGTAAAAATAAAGTAAAATAGAGCTTAACATCACTAGCACCAGAGTCCATAACTTATGATCTTGAAACGATGTGTAGAACGATTTTCTGCCTCAAATTACAGCCTTTCCCTATTCCCACTAACCCGGTATATACTTTTTATGCACATTGGAACATAAACTTTTTTAGTCATGGGAACTCTGTAAATCACATCCTCGGTAACCCAGGGTATTACGTCAACGATAATTCATAATGTATGAGTACCGTGGGTTTCCGACGATGTGTAAATCATTGATCGGCACAATAATATGAATGTAACCCGGGTCGGTAGCGCGTCTGGATTTCGAATCTAGTGTTCCGAATCGAGTACAGGTTCGAATCCCTACCGGAAGGTTAAACCTTCAATGAAAATTTGACAATTATCCTCCATTAATAAGGTATATGGAGAAGTTTACGGCCTTGTGGAAGGGTTATGTGGGTACTGGTTACAGACAAAGGTCCAGAAAAACTAGGTTAGGTGCGCTGGATGCAGTAAAATAACCTAAATAATTGTATTGACACGGCTTAAACCCTGTATAAATATTATTGTAGCCTCACATTAAATAAAACATGATTCACATATACGTTTTGACAATTTATATAATAGAGAAAAAAACAATGAAAATGAAGATGATGCAATCGTAATCTATTTAAATAATCAATTTATGTTTATTTTAATTATACATGTACAATTAAGAACTTACTTACAGTCAATGGTAAGCTAGGTTTATTCCCGATTCACTCTGCTGATTAATTGATTCTAAATGAAATATACTTAAATGAACAAAATATTTATAAATGTCTGATTTAGTAATCTTTCAAAATGAACTCCCGTTATTCACAGTTCTTGAATGGGTCATTAGCAATTTCATTGCAGCGGTCAGTTCTTGTTTATGCTGTTTATAATAAATTCTGTCCTGTTCTGTTCTGTTTTCTCCTGTTTCAGTTGTGATCAACATTCTATATTGATATAAAATAACATCATAACTGACACAAACAAGTCTAAATTATTATTTAATTAAAAACATATTAAATTGATATTGCGAGTTATTCACTTATGAATTATGTTAGAAATTTGGAATAAACTGACGATTTGACCAATGTACTAATTTAACATGTGCATTGATTAATTTTGTGTTGATGGTCTTGTATAAAATTGTCAAATATTTGAGGTTGAAAATGCCAATACAAAGTCTAGTTTGAGGCTTTAAAACGGGTCGTTCATATATTTCAACTTCAAAGGATATCAACTTTTTACAAGAAGAAGACAAGTTTAGAGCTGTTGCAATATATTGTATAGGTTATCACGACGGACTGTCAACCTACTCACTGTTCTTGCCTCCTGGTATGGCTAAATATCTGGATTAAGTTGTTTTCCAGTTATCAGAATCAATGGTAGGAGGGAGAATGAAAGTAGAACTTATTCATCACGTAACTCCACAGAAGTATGCCCGTCTGGGAATCGAATCCCCGCGCCCCCCTCGATCAGTAGAAGTTTGCGTGCTACCGACTGAGCTAGACGGTTGGGCGTATACATATGAGTCTATCATTTAAGAATAACACTGTAGGACATATTGCAGTATTTGCCGGAGAAGGCAGAATCAAGTCTGAACTTGAATGTTATTCAGCAAATGAATCTTTTATTTGTACGTAAATTAGCATCTAATACATTTTGCAAACACTTTGGAAAACTCAAGAACATTTTTCAAGCGCCAACTATTTTAAGAAAATGGCGACGACTTGGAACTGAAAAAGGAAAAATTGACCTGGAGGAATCATACGTAATTCGTTAATATCCCCCTTTCACCTCAGTGAAAAGAAGTTATCATATGATCACTGGATCCAAGCTTTTTAATCTAACACAAAGCACATACCAGTCTCGCCAGTGACTGAAAGTTGTCATACTTGAATTGAAACAGGTATAAGGAGAATATAGAAATATTGTAGAAATATTGTGAGGCCAAATTATGCAATGATATATGGGTTTAGCCTGAGAATCGACTTGCCTTTATAATTTGTTTATAGATAAAATTAAAATATAAATATTTATGAACATGAACTACTGTCCGTGTTACGCACCTGTTTATCACAAATAACCAATGGTACCTTAATGATTAAGGACCCTGTTGTATAGGGTGCCAGACAAAAATTTTCCTTATAATAGTAATTAAAATATAAAGTACTTTGCAACGATAAGAACAAAATTGTCTGGCACCTGTGCAATGAACACTAATATTGAAGACGGCTAGAACTATTAGTAATATTACCCCTACTATTTTTGCGCACATTGTTGAATAACGTAAAAGTCGTTGTCAGTAGTCGCCCTTTTTTTCGGGACGATAACCATATTTCTCGATTCGTCAGTGTTTTACACCACACTGTTTAAAATTAAAGATGTCTGCCAATTTACATCCGTGATACTTTCTTTTACTTGTCAGTCAAATATTGTTGTATATAGGATGACATATGTATTGAAAATGATTTTTTTTAACCCTGAGTGACACAAACAATTGATAGAATGGGTTCCCATATACTTGATATCATGTGCCAGGGCATATGGGCATCGTTAACTGGTGGCTGGTTCTTCGATCCTCATCTGAGTATTTTCATCAATACATTCCATCTGTATTTATGGCTGTTCCTGTTGACATTCCCATTGATCTTACATCTGGTTTGTATATGATTATGTTTGTTTATCATATAATTGTGTGTACTGGTGATTGCTTGATGTTATTTCTAATTTGTTTCTGTTCAAGGCTTTATTTGACGATGGACAAACAGGGTCAGTGGGAGGGGGGGCTTGAGCATCCTTCTACAAGAGTACTGCACTCCCTCATTACTTTGAGGATTATGTGCAGGCGATGTAATGTCTTTCAATGCGACTGCTTTTGAAGCAAGTCTTGAATCAAGTTTCATTGAACTTTGTTATCATGTATAAACAGTTTATTTCCTGGTTTGTTGACATCATAAATTAACTGTTTTTATGAACAACTTTAGCTTTTTGCTGCTATTTTGCATTAATTTGGGACTTGCCTCATTCCAGTACAGTTGAGACTGCCATATGCGACCATTGGATGGACTTATGAAAAAGGTCTCATACGCCTGAGAGTCAAATACAGACTCGAAGTTTGAGCAAGGTTCAGATTGTACTGTAACTGACCTAGCTAATATGTTCATTGAAGCTCACATCCATTTTATAGCCTCTTTTGTGGCTTTTTGTTAAAAGTGTTGTATTATTTATTTAAATGTTAATAAAAAAATGTTTCCTGAGCTTAGTATTTAAATACAATCTTGAATAACTATGCCTCTTTCTCATTACTCCGTGCCTTCTCATTCGATCCGTGCCTTAATAAAAACGGTATATCAACACGCGCGGACATCGCACGTGTCCGAATTCTATGCAAGTTCGTAGCGTTCGACCTGCTCAATCAGTTTACAGAAAAATATTCAGAACTAACATGCATTATTGCTTGAAGAACAAAAATCAATATGTTCTCATCACGATTTTGCTCAAAATTGATAAGAAATAACCATATTTCGCTAATTTGATGCAAAATCTAGCCTGACCTACTTGTATTAAATTTTCTTTACACATGGCGGCCATTGTTTTTGTGTGTGCAGGTACGATGCGTTTCATTGGTTGACCTATTTTGCCTAGCTAAGGGGTTCAGTGCGGGGTATTGATTTGCACTCATTATTCAATTAGCGCTTTAAGTTGGCGTTAATTAGGTCTAATTTAACTTATTAAAATCGTTTGCAACGGATAATCCAAACATTTTTTGTGGTTTTATGAAAAGTCCATTACATTCCTTGTTTATTGTTGACTGTTTTTGGACCTCTCAATATATTTTAGTTCTAGAATTTACGTTATAAAAATAGTTATACATAGTTACAAATATACCTGTGATTGTCTACATTCTAATTAAAGTGAAAAAAACGATATTAAACTATTCTCTAGTTATAAGTTTTAAACATTAAAATCTGCTCTAAGCTCCGTTGAAACAAAGTTATTTCTAGATATACAATAGCTTCAACACTAACATATTTCAAGAGTAAGAAAAATAATACTTCCCCCCTGTGGAGCCCTAATATGTATAGACCAAAGTCAAGGACACGAATCCATGGAGAAACAAACAGCTGATTGACATGGACTATACGCAGCATTGAAAAAAGGTGAAAAAGTTAGTTTAAGTGATAGTTATTCAAGATTTTTTGCTCAATTTGTTGATTTAGATGTTGGTACACAATATATTTATATTTGTGACCCGGTTTCCTAATCCATCTACCGCGCATGCGCAAAAATAAAGGTTAAGGGGCACAAATTTACGAGAAGAGAGCATACTGATTGATTGTTGAGTATTAGAAATTCAATCTAGTATTAGGGTTTTAAATCAGAAAGAAATCATAATTGATCATCGGAAATAATCGGACAACCCTTTTCGATCAATTATATAATCAAAATATTTACTCTGGGTTTCCAAAAATATATGACAATATGTTGCAATTGTTTAAGCGATTTTGTTTTTGTATAGTAGAATTTCAAATCGTGCATAATTAACCTACAATTAGTGGTTAAAATGTTGTTAAGGTTTAATAATAAAATCAATTTTCAGACATTTTCAGTACCAATACAGTATAGAAAAGGAACTATAATATATATTGTTCAATAAATGGTGAATTCCATGTCTCCGACCAAAAATAATATCACCGACCTCAATTAACAAATTAGTAGTAAAAATGCACCCATTATTTTTAATTAAGAAGAGTTTTATTCCCATGATTTTTTTTCTTCAGTAATATTAGGTAATTAAAACTTGAATGTCTCATTGTCAGTGAAAATGAATAACTGACATAAACGATAATCAATTATTAAACTTCATAATCGATTGTCTCCCACTTCTAATGAAACGATCGATTATCGATTATAGTCGATCATCATTTAATCCCTATCTGGTATTAATGGTGTTACAAAAATATTGGCCTGTAATCAACAGGAGTGTTAAAAAAATAAATTATTATGTTTCAGACATTGCCAGCTTCATTTCTTGTCTGGGCTATATATTGTGGTATTGTTGGTGTAGTGTTTGTTTGTGTAAAAATAATGAATTATAAACTACATCACATGTTTGATACATCTGAAGTCATTGAAGAAGAAGTGGAAGCTAAAGGAAGTAAGAAGGAGGATGTTAGTACAGGAGTGGCTTTAAGGTAAAATATTTTTGACACTAAACTTTCATGTACTGATCATAAGACTTCAAGGGCTTAGCAATTTGAAAATACTCAAGAAAATTTAAAGCAGTGACTTATTTTCAGTTAAAGGTACTAGTTCACCGATTTGGTTAAGATTTTTCTGTATTTTCAAAATACCATTCAGTGTCTGTAATTGTGTCAAATCAAAAGCTCTTATTATTTCAAGACAAACTGACCTTTGGTTGCAAGAAACATACTAGTCACAAGTATGCACTAACATTGTCTATACCTTGACATACAGGGTAGATTTTTACTACTTGAAACACCATCATTTGCAGTTGTAAGTCCATTTGCACTAAAATTGTCATTATCAAAACACTAATTTCATGCATCAAAAATGGTTCCATACAATTTAGGTATTTTCAGAAAAAGTTGATATTAATGTTGAAATCTGTGAATGAGTACCTTTAACGAACAAAATTTAAACAAATTATTAAAAATGATTTATGAGAAAATAGTATTTGTTGTTTTATCTTATATTTGATGTCATTTAATTATTCATTAGAAAGAGAAATGGGCGAAAAAGAAGTGTTTGTTTTCCTTATTAGTTCTTGTTGTAGTTTACATTGCCATTTTTTTTAAATATAGACCCTGGAGTTATAACCAATGTAAAAATCACTTAGTATGCTGTAGATCCAAAATGAATGTCAATATTAAAGCATTGAATTTGAAGAAAAACTTGATTTCTTGTTACATTTATGATAGCACTGAAGAGCCAGTGGAGAATATTGAGATGAAAGATATGTCAAGTACAGCAAGTAAAGTTGAACCAATATCTGATACTAAACCTAATGATGTTGTACCACAAGATAGTTCTCATTCTGAACCTAATAGAAGACATCTCTCTGAATCTAGTGTTAGAAGAAGAAGGTCTAAAAGAAATGGTAAATTTATAATTATTATACCCCCGCTTCGAAGAAGAGGGGGGTATACTGTTTTACCCTTGTCCGTGCGTGCGTCCGTCCGTTACAAAATTTCCGTCGCAGTTTTCTCAGCAACTATAACATGCAGCAGCCTAATACTTAGCATATTGCTTCATCCCATAGTCCCATGTGGTGTAAAGCGATTTCATGCTCCTTGCTCATCTACTTCCTGTTTGTCACATATTTTTAGATTTTTGAGGGGGTATCACTAGTGAGCATTAGCTCACAGATTTACTTGTTATTTTTCCTCATTCTGAACTTGCTTAACTTTTTTGTCTCTAGATCAGGCTTGGATTCACAGTGTTACAAGTCTTTATGATTATTTTCTGGTGCAGGATTTTCAGTACTCAAAATGTCCTATTTATGTTTAATGTACTTAAAAGTTTATATGAATGCAGAATCTTAGTTTTCAAAATTTGAACTGGAATTTAAAAAAAAATGTGAAATGTCTAAACTAAATGTTCAGGCCTTTTTAACAAAATGAAGTTTTTGCAAGTGTATTTCTAATGTTAAGTACCATGTGAGGTAGAACTTGGAACTTGTTGCATATTAGTGTTAAGTATTGTTTGTATTGTTTATTTAGATTCTATACAAAAAGCTGACAGTAGAAAAGGAACCAGTCGAGCCCCTCTAGCAGAGCTAGATAAAGATGAGATTGATCTGTCTTTACAAGGGGCTGTAGGAGGGACCAGTAGAATTCTTCCACATTGTCATGGTAACAGTGATCAAGAAGATGGTAGGTGTAACTATCATTAACTTTTATTATCCAGATTTTTGGGCTACAGCTTGAGAAAATATAAGGGGCTGACTGTTATTATATGTTGAACTCAAGTGTATTATGATTTAACCTTAGTGCATCATGTACAATTATTTTTTCTCATTATTGCCAGGAAGCATGCAACATGTTTTAAATCCTGATGTTCTTGCTGGCTAGCTCAGTTGGTAGCATGCAAGTCTACTGATCGAGGGGTCATGGGTTCAATTCCTGGACGGGGCAAACTTTCGTGGAGCTTGGTTATGAAATTATTTCTACGGCCATTCTCCCTCCTACCAATGATTTTTAATTATGTAGGGCAGTTGTCAGTCACTGACGAAAGTATGCGCTTAGTTGTTGGTTAACAGCTAAATCCAGAGATTTAGCCTTTCTAGGAGTAGTGAGTAGGTTGACTGACTGCCGTTATCTGACCTATACAATGTGTTGCTACGGCGTAAAACCAAACAAACAAACTTCAACTTCTCAGTATACATATTTTCTTTGAAACAACAATAGTTTAATTGTACTGTGTGGAATAACCATTAGAGACTTTTTAATTTGCAAATTAAACATTTAGATTTGAATTTGTATGATTTTGCAAAAACCTTTGTGTTCTTCATAGTGTGAACTATACAGCTCTCTGAATTTTTATAAATCAACATTAACCTATTGATATCTATTTATTTTCATATATTATTACAGAAGACACACCATCAGATGCTGAAGATGATCAAATTGTTCCTAATACTATAACTACTAAAGCTGACGTAGAAGCTGAACCATCTATATGTCCTGTTAGTTTTCCTGATGTTAATACTGAACTTAAATCACCTTCTGAATCTAAACATTCATGCGATGCTGATCTCAGTGATGTATCACCTGAACATGAAAATGTTAAAATTAAAAGATCCAAACGTAAAGCTCAAAGAGCTCATAGTGCTTTAGAAGGTTCTGATTTACCGTTAAAACATTCCTCAGAGAGGTCCTTACATTCTAGGCCATCCTTACCTGCTAGACCAAAATTACACTCTGTTATAAATAAAGACACTGGAGTAAGTATAGTGAGGCCTTGGAGTGATCAAACTATTTGTAAAACTAAACAAATGTTAGAAAGTGATGAAATCACTGTTATAGATTTTGAAGTTATGAATAATGTGGCTAAAGCATATCAGACTAGAAATAAGGTACCTGATAGTGATACTGGAAAATCAATGTTAAATGAACCTGATGATGATAGAGATAGTGATACGTTTGATGGACAAACTTTGTGCAGAGGATTAAGTGCTGACATAGTCAAAGGTTCACATGACACACAAAACTCAGAACGAGAAAATTCTCCTTTCAATTTTAATTCTGAAAAAAGACAGCAAATAAAATCTAGTCATAATAAACCTGAGGATGAAACAGGTGTGAATTCTAAACTATTGAATAAAAATAATGCTGCCTCTACTAATGATGAAAACATATCTAATGTACCTGTTCATAAACACTCAGCTGATAGTAGAAAAGAATCGGCACAAAAATTCTTTGTTGAAGGAATGGGAAAATCTGACGCTCTTGTAAATAGATGTCGAACTAGAAATGCTATTAGTGAGGAACGTAATGTTGTTAAGAAAAATGTGAGAACTTCTAGTCAACCTACTATCAAAGTAGGTTCTTCAATGTTTCCTTCAAGTAGTGATGAAGAATCAGACTTAAGTCTTGGGGAAGTTGTTGTGCTTCCTAAAAAAGAACTTACGAAGAAACGCACTGCCAGTGATACCACTGATAAAAAATCCAGCAGAGACAAAACTAAAGTTAAAGTTAGGGCTAAATCTACAAATGGTGAGAAAAAACCAAGGCCTTGTAGTGCTGAATTTTCAGAAACAAAAGTATCTAAAGATAATGGAAATAAAAATAAAGTGAAAATCCACTCTAGTCCTACATTAAACTCAAACGATATGCAGACTAGTGCACAAACAAATCCCGAGAAACCAAAAGACATAGGATTTGCTCGTGTGAGTAAAATGCTTGCAAGAGCAGCCAGTGATAAAAGTGTTAGTCATAGAGCTCCTTCAGTACCATCCATGACACAATCACAACAAAGTAGTGTTGTTGGATTAGATTGGTTATTCAGTACCGATAGTGATTCTTCAGGTATGTTAATCTGATTGTATTAATACTTAAGGTCTGTAGTCTTGTTATCTACTATGAAAAGTGGTAAGATAAACTCACACTTTTATGGCAGATTTCTGTTTCCATACAAATAATTGAATAGCATCTAATACCTCATAAAATTACTAGTACTTTTCTCTTACAGAAAAATTCCTTATTGGTCTTGTTAATTTTGATTGTTATTGTCCAATTTTATTAACCTGCCTTATACATACATTAACGAGAGGTTAATCAGTGCTATTTATAGCTTAGCCGATCGAGCAGAATTTATATGACGTAGGCGATGGAATTCCACTATACATCTGTATCGGTGACATGGATTTATTTGATTGTAATGTGCGTCTGTCAATGTGGCACTGTGGATGCGAGTTGCCCTCCGGAACCAGAGATACGTGGTTCGAATCTCATTAGAACCACTATTTTTTTTACCATTCAAAATAGTAGTTTACACATTTTCAAAATTTCAATAGATCTCTGTTTTGTACACAATCGTTTATAATACTACACAATATACATGCAGAGTTTGTCGCGTTGTGAAGGTGAAGGTGTACGTACTCAGTCCTGAACGTACTGAATAGACATGAGTGAAGACTCCATAGTTGGAGCACTTGGCTCTAATGCCAAGCGCATTGTCCTCAACGTTTTGAGGTATTTCACTGCCCCACCTACACCGGGTCCTCGTTCCAGCATCCTACGGACGGCTTAGGCTACCGGCGTCAGCAAGCGGACGATAGGACGGATCCAGCAAGTGGACAAACTCTGCGCCCGCTACCAAGCTACTGACGTCGCCATAGACGATGTTGATGGCTTTTACATCAACCTGGCTGATGACAGCGAGACTGACACCAGCGACAGTGAAGCTGAATGATTGTCTTTGAATTGTTTTTTGAATTTATATATGAAACATGTAATAAAATATTAACAAAATAAAAAGATAATATGAAAAGAGACAATGGAAAAAATATTTCAAAGAGAGAAAATTTATTAATTGATATTAAAAAAAATAAACAATACTAAAACCCACATTCAGTAGGATTCGAACTCACAGCTAAAAAAATAATCAGTTATATCGAGACTGTTTGTGTTGCGACTTTACCGATTATACTACGACGGCATATGGCAATTCGATTCAAATTGTTATATTTAGCTCTGATAACTGTCGATCTGTGCGCATTAGAGCATATCGAGGGAATACTCCGGCTTTAAATAGTATCTCATTATGACGTGTATGCATGCAGACCGGGCAGGTTAATAAAATTGGACAATAACTCTAAATCCTCCACTCAAAAATTGAGTTGAGCACTTTATAATTTTTTTTATAAGGAATGAGATATTGTTTTCATTGTCATTTTGATCTAACAACTGGTCTTGTGGTTTTAGATTGTTTACTTCAGATAACTGTCTGCTCTCACTGGGACAGGGTCATAGGTTTAACTTTTAAATTAAATGTTGACCATGGTTCGTTATTGGAGAAAAGTAGTTGCATATTTAAACGATTGGAGTTTAGTACTGACCAGTGCATCCCAGGAATGATGGTTACATAAACCATCCGCCTTATATGACTTGTTGAAAGAGAAGTAAAACAAAATATACTCACAATTTAAACTTATTTCATTACAGATACAAGATCTTATGGTGAACATGATATCAGTTTATCCTCGGCATCGTTAGATGATAGTTACTATGACGACAGTACTGATGATCATTCTATAACATATACAGCTTTACATGGTACAGATACCATTACATCACCTAGTAGTACTGGCACAGATGACCTTGACCTTGAGATGAGAGGTAAAGGTCAATGCCAAAGGTCAAATATGAAAAAGAGGCCTACTAAATGTGTTACAGACTCTAACTCAAAAGAAGAATCTGCCATCTGTGATAATAACAATGAAAATAATAATGGAAAAGAGGATGAAGAAAATACTAAATCTTCAACTGTGTCCCCAGAGGCTGGTATGAGTGTAGAAACTGATGGTAACACAGTTAAAGAAGCTAGTAGTTCATCCAGTAAACCTATTGATGAAATGGAAGAGATGAAGAAACAAGGGGCTATACCTAAACATTTTAACAAACCATTACCTCCCCTTCCTGAAACAGATCATCAACAGTCTAAAGAAGGTAACTGAACTTAGAAGTATAATTTTTATCTACTCTAATTGAATTGAACAAAATGATATCATTGTTTAAAAAAGAATTATGCAATTTGCAAAAACGTTTTTAAAAGTTAAATAGACGGAATTCAGTACTCCCAGTTTGTGGGCTACTTCATCCATGAACAAGCCGTACAAACAAAGTTATTTTCACATTATTGTTGAAAAGCACAGTACATGGATTAAATTTTACTGTTCTTGATACACATATTCTGATTGTACCAGAGAAAGCTTGTTTGTACTGCAGGGGAAAACCCAAATATTTTAATTCTGGATATAGTCTGTTGTTTAAGACATGCAGATACTTGGTATTGAGTTTAAAACTACTAACATGTTATTATTTATGTACTTTAGCATTGTTCTATTAGTAGGTACCCCAGATACAAAGGCATCAAGTCCAGCTTCATTTGATTTATCGGATCCTGAAGAATTCCATAGAAAATTGTTAGAAATTCTAAGTGAACCAACAGAGACTTCAGAACAATTGAAGAAGTTTATGGCTGTCATGGAAGCTAAAAGTAGGTTTTCTTTTACCTGTTTTGTCAAGCTGCCCAGCTAGCTCAGTTTGTAGCACACAAGTCTGCTGATCAATGGTCATAGGTTCAACTCCTGGGTGGGGCATACTTTCATGGTGCTTCTAAATCATGTAGAGAAGTTGTCAGTCACTGACAGAAAGATGGGCCTAGTGCTGATTAACAGCTTGATCCAGAGATTTAGTATTTCCAGGAACAGTGAGTAGTGAGTAGGTTGATTGACCACCATTATATGACCTATACATTGTGTTGCTATGGTGTTTCAAAATTTGTGGATGTACTGCTTTTAACCACTTTTTAGTTTGGGCAACCAAAAAAATTCTTTTGAGCAACCAAAAAAACTACAAACATTATACATGTATAGGGATTGCTGGTAAAATGACCTATTTAGACAACCACTTTAGTATCCTAATTTCATATACTGTATAATTGATACCTATTGTAGAGAACAAAAGAAGTTCTATGAAGAGTAAGAATGATAAAGAAGACAAGAGTGTGAGTGCTGGTGAATCAAGTCTACAAGTTAAATCATCTAATGTTGATATAGATGATGGTGATAACAAATCTAATGAATCTAAACCTGTTACACCTACTGAGATATCTGTTTTATTACCTGACGGAGAGGAGGGTGCTAAAGGATCTAATCATAGATTGACACGTAAACCTGCCAGGTAAGTTTTTTTGTTGTAACATTGGTAAAAGTTTTCAGGACTGATCCTGAAGTTCAGGCCTTAGGGGCCTGAAAAATAGGTTCTTTTCCTATGTATAAAGCTACTGAAATCAAACTTTAAAGAGGTCTTTTGCATTATATGATGGAGTCGAACCAAAGAATTTTAAGTACATTGTCCTAATACCAAAAATTTAGTTTTGATTTCCATTTTCATCCTTTTTCATGTGTAATATCTAAAATTTCCAGGTTTTCTGCCCATTCTTGACCCCTAGATCTTTGTATTATATTTTTATGTGTGTGTTTCTTGTATGAAAATAAACTATTATTTGAGAGTTTCTGCTTCTCTTTAACTTTTTGTAATCTTATTTCTTTCCTGTGCTGCTATATGAGCTAACTTGATTATGAAACCGTTTTAACACTTGGGCTGACCTTAAAAAATTCTATGTTTGGAGTTACCCGACCGACTCACGAAATTGCCGCGACTCAACTTTTTTTTTGGCACATTTATAGTGTCCGATTTTTTTTTTTGTTCAAAACATTTTGTCATTTTCGTTTTTTTTCCTTTTCTTTCTTGTTGTAATTTGATGTCGTAAGTGGCCAAGTTCAAATTCGCAAGTGATAAGATATTGATTTAACTGATAACGGCAGGCGGAGTGTGTGTTACGTTCGCCTTTTGATGTTACCGACAAATCCGCTCAGCGGGAGGTGCTGTTAGTATACATGCTTTATTGGCCGATAATTAGTGTCTCGCTGTTTATGACATCGATGGCCCCTGATGTTAAATGCTCAGCCATGCGTTAAACAAAAATTGACAGTTACTAATATTAAAATAAAATGCGGAGCTTACGCTATGTGATATACTTTATCAACAAATCGGCGTCTGCTAAAAAATCAATAGTGTAACACGTCCGCACAATAACATTGATTGACGATGAGCATATTTTGAAAGAGAACCAAGCAGGATTTCGATCGGGATACTCCTGCTCTGACCATTTATTTTCCCTCTATTCTCTGATTGACATATTGAAATTACACAAGCAAAAACTATTTTGCGCGTTTATAGACTTTTCGCAAGCTTTCGATAAAGTGTGGAGAGCTGGACTATGGTACAAACTTTTGGGCAACGCGATCAATGGAAAATTTTTAACGGTCATTAAAAACATGTATGACAATATCAAGTCTTGTGTTATGCACAGTGGCTCTATATCCGAAATGTTTATGTCCGAAATTGGCGTTCGACAAGGTGAAAATCTCTCACCAATATTGTTTTCACTTTACCTGAATGATTTGCAAAATTACTTACATGTTAATGGCTCTATTGGCGTCGAGTTGAAGGATCACATTAATTTAACTGTATGGCTTAAGCTGTTGATTTTCCTTTACGCCGATGATACCATTCTGATTTCGAACACCTATGACGATTTACAGTTGACCCTTGACTTATTTAATGATTATTGTCATGCATGGCATTTAACAGTTAATATTGCTAAAACTAAAGTTATCGTTTTTGGAGCACGTTCAACTCACCAATATTCTTTTAAATTAGGTAATGAACCGCTCGAAATCGCCGACTGCTATACATACCTAGGCGTTATTTTCTCCAAGAATGGCTCCTTTTTAAAAGCACGTAAACGAGTTTGTGAACAAGCAAATAAAGCATTACACTTACTATTTACTCGGTCGAGTAACGCGAATTTACCTATAGATTTAATTATCAAACTATTTGACCACACAGTTTTACCAGTTCTCACGTATGGCAGTGAAATATTTGGATTTGAAAATCTTTATATGCTTGAAAAAATACATAATTCATTTCTCCGTAAAATCACTAAAGCGCGCCGATCTACACCCATAATGTTTTTGCACGGCGAGCTCGGTCGTTATCCGATTGAAATAAACATCAAATCGCGAATGATAGCTTTCTGGAACCGACTCGTGACGGGCAAACGTGACAAACTTTCTTTTCAATTGTTCCAGTACATGGTTACGAGCAGCTCACCTCTTGCAAAGTTTAAGTGGCCACACATGATTAAACAAGTCCTAGAAACGGCCGGTCGCCCTGACTTATGGGAAAACCAATTTTTCATAACGGATAAAAACATACACAAGCAAATTCGTAAGACGCTTATCGATCAATATAATCAAAATTGGCATGCAAAACTTTCCCAGTCTAATAAAGGGTTATCCTATCTGAAGTTTAAAGACCACCTTTCTTTCGAACAATACTTCACACTGTTGGAATCACATGATATTATCACTTTATTTAAATTTAGAACCGCTAATCACTTATTACCTATTGAGACAGGACGTCACGACGGAACACCTTACGATGATAGACTCTGCACATTATGTAATGACGGCCTAGTCGGCACTGAAATCCATTACTTACTACACTGCAAATCTCTAAAAAATGAAAGAATAAAATACCTCGGCTATCCAAACTTTACTTTAGATCCAGAAAACACATTTAAATCGTTATTGTCTTCATCTTCCAAAATTGAGTTAACAAAACTTTGTTTCTTTATCAGGATAATCTTAAATAAATTTTGATGTTATCTCCCCTTCTCATTTTTGTCTCATTTCTTTGTTTATTATCTTTCTTAGTTATAAGCTAAACCACACCCCTCTCTCTTAAATGGAAAATAACGTACCACTTTATCGACATTGACTTTCGTTTTACCTTTTTTCTAAATGTATACACCTTTCTCATGAATTAGTATAATATCTCTATGTATATTAATATGTATTTACTTCTCACATATTGTTATGTATATAACTTGTGAATGCTAATAAAGTTCTGTTCTGTTCTGTTCTGTTCTTCTTACGTAAACAAAGGGTTGAAATGAACAAACTAGTGACAAACTGATATTGCATTGATTTAAGGGGTTGTGTTACGTTCGCCTTTTGATGTTACCGACAAATCCGCTCAGCGGGAGGTGCTATTAGTATACATGCTTCATAGGCCGATAATTAGTGTCTCGCTGTTTATGACATCGATAGCCCCTGATGATAAATGTTCAGCCATGCGTTTAACAATAATTGACAATTACTTATATTAAATTAAAATGCGGAGCTTACGCTTTGTGATATGCTTTATCAACCAATCGGCGTCCGCTAAAAAATTAATTGTGTAACATGTCCGCACAAACATTATTACGTAAACAAAAGAGTTAAAATGAACAAACTGGTGACAAACTGTGATATTGCATTGATTTAAGTGGTTAAAACTGTTTTGAGATGATAATTGTATCAAATTGTGAGCGTGTTGTGAACATACGTAATTGGCAGTTTTTTAAGACAATTAAGGATGACAATAACAATAATTTCTGATAAAATAATAAACAAATCTTTAAATTCTACAAGAAAATTATCGTAATTTTTTTGTCATTACTTTTGAAAACAAATATAGTTAATATTTAAACTATGTAATTTTATTTCGTAAAAATGAATTTGATAACGTATTTTCCCTTCAATCATAACGTCATTATGTCACGTATTTTCGCGACACACGCTATCGCCAATTAGAGTGAATCATGGTTTAATCTACGTTTGTAATTTAATTATATTATTATTTTGATTATTAGTTCTTCCTAATTTAGAAAAAGTATAACACAAATTCCCCTAATTTTCGATTTTAAGAATATCAATTAACACCGGTTGGTTCCAACAAACTGAATTTGTGAAAATAATAAAAGTATTTGTCACATTATCACCTATAGTCGTGTTATAGACTAAAAAAATCAATGATACAAAAAGAGTATTTTAGGTTACAGTTTGATACAATTAAATCACTATGTTCTGTGAATTTTGTGTAAAACATTGAAAATATTCTGATTAAAAAATGGTGCAATCATTAGGATTTAAACAAGAGTCCAGGAGAGCTAGACTACAATGAAAGTGTACTTGCTATCGCAATATAGAAATAATTTGTGTTGATGCATTATTAAACTGGTTTAAACCAATAAAAAATTTGTTGGCTTCAGTGGCTCCAAAGTGGCGACAACTTTTTTTCATTCGCGCAAACACTGGAGTGATGGTGGTTTGATGTATTGGACATCTCTACTGAAGAAGTGCTTGATGAATTGATACCAAAAAGTTCTTTTGACACGTTTTAAAAGATGTTAAAACTATCGGTGTCGTCCAGACAGTCATCATGTTAACACCAAATTCTTATGAAAAAATTTCTGCTCTGACAGATTTTGACAAAATTTGAAATATGTCATGATTGACTTAGCAGTTACTTGTAGTGAAAATGAAAATTAACAGTCATGCAGTAGGCCAAAAATGTATTTGCCATTCTTACGCAATGCACACAGAAGAAACAGCCACCTACCAAAATTCCTGTTGACAAGGAAACGCTTTACATGGTTGTTTATAAGCCCTTGGATTATTTAAAATTCCTTTTATTGAATTTATAATATATAAGACTTGAATAGTTTGAAACTTTCTCACATGAAGTTTATGTCTGGTATGAAAAATAAAATGTTTATTTCATGTTAGAATGTTTTTTTACATGGATTGCGTTAGCAATTCAGGTCTAAGTAAGCGACATATCTTGAAACGCATATAAAATGTCGCGGACGTAGACATTCGACCATCATGGGCAGTTAACACAGCGGTATCTTGTTAGGTTGAATTAATATCAACTCCTGAATAAACAGTCCCTTTGATAACAATATCTGACAGTATCAAGCAGTCATGTAGTTTACTCACAATACATAAAATAATCTTGTTAACTAATTCTGTTCTAACAGTTTCAACAAGAAATGTATTTGGATAAATTTTGCCTTGTTTAATCCATGTCTGGACAGTGCTATCGGCACTTTGATTTCTTTTATGTACAGGTTAATTTCTGGAATGTACCAAGTATTTTTGTTTTATCATTATTATGGTAGGTTAACCCAAGTATTATCATTTTCCATATAGTGATTGTAAAAAAAAAAAAAAAAAAAAAAAAAAAATTCTTACCTACCTACCCACCTAAAAAAATGTGGGTCGGGTAACTCCAAACAAAGAATTTTTTAAGTTCAGCCTTGATTTTCACCATAGATTGTCTAGGTTACCTTATAGATTATCAGAAATGGATTGCCGGTTATAGCTTTGACTGTATGATAAACAGTCTTGCTAATAATGAATGAGAGTATCATCAAGCTAGCAACCAGTGTTTTTACTTCCATTATTGTTCACATATGTACAGTACCCACCAAAAGTTTGGAGACATTTTCACTTTGTAGGCCAACTGAATAGCTTTTGTCTAAAATTTGATATCTGTTTATTTTAAAATGCCTTTTAGTTTTGCTTTATTGTTTGGTTATTATTATAATTATAACTGAGACTACACAAATTGCATAATAGCTAAGTTATGGATTATAATTACAATAAACTTGGTTTTGGGGGCTTTAGAATATCAGATGCTGAATCGTATAAATATGTTGCATTCATGAACTTTGTTTATGTTTTATCACAAACCATACCTAAATATATTAAAAATAATGATTCTACAAAAATAATCATCAAAATTCTAGAATTATAATAAATTTCGTTAGTATCCAAACTTTTGGTGGGTACTGTATTTTGTATTTATATGAATGATGATCTTATGACAAACTGTCTGGTTTTATTCTGTACTTTTATCCATGTAACTATTATATATTATAGGAAAAGACAACATGCACGACAGAGATCCCCAACATTACCACAATGTCTAGCTAGTTCATCTCATATAGCAGAGTCACATGAAGATACTACTGAAGGTGCTACACATCTGTTTCAAGATGAAGATGGTATGTAAACTGTGTAGTTAATCTCTCAAATATCTATAGAAGCCTTACCTTAACAGCTGTCAATCAAAAAACAGTTGCTTCTCTCTTATGTTAGACTTTGAAAGCAAAAGAAAAGTTGAGAATTTTTGCAAGTTTTTGAATGTAATAAGTTTTGTCTGTTGATAGTTTATTAAAACTGATTGCTTCTGACTCGTGAAAATTACTTGATTGTTAATATCTTAGCACTTTACTATATATAATGTAATTAATCAGGCCAATGCTTGAGAAAATTTATGGGGGATATTGCAGTACCAGACAGTTAATATTCCTATGACATATATTTTAGGTAATTGGTTTTCCTATACATTTGGTGATAGTACAGCTGGTGTAGCTATGTCATTAGCTGAGGCTGAAGATGTTCAAAAAGAGTAAGTGCATGTATATTTAGATAAGTAATATAAAGTAGTGGTACGGCTGGATGGCAATACTCTATTTACATGATAGAGATTGGGTAGAGACTGGCTGAATGCCATATATAATCTAATTGCTAGTGTGATTCTGTCTGGGAAATCATGACATTGTTTTTGGATGGCAGTTATTTAATTGATTATCATTGATCATGGGATTCAACTGGTTGTTGATGTCTTATGTGAATGCCCTTGAAGTGTAGCTGAACAACTCTCTGTCCCGACAACCTGACAACTACGCTACTTGATTCAGTCTACAGAGGTAGTCTAAAAATTGACCAACTACATGAAGGTCGAGCAACTCCAATTTCACTTTAAAAACTCCACCAGACGTAGCTGTACAGATGTAGCTTCGTATTACTAAAAGTCTAACGAGTAGAATGATATTCTTATAATGCCTGTCCAGCTCAAGGTGTTGTAGGTTTGATTCCTGGGAAGGGCATACATTCTCCCTCCTACCACTGATTCTAACTTGTGTAAGGCAGTTGGTTAGTTACTGATTGAAATATGCACCTCTTAACAACTAGATAGTAGGTTGACTTACCACTGTGATATGACCTATACAATGTGTTATAGGGTTTACCCCCCCCCCAAAAAAAAAAAAAAAAAAAAATTATATTCTGTTATCATTATATTACAGTATATGGAGTTCATCATCGTGTGCATCAGGTCCAATGGTAGTCATAGATCCAATGAAAGAAGAAGATAAACAAGTACCAGGCTTTCATTTATTAGATAGACAGAACTTAGATATACCCGGTACCATTGATACACAACCTACTAATCGAAGAATACTTCAGGTAACTTAGCAACACTTATATTCCAAGATTATTTTTAAATATTGTTCTCACAGTAGTCAGCTTGTTTGTAGGCATGATTTCTTTATGTGTGTATGTTGTAACTTAGTTGTAAGGTTTGTAAGTCTTAACAATAATATAGTACTTAGATAGAAAACAATACATGATTTAAAGAAATGAAGGAATAATTTTTTTTTGTATTATCAAAGCAGTATTAAATGACATTTTCGCTCTTTATTGACCTCCTGTAGAAATGATAACTTATTTATGGAAATGGTCTATGTTGCAGTAGGCTACATGCAGAATTTTGAATTTAGTTTCCAGAAGGAGTTGCTGTTTTGAGTCTTACCTCGGCTTGTTATACCTTTCCATCAAAGTTTGACAATAATGTCAATTTATCTTCATTAATAAGGTATATGGAGAAGTTGTCAACCTTGTGGAAGGGTAGTTGAGTACTGGTTATAGACAAGGGTCTAGGAAAGCTTGATATGGTGAACTAGCAGCCATAATTGACCATAGTGTGTGTTGATTGGGTGTAACCCCCCCCCAAAAAAAAAAAATCTTTGCTTACATTCTTGAATCTGTTTTTAACCAAATTTCAAATTATTTTTTTTTGGGGGGGGGGGGGAGGTCACAAAAAAGTACCTTTGCTTTGAAAAAAAGAAATCTTCATAAAAGCCTTTATTTTCATGAAGGCCTGTATTAGTTATCATCATTCATTACAATAATATTAATATTATCATCTTAGTTTCATGATTACTTGTGTGAACACTTTGGTCAAGATGTTGTAGCCAGTGTTGATGTAAGATGTTCATTATATGTTTATCTTGGTATCTTGGCATGTTGTATGGTAGAGTTCCTCTAATGTCCTTGTTGTAACTCCACTTAATGTAGTGCAATTATAAAGTTAAAGCAAGGGGTTTTTGAAGTCAACTGTTAGTTCAGTCGACTCTTGACATTTACTTCCCGATCATCGAGTCACACATCATCTGTTAACGTACAGTGCAAGTTGCAGCCACAGCATAGAGTGCACGACCCTTACAGGTACCCATTTACACCTTGGTGGAATGAACCAATTGCAAGTAAATTTCTTGCTCACAGAAATTAGCAGTGCCCCCAGTAGGATTCGAACTCAGAACCTCTTGATCCCTAAGTGTGTGTCACATCACTGGACTACTGCTCCTATAGAAAAAGTGTAAGCAAACATGTCGGGAACAGCAACAGTTCTGTTAACATTTCTTTTTGAACTTGCAGATAGTTGTCACAAATAATGATGTAGGGAAACTAACACCTTTTTTTAATATTCTTAAGTTTATAAATTTAATCTTCATTAAGCACTGGTTGTGAAATACCTTGTTGCAGAAGTATATTTTAATTTTGAAATCATACTTTTTTACTTAAATTTCAGTTTTGATGAAAGAATTTACAAAAGTTTTTTTCTGAGCTTTATAGCATTGATACCATAGCTTTTAAGAAAATGTTTTGTTTGCATTATCATGCAAAATCTAGCTTATAGTGACAAGCTAAGTCTCAAGGCTAATTATGACTTTACATATTAATTAAGGATGTTACACAAAATACATATGAGGAATTCTACCTTGCTCCTGTTTTTTGTTTCTTGGTATTATTCTGCTTTATGATTCTTTAGTATAAATGGTTAAAATTTGTTTTACAATTTTTGTATGCTATTGCATGCTGTATACTTCATTGTTTATGTTAAATATTTTCATGTTTGGTTCTTCATTTCATTTCTGTTTTATCTTTCATGCAGAATGAATATATTTATAAATTATAACTATAATTATAAGCTGGTTTGGTTATTCTTTTTGATTTCAATGGATTTCAGACAATGTACATGTACCAGTATATCCTCTATGTGAATCAATCTGATTAAAACCCAATCTAAAATTTTCCGCTTGCCTACTCGCTAATTTAGATCTGGCCTTTTCCAAACGAAGGTCACGTTCAGGTGACTTTTACTCATCATAATATTCATGACAAAATTGTTATGATACATAACTTGTTTACATCGTCTACGTCACGCAATTTGAAATGAGCCGTCCAATCGCAGACTGAATTATACCACTGTTAAATAAGCTTGCAAACCTTGGTCTAAAAATAGAAATTACGAAATCAAAATGTTATTAATAGTGTTTTCGTCTATATGAAACCTACGCATTGATTGGTCGACACAAAGTTCATCTCGACGTGACCTTCCAGGGAGACAGTAGAGATCCTGTACTACAGCGGTCTACAGGATATCTGTTTACGGAGATTGCTATGTGAATATAATATGTACCTCTGACTTACCTTTTTAATTCCATGAAACAGTCTCTGTGATTTATGTTACTGACTTCAAATTTTTAAAATTTCACTGATATAAAGCCTTTGGTTCCAGTCCTTTGTCCATTCCTAGCTTTTTATGTGAGACAATAGGCAGCTGCTTATGAAGGATGGGACTACAGTATGTTTGCAACTCAAGAACGAACTGTTGGCCTTCTAACTGATCTCTACATTCCACTATTACGCTTATAACCTACAGCCTGTTTTTCCTATCATTGCTCTCAGTCCCTTTTGCGTTTTAAGGTGATGGATATTACAAGTTTTAAATATTAAACTTTTATACAATTGACATGTATCCGTATTTATTTATTTTTTAAATATTTTTTGGGAGTCAAAATGTTTATGATTATTTCCAATTGTTGGTTACTATGGTTTAATATTATTTCATTTTACATGTTTCTAAAATTTATTGACTTAATTTTTATGGAAACTTCCTGCAGAACCCTTGTAACTATGTTCAACAATGACAATATAATATACTTTGTTCTTATATGTTTAAATACTGTTTATGATTTTACAGTTTGATATCATAATGATATGTTGATGTGTCAAAGCAAAGCTAGTCTACAGTCTTCTTTATGTTTATGTAGTTAGTCTACTTTTGAGTTGATCCCATCAATGTATTGTATTTAAAGTAATTAAGTTTTATTTTTTGGCATAAAAATGTTTGCTATTTGTTGGGGGTTTTTTTAAAATAATAATAATGATGGCATAAGCAGTAAAAACTAGAGCACTTTAAGAGCTGCCCTACCCTATGATGATATGCATGTTCCTAACACATGGACTTATAGCTCATGCAAAATGGACTGACATGGTTTTATATGCTTCACACTTCAGTAACTACATAGTGGCTAACTGATGTATTGAATGTATCTTGAATAAGCTGTGCATTTATAATGTATATTTGTATTTTTCAGGCATATATAGATCATTGGTTGGAGAATGGTCGCAGGTTCGACACGTCATCTGACTCTGATTCTAAAGATTTAAGTGGATCACATGATACACCTCATACTAAACATTTTTATAGATTTAAATTATTACCACAGAAATATCTCAAGATATACTTTGATAGGCTGGCTTTATTAGCTTTGTTAGATAGGTAAGGGCATTTTTTGCACTTATTATGATATCCAGACTGAGTTGAACTAACTTCTTCAAGCTGAGACTGGTCTACTTGGAGTCTACATTTAAAAACTCAACCAGAAAGATTTACAGTATAACCTGCATTAATGGCCACCTGCTATTAGTTGTCACCTGCTGTAAGCAGCCAGTCTGACTTCCTCCCTATGAAAATCATTCTATTTTGCACTTGTAATAAGCAGCCATCTGCTGTATGTGGTCAGAAGCCACACATTTCCTTCAAGCCTGCCATTTAACATAGTTCAGTTGACATATCAATGTTCAATGAAAAGGACAAATTTAAGAATGTCAGAATGGACTAATCTGAGCAGTTTATTTGAACCTGGTAAAGTGATCACTGCTGTTAGCAGCCAATCCAGCCCCTTTCCATCACTGGCCACCAAACTGTTGGTCTGAGGTGGAGGGGATAGTATCTTGATATGTTTCCCACAGCAGATGGACTACTTTTTAACTGTTTCAAAATCACATTTGAAAGAACTGTTTTATTACCTGATTAATTACTGTTTAAACAGTACTTGAAGAAGAAAAATAACAGTTCAAGTTACATAGCTTGACATCAGAGCATGTGCAAGAAACAGACAAAGCTATTGGCCGGTCAACAGTTCGCGAATATGGATAGTCTTAGAATTTTAGAAAACCGTTAAAATATCAAATTAGATTTTTATATGAAATCAGGTAATAACATTAACTATAGTTTGTTATAAAGACCTCTGATTAAAGTTCTGATTGACTCTCTGTTATAGTGCGTACATATTAACCCCGACCTGACCTTTATGCAAGAATATTCATTACATTGAATACGAATGTAGTATTAATGCTCGATTACACATTGACCGTAAGGATTATGAGTTAAAACTTAACACACAAACATACTACGATAATTTTACGATCACTGTCGACATGTAGAATTGGCGTGGTACTGACTTTCGTCGGGATATGTGTAGATAATTATTAGATGCAAATGTGGAAGGTCAGGTCGGGGTCAATATGAACGCACTATACCTCCTTCAGACTATACTAATTGTTTTGTCTATACATTGCAGGAATTTATCTGTGATAGAGAATTTTATAGCTGTGATGATGGCAATGTTTGTAGGAGCTCTTGGTGCACTTGTACTCTCTAAAGAATTCTACTATGATTTAAGAATGTTTTTATTCTGTTTTATTATGGCTGGATGTCAATATTCATTATTAAAAAGTGTTCAACCTGACGCTGCTTCACCCATGCATGTAAGTAATATTGTTCCATTGTCATGATAACTCATTAATAGACTTTGATTGGAATTCCATTGAAAATTGACTTTAATTCCTTGAGTTGGTTAATTTTTAGCTCGACTTTTCAAGGAAAATGAGAGCTTATACTCTCACCTGGGTTGGCGTTGCAAATCAAGGTTAAAGTTTTTACAAATTTAAATAACATCAATACTGTCAAAGCTAATTCAACTCAAACTTGGAATACTTATTCATCATGACTACCTCCACCTTACTATCAATGCCCATAACCCTGGCTCCACTGTTATAGGAATTATGCCCCTTTTTTTACTTAGAAAACATCCAAAATCAAGGTTAAAGTTTTTACAAATTTTAATAACTCCAATTCTGTCATTGATATTCAACTCAAACTTGGAATACTTATTCATCATCACTACCTCCACCTTACTATTAAAACCGATTCACTGATTATTTGAAAAAAGTCGAGCACGTTGTCTCCTCTTTTATATTAGATCACTAGATAAAGTACAATTTGAAGACTTAAAAAATGTATATGCATGTGTATAAAATAATGATAGATTGGATTATCAGGGTTGTTTCTTAATTGCCACTACATTATACATTCAATGATAAATTAACTGAGTTCAAACTTCCCTTAACAAGATGTTTTGTTTACATTACTATACGCTGTCCATGTGCAAGTACTGTGAGCGTCACCAAGGAAGGCTATTTCAACAAACAAAAGTTCATCTTATAAAATTGTAATATCAGCTGAACATTTATGGAAATAGACTTAAAACAATATAATCATATTTAATATTGAAGTTGTATATCTAAAATAATCTTTAATTTCAGGGTTACAATAGATTAATTGTGTTCAGCCGTCCATTTTATTTTTGTCTATGTTGTGGTCTAATGTTATTATTAGACTATTTAGGACAGAATGCATCACCTCATACTGTATATGTATATGGAATGCCTTTTACTACTACTTCAATTCTACTGTTTGCTAGAGATTTCCTACAACGTAAGTATACTTATCTCTCTGGGTTTTTGAAGGTTGTTTATCATAGATACCTATTTCTTTGTGTGAACTTTTTACTGCAATATGTATGGGTGCCTTGCTTTGTGTCCTGGTTCCCTTCTTACAACAAAAGGAATAAGTGAGTGACATCAAATTAAGGGTACCAGGGTACAAAGCGATACAAAGTGATTTGCTTAGGCAATGTGCCCTATGTCTGTGGTTGCATCTAACACTCATAATTTGTCTACAAAGTACTTTTCTGAGACTGTTAGACTTTGAGTTTACGTCTTGGATATACTACATAAATAAATGACTTTTCTAAAACAGCAGAGCCCTGCATCCTGCTCCTTTTCTCTTGTTTTTCATCAGCTGTGATACAAGGACTATTATACTGATATTACATAGTAAAGTACTATAAAAATTCCACTTTTGGGACCATCAAATTTGATGGACTGGTTGTTTTTTTCTCAAAGAAAGTATTTGGGACTTACAAATTATAAAAAAATCACAAGATTTTGGTATTGCTGAGATATTGTTTATAGTGGAACTTCACCATATTTTTCTCTTCATGTAGTAAATACACATGTATGATGGAAGATAAAGTTTCATGATGCAAACTGTAACTTTGTTTTTTAATTATTTGTATATTTTTGTATTTCAGAATTTTTATTATGTTTACCGGTGATATTTACAGTAGGACTGCTGCCTCAAGTTAATACTTTCATTATGTTTGCTCTGGAACAAATAGATACTCATGTATTTGGTGGAAATGGTATGTCTATTTATTATTTGTAGGACTGTCAAGATTTTCAGTTAATTGACTCCTATAGTCCATTTTTTCTCAACTGTCAAAGTTTGAATAATTTCACGGTGATTGATTACACACTATCTCAATATCACAAGTGCAAGACAAAGAGCACTAAGTCACCGTGAAATTATTCATGTTTTGACAGTTGAGAAAAAACGAACAATATTTGATTTCAATTAGAAATTTATTTCAATTCTTGGAATCGGTGAATCCTCCTTTTATGAAACATCACAGGATAAAATATGGCTTCATTTATATGCTTGAAATGCATGTGTAAATACTTGCAATATATAGGGTTATTTCATCTTAATTAGTCATTAATATGATAAAAAAGAGGTGATAGGAATAACAACTTTGAATTGACCAATCAAGAGACTTAACTTATCATAGGAAAATATTTTCTGCCTAATTAAATGTGCTTAATTTTCTGTCAGTTGGTCGGTCAGTAAAATTTGGGATGCATAATCACCTTGAATAAAAGGTCATAGAGCTTTGAAGTATTAAATATTTTATTTGCTTTAATACTAAATACTATAGACTTATTTATTTTCTTAGATAAATTTATAAATTACAGGTCAGTACTGATTGTAGAAGTCCATTCTAACTTTAAATGATATTTGTTTATGTATATTTTCAGCCACTGTGAGTCTATTGTCATCAGTATATTGTATATGTAGAAGTATGATATCAGCTGGATTTCTCTATGTTATATGTTATCTTACATTAATACAACTAGGAAAGGTATGTACTCAAAACAGAGTATTCAATCAATACAAAAGATAGTGGTTATAGTATTAGCGTGGAACTTTCTGGGTAGTCAAAGGAACTATGCATTGTAACATTGCTCAACCATGCCTTTCCACCTCTCAAAACTATGGATATATTGTTAGAGTGGAACTTTCTGGATAGCCAAAAGAACAATGCATTGCGTAACTATTTCTTATCAACTGTGGCTTTCTGGATAGCCAAAGGAACAATGCATTGCGTAACCATTTCTTATCAACTGAAGCCACTTCTCAAAATTGTGGGTTCAAGTAGTCTTTATCATACTGAAGACTTGATGGAACAAGCCTACACATTTGGATGAATCCTTAATGTGGACCTCACGATGACAATGGAATGGCAATTTAAGGACTCCCAGATTATTTAGCCAAGCAGGGAACCTTTCCATATCATGTATGATGTCACTTCAGTTTCTTTAATAGTAATTTAAATACATTAAAATTTGATCTCTGAGCATTACAAGATATTTACCAATTACTGCTTTATAAATTTAGCCAAGCAGATAACTTTGTCCACTTAGTGCTATTTGACTATTTGTTAATGCTTTATTTGATAGCTTGGTCATTCTGATGATTCATCCATGTTAGTGTTTACGATATTTTTCAAAACACACTGGTATATTTTCAATACAAAGTAAGTGAAGTAATTCTCTATTGTATTTTGTTTCAGAATATTTTTGTAGATGAGCCAGATCCATGTAAGAATTCAGAGTTTGCCCAGACTGCAGCTTTTTCTATATTTTGTGCTCTATTAGTAGCATTTTCATATCATCTTAGTAGATCAGCGTCTGACCCTGGTGTTCTTTGGTAAGTCTTATGTGAATAGTATGAGGGCTGAACAAAACACTTTTGTAAATCCCTTTTTTTCAAATTGAGTAACTTGCAGTTACCATAGTATTTGTTCAGCCCTTGAAACAATGCACTTCTAAATTGAATTTCCAAGAATATGTTTTAGGCCACAACAAATTGATCATATGTTCTATGGATTCGCTCGCACCTTAATTTTGACAGTTTTTACACACAAAAAATATTTTTATTTCCTTGCTCGTCCATAAAAATTTGGTCAAACCACTATATAAAGCAAGTGAATAAAGACTTTTTTAAAAAAATTCTTCGCTCGCCCCATTTTTTTCAGAAAAATCCGTAGAACAAATGATCAACTTGTTGTGGCCTTACTGATAGACATATATTGGCATCAATTTGACTTCAATCATGTGTAGGTTTTGAACCTACTATGTTAAGAAAATGGGAATTACTATTTTATATAATGTGGGTTTAAGACAATTCTAAAATGGTCTGCAAAGATCTTTGTCAGATTTGGAGACTAGATGTTCTCTTTCTTTAACGTAAGAAATGAGTTAGCTAGTTTTTACATTTTTTACAGTTTTAACATTTAGTCTGCAGTTAAGAAAAAAATCCACTCTGATAAATGAAGTTGCCTATTGTGTTACCCTCTAAAAACCTGTATGTCTGGGTGTTTTGGTACAACTGCTTGCAATTATCTCTATAAGATGTATGTTATTAGATCAAATAGACCTGCTAGGCTAGCATAGTCCAGGGGTTGCTAGTTCAATTTGTGGGCGGGGCATACTTGTGTGGATTCATCAAATTTTTAGTAATACAGGATCGTTCAAGAAATAAAATTCCATGTATGTTACTATTGAAGGATGTTAATTAGAGATAAATTATTTGGCGAGAAAGTAGAAGAAGAAGAAAATAAAGATGGTGAATTGAAAGATCCATTACCTGGGAAAATGAAAACATGCGTGGTTAGTAATTTATTGTACAGTAATAACCTGCTATCAGTGGTAACCTGCTGTAAGTGGCCAATCTAGCTTCCTCCTAATGCTGATCCCTCTATTTTGCACCTGTCATAAGCAGTCACCTGTTGTCTGTGGCCAGTGGTCACACATTGCCTTACAAATTCATCAATATACCTGTATTAAGTGGTCACAGTCATTTAAATTTTAAAATTAACAAAGTGTCACCATCAGTGTATAATAGTCCAGACATTTGACAAAATTTATCAACTAAGTGTCATATCATAAAGTTAGACTTTCAATTTACAACTGACATTGTCACTTGAGCTTTTTTGAATATCATTTAATAGGAAAAAGCATAAATAATTAACTATTCAGATTGGACTAATCTAAGCATTTTTTTCTGGACTTGGTTTAAGTGTTCACCTGCTGTAAGCATCCAATCTAGTCTTTTCCCTTCACTGACTGCTTGAAAATGTCAAGACTGATCATGAAGTACATGATTTTAGTGGTTTTGGAAAAAGGATCTTTCCCCATTGACAAAGCTGCTGCAAATTCAGAATTTTGAGAAAAAAAATTTATTTGAATAGTTTGTGCTTTCATCCATACTTGTCACCTAAATATCTTATAAAAACTAATTTGTACTTGGGACTTCATTATTATATGGTCTTTGCCTTGAATATTGTAAACGGCCAAATGGATATGTAATGCCATTTTTTTTTCAAATAAAACTGTATGATGTATGTATTTATTGTTGTTATTTTTGTTACTATTTAGTATTTACATATATGTATATATATTTACAGAGTGAGAGATTACAGTCAGATTTACTCATCAGTATAGTTATCATGATTTTATCATTTGCTATACATGTTAGTACAGTGTTCATACAGGTAATAATCTTTATTATTACCTAATGCTCTATATAAATGTCAATTTGCTATTTTAAACTGTTTTTCAACTATTCTGAGTGAAACCGGATTAAACCTGTTATGTTTTACTGCGCAACGCCACTGGGCATGAAACAGTTTTGACTGCAAACTGTTGCCTTCACGTGCGAACTGTTCCATAGAGTGTAGTGCCAAGACAAGTAACCGCATTAAAAAACTCCAAGCGTCCAATGAGCGAGAGCATTGCAAGCGTCTTTAGAGTTACCAAACGAAAAGTAGAAAAAAGTAAATTCTGTTGAAAATATCTACGATATGTCGCGGTTTGAAGACATTGAAGAGAGGGATCTCGAACTTTTGCTGAGAATCGGGACTCTCTAAGCACATGTAATGTCATCCGCTTCTGAAACTATCTTTATTGCCATGTTATATCTGTACTTGCATTAGGTAATAAAACACTTATTACATGGGTGTTTGGGGAACAGTCAAAACTATTATCCCTCGGTATCAGGGACAACATTAAGAACTGTTGCCCTTGGCCTAACAGCCTCGGGCAACAGTTCTTAAGTTGTCCCTGATACCTCGGGAAAATAGTTTTGACTGTTCCCAAAACACCTATGAAATAAGTGTATACTATACAATTGTGTATACTTTTCTCCATAAAGGGAGAATTTTTTAGCTCTTTGTAACAGACATTCCGAAAAGTGTTTTGACATTACTGGACATTCGGTCCAGTGATCTTGGAAGAATCACTGGATCAAATCAGGTTTCACTGGACCGAAAGAAATCATCAAAATAACAGATTTTAACATCTTTTTCAACAATTTTTTTTTTATTACTTATTGGATTAACAAGGGCAAGCCAATATGTCATGACATTTTACTGTTTTCTAGTCACTACTCAGTCAATATAATTTATTTTAACTATTAACTGAAGACAAACACAAAAAAGGTTCCATACTTTTTGAGAAATTTGATAAAATAGGCGATAGTTGTCCTGATTTAAATTTTAAAAAATGAAATTGAACTTGACATTTGGACCAGCTATGACAGACGTTTAACTGGACAGAATGGAAATTTACCGATCAGGTCCGTCAGACCGGCATTTTTCAGAATGTCAACTTTGTGAAAGGGTAAGTGATAAGTTGTACAACCAAGGTGTGAAGGAAAGCTAGTTAATTGTAGGGGTGTAACAATACGGCAAAAACCGTATTGCAATATATTGCAATATGCAGAACCCGTATTGCAATATGTACCTGTTTTTCGCTTAGACATGCAAAGCATTAATTAATGCATGTACCTCGTCCTAATTGGGTCAGCATAGCACCCATTTGGGTATTTTCAAATGATCTCTTATCCAAATGTTTGAATTACAAATGTAAAATGGTCTATATGTTAGAAAAATGCGGGGTTTGAAACATACTCTTGAAGATATTGTTCTTTTAATTGACTAAATGTTTAACCTTTAAAAGCACAGTAAGAGTTTTTCAATTCATTTTAACATTTGTAAAAACATTTAACAATCAGATTCTGATAAAAACAAGCAGTATGACACTTAACTACAAAAACCGGTTCTAGGAAAAACGAACCGGTTAAAAACCGTTAGAACTCGTATTGCAATATTAACTGGTATATCGGTTAACCGTTACACCCCTAGTAAATTGAGTTGAGTGCTGTATACCATTAAAATAAACAGTATTGATAATATTCAAATGAAAAAAAAACATGATTAAACTCTTATTCTTATAAATATGGAAGTTGTTATTTGTTTGTGTTTCATAAGTTCTGAACGTAATTTTATTTATTTTCTTATTTCAGCCTCTAATTGACACCATATTATATTTTACTGTGGCTAGTTTTGGATTTATCATACATTACCTCATACCTCAGTTACGTAAAGAAATGCCATGGCTTTGTCGATCACAACCGTTCTTTAAAAGTAAAGAAAGAAGCATGTTCGAAGCTTTGGGTAAGATTAACTGTCTTCTGTTTTATAGAGAAAATTTTACTATGAACTGGGTAAATTGCATGGTTTTATCAACATTAAATTTTGTTCCACACATTTCATTTGATACAAGTTTCAGTATTTTCGGATTTCAGAATATCCAAATTCCTAGATCTATCATACATGATATTAATATTTGAGTTCACAGCTTGGTTTATGAATTCCATATGTTTGCAGATTTCAGTTTGTAAAATTACATTGTTGTTCTATGTACTTCCTTGTTGTTGCTAGAAGCGTTAACCACAACGTTAGCCAATATTTTCTATGAACTACATGTACATATATGTGACCACCTATGATTAGATGTCACTCATCATACATGGTTCTGTCACCAAATTCAATCACAATCAAATTCAATTGATGGCAGTCCTTAGAGGACACCTGCTTTCCCCTGATTACCTAATTTTGGTTAATAGCAACTTGTTACTCCTTGTAAACATTTGGTTTGGATAATGCTACAGTCCCATAAACATAGAAATATCCGTGAGGGCACTTTACAGGCACCGTGCAAAAAAGCTCTGCAAGGACTTGTACGAACTCTTGCGTACTGGTACAGACTTTTACGTTTTTACCAGGGTCTGTGAGATGAGCCATGAATACATGTATCAGTTTCAAAGTCAAATCATGAACACAATCTTGGCCGAGTATGGAATAAACTTGCATATCTTCCAGCTACGGCTCCATACTGGTGTGTTGTTTTGTGCCATGTGCCATGTGTGTACCGTCACCTTAATACACAAGGCTTTCCCACGGCCTACGGTTGACTGCACATACGGGTCTGCAACAAGCCACGATTATCAGGGATGGGGTAATCGTCGATTATATGGGACTGAGGCATTAGTAAAGTATAGAGCTGAATGATCAAGCGGGCAACCTACTTAAATGAAATGAGGACATGAGTGGCAACATTGAAGTACAATTTACAACTTTATCATAAAGTGTTCCATTTCTTGGTAAATATCAACATACATGTATGTAGATCTAGTATCTCTATTAATTGCTCACAGGTCCAGCTGTTATAATGTGGTTTGAGAAATTATATATTTGGATGAGATTTGTTGAAAGAAATGGCATGTATCCACTTATTGTACTGTGTGCCTTAACTAGATCTGTTCCTGCCATTGTATGCAAGTTTGGAAACTAGTAAGTTAAACATCTGTTTTTGTCAAGTGTTTTAAGGTTCTTTTAATGTTAAAAGTGCTGTTTTGGTCATGATGAGTGAATTAGATTTTGAAAATATAGAATTATAAATTTTAATCATGAACTCCAATTCCTCTGCACAAAAGGGGTTTACTAATTGTTAGCAAAAATATTCTGTGCAATAGATTCAGTGGAATTCCAACCCAGGACCTCTCAATCCCTAATCACACCTTCTACCAATGGACTACTGCTTTTAGAAAAAGGTCATAATTATTTTATGAACTATCATTTGTTTCTATTTTTTGGCTGGTGCAATCTAGGGCCGTCATCAAAAATCGCGATATCGATGTATCAATGATTCATGACAGAGGATCCGATATCAATTCACAATTTGGAATATTGATTCAATCTAGTATTTCAAAAAGCTATAAGACTTTTACATATTTCTGAGTTTTCATGTTTCCAGTTAAGTTTTAAAAAAACAAGAAAATACAGTTTGTTTTAGTTTGTTTTGATGGTCTGAAACAACTTTTAACGTCATGCATAATATCATGATATCATTATATAGTATATATACAGTACCCACCAAAAGTTTGGAGACATTTTCACTTTGTAAGCCTTTAGTATAGCTTTATCTAAAACTTGAAAACTTTTTATCTTGAAATGCATTTTTAGTTTTGCTTTATTTTTTGTGTATCATTATAATTATACCTGAGACTTAAAAATAGCACAAAATCTATGTCAAGGAAAAGGATTACAATAAACATATTTATGCAGGCTTTTGGATGTAAGATGCTGAATCATATGAATGTGTTGCATTCATGAAATTTGTTTTCATTTTATAACAAACCATAGTTAAATATATTAAAAAATAATGATTCAACAAAAGTAATCATCAAAATTCAAGAATTGTAGTATATATATTTTGTCTCCAAACTTTTGGTGGGTACTGTATATATCCTGGAGTTCTAGTGGCTTCTGTAATACTCCTTGTCTGACTGGATATATTGATATATCACCGATACATGCCTTTCGATAAATCAATACAAAATTTTCTATCAATGTCAGCCCTAGTGCAATCATGCAAGAGTTTGTGAAAATCAAGTGTTTGTTGATAATCATGTAAGAGCATTAACACAATAAATGTAATTAAATTGTCATAATGTGTTTTTTTGTGATTGTATATTTCAGTTGTGGTCCATTAGTATTGACAGTATGTTCATTAAAACTGCTGAGATTTACATTCTCTAATACACCAAAACAATATATGATTCTAGCATTTACTGTATTATTCTTTAAATATGATGCTAGATTATCTTCTGAAACAACTCTTATAGATTACTTCTTTGTTGCCATATTGTTTAATAAGGTAAGATGTCTACTTGTTTTATACAATCTCTGTCTTGAGTTGTTGTGTTTACTCTGTACCTACATCCATTGGTGGAAGTTCTCTGGGTTTACTAACTACTGTATGAGATGATTTTAGCTCCATTTGAAATGAGTTTTTACTCTACATTAATCACTCTCAAGTCTGTGTCCTGGTTCTCCAATACAAAGCTAGTAGGATTAAGTTTCTTGCTCAAGGAAACTGCAAGGCACTAAGATTAATCATGTTTGAGTATGTTTTCTTGTCCCCAGTACTCAGCTAGTTGGATTGTTTCTTGCTCAAGGAAAATGTTAGTTTGGGAAGTGATTGGAAATAGTGCAAATGTGACAATCTAGTGATAACCAGTACAGCATCATAACCTCTCAGCCATTGTAAGATCTTAACCTAGGTTTGTAATGATGAGTTACTTGGCTGATCCTGAATTTCAACATTTTTGACACTTCAGAAATTATTTTCCTGTTGTTGTTAAAATCTTGAAATTCCGGATCATTAACATTTCTGGGAAATTTGAATTTTTATACGTATAAGGTACACCCTGTAAAATAAAAAACTAGATCTTTACCATGCAATCAAGGTAAAAGCTAACTGGACAAAATTGCATCCTTTTACCATTTTCAAAGTATGTTTGCATTAACATGTTCATAACCTTGTTAATGGAGTATATATTGATTCAAATGTGTTTTTTTTTCTTATTTTGCTATTAATTGCTTTCTTATATGTAGCTACGTCATATTAAACATACAGATTTTGCTTTGTTGAGTACACTTTTTCATCATATTCAACCTGAATTTCTTTTCTCTTTTCAGTTTTGTGACTTATATTTAAAGATGAAGTTTGTTATAACATACATTGCTCCATGGCAGATCACATGGGGTTCAGCCTTTCATGCATTTGCTCAACCATTTAGTGTACCTCGTATCCTTTTATAAATGTTTGATCTATATTCTATTACAGTCGTGCCTTAAATTTTCACAAGCACTATCTGCATTATTTATGTTTAACAGTAATGGGCTAAACTATCAACTAGCCTTCTACTTGATATCAGTAACTCTCCCTAGCCTTTATCAGTTTTCACTATTCCTAGGCTTAGGGCAAGCGGATTAAGGCAATTACTGCTATTCTGCTAGGTATATAGAATGCAATTTTGATCATAACTATATCTATGAAATACTGTGAATGTATTTGTTTTGGCTGTCCAGATGGCTCAGTATTGACACTTTCAGTGTAGCATTGTAAGATCTATAGTTTGGAATAATTAGTGATTACACTGTGACTTGTTGATTTAATGAATGTAAATGATATATACTTTGTATTTCTTGTCTTGCATCAAATCTGACTGGGGTAGGTCATACCATTCTGTAAAAAATTGTGAGTAATGACAATATGTCTGTATACATAAAGGAGTTGTTGGCTCCTTGTGGCCTGGTAAGTGAGCTCCTTGTGACCTGGTAAGTGAGCTCCTGGCCTGGTAAGTGAGCTCCTTGTGGCCTGGTAAGTGAGCTCCTTGTGGCCTGGTAAGTGAGCTCCTGGCCTGGTAAGTGAGCTCCTTGTGGCCTGGTAAGTGAGCTCCTTGTGACCTGGTAAGTGAGCTCCTGGCCTGGTAAGTGAGCTCCTTGTGGCCTGGTAAGTGAGCTCCTTGTGGCCTGGTAAGTGAGCTCCTGGCCTGGTAAGTGAGCTCCTTGTGACCTGGTAAGTGAGCTCCTTGTGACCTGGTAAGTGAGCTCCTGGCCTGGTAAGTGAGCTCCTTGTGGCCTGGTAAGTGAGCTCCTTGTGGCCTGGTAAGTGAGCTCCTGGCCTGGTAAGTGAGCTCCTTGTGACCTGGTAAGTGAGCTCCTTGTGGCCTGGTAAGTGAGCTCCTGGCCTGGTAAGTGAGCTCCTTGTGGCCTGGTAAGTGAGCTCCTTGTGACCTGGTAAGTGAGCTCCTTGTGACCTGGTAAGTGAGTTCCTTGTGGCCAGGTAAGTGAGCTCCTTGTGGCCTGGTAAGTGAGCTCCTGGCCTGGTAAGTGAGCTCCTTGTGACCTGGTAAGTGAGCTCCTGGCCTGGTAAGTGAGCTCCTTGTGACCTGGTAAGTGAGCTCCTGGCCTGGTAAGTGAGCTCCTGGCCTGGTAAGTGAGCTCCTTGTGGCCTGGTAAGTGAGCTCCTTGTGACCTGGTAAGTGAGCTCCTGGCCTGGTAAGTGAGCTCCTGGCCTGGTAAGTGAGCTCCTTGTGGCCTGGTAAGTGAGCTCCTTGTGGCCTGGTAAGTGAGCTCCTGGCCTGGTAAGTGAGCTCCTGGCCTGGTAAGTGAGCTCCTTGTGGCCTGGTAAGTGAGCTCCTTGTGGCCTGGTAAGTAAGCTCCTTGTGGCCTGGTAAGTGAGCTCCTTGTGGCCTGGTAAGTGAGCTCCTGGCCTGGTAAGTGAGCTCCTGGCCTGGTAAGTGAGCTCCTTGTGGCCTGGTAAGTGAGCTCCTGGCCTGGTAAGTGAGCTCCTGGCCTGGTAAGTGAGCTCCTTGTGGCCTGGTAAGTGAGCTCCTTGTGGCCTGGTAAGTGAGTTCCTTGTGGCCTGGTAAGTGAGCTCCTGGCCTGGTAAGTGAGCTCCTGGCCTGTTTAGTGAGCTCCTTGTGGCCTGGTAAGTGAGCTCCATGTGGCCTGGTAAGTGAGCTCCTTGTGACCTGGTAAGTGAGTTCCTTGTGGCCTGGTAAGTGAGCTCCTGGCCTGGTAAGTGAGCTCCTGGCCTGGTAAGTGAGCTCCTTGTGGCCTGGTAAGTGAGCTCCTGGCCTGGTAAGTGAGCTCCTTGTGGCCTGGTAAGTGAGCTCCTGGCCTGGTAAGTGAGCTCCTTGTGGCCTGGTAAGTGAGCTCCTTGTGACCTGGTAAGTGAGTTCCTTGTGGCCTGGTAAGTGAGCTCCTGGCCTGGTAAGTGAGCTCCTTGTGGCCTGGTAAGTGAGCTCCTGGCCTGGTAAGTGAGCTCCTGGCCTGGTAAGTGAGCTCCTTGTGGCCTGGTAAGTGAGCTCCTGGCCTGGTAAGTGAGCTCCTTGTGACCTGGTAAGTGAGCTCCTGGCCTGGTAAGTGAGCTCCTTGTGACCTGGTAAGTGAGCTCCTGGCCTGGTAAGTGAGCTCCTTGTGGCCTGGTAAGTGAGCTCCTTGTGACCTGGTAAGTGAGCTCCTGGCCTGGTAAGTGAGCTCCTGACCTGGTAAGTGAGCTCCTTGTGGCCTGGTAAGTGAGCTCCTTGTGGCCTGGTAAGTGAGCTCCTTGTGGCCTGGTAAGTGAGCTCCTTGTGACCTGGTAAGTGAGTTCCTTGTGGCCTGGTAAGTGAGCTCCTGGCCTGGTAAGTGAGCTCCTGGCCTGTTTAGTGAGCTCCTTGTGGCCTGGTAAGTGAGCTCCTTGTGGCCTGGTAAGTGAGCTCCTTGTGACCTGGTAAGTGAGTTCCTTGTGGCCTGGTAAGTGAGCTCCTGACCTGGTAAGTGAGCTCCTGGCCTGGTAAGTGAGCTCCTTGTGGCCTGGTAAGTGAGCTCCTGGCCTGGTAAGTGAGCTCCTTGTGGCCTGGTAAGTGAGCTCCTGGCCTGGTAAGTGAGCTCCTTGTGGCCTGGTAAGTGAGCTCCTTGTGACCTGGTAAGTGAGTTCCTTGTGGCCTGGTAAGTGAGCTCCTGGCCTGGTAAGTGAGCTCCTTGTGGCCTGGTAAGTGAGCTCCTGGCCTGGTAAGTGAGCTCCTGGCCTGGTAAGTGAGCTCCTTGTGGCCTGGTAAGTGAGCTCCTGGCCTGGTAAGTGAGCTCCTGGCCTGGTAAGTGAGCTCCTGGCCTGGTAAGTGAGCTCCTTGTGGCCTCGTAAGTGAGCTCCTTGTGGCCTGGTAAGTAAGCTCCTTGTGGCCTGGTAAGTGAGCTCCTTGTGGCCTGGTAAGTGAGCTCCTGGCCTGGAAAGTGAGCTCCTGGCCTGGTAAGTGAGCTCCTTGTGGCCTGGTAAGTGAGCTCCTGGCCTGGTAAGTGAGCTCCTGGCCTGGTAAGTGAGCTCCTTGTGGCCTGGTAAGTGAGCTCCTTGTGGCCTGGTAAGTGAGCTCCTTGTGACCTGGTAAGTGAGTTCCTTGTGGCCTGGTAAGTGAGCTCCTGGCCTGGTAAGTGAGCTCCTGGCCTGGTAAGTGAGCTCCTTGTGGCCTGGTAAGTGAGCTCCTTGTGGCCTGGTAAGTGAGCTCCTTGTGACCTGGTAAGTGAGTTCCTTGTGGCCTGGTAAGTGAGCTCCTGGCCTGGTAAGTGAGCTCCTGGCCTGGTAAGTGAGCTCCTTGTGGCCTGGTAAGTGAGCTCCTGGCCTGGTAAGAGAGCTCCTTGTGGCCTGGTAAGTGAGCTCCTGGCCTGGTAAGTGAGCTCCTTGTGGCCTGGTAAGTGAGCTCCTTGTGACCTGGTAAGTGAGTTCCTTATGGCCTGGTAAGTGAGCTCCTGGCCTGGTGAGCTCCTTGTGGCCTGGTAAGTGAGCTCCTGGCCTGGTAAGTGAGCTCCTGGCCTGGTAAGTGAGCTCCTGGCCTGGTAAGTGAGCTCCTGGCCTGGTAAGTGAGCTCCTGGCCTGGTAAGTGAGCTCCTGGCCTGGTAAGTGAGCTCCTTGTGGCCTGGTAAGTGAGCTCCTTGTGGCCTGGTAAGTGAGTGCTAATACATGATAAGTGTTCGGGAAATCTAGTTAGGTGAGAAGGCTTTAGTTAAAATAACCTTATTAGAAATTATTGGAAAATAAAAACTTTTTTTGCTTGCATCTTGCCACCCCTATACAATATAATACATGTATCCTTACATTAGTATAATAGATTCTGCAATGTTATTTCTACAAGCTGGTGTGTCAGCATTCTTCTCTACTCCGTTAAATCCATTTCTTGGTAGTGCCATATTTATAACATCTTATGTAAGACCTGTCAAATTCTGGGAGAAAGATTACAAGTAAGTGCATTCTTATCTCTATATTTGTAGCACAGTGTTAAAAAGTTTAAGTTAAGATGAGGTTATAAAAGTCTGCTTCCATATACATGTTCAGCCAACTACAATTTTGTACAATAACTCCTAATAATTTGAAATCATCCTCAGGCAGGTGATCCATCACTCAATCTGATTAAAACCTGATCTAAAATTTTACTGCTCGCATACTCGCTAATTTAGACCTGGCCTTTTCCAAACGAAGGACATGTTCAGGTGACCTTTTCTCATCATAATATTCATGACAAAATTGTTATGATACATAACTTGTTTACATCGTCTACGTCATGCAATTTGAAATGAGCCACCCAATCGCAGACTGTGAATAATACTGCTGTTAAATTTGCATGCAAACCTTGGTCTAAAAATAGAAATTACGAAATCAAAATGTGATTAATAGTGTTTTCGTCTAGATGAAAACTACGCATTGATTGGTCAACACAAAGTTCATCTCGACGTGACCTTGCATTGACTAAGTAGAGATCCAGTACGACAACGCGAGTAGAACAGGATCTCTGTTTACGGAGATTGTCCATCACTGTACCTGTTTACACCTGAGTGGAGAAGAACAACTGAACATAAATTTCTTGCTCAGGGAAATTAGCAGTGCCCCTAGTTGGGTTGGAACCTTGGACCCCTTGATCCCTAAGCAAGCATCCTACCACTAGACTGCTGCTCCTATTATCTGAATTTTAAACATGACCTTAATGTCATGATGCAATCTTACTTATTTCTATCATTAGATTTTTTTACATTAAAATTGCTTATAACACTCAACCAGCCAGTTCTTGAGTTTCAACAGAAAGTAAGCTTAATGTTCAAAATAATGAATTAAATTTTGTCAAGAATAATACAAGACTATGAACGTATTGAGGTGACATGGTCAGTACTTCTTCTCATCTCTTGTAACCTGTAGAAACAATGTAGAAAAATATTGACCATGTCACCTTTATACTTCTGTACAAGAAGATGGTATTTATGGCTATTTTTATGTGAAAACACTAACTATATACTTAACAGAAATCAAATGAAGTTAACAAAGCATACAAGTAGCTTTATTCACATCCTGATGGCATGAAATATACCTGTCTTGAAAATTGTTACAAGAATTTAAACTTTTCACCATCGATGGGCCTTTGAAGAAGATACATGTATTAGTTTAGTTTGTTTCAATTTTCTGCTATGTAATGTTGTAAGTGTTATATTTCTATATTTATAGTACAAAAAGAGTTGATCATAGTAATACAAGACTCTCACAACAACTTGAAAGAAACACAGGTAAGTTTTATCTAAATATAGTCTGCCCTCCAAAAGTCCATGGACTAATGATTTTTTTTTAAATGGTGATCATGTCTATTGCTAGTAATTTGACTATAATTAAAGGTTACTCATGTAACATAGTTTATATTATATGCTAATAAACAAAATTTAATTCTAATTTTTAATTTGCCCAGATGACTCCTATGGTTTTCTGTACTCAATCTTTTTTAGCCCCCCCCCCTCCCTGGCTAGCTCAGTTGGTAGCACGCAAGTCTACTGATCGAGGTTCGTTGGTTCGATTCCTGGGCGGAGCATACTTTCGAGGAGGAGTGAATAGGTTGACTGACCGCTGTTATATGACCTATACAAACCCAACAAACAACAGCATTGTATGAGTTGTAAACCGTATTTGTTTGTTTGTACGGACAATGGTAAAAGTCAATGAATTTGAATTACTAGTGAAAAATGTTTAAAAGTGTTACTTATGTATAAACCTTGTACTATACACATGTGAACATTTCAGGTGCTGATGATAATAACTTGAATTCCATATTCTATGAACATTTAACCCGTTCCTTACAACATAGTTTATGTGGTGATTTATTAATGGGTAGATGGGGTAATGCTGAACAAGGAGATATATTTATCATGGCTTCAGATTCTCTCAATGCTTTAGTTCATATCATTGAGATGGGCAATGGCCTTGTCACCTTTCAACTCAGGGGTCTTGAATTCAGGGGTAAGTAGTCTTTGTCTTTGGTATCTTTATTCACATTAATGTTATACACAAAAAAGTTTATAGTGCATTTTAAATTCTGCTTTCATATATATATTCAATTCACCTTCACAATCTCTTACATTACCCCCTGATCATTGTAATCACCTTCCGGCAGTTGATCTCACAGTAACCTCTTACATCTGGGTAGATTTGATTAACTGTGGGAAAATTTCTTGCTCAGGGAAATTAGTATTGTCCACTAGTGGGGTTTGAATCTTGGACCTCTTGATTCATAAACATCTACTGAACCATTACATATACACATACAGTGGATCTTGTGTTAAGCGACCATCCAAGGGAAAGTATAAAAGTGGTCGTTTAAGACAATGGTCTCTTAAGACAAATGTTGATTACCGATACAAATAATGGGCAAATCGATTTCTTTCTTTTTAATATCCTAAATTCCGCTTCAAATTGCAATAATTTATTTAAATTAAGTGAAACTTTGGTTTTAATAACAATTGCGATACAGCTGTTTTTGTTTACGTACTAGTTAAAATCCGTACTTCCTGGTCATTTTCTGGAATTTTCGCCATAAAAACAACCAATATTTAAGATCATCAGAGTAAAGGCTTTTACAGTTAAAACTTTAAAATTTACGCAATTAATAAGAATTAAGTGTGATAAGTGTCCAACACACAACTTAATTCTTTGTTCTATGGAGGGCTGCAAACTTCATGCATTGGCCTTGTTTGAAATTGAAAGAAGAAAGTGACGCTATTTTCATTTTTATAATGTCCTTAATATTGACCTTTCTTTGTTTAAATACACAAATTGTTTCTGCTTTCGTATTTTTAAATAAATTACTTTACATGTTCTTTGCACCTATAAAAAGTCAAATTTGCAGTCTCTTGAAATGTTTTGGAAACGATAACTCTTCACAGTGATTGAACGGTTAAGTACGGATGTTTTAATCGACCCCAATATGGGACTAATTGTTCAATGTGTATTATGTAATTACATTATAATTGGATCATATTAGTGTCACTTTGTTGATTGTTCCCACTTACCCCTTTATCTTACAGTATTTATGACTGTTAATATGAAACACACATAGAACAATTGATTTTAAGAGCCTGACATACGCCTTTAGGTGATAGACATTGAGACGACGTACTCCCAGGGTATATTTCTGATTACCAATTTTTAACGATTTACGCCAAATTCGATTTATTTGAGCCGGTCATTTAACACAAAGAAGTCTAAGTCAGTTTCGACCAAAATCAGTAATCGCTGGTCGCGTCAGACAAAAGTCGCTTAAGGCAAAGATTTAAATAGTAAAAATGGTCAGTGGGAACTCATGGTGGTCGCTTAGTGCAAATGGTCGCTTAGGAGACGTGGTCGCTTATGCAAGATTTACTGTATATATGATGGATGACCATGGACTGCTGTAAGTATAAACTGTCTGGCTTTGATTCTCAAATTAAGGATAGTTTCTGTCATTCATGCTACCACTTAGCTTCCAAGAAGGTAGACAAGCAGTGCCATTGATTCATGTGTACAATATTTAAAATATCTGTGATGAAGAACAAATGATTTGGTTTTGTTCTATATGATTACTATTTTCTTTCTAAGAACATATCTGTGTACAAATATGACACATTCTTTGAGAATACATCTGTTTCCTATTTCCATTAGCTATACATGAATATATTATTTTTGTAGGAACATATTGTCAACAAAGAGAAGTTGAAGCAATTACTGAAAGTGTTGAAGATAATCCTGGTAAGTTATAGTCATAGATAAGAATAAAATAACATAATATGAACAGTTTTATCAATGGAAAATTGGACAGGGAGTGTTCTGCTGTGACACACAATGTTGTATCACAATAAAAACATTTTTCGCTCACATGAGCTAGCTCAGGGTGAGCTATTAGGATCGATGAATGTCCGTCCACACTTAGTTTGTTAACACTCTACTGGTCACATTTTTGCTCTGATTGTCATGAAACTTTGTCCGAACTTATGTCCCAGTTCCCAAACCAGTTTGAATATGGGTTATCTGGGGTTAAAAACTAGGTCACAGCATATTTGTTATTGGATTTCAAAATAACTTGGCACAAATGTTCACCATGACTTGAAGGTGTGTCATGTACACCACCCATTCCTGTAAGTCTAAGGTCAAGGTCACTGTTTCTAAAAATAGAATTTTCTTTTCTGGGCTGCAGTTGTACTCAGGTGAGTGATAAAGGGCCATCATGGCCCTCTTGTTATAAATATTAGAGCTAGGAATCAAAGCCTACGGGGGAAAAAGCCCTGAGCCTGACAGTATTCTGAAGAGTACTCAGGTATCATACATCCAATATCATGGGTTTTCAGGATTGACCTAGGCATTCATTTTTGGGGTACTGAGTAAAAAGGAGTGTGAAAGCATATCAGAAACGGTTACAGTAAAAAACACATACCTTCCAGTCGTTTTCACACTGCCAGAAAGCAAAGAAGGAGTTATTTTAGATTTCAAACTTGTTATAATAAGGACACCACTAACAAAAAGAAGAGAACAAACCTTAGGGTTTTCCACCTTGGAATGGACTGTGGCAATATTTCAGTATTAATTTACAATGTTTTAATTATCATCTTAATTATTAACAATTGTGTCTTTTCTCTAAGATAAAAGTAAAATTTTCTATTTGAAAAGTCTTCTTGGTAAAGTTTGTTGAAAATATAAAAATCAGGAATTTCAGGATTTTATTATTTGTAAGTTTCTCACATGTGATGTTATATATTTTCAGGATTTTGTTGTTTAGAACCTGGTCATCTTCCCCATTTTCTATCATTAAATGCTGCTTTTAATCAGAGATGGTTATCGTGGGAAGTAGTTGTAACAAAATATGTATTAGAAGGTTATAGTATATCTGATAACAATGCAGCATCTATGGTTGGTGTGTTTGATCTGAGGAAAGTTCTTATCATGTATTATGTTCAGGTATAATATTTCTTTATATTTTCTTCCGTGAAATTTTCTCTACAACAGCCAGTAGGTCATTTGTTTTGTTTGTTTTTGTTGGGTTTAACATCGTAGCAACACATTGTATAGGTCATACAACGGCAATCACATACTTTTGTCAGTGACTGAAAACTGCCCTACATAGTTAAGAATGATTAGTAAGAGGTAGAATGGCCATAAAAATAATTTCATAACCAAGCTATACGAAAGAATGCCCTGGCCAGGAATCGAACCCACGACCCCTCGATGAGTAGACTTGCCTGCTACCAACTGAGCTAGCCAGGCGGCTTGCCAGTACTTCATAATGATAACTATTTTACATAACAAGGCTACACGTTCTGATAAATAAGCTGTGTATGGAATTAGTGGTTGTAGATGGTAGTAGACGTTATTTTATGACCAAACTGTGGGAAAGTATTCCCCGTCTAAGAATCAAACCTTTGATCAGTAGACTTGTGTGCTACTGACTGTGCTAGCCAGTCAGGGTTTTGTTAGACAAATAACATGATATATTATAATGTTTCTACTATTTTCAGAGTATAATATATTACACCGTAAGATCTCCACGTCTTGAACAATGGTTAGAGAATTCTTCTATAACTGAAGCACTTGTACCTTTAACTGATGAGAACTACTGTGACTTAGATCCTACATTTAGTATACATGTTGATGATGATTATGATTCACAAAATTCTGGAATATCTAGGAAAAGTTTCTGTAATAAAAATCTAGATTGGATTCAGTATTGTGCTTCCAGGAGAGAGAAGGTTGGTAATAATGTAGAATAGTTCATTGTGCTTTTAAAATGTTAACAAAAAGTTAAAGTGCTTCCATTTACATGTTTAATCGACTTTATAATATTTAACATCTAGGTGGAGTGGAACAAGTGTAGGTTAATTTCTTGCTCAGGGAAATTAGCAGTGCCCCTATTGGGGATTGAACCCAGGACCTCTTAATCACTAAGAGCGCATCCTACCACTGGACCACTGCTCCATGTATAAAATAAGTTTGTAAGTTTTACTAAAAAAAAATAATAATAGCCTCCTTTTTTGAGCTGTTTATGTATGTATATGAGTATAGCTCAAACCGTAAATAAACATTTTGTTCTGTTCTGAGCTGTATAATATTTGCTACATTGTATATACAATTCTATTACAGCAAGTTGATTGTAGAAGGGATTCACCTCTAGTATCACTGTGTTTTGCTCTCAGTTTATTAGGAAGAAGAGCATTAGGGACTGCCTCTCATAGTAATGCTTCTGCAAGGTATCTACTTCTTTACTTCTTATGTACTGTACTTTAGTATTGAAATGAAACTACTTTAGAATGGTTCATGGGTTTTTAAATGCAATAGGATCAATAAACATTAGTTTCTATGTTATTGTTATTTAAAATATGAACTTCTATCATTTTTATATGCCCTTACTTATCTTTGGGTTGAGTTATGGTATAGGACATGTCTGCCATACATTTGTGTGTCGGTTCTCCTGCCAGTCTGCTAGCCAATTTTTTTCATAGTTTCTGAGATTATTTACGAGGACCTGAGATTAAGGACATTAATCTTTATATAATTCAGTTAAATAATCAGTTTATTCATGTATAATTTCTAAAAGTACATCATTGGATGTTAGCCTCAAATGCTATCTTTTACTCTTATAGTTGATAAGGAATGGAATGTAAATCATCAAGTAATCAATCCATTTACTACAAACAAGAAACTATATTTATTTACTTTCTTACTCATTTATGGGTATACATTTATATTTTCAGTGTTGAATTCTTCTTGTATGGACTTCATGCATTATTTAAAGGAGATTTTAGAATCACTTCACCAAGAGATGAATGGGTATTTGCTGATATGGAATTGTTACGTAGAGTTGTGGCCCCTGGTGTTAGAATGTCCCTTAAATTACATCAGGTATGATATTTATATATTTTTTAATATTCATTAATTATCTTAATAGTTTGAAGTATTTTGTTGTAAGAACTGCAGTAACAACTTAGTCATTTTCAATTAGACTATACCCGGAATTTAAATATTTGGGTTTTCCACTTTGGTACAGACAAGCTTTCACTTATTCAATGAAAATATGTGTACAAAAAACTATAGGAGTAAATGCATGTTTCGTGCTTCTTAGCTAGAATGTACAAGAAACTTTTTTTGTAACGCCTGCTAGCAAAAAACCCACAAATTTGAGTTCTGAGTTAGGTCAATTGCTTCAGAACATATTTGGATGTGTTTTGCTGTCAATGTGGTAAAATTGAAACTATGAAATTAATGAGTTTATATGATAAAATTCCCTTATTTGATTATATTTAACATAAATATTTTTTACATTCTTATTAATGTATTTACTAAAAAATTGTGGTAAATAAATACTCAGAAATTTCCCAATATATGTCATATGAACATTCATATGGGAAAGTGGTTTTAGTTATAATGATAAAAGTTATATATTGAATTAGTCTAAAGCAAACTGAAATCTGCGTCAAATTTTTCCATAAATTCAAAGATGTGTGAGTTATTTCTGTTTATAACATAATTTTATTGATCACTGTCATTTCGTTCAGGAAAACCACAATTTTTTATTCACAAATTGAAATAGTTTTGGTTACCAAAAAAAACCAAAAAAAACAATAAAGGTAATAGAGAAGAAAAAAAGCTTTATTTGCCCTTAGACACCTTTTTATTTGATTCTGGAATGTATCATATAACATGGAATGCACTACTTTCACTATTCAATGTCTGTTGTTCAACACAATAACATATCTAGCATTCATTAGTATTTTCAAACCTAAATTTTAAAGAGTTTTATATTATTGTATATTTCAGGACCATTTTTTGATCTCTGATGCATATGAGAATGAAGAAGCCTTGTATGATGCTATAAGTCATTATGAATCTAGTCTTGTTATATCACATGAAGCTGATCCTGCCTGGAGAAATGCTGTATTATCTAATACTCCTTCATTATTAGCTCTCAGGTAATGTTCTCTTGTTTATCTATTGTGTCTTTCAAATATCCTTGGTCAAAATCAAAGAAATGCTTGAATGGTTTCAATATTGAACTGATATTATTTGATAGCCATCTTTGTGTAGGTTCAAATGCTATCTGAAAGCAACCTTAATGTTATAATATTAAGCAAGTTATTTATTATATTTGTTCAGAACTGATTGTGCCCAACTGGCTAGCTCAGTTGGTAGCAGGCATATCTACTGATCAAGGGTTTGTGGGTTTGATTTCTAGGCGGGGCATACTTCTTGGAGTTTTTTGTCATAAAACTATTTCTATGGCCATTCTCCCTTTTACCACTGATTCTAAATCATGTTGGGCCCAATAACTGGTTAACTCTAACACCAGAGGTGTAGCCTTTTCAAGAAAAGTGTGTAGGTTAACTGACAGCCGTGATATGACCTTTACAATGTATTGCTACGTCATTAAACCCAATAAAGAAATAACCTTTATTCTTTTTATTTTCCAGAAATGTATTTGATGAGGGCTCAGATGAATATAAAGTTATTATGTTAAACAAAAAATTTCTAACATTTAGAATTGTCAAGGTAAGAAATATTTATAGGTTATTATACATTTTACTGTACAATACGGAAATATATTTGGATGAGTACACACCTTGGAAAGTCATATAGGCAAGTCCAATATGACTTTTAAGCTGTGTTCAAGTCCAAATATATTCTGTATTGTAATGTGAAATGTATAATAACCTTTTTATTATATATCTTCTGTATTCTTTGAAATAATCATTATCATTTGACCATTAAAGATCAAAATCGGAAACCAGACTAGCATTGTTTAGTGCACATGTACCCAACTGTCCAATACGAAAATAATATATATTTTTTGGATCCAATACAGGAATATATTGGACGGTCACGTGGTACAAATGCAGATTGTCGATTGGTTAGATTTATTAGATATATAATAAAGTCTTTATATTGTATGTCTTGATGGCATAGAACAAACATTTCTGTCCTATTTAGAGTAGAGATTAAAAATGATTTGAGGCTCACTATTTGAATCAATGGTTTAAACAATATGTATTTCTTTAATTTGAACATAAGTTGAACAAGCAAAGGTGTTGAATGCAACTTCTTACTTGTTGAGTTCATTATATTTCAATGAGTCGGCAAACCTGACTCAGCCTAACTAAAGAAAAATAAACTTAAACATTTGCTTTCAGTCTTTGGCTTAAATTTTCTTAAGCACTTTCCCAATTAATTATGTTGTATAGTTAAAGGCAAAATTATCAAATACCTAGACTATTTGGAAATAATGTAATTTTTACTAGCCCAAATCAGACTTTTGGCAAGTTTGGTGAAGGCAATGAATGTGCTCTTCAGATGATGTGAATTTATAAATAGTTAAAGTGAAGTTGAAACTCTGTTTTCAAAGTCATGTTCAGCAGACATTACAATTTTGTACAATACCCCCCTGATCACTTAAACCAAGTGATCCCTCACGATACTCATTTAACTACAAGGGAACAAAAAGAAAATTAGAAGTGCCCTAACCCTAGTTGGGTTTGAACCTATGAACTCTATCCCTAAGCATAGAACCTACCACTGGACCATTACATATGTATATACACTCTTTACTTCTAAAATAGTTCTTATTCTGATCTCAGCCATTAGGCCACAACAAGTTGTGTTCTACAGATTTTTCTGCGAGCAAAGAAAATAAATCTTAATTCAGTTGCTTTATATAGCGATTTGACCAAATTTTTATGTGCAAGTAAGGAAATAAAAATATTTAACCGTCAAAATTAAGGTGCATGCGAATCCATAGAACATAAATTATGATCAACTTGGTCTGGCCTTAGCAAGAGTTCTGAATCAAGTCTATTGTTACATTATTCTGTGTATTCAGGTAAACAGGGAATGTGTGAGAGGATTATGGGCGGGTCAGCAACAAGAGTTGATATTTTTACGAAATAGAAATCCAGAAAGAGGAAGTATACAGAATGCTAAACAGGCGTTACGTAATATGATCAATTCTTCCTGTGATCAACCTATAGGTTATCCTATATATGTATCACCTTTAACTACATCTTACTCATCTACAAATGAACAATATACATCAGTGATAGGTGGAGAATTTATCATTGCTAATGTTAAACGTTTCTTCAAGAACGCTTGGTTAAGGTAAGTTTTTCAGGCAATTTTTTCATTGTTTTTGGTTTGCATCATTAGTGGTTTGGAATTTCAAGTTTTTTCACATGGCCACAGAAAAGTGAAATCTAAAAAAAACAGACTTGTCTGAGATTAGTAAGCACTTATCAAAAAGTTTAATACATAACAAAAAAAATAGAAAAATATGACATAAAATACATACCTAATTAATGATAAAGTATTGATATTAAAATTGTCTAAGGTTGAATATGATGGAGACATATATTTTATGAAGAATGGGAAGGTCAGTATATTTACAGGTAAAAATATTACTTGTCCTAGTGCAAGTAGGATGGAGATATTTACTTGAACGCAGGAGTAAATGTATGAGTTGGGCTTGGGACTTTCACACCCCTGTGTCATTGTTCTTTTTGGCCTCTGTGCATCATTGTTAATATGGGTTACAGTGCATCATTTTTAATGTGAATCTAGTAGTAGTATTGTTTATGTGGCCATGTTGTATCAGTGTTTATGTGACCATGTTGTATCAGTGTTTATGTGACCATGTTGTATCAGTGTTAATGTGGCCATGTTGTATCAGTGTTAATGTGGCCATGTTGTATCAGTGTTAATGTGGCCATGTTGTATCAGTGTTTATGTGGCCATGTTGTATCAGTGTTTATGTGACCATGTTGTATCAGTGTTAATGTGGCCATGTTGGATCAGTGTTAATGTGGCCATGTTGTATCAGTGTTTATGTGACCATGTTGTATCAGTGTTAATGTGGCCATGTTTGATCAGTGTTTATGTGACCATGTTGTATCAGTGTTTATGTGGCCATGTTGTATCAGTGTTTATGTGACCATGTTGTATCAGTGTTAATGTGGACTATGTTGTTTCATTGGTGTAGGGTTTGTCAATGTTTTCATAAGAAATCAAAAAATAAATTTGCAACTAAAAAATCCTGTTTTAAAATAAATAAAACAAACCTGTTTTATCTTATAAGTAGAATATAATTGTACCAAATTTATTCTATATTACAGTTTACGTCGTCATTGTGGAGCATCATGTACATCAGGTAGTTCAGCGTGTATAGAAGTAGATATACCATACAGTTGTACCCATCAAGCAGCAGCTGTAGTCCTTGGATCAGCTCCACGTGGATGTCCCCCACCCACCACACCTGTAAATACCTCCGGTGATGTAACATTGATAAGTCGTGGTAACCGAGGTAGTCTTATATCTACAACCAGTAGTGCTGCAAGTAAACCTAGATCATTGGTAGCTTTTAGTGGTTTACTTGGTGATAATACTTTACAGAAAGATACATTTGGATTATTTAAAGTAAAGGTAGGTCGTGTAACTCATTTTTGCTAACTTACCGTTCAGTACCCTTTAAAAAGTTATTTGACAAATCCTGCTTAAGATAAAAAATATATTCATATTCTGTTCTGTTGCATGAAATACAGTGCTATCCAATAGTTCTTGTACAAATAAAAGTTTACCATTTTAATGATTAAAACTTATTTATGTAACTTAATTTGAATTATTTGTTGATAAATAAGGCCATGCCAAATCGGAATGCTGTTAAGAGTCAACTCAAATTTGACAAACCTAGGTACCTATTCACAAAATCACACAAAACGGAAACGAAAACACAAATATTTTTTATGACATAAGACAACGCATTATATATATATTTTTTCAATAGAACAACATCATCAAAATATGAAACATTGGTGTGTATTTAATATAAAAAAAATTCACGTAAAATATATATTGTAATAATGATGCGGCTATGAAAAATTGCTTACGATGAATAACGTCGTAGCCTAACACAATTTTCCTTGAATTAAATTGTCGTATTGAATTCCAGAACATAGGAATTATTTAAGAAAATTCAACCAACAATTTTGTTTTTTATTTTGATTGAGGACTCTAAAATCTACGCGCACGTGGACGCTTAACGAAATTCCGATATGGCATGGCCTTAATTATTGCTGATTATGGAATGTACATAGATGACTTTTTGTTGAGTTCCTGTTGTCGTTGAGAAATGTGTATCAGTTTATTCATGAAACAAGATTTTGTCTAAGGACATTTGGAGGGCACTGTAGTTTTGTTGACAAACTTTTAAACCCACACACTTAACTGTATATGGCAAGTTAGAAAACAATTCTCATATATGTGAATTTTGTTCATCAAATGTACATACTGTTTGTTTTATTATGTTGGAGCTGTAGTCCAGTGATAGGATGTGCTTAGGGATCCAGAGATCACCAGTTGCGGCACTACTAATTTCCTTGTGCGAGAAATTTATCTGCAATTGCTTCGTTTCCTCCCCGATGTAAATAGATACTTTTGAATGTGGTTTCATCAATGTGTTGGCTGCACTTAGCAGAGTAAAAGACTCCCCAGTGAGATTGATAGATAAATACCAGTAGCAATATAACCAATTGATAATAGCCGTAAGGTTTGTGGAAGTTGATATATTGAAACTTAGACTTAAAAATGCTTCTACTTTTTATTACAGATTATTGATGTAAACTATGTGTATGACAGTATAAATCTTGGACGTAGAATAGATGTACAATGGCCCAATGAAGAATGGCGTAATAATGGAGGGAAAAATGTATGGGACGGTTGGTACCCTACCTCAGGGCTAGAGGGAAGCATCGAACATTACTGGAGCCCATGTAATAAAGACATTATGAGACGCTCTCATACAGATAAAACCATCCTGCTTGTTAAAATTGCTGATCATTACGTTCCTATAGGTGAACAAGGTGTTCAGTACATAGGCTCAGAAATCAGGGAATAAAATAAACTGTTAAAATTCTTACTCACTGTTTTATTTATAATGGTATCATTTTATATATTTTTTATGACATTTCATTTTGATGTTTGACCTGTCTGTGTTATTTTTTAATATAAATTGTAAATAGTAGATAAATGTTACTCAGAAAGATGTTCAACATTGTTCAGTAGACATATTTTAATCATTTTATTTATTAATTGATTTTCCTTTAGTTTAAAATCTGTAAAAAAAATCACTGTCACCAAAATATATAGGTAGTTAAAAATCATATCATGACATGAATCATGTATACTCTTCAATATTTCTGATTGCTGCCGTAAAACATTGTATATTCCATATTTATTTGGATAAATTTATTGCATTTGTCATTTTGTACAGATCATTTTCTATCTGACGTACGAAACATTTTGCCTAAATAGCTGGACCAATGAAATAGTAAAATAACATTTGATTTTTATCTGCTTTTCATATGATAATTCTGTTGTAGTGTATGTTTAATAATGTCCTCCAAAATTACTTGGATGAATAAAATTCATGCCTACTGCAAGTAAATTTCCTATAATTAAAGGGATATACAGGCAAATGACTGAGCCAAAAGTATGGAACTAAGTTTAGTCTTTTAAACAGTATTACGAACGACAAGCTCTAGTATCTTCTCATCAGTAAATGTATATTTTATCACGAATCTATTTTTAGCTAACCTGACCCACGTGGGTCTAGTTAGGAAACACCCCAAATAAAAAGAGAAAATAAAGAAAAAAATTGCCAAGTAATATATCAGTTTGTCTGTTTCAATCACAACTTTAAAGATAAAATGCAGAACCAGGAAAATGGAACTGAGAATTTTGCCTACTTATCCCTTTAAAGCTTTTTCATGTAACAAGGCTTCAATCATTTGTTGATAACTAATAAATACTGATTTAGATATTGCTCATATGACTCATTGTTCATGCTTAAATGTGAATAAGGGACCTTACTGGCTTAGTCAGTTATTTCCTCTTGTATACTCTTCAAATAGGGAGGTCCAATTAGTTGGATTACTCGCATTTTACCATTACTTTTCAATGACAATGTGCCAAAATTAATCTTAAATAACTTTTTTGTAAATTATTTAATTGAAACTCAAGCTAAGTATTTTTAGGGTTAAGAACTATATAAATTTCATCACTTTTGTAAACATCTGCATTAACAAGAAAGATATTAGATGAAATATTTTGTTATCCTTACATAGGAATTCAATGATAAAATCTGAGGATTCCAACTGAAAGGACCTACTTACCAATTGGATTGCTTCAGATTTTATCAAGGAAAAATAACTTACTAAAGTCCCTAATTGGTTGATCTTAAAAACAGGATTTTGTCCATATACTTTTGGAGGGCACCGTATATTCAACATTTTAATACTTGATAGTTTTCATAGTATACATTCTTCCATTGTCATGTAACAAGCATATTAAGTTTCTAGGGGACTTATGTGTAATTTTTGTCTAGAGCAAATTTAAGTATTCCCTTCATTTGACCTTCAAATAACCTTGCCTATGACTTTCGCTGACCTTTATGAGAAGATTGTTAGATATGCATACAATACATATCATACATTTATTTATAAATAAAGGAAAAAACTACTCAACTACTAGTTTAAAATGTTTAAAGAAGCACTCAGCATGGACACCATCTTGTTTTCCATTGAAACTGCCATGAGCTAAATTTAACTTAATGCAGGCCTCCTAGTGAAACCTTTAAAACCTTTAAAAAGCTTTAATTTCAGAGCAAGTCTTTAAAACCTTTACATTTCCCCAGAAAACCTTTAAAACGCCAAAATAGCCTGTAATTCTCACTCAAAACCTTTATATTTGCTCTGACTGGTTGCCGTGCTAGCTTAAAGCAAGTAATGGATTTTGTTCTGCATTTTCCCTACACTGTAAAACAGGAGCTATGTATGATATAAATATGCAGAGAAAATAGGTGTACACATTAAATAAGGTATGTATTATATTGCATAATTCAAACAGTATATAACATCAAAAAATGACTTTGGTATGCCTGTGGGTTAAATAAAGAAATGAGAACTTCGACGAAAATAGCCTTTATTTACTCTTTATTTTTTCATATTTTACACTAAAAGGCCTTTATTTTCATACATTGGAGCCTTTATAAAAACCTTTATTTTTGTTTTGGCCTGCTAGGAGGCCTGTTAATGCATCTGCTTTCATATATATAACACAAAAAATGAAGACGGAAATCATAAAATATCATCATAGACTTGTCTTGAAAGAAAATGAATTAAAATTGAATGAAAACAGATGAATTAAAATTATTATCGGGTAATTTGTTGTCAAATAATAATATTGTAGATTTTATTTACTTGGTATTTATTACCTCATTGTAAATATACCTGTATGTTTATATTTTAATACCAATATTACATGTATTGTTGATCTAGGTTCACATTGGACCCATTATTGGTAATGCAACGTTTTTATACATGTTTACATTGAGCCCATTGCCTAAGCATATCGCTAGGTATCACTACATAGCAAAATAATAGGAAACAACTTGCTACAAGATATCGCTTCATTTCCCTATGTAGCGAGATCTAGCATGAAAAATCTTGGCTTTCCAAGAGGGCTGTTACGAATCAAAATGACTGCCTTCTTAGTAATGTGACTTCCTGTTTGCTGACAATTTGTTTTTAATGTTTGGCTGACTATAGATGAATTGAAATTAATTGATATTTGTAATTGTTCATAATTATTTTTGCAATGATTTTATACTTTTTAAAGACTTATTTGGTTTGAAAATCGCCCTAAAAACATGCACTTGCAATAAGCGCTTTCTGAACATCTGCACAGGCCGCCAGCTAGGTTTGTGACGTAAATAGCAAGCCATTTCCTTATGAACAATGGCTACAAGAAAGCGCTTTTTCATAGCAATTCATAGTGAAATCATTATGTAACGGGCCCATATTTGAAAAATTCATGCAAGATTTGCTCTATTTGCATTTCAAGTATTTTCATTGTAAAAACTTTGTACATATCAGTATTTTAAAATTCTTCGAAGTTTTTAGATAGGTCAATATTGAGGGCAGCCTTGTTTTATTGTGCCATTTGGTTAGTGAAGTTGAAATAAGAACACAACTGTTTTATCTCATGTTAAAGATAATGTAATTTTTATGCCAACCAATACTAAGAAAAGATGGTAATGGCTTCATTTACCATAAGATGTGTGCCAGTTGTTGGGTATTTTTCTTATCTGAGTTGGTTTAGATATTCTGAATAGTTATGTCAAGAACAACAGTGATTAGATTTGTTCTATATAAGTTATTAGTTTGGGGTTATTTTAAAAGTGAGTTACTCTGTTGTTTTTAATTGCTTTGTCATATTTCAGCAGTCAGTTATTACATGTATACTGTCTGTCCCTGCACAAAATTAGGTATTTAGACATGAACTTCTATCAGTATACAGTTATTTCATATGTGATTTGGGAACAGTTAAACTGTTGGCCCGAGGTGGAGGGAATAGTGTTTTGAACTGTTTCCCGAGGCCTACGGCCTCGGGAAACAGTTTAAAGCACTATTCCTGACATCGAGGGACAACTGTTTGACTGTTCCCAAATCACACATAAAATAACTGTTTTATTACCTGATCAATTACTATTTTAACAGTACTTGACATGTTTAAAGCGTCTGGTAAAGTCTAAAATCACGTAGCAGTTACTTCCCTTTATATAAGTACAGTAACAGTTCGTGACGTCATTACGTGACGTCAGAGCACGCGCGGGAAACAGTCAAAACTATTGACCGGTCAACAGTTCACTCAGAAAACAGTTAAAAATATCGAATTACACTTATATAAGCAATCAGGTAATAATACTAACTATGTACCTTAGCAAGTTGCTTACTACTGCCCTATTTGATACAACTTATTTGTTTTTAATGTACAATATTTGCTTCCATTTCTTAAAATCTATTCTTACCTTTCTATTTGTGTTTATTTTTTTATTTTTTGGTTGGGTAAATGCCTAAGCAACATATTGTATAGGTCATATCCCAGAGATCAGTTAACCTATACTTAATGTAACTTCTATGGAAAATTTCTAGGACATTTTTATTTTCAATATCTATGTCTGATCCAAAATGGAAGTGTGTATAGAACCAACCTGTCATCTGCTTCCATGGTTTTCATGCTTTTATATTAATGCATAATCGGTTTTGTTGTGCATTTGTTGAAAAGCGGAAATGGGCACGTGCTTCTTGTGCAAAAATCCCAAGTGGTCAGCTTTGGTGAAAATAATTAGTGTGTTGATATGCACAATGAAAAATCAAGAAATGGCACGAATGTCTCTACTAAACAAAGAATTGCTAAATGTCTTTTGCAAGGTGGTGCGTCATCTGCAGAGATAAGTTTCAAATTGCTATTTTTTTCTGTTAAATCAAAGCTATTGTAAATTTTCCATGTCCACTTTTCAACACATATATGGGAAAAATTGGTTTGACATCGATAAAGGAGCATGAAAGTCATGCAAGCAGACAGCAATATATGGGCCTATACACATTTCCATTATAGATCGGTTATAAATGTTGTGAAATAAATGTTTCCTACAATATGGAAATAGGGGTACTTAGAAGATTTGTTAAGAATATAACCTATTCCTGTATAGGCTAAATTTCTGGATTTAGTTGTTAACCAGTTACAAAGCTGCATACTTCCATCAGTGATTTAGAAAAAATGATAGGAGGGAGAATGATCGTATAAATTATTTTATAGTGAACTTTACCAAAGTATGCCTGGCACAGGAATTAAACCTACAACACCTTGATTAGTAGACTACTTTGCTTCCAACTGAGCTAGCCGTGAAATTGTTACTACCCATTATGTAATGATGTTTTACCTCAATTGTTTAGAAATAAATCTTTGTGTTTAGTTATTGTCGAAAAATATATGTGAAATAATTACACATAGATGTATCAAGATTTTACCTACATATATACCATGTATATATAACACTTGTGTTCAACTAATGGACCATATTTGTTGAATGAACTTAGAGTTGATAACAAAAACCAAAATAAACAACTCATGCAAACTGATTGTACATTATGTAGCTTTTGTCTTTGAATATAATTTTATAATTCATTTTATTTACTTCAATTTGACTGTTGCCATGAAAAAAATATTTCATTAGGATTTTTATTTTATCATTAAGCCTAAAAGATAGTTATGTTTCTGGTTTCGGGTCCAATAAAGTCAAAATCGATTTTTTGTCAAACTGAAAAGAATGCAAAGAATCAGGTTTTGAATGATAAAATTTATTGACTTTTGAAGTCTTGTTAGAGCTTTTGTACTTTTTACAAATTCAGAACTACAGTATCAGTTCAAAGGGGACCTTAACTGAGGCAGATTTACCTATAACATGGCTGAACAATTGACTATATTCAGAATTCAAATATTTAGGTTTTTCCCTGCGGTACAAACAAATGAGACATCATTACAATCAAAACATGTATACATAGAAAAAAAGACTTACTCCATATTTCGTGCTTTTTGTCAATAATCATGTGTAGAAAACTTTGTTTGTACCACCTGTGCACAGACAGAAAAACTCATAGATTGGAGTTCCAAATGGACCTTTCCATGACCTTACTTATTAGCATATTTAACAAAGGTTTACAGTTACTTTTTGTCCCACAAGCAAGGTGTTAACAAAAGAGCACATGCTTATATTAGTGGGTAAATGTATTGTTATTCAAATAGAAAGGTCGTTCTTGGAATGGTCCATTAGGTATATTGACAATAGAACATTATTTTAAAAAGTTGCCTAGCTACTGACCTCACTTTATTGTAGAGATGAAACCAGAAATAGAACTCTTTGTAAGTCTTATCAATTTATTATTATACTTAATAAATATATATGTTCCCCCTCCCTCAACCATCATGTTTTTATGTATAATTGGTTTTTTAATTATGATTTAATCTTGTTATTGTTCAATTCAAAATTGGTATGTACTATGTTTTTGTCATAGTTCCAATGTTCAATTATGATGTAAATATTTGTTTTTTTTCTCTCTCAGTTTCTCTATGATGTTATGTGCAATAATTTATGTTTATGTTCTAATGTAGTGTAATATATATATATTATGTATATTTTTCTGTCGACAATTTTGATGTCATTATGTTCATAGTGTCACAATTAGATAAGTTTACTTTGTTTATGATTCGGAAAATTTAAATGTTTCTATGTATGATGTAATCTCTTTGAATGACTCATGGAAGGTTTTGTGTTATTTTGTCCAAACCAAGATCTATAACTGCAAAGATTAGAAAACTCGTCAGAGTTTTTTTTTAGTTTTTGGGAAACGGCTCGGGGCCATATTTTATTTAGTACAATTGGGAAAATTTTATTGCAATGTCATTGATAAGGGGAAAATCGATATAAACTTCAATATATTGTTTATTTATAAAGTTGTTTTCTATATTTTGAACCCAGGTCCATAGCACAGTTGGTAGCACGCCGGAATTTGACAATAATGTCGATTTTCATACATTGATTAGAAAATATGGAGAAGTTTCCGGCCTTTTGGAAGGGTAGGTGAGTACTGGTTATAGACAATGGTCCAGGAAAGCTAGGTTAGGTGTGCTGGACGCTGTAAAATGACATAAATTGTGTTGACACGGCGTTAAATCTAGTAAAAACAATAAACTATATTTTGATATTCAATATAAAAATTTCGAGCTGGTAAATATTAGCCATGGGAGATTTATGACGAAATTGTTATTTCCATATTGTCTGATGGAGTACATGATTATGATTATTTGACATAATTGTATATTGTTAATGTTAACTTAAGTTTTAACAAAATATTTGTTCTAGATGAATATGTTTTAATCAACTTTGTCTAGTGGATATGAAATAGATGATGTGTCATGTTTTAGTTTTATTCCTGTGAAAAAAATATATACATTCCAACTTAACCTTACAATAAGTAATGAAAATGTTAAGCATTCAATGAAAATTTAAGTCCGCCAATAAATTTATGCTCGCTGTGAGTACAGACATAACATTATGTAAGAGTTAATTTTACATTCTTGATGTACTAAATACATTTGTTTAATTGTTTATTCATATTTATTCTGACCTTTGGTGTGAATAACTGAACACTTGGTAAATGTAAATGGTATGAAATACCCTATGAATGTACACATATGTCTCTGACTCTATATAAGAACTTATAAGTAATTTTTGCCTGTACAGAAGAGTTCTGTTCTGTTCTGTTCTGTTCTGTTCTGTTCTGTTCTGTTCTGCTGGAGGAAATATTTCTGTTATTTCTATTCAAGAAATAATGTAACATTTCTGTTCTGGTCAAGAAATATTCATTTCTTTATGTTATTTTTTGCCAATGTAGCGCTCGCAGTTTATAGACAAGTGCATTATTAAGCATTTTTCTGAATGTTTTAGTCATATTTTGTATAAATGTTGTTAATTTATAAGCTTGCATACATGATTGAGAAATGAATATCATTACTATACTATCTCAGACAGACACTTAGGTTTGTTCAGACCTTCAATTGATATTTAAGTGATTTTATATTACCAGTTTAATGGTAATATAAAATGTTGTACATGAAGTTTCTAAATTCAACCAAATATCTTACTAATTAGAGTATTCAAAGTGAAATGTCCCTTTAAACTTGCTCAATAATTTACAGTTTGATAAAGTCTACCATCTTATATTTCTTTTTAAGTTTATTTGAAACTTTGTAGTTGTCTGAATTATAGTTTCTTCTTGGCTCTTTATTGATAACTTAGTATAAATGAATGTTAATAGTACAATACTGCAGTTCAAGTGTTGAGTTCGAGTCCTCCTTTCATCATCGTTGTCATGGTGTGCAGTTGCCATGGTGATTTTACAATAATACAAAACTGGTAAATCAAATTCTGTAGTTTGAGAGACATGGATGAAAGTTTTCAGTATTAATACTGATTTCAGTATTTTGAGAATGAATTACTCTATGTAATTCAAATGAAATCTGTTTATTTCAGTATTTTGAAAGGTTTTTAAGTATTTTCAAAACTTTCAACTTTCACCAATGGAGAGACTAGGAAAGATCTGGAGTATGTCTTTTTGTTTTATTATTGTTTGTATTGTTAGTGTATTTGTATATGATGATTTTTACATGTTATATTTGCATGATGTTGAACTTTGTTTATATCTATGACATTTTTATTATTATGCTTATTAAAACTCAGTACATGGTGCTGTTGAATTAATTACAAAACACACATTGACAAATAAAATACATGTCTTCAAATTATTAACTTGTTTTTTATTTATTTCTTCCATTTCTAATCTAAGCTGTAATTCTCTGACTCATCTACCTAGTGAAATGCAGAGTCAAGTAAAGAGCATTCTCGGAGTGCTCCATTCAAGAACATGTTCTGCACTAGTTCCATACAGCCAATCAAATGTGGGCAGAAATTAGAGATGTACAAAGGAAACTGTCATGATTTCTGATTATTTTGATCTAGATATACAGTTCCAAATGGAATTTCTTACAAGCTTGCAATTTTTATGAATTATTTACCAAACTTTCAACAGTTACAAGTGAAATAAATATAATTCTTGATGACCTGTATTTGCTACAATATATTTCGAGGGCTGAAGGAAATACTATTGTAACTTGCTTTATTTATTAAATGGAATAACAAGAGTGTTTTGACCAGCCGTCGATTTGAGATAAAAAAAAAACATTAGACAATTAAAACTCTGTGTCATACTTCAAACAGTCTCAATTTAGTGGTCCATAATAAATTATGTTAGAAAAGTCTGGAATCATTTTCCAGACACAGACTTAACAATACCAGACACCACCCTGATGTCCCTGAGTTTACATATGGAAGATCACAGCTCAAGTTCCTGAGGTTAACTGCATACAATAATTAAATAGATGACTAATACTGTACAGTGTTCATTATCCTCTCATGGAGAGAATGGAAAAGAACTTCAGTCACTAATTTATAATACAAACAGGTTTTTCTATACTGACGTTCGGAAGGCCATTTCAAGGTTAGGATAAATGTTTTCATTTCTTTCTAAATGTCTTATTTGTTGAGTTTTTTATATTTCCACTGTCACATCTATACACCTAATGCATCGCTTACAAAATATATCAAAATTATTTGGAATTGATGAATATTATGATATAATTAGTTACTCCACCCACTTGATAGATTTTTTCAATTTCAACAAATGATAAACCCTTAACCAGTTCTTCCCAGGTTAGCTTTGGTCTACCTCTGCCCTGACGTGCAGTAACGTTTAAGTCTCTGACTAGATCCAGCTTGCGCTCAAGAACAAACTATTTAGCCACATTAACATCAAGAACTAGACTTGAACAAGAACTTCACCACATCTGTATAAAAGCTAGCTTGTTTACAAGGTATTACATGCATGCTGGCATACCTCTGCTTCATATGAATTCAGAAAAATGCATAGTTTTAAGTTTTCAGGATGGATCCTGCAATTCAGCATTTTAGGGAAATGAAGGTTTTAGTCCAACTACATAAAGTAGGATGAAAACACATAGTATGTAGGAAAAAAGAAGTCCAGGCTTAGCAGCTGAGAGGTCCTGTGTTGGAACTCCATTTACCTGCAATTTCTTTACTTCACCCACATGTGAATGTGTACCTAGAAGGGTGGTTTAATTCTGTTGCACAAATATGTCGACTGCTCATAAGAAAAGTAAGACACCCCAAGGAGATTGACAAAATGATACCAGCAGCCCACTGACCTGGGGTAATAGCTGTCAAGTTGGTACACATGCATCAACATGATAATGCATTGGAATCGAACTTAAAACTATAAAATACAAAATACAGTAACAATAGATTCAATCTTTTATTATCTTTTTTATTCTTATATATCTATGATAACAAGCATCAAAACATAGATAAAATACATAGTAAATACACAACAAGTATTACACTTTATGGTAATTATAATAAAGTTTGATCAAAATATATTTTTGTACATATCACCTTCTTTATCAATAAGTTTGTGATACTCAATACTGTTTCTTTAAATCATGGATAAAAGACAGTCTAAAAAATACAGTTTAGAAAATTAATACTGAATTGCTTGTAAGTTGCATAAAGAAATAAATCACTTTATTAATGGCCAAAATTTATTTTTGGTTAAATTTTACAAGTAATTAGATACACAGTATCTATACCATGTGACACTTTGTGATCGCATTTGGAACACCTCAACCTTTCATGAATGAATAATCTCGGAAGGATTCGTGGGGGTTCTTCACTGGATTTTGGTGATTTTACTACCTACGCGAGGCGAAGCACGTAACGGTTACACAAAATAGTTCTTGTAGTATAAACACTGATCTTTGTCTAAACATATTTATTTGTTTTAACTTGAACAAAATATTGTTCATTGGTATCATTGAAATGTGTAATTTCAAATTTATGGACTAAAAACGAAACTTCAGTCATTGCCTTAACGATCGTGTATTTGTTTACTTCAACACCAGTTCTTCCAAAATGGCATCTAAATATGTCCGTGGTTATTCGTAGCGAATGGCCGAGGAGTTCCGAATGTTAGTGATCGGTGTAGGACATAATATATATAAAAATGAGCCCTTATTTACAAGGAAATATTATAATGGGCAACTAACATAGTCCCCTTATTGATAAGGAAATATTACCAGTAATTAATTCTGTTCCCTTATTGGGGTTGTTAATATATACCAGTATATTGCAATATGTACCATGATACAAATTTAACATACTGTATATTTAATTGGAAAAATCTTCCCTTTGCGAAATGAAAGTAGCAAAACGTCAGTTTTTCCATTGTTCATTCAATTTAAGCTTAAGTTACAAGAATTTAACCGAATGGTGTGCATTCGGTTGGTTATACGGAACTTGCACAAAATATGTTCTTGAATCGAATACTTCAGAACAGGAAGTTGTTAAGCATGGTGTCCAGGAGCTTGATTGCAAGGATGTTCTGCAGCTAAGGGGGTAATCGTTTCTTCTAACGAAGCATCTTTTTATATGCAAAACATATCACAGTCTTAAATGACCTTATACAGTAAAATTTGTAATGTTTCTGTTGAATACAGCATAGACACAACCAATCTTTAAACTCACAATATATCGTGGTACATATCGCAATACGGTGCTAGCCCTATCCCTTATTCATAAAGAAATATTACCAGTAATTAATGCTCTACCCTTATTTATAAGGAAATTTAACTGCTAATTAATGATGTCCCCTTATTTATAAGGGAATATTACTGATAATTAATGCTATACAGATCATTGATATGTAGAGTAAAATAAAACATATAATAATATAGATCACACAATGTAATACTTACATAAAATATAAAACAATAATGCTGATAACGTTTCTCTGTGATAAATAAAATACACTTTTATAAACATTATGTTCACAGTATATTGAACACCTCTCCCATTCCTAATCAACGTCTTGCTTTGTATACTTTTAGAAAAATTAGTTCTGTCATGGTGAATCCATTAAAATGATTCATCATAATAGTCTACAAAATTAGAATATGAAAGTAGCTGCCCAAACAGGTCATTTTAGCAACTAGCACTATATCTTGTTTGTAGAAATTTAGTTGCCCAAAAGAAAATTTTGGTTGCCCAAACTAGAAATTGGTTGTCCTGAGCAACCGGACACCCACTAATTTTGTAGACTGTCTTAATAGATACATAAAACATGATAAAATAACTAACACAGATGATCATCATGTTAAATTGGTCCAGCCAAATATACAACCAAGTTCAAAATATTTGTGAAATATATGTATAACAAAATTCATCAAAATGATAGAAGATAAAGGTACATTCAGAAATAAATGAAAAAAACAGATGACTTTATAGTGGTAATAAACTATCATGAATGCTTTGGTGCTACCATATGTTTCATGAGGGTCGTGTTAAATCTTATTATTTACATAAATGAATAACTCCATCTCTGATATTCAGAGTTTATCTCACAACTCATTGCAATTTGGCTCCGCGTGAGAAATAATTCGGTTTTCATGTGTTGATAAGAAGTTTAGAAATTATTGTGCTTGCATGTACCGCTGGAACTATTTGCGGATATAACAACAAGTAAATGGTGCATCCAACACAGTGTAAAAAGTATCTCTTACAAATTGCAGCAAACAATATATCTGTCTATGTAAAACACACTAAAGCAATTGTAAGTCAATACACAAGAAAATGAGAGATCAGTCTACACATCTGTCTATGTAAAACACACTAAAGCAATTGTAAGTCAATACACAAGAAAATGAGAGATCAGTCTACACATCTGTCCATGTAAAACACACTAAAGCAATTGTAAGTCAATACACAAGAAAATGAGAGATCAGTCCACCAGGCCTATCATAAATCTCTACCTAGACGATCTATTTCTGTAACCAGGAAATCCATATCTTCTGTTGTTGTATCAAAGTTTGATAGAACCATACGGAAGAAATTAACGAGATCACCGTCTGGGTTGTATCCAATCATCATTGAACCACATTCCATCATTTTGGCTTTAATTGCTGGTGCAACCTTTAACAGTAGAAATAAAATAGTTAAATGAAAGTTTATGTTAAAGTGCCTTTTAGAAATTAGAGTCTGCTTTCATATATATACATGTTCAGCTAACTTCACAATTTTGTACAATAACCCATGATCATTGAAATCTCCTTCAGGCAGGTGATTGCTCACAGTACCCATTTACACCTTGGTAGAATGAAACAACTCTAGGTTAATGTTTTGCTCAAGGAAATTAGTTGTGCCCCTAATGAGGTTTGAACTCAGGATCTCTTGACCCCGAAGCATTTGTCCTACCACTAGACCTGTTTTATTATAATAATTTTATATTACTTAACAGACATTTTCAGTTCAAACAAAGGGTGGTCTGTACTGTGTATAAATTGAAAATTGCCAATCACTGAGCCTATAAAGAGCCTTGTGGGACTCAACACTCACAACCTAGGCCTGTCAAATATATTAATTTAAGTCACCCTAACAAAAATCTACTCACATTGGGCAATTGGGTGATTAGAATTTGTATCCTTGGATGACTGGTTCTCAGGGAAGACTGAACCTATATCCAAATGAGTTGCCTCATTAGATGAATTTATCATTATTATCATCCTCATTATCATCATAATCACCACCACCATCATCATCATTATCATCATCATCACTATCATCATCACAACTATCATTATCATCATTATTATCATCACCATCATCAGTTTGATATCTATTTAATACAACTCTATAAAAATTTTCTGAATTACAGCTTGAGTACATCATACCTTAGCAACTTTACCCCACCATTCTTTGTTTTCTTCCTGTCCTCTTATACTAGGTGGAATATACCAGAAACATACATTAGTACATTCTGGTTCTTGTATTAATCTAAAACCTTCCGTCTGCTTCAATTTTTTAGCCAAATATCTACAAAAAAATCAAAATCTTAAACTTGGGAGTTTGCTAAAATCTATAGTAATGGATAGATGGACCTTTCAATGATGTCACAGATAAACATATTTTACAAAAGTTTTACACATACATTTTGTCTAACTAACAAGGTGCAGTTGGTTATGTCTTTGAGCAAATGCATTGTTCTTTAAATAAAAATGCCACAGAGGGAATGGTAAACTATCCCCTTCCTAATTCTAGCCATTGAAAGTTACTAATTTTATATTGTTAGGTTAGTAGATTATTTTGCCCTTTACTACCTACATAATTAATCAATAGATTTCTTTGTAACTATAAAACATAATTAACCTGGCTAGTTCCAGAGAATATTTAAGACTATGGCTGCTTTACTTTGTATAAAACCTCTCATCAATTAATAATAAAATAAATATTTACCTAGACAACATAAATAAATGATCAATATCACGTTGCATGCCTTCATCACCTTTACCTTTCCATGTCATCCATAATTTTAATACATCAACTTTTCTACCACATTGTAATGATTTATCTCCTGTGTCATAGGATACGTCATAATTCTTATCTTGTTGAAATAAATATCTAGCATTAGCACAATGACAGTCTTGTAAAATATCCTGTAATAAATGGTAGTTTACATTATAAACAAGTAAATCTGTGAGCTAATGCTCACTAGTGATACCCCCACAAAAATCTAAAAATATGCGTCAAAAAGGAAGTAGATAAGCAAGGAGCATGAAATCGCTTTACACCACATGGGACTATGGGATGAAGCAATATGCAAAGTATTAGGCTGCTGCATGTTATAGTTGCTGAGAAAACTGCGACGGAAATTTTGTAACGGACGGACGGACGGACGGATGGACGGACGGATGGACAAGGGTAAAACAGTATACCCCCCTCTTCTTCGAAGCGGGGGTATAAAAAAGCGTACATGTATCACAGTCTACGAAAGTAGTTTATGAACATGGTCGTCCTAACAGGTCAATTCAGTAGCAAGCGTCTTGTTTATAGATTTTTTGCTCGCCCAAAAGAAATTATTGGTTGCCCTAGCTTCTGCTTGTACTTGTCCCTGGCAGCTGGACACCTACTAATTTTACAGACTGGTATTTGTTTTCTTTTTGTTTTGCTCTTCATTACTGAGACAGATAGTTCATCTATACATCATTCCTCCAGTGCATTGAAACTACAATTTCTTCAACATGTAACACTTACTGTATATTTACTTAATATGCTAGCATAAAATATCATACATAACACCACTACTTATAGATACCATTCAAAGTCATCTAAAAGATTTTACTTTCCAGAATATGATCATTAAACTTTTCAATTGCAAATATGTTCTTGAAAACCATTCTACTACATAAAACAAGCTAAATATCTCTTCTGAATCACACAACTAATTGCATATATTGATGATTTGGCTCCACATAAGAAATAGTTCAGTTTTCAGATGTCTGTAAAGAGTTTAGAAATTATTCCGTAGGTCAGAGCAGAATGACAATACGTAATAATATTGCAAGAATTGCTTGTGGTTTCTGTACCTAAGGATTGGTAAAGGCTGAAACTATTGTAAATATATTTGTTTGGGCTGATGGCCACAAAAATAAAAAAATAGACCTTGGAGTACAGGAAACCCTTTTGAAGAACATGAAATTTCCATAACATTTATTTCAATGTTTTAATCTATGTAAATACATGTATTTACCTTATGTTTGGTAAGGAACATAGAACATTGAAGAGGTACACCCATCATTTTATGTGGATTCCAGGTCATTGAATCAGCCCTAGATACAAAAAGACAAACATGCTCTTGATAAAGAATAACAACATTACTTTATATAATAATTATTGGCATAATCCCCAAGGGATCTAAAGGTCATGGATTTAAACTCCGCTAGCAGCACTGGTAATATCCTTGAGCAAGAAATTCACCTACAGTCATCCTATGGACCTTTCCATGACCTTACCTATTAGCATATTTGACAAAGGATTACAGTTACTTTTTGTCCCACAAACAAGATGTTAACAAAAGAGCACATGCTTATATTTGTGGGTAAATGTATTGTTATTCAAATAAAAAGGTCGCACTCGGAATGGTCCATTACATCCAGGTGTAAATGGGTAGTGTGAGAAGTCACCTATCTGAAGGTGATTTTAATGATCAGGTATTATCTACCTACACAATTGTAAAGTTGGCTGAAAATGAATATAGAAGCAGACTTTAAACCACACTATAACTTATAAACCTGGGTCGATAGTGCAATTGGTAGCACGCCGGGATTCCGAATCTCGTGTAACGAGGGTGGTATGGGTTCCAATCCACCCGGGGAGGCTATACCCTTCCATGAAAATTAGATAATAATGGCAATTTTCCTCCATTGATTAGATAATATGGAGAAGTTTCCGGCCTTGCGGAAGGGTAGGTGAGTACTGGTCATAGACAAGGGTCCAGGAAAGCTAGGCAAAGTGCGCTGGACGCCGTGAAATGACCTAAATTGTGTTGATACGGCGTTAAATCCAATAAATAAATAAAATAGATAAACTATAACTTATAATTTTAGATCATTGTTGACATATTTTGTGTAGAAATGCAGACAGAAAACAGTTAATATATGTCAACAGAAATATCCTTGGTAAACCTTTGACAAGGTGAAATGCATCATTTATTAATAATTAATTACCATTAGTACATACAGATAGAATGTTGATTTCTGGCTCCAAACTGGATATTGGTATAAAATATATATAAAGAAACTGCACTATGTAAAATGTATAAAAGTTAATATGAAATTGCATAAATTACACTCAATAGTTTCCGGAATGAGAATGAACTATTATTATTATTATTATTATTATCATTATTATTATTATTATTATTATTATAATCATTTTTTATTACATGTATTAATAATAATAATTATAAACTACATAAGCTTTTCAAGAACTAGAGATCAAAACCAGTCTGCAGTCAATGTCATAGGCGGATCCAGGTGGGGGCGGACCCGGCGTATGCCCCCCCCCCTAAAATTGCCAAAGCAAAGTTTTTTATCATAGAATATGATACTTAGAGAAAAATATGTAAATACAAATGTCAAAAATTTTCGCATGCTATGCGTGCAATTAATAACAAGACTGGAACTACACTAATACAATGACATAAGGTACAATAATTCAAGGACAATTCCTTCTTAGTATTTGTAAAATTTTAACACGATCCAATGACTGTATATCTAGATGCTTTTATCGTATACCCTGGGAACAGAAAGGGTTCTGATATGTGCATGAATACCTTAGAAATGAGCTTTAGGGGTCACAGCAACCGTGAACCTCTGGTCAAGGCCCCCTAGACCCCCAGTCTGCTTGTTCATTTTCCGCCCCCTGTAACTTGAATTTTCCGCCCCCCCCATAACTGGAAATCCTGGATCCGCCTATGAATGTTGTTGCTAACATACAATAGACAGTCTTTGAGGGGTGTATAACAAGTAAACAAAGTTTTCACTTACTTTTCAATACCATTCATTAAATATTTATATTTTTGTGATACAGCTGCACTACCTCCCCATGCTCCATCCACATGTAACCATAGATTATTCTCCTTACATATGTCTCCTATTTCACTGAGTGGATCATACGCTCCAAGTACTGTTGTACCAGCAGTAGCATTCACAAAGAATGGTTCATAACCCTATTTAGTAAAACAATAATCATTATATATAGTCTTCTACCAATTAGATTAAAATGTTAAGACTATCAATTAAGAAATCCAACATATACTCACCAAAATTTCTATTAAAATCACAATTGCTGACAATACGATAATATGATTTTGTCTTGAATATACCTGATACATTTTGCTTTAATAATTATAGCAATAATAGTCCTTAGTTTATTTTAGTTATTTGGAAATAAGGGACTAATGGGTGACCGATTAGAAATTTTGGTGAGTGTATAATCCTTACGTTCACATCACATAATTTAAATAGCCAATTAATACTTTATGCAAGGAAACTGGACAATAATTTCTCAAGAGGGAGTAAGAACAAATAAGTCTTTAACCAATTTCATTCCGATTACACATCCATGGGTAATTACCCTTTTAAAATGGGATACACATCAGTGTGTAATTTCAGGTCTTTTTACACTTGTTGTCTTTCTCATGTCATACCATCAAAATCATTAAAGTTAAATGTATAAAATATTCATTTTTGGAAAGCAAATTAAATTCGGAATTCAATGGACAAACTTTCATTGTTGTGCTATTTCAATTAAAAAAGAAATAATACAAGTAAAAGACATACATGTTGCGAAGTTTTATTTTTTTTGAAAAAGCATTTTCTTATTTTTACACTAGTTGTATTTTTCATATTATACCATCAAAATTATTAAAGATAAGTGCATAAAATGTACATTTTTGGAAAGAGCCTGGCCATATATGTAACCAAACTACCATGTAAACCTGCAGACTATATGGATATAAATGGATTCAATAACCACCTACCTCTCCTTTAGCAATTTTGATTTTATTTCTCAGATCTTCAGGCATCATTTTACCAAGCTTGTCTGTTTTTACAGAGAATATGTTCTCAGTACCAAGACCCATCATACCAGCTGATTTCTTCATAGAATAGTGACCCTATAATATAACAACCAATCATAATCAATACTTACTAGAGTCATTGTGTAAACTATTTCTCTACAAATGTTATGGTTTGATTTAAAATTAAAACTAATAAACAATTAATAAAAGAGCATTCATCAAAGGTCTAAGATTGATTTTAATTTCACTGAGAGAGCTCAGATTACACATTTTTAAGAGTTTTAAAGGTACTGATTCACAGATATCAACTTAAATATCAACTTTTTTTTGACACAGCTGTCTAAGCCAATTTTTGACCTATGTTTTAACCAATACAATTTGCTTTACCATAGCTGTTAGTCCAATGAAACTCCTTTACGGTATGACGAAATGGATAAAACACACGACACCATTGTGATAAACAGGTGAGTAGCACGCACAGTAGCTGCTGACTATTTACTCTGTGTATAATGAGTGACTCACTATGCTAATTGATCACACAGTGGTCGTGGTATGCCCCTTGCGGTATAACTTAACTGTGAATATGACTCAGGGCACACTTGGAATGGGTTTTCATTTTGTCATAATTATGTAGGCCGCCATTGAGCATTTCTATCAAATTGTTTTATGTTTGCCAGAAAAGTAACATAAATCGTTTGGTCATTCTGGAAAGAAGTGATTTTTAATCAAAAATATATGGCATTGTTATTAAAGATGTTTTTAATTTTAGAATCAGACAGATTTTCCAAATTGACAAATCAGCGAAGTGGCAATATATTCGGACAAAAACTGTCAGTTGAGCAGGGATGGGGCCAATTAATTGCTCTGAACAATTAATTGTCAATTAATTACTGTGAGAAAAACAATGGTAATTGTAATTAATTATTTTATCAAAAAATAGAAAACAATGGTAATTATAATTAATTACTTAGAAAATTTAGGCAATAATTAATTGATTTCAATTATTTTTCAATTACTTCATCATGTTCATGATACATTTGCATATGTTTCATTATATGCAACTTAGTTTCCAAACTGGCCCCTTCTTTTCTGTTTTTCACACCTTTCACACCTGATGAATGATTTCTTTACTGTCATAACAATAGTGTTTATAACATGAATTCTATAGCTAATTGATTGATAACCCTGCATGGTGTTATAGTAAAAGATAAAATTGTCTGACTGGTCACTGACAGTTGAGCATTGAGGTGATCATTTTGAATACTTTAAGTCATTATCACTTTATGACAAAGGTTATAGGATAATCCACTAATCAAGTACCAGGGCCGGCGAAATCTTAAAATTATTTAATTGTCCGTTCTTGCCAACTGGAAAAATTACTTGTCCGTATGAACATTATAGAATAAACTTATTGAAAAATCCACTTGTCCGTACTTGCCTTGGGACAACACGGACAATATGGACGATTGATTTCGCCGCCCCTGAGTACTACTGAATTCACAAACCATTTACAAGATCAATATTAGACGGCCAATATGAATAGATACCCCAAACTGGCCTGTATCGCCATTAGGCATCTAGCTCTATCTGCATCATTGGCAGCAGTAGAGCAGCTGTTTAGTGTGGCCGGCAAAACCTTTCGGCCTGACAGATGTTGACTCAGCAACAGAGCAATTGAGGCTCTTATGTTACCAAAGCCAATGCCCATATTGAGTAAATGTTTCACATTGTTTCTGTTGATATGTTGCACCTTGTATATATAAAACGTAACTGAGAATTATTGGAAAAAATAAATACTAGTACATGTATACTGCAATATGAGTTATCTTTTCTTCTATTTAGTGTTTTTAAGGGAAGGATTAATAATTAATACATGTCTGTAACTGGAATTTCATTTTTGCCTAAATATATCATTGAAATAATTAATTAATAATTAATTGTTTATGTAAATAATGGCAATTGTAATTAATTATTGTCCTTACACAGGGTAATTAACAATTAATTATAATTATTGAGGTTGAAAATAATGGTAATTATAATTAATTACTTTGCAAGTAATTGACCCCATCCCTGCAGTTGAGCCTGAATTGCTATTTTGGACAAACTACATTTGACCTATAGTTAATACATGTACGCAGTGAATGACCAACATTTATACTTCAAACCGTTGAAAATGAACCCAGCAGATATTTTTATTTCCTCGCTTGCTCACAAAAATTTAGTCAAACCATATATAAAGCAACTGAATTAAGATATTTTTAATTTTTTTTTCTTCGCTCGCTCTTCCCATTTTTTTCCAGAAAAATCCGTAGAACACACTTGTTGTGGCCTTAAGAATTATGAATGTGCGTCATTTATTCACCTATTAAGTAAGCAATGTCATTATTTAAAACACAAAAAACATACTTCCTAATATATGTTCTATATAATAACATACAGAGCTAATCACATGATGTAAGGCCACAACAATTTGATCATTTGTTCTACGGATTTTTCTGAAAAAAAATGGGGCGAGCGAGCGAAGAAAAAAAAGTTTAAAAAATCTTTATTCACTTGCTTTATATAGCGGTTTGACCAAATTTTTATGGGCGAGCGAGGAAATAAAAATATCTTTTTGTAAAAAAACGTCAAAATTAAGGTGCGAGCGAATCCATAGAACATATGATCAATTTGTTGTGGCCTAAAGTAAATAAATGTGTTGTTAACATTTGAAGGACAAGGTAATACAAAATAAACAAAGTATAAAAAAACATTTTTAATTGTTATGACACAACTTCTTAAAATAAATCAAGGATGTAAGTTTTTTTTTTGAATATGTAATGGAAAACAACTATCATGCAGACAACATGCAATGAATAAATGTAAAAGATAAAGGAAGGCAAGAACAGGGACAAATCAAGACAATACAACAAGGCTTCAAGACTTTTTCAATGAGGTCTGACCAAAAAATGTTTTTCTGAGGGAAGGGGCAGACCACAAAAAATATTTTGAATTTCATTTTTTTTTCAAATTTTGAAGTTATACAAAACTTAATAGCTGCTTTACCCCTCTGACTCGTTTCTTGGTCTGCACATGTTTACTGCATGTTTACCACATAACCCACAGTTATGTTATGTACAATCTCAATGAATACAACCATGTGTACTTAATATCCATTCAATTTATTAATAAATGGAATTACTAAACATTTGAAAATTGAATAGAAAAGAAAGATACAAATCAAATATTCATGATAAACTTAAATTGCAACGAGTGTACCGGTAAGACTATTTATAAAATAGACTTGTGTAGGCAGACACCATTTCATGTTCCTATCTTACAATAAAAGTCCAATCGCAAAACATAAATCCCAGTATGTGCCTTAAAACCAGTTCAGAATAAATGCTTTTGTAAAAACTAAATAAATGCATTTTTATATACCTTTAAACAAGACTGTAACTGTGTGAAGGATGGTTGATGTTTCAAAGTAAATTAGTAAATATGTCTGTACATGCAGAAGCCTAAAAGGGCAGTGAGGAAAGTAAAAGGGCAGGGTACAATGCCCTGCTAATCTGCCTTAGGATAATCACTATATTTGATTAGCAAGTCTAATATTAGTTAAGTTTGTTAGAATTCATAACCATAGCCACACCCTATAGGTAACCGTATGAGACTAAAGAATGTGGTATACATACCTTCTCTGATGTAAACATACACAATGGTTTATCTACACAATATAAACCTTTAGTTTTAATCTCAGGAAATTTAGTATATCTTGCTAGATTCATACCATAGAGATTACCCATGGAACCTCCTGAAATTATAATTGTCTTTAATTATTGAGTTCATGATTGGAAATAATAAACTATAATAATAATAATAAATCATTATTAATGACAATAATAAATCAATAATGGTAATTATAAATCGTTAATATCATTATAATGATAATAATAGATCATGAATGGTAAAATAAATCATAAATGATGATAATAAATCATTAAGGGTAAAATAAATCATAAATGATGATAATAATAAATCATTAATGGTAAAATAAATCATAAATGATGATAATAAATCATTAATGGTAAAATAAATCATAAATGATGATAATGATAAATCATAAATGATGATAATAAATCATTAATGGTAAAATAAATCATAAATGATGATAATAAATCATGAATGGTAAAATAAATCATAAATGATGATAATAAATCATGAATGGTAAAATAAATCATAAATGATGATAATAAATCATTAATGGTAAAATAAATCATAAATGATGATAATAAATCATTAATGGTAAAAATAAATCATTCATGACAACTTCAAAGATATTCCTAAGTGTATTTTCATCCCATGTTGTGGCAATGACAGAGTTCATCAGGCTGTGGAATATCAAAGATAACTCATTGAAACTTGTACTTCAAGCATTTAAATGGTCCCTTGGCGTTAGAGAATACTAGAGATCGTGTTAAGGGTGTATCGGGATTTGAAATTGAAAAAAAATCTATGAAGTGGGTGTGGTGACTAAACTATTAAAATATCCATTAATTCTAAAATAATTTTGATATATTTTGTAAGTGATGCATTAAATGTATAGATGTGATAGCAAAAATTAAAAAAACAAAACAAATAAGATATTTAGAAAGAAATGAAAACATTTAACTTCACCTTAGAATAGCCTTCCGAACGTCAATCCATACACATATTTAAAGTTGTTTTTTCATAAATCCAAATGTTGATATAGGTTGTCCATGTAACATGTTACAATGTCTTAGGGTAAATTACACACAAAATATTTCCCAAATGTAAATTTGATAATTCATCTAAACACAAACATTACACGTTGTAAATTACAGTTTACACACAAGTTCCCAGTGCAATTTGCTACTCATATTGTATGTTTTATGTGTGTAATAAGAAGGAAAAATTTATCGGGTTCCTGTGTGAAATTGAAAATAAAATCATGTGTGAAGAGTGTTGTGATCAATTATCAAATTTACATTTTGGAAACACTTTTTGTGTGATTCACCCTAGGACATTGTAAAATGTTATATGGACATTCTATTACATCTTTTTGAATTATGAAAAAATAACTTTAAATATGTGTTTGGACCGACGTTCGTAAGGCCATTTCAAGGTTAGGAAAAATGTTTTCGTTTCTTTCTAAATGTCTTATTTGTTGAGTTCTTTATATTTTCACTGTCTCATCTATACACTTAATGCATCACTTACAAAATAAATTAAAATTATTTCGAATTTATGGATAGTTTGATATAATTAGTTACCCCACCCACTTGATAGATTTTTTTCAATTTCAACAAATGATAGATCCTTAATTGTTGATGTAAGCGGTATAGAATTTTTACCTGGTACAAAGATAGCATCACCTCCATCAAAACCAATCAAACCAAGCATTTTACTATATACTTCTTTCTCCATTAATGTAAATACAGGGGCTACTTCATATGTATACCTAAATAAAACATCAACAATTTTATATTACATGTACATGTATGATATTGCTTTAATAAGTACCGATATGTAACATTTTATGACTTTTCAGTCTTTGAAAGGTATCCAGCTGAGAAGGCAATTGGGATTCAGGAGATGGGTTTAAATCCCTAGATTTTTCATAATTCTTTTAAAAACAACATAGCGTCTAGTACATGTATAAAAATGTACGTTGTCAAGAAAAAGTTATCTTTCTTTGAATAAAAGGCTCAATATTTGATACCCATTTAATTTAGAACACACTAAATTGTGAAAGCATTAATGATTTAATACTACATGTACTAAACCAAAAATAAACTTTAAGTTCAAACACACATTAGATAAGTGATTGCAAAAGAAGGAAGTAAGTTTTATTTTGCAACAAGTGCAAACATATTCTTACCAATGTTTGCTATGATTTGGTAATCACTAAGAAAAATATAGATCTTCATCTTAAAACTTAGTAATTTCAGCATTTTAATCATTATTTATGACCTCTCCACATTTTATGACATGTTACATGATAGAAAATTTCACTCCTTAAATACAGAAAATTCAATTTAAGGCAGATATACAGCACAATAAAATTTTCCACTTAAAGTGGAATATAAATTTAAGGATATACTCGGAATACTTCAAGAAATACTCATAATACACCCCCTGGGCAGCAGATAGCAACCATGTTATAGTTATGAAATCGGTATGCATGTATATACGAGCCACGTCATGGAAAAACCTGCCTTAATGACAAAATTTTCCATTTTTATGTTTTTGCATTTTCATACAGAAAAAAGTCTGTAGTTTTTGAAGTCGAAAACCGTTTTCGGGAATACAGCTTACTTTTGATGCTACAGTAATCTAAATAAAGATCTAAAAATAAACCCATGGTAATCATCAGAATAACGACAATATGAATAAAATGAAGTTACGTCATACTGTTCTTTAAAATAATTATTTTTGTTGTTCCCTAAGCAACCAAAACATTCAATTAATTCTATAAGCATATATACAATTAAATGTTAAAGGTAGAATTCCCATAATAGCTGCTGTCAATCTTCAGGTGATATCAGGTCATGTCCTGAAATTTCGCAAGCAGTTTTCATCAACGTCGTATAAAATCGGATACTCTTTTTATATATTTATTCATTGGGTTTCACTATTTACCCTATCAATATCATTGGCTGTAGTTGGTGCTAAATTGTGGAATGATCTTCCAATTTCTCTCAAAAACATTCAATGTGAAGCCTTATTTAGAGTTCAACTCAAAACACACCTATTCCTCCAGTTTCATAATTGATCTGTTAATTGTGACATTCCCAGTCTTACTGTGTTTAGAAACTGTATTTTTTCACTATGTACATAGTGCTGTGATTTTAATACTATTTGACATTGGAAGGACTTTTGTAAAGTGCAATAGAATATGTCCATATAATTTTTGCGCTATATAAATGCATTATTCAATACAAAATGGTCATTTTTCGGCAGCCAGCACACTTAGCTAACTTAACTTTCCTGGCCCCATGTCAATGATCTGTACTCACATACATGCATTGTGTACACTTCCAGCTACCCTACAGATCTGGGTTGATTATGGACCTTATATACATGGTCCTTGGTTTGATAAATGTAAATCATGTATTTCAGCACTTACTGACTAGAATTCAAGGCCTCAGTTATCCAAGCACCACTTAAAGTGTATTGGTCCATACCTCCAAATAATTGATTAAAAAATCTTGGATTAGCTGAAAATGAAAGGAATTAAGGTAATAAAATCAAGTAACATTTCTTTTAAAATCAGTGCAAAGCAACTTCCACAAAAAATTATTCATCAAAATTTATTGAAAAAGAGACTTTATGCTAATATTACATACAACAAAGCACTAGAAAAGTTTTGAAAGAGTTCACCAAACATTTTCCATGAAATCACTGTTTTATATATACATGCACACACCAATATCCTGTTAGGATCATACTGTACATAAGTGATTCCTGTTATATCTTACTGTCCAGATGAGAACTAAATATTTCTCTGTACCAGGCAATCCTGTGGTCTGGTTTCACAAATTTCTAAAATAAATATTTTAACTTTGCTTAGTCACCCAGAGAGCTTTTCCAGGTCTGCATTAAACATGGAATCTGAAGACTTTCAGCCAACAGTCTGATGATTGTTCTACAAATAACTTAATAACATGGCATAGAATTTCAGCCTCATTGTCGGTACAAAACAAATATCAGCACAGTAGGGTACCGCTTTTATGAAAACCTTTGTTATTGCAAAAACAAGATATTTTTACTATTCTTAAGTCCCAAATGAATACTTTGAGAAGAAAAAAAGTCGTTTATTAAGAGTCTCCCTCAACTATGAATAACAATTTTGATGGTCCTAACAGTGGAATTTTATCATAGTGAGATAATGATGAACTTACTTGTTTTAACACTGTATTTAATAACATCCTTGCAGACTTTTATTAACTGGTCCTCGTCAGATGGCTTTTGGTTAATTTTCAAGTCTTTTAATTTGGCTTTCAGATCTTCTGGTTGAAGAAATTCACAAACACGTCTGCAATCAAACATGAAAAATACATTTAGAATGGGAATACAGCATCTACACTGACAATAACACAATGCCAGCAAGTTTAACCTTTAACCTTTGGTGACCTTGGCCCTAATATGGTTGACCTTGTCCTTCAAACATCATAGGATGGAACTCTTCCACTTCCTGATGTGTATTAACCTGTGAAATGTGGTTTAGATTGAAGTAATTAGTAAAATACTTACTAATTACCAATTAAAAAGTATCAAATATTTATAAAAAGTAGTCATACATATATTTACCACAAGTCTCCATTTTCCATTTGTAACAGAAGAAATAGAACATTTATAATATGCCCACCTGAATCCTTTGTTCTGTAAATTGTTCTTTGTTTATTCAAACAGAATAAATTCCCCATGATGCATAGCATCATGACCTTTGCCATTCATATCACATCATGTGACAGGAAGCTGACATCATTTGAAATCAAGGCTGCAGGGTAGACAATTTCAACATAATGATTAAACAGTTTTTCTTCACTTGGCAAATATAATGCTCAAATAACAAAGACACATTGAAAAGATTGAATACAGATGACATTTGAAAGAATCATTTTTGTATGGTTTGCCAAAAAAAGGTCAAAAGAAAGGTCTTGAACCAAAATCACTAGCACAGGTAGACATCTAAGGAATATTTGTGTAAGTGCTGGTTCTAAATGACCCTTACACATTTGAGGTAGAGCGCCACTAAGTATTTAGTCGAAATTTATTAATCTGCCATTATGGATACATATAACATTGTATGATTGTATTTTTGATAGCACGGCATTATGATAAGAGCTATACATCATGCCCATAATCTGAGCAGGTCCTTTATTTGTAATGTCTTACCAATAAATGGTATTGTACAGGCCCAAGGAGGTAAGCACAGTTCCAAACCATCAAAGACTACACATAAATGTATACATAGTTTATTAAGACACCTTAATATGTGAGGTATGTTGGATGGGTCAAGGCCATGCTGACCCTTTGGTGCCAGGATATTGTTCAATGTATTCATAAGAGCAGTTTAATAAATTCTGTCTATACATAGGCATATAGAGACCAGATATAATATAAATGATTCAATAGGACAGCAGTCATAACCTTAATCCACTAACCTTTACTCTTTAGCCCATAGCTATGTCATATATTGATTCAGGCTAGAGAAAAGTTCATATAGGGCTCGTTGCCTAACGATTTCGCTACATATTGCTTTGAAAAAGCGCTTTCTTGTAGCTCTTCTTCATAGGAAATGGCTTGCTATTTATGTCACTAACCAAGATGGCAGCCTGTGATTATATACACATAGCGCTTATTGCAATTGCATGTTTTCAGGGCGATTTCAAACTAAATGAGTCTTTAAAAAGTATAAAATCATTGCAAAAACATATTTTTTATATGAACAATTACAAATATTTATTAATTTCAATTCATCTATAGCCAGTCAAACATAAAAAACAAATTGTCTGCAAGCAGGAAGTCACATTACTGCAGAGACAGCCATTTTGATTTGTAACAGCGCTCTGAGGTAGCGAAGATTTTTTATGATAGCTTTCGCTATGTAGCGAAATAAAGCAATATCTTGTAGCAAGTCGTTTCCTATGATTTTGCTACATAGCGAAACCTAGTGATATGCTTATGCATTGGGCCCAATGTCAGGCTAGTAATTAGTTTTACTACATAACTTTATAGATCAGGCTAGTGCTCAACAGAAGTGTAAGGCCACAAAAAAATGATCAAATGTTCTGGATTCGCTCGCACCTTAATTTTGACGGTTTTTACACAAAAAATATTTTTATTTCCTCGCTCGCTCATAAAAATTTGGTCAAACCCGCTATATAAAGCAAGTGAATAAAGACTTTTTTGTTTTTTTTCTTCGCTCGCTCGCCCCATTTTTTTTTTCAGAAAAATCCGTAGAACATATGATCAACTTGTTGTGGCCTAAGGCAAAGACTGCAACACTAGTGAAGTTGTGGAAACATACAAAGAATTTCTTGACAATGTGATTAAACTAAAGCAATGATTGTAGTCTTTCACAGACAATATCGAAGATCAATTATATGCTACTTCAACAAATACAGAGTACCGTAGTATTTTGTTGTCTTGTATAGCACCTAGCTTGCTCGATAGTACAAACTGTTGGATATTAGCCAAAACCTACAGAGAGCTTGCTTTAAATAACCATTTAAGCAGTAATGCTATAGAAAACTAGGAATTAAATGGGACAAATGTTCCTTATTAGACAACAGGGGGTTGTAATTAAACTAGGTGAAGGCTGAGGTAACACAGTCTAAGGTGAAAAAATAGTGTAATACATCGATTATAAAATATAAAGCCTATTTAAAATAGAGCATTAAAATTTGAGTGCAATACTGTTATGGAATCTACTGAATAAAAAAAGTAAGACTGTGGCATGTATATTAAGAATGGAAAATTTTGAACAAATAAAAACAGATCAATATTTACAGCTAAAATATTTACTTTGTTACTTATCAAGTTTAAAAATACAGACAGCTCAACTTTTAAAGCAAAATGTCTCACAAAAGCTCTTGAATGATAATGTAATTTATAAATAGGCCTTATGTGATTTTATGGTAGGATAAAGAAATCAAAACAGTCAACCTTCGTAAACAGATATCCTGTAGTGCGTTGTCTTACAGAATCTCTACTATCTCAATGGAGGGTCACGTCAAGATGATTTTAATGTTGACCAATCAATGTGTATAATTCGCCTAAACAAACTACTATGAATAGAATTTTGATTTTGTAATTTTTATTTTTAGACCAAGGTTTGCGAGCTAACTTGACAGCGGTATTATTCTCAGTCTGCAATTGGACGGCTCATTTTAAATTGTGTGACATCGGCAATGTAAACAAGTTACAAAACATAAAGATTTTGTCATGAATATTATAACGCGAAAAGGTCCCCTGAACGTGACCCTTGTAAGAAAACGGCCAGATCTAACTTAGGTAGTAGGCAAGTGGAAATTTTTAGATCGGGTTTAAATCGGATTGCAAAACAGTATGACACAAAATGGAAAAGTGCAAAATGAAACTGAAATGTTGTAAAAAAAACAGACAAATAAATGCAAGTTTTCCATTACATTATCAAAATAATACAGAGAATGTTGCCATTAAGTTGAATTGTAATAATTAACAAGTTCTTATAACAAAATAGCTATATAGTATGTATCATACGAAATGATTTGTGTTAATTCTATGATTTAGATAAGTAGATAACTATAGGGATAAGAAAAATATTTTTGTTAGAATTGCAAAAGAAACTGCAAACAAAATAGCCTAGTAATGCACTTTTTTAATTAGAATTTCTTTTTTCTGGGGAAGAATCCTATATCTTCTCAGTGTATAACAAGAGCAACGCTGCACGGAGCATTATATGCCCGAAAGTGTTTTTTTTTTTTTAGTTAAGTTATGCTCCGAAAACTGTTTTCAGTTTTAAGGTAATAGTGACTTTGACCTTGTGACCCCAAAATCAATAGGGGTCTTCTACCCGATATGGACAACCATCGTATGAAGTTTGAATATTGTGGACCAAATGGAACTTATGTTATGCTCCGGAAACTGTTTTCAGTTTTAAGGTAATAGTGACCTTGACCTTTGAACTTGTGACCCCAAAATCAATAGGGGTCTTCTACCCGATATGGACAATCATCCTATGAAGTTTGAATATTGTGGGCCAAATGGAACTTAAGTTATGCTCCGGAAACCAAATTGCTAACAGACAGACGGACGGACAGGCGGACGCCAGGGGGTATAACATAATATGTCCGAAATTCTTTTGGGCATATAAAAAGTAATAATTGAGCACAATTTTAAAGCATGCTTAAGCTACCAGGAATTCTACCTAAAGTTAAATGAAACCCTGCATGAAATATCTGTTCTAATTTAAGTGTTTTAGATCAACTGAAAAATTATACACACAAAATTGATAAGAAAGTTGATGCCTAAAATTTTGTTTCACAATACAAAAAAATTATCATGACTTTTATACCATACACACAGAGATAGAAATGTTAAAAACAGAATAAAAATGTGTATACAAGTTAACGTAAATAAGACAGAATAAAGAAGGTATGCTAGACAAAGTCTGTTATTCTCTAAGACCCCTATAGCATTATTATACTCACTCTTCCCTATCCATGGCCCCAATCAATCCTTCTTTGATTATGATATCCACAATCTTCCTCAGGAATGGAAGATCAGATTTACCAGGAATAGACTCCATTGATGTACCACTATCTATGTTGTTACCATTGGCAACCTTCTTAGCTGAACTATGGTCAGAGTTACCATTTTGTTCAGTTGGTTTCCTTTTGGTAGTTCCTGCACCGTTCACCCCATTTGAGGATCCATTTTTGATGTGTGTACCATTAGATGTCATAGTACCATTAGATGCCATCTTCAAAGTTGATATGTCTGAAAAGATTATTAGAGGGTGTGTATTTGCTAACTTAAACATTAAATATATCAGAATATTTTCAACTATCAAAAGTCTCTATATCATATAAACTACTTTCTTCATCATGACATCATTCATACACTACTTTCAACATCATGTGAATTGTTTCAAACATAATGCACACGGTTTTCTATATAATGTACACCACTCCCTATATCATGTACACTATTTCTTGTATCATGTACACCATTCCCGACATCATGTACATTCCCTACATCTTGTACATTACTCCCTACAAAATGTTCACCATTCCCTACATCATGTATACCTTTCCCTTCATCATGTACACCATTCCCTACATCATGTACACCATTTCCTACATCATGTACATCATTCCCTACATCATATACATTATTCCCTACATCATGTACACCATTCCCTACATCATGTACACCATTCCCTACATCATATACATTATTCCCTACATCATGTACCATATTCCCTTTATCATGTACACCATTCCCTACATCATGAACAACATTCCCTACATCATGTACAACATTCCCTACATCATGTACAATATTCCCTACATCATATACATTATTCCCTACATCATGTACAATATTCCCTACATCATGTACACCATTCCCTACATCGTGTACACCATTCCCTACATCATGTACAACATTCCCTACATCGTGTACACCATTCCCTACATCATGTACAATATTCCCTTTATCATGTACACCATTCCCTACATCATGAACAACATTCCCTACATCATGTGCAACATTCCCTACATCATGTACACCATTCCCTACATCATATACATTATTCCCTACATCATGTACAATATTCCCTACATCATGTACACCATTCCCTACATCATGTATACCATTCCCTACATCATGTACATCATTCCCTACATCATATACATTATTCCCTACATCATGTACACCATTCCCTACATCATGTACACCATTCCCTACATCATATACATTATTCCCTACATCATGTACCATATTCCCTTTATCATGTACACCATTCCCTACATCATGAACAACATTCCCTACATCATGTACAACATTCCCTACATCATGTACAATATTCCCTACATCATATACATTATTCCCTACATCATGTACAATATTCCCTACATCATGTACACCATTCCCTACATCGTGTACACCATTCCCTACATCATGTACAACATTCCCTACATCGTGTACACCATTCCCTACATCATGTACAATATTCCCTTTATCATGTACACCATTCCCTACATCATGAACAACATTCCCTACATCATGTGCAACATTCCCTACATCATGTACACCATTCCCTACATCATATACATTATTCCCTACATCATGTACAATATTCCCTACATCATGTACACCATTCCCTACATCATGTACACCATTCCCTACATCATGTACACCATTCCCTACATCATGTACACCATTCCCTACATCATGTACACCATTCCCTACATCATGTACACCAGTCCCTACATCATGTACACCATTCCCTACATCATATACATTATTCCCTACATCATGTACAATATTCCCTTTATCATGTACACCATTCCCTACATCATGTACAATATTCCCTTTATCATGTACACCATTCCCTACATCATGTACAATATTCCCTACATCATGTACACCATTCCCTACATCATGTACACCATTCCCTACATCATGTACACCATTCCCTACATCATGTACACCATTCCCTACATCATGTACACCATTCCCTACATCATGTACAACATTCCCTACATCATGTACAACATTCCCTACATCATGTACAACATTCCCTACAACATTCCTAACACTTTGTACAACATTCCCTACATCATGTACACCATTCCTAACACTTTGTACAACATTCCCTACAACATGTACAACATTCCTAACACTTTGTACAACATTCCCTATATCATGTACAACATTCCCTACATAATGTACAACATTCCCTACAACATGTACAACATTCCTAACACTTAGTTCACCATTCCCTACATCAAGAACACCATTTTTGGTATTTTGTGTAGTACAGTACGATCTCCACTGGGAGGATCCAAAGTGTGTTGTAGTTCAGAGGTTGTTGTTCTTCAGAGGTTAAATTTACTGAAAATAACACCTAAGGGAAATATCTAAAGGCTGTTGTGCAGATGATTTGTTCTGTAGAGGGCCTCTTGGCAAAGGTTTTACTGTACTTTAAACACCATGTACATCATTCTACATAAATACACAGTTCATTTATCAATGTCTTGTTCACAATTTTAATATTGTGAACCAGGAGATCATCAATTTATCTAAACAGTAGGCACACTATAGCCCAATGTACATGTATGCAAACACGAAGAACCATACTATCACAAGCAGTCAGTATAAGTTACATACTGTAACAGTAACCTTTAACATAGTTCATCGTGAACTTAATATGTCTATGGTCATGACCCATATACATGTACTGGTCGTCCACGTAAACAATGCGTACATAAATATAGCCAGTTTCATTACACACCAATATTTAGGGTTGATTTTTTTTACAATTTTATAGTTTAGTTATTTTAAACATTTTTATACACATATCATCATAATACACCTGTCCAGTGGGCAAGTCCATTGTTTAAGTACAAAATGATGACCTAGAATACGACCTGTACCAGTTTTTGAACTGCAAGTACAGTTAGAGACTTAAAAACCTGGATAGTTAATGTTTATTAACGCAGATCAAACGGTAAAAACAAGTAGATTATCTACTATTAGTATTATTGAAAAAATATAATCTTCCGTAAGATATTTAATCGTTGCAAAGAAACATGTGATTTTAAATATTTAAAATAACTTAATTGTTTGATTTAAAATGACACATGTTCGTATAAATTTACTATAAATGTCCCATCGGAAACAATCTAGGTACATGACCAGTACGCACATGCAATTTTATCTGGCTTTAATTACATAGTACAAGTTTATTAAATGAACGACGTCAACCATCATCGATTGATACGTGCAATTAAAACGTCATACATTACGTATTACAAAACTAAAACTAAAACAAAAGAATTATACATATCTCAAAACCAGTTTATTTTGCATTCTAAGAAATACGTTCATTGATTTGTATAACTAATCGTCAAATAAGTAAATACCTTATGTTATTCCTAATTCTTTTCTTATGACCTCACCTTACTATCTATAATAATATTATATAACAAAATACACTATCTCAAAATTATTGATAACATCCAAATTAACAAATGAACAGATCTATACTTACAAATTTCGCCGATAACGAATGAATATAAACCTAGCGCGAGCACGAATCAGCTACTAGAATAATATACAGTAACACACGATTGCGTCGCGAAGCAGCACGCTTCGAAGTATGGATAGAATTTTTCCAATATTATGACCTTGACATTAGTGTTAAGACTTGGACCACAACTTCATGTACATTTTACAGAGGTCATTTTGTTTTATATCTAGAAAGACAATCCTTGCAAACAAACGCGCGATATGTGGAGTTTACAGAAATTACAGATTTTTCTAATATTATTTAGCAGAGGCCTAATCGATATGATATATAGCTATTGCATATAGTTATTACGTAAGAGTACTTCGAAAATATCAAATTAATACAAGTATTAAGAGCTAGCTGATTGATCAAAATCTTAGAAATTGTGGCGAAAAATAAATCATAATAACTTCCCTATGTTCAAGTATTTTGTAGCAATGGCAAAAACATTACAAATACTTCAATGCAGCTTACATCTTGACACACTGAGCGTTGGCTAATTTTAGCGCGTTTGCGTGTGTGCAGAAGTTATTAGTTACATTCGTTATTATTGTTGTAGCACGCGTATAATTAAATTGTTTCGTGTGTGATATTATTTCATTGTAAGGCAATTTGCAAATGTTTCAACAAAAAAGTTCCTCGTGGAAAATTTCCCTTTACGCATTAAACGTTGATATCTACTAGTATTTGAACAGTTAATTTCCTTTAATACCGGTTTAACCTCATTTCTGGTATTACAATACGCTTACTAAGGTAACCCGGGCAAGTACATAAAGTCCATCACCAAACCCCAAGAAAACTATCCATTTTTTAAATGCTGGTGTCAAAAATCAAAGTAAATTTTTAAGATTTAAGAGCGACCAGGCAATTTGATTTTCAATTACATATTTTAATTCCTTGCAAATTTTCTTTAACCCTTAACTGGTCAATCCCGCATTTTTACGTGTCTGGACCCCACCCACCCCTCAAAATGGCCGCCACAGCCTTGAAATCGGTGGTTTTTTACTGGATTTAGTGGATTTCACTAAAGGAAAGCTGTTCCCAAAAATGAACTTTTTTCGCGCGCCTACCACATTAAAAGATGTCTCAGGGGTGTTCCGAAGGGGGCATGTGCCCCCTTTGTTGCTGGGGTTTGAAGGAAGCGCAGCGCCCCTCATGGCCAGAACAAAATTGGGGTCATTGAGTGCAGAGAAATGGCGCCAAATACTGATAAGAAAAATGTTTTGAGACTCTGAAAAGACCTGGCACTTTAGACCTCAATTTTGGAAAAAAATACTGTTTAAAAGCAAAGTTGAGCATTTTCCCCCTTTTTGCTCCGCCCCAGCGTTGCCATGGTAACTTGGATCGGGACTCAACTTGGTTTTTCTGAAAGACATTCACCCAGGGAACTTGGCCAAGTTGCATATCTGTATGATAATTAGTAATGAAATAAGAGCATCTTGAAATAGCCTTAGCGCGTAATGGTGAAAAAATGGCTACTTTTCACACATGTCGCAACCAGTCAAGGGTTAAGGCTTCGTTATGGCAGTAACTTATGAACCTAAAAATTTTCCACGATATCGCGGGCTTAGCGCAAAACGATCGTAACTCAAGTTAAAAAAGTAAGTTACGATCGTTTTACGTTTATCGTTGGGGTATACACTATACCTTCTTGTTGCAAATTATGACGTTGATGACGTCGTCGTATAAAATTTGGCTTGCGCCGCATGCGCTTACCTTGTGTTGTATTTTCGTGTATTGTGCACGTAATATACCTCATAGAAATATGATTTTTATAGCCTTTTTTTGCAAAATTAAAGCCCTTTCTTGTGATGTATAGTTTAGGTATCCGCAGTAAAATTTGTTGCCGCTGCAATAGCAATCCGGTTATTTCTGGATCATCCCTCGTACAGTCTTCATTAGATATATTGACGTTACTTACATAGTTACAACATGTATAAAGTCTTCATTAGATACATTGACGTTACCGGTACTAACACAGTTACAACGTGTATAAAGTCTTTATTAGATATATTTACGTTACCGGTACTAATACAGTTACAACGTGTATACAGTCTTCATTAGATACATTGACGTTACTTACATAGTTACAACATGTATATAAAGTCTTCATTAGATACATTGACGTTACCGGTACTAACACAGTTACAACGTGCATACAGTCTTCATTAGATATATTGACGTTACTTACATAGTAACAACGTGTATACAGTCCTATAGATACATTGACGTTACTTACATAGTAACAACGTGTATACAGTCTTCATTAGATATATTGACGTTACTTACATAGTAACAACGTGTATACAATCTTCATTAGATATATTGACGTTACTTACATAGTTACAACGTGTATAAAGTCTTCATTAGATACATTGACGTTACTTACATAGTTACAACGTGTATACAGTCCTATAGATATATTGACGTTACTTACATAGTTACAACGTGCATACAGTCTTTATTAGATATATTGACGTTACTTACATAGTAACAACGTGTATACAGTCCTATAGATACATTGACGTTACTTACATAGTAACAACGTGTATACAGTCTTCATTAGATATATTGACGTTACTTACATAGTAACAACGTGTATACAGTCTTCATTAGATATATTGACGTTACTTACATAGTTACAACGTGTATACAGTCTTCATTAGATATATTGACGTTACTTACATAGTTACAACGTGTATAAAGTCTTCATTAGATATATTGACGTTACTTACATAGTTACAACGTGTATACAGTCTTCATTAGCTACATTGACGTTACTTACATAGTTACAACGTGTATACAGCCTTCATTAGATATATTGACGTTACTTACGTAGTTACAACGTGTATTCAGTCTTCATTAGATATATTGACGTTACTTACATAGTTACAACGTGTATAAAGTCTTCATTAGATATATTGACGTTACTTACATAGTTACAACGTGTATACAGTCTTCATTAGCTACATTGACGTTACTTACATAGTTTCAACGTGTATACAGCCTTCATTAGCTACATTGACGTTACTTACATAGTAACAACGTGTATACCGTCTTCATTAGATACATTGACGTTACTTACATAGTAACAACGTGTATAAAGTCTTCCTTAGATATATATTGACGTTACTTACATAGTTACAACGTGTATACAGTCTTATCAAATATATTTTGACGTTACTTACATAGTCATAACGTGCATACAGTCTTTGCTAGATATATTGACGTTACGTACATAGTTACAACGTGTATACAGTCTTCATTATATATATTGGCATTACTTACATAGTTGACCTTACGCCAGAATTTAATTGACAGCTCCAATTAGCCAATCAGCGTCCGGCATTTGATACCAGAATGCTTACCTAAGATAAGCGGCTTATCGGCCGCCATTTTGTCCGACATCTGGTCTTGACGGACATCGAATTTCTTATGTGTTAGGATGGACCCTATGTACAGTGATATAGGGTTCTCAGTGGAAGTTACAAAATAAACTCAATAAAACAAATTAGAATGTCAGAAGTGTCAAAATATGTACACATGGGGTCTGTAAATACTGTGATAAAAGTATAAACTACATAATAATCTGACGACAATAAATACAAGTATGTAATAAATCAGGTTGAAAATTACATTATTCATGCATGTTTACCCCCAAAATGTACCACAAAAATCTATGGACCCACCCCTTAACGTTTTATTGCTCAGCATATTTTATCACCTATTCACCATTTTAAGGATTACATGAATATAAAGTTGTTTTCGTGTATATCCAACAGTTTTCTGATTTATAAAGGATTTCTACAAACGTTCAATGTGAGATGCATTCTTTGATAATTTTTGCGCATATGTTTTTGTTGGAGCAAATGAACCTACCTTTATTTTCAATATATATTAATGGATATTATAAAAAAGGGAATCATTTGAAAGTTATGACAATGCCATTTTCAGACAAACTAATCTTTAGGAAATATGATATCTCGTAAATGATATGCATGTATTTGAACACAACTCCGTCTAGATAGCCCCTAACACCCACCCCTTAACTTTTTTATTTCTCGACATATTTTAATTAACTCTACATCATTTGATAGCTAACGTAATGTTATATATTTTGCATGTTTTACTGTTTAAAATCCGTACATCCAGCGTTCAAATTTAAGTACATTCTTTCAACTTGCTCATTCTTTGTGCGTATATTTTTTTGTTGGAGCAAATGGACTCACATTTAATTTGAATATTTATGAATGGAAAATATTAAGTTTATCGAAATCGGATGACAAGTAAGTAAATAGCATGCATTTGAACCTGTTACTTTCAAAACATAGATAATGGTTAGGGACATAGATTAATCCCTGATAATGTCGGACAATGTACCACGTGTATCGGTGGGCGGAGCATAGGTATTCTGGCGTAAGGTCAGTTACAACGTGTATACAGTCTTCATTAGATATATTGGCATTACTTACATAGTTACAACGTGTATACAGTCTTTAATACAGTCTTCATTAGATATATTGACGTTACTTACATAGTTACAACGTGCATACAGTCCAATAGATACATTGACGTTACTTACATAGTTACAACGTGTATTCAGTCTTCAATAGATCAATTGACGTTACTTACATAGTTTCAACGTGTATACAGTCTTCATTAGATACATTGACATTACTTACATAGTAACAACGTGTATACAGTCCAATAGATACATTGACGTTACTTACATAGTTACAACGTGTATTCAGTCTTCAATAGATCAATTGACGTTACTTACATAGTTTCAACGTGTATACAGTCTTCATTAGATACATTGACGTTACTTACATAGTTACAACGTGTATAAAATATTCATTAGATATATTGACGTAACTTACATAGTTACAACGTGTATACAGTCTTCGATATATATTGACGTTACTTACATAGTTACAACGTGTATACAGTCTTCATTAGATACATTGACATTACTTACATAGTTACAACGTGTATACAGTCTTCATTAGATACATTGACGTTACTTACATAGTTACAACGTGTATACAGTCTTCATTAGATACATTGACGTTACTTACATAGCTACAACGTGTATAAAATCTTCATTAGATATATTGACGTAACTTACATAGTTACAACGTGTATAAAGTCTTTATAGATACATTGACGCTACTTACATAGTTACAACGTGTATAGAGTCTTCATTAGATACATTGACGTTATTTACATAGTTACAACGTGTATACAGTCTTCGTTAGATACATTGACGTTACTTACATAGTAACAACGTGTATAAAGTCTTCCTTAGATATATTGACGTTATTTACATAGTTACAACGTGTATACAGTCTTCATTAGATACATTGACGTTACTTACATAGTTACAACGTGTATACAGTCTTTGCTAAATATATTGACGTTACTAACATAGTTACAACGTGTATAAATTCTTCATTAGATATATTGACGCTACTTACATAGTAACAACGTGTATACAGTCTTCATTAGAAACATTGACGTAACTTACATAGTTACAACATGTATACAGTCTTCATTAGGTACATTGACGTTACTTACATAGTTACAACATGTATACAGTCTTCATTAGATATCTTGACGTTACTAACATAGTTACAACGTGTATAAATTCTTCATTAGATATATTGACGCTACTTACATAGTAACAACGTGTATACAGTCTTTGCTAAAGATATATTGACGTTTCTAACATAGTTACAACGTGTATTCAGTCTTCATTAGATATATTGACGTTACTTACATAGTTACAACGTGTATTCAGTCTTCATTAGATATATTGACGTTACTTACATAGTTTCAATTTGTATACAGTCTTCATAGATATATTGACGTTACTTACATAGTAACAATGTGTATACAGTCTTCATAGATATATTGACGTTACTTACATAGTTTCAATTTGTATACAGTCTTCATTAGATATATTGACGTTACTTACATAGTTTCAATTTGTATACAGTCTTCATAGATATATTGACGCTACTTACATAGTTACAACGTGCATACAGTCTTTATTAGATATATTGACGTTACTTACATAGTAACAATGTGTATACAGTCTTTATTAGATATATAGACGCTACTTACATAGTTACAATGTGTATACAGTCTTTGCTAAATATATTGACGTTACTAACATAGTTACAATGTGTATACAGTCTTTATTAGATATATAGACGCTACTTACATAGTTACAATGTGTATTCAGTCTTCATTAGATACATTGACGTTACTTACATAGTTACAACGTGTATACAGTCTTCATTAGATACATTGACGCTACTTACATAGTTACAACGTGTATACAGTCTTCATTAGATATATTGACGCTACTTACATAGTTACAACGTGTATAAAGTCTTCATTAGATATATTGACGTTACTTACATAGTTACAACGTGTATACAGTCTTCATTAGATATATTGACGTTACTTACATATTTACAACGTGTATACAGTCTTCATTAGCTACATTGACGTTACTTACATAGTTACAACGTGTATAAAGTCTTCATTAGATATATTGACGTTACTTTCATAGTTACAACGTGTATACAGTCTTCATTAGGTACATTGACATTACTTACATAGTTACAATGTGTATACAGTCTTTGCTAAATATATTGGCGTTACTTACATAGTAACAACGTGTATAAAGTCTTCATTAGATATATTGACGTTACTTACATAGTAACAACGTGTATAAAGTCTTCATTAGATATATTGACGTTACTTACATAGTAACAACGTGTATAGTCTTTATTAGATATATTGACGTTACTTACATAGTAACAACGTGTATACAGTCTTTATTAGATATATTGACGTTACTTACATAGTAACAACGTGTATACAGTCTTCATTAGATATATTGACGTTACTTACATAGTTACAACCTGTATACAGTCTTCATTAGATATATTGACGTTACTTACATATTAACAACGTGTATACAGTCTTTATTAGATATATTGAAGTTACTTACATAGTTACAACGTGTATACAGCCTTCATTAGATATATTGACGTTACTTACGTAGTTACAACGTGTATTTAGTCTTCATTAGATATATTGACGTTACTTACATAGTTACAACTTGTCATAATTGAATCATATTGGAAAGAATCGTGGGGGTCTACCCTGGTGGCTAGGGTTTTAACTACCTATGCGAGGCAAAGCACAAGCGAAGCACGTAACAGTTATACAAATAGTTTTTGTAGTATACACACAGATCTTTGTCAAAACATATTTTTATGTTATATATTTAACTAAATATTGTGAGCAATATTAAAGAACTATGTTATTTCAAATTTATGGACAAAACGAAATATAACTCATCGCCTAAACCATTGTTGATTTGTTCAAGGTAGTTCAAAAATGGCGTCTAAATATGTCCTAGGTTTTTTGTGGCAAACGGCCAAGGAGTTCCAAATGAGTCTTCATTAGATATATTGACGTTACTTACATAGTTACAGCGTGAATACTGTCAGCATTAAATATATTGATGTTACTTACATAGTTACAGCGTGAATACTGTCAGCATTAAATATATTGATGTTATTTACATAGTTACAGCGTGAATACTGTCAGCATTAAATATATTGATGTTACTTACATAGTTACAGCGTGAATACTGTCAGCATTAAATATATTGATGTTATTTACATAGTTACAACGTGAATACTGTCAGCATTAAATATATTGATGTTATTTACATAGTTACAGCGTGAATACTGTCAGCATTTAATATATTGATGTTATTTACATAGTTACAGCGTGAATACTGTCAGCATTTAATATATTGATGTTATTTACATAGTTACAGCGTGAATACTGTCAGCATTAAATATATTGATGTTATTTACATAGTTACAGCGTGAATACTGTCAGCATTAAATATATTGATGTTATTTACATAGTTACAGCGTGAATACTGTCAGCATTAAATATATTGATGTTATTTACATAGTTACAGCGTGAATACTGTCAGCATTAAATATATTGATGTTACTTACATAGTTACAGCGTGAATACTGTCAGCATTAAATATATTGATGTTATTTACATAGTTACAACGTGAATACTGTCAGCATTAAATATATTGATGTTATTTACATAGTTACAGCGTGAATACTGTCAGCATTTAATATATTGATGTTATTTACATAGTTACAGCGTGAATACTGTCAGCATTAAATATATTGATGTTATTTACATAGTTACAGCGTGAATACTGTCAGCATTAAATATATTGATGTTACTTACATAGTAGCTATATGTACATAGTCTTCATAGGAATATTGACATTACTTACAGAATAAGTGAAATTCTGACTGAAGGGTATAAAAGCTAGCAGTGACAATTATTTGTCGCTGTTTCTCACAGATGTAAAAGGTAGCTTTCACCTATTGTTTTAAGAGTTCAGTCACTTTATCTCTCCTTGCATAAAATCTTAAAACTGTTAGGCATTCTTAGTCTAAACAAGAAATATCTTTAAAAAAGATATTCGGCACTCTGCTGGCTTTTTTCAACGGTTTGAAGTATAAATGTTGGTCATGCACGGTGTACATGTATTAACTATAGGTCAAATGTAGTTTGTTTGAAATTGCAATTCAGACTGAACTGACAATTTTTGTCCGAATATATTGCCACTTGGCCGATTTGTCAATTTGGAAAATCTGTCTGATTCTAAAATTAAAAACATCTTTAATAACAATGCCATGGATTTTCGATTAAAAATCACTCATTTCCAGAATGACCAAACGATTTATGTTACTTTTCTGGCGAACATAAAACAATTTGATAGAAATGCTCAATGGTGGCCTACATATGACAAAATGAAAACCTATTCCGAGCGTGCCCCGAGTCATATTTGCAGTTTAGTTATACCGCAAGGGGCGTACCACGACGAATGTGTGATCAATTAGCATAGTGAGTCACTCATTATACACAGAGTAAATAGTCAGCAGCTACTGTGCGTGCTACGCACCAGTTTATCACAAATAGCCAATGGTGTCATGTATTTTATCCATTTCTTTATACTGTAAAGGATTTTCATTGGACAAACAGCTATGGCAGAGCAAATTGCATTGGTTGAAATATAGGTTAAAAGTTGGCTTAGACAGCTGCGCCAAAAAAGAACAAGTTTTTTTTCTATTTTTTCTATTTGAGCAATCATTTTAAAGCTTTAACCAATTTATACATCAATTATCATAAAATAAATATCTGAATAAACATGTACAAATAAATCTAAACATTACAGAATAACATACACATGATCAATTCAATATTACAATAGCAACAGCATGTTAGTAGAGGCAAAGAAATCAAAATATCAAGATAGCATTGTACTAGTAAACAGAGTTGATTCAAATAGGAATCATCGCAAATGTCAAAGAATATAGGAAGCCCTTCATACATGATTTCTTATCAATACAAAATTAAGTGTACATAATAATATACAATAATCAATAGGTATATCATCTATATACACACATACCCTTAAACATACATATACCAAAAATGTAAAAATGAATATACAATATGTACCAAAGAATGTAAAAAATAAGTAATCTTCTTATGACCAGTAAGTATGTAGCTTGTACCGGACTTCAACCTGGTATATGTCAAATGAAATAAATTTTAATGTCTTGAAGTAAATGAATAGTATAAAGATGAAAGTAAAAGAGCATGTAGCACTGAATATTTTCAATGTATTAAAACAAAATCTCAAAAAATATTATAAGCAAAGATAACTAAAAAAACTGTTACACCTTCACTTTGTAGCTAAAGGGAATTTACTCCCTAAGTATGGTTCAATAAACAGGCACTTTTGTTAATGAATTAAAGGAACTATTCTAAGTTGTAATAACCCAAATTTATATCTGGACATGATTATTTCAAGATAAAACTAGAACTGCCACCAGTGGCGAAAATACCCCCGCAACAGCAACATTTCAAGATAAAAGCAAGTCAACATTGTGGAAGTCCAAAAGGGTAAATGTTGTAAGAAGCATAAAAACCATTAAAAGAATAGGATGCAAATATCAAATTGGAAATAAACAGCAAATTACGGTGTAAATCACTATAGATTTTTGAAAAAGCAAAATGAACAGAGTTGTCATATTTCAAATGATTTTTTACATGAAAATGAACACCATTTGGTCATTATGAATGTAAAGTGGAACAACATACAAAGAGTGATCACATTAAAACTCATCATGAGTATGTTGTAACCAGACGAGCAAAATGTAGAATGTGTTTGTAATTTTTTGATAAATAAGTAAAAAATAAGGCAATTGTAAAAATGGTAGTCAGCAATGTACACAATATAAATCAAACAATAAGTATTTACAATATCTTGTATCAAGAATTTCACAAATACCTCATATGAAAGCTTAAATTACCGATCATTATTTTCACAGTAGTAAAGTTAAAATAATATCTAAAATCTCATGTAGCTATAACGAAATAAGATGTTTTCTTCTCAACATAACAGAAAAAATCAAGATGGCTATTAGTTGGTCCATTGAAATACATAAAAAATAATACATACAAAGATTTCATCAACAAGAATTTGTCAGCACAATTTTATCAAACTGAGGTGAGAAAAAAAGATGTTTGCTGTACAAGATATTAGAAAATTCAACATGGCTGCCAGTCAGCCATTTTGAATTCCACTTAAGAAAATGCCAAGCACATCAACTTAAACAATTGCTAACTTTCTCAAAGTCTGTAAAAAAATTATCAAATCATTTGCTTTTTAAAAAGAAAAACTCAGAATGGCTGCCAATCAGGCATAATGAATTTGATAAAATATCAATACATCAAAAAAAAGATCAAAAATAAGAATTTGATAAAAATAGCAGTACATAATGGACTTCAGCAATTCAAAATGGCAAACAATGTGGAATAATGCTATATTCAATAAGTTACATGACATAAAGCCATAAACCTTTGATTCATCTTCGTTTATAATATTTGCTAATCAATGAGATAAATAGTTACTAGGAGATGTAGAATTGGTCATACTATATTAACACATTCATACCTTCTCAAAAGAAAGAAAGCACCTTGACTGCCAGGATCTTAAATACATCCGTGACAAACATTTTAAAGTTAACTCACTTAAAGAACTTATTGAGTCTGTACCATCATATGCGATACTTAACTTTTTGAAGGAAATAAATGTATATAATAAGATATAGAGCTTTACATCATTAATATCGTTTTAATAAATAGTGTCATTGATTGCTTTCGGCGCGATATGACCTTTTTGTGTTGGTGCGCCGTAAAATCAAAACAAAACCAAACCTGAAGGAAATAAATGTTTATCATAAAATATAGGACGTAAAATCTTCATTATCTATTGAAGTAATAGTATCATCAATTGTTATCGGCGTAAAATGACCTTTTTGCATTAATAAGCCGTAAAATCCAATTAATCAATCAATAAATCAATCAGACTTCAGCAAGAAGAAATTGGCAATGAAATAAGCTTACTATACAGTTATTTAAACTAAGTCAAAATGGCTGCCAGTCTGCCAAAATGAATTTGTATCCAGAGTAAATCCATGTACGAGTCAACTACATCAATAAAGACTTTGGAGCGAAATTTGGCTAAAATTGAGTAAAAAAAACCCACATACATGTACTATACAGTAATTTAAATAAAAATTCAAAATGGCTGCCAGTCAGCCATATTGAATATAAATTGATGAAGAATAGTCATACTGATCAACTGTATCAGTGAGACCTTAAATGCAATTTCTTTTCAAAATATGTATGGTAATAAGTCAATATAAGACTGTATTAATTCTGAAAAAAGGATGACAGCCAGTCCGCCATTTTGAATTGGAATTGAGTTAAAGTGTATGTACACATCAACTGTGAACGCCTGTGCAAAATTCTATCTAAATTAGTTAAGAAACATCTGTTGAGAAAAAAGCATACAGTAATTAAACTAAAAAAAAATTCAAGATGGCCGCAAGTCGGCCATTTTGAATTGGAATTGATATAACATGCATATAAAAATCAACTGTAAACGCCTGTGCAAATTCTATAAAATAAGATAAGAAAAAAATCTATTGAGAAAAAAAGCAAACTATACATCTATCTAATTAGATTTAAAATATATAACACAATTAATTATTTTAAACAAGTGAGGTATGTTTCTATAGTTACATGAGTTTTGTATACACCATTAAATCATGGTATATAACAGCTTCTATTCTAATACATTAAGAAATAAACATACTACAAATGTATTAATTTTTTGGGACAGACCACATATCCAACCAACCAACCAACCAACAAACCAACCAACCAACCAACCAACCAACCAACCAACCAACCAACCAACCAACCACCAGGGTGATTCCAGTATACCCCCGAAAACTTCGTTTGCGGGGGTATAATTAAAGAAGATTATAGGAGCAGGTGTGCTTACAATTATAAACTTCCTTAAAGAAGAGACGGCAAGAAATATTGGTTTTAAACTAGAAATTAAGTTAAATTGAAATTTCCTTCTTTTCATGACTTCAGTAGCTTTTACATAGTAAAAATTACTCTCAAGGACCAAAAATCCTGAACTTCAGGGCCAGTCATGATTCCCTCCCCCATGTCTTTTAATAAAAATTTGCATAATAATGATCAACGGATTTGAACTTACACACCATTTTTATGAAACAAAAGCAAACATATTAAAGCATAATATAAAATACAGTATCAACAAATTTAACAATTTACAATAAAGAAAAAAATTTAAGTCTGGATTTCTAGATTAAAACAAAACATAAAATCTATGAACATGTATATTTTCAAAACTTCATAATGGCACATTCTAAACACATAACAAACTAATTGCTTAATTACATGATTCTCACAAATTTATACAATAACATGTATAAATAATTTTTATAAGATTCTATAACACACCATGATCAAAGCATAATTATCACATTAAATACACTATAGCATGAATTAATAGTCTAATTGTAGGTGTAGATACAATGATGAACTTCCTTAAAGACGAGACAGCAAAAAAAAAAATGTTTTAAAATGTTTTATTAGAAATTAGTAAAAGTCACATTTTGAAATACCCATGAGAGACTTTTGATCAATGAAGCCTAATGCTATCACAAAATTATAGAAATATAGAATATCATCATTAAGATGAAAGTACTGACTAGTATGTAAATACATGTTGATAGGTTAATGCAAAACTAGTATGCAACTTCTTTATTTACCACCAGCCTGAAGGCCGGTGGTATATTGGTGTCGTCAGAATCTGATGACCATGGTAGGAGCAGTTCATGATTTCTTTTAATTGTGTCCTCCTTTTTTATTTACAAATGTTGACAGTGAGAAATTGTATAAATTTTAGTTTCATAGTAATGCAATAAAATTTCGTGCTTTTTGGGGGGGCATTTTAAAGAGCATTTTATCCTTAATTTATATTTTTAAGACATTGTAAAATATCTGCTCCCTAAATTGAGGTTCAGGCTAAAAACACGTACCGTACATATTTAATGCACGTCTCCGTGAACAGATTTGCAACAGACTCGCGGTAAATAAGCAAGTGCGAAAGCTGAGAATTTTAAATCGGGTTAATCGTATACAAAGCGCTAAATGCATGATGTAAAAGTTAATTACATTTGTATTTGTACTTGTCTGTAGTTAGTTACTGACATGTGGATACTGTCTCCGTATGCTGAAATCTTCGGCTGTAACTGTGTAATTACCGTCTCACTCATGGAGGCCACCATTAAGTAAAAATAAGTTTGACAATACGGCTGGAAGTATTTTTTGCCGCATATATCTTTGTCTTTCGTTTTAACGTATGTACACATAATGGTACCACTATCCGGCGGTATTTAATGCTTTGCATTAATCTTTTCTTGTATGAATTTTGACTAGTCTTGCACCAAACCATTGATAAACATATAGAATATATAACACATACAAGTAATTAAAAAAATACTGCCACAAGGAAAAGTTGTTTTGGTCAACATAAGCAAATATTTTATCTTCAATTCTCATTTATTGAGTCATTATGTATCATAAATATAGTTTGTTCTTGAGAAAATTAAGATAAGCTGACTTATTGTCCCATTCAAAAAGCTGTGATGCAGTATTACTGTGAATAGTAACAAGATAATGCAGACAATACTTTCAACATTATGGTACATGATTAAAAGATAACAACAGTAAGAAATATATAATCAAAGAAAACATAATAATTACCCTATGTGTACTAAGTTTGATTAGCTTTAATCCCCAAAACTATGACCCACAAAATTGTTTAATAAATTTCATAAACAAGCCTTTACAGTAGTGCTTACATAAACAATGCATACAAGAGTTGTTGCCCGATTATCATACAAAATATGATTCGACTAATTAACAATTTGCCCTGCAAATTATCACAAATAACATAAACAATAACTATTTCAACAATATATAACCATTAATGAAATTTATAACAAAATATTATCACAATTCAAAAGTCTTTTCAACTTTATCAGCTACCATATCAGCTATGGCGAGTGAAGATGTTGCCGCGGGTGATGGAGAGTTCCTGATATGTAGAATTCTATGACCTATTTCACCATCACCAGCATCAAATACAAAATCATCAACTAAAGCACCATCTCTGTCCAAGGCTTGAGCTCGTACACCAGCTGGTCCTCTGTAAAAAATACAAAAACATTTTGGTCCTAATGAATAATACAGTAAAGTTCTGCTATACACATCACCTTGGCTATTACAAAACTATGCCATTTTTGATGAGTTTTAAGTCTGAAGTGCTTAATTTGAGAAGAAAAATGTCCCTATATTTGGACCATTCCACTATAAACACCATCAATACTGATGGTTCTAAAAGTGGAAACTTTACTTTATCACAAAAAATAGGACACTAACCTAAGAAAAAGGTGATAAACACTCCCATGATATTTTAGGTATATTTACTTATTTTAGTTGAATTGTGACACAAAGTCAAACAACTAAGGTTAATTACTCATGATCATGCTTCCTAATCCTCCAAAACAAAACTAATGGCATGAAGTTTTTTACCAAAGGAAACAAGGAGGTGGTTTGGTTTCTGCATGTGATTAGAACCAACATTCAGTTGTCCTACTCATGATAACTAGATATGCTTAGATCTCTGGGTCCTGGGGGCCGTATTATCAAGCGTTTTACGACCGATTTTAGTCTTAAATTCTTCTATATTGTACAGTTAAATTATCGTAAGATTTTTGATAATATGCTGCCCTGGAGTATAACCTAGTCATAGGCACACATCCTTGCTAGTGACAGAAAACTGCCTTCTTTAATACAGAGGAAGATGACAGAATGGCCCAAAATTATTTAAAAAGCAAAAAGTTATGTATTGAACCCACACCCTGGATTCATAATCAAATGCAATACATGTTGAGCTAATCAGCTAGGTTTGATTAATAATAACTTGTTCCATAATTTCAGATTGTATGTATATAAATAAACACACATTTACCTGACAACATCTTTGGTTTCAAGCGTTGGTATAAATCTTTGTAATTGTTTAACTTGTGCAGATATAAAGAATGCTCTATACATTTCACTTAAACCAAAGGCAAAATGTTTAAATGCTAACTTTCTTGTACCCCTGAAATAAGTAAACTGTATATCATTCAAGGATACCACATTTATCTCCCATGTCAAAATATCTTACTTTTTTCTTTATTTTTCAGGTTAGCAAGTTAGCCACACATTGTATAGGTCCTAATACAGTGACCAGTCAACCTACTTATTGTAATTGGAAAGATTAAATCTCTGGATATAGCTGCTAAGCACATACTTCAATCAGTGACAACTGCACTACTTGATTTAGAATAAGTGGTTGAAGGAAGAATGGAGGTAAAAATTTATTTCATATTAAAGCAAGGTCCACAAAAGTATTCCCAATTCATAAATCACATTTACATCCCCTCGATAAGTAAACTTGTGCGCTACTGACCGAGCTAGCTAAACAGCGCTCTTACATTTTTAAATTGTTAATAGGTAACTCTCAAATTTGATGCATATTTGTATTGAACTTTAACTTGTATTTTACCATGTGATATGATTATTATGATCTCAACATACTATTTGAAAATTATTGAGTAATCTTAGAATGCAATATTGTTTACTACCAATGTTGTAAGTCAATAGCGTACAGGTTAGTTTTTAATATCATAATGTTTAAATGATACAGAAAATTAACCTAAATTTCTTAGTACTTGGGGCCAGTGATGAAATCATGGGTGATTATATATAGGTTGGACTTACCTGTTTTGAAATCAAACAATAATTAGTAGAAAGACTAAGTATCTTTCACACATATATACATTGTATCAATGAAAAAAACATTATTCACTCATTGAAAGCCTTAAAATTTAAATCAGTTCAAAAAAATACAAAATTATCCAATCACTTTTTAGTTTCAAATAAATTGCCTGACAGAATTAGAAGTTAAGAGTACAATTAACAAAATATAAATGTAAGTAATTTACCTGAATTTTAATGCATCAATAGTATCAGTTAAACTAAAATCTAATAGATTATAACCTTCTCTTTTAAATGCTAAAACAGCTGTAGGACCTAGCCATACACTACCATCCATACGAGGAGTAAAATGTACACCAAGAAATGGCAAGGCTGGATTTGGAACCTTAAATAAAATAAAAATGCAGTCAATATTTATACATAGTGAATTTTGTAAGCTAATTATATGGATATTATTTTTGGCAACCAATAAGATATACATACATGTAGAAGTGTTTAGTAACAGTTTGAGTTTAAAATATCACAATATTGTCAAGGAAAGACCAAATTTGTTTGGCTTGATTGCGGAAGAAAGTTCTTACAACTTTGACATATAGCTCCCAGTCTCCCAGTACTGATCTAGTATAAAGATTTTTGCACAAGGTATCAATGTGAGATCCATTTTGGATGTGATTTGAATAAATGTGGAGCTGGCTATCCAATAATTATCAGTTCAATGTTGTAACCACTTGGCAATGCCCTCTCCAGGGTCAACTGGCATCACTTATGAAGAAAAGAGCAGGGAAAAGAAAAAAGGACAGGGTGCAGTGCACTGTCTATCTGCTACAGAACAAAAATAATAATCATAGTGATAATCATAATAATATTATAATAATAAAAACAAATTTACTTTATGAGGAATAGCATAATACTTACAGGATATATATTACCATTCACCATATCATTTTTCTCTGGTTTTAACATAAGATAATCTCCACGGAATGGAACAATTCTAGGTTCTCTATTGCAACCAGATAGTTCAGCGATACGATCAGATTGTAGACCACAACATGTAACTACATATCTACAATGTAACTTTGGACTCTGTAATAAAACAAATATGACTAACAATACAGGTTTTTGAAATAATGAGTTCTGTGCCTACCTTTAGAGATTATCTATGAGGGTCCAAACAAAATAACATTCTTTTAATACTCTTTTATTACTATAAAATAGTTGTCTGCACAGATTATTGTTGTTTAAACGGAAACAAAAAATACACAAGAAATTGTAATTTAATAGTAAGATGATAAATTTGCACAGTCACAATGTATTTGATTATCCTAATATGAGGTCTGTCTAAATATTTCCTGATTCACTATCAGCAGAACTAAAAATGGCCAGGTTATAGCATGTCTACGTGGAGACCATGTTGCCTAGAGCTCATTATATCCATAAGTCTATACAATAATTTACTGTCCAGGAAATCTTCTATTCATGGTATGATAAAAGGAAATAACATAGATTCTACAACAAATTAAGTCTAGTGTAAACCAAACAAACATGCAACTGACAGAGTATAAAGTTAATTTTGTAGCAGAACTAACCAATCAACAGAGAACAAAATCATTATTTACATCACTTCAATAAGATAAACAGTTTACAATCAACAATAAGCCTTGGTTGCCATGACATTTCTACAGACAATTCCATTAAGATTCCAGACATGGTATTATGAAATGTTTACAGGAAGTATTGGCCTGTCTATATATATTTACTTACATACATACTATTCAAGAGTATTGCACACAATCTAACAAGATTGTTATCCACATACTGTACTGAGGAAATCATCACAAATTTACACAAGATATAAGGAAGGGCATTGTAAAATAGGCAATCACAGTCTTGGACAATAGGTCATGTCATATATTCTTAGTCGGCAAGTTTTGCAATTTTCAATACTAACAAATGTCTCCAACACTTAAGCAAACTGATGGTTCCAAAACACAATTTAATGATAACAGAATGTCTAGGGACCTGATTCAAGCAACATTGTACTTAACAAAAGCGATCTCATACTGATATGTGTTTTAAGAGTTCAACTACCTTATAATGACCCAACTAAATATAGGTTCTAAATTCTATAACACTGCTTTACAAGTAAGTTCATCTGTTGGGGAGTTGCTACCAAGCTTGTAATATTTTTTAACAAATAAATATTGTTTGTTTGTTTGTTGGGTTAACGCCGTAGCAACACATTGTATAGGTCATATAACGGCGGTCAGTCAAACCTACTCACTCCTCCTGGAAAGGCTGTTAACCAACTACTAAGTTACTAAGTACATACTTTCGTCAGTGACTGACAACTGCCCTTCATAATTAAAAATCATTGGTAGGAGGGAAAATGGCCGTAGAAATAATTTCATGACCAAGCTCCACGAAAGTATGCCCTGTCTGGGAATCCAACCCACCACTCCTCAATCAGTAGACTTGCGTGCTACCAACTGAGCTAGCTGGGCGGCTTTTAAATAAATATTTACAATGTATAAGCATAAACAGTACCTCAATACAAGACCTTAAGTCACATCAAATGTACACTTACTATATTGTACCTAAAAATTTCAAATTCAAATGACAGTGTTATATCAGAGTAATCACATAATTCAGCAAATCTGATCACAAATTAACAAAGGTTGCTTAGCCAAAAAATGGAAATTTACAAAAATAGAGATGTAAAAATAAAACATTTGATGCACTTACCGAATCAGTTTTCGCAGTAACTGTAATAGGATATTTGTTACCATCTAATGATTCTGATGTCCCCTCATTTGTTACAGACATATCAGTGACATTATAATTACAGTATATTTTACCACCTCTCTTTTCAAAGAATTCACCATAAGATTGTGTAACTACACCATAATCTATGATACCAGTATGTGGAGAATGTACAGCTTTCAAACCCTAAGTTATATAAAGTACAATACTATGTATTCAAATTCAGAAAAGTAAAAATCCACCATAAAGGCCACCATGATTATTACAAAATCACGCCATCTTCTAAAAAGTCCCAATTTATGCATAATTAGCAGTTATTTCAAAATTTGGTCTCATTTCAAGACATACTAGCAACTGTAAAATAGCTCATTTCATAGGATAACCAAGGTCAATTCTAGGGCTGCGGCAAGTATCCAAGTACTCGGATACTCGCTATATCGACCAGAAAATCGAATACAAATATTTGTCACGTCCGAAATCGTCGGATCGTGATCTAGTCTAGGAAAAAATGAATTGACATTTTCAGCTTAATTACAACTGAAAACGAGTAGCACTACTAATGAAAACTTTGATTTATGTAGGGACAGAATTATCTTGTGTCAAAATTTTGATTGATACACATTTGAAAAAAAATGTTATCACTGAAAATGCCCATTAAACGTCTGATAGTAATGTTGGGAGTACATGGTTTTCCATATAGTAAAAGCTTCTGTAATTTATCACTTATTTTGTTATTTCATGAATTCATGCATGTATGCTCTTCCATTAACATGTGATTTGTGGTTTGATTCTAGAATCGCTACACATGAATCATGGTTCGGATCGAATCGCCACTTGCTCAACGATCCACAGCCCTAGTCAATTCATGTCTAATATTCAACTTCTTAAAATGTAATGTTATAGATAAAGTATAACAAATTATGCCTATAACTTGCAGCATATTGATAGTGGGCGTCATGTACTTTTTAAGTCATGACTACTTAACATCATTAAAATCCTTCAGCAAGTTCTACAAACATTTTTTAAAATAAAACTTCATCTAGCCAAAGGGAGACTCAAAAATAAACTGGTATATTTTTAATTGCATTTCTTACCACACAGTTAGGTTCGATGTCTCTTATTTCATTAGCTTCTATCATACGTAGATCACGAACATTGTTCTCATTTCCACGTTCATATAGTGCTTCAAGCCTAGGAATCTCATCTGGCTCAGTAGCAACTATAAGCTAAAACAAATTACACCACATGTGACAAAATTAACCTTTAAACACAAGAATAATGCCTTGCACTCAATTTTAATGAACAATGTATTAATATACATGCAATAAATGTTTTTGTAAAATGCAATATTAGCAGAAAAGAAATTTATGAACATTAGCAATAAAATGTAGTTAATAAGTAGGCAAAATTAAGCAATAAAATTATTTGCAATAAAAATGTGAGAAAATGTAATAATATAGCAATTAAATATTAATTAATAAGAAAATAAGCAAGACATAATTGAGTAACACACATTTATACCTTTCCACATTTATTGTAAGGCACATTATTTTCATCACAGTATTTATACAACATGTCTAAACCCTTGACACATAACTTTGCCTTCAATGATCCAGGCTTGTAGTAGATACCAGCATGAATTACTCCACTGTTGTTTCCAGTCTGATGATAAGCTGAAATTTTAAAAGGGAGGTAACTTCACAAGACCTATTGCACAGACAGTGTAAGAGTTATCTTTAAGCATAGCAACATAAAACTTAATAAACTGGATATTTACTCATTAAATGTGTTGGGGGGGAATCTGCAGTAAAGATTTTGGCAATTAATACTATTGAAAGAAAAAAACAACATAATAAACTGATTACACATAATTAACTAGTAAGTATTCTATGACTGCAGCTACATACACTCACCTAATTTTGATTCCTTTTCAACAACAGCAAATGTCAATGAAGGGTGTCGTAATATAAGTTCTCTGGCAGTTGCCATGCCAACAATTCCACCACCAACAATGACAACATCATAATTGTTTCCTTCTTTTGATCCAGAGCTACATGGACAACAATAATGTATGTGAAAATTTTAGTACAGTCAATATTAGAAACAACCAACTGAGGAAATAGCCAAATATTCATTTAGAATAAAGTTCATTGTATCACACTGTTGAAATACAAGAAGCGATGTACCCAACTTATACACACCCTAGTTATCAAAGTTTAATTTCTTTTACAAGAGAAGTTACAATTTGCAAAGGCTCTTCACACCAACTCACTTCTTAACTCTAATTCAAAGTGAACATCATGACCATGTTAATATCAAAGTTAGTTTTTTAAATTTTACACAAGGTCAATGTTTAATAAGCCATATGACAATATATCAAAACCTAGAATGGTGATATTAATGCTATGTTTTATATTTTATCCTGGTCAACATTAGGACTCTCTCTGATTTTGTTAGGTTTTGCTTTAGTAGCACCAGACAACAACACTGTACTTTATAATGGTGATATGGCATTGATTCATACACCTGCAAGTCAGTGAAAAAGTTGAGAAAAAGATATTTGTCATTATGATCATGTTGTTACACTTTGAAATGAAAACTGACCTTTCATCAAAGTTTAATTATCCTGGAGGGTCCGTTAGTCGCGGGGTAAGCAACAAACCAGTAAAAAGAGATCAACAAATGTTAGATGGCCCAAATTTTGTATTTACAGACAATTTTAATCATTTGCTGACATGATGCTCCAAGAATTTTTTGAAAAGATTAAAAATTGACCAAATTACAACTCAAAACAACTTTGACCTATTTGTTGGCAGCCACTTCTCTTCTTCTTCTTTACTTTCTTAACCGCCAACGATGGCGAACCCTGGGTAGATCCAGGTGGTAAATCCACAAACAGAATAAAGTCACAACACAAAGTTATTTACGTAATCGATCGTATATGTATGTACAAGTATCCTCCACCACGCGATTTGTTCAATGCTAAAAACTGTACGCTAAAATAATGTGTTATGTAGACCACATGCACTCAACAGCTAGTTTCTTGAATCAGGGGAGGGAACTTCTGTAGATTGACTCCCTTGCTTTGTGCAAATTGAATATGAGTCGACGTGAATGGTACTCTATTTTATGAGAACTTTGGAAATACTCCTGAAGTTGCGGATGGCGCTTAGTTTGGATTATCTGCCCCTTTGTATACGAAATAGAAGCTGGGAAACAGACTATAGGTGGAATTGAGATCAATAAATGTGCATTATTTAGTCAAACAAAGCAGATGAGAAAAAGTAGCCCTCTAAAAAGCAACTGTTTGTAATTGTTGATATTTCACATTTGTATTTTGCTATGATGAAATTGCTTGCTTTTATGCATATTTTTTAAGTTGGAAGATGAAGAGTTGTCTTCTCTTTAAATCTCCATCAAGTTGCATGCTGAGGTCACATGATTCTATGTAAACAAATATGACCGCAACCTTAGGACACTAGCGACTTTAGGGCATACTACGATATGCAATCCAAACAAGTTTTAATATCCAGGACTAACCATGATTCGCGGTGTTAAGCGTTAAAAACAATAAAATGTCACTTAAAACATTTAATGTCATTGTTAACCTGCTTTATTGACACTATCATTTTATTTTGCACCAATATCAATCAATAATCCTGTCCGAAGTGCAAAAAAAACGGTTGAAACACATAAAAACAAACTACAACTGTATAACGGCAGCCATCTTGAAAAAGGTACTTTAGATTCGCGAGCTGTGACGTCATTGAAATAAGGCCAATGAAAATTATTTTTTTTTGTCTCGTATCCCAGATTTTACGAAAAACATTGCAGACAAACGTTCTGGTTAAGTATTTTTTATGTTTTCGGTAAATAAATTGTTAATATCAAAGTCAACATATTTTGGAATAAGAAAAAGTGTGTAATTGTGTAATCTCAAACAAATTTTGCAAAAAAACCTATTTAAAACGCATTCTGTTTAAGTTAATAGATCGATACGGTAGCGTAAACCAAGTAGTAAACGTGACGTCAGGTTATAGCCTCGATTTCGAAATCTCGCGAGAGTATGAACATAAACAAAAATGGCCGCGAATCAAGGTTGGTCGCGAACTTAGGTACGTCGACGATATAAACATATCATTGAGTACAGACAATCAATGAGAAAAATACTGCACTCTAGTGTTAATGCAGGGCAAAAATTCTGTTAAAACTATAACAGCTACCTACATAATAAAGTACTGCACTGATAACAGAATAAATCTCAGTAAAAAAAGCCAGACTAATCAGCCTTGCTAGGTTTCTTAATCTGTTTGATTTGCCCAGACAAACCTCTTACTGAGTATTGTCCGAAACCATACGTTGCAAAACAGATATATTGACACGTTTTCATGATCGACCAGTCGATATTTATTAATAATAAGAAAATTGCATTGGAAATAAAAGTGTCAAGACGTGGAGATGATTAGAAATAAAAGTTAAATTAAGTCCTCGGGTAAAAAATTATCTAGACGCTTGAAAATAAACTTAAAGAGCGCAATGCAAGCGTTTAAGTGGTTAAATTGTTCCACTTTTATTTTGCACCTATTTGTGTATTTAAAAAACGAATAGATCAAAGAAGCATATTAGATTTAGAAAAAATACCTTTCTGAATAACATCTAGACAGACATTTAGAGAAATTCTGCGTCTTTAATCCATTATTCGATACAAATTTACACACTCTACGTAAGCCTATGGAAGCAGACATCTTTACCGACGACATCTCGCGTAGTCTCGCTCAGTTATCGTTGTGTACATGAAGTACGGTACTTATTGATAAGACCGCACTGTTCAAAAGAGAGTTGATCGGTAAAGGTGTTAAGAAATGGAGGGGGAACTTAAATGTCCCTCTTGCACGAAATTTTTTGTTAAACCGGTTTTACTTTCATGTTCGCATAATTTATGTTCAAGCTGTGCTCATAGTTTGCAGGATTCAGTTGACAAATTTTTACCTCAAACAGACGAAAATTCTGACCAAGGGGATTACCCAGAAATTGACAAATTAAGTATTGTAAGTGAAACTGACTCGGGTGTCGTCTGCAACAGTCGACCCAGCAGCTACATAAGCACACCTAGTATTCATAATTTGTTCTTGTCATCAACTCAATTATCTCAAGGATGTGTTTATGGAATTAAATGCCCGGTGTGCAAAAAAGTTACTTATTTAGGTGAAACTGGATTTCAATCCTTACCTAGAAATAGGGTGTTGGATATAATTGTTGAAAAAGTGACAGATTCAAAGGGTGAGGATACTTTACCTAAAAAGTGTGAACTATGTGATAGTGAAAATCCTAAGGATGCAACTGTTGTATGTGAACAGTGCGAGGTTTGTTACTGTGAAAAATGTAGGGAAAATTGTCACCCAGCCAGAGGACCACTGGCTAAACATAACCTGGTGGACCCTGTGCAAGGAAAATCATTATTACGTGCAAAATTAAAGCAAAAAGATCAAAAATGCTATGAGCATACTGAGGAAGTGCTAAGTTTATATTGTTTGACATGTAAATTACCCATATGTATTATTTGTCATCAAGATGGACCTCATATCAATCATGAGTCACAGGCAATAGGTGCTATGTGCAAGTCACATAAGGTCTGTATTTCATTTCTATTACAAGAATCAAGATATTAGTATTCTCATATTTTGTGCTATCAGTGGGTGGGATTGCATTTAGTTTTAAAACCTGTGTTAATTCAGATTTAATTGGAGAATATCTGATAAAGATAAAGAACCAGTCATCACCCACTAGCCCAAAGCCCAGCACTAGTAAAAAATTGATTTGGGCTTGTGAAAATTACTAAATTGATGTACCAGTATAGGAACTAGTTTGTAATTCTCCACTTTACTACATAACAAATTTAAGGCAATCACTGATATGAAGTTCTGCTTGTATTTTATTAAATTACTAAAACATTAAATCTGTTCTCCATCCTTGTTTCAATTTGTTGATTTTATTTCCATTAGATGCATATTCAACACTACATCAACAACATCTGCATGACTGCTTCTAATCTAAATATCAATTAAAGAAAAAGCTGTTAGAACCAATGTTTATTAAAGCATTAAATATCTTTTCAATTTGTATCTCTCCAAGTTTCATATTTTCTTACTTAGACAGAATATGTAATAATGTATCTTAATGATAGTGTATCTTTGCAATTCTCAATACTAGAACTCAAGCAATTATTCTTCTTTTATTTTTTAAAACTTTTTATCCTCTCATCTGAATTGATAAAAACTCTCTCAGTCCATAATCTCTGCTGACATATAATTTTCATTATATTATCAATATCTTGGAATCATGAAAAATGACCCAAGCTTTTTTCTGGTCACAGTATTGTCTCTGTCTGATTTCCTCCTGGAGACCATTTGTAAAACTCCCCGTAATTTTGTTAGAAGGTGATTTATTATTTTGAGACCATTTTTATGAATTATTAGCAAGATATCCATTCTAGGGAGAAAATTAATGATAGAGTACCACTTAACGTCTTGATATGTGCACTGTATTGCTAACATTGTAGATCTAATCATGATCTACATGGTAGGATGCTATGTTAGTTCTCCGATGACTGAAATAATCTTATTATTCATGTATCATAATTATTCTGAGACCATAAAACAGTTCCTTAGCCTAACACTTCTGTGCCAGAACTTGCTAAATTCATTTGCTTTTTTGCCATTATAATGCTACTTATATTGATAGTATTCTTCATGGCAGGTAACGTCGTAACGAAGACCATTATCAGTGTCTGTACCATTGATTAAATGAGTTTGATCACTAGCAGGGCATTATTTTAGAAATCCACTTTGTTCTGTATTAAAAAAACCCAGCTATTACTATGCCTTCAATGTATTTTTTTTATTTTGGTTATATTTTTTACTGGTCCACTTTATGCATTGTCAATGAACATGCTGTATAAATATAGAAAATTCTTACAGTGTTATGGTATTATTAAAGTCAGCACATTAATCAAATCTTCAGAATTCCATATACTGGGTATATTGACAAAGTTTTTATTGAATTCACATTCTTAACTAACAGAATGTGTGAATTAATTCTATTCATGCAATTGTATGTTTTACTTTCGGGATTTTTTTTATTGAATTAAATGACAAAACATTCAAACTGTCACCTCAAATTTTTCAAATTAATGTTTGGAATCAAGGCTATTGTATGAAATTTAATGTTTATTTGTGAAAAAATAAACTTTTTGAATGAATGCCTTGCATATTTTTATATACAATACTTCAAACTCTCCTATGATATTATCTTTAAATCAAATATTTAGTTATAATTTTACAGTAAGGTGATTTAAGGACTTCAGTCCAGTGGTTTATGATATCAAATTATATCAATTGTTGATACTATTCAATATTAGTTGATACAAGTTTGAGGCTATTTGTTGATACAAATTGATCATTGGCAGTGGTCAAACATTAGGTATGCTTACCTGTGATTAATGAGTTACTGGCATTTAGACCATAGATAAGAACTCTAAAACCCCTGGAGTGAGGAAAAGTTTATTAATTACTGACTTGAGCTTTACATAGTTAACAGTCATTGAAGAACTTGGATTTTCCCAAAGGTTTCTCCTGGTTGCTCTCAGTTAATTAATTTTGATAGGAAGATTTTTTTCTGATAGTGTTTCATCATTTTATGAGAGCATGTTGGTGTTGAGATAAGATTGGTGTTTGTCTTATATTTGTTGTAGAATTACATGTTGAATTAATTTCCATCTCCATACATCTTGTGCAGTTTTCTCATCTTATTGATACGGCATGTAATTCTGTCAATATGTTCAGACTAAATCACATATTTACACTTGTCATGATTAAACATGGTTTTGTTGCTAGGGAATTTTTGTCAAGAAAATGAAATGCATTAGAGTTGTTTTGAGTTGTCTTATATTTGTTATGCTATTCATAATCTCTGTAGCAAATGACACTTATAGACACCAGGGTTTCTTTTCTTTTATATGAGACCTCAGTCACACAGTGTTGCTTTGGGATCTCACTAAGGGTTTGTTCATTATAACTCAGAAACATAATGTCCAAATTATTTCCAGTCAAACCAACAGATTGACAAGTAGCTTAATGATCATCATACTCCCTACTCCTAGCACCATGCATGAAAGTGAATATGTGCCTTAATTATACAATAATCCATATCCAGGATTTGGTCAATTATATGATGTCATATTTTACACCTGGTTATGATCTATATATAAATATGTATGATTCCTACATAATGAAATCTCAATGTTTGTCATTGTTACTTCGTGTCTTTATGGAATGTTAGTACAAGATTATTTCAGTTTCCATTTGATCATTACCTAAGCCTCTAGTCAATTATTGGACTGTCAGTTGTCATTAAGAATTTACTGGATGTTTCTTTAAGGCCAACTATAATACAAACATTTTTCCATCAGATGGTTACCATCATGTACAATTGATTAATGTCTTGTGCCCAATGTCATTTGAAGGTCATTTAATTATCATATAGATACTGATGTTAGTAGCAGCTAGCTTACTACTTGCTGACATACTGTTTTAATTAACTGACACTCTATTTAACATTCTAGCTCTAACTGATACCTACAATTTTTATCAGGCAACTGTAACCCCTTCACACCAATGTAAACCATATGTGACTTTAACCTTGGCCTAATGATGATGTTTGACACTAAGCCTGTTGGGTACTAACAAGATTTCTGTTAATGATCACCATGTCCTAGAAATACATTCAATTATAAACCTTGGAACACTCAGAACATTTTCATTTACTACCAGAAACCAATTTCTAAACAAACATTCAGATATCTAATTCACCCTCAATGAAATATTCTTGCTTAAGGGTTTCTTCTAATTAATTTGAAATATACCCCGGATGAATTCTTGTTAACATGTACTCTGTAAATTGGTTGCTTCAATCAATTTGCAATCATCATTGCTATTAGATAGTTTAGGTTTCAGTTATTATTTTCACATTAATGGCTCTAGGTGCAATTTAATGTTCAAGTTTCAAGTCATGCAAAGTACCACATTATGTCATGGCACTTGTCTGTGATGTTTAAACTGATATTACCTTGAAATAAAAGAGCTAGTGTGGCATCCATTTTGTTCTTGAATATTGGAAGTTCTTTATGAAAATGTTGCATGTGGTATCTGAAAGTTATTATATTCTTATTATTTTTATGATAGAAATTTATTACATGAATTCTGAAGTTCCAGACATGTAGGTTGGTGATTTTTCCTCCCTATATTATACAAACAATGGAAGAAAATGATAGTATTCAAAGTACTGAAAGGACTGAATAATGTACTAGATAAATTGTTACATATAACTATGAGTAAACCTATGTATCAAGTATGACATAAAAGTTTTGTATTATATCATTTCCTTGATTCTTGGAAAAGTAAAACAAAAATGTTTTAGTCTCTCTAGACCATCAATATGACATAAGAAGAAGACAGCTGAGATAGATTGTCTGGAGGTTGTGTGTAATTTGTCTTTTAGTTCAGTTTTTGCTAATATTTTCCATTTTCATTCAAGCATTGACATTTTGTAAACCTGTTTTTCTGAGAACCTGAGCGATTTCATGCTGTAAGTTTAATTTTTATACTTGTTTATTCACTGGTATTATTCTGCAAATGACTTTTATTATAGTGGCTTTAAGACTTAGAAGTTTACAAAGTTCAGTTGAAATGACTCAATAATTTTATAGGGCAATGGCTGTCTGGCATGTGTTAATACTTTTTTTGTATTTAAGTTTATTAAATGAATATAATTCAATGGGTCTAAATGGCAGGTTGTAAATTGTCAGACTATGCTTGGGTATTTAATCTACATTATCTGAAGCAAATGGCCTTTTAATTACATATCCAAATTACATAAATAATGGCACTTTTAAGACATTAGTCATTGTGTTAAATACTGTTAACAAGTATAAAATCTTTACTTATCATCTCTAATACTCTTATAGTCATACATATACATACAAAGTCAACTTCCTTCAGCCCTTTGGCATGAATAATATATTAATTACAATTAAGTGTCAAAATGTTGTCAAAAATTGATTTATTTTTAATCAATAGTCATAATGATATCATTGTAAGTTTTAGTTGATTTTGTCAGGTATTAAATATTGAAAACTTATTGAAGTACACTTGTAATGAGGTAAGTTTGATTAAATAGTACCTTAATTGGACAGAAACGTTTCAGCTGCAAACAGTAACAAACTGTATCACATAGTTCATACTGACTGAGCTAAAGCTTTTTAGCTCAATAATTGTTCAATGCCAGACATAATAGTATATTGCTGAATAAGGAATTTATGACTTAATATGTTTTAAAGCGAGACTTGGCAAGGATTTTGGAATGTACCCATAGTAAACACTTGTTTTGCTTATTTGGCATAATTTTGATGCTGATCACATTCAATGAATGTATGCTGCAGACTGTGGTCTCATCTATACAGACATGGTTAAGATCTGACTTAAATGGACTGAATAGCCTTGCAGTGTTAAGAATGCCTCAATTGTGCAACAGTATCATACCCATGTAACTCATATCATTGGCACAATGTGATCTATAATTGTTCAGAATTATTGTATAAGGATATGATTGTACACCAAGTGAACCCTCATGTTGCATTCAATCCTGTGAACATGAAATAGATGTTAGAGAAATTGTACAATATACAGAATTCTTTTTATTGATCATGTCACATTAGATTGAAGAACTCACTTAGAATTATGAAATATTCATATACTTGTCCTATCTACAGATTTTCCCTGCAATTTTCTCTAGATTTAGTCTTCTTATGTATGACAGTAAGACATTATATCATCAATTTTGTGGCTTTTTTATGGAACCAGACAGTAGGTATCGCCTTATATGCTTTAAGCTTTCATAGAAAATATCAATGTTTGATGTATTTTTTCTTTTATGTATTATGTATCTTGACAATTCATACTCGTAAATGTATGAAAAGGCTGATATAGGAAAATATGTGAACAAAATTGAGAGGAACAATTTATGGAAGAATCTTCACAAATTCAATATTTTATTCTCATTGGTTTTAAATAAGAATAACAGATCTGAAGTGGCATCAGGCTAAAGTGAAGTCAGTCTCACATTATGTGAAGATTGTATTGTTTTTACTCAATCTTCAGCATAAACCATCTAATTCAAATTTAACATAAGTTGATTGCTTTGAATGCTTCGTATCATTAATTCCTTGTATTTTTATCATGTATAAGAGACTATATAGCATTGATCAATGATTGAAACTTTATGCTTGTATGATATTATGCGTTTCATTGTGTTTTCCATGTTTCATGTTTCAATTTAATTCAGATGTCATAGAGAATTATCAATGAACCTGTTGTTTGTGATGTAATTGATGCCATTTAATAACACTAACATCAAGCTGTGTTGGATTAATGTCTCATTAATTGTTGATTAGATTTTTTTTTGTATTTTATTAAAATCTATTTGATACTACATTGTTTTACATAGCGGGTTATTAGTACTAAAATACCCGAAGTGCAACATTTTAGTTGTAAACTATCAGTAAAGCTGACGGTATGATTTTTTTCGTTCAATGGTCAGGTCAGCCCTATAATTTTATGGTTAACATTAAACGTGTCTACACTATAGACTATCGGAGCCTATGTTAAGCACATGAATGGTTTTAATTAATAGAAGTTTTGTCAATCTATAAATTACGTTAGGTACAGTCTATTGTATGTTATTGTCGTTTACTAGCTGATTGGTTTACCTTAGATCAATTTGTTTATGTATGTCTGGATGCTTTCTTCTTCCCCTCGTTGATCCTGATCAAGCGATCAGTGGATCATGGCGTATTGTTATAAATGAGTGATACGTTTTTAACATTGCTTAAAATTATTATACCAGTGTATTTCACATAACATTTCATAGTCATACAAAAAAGATTATCAAAGTCCATAGTTTTTTTTTCATGAGGATAATTTATGGTTTTTTATGTCAATGCCCTGTCTGTATGATCGGAAGTCTTTATATTGTATCTATCATAATAGTGAAAACACTTGCATGCAGACATAAGTCTGTGTGAAAGGATTTCATGTTTTTATTAGAAATGATCTATATTGATCCTGAAAAAAAAAACTCAATGTCTCTATGAATCTATTTTTACAGAGTTTACTACAATCTGTATGAATACTGACTATTGTAGGACAATTTGTAGCTACTATTCAGTCTCATTCACCCTTTGGCTCCATAGGCATAGAATTATCTGTCTGTCTATTTTTTATGTAAATAATGACCCTATTTTGACATATTTGTTTTCCTTCTTGTGTCATAATGTATAATGTACATGCTGTGGGATGCATACAAAGGAAAGCCAGTGGGTGCCACAGTGGCAATCATTTTGAAGTTATTTCAACAGACTTGTGACTGGTTGTCTCTTACATAATCTTGGCCTGTGAATTTTATATTTCAAATTTGTTGTCAGAAGGTTGACCTCTGCATGAGAATCTTAATCTCACCTTGTAAGAGCATTGGTGGCTAGGTATAAGAGACTGATGTATTATTTAAGGAAGTAAATAATGATGTAATATTTATTTACTTTAGTAATTATGTAAATACTCTCTGTTACATCACACTGTGTGACCATATATCTATATAAATAATGATATTAATTAAGTCTAGCAGGAATTGACGGCAATATTTGGGTTGTATTTACTATAGACATCTTATAACAAATTTTATTATGAAATATCATGTATGTAATGACAATACATCAAACACTTCAGTTAATGTGCATCACACCATTGTATGTTTACCATCCTGGGAACCATGGTCATCTTGACAGTGTGTGGATTAAGATGTTGACTTGGGAGGGGGGGGGGGGGAGAGGGTAGAATTTCTTCTAAAGGGAGATGGTTACATAGTCGTACATCAAATAATCATAATGAATCTTTTTTCCTTTCTTCATCTAATTTTCTAAATTGTCATTTTGTGGAAAAGAATGAATTGTTAAAGACTGACCCTACTCTCAGTCAATGACACCTCTCTTTGGCTCTCTGATGATGTAAACAACTGTAAACATTTTAACCATTTATTATTGTTAACAAAGCTAGTTTTACACCAAGTTGCAAGGATTGATTACTCCTATTGTTCAAGATGTAGTCACAATGTCTACTGTCTATTGTATAGGTTATTGGGTATTCTCTTAGATAAAGGTATTTTAGTCAATATGGAGCTTGATACAATTTTGAGTTAACTGAATTAAAGGGAGATAATAATAAATTGAGAAAATTGAATTAAAGGGAGATAATAAAATCAAAATTTCTTACTGCTGTATTCTGTGTTCATGTCAGATTTGATTGCATTGCCTCAATTTCCATTTTGAAATTATGATAGCTCATATCAAATTGATTTTTCATGGACAGTTAGCTTGTTCAGCATGTCTGTTACATGAGGATAATGGATTGTAATAAAATCCATTTAAAAGCCATTAAAACTTAAAAAACATGATTTGTATAAAACTTGTAATGAAGTTCAGCTATAAATAATGTTTAGTTACAGAATAATACTAGTATGCCAAACTAAGTATTGTAAACTGATTTACTGCATTCTTGATACATCATAATAAAAGTAATATATTTTGTGGGTTTTTTCTATGAAAATTATGAATGAATCATAAATTTATCATGCAGGTACAAAAAATTAGCAAGGAAAGCATTAATTACCTATTAAAAGACTTAAAGTCTGCCTGGTAATGACTTTTCCTTATCTTTGTTATCTATGACAGATACCTATCACCTGCCCCTTTTTATTCAAATATTTCTCAATCTAACCCCTAGAGTAACCCATCAAGTCTAAAATCACATCTGGCAAAATAATGTTCCAGTGAAACACCTTGAAAAATTGCATAGACAAATACCTGAGAATTACCTTTGATTAAAAAACTGTAAGCAAAGAACATTCTGTAAATCCTTCCTGGCCAGATGTCACACAAGCCACCTATTACATTGGAATATATATCAGATTATGTTACAAAAACCAGGAATCATTTATCATAGAAAAGTCAGTAGATTATCTTGAATTGAACCAATATTAAGATAACCTGTTGTATTTGGTATATTCATCATTATAGTCCAATAGCTCAGGTAATATGCAATTATAACTGATACTATTTTTAAATAGTTTTATTTTATTATGCACTGTGTGATTTGTTAAGTTCTTTGAATTAGGAACTTTTTGCATGTAGGCTGCAGGATTGTTTGGACTCACTCCAGGCTCACTCTGTCAGTCTCAGAGTGCTTGATAGGCAAAATTACTTGTTTCAAAATGAAGTCCAATTTAATATGACGAAACCCATGTACTGGTGTTATACAAATGATACAAAGGGCAGTATAACAATACATGAATCAAAACAAATAAATATATTTAGTACATCCCTCCCTTGGAATATTTTTTAGTTGACATTACTATTTCAAATTCTATATTTAGTTACAGATACCCTGGTAACTGTTTCCTTATTCAGTTTTCTCTGTCATTTAAACTGTGAACTTTATATTTACTCATCTATAAATTGCATTAGTTAACTAATACTTTGTTAAGTGATCTAATCAGCCTGCCTTCAAGCTATACTCTTTGTCCATTTATGGTACAAACAAAAATATTTTAACACCAACTAACATTGTTAAATTAAGTTATTTGTGTACCAGTAAGACAATGGGTACAATTTTCATGTATGCACTTAATTGTTTTTTGGAATAAGTATTTTGCTTATAGGCACTTTTAGTTATAGATTTTGTATAAGAATCTTCAGCTTATTGTTGTTTTTTTATGGTGCTTTCTAATATATAGATATAAATGATAGAAAATATAGTTAGATTTATTTACCCTGCAGAGATGTATATATATTACATTTGTACATGTTTTCATTGTTCGTAGATGACTTATGAGTTGTACTTGAAGAACTTTGCAAAGATGGCTGAGGCCTGGCTCTAGTCATTTGTATTTGGTGGCTCAGACCTCAGTATAATTGCTCACTTTGCATTTTTTGAATGTACATTTACTCAAGCCTTTCAAATTATTTATCTGTGAAAACATCAAAGAATTAAGTTACTTTGATTTTTACTTTATCTAATTGAATTTTGTTTGTAAAATTCATGTAATTATTACAATAAATTGTGTAATGTAGGCTTATGTAACATATAATCATGTATTATATTGTATTCGTAAATAATTTCCCTAAGGATTGAAAGGTAAAGCAAATTAATATAAGGCTTTGAATGTTTATTACATACATGTAGTCACAGAGTGCTTTCATGTATTTTCATACCCATTTAAACTAGCTTTCATAGTCTTAAAATTGGATTGTACAAAGAGAAAATTTCATAAAATCTCAATTTCCTTATTCTATGTATTTTCCATCAAAGCTTATTAGTATTACATAATTACTCAGCGAAAAAACAATCAAGCTTGATGTCTTTTAGTTCTATCAGACTGCAGAAACCTCATTGATTTTATACATCTATAAAACTTAACTCTGGGTTACTGAGAATAACATATGTGCAGTCTTCCTTGAAGACATATATTGCGTGCATTCATTCTAGTTATTCTGTAGTAATATTCTGATGCATGCGAATCTTGCCATCACAGGACTATTTTTGTACAATATTTACAACTTTGGTTTATGGCGGTATTGTTGTAACAATGTCTTGTTAACTAATCAAAATCGAAATAGGTTAGGTTCTTAGTAAATGTATAGGATGAAGATCATAATGGCTCCCTGAAAACAAGTTTATAATGTTAAATGGTGTAAGGATCATTTGTCACTATGATGTGAATAATGCCTTTGTAGAATGGAGTGGAAAAGTAAGTCTTCTGTAAATGCAGCCATGAATAATCCTTTAAAATGCACCAAATATGGTAGAAATGTTGACGGCATTATATATCTTAGTACAGAATATTGTACCTTAAACTGGATTCACCCCAATGCATTTTGGGTAATGTGTTATTTCATGTGATGTCTTCATAATTACTTAGTTAATTGTTCAAATAAGGAAAGCTAAAAATGGTTTTATATGCCAAATTTTCTGAAACTGATATGATATTGCAAACAGAATTTTCTGATGTTTTGAAACATTGGGCTTCCTCAGATTTTCTTTTTTGTCCAGATTTAATACATAACTATGATTTCTGTTCAATGCCATTTGCCTATTAATATTCTAAATGGAATTTTACATTGAATCCAATAATTGTGAATTAATCTGGCAAATTTATTCTATATGTAAATACAGAAATATTGTAATAGTGTGGCACTTTTCAATGGACTCAGTTTGATGTCTATTAAATCAATATGGAGAACTTGGAATCTATTTCATTCCTTGCTGTTCTAGCCATCATCATGAGATCAAGCATGTATCATTTTAATACTCAGCATTATTTCATTTTCCTGATCATTTTTTCAATGCCTCTCTGATAGTGGAAGCACCCCTTTAATTCCCGTTTTTTTGGAGTTTTCTTGCTGTAAGTAATTATGTTGGATTTCTATCATTCACCTTGCTGTGAAACAGATGTAGTGTAAGCACCTTAAGTGAGAAAATGGTTTTAACTGAATCACAACTAATTTGTTACCTGTATCTTAGTTAGAGATCCAGAAATAGTTTATAATAATATAAGTATTAAAGTATTAACTGGATTTAGCTAATTATTCCAAAACTGTCAAACGTTACATTGTTTTATAATAGTTGTAATATTTTACTACTTTGATTTACATCTTTGATGATACAAAATGCTTGCTTTTGTAGTCCCATCAATGCGTAGCTTTTTATTCATTAAAAGAGAAAAAGATTTTAAAAACTCTTTGTATTCTGGGTGTAACTAGAGTAAAGAGATTTTTAGAGTTGAGAGAGTAAAGAGTTTTTGCATAAAATTGATCCAATTAGTAAAATCTGATACAGTTTATCATACTAGGATATTTTGTTTGTTAATTCTTTAATTATGTTTAATCATCAAGAAGTTCTCATGTCCAGTTTATCAGTCGCCAATCATAAAATCTGGCACGTGAGCGCTAAGACCTGTAAAGTCTGTGACTCATTAAGAGAGAGCAGTGATAATCAGTAAGTGTTGGTCATATGATACTGTTATAGGTCTATGTGTTATCAGGGAAAGAATCTGATCCCCTCTCAACCCATCATCTGGCACTCAAAACTCTTTAGTCCAGAACCATTTACTTTGCTGTTTTATCTGACCCGCCCCCTCCAAATGTGTGAAGTGTTAGGTAGATTTTAGGCTTATCTGTTTTATAATATACTTGATAATGGAATCTAGTAATTTAATATTTCTATAGAATAATACTGTTGTCTTAGAATTATGAATGAAAATCAATAAAGCTGAATGTAAATGGTTTAAGTTTAGACTTGTTTTTAATTGAAGTTTTGTTTTAGTTGAACTCAGTAATACTATTGTTAAAATAGTTTTAATTGAACTTGCTGTAGTTAAGAATTGTTTAAATTAAACTTGCTGTTGATAAGACTTGTTTTTAATCATCTTAATTAAATTAGAATAGGTTATTTTCTGTATAGAAGGTATGATAAGTGTTGTGAAATCCACTTTCCTCATCAAGTATGCAGTCTGAGACTATGCTGTATATAGAATGGTGTTTAGACTGTGCCATGGTGGAAGCCAAGCTATTTAAGTAAAGATTTTTCATCAATACTATGTTCTTGTTGTTGTTTGATTGATTGTATTATCATATTGATGAACTTAATCATTGCAAATTAAAAATTGGTATCTACTGTTTGATTTTTGATGACCTATTTCTTGTAGATGTCACACCATTAAATATGGTATCTTTGTACTTTATACATACATTGTGCATGAATCTCTGTGTATTTATATTGATTCGCATTTTGTTTGTTGAAAAGTCTGGGAGGATGTCATCTTACTTAAATACTGGTTATAATATTATACATATGATTGACATTGATTCAGTATTTCAAGTATAAAGCAGGGTCATTATGTAACCCGGCATGGCTTATATATTGTAATCTTTGGAACCAACAAAACCCTCATTTAAAAAGAAAATAGGTAAATAAATACTTATTATATACTTGTTGATGACTATTGACTTAATTATTACTTGTATTCTTAGTGCATTCAAAGTTGATAGAAAACCCTGTGTGTGTTCTAAGACAAAAACAGCATGTACTTGGAAAAATAACAATGTGTTCTTGTGAGATCTTCACTATAACAGATGGACTTGCAAATGAAGTAAAAGATAGCAATTAATTCATGTTTAGATGGCCTAAGATGCTAAGATTTTTTCTAGATATGATAACAAAGGATAAAAAGGGGACTAGCCCATGTGTATCAGAATCAATATTCAAGAACTACATCCTATTAGGATTTATGATTTCACAGGAATTTTGAACAGATGGCTTGAGAAAAATTGCTTGTCCCTGTGCTTCAATAAGCCATGACCTAATCACATACATTTTTATCCAGGGATTACAATTTTAGTTCAATAAATTGTTAGAAATTTCTACTGAGGGGAAAAAATGAAAAAAATGATAAATTGGTACAAGTTGTGGACATGCATTTTGACGATTATACGACAGATGAGCAAATTAGATGGAACCAAAATAAATTATGTTTCCCTGCCCTTAATGGCATTTTTATTGTATTTTATTATTTCAGAAGATAAATGACATGTCACTTAATCATCAATTTATTAAAATTTGTACTCTATATCATGAAAATCTCAAAATAATGAATACTTGTTCATTTATATTTAATATTGACAGTTTGGTGATAAAAGACTATTGCATAAGACCACTGTCATTAAACTAAACAGAAAAAAATACGATTGAATTGGATGCCTTCCTTTATATTGATATTATAAACATATCTAGTTCAATGTCTCTATGTAGTTATTAACAGGGTCCTCTAAGCATTTCATGTTCAGAAAATCTAGCCTAACACGGAACAGCCGGGATTTATTGCTCTTATTAGATTGCTTGCAATTGTTTTTAATTGTATGCCCTTGGGTGAACTAAATAAATGTATCCCATTTTATTGTCCATGCCAAGGTCAGTTTAATTAACCTTTTTAAATGACTTCAATTTCCTGTGGGTTTGGCTGTATGTCAGTCAAACTTTTGGTAGGGGGAATATTTCTGAATGATTTTATGATTGCAAGGTTTCTACCTGATGGGAAATAGGAGTTTGATTTTGGTTTTCTTTACTTTTTATGCATTTACTCATTTTTTACTCATGAATAAATATTTTGACAGCAACAGTTACTTTTTGTTTATGATTTTCACATTTACATATATAATGAAATTTCCTTAATATAAATGCACTTGTTTGACATTGAATGTAATTAAGATACAGGGGAATGTTCAGGAAAAAATATCGTTAACTTTTTTCCTACCTCAGGTTTCATTTTGACAGTACAGCTCCATGATAGAAATTAATCATTTCCTTTATTTGTAAATGTGACTTTAGTTGTCCCATATATTGCTAACTGTGGATTGTGGTTTTTATTTACATTTAACACGGTGTATAAACGACTGTACGACATCAGTGATTGCGATTGGTAGTAAATTTATACAGAAGTACAATTTATTAGTTTTTAAGGGATAACAAATCCTCTGGTACATAGACAGATTTACAAAATAAACCTTAGCTCGTGATAAACTATTTGCAGCAGTTTTGATGATTCCATATCGTTCTTTTATAGTAAAAACGTTAACAATCACTTCCAAATCACGAACTATTTTGCTTTGTTGACATCCATAGCTTGTCTTGTAAACTCGATTTCGAGAAAACAAATCACATTCATGTTATTGTATAAAGACTTTTTTGGTATAAAATAAATTATTTATTGTATTATATCAATAATTTATCAGAATGTTGAATGCAACTATGTGTAAACTTGACGTTTATGTCGTGTGCATTCGCCGACATACTGTACGACTTCAACAAATGATTGTGTACGACTACTAACGATTTAATGTAAAAGTATTGTACGACTTCGTTTGATTTAATGGTGTGATTTAATATGATATTATTGCGTTTTAAGTGTTTAGTCATGTACCACTATCTTGAGCAATGCATAATTTATAGAACAGGTTATATCTAACTTAATTGTACTTTCGTACCCTTTGTTTGTGCCCACCTAATTAAAGTATACAGTGTCTAAAACTAATTTTACTGACAAAATATGACCAAACATCAGTTTTTCTGCATGGGAAGACCGAAACATTACATTTAAAGAAGGGAGATAACTGTCCATTAAAGGAGTATATTAGATTAAAAAAATTAAAGGGGTAATTTCCTTAAGGTACACAATTTCATTGGTTAGAAGGAAATTTGTTTTCAGTATTCTGCTATGAGGGGGGGATTAAAGTTTTGTTTACTTTAGGTACTCATCAAATGAATATAATGCCTTAAAATAATGGTATTAGTAGCTATTCACTTTTGCTGACACTTATTTTCAATAAGAAAAGTGATAATGTGACTAACAATTGAACATAGGGTTGGGTGTGCGGCCAAGTTCCAGCAAAGGGAGCAACCAAGGGTGTCTTGTTCTGAGGACGATCGGCATTTAGCACGGTTAAGCATCCAGAACCGTCGAGAGTGCATTTCTGCTATGATGGCTGCTTGACAGGAGCATGGCGTTCAGACCAACAATTCCAATGTTTGACGGCGTTTGCAATGTGTTCGTCTCAATGGCAGAAGAGCAGTGAAGAAACCACTCCTGACAGCTGTTCATCTTGCAAAACGGATGGAATTTGCCAACAATCATGCAGACTGGACCAGGGTAGACTGAAGTGCTGTTCTGTGTTCAGATGAGTCAAGATTCACTCTCTTCCAGAATGATGGTGGGTTTTACTTTCGCAGGACAATGAATGAACACATTAACAGAAAGAGAATAATGACATCATGGAACTGATATGTTGGCCCCACAGAACCCAGACTTAAATCATATTGAACACTTGTGGTTTAAGTTGAAGCTGTGCGACAATATCGCTCACGTAACCTTACAGAACTGCAGGCTAATCTTTAAACGGACTAGTCCAGAACCACTGTGGAGAAGTACTAGAGGCTGGTTAGAGGTATGCCACGCAGGATTGTTGTAAGGGGTTACACCAAATACTGACTGTGTTTAAGTGTTATTTGTATTGCCGTCGTGGGCAGGCCTTAACGGACCTCTCCTGTAATTTTGATTGAAATTTGATTATTCAAGTATATTGAATTTGTTATTGTGTTGAAATATAAATAAATGTTTTGCATGTTTTTTCCACTATGTAAAATAAAATTACAAAAGCAAAAGTAAAGATCATAAAATACTATATAATGCAGAAAAAAATAAAATTTAATGGACTGTATACTTTCTGTTTGTGGTCAGTGTATGAAAAGTTTTGTGTATCTACTGCTTTCAAGCTTACAACTGTTATTGTACAAAATTAAAGTGAAATATCTCCCTTATCTAAAATTATATCAGAGGTAATATTCTTTATGCACATCTTCACAACATGGTCTACTTCTTTACTTCGGTGGCGGAAATGATAAAGAAACAAGTATATTATCATAAATTAATATCAATAGACATCGTACAGAGTGTAACAAATCAACAATTTGCATCAACAGTAGTCGGACAAGCAAATCAACGGACGTCGTACACATCATTTTACATCACATCAACAGACATCGTACAGAATTTAATCTTATTTTACGTCAGTTTTCAGTGTTTAGGCTGGGTATAGAGGAAAATCATAAAATACCGATCAACAGCGATCGTACAGTTTCGTTTTCGTTTATACACCGTGTTTAAGATAATTGTCAGTATTAGGCGTCCCAAGTCTAATCCTATTTGAAGGTTTATTGCATTTTAGGGATAAGATCAATGTAAATAGTAGTGTCACGACAATATTACAGGATTATGTACCTTTAGTTGAGATTACGTTCAGACTACTCTATCTCTTTATATAGATCTTATGGATTGAGGCAAAGATTACCGTGGTAACCCTTTTCTTGAAATAACTGTCCACTCTGGTTGATAAAACAAAGCTGATGCACTGAATGTAGGTTAGACTCATTAGCTTCATCCATTGTGCAAATGGTAGCTAATGTTTCACTTCTTTTCTGTCGGTCAGGTTTTGCTATTTCTTGAAAAAAAAAGACAATTTTGTTAATTTTTCTTCATATTTGAGAGAAATTTTTGGCTTCTAGTTGTAGAATTGTGTCAGGTTCTTCATTGTTGGAAACCCATGGTACTCCTATCGTTGACAAAATAATACCCTTGGTTACCACGAATGCAGGTATTCAAGTGAAGGAAATTTCCAGGAAAGTTGGTCACTGGTGATCTGGGTTCCATAAATATTATAAAAGTGTTGATAAATAGCCTGCAATCTTTTAGTAAAGAAATTAGTTTTAATTTCTGTCTAACTGTCCTCTCTTCTCCAGCATTTTAGAACTATACTGTAAATGTTTAAGTTATTTCACGCAATTCTGTAATAATTATAGCAATGGGCTGATTTTGATGCTGGTATCCACCGACCTGAGTTGTGGGTTATATTTCAAGTTTGACATATAAGGAAGTCAAATAAGAACCTAGAAATACTCAATCTGATAGAATTGTCTACTGTATTCTCCTGGTACCAGAAATAAAACAGTTACAATGACATAATCTGCTCCTGCAGTTGCTCTCAAGTAATGTCAATATCCTTAAGTTTACATTAGGCTACCTGTAAATGTAGGGTTTCTTTGATATGGTCTGACATTATGTCGTGCCTTCCTGCATTGCACTTTTATCATTCATGCAACTATTCAGGTTGGTATAAGGTAGAAATTAAGGCAATTTATATCTTGAGTTAAAGACCCTCGCAACCAGATTAGTGGCGTTTTTTTAAATGATGCTATATGACGTAAATAACAATCCTAAATAAAGAAATAACACGAGTCATGTCCTAAACGCTTGCAATTACCGCATTTTCGTTCTAATTAGTCGGGAGAATAGTATCTGTCTGATCTATTTTTAGCCAGGGATTTCTCCACTAGTGGGCGGACGTTATTTATCACGTGACTCATGTGACGCATCAGTCATAACATTCAACATGTCGGAACTACACGCATTTATCGATACAGTAAGTACATGAATGTTTTTGTATTTGTCGTAAGTAACATGAATCTCTATAAATGTTATTATTCTCACAATGATAAGCATGTCCATGGTTTGATATGTACTAATTTATATTGTAAAATGTACGAGGAAAGAGGAGCCTTGACACAATGACAGTAGTCGTGATTTGGTTTGTGTGAATCGTGAGGCATGTGGATGATTACTTTGTAAAAGGTGCCGATGTGACCGTACACAAACTTTCAAAACAACAATTTAACTCGACTCGTAACTGAGATCGATTGCCTATCATGTAGTATGGACCTACTTTTTAGAAATTATGCTTAGGCAAGTGAACAACATTTTGACAGATGCAAGTGTGATTGGTTTTCGCGATCCGCTTTGTACTTTCACTTTCGTTTTGCATTTGCCGTAGTTTTCTTTCAAAACTCATTGAGGTTATAAATAATTGAGTATCTTCATTGGAATAGGGTCAACTTGTCTGGATATGAAATGCGCTTAGAACTTCAAAAGAACTTAGAGAACTATGAATTAAAAACAGGCTGTGGATAATGAAAAAATTACAATGAAATAGCACACTGTTGAATTTGATAGAATATCACTTGTCCATAAACAAGTGTGTTGACTCTGGGTGGAAATATTTCTTTGTTAACTGACACAAATATACAAGTAGGACAGTGCGGGCACAGGAATTCCATATCTCAGCTGCATATGACCTATTATCATGGGGGGTTGTCTATTGCTTTGTAGATATGGCCTTTCACTCCCTTTCAGTAGATTAACTAGGGCAAATGACAATCACTAGTGAACATGCATGTGTGTATTCATGTTAAAATGTACTGTCTACTAATCTGAGCCTTTTCAGGGACAGTTAGTAGTTCAAATATTAAATTTTGCAGTGCTGTCATCTGACTGAAACATTAAAAGTGGTGTAAATCACCATACCAATAAGAGGTGGTCTGTATCAGCTTAAGGGTTAAATTTATTTTTCAGGTTGATTCTATTTCCAACCACTAAAAATCCTGAAACAACTTGTTCCAGAAGAGTATCTGTTAACTAGCTTTGGTCTCAAGCAAAAGATTCTACAGTATGCAGTGTTGCACATATTAGTGATAGGGAACCAACATTGCTGAAACCATTATGATCTCTCAACATGCAGTGTGATCCAGCAAAGCCTGTACATAGAATGAAATTCTTTGAAAATGGAACTTATAAAAGGAAAGCAATGGTAAGCATTATTCATTGCATTAATTCCTTATAAAATAAACTTTGCATGAACAAGAACTGAACCAAACATCCTGTAAGGATGCGGAAAAGTACCTGACATTATGATTGAATATGCCACCTCTTGTGTGCAAGTTAGTTACTTTACCATAAGAGATCATTGAGCTGATGAATATCACTTACTATTTATCTTAACATATCCTATGTGCAGCCAAGGCTAACCATGGCTCATCCATAATCTATTGATTTGTATTAGACTCAAAGAACTGTACCCTTACTTCTGGCAAACTTGAGCAAAACTATGAACAACTATACACACATTCAAAACTCATTGATGAGAATTAATTTTAGTAATGCGTGTTCTAGCTACATAGTAAATATTGTTCCCGACTATAATAAGAATGCTTGGGTAAGTGCATTTGGAACACCTTGACCTTTCATGAATGAATGATCTCGTAAGGATTTTTTTCGGGGTCTCCACTGGATGTTTGTGATTTTACTACCTATGCAAGGCAAAGCACGTGACGGTTATACGTACAAAATAGTTCTTGCAGTATACACACAGATCTTTGTCTAAACATATTTATTTGCTTTAAATTTAGCTAAATATTGTTCATAGATATCATTGAACTATGAACATGTGTAATTGCAAATTGACGGACTTAAAGCACAAATTCAGTCATCACCTATACAAACGTGTATTGGTTTACTTCAACACCGGTTTTTCCAGAATGGCGTCTAAATATGTCCGAGGTTATTTGTAGCTAATGGCTGAGGAGTTCCGAATGGGGTTAGTGTAGAAAATAATGAAGACAAATTTTGAATTTCTAAAATAAACTGATATCATACAAATTGCATGCAAATATGTATTACAAGAACCAGTATTCAAATCTGTAACTCATTTCTTAATTGTTGTACATTTATTCTTTCAGGAAATTCAAACAGACCAGATCACACAGAACATTATGGACATAGTTCCAGACCCAGAGATGCCAATCCTTCTCTCTTCTGTGAAAAACAATGACAATTTTTCATTTGAATATCATCCACACCATTGCCAGGTTGAAGTCACATAATTACACAGAACGTATTCTGACATATCTTCTTCAAGGATAACCTAAACATGGCAATTTTTAAAGTAACATTCTATGATTGTGTCTTTTAAGAAAAGGAGATTGACTGGTGTAAACTGTTCATAACTATTAATGGCTTCATTGTTAAACAGCGCAATTATGATGTATCCCTGCTTATCTTGGACAAATCTCAGATAAAGAAATTACCATAGACTGTGGTTACCTAGAATGTGTTCTAGCTTTTATGATGCTGATGTCTGATAAAGGTTTTAATATAAGAACTTAGTGTGAAGCATTTACATGTAACCTATCATTCCATGTTCCTCTATGTAAAAAGGTGAATCATAGATGGCAAGTTCCTGTGTGTCAAAAACATTGCATACCCTTGTAATGTAATTGAGTAAGTGATCAGGGGATTAAAATTCAACAGGTTTTAGTGACTTGAAAAGCCTATATATATATATTGAATTCAATGTTTGTAAATTACGAATATTTTTTACGAATGAAACACTTGTATGAACTAGTATGAATTATTTTGTCAAAAATTGCTCAATAGGCTAACATTTCTGTTTGTTTTCTTATCATTCAGTATGAAACTCCCAAGTAACTTTACTTGAAAGGGAGAAAATAAAAACTCTGTTTCATCATTTTGCAAAAAAATATTCATTGATTTTTGAGTCAATCATTTTCAATTTATCGTCTTTCTCAAAATGAGATTTTTCATTAAAAAAAAAATCCAAATCAAAATGAGCTTGATTGTACTACATAATATAACTGTCGTGGACAAAGATAATCAGTTTGTGATGGAAATGTTGATGAATTGGTCGAGTATTGCTATATTTTTATAAAAAAAGTTCTTAATAAGTTGAATGATCCAGTTCTTGTTTGTTTTTGTTGGGCTTAACGTCATAGCAATACATTACATAGGTCATATAACGGCAGCCAGTCAACCTACTCACTCCTCCGTTACCTGCTACTGAGCGCATACTTTTGTCAGTGACTGACAACTGCCCTACATACTTAAGAATCATTGGTAGGAGGAAAATGTCCATACATATAATTTCAAAACCAATTTCCAAGAAAGAATGGCCTGCCCGTGAATCAACCCCTCGATCAGTGGACTTTTGTGCTTCCAAGTACCAACTGAGCTTGCCAGGCTGCTCCCAGTTCTTATAATGTTGATCTTAATTTGACAATTGATGTTTGTGTGTGTTTTGTTGGGTTAAACCCCATAGTAACACATTGTATTGGTCATACATGTATAATGGTGCTCAGTCAACCTACTCACTGTTCCTGGAAAGGCTAAATCACTAGATAAATCTGTTAACCAACTACTAAGCACATATTTTGTCAGTGACTGACAACTGCACTACATAATTATGATTCATTGGTAGGAGGAAGAATGGCTGTAGAAATAATTTCATGACCAAGCTCCAAGATAGTATGCTTCAGCAAGGAATAGAACCCATGGCCCCTCTGGTGGGGCATACTTTTGTGGAGCTTGACGATGAAAAAATTTCTACGGCCATTGACAATTCATAACACAGATTTGATACAATGTGAACTGAATGACAAATGAAGTAATTCCAAGATTCGTTAGTTTTTGCCAATTTATGAAATATCACATTGTTTACTTACTAGTGGCTAGTGTATATAATGATAGGCTTACATAATTTCTAGTATGATGATATACATGATGTTCACATTAAGATCAAATAAACTTTTTTGATAGTTACTGTATCAGAATAATGTCAAAGCAATGAATGTAATGTGAATAAATTGATTTGATTGACACAGATTTCTGTTCATATTATTATTTTCAATGTGCCCATGAATTAGATATTTACATTTCTGGCTTTCTATGACTGCAACATCTTTATGTGAGAAATTAGGCAGAGGTTTGACAAGATTGGCTTAAGTACTGGTCATTCCTAAATTATTCATATAATGTATGGTTCATGACTTAACAAATGGAATATGTAGTCCTCCTTGATTGGCAGTTTTCATGAAGAAACTATGCCATGTGACCCACATAACATCTGATAAAGCAGCATATTGTGCATTTACCATCACAGTTGAAAACTGAAAGCTTTTAGATAAATCCATATTTTTTTAACAAACATGATATTTGCAATAGTGTCATAAGTATTGCAGCATATTTTACAACATCAAGTCTATAACATAAGAGAATGTGACATAAAGGATTAGATCCATATTCATTTCACATGTCTTCCATACACAAAATATGCAATTTGTAATCAAGTTATAAAAATGTATGTAATTGAGTGACGTGCTTTAAGCTGGTGATACAAATTTAATATCATTCTGGTGTTACACCCATTGTTGTCATGCATTTTTGAATCATTAATAAATTGTACTTTAAGCAGTCTTCAACTTAAATTTTCACAAGCACTTGCCAGTTTATTAACAAATACAATCAGATGAAATAAAATAATCCCCATAGTTAGAATGAATTTGTCTCTATTTTCCTATCATCAGGCTAAAAACTTGTGAATTAAGATGAAGACTGATTTCATTAAACACCACAAGAAACAAAAACCACAAGAACATATACATCATTCAAACTTCAGTTTTATTTCAATACATACTATTGTATGTTTTATAGAAGTAAGATATTCAAATAATAAATAGCAACAATGTAATGAAAAATAAGAAATTGTATGCACGGAGTGTAAATGTGTAAATACTGGTAAACAATATCTGTATTCAAAAATCTAGCAACATACTCAAATTGATTTTGAAGTAAAATGAGATGGGGGGGGGGATTGTTCTTATCAAACCATACAATATTAACAAAACAAAAGCTGCATAATACGCGTGTGGGCTTTCCAAGACAGAGATTGTAGCACATAATAAGTCCCATTGACAATAGGGCACATCCATGACACAAGGGCAATCAACAGCAAAGATATTTGTGAACCTAGGTAGAGCTGTAGAGGATTAATCATCCAGACAGTTTTCCTAAATGAACCAACATGATGGCCAACTTGACACAAGGGCTTTCAATAGCAAAGATTTCATGACTCCAGGAACAGCCCTTACTGAGTTATTGTCCCGACAAAGTTTTCTCATATGAATTCCCTTGACCTTTGACCCTGGGCCACAGAACCAACAGGACACATTCTTGATGCAAGAACTATCCACAGCAAAGACTTAATAGCCCAGTTACAGCACTTCTTTAGTTATCATCCAGACAAAGTTTTCACATCTGATCTCCTAGTGACCTTAACCTTAGACCCTAGGACTCACAGTGACCTTGAACCTTGACACAAGGGCCTAAAAATCTACAGGGCACACCCTTGACCCAAGAGCTGTTCACACATAAACTAGGAACATATGTAATTGAGTTAGTGTCCAGACAAGCAATTGCGAACAATTTGAAAGCAGACAGACAGACAACATAATAACTTTATACAACCAATTTCTACATAGCCATTATAATCATAACCTTAAAATGTTAGAAACATACAGAGAGGCAAAAATGTAAAACAAGTTCAAGCAAATTTGTACATACATATACATTTGTAGTAGCAATCAAAGTTTAACTAAGAAATGTCCTATTGTTTTAATAATGGAGCAAGCCAGCTGAAACAATATAAAACTATATTCAGCATGCCATTTCAGCCAACAAATATATGTATTTGAATATACATATTGCTAGTGTTGTATCAAGAAGTATAAATTTTACCCATAAATGAAAAATAATATTGAACCAATACAGCAGTATTGAAACATTTGTAATTGAGATTTCAAGGACCATACTGAGAACTCACAAGAAAGATGCTTCAGTACTATTTATTATCTAGCTATGATACTCATTTAACAGTAATGATTACACGCTAGGTTTAAACAGAAACTTGATCAAAATGCATACACACCTGGAAGAATAAATTAGCACACAGCAGAATATTCACAGCTCATTTTAACTATAATAGTTTAACATTGCTCAATTTGTATACTGTTAGTAAACTTAATTAATTAGGTCCCCTAATATATATTCAAAGAAAAATTAATATTGATATGCCAAAGCCCAAAAATGATTATAATTATAGAATGAATAGAGACATGCCAACATAGGTAATTAAAACAACATAGGTGAATAAAAGTATCAAAACATAGCTAAACAGTTTTAATGAAAACAATGAACAATCTTTTTGCGAAGAATTCAAAATATCAAATTCAACCTAACCCATATTCCCCTATACCAACTGGTAAACATACACTGGGGTCAAAAGTTTCTTAACACATGTTTTAGAATATACTCAGATATAAATTACATTATGTTGTTGATTTCACAACTAATATAAAAAAACCTCACAATTGTATTTTTATGGTGTTTCTCTTTCTGTAAAAACATAATTATAATGCCAAATGTCCTTACTGCATAATTATTCAATTCTCTTAAAAAAATATGAAAATTCAAGTGAAAAGAAACCTTTGGACCCCAGTGTACTTATTTGGTTTGAATTATATCATTATAATACATACATAAACTGACATTCCCTACTTTGAAATAAGTTGAGTTCAAACCATCAAAAAATATTAAGTCATTCAAACAATACATAATATGAATAAAGCAAAAGTCCAATATTTCTTTCTTGTTGGTAAGAATAAATCAACATTACTAACATAAGCTATGTATAGCTTTTGACCAACATAATATCATCCGGTTCTTTATGACATTAGCAGCAATGGATTCAAGACAATTTTTACACTTTTATCTTGCTCCTAATGGTTACTGCTTAAGTTTTGCACATAAACAAGTAAAAAAAGAAAACTATGTTTTGATTAGAAGTTGATACCTAAAGAAATATAACCGTTGCAGTAAAAACAAAAATATATTTTGTAAGCAGTAAAAACAAAAACATTTTGCAAGAAAATTTTAAGTTCAAGGGTAGTTAATTCATAATGATAATAAGGAACATATATTCAAAGTTCCAACTGATTCAATAAAAATAAAGGTCAAGTAAAAATATTTATTAATCAGAAATATGATCACGGGCGCAGACGCCAGGGCGAGTAGAAGAGCTCTACATTTACTTTGTAAACTTTAACTTAAAAGTAATTTGCACAGATCTGATTCAATTTTCACTAGTAAGAGGCTTCGAACAAATGAGTTAAGGCAATGACTGAATATGGTCATTGAGTACTTACAAAAATTTGTAATGAATTAATCTACCTATGGTCAATGTGAGCAAGTTATAGCATTAATACGTTGAATTGACATGTATAAACATTATTTGACATAAATTTCCTGTATGCAGAACATGTTCACATTGACTTGAGACACAAGCTATAATTTAGATATCAGACAGTCAGCGAGTTGAAAAATGTAATCATGTGTTTCCAATCAATTTGAGCAAACTTTAACATTGATATTGACATCTATACATATTATTTACACAAAAACAATGGAAGACACTTTCTTCAGTAATTAAAAAATATAACTCAATTGTTTTGTCTTTCTCACACCACAAGTAGATCTGACAATAATACATACGAATTATTTTTGTTTTCTGACAAACACATATCAGCCAATCAAACATCCTGCTAAGACCCTGTTTAAATAAGTATTAGGAATTTAGGTTCAGTTATAAGAATTGTTAAGTGTATGCTAAATAAGCCAGTTTTGAATCTCTTTGTGAATAAATTGATTAAAACTTGTTTTGTTTTCAGATCTAGACATGGTAGAGAAGATATAATGTGTTAAATAGAGCTTTAGTCAAGTAGATTCTATCTTCATGAATCATAAGTAATAAAGTCATAAGTTTATCATAATGTTGTTATTGTTGTCACAATTTGAAGACACAATTGTCCTTCAATTATCACTAATCAAACCAATTTCTTGACCCTGAAAATATGCATAAACATATTTAAAAGTAAACTATATAACTATAATAGATAGACAGTGCTCTCCTTAAGTTCATGGATGAATTTAATTTTGAGAAAACTGATGATGGGTAGTACTACCACAAAAATGTTCAGAATTGTTCAAGCTTATTCGTGAAAAAACATAGTTTGCATAATATCATGATAATATATTGAATGCTGATCTTGGGTGTACTCAGATGACCTTTATATGTATAAATAATTCATGCGAATCAGTTTATTTCAAAATCAGAACTTTTCCAAGGACTTATAGAGAGTACTATACACTGAAAGATAAAACAGCTCAGAACCAGAAAAAGCTTACAATTTGTGTTTTTGTGTCTTTGAATTTCAATTGTGTACAATGACAGGGTCAATACATAAATTAAGTAGAGAGATAACATAGGTCATTCAAAAATGTGCAGAAAATTCAGAGTAAACAGTTGCAACACAAGGGGCTAATGTTGGTATATTCAGCCAAGAAATATCATAGTCATTTCATTCACTTTTTAACCTCTCCCACTTATAGGCTGAAGCAAGAATTTGATCAAAACAAGTGTTTGTGAACTTTCTGAAGTTAAAATGACTATATACCCTGAATGAGCAAGGCTTGAACCTTTGACTAACACACAGTGCTAGGTTATTTCATAATTCAGCAATCTTAACAACATAATCATGGATCTGTTAGGATTAACAAAGTTTCATATATAAGGGCCTATTATTTGAGCTATGGAACTATATATAGTGTTTTCAATTTAGATGGTAAAAGCTTACCTATGTTTTAAGTCCATAATGTGTTACCATACCATATTACTGTATTTTATTGCATACCATTGCAAAGTCTCAATATACCAATATTGTAATCTAATACCTAGAATATATTAATAAAACATTCAAATAAAAAAATAACGTTAACAAAATATGTCTTCCGAATTACTTTCACACTTGCATAAATTATTTACAAAAGGGGATGTTGTTGAGTGGTTATGATGTTGAACTGGTAATTATTGGGTGCAAGTAATAGGAATGGAAAGTGATTAATTTAAAATGTAAGAACTTGTTACACAATCAAGCTGAAATTAAGTATCATAAACTAATCATACTACTTGCAGTTACAATCAAAGTATTGAAATACAGAAAGATTTTGTGCACATAGAACCTAACACATCCATACAAATGATTACACTTTACACATCAGATTCAAGTATGAATTGAGCAGCGCCAAGTTAACACCTGTCATTGAGACTGGAACAAAGGCGTGTCAGTTGTTAGTGGCAGTACTTTTATTGCCTAGAAATTGATAGCGTGGTTAATCAGAGCCACATGTATCACTCCGCAGGATAAACTGGTCAGGCATTGAAATTGTCGATAACTTGAGCCTTTCGGCCAAATTGCCAAAAATCTTATAATCTAACAATTAACACTAGATATCTTAGACAACATGAGACAACTTATAATTTCATTAAAATCAGTCCATGGATAATAGAAAAACAGTTCATGATGATGCAAAATTGCTCATGAAAAACGGAAATAGTCCAAGTAAAATTGCTCTAGTGAAACAAGGTGCACATCCATGTTCATTTTCATCCAAATGTGATAATGGATTTTGTATTTTCATTTGAGGTTTGAAAATGTCTATAACAATTTTGACATATGGAACCAATAGTGCCCCTTGATCTTAATCCTTAGCAAAACTATCTACATATATTTAGATTTAAAAATTAACATACCTGATATTTACTGAGATATTAACTGTGTTCTTATTATCAGTCTGCTATGACTTTTGGTCTGTAATATACAATAATGAATATCAAATAATAAGGTTTAAAGCATGTAACATGTAGTAAAATAGAATATTATTCCTCATTTGCATAACCCTTCTATATTTAATATGATGTCATCCAGTTCATAAATCGCATATTGACTGGTCATCCAGACCATAGTTCTTATCTATATTGACTGCTTATGATGTCATCAAGTCTATAAATTGCATACAGACCAGCTACTAAGTGATTTGACTATTTCAATATTTTATAAAGTTCAGAGCTAGTAAAATTAAATATTTAATTTCTTTAACAACATTGGAATATTAAAAGGACTTGATAATTTCGCTGCATTGTTTGAAAATAAAAGATCAGACTAGGGTGTGAGATATTTCACACATTAGATAAACAAATAAATTATTATTTGACCGTAGACTGTTCAAAACAGCAACAAAATGGATTTAGATTTGGTATTATATTACAAATAAAACAAGGCCTTGATGGGCAATATGGAAGTTTACAGACTAGTTGGTCAGACCTCGGAAGCCCTCAGGGCCAAGCTTAATTAGTTATTTAGCAGTGTGCTGTATTTCTAATAATCATGTGTGATATTGTACCTTGTACAATTGTATATTTTGTTTACAGGACTTTTTGTTTACTAAACAAACTGATATATACTCTACCCCTACTTCTCATCTTTGTGTAATTCCAGCTCCCATGACCCTCATATGCAAAATTAGTCATCTTGAAGCATAAACTCTCTGATAAACTCTGCCCTTATTCTGAATTCTAAAAATAAGACTTATCATTAAGTACAGTGAAAGTTTGAAAGCACATATATTGGGTATAAAGTTAAACTGGCACCTAACCTATTAGGGACTTTAGTCAATTATCTTTCCCGGATAAAATCTGAAGCAATCCAATTGGTAAGTAGGTCCTTACAGTTGGAATCCTCGGATTTTATCATTGAATTCCTATGTAAGGGTAACAAAATATTTCATCTAATATCTTTGTTGTTAATGAAGATATTAACAGAAGTGAAGGAATTTAAATAGTTCTTTAGCTTAAAAATAATTAGCTTGACTTTCAAACAAATTAAATGATATTCAAAAAAGTTATTTAAGATTAAATTTGGCAAATTAGCATTGAAAAGTAAGGGTAAAATCCGAGTAATCCAACTAATTAGACCTACCTATTTTGAAGACTTTACAAGGGGAAATAACTGACTAAGGTCCCTTATTGCTATTTATATGTTTTTCAAGAAGCCAGTAGAAACTAGTAACTATTAATTGGAGTTCACTTTGTATTAAACACATATCAAGGTCATATAAACTATGGCCAGCTCTACCCACTATAGGTTTCCTGGACACTTTTCTATCACCAGTACTAACTAACTTGCCCTACCACGAGGCCGACAACTCATATATAGGGTATGACCTACCGTGACCGGGTTTGAACCCGCAATCTCTGGGGTCAGAATCAGACATGCTGACCACTACACCACAGCCGAGGCTGAAACTAGTAACAAACAAGGATTTGGTCTGTATATAAATCTCTTTTAACCTGAATCATTTTGGACATAATATTCAATTTCCTGTTTCAGTCACCAGGGTAGGCAGTTTTTTTACAATAAATTATTTCTTCACAAAATTTATATTCTATGGAACCTATATACAGGGTCCTTTGTAGTTCTAACTGAATTTATGTATAATGTAGCGTCGACTGGTCGCATAAGATTATCATTACAATAAGGGCGAAATAACGGGAGGACGAAGCCATAACGGTCTGCTAACTTCGGATCGAACAGCAATATGGGCAAAGTTTTTTACAAAGTAAATAAATACTTGTTTGCAATCATTTAATTCTTGAACAGTTATGGCAATCAATACGTTTAATGATGTAAGATTGATTGAATCGATCTAAATTTACGTAGATTAAATCAAAGCCGAAAAATAGAGACATGATAGAATCATAGATCTTCGTCTTACCTGTCTATCAAACTTTTCGACGCAGTTTATCAGATATATAACCGATAGTATATGGCATCCCAATGCATTCTTTATCGTCCATCCATCTCTCAAATTGGTTTCATATCGTTTTTAGTGTAAACCAATTGTCTTCATTTGGCACTACGTAACAGTCTTCTTTAAATCGACGTCCATTTTGTAAACATTACGGCGCGTGCGCATTCCCGCCAGGGGGAAAACATGGGAATCCCCGCAATGGTTTGTGGGTAAATGTCATCAAGGCCGAGCTAATTTTAGAATCTATACCGTCTGTCACGGAGTAGAATTTGGGGTTATAAAACGCTTATTTTCTGCTAAACTGACTTTCATACTGATCAAATACATTGTTCAACGCGCTTAGAATTATTATGTGCATACGTTCGTGAAAAATTGTTGGTTTTGATGACGATTTAACAAAAAAAATGCATTTTCGCAATGGGGTGAACGGGGGCCTTTAAACTAGTGGGTTTCTAATTATTTGTTTGCTCTTAGGCAGACATGAATCTGCTGTTTTTCGTGCTTTTCATACTAACTTAACACTTAATCATTATATTTCTCTGCAGGGGTTGAATAGCTTTTCCCTTTGGTCATGAAAGTAACAAGTTATAATTATAACATTGTTACTTCATTAAATGGGAGTTGTTTACTTGCATTATTTGGTAATCATGTTTTTAGAGATAACATTCCGCTTGCTTTCGCCCATTCACTGTCAGGGAGCTGAGATTTCAACTATGTATGTGGTGTCCAGATATTTGCTATTTAAACCTACCCTGATATCAGTTATATATGATATTGTAGCTGTCTCACTAATCTTGGTATATCTTTTTCCTGCTATCTTCACGTCTCTTAGATACAATGTCTATTTTCAAAAATTTAAATAATTTAAACTCTCAAGATTTACGTCAGTACAAAAATTTGTAAAATTCATGACAAAACTTTGTTAAATTCAAACCCCTAAAAATAAATTAGCATTTAGTGAAAATTGTCACTTATATTACATTTTTTAACTATTGACATGATAAAAACATAGAATTTTCACATATATTTCTGGGGTCAATGTTTTCCTCAATGCTTTACAAGTAAAATGGTGTTTTTCTGTCAGTGGCAGTCGGTTTGTATGATTATTATTTACTATTTAGTCAAATGATGCCAAAATCATTCTGACATATTTTCCAGCTATAGGAGTTCAGAAAGTTTATGAGGATGTCTGTCACACTGTTCTTCTATTATTGAAACAGTTTACATCACATAATTATCCAAGTATTATATATGTGACGGCCACTTGCCCAAAGCCAAGGACTTGTAGCAGTTGGTTTGGGCTACTGCTAAGTGAAAATTGTCAACTAGTTTGTTGATAATTTTGACCTTACCAATATAACGTAAAATCCGGCATGTGCTTAAGAAAATTTAAGGCAATGATAATTATCATACATGTCATGATTGGGCACTCTGTGTATAAGGTACAATAGAACTAATAACTTCAGTGATGTCTATAATCTAGTTTTCATTGACATTGCAATTAGCATTTAAAATCAAAAGAATAATTTTATAGTTGCATTATGTTATTTCCCGAGAACGCCTTTGGAGATTTAGCAATTTGTTGCCATCTTGTTCAATTGTATTGCTACAAAGATCACCACAAAAACTGAAACACAAGTTCAGCATTTTTTATCCATTTCAATCCTTTAATGCATGTTTATTGCTGAGAATGCACTTAATAAAAACATTTTAATTTACGAATCGAATTTCTCCTGGTGATTCATTCAGCCTGGGTTTTCTTTGTTTTAGACCTTTGCAATAATGAATTTGGCATTTAAGTTTATACATTAAAGTTCATAAATCTCCGTCTTCTAGTAACTCTGCATTAACTGATTTGTGCTTAACATTTTAGCATCGGAAATGAGGGTCCTTCATGCAAAATGGGAAATGGTGGCTTTAAACATTAAAGTTACCATTATTATTTTTAATGTTCCTTCTTTCATTCATTGTTGACATCTTATTTCAATGTCTCATCTATACAATTCAACTCTTTAGTTATCACCTGTTCTTGTATTTTGAGATCAGGATATCTTATTAAACAAATAACACAAAAAAGTCTCGTTTTCTATAGATTTGAATGAAAATAATAGAGTGTGAAATACAGGGATAGTTGACTGCAAGGATTGTATTTTGAAGTGTAAGACGGCGCCCCATTGACTTCCCATCATAATGTCAATGATACCAACTGTTTTGAGGACTCTTTTGTTGTAATATTGTGTCATCATGCCACTACAATGGCTCCTTAAAACATTTCAACAATGTTGTGTAAGATTTATAAATGATTTTCAGTTGTCATTTATGAACTATGACATAGTTTTGATAATTTAATTTCAAGTGTGTTTTTTTACATTTCTCATTTTCTGAAGATTTTGTGCGATAAACCATGTACATTATGATTTAGAGTAGTTTAAGAAATTTATTTTATTTATCTAACAAATTTATGTGAAGTTTTATTAAATTGAAAAAAAAAAGAAGTACCCTTAGTCTCAAGACTTTACTGTCTGCTTGCTGGGATCCAGACTTGCAGGAGTGCTGCAGTGTGAATGTTCATCATAAAACCACGGTTCCCAGCCTCAATGTAAAATTTCTTATCACTTTGTTTATGAGACTTTATGGCACTATTTGTTATAATGTACCAAAATTACTGCAATTATCTGTTAGAAGAAAATGCTGGATACACTGAACGTAATAAATTCTATATAAAAAATGTACCCTGATGTAATAAATGTAAATTTTCTGTTATTGGCTTCATTGATACCATCTAAAACCTAATAATGATTGTGATCGCTATAGTTACTGAGAAATGAAATAAGTATTTTAATGATTTATGTCCCACTAGCACATGCTTCAAATTAAAAATGAGAAGGCAAGATGTTGACAAACATGTTTTGTGGGTATAAAAAAGGGATTTTACGGCATGTTTCTTGCCATGGGTTAATTGGGTCCATTAACTCTAGGATAATGAATTACTTTCAATGATCTTAACTGTATTACTATGGTAATACTATCTCAATAAACATTCTGATACTGTCTGAAAACTTGTGTAATAAAACTTAAATTACGCTAATGGAACTTCACCTTGCATTAATCTAGATATAATTTTAGTTTTACCAGCCTTTGTTCCATTTTGGTGTGAAATGCCAATTATCTTTCAGAAATAAAATAATTTGTATTTTGGCTCTAGAATATACAATCCCTGAGTCTTTATTATTACATGTGCAAAATGCTGCTTTTGGAAAGAGGCTCCTAAAAACAGCTCAGAAGTTATGGTACTTTGTTAGGTCAGATTGAACTGCATGGATAACTTACTTTGACTTTTGACTCAGGCTAGATTGTTTTTCTCTCTGAAAGTGTTTTACTTAATGTTTAAAAGATTAAAGTATGGAACTAAAAAAACAATAATTAGTCCTGTAAAAGTGGACGAAAATTTTTAAATATGACAGAATTGTTGATCCTAGATTTATAGATATTTTAAATCATGGTTTATTTTTGTAGCTTTCTTTACCTCACCCTTACCTCAAAGACTATTATAGAGTTTTGTGGTTGTGCGAATCTTCTAATCAGTATTTGTTTTTAGAACACTAGGACTTATAATGAGTGCTGTCTGCCCTTTGATATTAAATATTTTTCCTCAATTGCTATGATTTATTAGATCCCATGATTTTACTGTGAGGAGACCACATGAAAGGCTGACAGTCTCAGAAATATAGTGATTACCATGTGGCCCCAGGTAATGATGGACATCTGCTCCCTCTGCCTTTCAACTCACATCTGTATATTTGTTTTCTGTGCTCTGAGCAACAGGTCTTTTTGAAGAGTCAATTTTCTAGACATTTTGATTTATTCCACAAAGTTAGTTTCTATGGCTGTGTATTTCATCATTTCACACTTCTGAATGTTTTGTTTTTCTCTGGTGTATGTCACTAAGACCTCATGAGATTTCAAATGTAAAAGGCTTTCTGATTGATCCTCATTTACACCTTCACTGTTAAAACCTAGGAAAAATAGAAGTGTTGCAGAAAATGGCATATGACCCTCGTAGACTAGTGTACTTAAAGTAAATTTGCTGAAAAATGAAGTTGCTCCTAAATTGTGTTTTATGACCACATATTGAAGTGCTTCTTATGGCTTGGCTTTTCTGGAATATAGTTTTTGATATGACTTTATTAGTTGTTTTAGATGATATTGCCATAAGTTTTATGCTGTTTTTATTTTTTGATGGTTCTTTTGTTGGTCGGAGTTGTGTGAAAACATAGTATTATGAGAGTTTCAGACTCTCACCATGCTCTCTATCTGTCAACAAAGCTTCTGCCTTGGGAAAGAGGTGTTTGTAAACATCTTGCAGGCACATTATAATTTATATACATGTACATTGTATATTGGGAGAGCTAGACACTTGAGGCTTTATGAAATGTTTAAACAATCAATTATTATAGTTTTTATGGGCTTAATCAAAATCGAAAAAAAAACTCAGTGTAAATATTTATTGAAAATTTACTATAAAATTTAGTGTTCAATATCAATTATACTTTGTTATAATTCTTGATTGAAATACTATCCTGAGCAAGTCCAGTGTTTATTAAGTACCTCTAGATGGCGTCATTCTTTTAAATGGTGATTGGTTAATTGGATGAAGAGGTCTGTAAGCATTCAATGAAATAAACAATTTAATCAGATAATTATTGATGCAAAATAGCTTAAAAGTTGTTTCTATTGTCTGGTACACTATTTTAAAGGTTCATATATGTTTGCAGAGAGGTTTGTGATGGTCTACTTTAATCAATACCTGATTAGTGTGGGTCTAAACTAACTCCCTGTTGGGTCTCACTTTGATAGCTTTTTGTAGTTTTTGGCTTGCTTTAGTATCTGAAGTAAACACTAAGGATGTGACATCCATTCTCCACAGACAAATATGGAAAACTTTATAATAAACTCAGATAGCACCATGCTAAACTTATGAATTTAATAAATGGAGACCCACACAACCAAGCCTTCATGATGAAACAAACAAGTAAAATTATTTAATATTTATTTATGAACATTCTGACTTTCATATTAGAAACAACATAAGTTAAGGCAAGCTTAAATCAATCCACATTATAAGACTACATGACATTCTCCCTGTGTGAACAAACTTCCCTAATGTACCAAATTATCTGTTATTCCTATTCAGAGATTTGATTATCCTACTATAAATTAGACCTATTCTTAGTGCAGTCCTTCCATTTTATTGCATTTACTGAAAATTGCCCGCTATTCTAAAGCCTTGTTAAGTATTATCCTATTGCTTGCATTTTCCTTATTTGTTCTAGCAGTAAATCAGAAAATGCCTAGTTGGCAAAGCTGGAATCTATCCCAAGATGCATCAGGTTAATTTCTTCAGCAAGTTAACCTTATTTGTGTCTTACGAAAACAAAAGAAACACAAGAAAGTACAAAATAAGATTTTCTCTCTGAAACCAAGCAATTGTTGTTTTATAAATCCTCTGGTTCCTTTAGAATGTAAATGGTACTATCCTGAAATAAAATGTCATTTCCTACAGTCTCTGAATGAATTAATGGTTGTACGAGGGTTGGAATTTAGCATCGGAATTGATAGGAAAAAAACCTAAAGAACTCATAATGATTCAAATGAAATTGTTGAAGATTATAGGAATGTTGATAAGAAATTTGCCATCAAAACTGAATTAGTTGAATAGGACTAAATCAATGAGAAGAGAGAAAAGTTTAGCATAACAAGGCAATGTCTGATTACTAGGATGTCTGTATCTATCTAGAATTAGATTATGCCATAGTTTTATCTAGATTATTTATTGATGAAGTTGTATTGAATAAAGAAAAGCTGCTTCTTTTTTGCCATTGGTTTGGCAGGTGACAGGTTGAATGGAGATTATTCAATTGTGGGGTCTTACATTTTATTTAATTATTGCAGCCTTCTATTTATTGTTGTATTTTTTTCTAGCTGATTGTGCATTTCTCTGCAGTCACATTTGCTGATGTATGAAAACATTCCTTCTCTGACATTGCTTTTAGCTGTAATAACATTAATGCCACGCTGCTTTGATTTTATGTTGTTGTGACCTTGCAATAAAGTGTCATTATGGAAATGTTTAAAAACATTCTCTTATTATTTCATGTCATTATGTCTTCTGAGGGCATTATTTCTGATATTTTAACCATTATTCCATTCATTCCATCCCAGTAAGAGTGTTGATATGTCCTATTGAATATTGTGTAAAATGTGCTTTGATATAAAACAAACTTTTACATTACAGCCTATAGTGCATGATTATAGTGTCCCTTGATAGTTAAACATGTTCTTTTCCAACAACAGCAGCTGTACATTATGTCCTAACCAAACTTGTATCATAAGTAATTAAGCTTGGAGTAGAAAGCTGAGAGACCTTGTTGAAGTAAAAATAAACTTTAAATTTGTGTGCTCATAGTATTGAGGTTTTACTGTATTTAGTCTATGAATCAAGTTTGACTGATCTAAAGAGATTTAAATATATATATTCAACACTCTAAGGAGACATAGCTTTTCCTTTACTTTAATAATTAGTGTAAATATATGGTCACCATGGTAGTTTGGTTGTCTAGGAACTAGATATATGGTCGCCATGACAGCTATCTTGTCTAGAAGGTAAAGATTTATACCTCTAGACATTCTGACCTTTATAATACTTGAAACAAATCTACTAGTTACTAGGATTATGTCATTGGTACTTAAAAATACATCAATAAATGAGAAATTGGTATTAAAACACATAGGTCATGAGATCAGCGAGAAGAACTTTCTAATTGGGTTTTTTTAGTACTAGTAAACCTAACAGAGAGATGTTGATTGGCATTGAAACACTGAATTTTTACCTTAGAATTTAATGTAGTAAAGAAAATTGGATTAAAAAAGATGTGCCATGGACTCCCAGAAACACCCAAAATGCCAGAAATCCTTTCTGTGTTGATTACTGTATCAATTAATTCATAAGAATGTCTGCTCTCCCTGAATAATGCATTGAATCCCCTCTTCTGGAATATTTTCTTATCAAACCCTTGCTCCAGAAAATCTAACACATGTTTACACTCCAAACTGTCACAACATGTTAATGTTCATATCAGTAGAAATATTTATTCTTTAATTATTTTGTCACATTTTTTAATATTTAGACATAAATCTGGCCAAATAGTACCACACATTTTTATCTTGGATTAATTTGTTATGCCAGTGGTTTGTGGCAGTCCATTCCTGCTGTTTAACAGATGTATTCTTGTATTGAAAATCTGAATTCTATTAAAGATATGTTTCAGTAGGTATTGCCCAGTTTCCAGTAATGTGCCATTTAGTTTATTAACTGAAAATTGATAGTTTGAAAATCTGGTTTAGATAAATTTGTGGTTGGAACTTTCTAGATTTAGAAATAAACTTGGCTTGTGGATAAATTATGTAAGGATTTAAGAATATTATTGAATTGATATGTCATGATTCCAAATTTTCTTTTAACATTTTATTTCTTCATGTCAATTTGGTCTTTAACTTATTCAAATGTTTATATTCTACATCTTGTTTCTTAGATGCATTAATCATGATGTAGTCACCTGAATGGGTCTCAACACTCGGATGTTCATCAGAAAGGTGCACCCATGAGTCTCAACACTCTGATGTTTATCAGAAAGGTGCACCAATAGGGCTCAACACTCTGATGTTCATCATAAAGGTGCACCAATGGGTCTAAACACTCGGGTGTTCATCAGAAAGGTGTACCAATGGGTCTTAACATTTTTATGTACATCGAAAAGATGTAGTATTTGGTCCTGACATGCTAAAGCTCATTAATCATTCTGTTTAGTTCTTCTCGTTTGTATAGTTTAAAGCTTCTGGCACAGTGATGTTTGACATCACTTCAAAAATTAATTACCTTATTCTTAATGTTAATTGAAATTTATCTAAAGCTAAAATGCATGTTCCATTATATAGATAATAATCATTCTTACAGAATCAAAGGAATCGGCCTACTTTTCAAGATAATTCTATCCAACTGTGATGCAATATTGAGCTAAAAACAGACAATCCATTATGAGTTTTAAAGTCAATCTTGTGATTATTTGTCTGACCTTATAAGATACATGCTGTTAACAGCTTCGGTCCAATTAAATCGTTATTAACATCCTAAGGTTCCCCTAGAAAACCCTTGACATTTCTTCCTAGAATGATGGACTACTGTAGTTTCAATGATAGACAATGATAGATTGTTGTACCATTTAATGTTGTTACTGGTGATGTTACTGCAGTAACACCAGACTAACATCGTTATACTGCAATTTTAACACCTGTTTGTTGCAATGGTGTAGAAATGTGCTGTGTTTACTTTTAGTTGACAATATTTCTTGTATATTGACAAATGCAGTGATCAAGGTCTTGTTAGAGGGTAAGAGCATGACTCTTAAGTGCTTGGAATATTACCTTGGGACATCAATATGTCCACTTTACTGAAATTATGTAGTCAGACAACACTACTACACTAAGTGCTATTTATTTCAAATATTTCTTTCTGTGCAAATAAGTGTTTAAATGCATAAGTTTTAAAACCAGGAATGGAAAATTGAACAAAAGAACACATAATGCAGTTATCCCTTTATGCTGTCATTCCAACTCCTTCAACTTTCGCTTTCCTCAGATGGAGTTCAGAAACCTGTAAACCACCTGTTAGATTTTGTTTTTTGTTTATTTAATCAAATCTATGATACATACAGCAATTGTTCCACATATATGATGATATTATAACGATTTCTACATGTATATTATATATTTTATATCTGGTATTTGGTCATGGACTCATGGATGTTTGCTTATCAGGTATTTAGCCTTGTAGTTTTGATAAGTTTTTTAGACCACCCTGGTCAATTAGCTTTACAAATCAGATATAGATATGATATTTACAGAACAGAATTGTTGATAACATTCTTGGGAAATTATAAGTTTTGGTCTGTTTGATCATTTAAATATTAAATGATTTCAATGGAAAATGGGAGTTGTTAGGTAATTTAGTTTTCTTCCTTCTCTGGCATCTTGCAAACTCAGTCCCTGAAGCCCCCACGGTCACACCCATAAAAAATTGAAAAATATCAATCTCCTTTACCAAGATTTTGAATGCTTAAATTTATTTTCAACTTTTCTAACATGGTACTGGTGATTCATTGTCCCAAGTTTTTATCTGTACAAGAATCCCAATTGTTTCAGTGAATGTTGAAATTTTGGGAAATCCGTTATTTGGTTGGATATTTTCTCATTTGGATGTCTTAATTGGAAATCAGGAGAAAATTAAATCTTACTAATGAACGTTAGATTGAAAATCCTTTAAATTGCCAGTTTTTATAATGAGATGTGTTTGTATCACGATTCTTAAGTTTTTATTTTGTTTTTCATTGAGACGTAATCAAAATCATTGTTTTATTTAAAGACATTTTTAATTGTTTTTAATCCTAACTGGCAATTAGCCATGTCTGAATATCTCTTATTATAATAGCAAGCTTCTGATGACATAGATCATTTATATGATTTCATGCTTCTACTAATTCTGATGAAAATAGAATCCTTACTAAATTGCTGGGTACTTGAGTGACAGGAAATATGCTATGCTGAAAAAGGAAATGTGGCATTCATGTTGTTTGATGATTATTGATTCCAAGAACTGTCAGTGGTCATGCACTTTGTTCCCATAGAAGATTTCTGTAGCTCTGAGTTGACAGTACTAAACACCAAGCTGAAGCTATCATAAAATGTTCTTTATTTGTAATTTAATTGCATACTGAACTGAACTGAAATGAGTTAAACAATTAACTGATAGCAATTAAAATGAAGTATATCCTAGTTGAAAGCTCAGCTCAATGAACATGTTTTAAATTCCTCAGAAGAAATTTGGTCTTTCTGACATCGTAATGGTGTCATTGATGCCACCTGACATAGTGCATATAAGCACTGTTAGTATTTTTCATTTAAACTGTTTTACTTAAATCTTATTCAACCCTATTGGAATGAAAGGCCTCTTTGTCTTGAAACTTTACAAAGATGGTTTGATAATTGTATTAAAAGTCTAAATTTAGTGAAAATGTTTTTATGTTGGATATTGTTGTTGAAATGGTCCAGCTTCTTCAACCATCATTAATACAATCAAGACTTCTAATGATGTTCTGTTATAAACAAATAGGCTTGGTTATAAATTTTTCTGATTGTGAAACAATTTCTGTTTAAATTTTGTGTACAGAAGATATTTCAAGAAAATTTACACCATATTGTGTAGAGAAGTGTATTTATTGTCAATTTTCAATTAAGAATCACAAAATGTATTGTCATACTGTGCCATTAAATTGTTATAATTGAATTCTTAAATTTCTACAAGAGAATGAACTCGTCCCATGGGAGTCATCATTAAACAATATGTGTCATTATGTTCCATTTATTCTTTCTTGGAAAAGTTCATTCTTTACGGTGTATTTTAGTTTGTTTTATGTTTTAAAAGGAAACAAAGCTTTAAATGTCATGTTTCATTTTCAGGACATGATATGAAATCAACCATAAACCACCATAAACAATGTTTATATTGTCCATCTAGGCGTGAAATCTATCAAACAACATGTACACATGCTGTTCAGCATCATGTTCTTACATGCTGTTCACTTAATAGGTCTTAATTATGTTTAATACCAAATAAAGTGTTCCTCACTCTATGATGTGTATCAATTTATATTTGATTAAAGTACTGAGACATATCTTACTTCATTTAAAACTAGTTCTACAAACAGCTCAAGGAACTGTTGTAAATTAGTCACCCAATGTTGCGTTTTATTTAGATCCCTTTTCCCCTATAAACTCGATCACCAAATTCCATTTGTAACTTTGTCTTGAAAAAAAGCTCATTGTTACCAATTAGCTCTAAAATCTTGAAGCTGTTTTTGGATGACTCATTCTTGTTAATCACTCCCTTAGCAAACCAAATGGGGCCACAACTTTGTTAATAGCTTGTCCCTATAGTAAGGAGTAGAGTCGATAGTAAAGTCAATACAACAGTAACGCACAGTCATTCAATAACACTTAGTATTTTTGACGCTAATGACATTTGATGTATTATGTTAAACATGGGAAATAATTTCATCCACTAACTGTATAGAAGATCTTCAGTGAGGAGTCTTTTAAAATATTGTCTCATTCACTCAAACTATGGTGTTAAGTTATTGCCTAAAAATGATTTTGTCAGTTTTGCCATGGTAGCTATTATCTGTATTGATAATGATAAAACTGAGTGTTTGCCTTCTACAATAGTTGTAATATATTGTATTTTAATGAACCGGAAGAATGCATCTTTTCCTTAATGCAACTGATTTGTGGTATACCCTGCTGAAAGATGTATGTAGTACCATTGGTATATTTTTGTAAATATTTCCCATTTTGTATGAATGATTGTTGTTGGTGCATAGAGCCATAACTCTGCACCTCATTGCTGATTAATTAATCAAGTTTTTGTTCAAGTTTTTGTTCCAGAAACTTTTCCGCTATACTTAGTATTGTGGTTGTTTCTATTCGAGCATCAGTATACTGGTAATGGATATTTAGAATGGCTTGAAGTTGGAGATGACATTGATTGACAATCATAATGATTAGTAGATGCTATAATGAGAGAAAACTATCAAGAAAATATTTTAATTTTAAATCCAGAAGTTACCTTATGTACGAATGTTTTGTTAGAGAAACAAGCATGACAGTACATGATAATATTGTAGTCAAAGATTGGAGTGTTGGAGTGTTTTCATGATAGAGAAGGCATGCATGCTACTTCAATTTTGGTTGCTATTTTAGTTGAGGCTGTTTTGCTGATGATGAAATCAATTTGGTTTTAATTTCATTCAGTTTTATCATGGAGGATCAATTTGAGATTGCTTGTGTGGGGGTATTCATTTTCTTGTATAGTTATGTTTAAAATGGATCATGGCATGCAACTTGCATAATTGACTTAAAACAGTTGTTTATAATTAGCATATTAAATTTTGATTACTTGCTATGAATTATTGCCTGAACATACAATTTCAACTCATATTCATAAATTACATGAAATGTTTTTTTATTGTTTACTTGCTCTACATAAGTTGAAAATAGTTTTGCTTGAACATAACATCTCAGAATCTTGGGTTTCTCTATTTTATTCACTTATTTATGCTATGAAGGTCACTGACCATTACTGAGTACAAAAGATATGTTATTGCATTTTGTAGTAAAATAGATATAATAGTAACTAAGCACTCTAAGCTGATATTAGTGTCCTTGTTATACATCCATGTATTATTACAGACTCTCAGAAAAAGTAGGGAGAAAATAAAGCTTGAGACTTGACATATATGTTTCATATATTTTTCTCCTAGCCACAAGTCAATGATGGTTGTTATGATACCTCGGGCATAAAAACAAGAAGGAAAATACATTTTTAGATGGTTTGTTTTGTAACTGTATACTTTAATGAGGTGGTGTTTGTATTGATACCTTCTCACACCAACCATGGAAACTTTGATGAGGATATATTGTTGCTCTCTAGAGAAAATAAGATTGTTGTCATGAAAAGTAGTCATTGTTGAGACTTGACTTTTTGGCATTTTTTGCAATTTTTATTTATTTAAAAATCTAAGTTTATGACTTTAAATGCTTCTCAACTGTAGTTTTCAAAGATATTATATTATGTGACTGCTTAATAGTTAGGTTTACTATGAGCTTTTTGTAACAGCTTTAAGTATCCAGTAATATGGTAAAACATAACAAATATTCAGCTGATTCAGACAGATTTTTATTCTGTTTTTTCCACCCATTTTATCATTGAAAAACAGCTTTGTTATGAAATAAGTGGGGGATATTTTTTGTATAATGCCATTTATGATTTCCAGAAGATTGGAAACCAATGAGGCGTATTGATCCTAGACAAAATTCAGGAGAAAATATCGAGCCTCCCTCAGTCTCATGTCTGTACAATTTAGTTATTAAAAATAGCATTGTAGTGGAATGCCATATAATTTCTTTTTTTTTCTGTTGGAATGAGGAAAACATTAAGTGGCAGCCGTAATCGGAAGGGGGGATAGTGATGTTAATATTTAAAGTATAAACTGTTGAAGAAATAACTTTAGGGTAGGTTTACATTAACATGATAGATACTTCATATTTATTGTCTGAATCAAGTGGACAGGGAGACTAGAGTCCAGTATGTCCACTTGAGATCAAGTGCTCCTTACCTGTAATTACTGAATGAATGAGGCTAATCACCTTTATATTCACCTGTATTTATAGCATTCAATGAGGATAAGTTTATAAGGCTGTTGATTTGACCAAAGAATTTTTTGTTATCTAAAATGCTGGTATTTGAGACATGTGGTCAACTCAACTAGGCCAATGGTCAGAATGATTTATAACGTCAACTTAAATTGATCCTTAATTTGTCTTGACCAATCCCTTTATTGAATTTATGAGGGATTCAGGGTCTGTTTAAGTGATAAATCTTAACTTGATGGAGTTAATTTGTTTGCTTTTATTTTTGTAAAGAATTTAAACATTTTGTTATGGTTGGTGGGTTGAAATGCAATATTTATTTTTTCATGATTTAAATGAATTTCAGATGAAAGCATATCAATTCATGTCTGGTTTCAATTCCTATACTTTCTTAACATGTGTTGTACATGAATTTATTTTCTTTTGATTTGAAATTTATAAATGAGGAAAAATACTGAATTACTATTTTCATGTGTAATTTTAAATGTTTACGATGTCTTTGATGAAAACAAAGTTATAATTCATCCCCTCCCCTCATTTATTGTACAAAGGAAATTATGGGGAGTTAATGTGTAGATAGGCATGTTGTCTGAATGAAAAGCTTTAATGTCTTGTGTGTTTAAGGCAAGCTCAGCATATTTGCCTGTCAACTGCACGATGCTATTTTCTTTTGTAAACCGATACAGTTAGGGTATAACTTCATTATATTCCAGCCGTGGCTGTCTCCTTGTAGACTAGAGAATGATAATGGTTAGAATAATAATGCTGTACACTTGGACAAGTGGAATAGTATTTCTTTGATCAACTTGTATAACGATCATTTTTGATATGTCAGTGATGTACTGGGAAATTTGTACTGTTGTTAATGAATATTTACTTTCAACCTTCGTTTATAAACAATTCAGAATTATCCATCATAATGGCTATACAAAGCTGAAAATTGCTTTTACTCCTATTGATGATTTTGATTAGAAAATTGAATTAGGAAATGAGTTTCATGTTTTAGCACATTATGTTATATGTATAACAGAGAATTGATTCCTCTGGTTAATGTCCTTGTTCAAATAATGGCTATAGTTGTTCCTATTCCCTAATGGTGCGCTTAGTGACTTTTCAGGGAATCATTTTTTTCTATAATTTCTATGTTCTATTAGCCTTTTGTTTACCATTTTAATGTTTTTACATCTTTGATGTTAGATATTATACAGAACATGATCTAAAAATTCTATATAGTTGTATTACTCTGTCTTTAATTGTTTCTGCCCGATTGTACGCGACTGAATAGAGTTTATTTATAATATTCTGTCTTTAATTGATTGTGCATGCTATGATTGTACACAACCTCATCAGTTACAAAGGAAGTTTATTGTTGCAATATATTTTGTTCATGTGTTTGTCACTGCTTTGAACGTGTGATTTCTGCCTTTTGATTCATTTACATCATTCCGCCTATTTTAGACCAATGATTGAAAGCTAAGCTCAATACAAGATTATAAATGGCCCTACTCTGCTGAGGTTGAAAGAAATGTTACAGGTCTCTGCTATTAATGCTGGGTAATGGTCCAAGATGGTGATGGGACAGCGTCACATTATTCAGGCTCTGAAAATACTTAGTTTATCAGAATTTGTTACAAGATGTCATTTTCTACCTCTTTTCTATGAACTAAGACATCTTGTAATGGAAGTAATAAACCCTAATAAATATAATTGTGACATTGACATTCTATGTACAAACACACTGTAGATAATTACACATGATATTGTCATGTAAGATGGTATGTCAGTATGTCTATGAAATTATCATTGTCTAAAATTCTTATATTCTTATAGATCAATACAGTTTATTGAACAATGAACTCACCTGGGAGCACTTACATCAATGAATGGACAAGTTAACATATGACACATTGCTTAGTTCAATATTGTAAAGTCATGATTCTCATTTCTTATTGTCTAGAAAGAAAAGAACATGGGAAGTCTGAACATTTCTAGGGGAACAGGAATTGTGTCAAGAGATGTATTATTTTGGGGTAGAGGGGTAAGGAGGGTGAGGTTGGGGTTGTCAGTTTGTTATTGACTACAAATCTGGATTACAATGTAAAATTAGTGAGAGTGGTCGAGGTCCTCAGATCTACAAAAAATGTAAAATATGAATTCTGCATGAATAAATTTTAGACTGTTTGAGATCCTAGTAGAGAGCTCAGACACTGACACTACTAGACGCCCCCCCCCCCTGATCTACTTGTGGAAAAATCCAGTATTACTAATTTCTATAACTCATCATGTACTCATCATGTCCATCTGTATTCATTGCTTCCAGTATAATAATGGTTTTTTTTGTCCACTCATGCTTGGCTGGACTGATAAATTAGGTTTTAATTGGACACTCATTGTCACTTTGTCTCCTGTTAGATGATATACCATTTATCTCCAGACTTGATCATTGTTCTCCTGATATGATTCATGCACAATTTAAATTGCTATTGTTTTACGATTTTACCCATAATTCTCATCTTTATTGACAGGAATTTCGATATCTTGAGTTTGTATATCAGTTTCATTACTAACCATTGTTGGGAAATTGTTCGCCTATTTTGATAAAAATAATGTGTTTAATTATTAGTGAGGCCTGTTTGTTCTAAATGACATGCAGAATTAATCAGTGAACAAAAAATGGGGCGTAATTAAACAGAATTCTGACAGATGATATTAATTGCAAGTATCCAAGGCTTTTTATTATTGACAATAAAATTATTTATTTGTAATCAAGTGTATGAGTTTGTTACTCTACCTCTATTCTCTGGCTCTCTGATACCAGATGTTCTTGTTTCAGATGCAGCATGGCTTAAAGTAATGTATTGGATATTTTATTTTCAAAATGGAGACAGTATGACTGGCCCTGATGCTATTGGTTTCTTTATTTTATGAGTACTAATCAAATGTTTCCTTTTATGTTAAATTTACAACAAGTGGTTACGAATTAATAGGATGATAAATTTATGGTTTTATAAAAATTACCTTAATGTCAGATTTCTTGTTTCGGTTTATTAGACCGAGTCATTCACCAATGATCTCCACATGTTTAAGGTTTTGATGTATGATTGAACCTGTTTGCAGTCATAATTATGATCAGACGAGGTGAAGTACTTTAATTGCTCTAAGGGTTTATATTTTATGTCCGGTACCAGGTTGTACTATACGTCTAAGTATGCACATCTGCTGGGTTCTGGCTCGCCTAGATTTCAATGTTATAACAGCTGAAATTTGTGTACCTCTCAGTTACTGATACTGTTAATGGTGGGATTATGAAATTTGATCATGTATCTCATTTTTGCATCCATAACAATTGTTTAATTAATAATATTTGGTATGATTATTGAATTTCAACAATATTGAAATTTTAATCAATTAAAAAACCATACAAAAATGTAATTTGATGTAAAATAATCTTTTGTACAATAAACTTTTGTACAATTAAGCCTTGTGTAATACTATTTTTTAATTTGAATTTCTTATTAAGTATAAATATTTATTTTTCATATTTTAATATTTGTAGTTCTTTTAACACCTTAGTTTTGTTATCTGTCATAAGTACAAAGGAAGTTCATGATGACACTGGTCATGTTATTGTTATAGGTGACGATTTAAACATGTTTTGTGTCTAGCTGATCCCATTTAATTCCCTCAGATCTTTCAATAATTTTAGAATTTCATTTAAGTCGATCAGGTAATTTTATAATTATTTAGCCTTTTTTCTCTATTGAAAGTCAATGAGGCAAGATAGGCTATTTTAACCTTTTGAAGCTTTATTATACTTAATAGCTGATGTTAAAACCTTTGATATACGTTGCTCAATTGCCTTGTGACATGCTGTTAGCTTTGACACTTAAAAGGTGTTAAAACGGTGCAATAGTTGCCGATGGCAATGATAAACTTTGACAATATCATTTTGTATGATCATAGTTAATTAGTAAGTACTCCTGACTATAATTGTTTACTTGTATTTTTGTAGACTATTGTAGTTAATGAATTCATCTTGGGTTTTGATCATCATTTTGTGACTTGTCTAGTTTATAAGTCCTTTGTTGTAAATATGACATATCTGATTATCTAGATTTTGATATATGAGATAGGACACCATCACATACTGCAGGTTTAGAGGAAAACAGTTGTAACTCAATATACGAAAAGAGTGAGTTACAACTGTTTTGCACTAAACCTGCAAATTATGCTTAAGTCATGTGACATCTCCTTTAAGGTGTACAATTATATACTGAAAGTATGGGAAACTTTTGTATCTTAACTTTCCATTGCACTTTTTCCTTTGTCTCTGGTGTAAACTGAAAGTGAACAGATTTTAATGGACCTGTGCTTTAATGTGTATCATCCTTTGTGAAAAGTGCAAGTTGAAATATAATAGCCTTATTTGATAATGCACATTTTTCATTGTGTGGAATGGAGAACTTATCCAAGAGGTGTAATCTTGTCTTATGTTACTGTTTGGCAATATAATGAAGATCTGTTATCAAAGTCTAGCACCAAGTGTAAGGCAGCTTTGCAGTAGATACCTATAATGCTCACATTTTTCCACTTGAAATATTATATGAAATAATGCTGCAAATGGCAAAAAATATCAAATTGCAAACCATTGTTATTTTATTACCATTATTAATGTAATGCCATCAGAACTGAATATGATCTATAATCATGCTGTTATTTGTTATTTCATGATGCGCATGGTGCATCGTTTCCTGACAGATTTCACTACAATATAGGGGATAAAATCTTGATCGTTTTTAAAGCTGTGTACTCAATAGAATGAACGGTAATGATGGATGCATTTTTTTTGCTTATATGGGTAGTCTAATGTACTGAATTGTACTTAAAAGCAAAGATAGCCATCTAACTAATGTCTCTCTGAATGGTTTGAAAATTAGTCAAATTGTTGAGTTGAGAGCTTTATGAGTCAACTTTAGTTGAGTATAACCTTAGTTAATTAAATATTGATGTATATTTAGCGCAGCATATGTCAGAGCCATTACAGTGTAAAATTGTCCTTAAATTGTTTAAGTCATGCCATGCATACCTTTTGTTATGTTAATGCTAATGATTATGTCCCCTTAGGTTACGAGGTTGAATTTCACGTCATTATATCATGTGATCATGTGATCATTTTCTAATGATTTTTACCTGTACCCTGTCATATCTCATTAATCAGAGTGATCTTGATTGGACGTGACATGTGCGAGCTTTCTTGTTGTCATAGTTACATAATCTAATGATTGTCACGACACTTTTACAATATTACCTTCAGGTGAAAATGTTAATGTAAATAACCTGGCTGTTGAATTTAATTATAATTTTAATGATAAAGTCAGACATTTTTGATGTATGATGAATTAGGTGTGAAATGCATCATGACTTCTCTCACCTGTGATGATTAAATGGTCCACGACTGTTGTTTCAATTTTTGATCACTTATCTCTTAGGTCATGGTCTTGTGACACATAAATGGAATGAAAACTTAATTAAGATGCAAATTGCATGGTAACTGTAATACACAGGTAAAGATGCCCTTAAAGAAATATAAAAGAAGAATGCACACAACTGGGTAATTTTGACTTGGTTTGTTTAGGAATCACATGCATCTTAGCTGAGTGCATGATGCATACAGTCATGTTAGATTTTGCCTTCTCAATGAATATTCCAATATGAACACTATTGTTTGATTATAAAAGCTAATTTTGTCATTTTAAGATAGCGTAATGTGAATAAGATTCCTGAGAAAACAATGATTCTCAAAGTTCTATTTAAAACTGTTGTAAATTTTTGCCTAAGTTCATTATTTTATGAAAGAGCAAAATAGGGAAGGCAATCATGCATTATAAATATGCAGTTATTGCAAATACAAATTTTGTTACAAATTTCTTCATTTTCTCTTTTGTTCATAAAATTGTCAGTAATAAAGATCTGAAACTTTGTCTGTAATAAGGTTTGTTTGTGAATCAAGATGTCACAGAGTTCCATTGTCTTTGATTGTATTTCTCCGAGTTTAATGCATTGAGTTAGAGGAAAAAAATGACTCGGCTGCCAGTTACGTAACTTCACGAACAACTGAATTAACCAGCTAGAAAATTACATTTAGAATAAACAATCATAGGAAGAATGTTGTATGCCATTTATATTTCATGATGTGTCAATAATTGTTCTCATTATAAAATTGTGAGTCGGGAGAATTTCCTCATGCTTTCATGTTTGATTGACAGACTTTTGGTGAATTAAATGTCGGATGCTGCATCCCATGTGTCTGTACTGTTACAATGACATCTTACTGCCTAATTGTTGTTAGGTTTGTATTCATAGTGACAGTCTCAAGTTTCTGGCTTTGAATGTTAAATCAGTTTCAGCCGTTCTTATTCCCCTTTTTCTTTGTAACATGCCGAAATCATGTGAGGCGAACAGTTCATTTAACTACTAATTCTAGACTTCCATACTCTATGAGCCACTGCCAGTACTACTTGGGTGTGACTCGTATAACTTGGGTAACATATTCTTGTAGGCCTTCTTACTTGAGCCATTTGGCTTGTATGAATGGCTTGGTGTGTATTTTGTTGTAGTTTTGACCGCTTGGCATTGTTGGTATTTATGGATCTTCTGACCCTCTTGGTCACAGAAACCGCTTTAATATTCCTTATCTTCGAACAGTTTTCCATTTTATTACATTACAAAATGTGCTCCTGAAATTCACTGTGGCTCTTTCAAGTCTATCCAATATCCAATACCAAGTATTAACATATTTTATATATCATTCCATATAGGAATCCATTTGGAAGAAATCATTTCCTGACAATGGTTTGTTCTCCACACAAGATGAAATTTATGTCATACGTTGTATATATGTAACTTACTTAAGTCTTTTGTCCTTTTCTTCTCCTGTAGAATGTGGTTTTTTGCTGACTGTTAATTTGTCATATCTTTTCGCTACAATTCTTTATTCCTAATACTTAAAATTGTGCTTCTTCCTAAAAGCATTCAGATTAATTTGTTCCTTATATAGAACATTAATATATCATCTTGCTAAACATCCAACTCTTTGCTTTATTTTACAAGAAAAAAACCTATTACAGCAAATTGTTACTACACTTGACATAATTTATGAAATCTTTGTTAAACTTTCCAAATATTTACTATAAGTATTGTTATATCTTACGCATGCAGTTTTTCAATTTTTCTGGAAGATTAGAAACTCATTTATTAATAGTTATAGCAATTTTTGCTGTTAAACTTTCTCAGAAAATTCTCCTAACCAGACATCCTTCTTGTTTTTCGGAGATTTGTAGGTGCAATATAAAAGATATGACGGTGTAATTTTGTTGTTTGAATGTAGCAGTATTTATCTATGTATAGTAGACATTTAGTCTGATCCATTTGGAATATCTCCTGATTTATCTATAGTTGTATTTCTCCCATGCCCTATCTCCCTCAATGTCGATGTATCAATCTCCTTTACACCAGTTTTAATAGTGTAGCTTACATGTGGACCCTATGTGTTTTTTCTCACTTGGTATTATGTTTTATGTCGTATCACTAATGAGTTTTATGACAGATTCCATGAAGGTGCATTTATTTATCCCATTTATTGTACAGTTGTTACAATGTATCGTAAATGATTCAGATAAGCGTTTCTTCAATTTTTTATTACATTTGCATGGGAACTGATTTACTTGATTTTATGTTTCAAGTTTTTAGCCAGTGAGATAGACAGGTTGGTAAACCAGAGAATGTATTGCTTGTTGTCATAATAATTGACAGTAATTTTATGGTAGATCTGTCTGTTTGTTGTCTTAACTTTTCTGATGAGTTTCTCTCTGATTAACAAAGATTTCTATGTATAAAATACACTCTTTTTGTCTTTAAAATTAACTGTTAGTTGAGCTGTAGAGGACAACCCTGTCTTTGATTTTGGCATCTTAGTGTATAATTTCTGTTAGGGCTACCAAATTTTCACAATAAATCAAATAGATAGGTTATAAGGCAATTTGGGCAATCATTTTCAGGCCTTATATTCATTGAAACTTTTTGTGGCAGACTTTTTTTTCAACATAAATCAGAATGCAAACTAAAAACTTTAGACTCAGTATTTAGTTTAAGAGTCTAGCAGTTAAATATTGCAACTAAATGCAGACTGTTTGTGTCAATAACTTGATTGAATCAACCTTGTTGTCTACTATCCTGGTAGAATTGATTCTATTTTAAGTCTGATTTACTATGAATGAATATACACTCCCATGCTTACAGATCGAATTTAAATGTTCCTAAGAAAAGACTTAGTGTTATTTATTAAAGTCTGCATTCAAAATGTACATGTATGTTCTTCCTATAAGATCACATTATTATGCAGCGTTGTTTCTAGTATAACCAATTCAATACTGTCTGTGAATTATGGATTAGAAAAATGGTTCCCAGTCATTGCTCAGAAGGTGTTTAGATTTTGGCAATCTGTTCTAATCATAGACTTCAAATTTACATATGTGTGCCCTAAAGTATTTTTTATTACATAAAAAACAATTTGCCCATTGTAGCCATATAACTATTATCTGGACATTTTTTACAGCTAAAGTGCATTCAGCTGCCTGGATTTCCCCATAGATTAGTGTGCAGATTTATTTCCAGTATCAATTTTCTGTAGATTAGTGTGGACTTGTGTACAAATAATGGAAGTTTTATCAGATGTTGATACAGTAGTATGTTGATTATAGAGTATATAGACAAGTTAATAGACCTATCGGATGATAAACATTGAGATATACAATATAGATAAATACTACCAGTTTCTATCTAAACACCAAGATTTATAATGTTTCTATAATGCTTGAGTTTGTGGTGGAAGATATGCACTTCTTTAGATTAATGCATTGATAGAAATCAGAGTGTGCCAGTAATGAACCAATCAGATTTTAGATAACAACTCATGCCAAAGGCAAGTCTTTTTAGTCCTTTTTTGCTTATTTCTATTATTAGAAAATGTAATTAAATATCTAACTGAAAAAAAACAAGGTGATGTTTTGAGAGGTTTTGAACTTTATTTACTCATTTTACTGGCCAGTACCAGTTTAGGCGTGACTTGGACCAGCAACACCTTTTTGGGCACTAGATTTGAAATCGTGTGTGTAGCCTAATGCAGTACTGACCAGTACTGACCAGGGTGTTCAGCCAGATTTGTTCGTATTGAATCTGAATCAATTTCAAAAGGCTGGGCATGATTAAACAGGAACATAAGCTTTGTAAATGAGAACAGAGAGCAAATTGGGCTCTGATGTTCTGGAGGTATTTCTTTTTGCTTTGAGATGCACCTAATTGTTAGATGAACTGTGAGCAAGTCAAGTGCTGAATTCAACATTGACAACAGTCATGAGTTTTTACCATGATATTGAAATTATGTTTTCAATTAAGGATATTAAAGCATCACTTCAGATTTGTAATGTTTCTCTCTTACTTTGATCCTATCATTTATTGGTGTTAAAAAGAGAATTAATACCTTTCATCAGCATAACTTACTAGGTTAGGATGATTGACATATCATACATTGTTAATACAATTTTTCTTTGAGCTATATTGTACTATGTTGCATTTTCAGGTTTTCTTTTTGAAGAATGATAATGCAATTTGTTAATTGAGCAATAAATATTGTTGTTGTTTTTTTGTAGTCACATGAGCATCAATATATATTTAGAAAGATCTTTGTTGTGTTATAATTTATGGAAAAAGGAAAACATACGGGCAATGGTGTCATGTGGGTACACAAAGCAAAAGATTTAGTATTGTAGTGCGTTCTTGATCAGCAATTCTTTATAATGTAAACTTCACAACAGCAACAAAATGGGTGTTCATGGGTTTATTGAACTGAGATGAATAATTTCTTGGCACTAGAAAAGTCATCCACCCATTTTGTATACAATAAGCCTGTTGTTGATTTTGGAACTAGTACATAGGTGACTGCTTGGGGTCATTGTTGCTGGTGCTTAATCTGTTGTTTAAATACTAGATTAATGAAATGATGAGATAAAAATTATCCATGAGACTCTTAATTGGGTAATAACTTAAGGTCTGTTAGTACTTAATGATCTGTAATGATGATAAATATTAGGTTAACAGTTGTTGGATAATAGCCATTATAAAGAATCATCACCACTATACCTGGCATCTGGCCTACTTTAATTAGAGCACCTGTTTTAATGTGATTGTCATCAGTGCTTCTCATAAATTTTGAATATTTTTTCATATAATTTATAAACGTTGTGATTAAATTTTCATAATTTGAGAAGTACCTGTAAATATTTTAAGATATATTTAAATGATTTGTTATTTAGATAATATCTCAGGGTATTATGTTGGATGATTACTCATCCTCTTGTTGTTGGCTTGTTATCTATAAGATATTTTCTATAATTGCTTAGACTTTTCTTCTTAGATTTTGAAATTATTTCCATGATAGAGAGACTGGCAGCTAGGCTTTCTTTGTAATAGTTTATGTTATCATTCAGACTCGCTGATGTCTTTTAATTTCTATATTTATTGTAGGCATTCTTATAACATAATGATATAATATTGCCTAGAAGTAGGACTTCATATTATCATTTATATAATTAATGATTTTTCTGTGTGGTTTCTAAATGGATGCCTTAAGCATGATGTACATTATAATGGGCAAAACCTCTTAAAATTCTCTGAGAATATTTACGTAAGAGAAACATAAGTCTCAGTAATCATCATCTTACATTATATGACAAGATACTCGAAAATCTTCTCAACTTTTCTTCTGAAATCACTATAGGATAAGTGTTAATTGGGAAATTGCTCATTTCTTTAAGAACTTGAGTTATGCCTAGATGTCTGTCTGTATTTGTCTCAATTGTTTTAGAAATTTTATAAATCGGAGAAGTGCTTCAGTTATGATTAGAACTGAGTGTTTCAATTGTTTTATTGTTGTACTGAGGTGTTAATAATCTTAACTAAACGTGTCAACCCTCAAATATCATAATCGTCAAATTTTGCTATCTCTCAAGTGTTTATAATGATTCTATTAGTTTATAAGTACCACTTGATAAGATTTTAGGATCCAATGCTTCAAGTCTGAGTCAGTCAGATAATAAATTGTCATTGCTTGTGCTAGAAATTGTTAAGCGCAAAAATTGTAAATTTTCACACTTAATGCTAACAGTAATGCGTCTTTAATAGCAAGTTAAATGGTTATACTGGCCAATATGAAGTAATTTCTGCTAAGTGATGTATATTTTTAGGTCTTTATGAATTTGTTATACTTGATTCCAAAGTCATAATCATTAATCAATATATTTGCTCAACTTGAGTCATTGATGTGAAGCAGTAATTATTGGTGTTAGTCATACAAGTAAACTGTGTGACAAATTGGACAATTAATAATAAAACTATCTTTGCTTATTGTGGAGTGTGCAGGGTAATATGCAACAGTCTCTCATTCACGGGTGATGCAATTAATTACCCTTATAAAGATAACCTTGGTTATTGCAAAATCGTGCAAATTTTGATGATGTTTAAATGCTAAATACTTGATTTTAGAAAAAAAGGCCATTGTATTAAGACCATTCTGCTATTAAGACCACTGATTTTGATGTTTGTAATATTGGTACTATACTGTATGATATGATCCTGAAACACTTTCCTCTTAATTATCTCTGTGCCGTTATAAAAACAAGACAAATTTTGGGGAATTTCTGGTTTTTGGAGTAACTTTGTAGGACTGGATAGAGGTACTCTACTTAATGATATACTGCATATGAATGCATTATCCTATGCTCATTTGATAATCTTTCTCTTCTAATATTGATGGTACTCAGATACCTTGCTGCAGAATGCTTGTGTGAATTACACTGTACAACTATGGCATCTTTGGAATGACATTGTTTGTTTGTTTCATCAGTCATTGGTTGTCTTAATTGGCAATTATATGTACATCATCACCATGTTTATTTGTTTTCCTCTGACATACATTTTATTATGCTAGATTTTAGCCAGTGAAAATACTTGGTATAAAAATTTAGTGCAGCATTGTGCAAATAAATGAAAAACTATAATGAGCAAATAACTGTAATTCATTTTTCTAATGATTTTTACCCATTGAAATAATAAAAAACTGTAAGGCTTCTAAAACAAAGTGTTTTCAGTTTGGTTTTCAGTGATCAAGTGCTTGATCAGTCTCGTAATCAATTTATGAAGTTTGGATGGCAAATTAATTATGCTTAGGAAAGTCAGTTTTTGTGTGTATGTGTTAGTGATACCATTTATATTTGCCTGACTTATACCATTATACAATAAATCCTGTAAAACATCATAATAAAAATATATATTGAAAAAAAATGAAGTGATATTTTAGTAATGGGTTGTTGTAAAAAAATCAATTGGTACAATTTATATTCTTGTTAACATAATGTTTCTACCAATGTTGTTATACTGGAGCAAAGCCTATTCCAAATATGAATTATGTGTTTTGGAATATTTTCTCTTATTATTTCTTCCTAGATAAAGAGATACTATCACCCATTATGTTGTAATTGTTTAAAAGTTTAACATCTAATACATGAAGATGAAGTATTTAGCTTACCACTCTTGTTGTTATTAATGTTTAAAACTATGATAGATCGTTTTCTGTGATATATTCTAGTCTGAGATCTGATGTAGAAGAGGAATGATGACTTTATGATAGATAAATGGTATAAAATTTAAGTGTATTGTAGTATAGAATTTATCTGTGGGAGAAGCCCTGGAGAACGCTTGGAGAGCACTCTTACTTACACCCCTATCATATCATCAAGTTTTTAATCATAATTCCTCTGCAGGTCCTGCTAGGTTTGATGTCTTATGGTGACGTGTGCTATCTCCAGTCTGGTGCCACGAGTCTGTACTCTAGAGTTCAGGCTAGTACTTAACATGAACCATTGTTTTAATTCTGTTTTATTCTATGATATTATTGTAGGCGAGCTTTGGGCATATTTCCAAAATTTACATGAATTACATTCTGAGCTGACTGATTGTTTGGAAGACCTTTGATGTTACATTGAAATTTACACCATAGGTTATTGCTGCCTTTAAGGAAACTACAAAACAAAATTAAATTGAGTGCATTGGCAAATATATAGCATATATTTTATTTGTCAGCTTAGGGTTTAGTTTTGAATTGGATGCAGATATTATTGTTTGCCTTGGATAGCTTTTGCCATGTATGACTATGTATGATAATTATGTGAAAGAGTCATTTCTTTAGCTAAGAATTGTTTAACCTCTGTGTTAACTGTGTAAGATAATTAATATGATTGCTAAGCTTACAGTTGATTATTATTGAATATTTTAAATTTAATCAGTAAGATTTAAACTTTCCTTACATACTTCAAAGATGGATGTGAATTTGTTGAAGTTGTATGCATTTGGAGGAAATAGTTTTTTTATAGAGGAAATAATGTTTAATTATATTTCATGTCTTACATTTCATTTTTAATACTTTTGGTTCTTTTTCATCACAATCTGTTTGCTAAAAAATAGCTAGAATAGATTGTGTTTGCCTCATTGTCTCCAGATTTTTGTCTATCATTCAATGGGTTGACACTGGCAATAATTTTCTCACTGATTCTGGTTGAGACATAAGTAATCTGTCTCAGTAATGTATGACATTTATATGAAACAAATCATTGATCACAATGCTTGTGTAGTGTGTAGCATAGCAGAAATGGTATTTTTCTCTTGCTTTGCTTCCCACCTCATTGTAGTTTGTATGTTGCATCTTAAGGATCTTATTATTTTTTGATGTAGCTTTTTGCATGATAAACATAAAAAATCTCTGTCCATTCTGTTAAGCATGTGTCATATTTTTTCTGTATATTAATGCTTCATTATAACTAGGGTCTATTTTTATGTAATTGTTCTGAATCTTGTAGTTCTATCTTTTTAAACCTTATAGACTATCATAAATTTTGCCCATCATGTTTTTTAGGTAATATTAGCATTTGATTAAGATATTACATATTTATTTATTTATGTTATACAGCCATGTAATTTGTTTGGAACTATTTTTTGTGGCGTAATAAGACACTTTCTTGTAGTTCTAAGGTTGTATTTATCTTGCAATATTTGATGTAATGAGGTGTGTGATAACATATCTAGTGGAATAAGTAATTTGTCCAGACATTAGTCTCCACTCATATTTACAGTCATAACATCCCCCCTAGTATTTAGTTTTTACTCTCTATAAATTTTCTGTTACTGGAATATTAATATTATCACTATTTCTAATCTTAATGTTGTATATTTAATGTTCCATCATTTTTCTAATACATTAGGATGAGTTTTGAGAGTTTTTTACCTCATTTCTATGATACTGAAGAGTCAATGATTTTTTTCTGAAGGTAAAAAAGATTTGTTCTTCATTCCCTCATCAACCACCCCTTTGTTCTTTTACTGTAAGGTGGTGGAAACTTGTTAGGTTATTATTTCACATTAAAAATTAGTGCTGCATGAGTAAAATAATGAAAATAAGAGAGATTTCTTAGTTACTAATTCACTTAAAAAGTTAAATCATGTCTTACCATTAGTGAGTATATGATATTCATTTTGAAAATATCAATTGATGCTGTTGAAAATTACTTTCATCTAGCTCTTAAAAGCTTTAAACATGAATTTAAGTACACATTTAATGTAAGAGAAAATATTCAATACAAAAAAGGAGCAGTTTATAATATTGTTTGTTTAAAGATCTGACGATACAATACATCATGAACACCCACATGGTTGGTTGTACATTAAATCATTTGTCCTCTTTAAATATGAAGATAGTTTTCATAATGTTTTATACGAAAATTACTAAGCTTTGAAGAGTTTCAGTGTTGATTTAATATTATAAGATATGGTCATAAAATATCTTGATGACTAGAAATCTTCTCCTTTTGATGTCAATGATGTTGTTAGCATTTATATGAGTCTGAGAATTGAGTTTTCATGATGCCTTCATTGACCATTATCTATATTAGGTTATATACTTTGTTGTTATCAACATCTTCCATCATGTCAATGGCATACAGTTACAGTCTATGATTCTTAAGATGAACTTTGTCATCTGCCTGAGTTCCTGCTCATCACCATTGAATACCTGATGGAGAGATGTCTAGGTAAACCAAATTGCATTTCTTTCTGTGTTACCGCCTTTACAGATTTGAAGTGCATTTGCTTCGTGATTTTGGATTTTCTCATATCTTTGACATAGCTGTGATTTAGCTGTCTGACTGCTGGCTCTTCATTATTATTATTACTAAAATTCTAATTTTTCGGTGTGAGCTATTTACAGTAAAAAATTACACTAAAGTTCCACTATCGGGGCCATCAAAATTAATGGTGTCTATAGCACAATGGTCTTAATATGGGGACCTAAATATTTTTCTCAAATTAAGCATTTGGGACTTAAAAATAGTCTAAAATCACATGATTTTGCAATAACTCTGGTGGTCATGATAGCACAACTTTTCTGTATATGAAACCAACTTTGACCTACTTGTAATCCATGATGGTGTTTAAAACATAGTGTACAATACCTACAACATTGTACATGATATCCAGTTCCACAAGGAAATGTACTCTGGTGAAATCATTCAAAGTTAATGACATGAGAAGCAAATTTCTCTGACAGAAAATATCTTAGCTCACTAGAGAGGAGTGTTTTTGTATTATCAAATTGAAGTTACATCAGATATAATAAGTGTTCAAAGAACTAAATGATAATATAATCATCACAGAATATTTTGAAAGCTCTCCGAAGAATTAGAATTTTAATTTTTTCTCCTCTTTTCTCATCGTCTCATTCAATATGCTTCAAGGATTTCCATGCTTTTCTTGATTTCAAGTGATGTAAGCCTAACATTTTTGATGATGTATTGTAAGATTATTTTCGAAGATTATGTTGTTGTTGATTTACCACTGTGTAGAATTTTCATGTTTCTCTGATTACTTAAAAATACTCCATTCATATTTTTTTCACCTAGTCTTACTTCATTCATTTTATTCCGAACTCAAAAGACCAGTCTTTTCTGACATCAGACTTGACAATTCAATCTATGTTTCACCTTTGTTTAAATTGGCTCATCAAATACCAATTAAGGGTAATTTAAACAGATTTAGTTCAAATTACTGTGTAAATAAGCACATTCTGACCAGGAAAAAAGGTAACAATGTGTTACTGGCGCCATTAATTGTCTAGAACAGACTATTCCGTCTACAGACAATGTATTGCCCCGGTCATTTTTCATCATCTGTTCTTGTTATCTTAACTAAAGGTTAGATTATTTTCTACCAAAGTTGAGAAAGATCCAAGAGTTTTTTGTTTGAAATAATGAGCATATCAACTCATAGACAGTTTCATGGATCATTGACTGCAAGAAGCATAATGTATGTCTTTGTTTTCCTGACTCACAATTCCTATGATGGTGAGGTGGCAAGATGGAATTAGATCATCCTTTGTATTCATTTGCTTTAGTATTGCAGCCAAAGTTCATAAAACTAGCTCAACCTCATATATATGTCACTTAGAACATATTTCTTGTAACAGACCTACCAGAATTTGTGTTTCCTTGTAAATATATCATTGTTAAACACATTGAGTTCATGTTGTTTTTTTTGGTTTTCATTTTAATTGACTTGAAAATTTTCTTAGAACTGTAACTGAAAGTTACATAAAAGTCAAGTTGTATTAAGAAAGAATTTGCCAATCATATGCACCAGCTGGTTTTCATGGCCCAAAAAATATGTTGCGGAAATTGAACAGGCTTCATGCATAACTCGGGTCAAAAACTTAATGTTAGCGTTGAATCATCATTAGAACATTACATTACATGAATAGTATCAATATGGTATAGACATAAAACATGTGTAGGAGACAATCCTTAAACTATCGTAAAGTATCAATAATACTCCGGAAACATTGCCGGCTGATACTACTGAACATGGATCAATAAGAATGTATTAGGATTTTTGATACTCTTCTTTTAAAGCCTTACATTAGCATTAACTTGTCCATGATTATAGTTACGATGTCTCAAAACTACAGCAATTTGCTTCAGATAGTTTTTTCTAGAAAATGTGATGGCAAATTGTTGCCACCTCAGTTTCCTTTTAGTTGCTAATTGGTTAAAATTTCTCATCTCCACTACTGGTACTGTTTATTCAAGTAATAACAGAGGAAAATGCAATTATCTTGGTGACGTAAAGGCCATCATTGTCAGATTTTTGTCACTTGGTTCAGAAAGTCCATTGACAGAAAAATCTAATTTCTAGTTGTGATATGGAAGAGAATTCTGGGTAAAATTTGTATTCCAATATTGATGCTGTAAGCTGCTAGATCAAGGTTGATATACTGATGTATTGTTACATCACTGAGTCAATAAACGCCAATTTAGCCTTACAGGATTTATGTTATTTCTAATGATAATAATGTTTAAGATATAGGATACTGTAGGCAATCTGTCTACTGATTGTGGTCTCACTATTTCTTAGAATAATTTACAACCCAAACAAATCAAGCACACCTCTATGATGCCTGTAGAACTGTAGAACGTCTGTAGTATATGTTCTTCTTCCTGGCACCAGGTACATCAATTTAATATTACTCTGATTACCAAGTGAATGTTCCTATGTCAATAAACATTCACTATTTGGTGTGCTTAATTATGGGTAAACTTTTATTATTGTTGATAATACTAATCACGAAAAATCATTACACTGGAGGCAGGATGGCTGGAGTTGCTATAGTTTCCAATTTACGGTAATCTACTGTCTCTAACATACAAGTTATACTGATGATGATTGATAAGATGAGGAGATAACTTCTCACTCAAATAACACTAAGTCTTGCTCTTGATTTCTTCATCTCCTCTATGCATACTGCTTTGAGTTGCAGCTTTGAGTTGCACTGAGGGTTTGTAGTTGTATGTATAGGGTATTGGAGTATAAGTAAAAGCAAATTGATTGGTATTGCAAATGTTATGTTTTTATACGCCCGTTTTGAAAAAACGGTCGTATTATGTTATGCTGTTGTCCGTCTGTCCGTCTGTCCGTCTGTCCGTCTGTCCGTCTGTCTGTCTGTCCGTCTGTCCGTCTGTCCGTCTGTCCGTCCGTGGACAATTGCTTGTCCGGATGATAACTCAAGAAAGGATGAACCTAGGTTCCTCAAATTTTATGTGTTGATAGCCCTTGGGTGGAGGAGGTTCCCTATTGATTTTGAGACCCCAGGGTTAAAGGTCAAGGTCACTGGGACTTAAAATAGGTAAAACTTGTCCGTACAATATCTGAACCACCAATGTACCTAAGTTCACCAAATTTAATGTAAGAGTAGCCCATGTGTCAAAGATGTTCCCTATCGGTTTTGGGGCCCCTGCGTCAAAGGTCAAGGTCACAGTGGCATCATATGGGAAAAAAACTTGTCCTGACAATAACTTAACAACCAATCTACCTAGGATCACCAAATTTTATGTGAGAGAAGCCCATGTGTCAAGGATGTTCCCAATCGGTTTTGGGGCCCCTGGGTCAAAGGTCAAGGTCACAGGGACATCAAATTGAAAAACCTTGTCCGGACCATAACTAAACAACACCTGTACCTAGGTTCACCAAATTTTATGTAAGAGTAGCCCATGTGTCAAAGATGCGCCCTATAGGTTTATGGGGCCCCAGGTTCAAAGGTCAAGGTCACAGGGGCATTATATGGAAAAACTTTGTCCGGACAATAAATGAAACACCAATGTACCTAGGTTCACCAAATTTCATGTGAGAGTAGCCCATGTGTCAAGGATATGCACTATTGATTTTGGGGCCCCTGGGTCAAAGGTCAAGGTCACAGTGGCATCAAATTGAAAAACATTGTCCGGGTAATAACTCACTAATGACTGTACCTAGGTTCACCAAATTTCATGTGAGAGTAGCCCATGTGTCAAGGATGTACCTTATCAGTTTTGGGAAAACAGGGTTAAGTTTAAATCTTAAACCAGAAGATATCAAATTACCAAGCTGTGACTTCAAATGTTCTATCAATATGTTTATAAAGTCAAAACGGCAAACAATGAAACACTTGTCCAGACAATAACTGAACCACCAATGTACCTAGGTTCTCCAAATTTTATGTGAGGGTAGCCCTTGGGTAAAGGTTATGCCCTATTGGTTTTGGGGTTCCTGGGTCAAAGGTCAAGGTCACAGAGGCATCATATTGAAAATCCTTGTTTGGACAATAACTCATCAACTACTGTACCTAAGTTCACAAAATTTTATGTGAAGGTAGCCCTTGTGTCAAGGATGTTCCCAATAGGTTTTTGGGCCCCAGACCCAAAGGTCAAGGTCACAGAGGGATCATATGGAAAAACCTTGTCCAGACAATAACTGAACAACCAATGTGCCTAGGTTCACTAAATTTGGCGTGAAAGTAGCCCATGTGTCAAGGTTATGCCCTATTGGTTTTGGGGCACCTTGGTCAAAGGTCAAGGTCACAGGGGCATCATATTGAAAAACATTGTCTGGATAATTACTCAACAATGATTGTACCAAAGTTCACCAAATTTCATGTGAGAGTAGCCCATGTGTCAAGGATGTACCTTATCAGTTTTGGGAAAACAGGGTTAAGTTTAAATCTTAAACCAGAAGATATCAAATTACCAAGCTGTGACTTCAAATGTTCAATCAATATGTTAATAAAGTCAAAACGGCAAACAATGAAACACTTGTCCAGACAATAACTGAACCACCAATGTACCTAGGTTCTCCAAATTTTATGTGAGGGTAGCCCTTGGGTAAAGGTTATGCCCTATTGGTTTTGGGGTTCCTGGGTCAAAGGTCAAGGTCACAGAGGCATCATATTGAAAATCCTTGTTTGGACAATAACTCATCAACTACTGTACCTAGGTTCACAAAATTTTATGTGAAGGTAGCCCTTGTGTCAAGGATGTTCCCAATAGGTATTTGGGCCCCAGACCCAAAGGTCAAGGTCACAGAGGGATCATATGGAAAAACCTTGTCCAGACAATAACTGAACAACCAATGTACCTAGGTTCACTAAATTTGGCGTGAAAGTAGCCCATGTGTCAAGGTTATGCCCTATTGGTTTTGGGGCACCTTGGTCAAAGGTCAAGGTCACAGGGGCATCATATTGAAAAACATTGTCTGGATAATTACTCAACAATGATTGTACCAAAGTTCACCAAATTTCATGTGAGAGTAGCCCATGTGTCAAGGATGTACCTTATCAGTTTTGGGAAAACAGGGTTAAGTTTAAATCTTAAACCAGAAGATATCAAATTACCAAGCTGTGACTTCAAATGTTCTATCAATATGTTTATAAAGTCAAAACGGCAAACAATGAAACACTTGTCCAGACAATAACTGAACCACCAATGTACCTAGGTTCTCCAAATTTTATGTGAGGGTAGCCCTTGGGTAAAGGTTATGCCCTATTGGTTTTGGGGTTCCTGGGTCAAAGGTCAAGGTCACAGAGGCATCATATTGAAAATCCTTGTTTGGACAATAACTCATCAACTACTGTACCTAGGTTCACAAAATTTTATGTGAAGGTAGCCCTTGTGTCAAGGATGTTCCCAATAGGTTTTTGGGCCCCAGACCCAAAGGTCAAGGTCACAGAGGGATCATATGGAAAAACCTTGTCCAGACAATAACTGAAAAACCAATGTACCTAGGTTCACTAAATTTGGCGTGAAAGTAGCCCATGTGTCAAGGTTATGCCCTATTGGTTTTGGGGTACCTTGGTCAAAGGTCAAGGTCACAGGGGCATCATATTGAAAAACATTGTCCGGATAATTACTCAACAATGATTGTACCAAAGTTCACCAAATTTCATGTGAGAGTAGCCCATGTGTCAAGGATGTTCCCTATTGATTTTGGGGCCCCTGGGTCAAGTTTAAACCATCATCCAGAAGATATCAAATTACCAAGCAGAGACTTCAAATGTTCAATCAGTATGTTAATAAAGTCAAAATGGCAAACCATGGAAATAATGCTATATTTAATAAGTAAAATGAATTTAGTTCACCAAATTTTATTTGAGGGTGGCCCATGTGTTAAGGATGTTCCCACTTGGTTTTGGGTCAAAAATGGGTCAAAGATCTAGGTCACAGGGGCATCATATGGACAATCCTTGTCCGGACAATAACTAAACAATGATTGTACCTAGGTTAACCAAATTTTATGTGGATCAGCCCATTTGTCAAGATGTAATGTGTTGATAGCTCTTTGGTATTTGATGTTCTCTTTTGATTTGGAAACCCCAGGGACAAAAGTCAAGGTCACAGGGACTTAATTCATATTGAAACATTTTCCGGACAGTAACTCAATAATAATTGTACCTACATTGTAGGTTTTCCAAATCTTATTTAAGGGTAGCCTTAATGTCTAGCATATGCCCCTTTGGTTTTAGGTCCCTGGGTTAAAGGTTAAAGTCAAAAGAAAAATCATGAGGAAAAACCTTGTCCAACAACCAACTTTACCTAAGATCACCAAATTTTATGTATCAATACTCTTTGGGTCAAGGGCGAGAACTTTTGGTTCTGAGGCCCAAGGGTCAAGGTCACTGGAAGTTTGTATGGGAAAACTTTGTGTCGGTGATAAATCAACCATGGCTGTACCTAGGTTCTCAAAATCTTTGCTTTGGATAGCCCTCCTGTTAAGAATGGGACCTATTCTGAGATCCCGGGGTCATTGGTCAAGGTCACAGGGACTTTATATGAGATAGAACACAGCATGGACTGCACACGGGCGTATAATGCCCCGCCCAGCGGAGCTCTTGTTGAAGTCTTGGTAAAAGGATTTTGTGTTTCAGATCATAGCTGAAGTTTGTTTGAGCCTTCTAGTACAGTTTGCCTCTTGGATGTAGCTTAGAATTGTACAATTTGTTCTATAGATCTGGTTAAAACAGTTTTATGCTAGAAGCAGTAATAAAAATAACACTTTTTTCACAGTTACTGCATGCCTCTTGCAGATACCTTGTAGGTTTCCTTACATCTTTGAACAAACCAAAAAACATCTTCAAAACAAAATAAAATCTTGTACTTGTACTCTGCTTTGAAAAAATTCTTCATTTATCCATTTTGTTGTATAAATCATTCATGTCTCTTGAAGAAATGTGTTGTAAAATCTTGCCTTCAGTCAAACTGCAGCAATAATCACAGCACAACAATAGTAATGTTAACAACTTAGATTCTCTACTGCATCTTAATGTACAGAATAATAGTGTTGAAAATGAAACAGTGTTTGCTGTAGGTACATAGACATAGTGAATGATGACATAATTTGTTTGTTTTCTTAGTTGTTGTGATGTTATCTGATTTCTTACAAGTTAAGTTATTGTTGTTTCTGGTCTCAGTGTTATACCATTGTAACAGCATGCTGATAAAAGAGGAGATACATCATTTTTGTTCTGAGATTAGGAGATGTTTATCATGAAGTTTGTGTCAATGTCAGGTATGTCACCTTGTCATGATTGATGCCAAATATCACTCTGTAGGGGCACTCACTGATAATGTCTTAGTTAATATGACATAAAACACATAATTACCTGATTCATTGACAATTAATCACCACTAATTGATAAATCCCTTAAGATTATATCTATGTATAGCAATTAAGGGCAATGTGGGTTTTGTTTGAACAAGTGGTATTTTCGTGAGGAGTTAGTATTTATCTAATGCTGGCTGTTGCATGAAAGTTGAGTTGTGCCACAGTGATGTTATCACCTTGTTGTGATCATTAAAAGGTCAAGTTAGTTCTGATCTTAACAAGTGGCATTTTGATATCTAGAGCAAATATTTGGTCTATGAGCATTTGTGTAGTTAATGCTGTTGTTTTGACGTAAGAGGATTCAGTTCTATGGACAATGGTTTACTAATTTTATGGCCTTAATGTACATTTGCTGTGTCTTTTATGTTCCTGAATGAGACTTGCTTCCATTACACTGTTTTTCAGCATTCCTCTGAAATCCTTATCACTAGTACTATCTCTGTAAATCACCTGATGTAAGTCATTTTAGTGTTATAGTATACTGGTCACAGGTGATTAAAAACTCCTTGCCAATTAGTGTTAATTACTCACAGTCCTTTGATTTGCCACTTCTAACATTTCTAGTGAAAAGTACTTAAGCAATTACCTAGAAGATTTTGTTGACTGATGTCATATTTAAACATCTTTCTTGTATCTTCAATAAGTATGTCTTGAATTAAGGAAACCAGTTAATGCTTCACTTCATCAAACAAACAACCTTCTTCAATCAAATACTTTTATATTGCTGAAATACTGTTACAATTAATGTAAGCCAGACCTGTTATACAAAATGTAGTATACATCAAGGAGAGCCGTTATAGAGAAGCCATCTCTCGTTCCTTTCTCTTCTGTTTGCTGTGTTGAAGTGCTGTCTGTAGTAACAAACATTAAGTAAATATCTAATATGATGATATCCAAAGATTGTCTAAGTTTGTTCATGCCAAGAAAAAAACTGATAGAAATTAACATGTAGAGTTTTCTGATTGTTTTGATTGATTAAGTCTCAGTTTTTATTTGATGCCATGTTTACTCTCTCCTATCAAGATTTACTTAAGGTGAAACTCTGGTAATAGTTTGATATATGATTGAAGGCTAGGGCTTGCTCTATCTCTTACTTTCTTTCTTACTTTAATCATCATAGTTTCTGATATGTATATATATTTTGTGATGTCATTTATGCCCTATGATCAGCCATCTGAAAAATGTTCCACTCACTGTGTTCATTGCATCACTGAATACTATTTCATTTACTGTATTGCTATAAATGGTTGTACTGATAGTTGGATTTATTCTAAAACTGCGCTTTTAGGTCCCCTTCCTTTTAAGTCCTCTCAAACTTTGGACTTTTGGTGTTTTCTAATAGCAAGAGAAAACATTGGAAAAACATGCTTGTGAAGAAAAGCACTAAATTAGTTCAAGTATTATAATATTATAAGGGGATTGATAAAATCATTTGGGCTTAAAGTCACTTTTCCATTCACCAATACTTCATTTGTAACATGATGGAACTAAGTTAACAGTTTTGATTCAATTTTCAAATCATCTTAAATGTAACCTAATCATGAAAGCTTTTGTCAGTTTTCTCTAAAATTTGATCTAGTTATAACTTCAAATGTCAAGTATGATCTTAGAAGTGAGAGAGGTAAACTTCATTTTCAAGGACAAGTTATTCATGATAAATTTGTTCAGCTGACTTAAACATGTAATCATGTTGTACAAAAATATCATAGAAATCATGTCTAGTTATGTGATGGTTAGTTGGAATTGTGTTATGTTGTGGTAACTGAGGGTGTTTTTCTATGGAGAATAAAGTAATTAATCATTTATGGTTCACTGGTACATGTTACTTACATGTTGTTTATATGTAAACTATATGTGATTAAAAGATAATTCTGTTAGATCTACTGTAATTAACATACAGGTACAGGTATCTTAACAACCTTGTGGTTTGGAGCATCTTAGAACTCATGAAAATATCTCTCGGAGCCATTTAGAACTCGTAGTAAAGCAGTACAGCCTCTCTGAGTCATTACTCAAAGATGCAACCTTAAGTTCTTTTTAATTTCTGTTGGAAAATTAGAAATTATTTTATCACGAACTTTTTAATTACCTGTTTTGAACTTTTATATGTTCTTAATATGCACATACTAAAATTAGCTACTACTATAATGAATCAAAGCTTTTTATGTAAAACATTTTATATGCTTTTTCATCAGTTCATAAAACCATTTCTTTTTAGTTATGATGTTCCATAGCATGTTATTCTGATATGTTTGTGCACAATAATTTCAAATAGTGATATCATACATGATGGTTCAAATTGATCGCTCAGCTCAAAACAGCCTAAATTCTTCTTTATTTACAAGTAGCTGGACTAGTTTAGTGCTGACAAAATAAAATATGTTGGCATGTTCTAATTAGTAGTGAGTATTTCTTTGCTATTGAAATGGTTTGAATGCCCATATGTTTTATGTCCTTGAAAAGATCTGTGTCTATTCCAACATAGACTTACTCTTGTTATGCTAATAAACCCAAACAAATGAACAAAATGTCTCTATATTTACATTTGTTTTAAAATCTGCAGTGTCACTCAGACTGTTTAAATTGTTTTTTGCATAGATCATATCATTTTCTCACTACTGTCAGATGAAAGCCATACTTGCACAATGCTATAATTCTCTGAGCTTCTCATATAATAGTTGTGGTTATGTGATTGCAGTCTCTTTGATAACGTCATTATTTAGCAGTTGTTGCAGAAGTAATTTTTCATCTGATTATATCTTTGTTGATGTTTTCATGGTATTTAACTCTCTGCATGTTTTGTCTTGATGATAAATGTTTTTCTGAATATTGCTACATCATGTTCAAGCTGTGAGGCAGTTGCTTTACATTATGAAGCCACTTTTTGTCACAAGTGTTGTATTGTCACATGATCCTTTATTATTATTAATGATTTTTGTATCGTTTATTTGACATATTCTATGTTTACTGTCATTGTATACTTATATTGATAATCATCTTAATCGTCATAATTTCCATGCATTATCTTTCCTGATTCGTGTCTAGTATTACTCTTCATGCAGTATTCATTGAGACAATCTGAAAGCTCTCACATCATGATGTGCCATGTTAGTGATTATTTTGCTCAGAGACATGCTGATAAATTGATTGAATTTTCTTGCAATCAAATATATTTAGATCCTTGATGCTATTAAAGCATTTTCTGTAGGTGTTAATGTGATCCGATGTCACACGTACAGGACTTTGCTTTGCTTACTGTTAATGTTATTGGAAATGATCTTGGCCTAAGGTTTTATGGTTTTTCCATATCAATCTTTTTTAAATTATTTAGATGTTGATGATCTCTCTTATGCATGGATAATAGTTTTGTGTTAATATTGATACTTTTACCTGCTGTTTTTTATCCAGTAACGTAAACCGTTGATTATGATTAATGCCATGTTACAATTTGTTACGAGTTTTCCGAAGTTCTCTTGGCAGATTGACGCTCACTCCGCTTCTGGTCCATGTTAAAATTGTTGTCAATTTTCATTAAGGTTGTGATAAATCTCTCTCATTCTGAAGTTTTAAACCTTTCGTAATTTTTTACCATTTTTTTATCAGGTTTGAAATTATATTCTTGCTCCTATTGATTAATTGTTCTGGCTTGTGATTCCATTTTTGGAAAGTTCTTGTTTTCTTTTCATGCTACAGTTTTTATTGCCCAATATGGACTAATGCCAAAGTGTATAGGAATGGCAGATTTCGAAGGATTAGCTGTAGAGTAGTTATTCCATTTCTGAATTTTCAGCTATTTTAGTTGCGTCTTCATGAGAGGTCTAAAAACAAAACCCTCTTCATAATTATTATTGCTGAAGTGGTTTTTACTTCGCTCAGCATTAACGTTAGTCTTGATTTCTATTAAATACATTCATTATTGAGTAGATGGGATTTATATACCGTTACAGGAAGTCAGAAGTTTTTATTTTTCCTATTAAACTTCCCCTTGTCAATAATACTGTATATTGTGATATTGACAAGCTTGGTATGTGGTATATTGTTGACTTCTGTATCAACTCAACAAGTTTCTGAACAATCCTGAGGTAACTCATGGAATCATATCGCTTTATGATTTGATTCTGTCTCTAATCCTGTAAACATGATATTTAATAAAACTGATTATGATTGACAAGAACTTTTAACTCTAACTCTTGCTGGGATTGTTTTTATTGTTGTCAATAGTTTTGTATGGGGTGTTCTTCTGAAATGCTGAAAGCCTAACAGTTAAATAATACATTATCATTATCCGATGCATTTTAAAGTTTTATCTTAGCTGTGAATATCTGTAAAATTTTAATACCATATTAGGACCACCTATGAGTTGATTCATTATAATGAGTTCTAATGTGTTTTAGTCTAAAGTTAAGTGTTTTGAGTTGTTTGAGCACATCCAGAAGGTTTGCATGTTAAAGATAGACTTATTAATGAAATTGAAAAAAGCTATTTATTTATGTTATCTATTTTGGATCATACTGGTGGGTGAAATGATGAGATTAAGCCAGACAGATGATCCATGGCTTTATTAGAAATGTTATTGAGTACACAATGATCAATATTATTTGGTCTTAAAACATGTGATAGACATCAGGAAGATTTTAACATGTCAATTATAATGTGACATTAAGATACAATAGTGAATATTATTAGCATTTTAGAGGGGTTACAATAAGGTCATCTCCATAATTAGCAAAATCAATTAGGGATATTAGGGAGTTTTTAAGGGTCTCTTTAGTATAATTTTCACTGATATTGAGTTGATTATTTTTTCTATATTTGAATAAATGGGTACAAATTATCATTCAATGTAGAAGATGGTAGATTCGATCCATTGATACAAAACTAAATCCTCTGATCAAGGTGATACATTGTAAATTAAAAATGATGGATTACCCCCAACAATGAATGCATGTTAGACTAATCCATTTATGTATGAAGATGGTTTAACAATGGTCAGTGAGTACAATGCGTGCATACTAATTGACTTGACTGTAAGACTGTACTCTATCAATTGAAGGTCGTCTATTTAGTATGGTACTCGTGATCCTTGAAGATGGCTCTCTGAAGGGACGTTGTCACATTAAGTTGGATTTTCTTAATGGATGGCAATTTTTGCTATTGCTATTTATGTACAACATATGCATGCTTTAATTCCCATGGTACTAAATTTGCTAGATTTACAAGTTTGTGATCGTTATGGAAATGTCTTGAGTCAAATTACATGCTATTTAAGACTTGTCTAAACTGAGTACTGAGATATAAGACTTGTTGTAAATTCTAATAGATTTTCTTACGGAAATATTGGGCAAAAATTGTTTTAGGCTTTTTGTGAAGATGCAATGGTGAGCAAATTTATTTAATGACAAATGGCATTGAATCACATTTGTCATCAGCAGACCTTTATTGTCTCAGACTTTAACATTCACTGAAGTAAACTTTTGATGCTTTCACAAAATCACATTATGCTCCAGTTGTGGTGGAGTTCAATAAAATGGTTCCCTGGTTGTACACCACACAGGAAAGGAATATTTAATAAGATATAAGAACACTAATTAAATCCATAGATGATTTATAAATTGAACTCTATTATTTAAATATAAAGTCCAGAAATTAAAATCCAAAAGAATAAAACATAAAATCCACTATAATTTAGCAATAACGACTAGGTGGCAACTGGCAACCGCTGGCCTAGGCAGCTAGCCTATATATAGAGAGGCATCCCGCCAAAATACTTAAAAGTTACCCATGAATAAAGTGAAATCTGTGCATACTGGAGCATCATTCCATGGGTACAGCAAACCATTTTGTGGCCCGGAGCACTAAACAAATACATATTAAATAAAAGAACAAAACAAACGTGCAGACCGGAGCACTAACAAAACAAAGTGTAAAAACAAACGTGCAAACCGGAGCACTAAAACATCTCAATAAAGAAAATAAGTGTGCGCACCAGAGCACTAAAATAACATTATAAAGAGACAAGTGTGCACACCGGAGCACTAAAATAACATAATAAAGAGACAAGCGTGCGTACTGGATCACTAAATATTGATATGTAGTACGTGTTCACTGGAGCACAAAATTAATCAAATATGAAATACAGTAAAAATTGCGTTCTCTGCGATACCAGTGACATAACTTTAGAGCCCTAGAATAAGAAATATTGTATTCATAGAATGATTTTTGTGTTAGTGTTCTGTTACAACCATCATTCATTTTTTATGTGTTATATTATTTTATACATAAATGTTATATTTTGTTATTTTTTATATTTTCAGACTGACTTGTCACAAACATTACAGGCTCTCTCAGAGAAGGCAAAAACAGAAACAGAATTCATACAGAAATTAAAAGCTATGACAGAAAGAATTCCGGTATGTATAGTTTTAGCTCCATTTTAGTCCCATTCTTTTATTTCCAGTTTCTAAGTACTTTGACCTTTGAAATGAGAAAAGTGAAGATATTGTAACCAAGACTTCACTTATCATTTAAGAGGGTGGTAAAAATATTGTCATGAAATTGTTGCTAGGTTATAATAGCTTGCACTATTCAAATAAAACAAATTGACACATACTGATTACTAGTTGTCTGAAAGGGCATCATGTGTCTGGGTTCTTATTGATAATCAAAGCGCTGAAAAGCACTGAAACTAGACTTAACTGATTCTTACTACTATTAATTATAATTCTTTACTAAGAATTCGCTCTAGTGTTTGTCCTACAACTGCTCAGAATAGTTGTTAGGATATGGATATGGAAGCACTAAAATTGTTTTTGTGGCCATTCTAGGCAGATATATCACATGTTGTTAGTGTTTTTAATGGAACTATTTTTTGTGGTGGTTATTTGAAGAAAGGCGGTGAAATGACCGACTAACTACAACTTAGATAAAAATATCTATTATTATAGCTTCTGCTGTCTAGCTTAAAACTAGAAAAATGCAGAAATACAAATAACTGAATTATGTAAGTTCTTAATACTACTAAGTGGTATAAAATGACCATTATCAGCAATGTTAAGACTTTCTAAAATACTAGGTTAAGTTTACCAAGGGAATAGATTTTTGATGGAATTTTTACATCTTATTTTTTTCTCTCTGATAAAATCAACAGTTATACAATTACCTTATAATTTTCCGACAGAATGTACTTATTGTTTCTGTAGATTATAGTGTCAATTTCCAACATTTCTACAAAAATGGCCAATTTTTCTGTAAGTAATGGTTCAGACAATAAGAACTTAAGTCTAAAAGATTTCCTATGACTTTTAGTCTATGATTTATATATCATTCTTATTTCTTTCACAGACAACCTCACTTACATAATACTAGACTTTAATCAGATTATATTTATATACAGTGCCTTCCAAAAGTTTATGGACTTGAAATTCTGAAAATCTGATCATGCCTACTACAGTTTAACCTCTCCTTAACAACACTCTCTGAGAGAAACTAAAATATGTTGCTCTTCAGAGGTTGTTGCACTGCAGAGGTTACAAAAGTTCAATTAAAATTGCAACTAGGGGATCATAAAAAGCTGTTGTTCTGCAGAGGGTCTATCTGCAGAGGTTACACTGTACAAGTAATTTTACTTTGATTGAAGCTTTTTCATGTGACATACCCGGTAGTTTGAATTATTTTTTGATTAACTGATGAATGCTGATTTTGAAATTTCACAGATGACTCTTCATTTCTTTTTTCATGGGTAAAGTTGATTCGGTTTGTCTTAAAAAACAATATTTTTTTGTAAGAACGTTTGGAGGGCACTGTATAACTTGTGATGAGATTACACTGTGACTGCTTCTTAGTGACATTTTGTATGATTCTACTGATAGGATAAACTGGATAAATGCTAACATACTGATACTTTCTACTTCAACATACACTATAATCTTGATAGAATTATGTGAATTATTCTGATAAAATACTTCAGTAAAAAATACCAGATTAACTTTTCTAGGCTTGGGATAATCATAAAATTTCTGTGATAAAAATTACTGTAGAATCTCAACAAGTTATATTCAATTCCTGGAGGCTAGACTTCTCCTTATCAAAAATAATTAAAAAATTGAGACGAACATTCTGCAGCTTTCTTGCACTATCTGTGTTTCGGAGCTTTTCTGAGGTAATGGAGTGACAACTGTGGCTCATAAAATTTATTTCATGTTAATTATTCACATACCTTCGATGTAATAGATTGAATCTAATTTGATTATGTTCTCTCGGAATGATTCTTGTAATGGTGTAGTTTAACGCCTCCAGAAATAATTTCACTCTGTTTTTTCAATCAAAAACTTCTTTCCAATTTTTTGTAGGCACCATCATTGAATGTAATTCAGGTACCCTGTTGCTTTGCTCATTTAAAGGAGTGAAACTTCTCATTTACAAAATTTAAGCTGAAATTGTTCTAAAGGAGTCATTTTGGTTCTTCTTAATGGACTTTTTTATTTCTACTTTTTTTCGGAGTTGATCCTTAATTGAAAAATACTCTTGGAAACAGTAAACTTATTGCTTGGAATAGAAGTATATAGAATGTGATTAGAGTGTAGAGTAATTTTGTACTAATGATTTTTGTGAGTGAAACCAACACTTCATAGTTACTGGTTCACAAGAATAATTTCTCACACTAAGAGAAACCCAAGCATTTAATAGCACACAATTTTCCGATCATATTCACTATAATGAATATGTGACACTCTAAATGCTATTGAGGTCATCCTAGCCAGAAGAAATTATATATTAGATTTGTCCTCAGAGTTACAATGAAAGTAACCATTAAAGTAAATTAAGATACCCTTTTAGAAAAGTTTTATGTAATACAGGTTAAACTTAAATTGGATATTGCAACTTCACATAGAGTATGCCAATAAATTTATTTTGTTAACCATTCCTGTCCTCCCTGGGGGTGCACACGGTGAAATTGATCTCTAAAAGTGAACTTATTATACATTGAATGTATCAAGCATGTTTTAATACAAGTTGTGTCCTTTATCAGTTGAGTAAATGAAAAACAATGGTATAATATTTCCGCAAAATTTCCGATCCAATATGAACAAATACTAGTATTGCAGAGTAAAGTAAACAAATGGCGCCAGTGACTTAAACACATTCATAAAATTAGAAATCGTCTGATGGGTTTTATTGGTTTATTCAACAAATTGATACACAATCTCCTGGCCCATGTTTGGTGAGCAAACTTTCTTGATTGCACTCCTGTCATAATGAATGTAACAGTAGCTATGTTGGTTATGACCGCAAGCTTTTATGTCAATTGTAGACGATGAATAATCAATAGGAAAAATTTTGTGCTGATTATGAACAGTTTATGTTCTGTCATATCCCTGTCGTAATTCGTGACATGTTCAATGTTGGATACAATTTTGATGCATCTCTACAAGTAGTATCAATATTGACAATGACTGCAGATTATTTGTTTTAAATTTTCCTAATGCATTCAATATATCATATTTAATGTATCAAATGGTATTTGTACAATATTTATTTCTACAGAAAGTTGTTGAGCTATGTCAATAGTGTTAACTACATCTGTAACTGAGCATTACGATGATTGATCTACGCTCATATAATGTTTGATTTATCATCACGATCTTTGTATCTTGCATGTTTAAACATGGAGTTATTTTACAATTGTTTCAAACTTTTTTAGGAGTAACAATTAAAAACTTTCCCAATTTCCTGAATTCTTTTTCCCATCAAAATTCAAAACAGAAATTTTACCTCAATTTTGCCTCAATTTTGTCCTGATATACCATAGTCATACTTTCTCAAGCACTACCCTGGTTTATTATGTACAATAAAGAGTAAAACTATCAACTAGCCACACTATAATTATAAGAATTATCACTAGCCAAATTATATTAGATTTTGGTTGGTCAAGGTGATGGCTGTATACTGTCCAGCTCCTTAGCTCTTCTTCAAATTTGTAATATAATTCTACATGATAGTTAAGGATGATAACGATGCACTGATTCAGCCTTCTTTTTCTACCAGTTGAAGAGCTTCCATACTGATTGAGAACAGTTGATGAAATTCAATAAGTGCAGGTCTTAATTAAAATTTGTAATTGTTCTCATGTGAATCTTCATGCTCAATTTTCATTTGTTGAGGAAAAATGTCTCAGAATTCCAACGTTCTGAAGTCTTAGCTTTTGAAATGAAAACCTGAAATTTCATCATTTAATTACTTGACAGAAAATGTAATCTCTTTTATTGACTTCCATCTGTTCTATGGACTATATGAACCAAAGTGAATAAAGTCCTGAATGTTAAATGGATGGAAGTATTTTTTCCCTTTCCCATTCTGAACTCGTGTAGTTTAAATAATAAAATTGAAATTTCTTTGGTTTAAATTCATTCTAGGACAGATAAGATTGTGTTATGTAGGACAACAATAGAACTATTTATTGACCATGCAATGGCATTTTTTTATTTTAGTCAATGGAGTGTTAACCCAATTATGGTCATTTTATAGATGGCAGTGCACCTAACTTGGCTTTCTTACACTCTTATCTAAATCTAGTACTCACCTTTCCACAAGGGGGGGCAACTTCTCCATATACCTTATTAATGGAGAAAAATTGACGTTACTGTTATTTGTTTTTATTTTCAGGCCAATAGTGTAGAGTTTGAATCAGTTGTTGTGGCACAATGTGATGCTCTTATTGATGCTATACATCAGAGAAAACAAGAGTTATTGGACTTTGTTAGTGCTGAACGTGACATGAAAGTAAAGATATTAAAGGACCAAGCTCATCATTGTACCAGTCATCTACAGAAGACTACAAGTCTATTATATTTTTGTGTTGAAGTTTTAAAAGAGGCTGATCCTGCTTCATTTTTACAGGTTTGTGTCTTCTTACCATTGCTTCTTGTTTGTATGTTTGCTACTTTGTGTGTATGTTATTGTAAATGGTTACAACATCCTCACAGAAGTTTGTGTTGCAGCATAGCATTTTACAGTGGAATTGTTTTCCCTTTTTCAATATCCATTTCGAGGGTTGCCTGCAAGACTGTGGTAACTTGCTCTTTAACAACATGCTCTTACTACAGTCTTGCTGGCAACCCTTAATTTGTAATATGAATAGCTCAAAGTCTTTTCTAAATGGTCACTTAGTCAATAGACTCACTTAGTCATTTTAAGGGTTTGCAGGGAAGTTTGACTGTTCCTTTATCATTATTCAACAATGAATTCAAGTAGCAAACATTTGTTCTTCTAACAGTGCAATTTACCTTAAAGATCTATTGATGCTTATACTATTATGAGAATTTAAGTTTTGAACTTCTGTGAGTGATAATGAAAATTGTTCTTTTCTAATGCAGTCTCTTATGATAAGGTATCATCTTTTCAAGTCATAATGTAAAAATCTTTTAGGCAGTTTTATTTTCTGGAATTAAATCAAATACTGGTTCTATTTTGTTTTCATTGAGCTTCTCCTTTCTTTAAAGTTCCAACTTTGATAAACAGCTGCCTGCCTTTTTATATGTTTAAAAAGAAGTCGTAAAATTCTATTTTTTATTTCATTTTTATTGTTTTAATTTTGTCTTGTATGGATTTCAATTTGTTTACTAATCCTTATTTCATGGTGAAGAATGAACATTAGATGACACTTAAATACCCTGGGTTACTTCTAAGTTTTGTGATTTCAGTTTTAATACCATCAATTGCATCCAACCCTATGATAAGATGTTTTAACATCTCTGAATTAAACTACATTGTAGTTATTTTTTGGGACTTAGTTATCAAATGCTTGTCCAATTACAAAACACTCAGTCATAGCAAGGGTGGCTTTGATTCTAGCTGATAGGAAACAACCCAGCTGCTGATCTGTAGTTTCAGAAATGATAAATTACTATTTATCAATTTTATATCTTTGTTTTTTGTGACCCTCTTAAGAAAAGTCTTTTGTTATCTTTACTGTTGTGTTATCTTTGTTGTTGAGTAATTTTATTGTTAGTTTATTCAAGTGTGGTTTACTTAAAAATATGTTTTTATTTCATTTTTTCAATGCATATTTTAAGTGCTTTTAATGTTATATTAATCTATTTTCATTAATACTTATACAATCATATTTTATTAGAAGGAAACATTGAAGATACAAGATTTAAAAAGAATCTTTTATTTAATTTTTATCAAAATATTTAATGAAAATCAGGTCATGAGTTTAATTTTATTGGCACCCACAGCCAATGGGTAAATTTCTGCTTGAAGACCAACATCTGTTTGAAGATGTAATAACCTGAGTTTTCATTCCAATATAAATCCAATAAAATGTGCACTACCTTCTTTTAACTTTTCAAAGACAGATTAAAACCCATTGTGAAAATGTACATAGTGATAACGTTCTCATTGATGTAGGAATTGAAATGCATAGATAAAAATGTCTTTAAAACATTTGCCAAGTTTTTTTTTGTTGAAAATTTAATGTTGGATGCCTCAGAACTACAACCTTATTTGACTGAGACAATATCGGAGAAATGTCAGCTATTATAAATCATGTTGTATAATATTCTAACAGATTTGAAACCTGTCAACATCTCCTCAGTGTTTCCCTATAAAATATTCCTTGTTTTTTTGTATCAGTCCTTTATTTTGGAGAGAGAATTTATACTTTCACACTGAATGTTACAACATCTCCTATCCTTGTCTTAGACATTTCTTCTCTCAACATCAACTTGCTTGAGTGATTACATTCTGTGAGACTACTGGGTTCAGAAACAAAAAATGGAGCAATCTTTTTTTATCAAGGCTTTTTAGCAGAGTTTATTTGGCCTTTGTTTAAAAGCTAACATGTCATTTGGTTTTCAATGCTTCACGAAGAGCACTCTCTTTAGACAGAAGAGCAATATTTAGGGGTTTACAATGTTAATGCCATTTGTAAACAAAGAGCAGTTTGAAGCCCATGATAGAAACTTACAGAGTTTTACTGTGCTTTAAGTGATGTTCAGCTGTGAGAAAAAGGGGACTGTAGGTGGTTGAACTTCAGTTTGTACTGTGTAATCTTCTTTGGCACCAACTTGACCCCTCTTACAATTACAAGTATTACCATGGTTTTAATGATATTTTATTTTCCAATGTTACTTTTTATTTTCTTAACTGTTATTATCTGGTCATTAAGATTTATTGCTAGAAAATTACATCTGAAGATGATCTTTATAGTTTCCAATTAATTTAGTATTTCCTTATCGGTTCCATCAATAAATATATTACTTATGGTCAAAGGAGTTTTTGTTCTCAATTGGTGTGTTTACTATAATGTGGTCCTTTATTTTATGTTGAATCTTGATATAAAAATTTGGGGTAATTGAAAATGGACATAACATAACTGGTAGTTTTATTTATTTTTATAATTATCTGCTGAGTAGGAAACATGAGCTTTAAATGTTCATGCCTCTTAAAAAGAACTATACACATTCCTGAATGATTTGACTTTTTTATGATTTATTTGCCTTTGAAATTCCTTGGAATAAAAATTGCCCTTGAAGTCATTGATAAGAATCATGAATATTAATAATCAAGTGTTCTCATTTATACATGCTATAAAGATGAAATGCATGATAAAATGTCTTAGTTTTATATTTTTGATCTTGGCTGACTTATGAAATCTGAATTAACCTTTGTTCTTGATCAGAATTGTTCTGTAAAAAGAAATACTATATATTAACATCTTTCTGATGATTAATCTATAATGTTCATTAAGTTTCATATAGCAAGCTTCACATTAAGTCATAAAATGTCTTAAAATTGTTGAACTTCCACTTAAAATCATGTATTTCCCAATGTCATGAATCGACAGAAGCCGACAAATGATATAGAAAGACTATGGTAGGGGTTGAAATAATGTCAGTATCTTGAACTCTATTCATCATGCCAGTTTTTGACAAATTACATTTGTTGTACATTGTATGATACACATGCATGCCTCTGTAGGAATCACATGTTTGCATGTTTGTTTTTCTGCTCTCCAAGACCAAGTAACTAATCAATGTATCATCAGAAGTGACAAGGTAGTGTGCCACAGTCATGATAATTAGACAGAAACTGGGAAATGAGGCAAGTCACTTGGAGCCATTCAGTCTAGGAATCCTTGATGAACGTTTTCTTGGAATTTATTGTTAAAGACTGACTAAATACTCGAGGGGTCAGTGGATTAATGAAGGAGCCATGAAGGTGTTGAAGGGAGACATTCCTGAGGCAGTTTGTCATAAAATCCCCAAACATTGGGCATAGAGCTCTTCCTATGACATTTGCATATCCCATGAGGGTTATAACTAAAATTTGTGAGAGAAAATAATAAACGGGTCTTAAAGATTTTTAAAAGGATTTTAAGGATGTTTTATGGGTGCATGTCTGCTAGTTTTATGGTGTACATTGAACCTTTAGTTAGATGATGCTATGAATTTGTCAATGTATAATGAACACTTGGTAGTCCTATAGTGTTACGGCAGTTTTACGATATTCAAATATTTTGTATAAAAATGTTAAGGGTGATGACAGCTAGTATTTCTGTCTCTCTGTTTATTGCATAAATCATTGGAATGTTACCGTAACACTTGTTAGTGCTTTCAGGGTCAGAGAATATGTTTATCTCAGAGAAATCATGATAAATTCATTTATTATGTGAACTGACATCACATGTGTTTTTAGCTGAATTTTGCCATGATTTGCATATGTTTTCATGCTATGAATAGAATATATGCATTAATTTAGTGTACCAAGTGACATAGTTAGAAAAATAGGAGATTACTCAAGAATGTTTCAATCTTATTATTCAGATATTTTTTTGTATTTGAGTGTCTGAAGATATCATGTCCTGGGGTCATTTGGAGCATTTTTTGGCACTATTTTTGTTAATGAAGACCCTGTGTGGTCAAATGAGAGGGAGACATTGTTTCTGTTGCCATGTTTTTCTTTTAATCTCCTTATCTCTGTGGCTTGTCTTCAAATCATACAAAAATACTTCAATTATCAAAAAACTTGGGAGTGTTATCAGCTCATATTGTTTGTTTTGATTTTTTATCTCTGGAATTCAAATCCCATTTGGTCAATGGCTGATTACAGATAGATTATGGTGAGCCAGAATTGTTGGCTTTAGGAGTCGAAATGTCTGGGTAACAGATTTTAAACTGGGGTTGTTAATTCCCGTAGGGTCATGAGAAATGAAACACATGTTATGGTCAGGTCACACTTGCAGATGGTGCATAGAAAAACATTCATCTTTGGACTTTTTTGAATGCAACTAATGTATTTTGCATGGGAAATGCCAAGATTTTTTCTACTCACAGACATTTTTCATATGAGTCAGTTAGAGTTTTTTTTTAATTTTGTTTGAGTTAAATATTTTTGTTTTTGCTCTTTCTCTAGTAAAGTGTTTTTTTTGTAATTTAGTGACCTAAAAGTAATTGCTGTTTGCAGTCTGCTACTATGTTTATCTTTTTTGTTCATTTCATTGGTGTATATTGACTTCATGCAAATTTGCCAACTTTGAGCCGTCTACGTCTTCTGGCTAGCATCTATAAAGTTAGGAAACATATGGCCAAATGTATATCATTTGTAATACAGTTAAGTTCTGATATAAACCCACCTTGGTTATTGAAAATCATTTGATTTTGACAATTTTTATTTTCCAAATGCTTAATTTGAGAAGAAAAAGGTCCTTATATTAATTAAGACCATTTTGCTAATAAGACCATTTGATTTTGATGGTCAATTATGTAGAACTTTATGAATAATTGCAAGCCATTTAGTTTCATGCTTTCAATGCTAGCTCAGATCTAGTTTTAATATAATCAGTTCATGATTCTTATTTTTTTTTAAGTTCAAGACTGTAATTATTGTTATATGATCACTTCAATTTTCTTCCTAATTATCATTAAAATCTTTTAAAATTGCTGCAGACTTTAATATAGCATTCATGCATCTAAAAGTGTAACTATTATTGTATATAAATAACATAATGCTGCTGTTAATATTTCCAATTTCGGAGAATATTAGTATAGATTATTATAGCATGGGACACAGAGCCTACATTGATAGTTTATTGTCTGTGAATAGTTTTTATGACATTGATGTTTCTATTGAAAGAAAATTTCTCCTTTCAGTATATACATCAAACCTCTATGACATTTAGTGTACAAATTTGCTCCTGTTAATGATATCTCTATGGTGGCAACAATATTTATTGGTGTTAAAGGAACAATAAATTTTCCTCTGGTATTTTTTGCCTTGACTTTTGTGAAGTTATTATATTGTTTAGTGATGGTTTTGAGATTGTTTTCATGTTACTTGATTCTTGTTTTTTGCTTTTACATGTGGCGTTTCTGCAGCTTTTTAGTAGAATTCATATGATTTATAAATTGCATTGAATGTAGACAAACTGTGCAAAGTTGTTTTTCATAATGGGTTTCCAATGGTTTTTGTTGCAGGTTTTTGTTTTGTTTTTAGGTGTCATATGATATTGACATCTCGGCCTAACATTGTTGGTCTTCCATCTTTTATAGAATTTCTCTCAGCATGTTAAATGTTAACTGATAGTGGGTTACTGATGTGTATGATGTTCTACATAAATATTTAAGTGGTAAATTCTGTAGGGTTGTTTTCTTGGCCAGTTATGACCATTGATTTTGTGTTAGTCTATCTACATTGGCTTGCCCTTTGTCGTTTCTATGGTTTCTATAAAGAAATAGATGTTTTGAGAAGAATATATCTCTAGCTTTGTTAATGACAATGTAAGAGGATTTGAAGTTGTTGGAATATTTTCTCTTCTGAAGTTGTTTTTGTGTGTAGTTTATGAAAAATGTCAATGGTTGCTGACCATTTGTTGTTTATGTCACAAGGACTGCCTTGTAAGCTATGGATTGGTATGTGTTTGGTACAATCTCCGTAAACAGATATCTTTGAGAGAACTGTCATTTTGATGACTTTTGTGCTGACCAATCATTGCTTAGCTTTTTTCTAGATGGATACTTTAAAATATCAGAATTTATATTTTTAGATCAGGTGACAATGAGCTTCAGAAGTGCTTGATGAACAAAAGGGTTCTTAAATGAGAGATTTTTAATAGGTTATGGTAGTTGATATTAATAATAATAACAAGCTTGCATGATATCCAGGCACTTTTCCAACAAAGCAGTAAATCTACTTCTGACCAGAAACCATGAAAATCTGTCAGTTTTAAAGCCACAAATCATTGTTTGACTTCATACTATTTTAATTTTTATTTTCATAATATTGACATCTGCTTTTGACTGATTGTCATGACTTTGTTGTTTATTATTGTTGTTTAAATTATTCATAAACTCAATACAAAAACAGTACCATGAAATGATGGTTTTCAACTTCTCATTCATATGATTGGTTGACAGATCTGTTTACTATGACATTGTTGATCAGAGTACTCTTATATTTCTCTCAGAACTTAGGAATTCTAAGTAAACGAGACTAACTGAATTCCAAGTGTTGGAATTTAATGATGACAATTGTCATTCTGTTGCACTGAAGCAATGGGTAAATGAATTTTGTAGTGTGTAAAAATGACGGGGAAAACAAATTACTAGAGATTGAAATTCAGTTTATTACATTTATTGAGTAATATGAGTTGATTGCATTGTGACAAAAATTCAACCCACTGTCATAGACTGTCTCTTCTTAATAATGAAATTTTTCTTTGATTGTCAAATTCCTGTGCACTCGTCTTTAGCCCTACTAATATCACACTTCACCAAGTTTTTATGCCTGCAGTTAGTTTAATTCTTTAATCAGAAGGAAAAGTAATTGCAGTTCTTTTATTTTCTCAGAAAAATAATCATCGTCTTGTCTTGCAAAGTCATTCTCAATTCATTGTTAGATGTAATGAGTTAGCTTAAGGCTTGAATTGTGTTCACATTCTGTCAAATATTTGAGTTGTTTTGGAAAATTTGGAAATTAGAAAAGTATTGTTGGAAAAGTCATAAAAATCTCTATGAGGTTTTTTTATCACCTGAAGTTATCAAAGAGATGTTTACTGAGTCAATACGATCCTTTAAAAGTCATTTATTCCAGTGTCAGAGATATTAAGGAATTCCTAAGTTGGTCATGATTTTTTAGAGAGATTAAGTCTCTTTCTAAGTAAGAAATGAAGTATTAATTCTAGTCGTCTATTTATTCCAAGGTGTAAAGGTTAAATCTAAAAAGAATTCAATTCATTCCTATGGTTTCAATTTGTTTGAGACAATGCCCTCTGTTCTATTTCTGCCTTTGGTTATTTTAAAGAAAGCAGATTTCTCCACAAGCTATTCATATTACTATATAGTTAATGGATCTTATATTTTTGGTATGGGTTGGGTTTGCAACAGGAAACATGCTAAGTTTTCAATTTCTTTTTTTATGATATTGAAAATGATCAAAGTTTTTTTTTTTTTTTTTTAATTGAAAGTCTGATTTCCCCTGGAAAATTTATGACTTCTTAATTATAGAATATCTTGCTGGCACCCATGTTGACAGGTAAATTGCATGTTGTAAACATTATTTCATAAAATAAAAAATGCTTTAATGATGCCAAAATTATAAAAGTTTGGTGATATCTTCCTTCTGCCAGGGAAAATGATCAAATGCAAGCACCTTATGTGCAATTCCTGTCAGATCAGAAACTCTTCAGTAAATTCAAGAAAAAGGTAAGAAAGGTAAACAAAAAATCAAGAAAATCCTTAGCAGAAGTTTTTTGCTGAAAATCGTTTACAATGAGTGTGGTATAAAAATCAACCTAGAGTTTATACAATTTTTGTAAATTGAAACTTAGTTATCAACTACATGAGATAAAGACTACAGCCTCATGGAATCTCAGAGAAAATCTCATGTTTAGAAACAAAACAATGATTGACTGAAAAACGTGATGAAAATCTAATGTGCTAGATTAAGCAAACATTAGCTGACACCATGCATGTAATCAATAGTGCAGCTCATGGTTAATTCACTAAATTTTGATAGGGTGATAATTTTGCTTATCTTTCCATGCTTGATTTATGAATTCTATTAACAATAATGTATCTAACACATGTTGTTCATGTCTTATTGACTATAATTTATTAATGATTCAAACTCTAAAGAGAAGTCTAGAGGGACATGGTGAGTTGTTGTGGGGACAACATGAACTCTAGTGGGACATTTATAGATTGTGGCACACAAGTTTTTACATTGTTGATGTTTTTATTCATTGCTAAAAGTACAGTTCTGTTATTGTTTTATGAAGAACTTTGTTACTGAGATATCACTAAAAAAGTTTCTTATTCCGTTGTAGAGTAAATTGCTCATTGGTTGCTTTATTTTGAATGGTCATCTGATCTGAGGTATTCATATTTTCTCCTTGATATTTCCATACTAGTCTCTGACAGGCATCTTAATATGAAGTCTTCTTGTGCTAGCCACTAGTATTTTGAAAATTATCTCATTTTCAAAACAAAATTCAACTGTAAGAGCAGTATTCATAATTGTACATGTCATGGCTCAACATTAACTTTTGAAGTAGTGGACAACCAATTTTAAAATTTGCTTTTATTCTTCTTTTACCAGAAGTAATATTGTCAGATATAAAGTCTAGGTTATCAGACATTATTTCCCTGAAAAGATTAATCTTTGTCCTTTATGGTAGTTCTTTGACCCATAGAACTTAGTTCTCAATCTGCAGCCTCTAAGTAAAGGTTAATAAGAAAAAAATAAGAACATTGAACTTAATGCTGGTTACAGACTAAATAATATTCTTCCTTGAAAATGAAAAGTTAATGTGTGACATTATACAAGTTGGTGAATGACATTATAAACAATGACCTTTTTTGTAAAATCTGTAAAGGAATCATTGGCATAAGTCTGATAACTAATGCTTGTGTGTCTCTGATGGCTGACTTCTATACAAATCTGTTCTTAATATATACATTCTCTGCTAAGGAAAGAAATCTATACAACAATCACACTTTTCATGGATAGAAACCAGTCACTTCTGTTGGCTATTGTATTAATTACGCCCTTGGGAATGATGTTATTCCATGTCTCATCCATTGATGCTTAACTTCTTTATCTGTTATATTGCTGACTTCAAGGTTTTTTTCATTTATTCTCTCAGAGAATGGACAATCCAGCTAATCATCCATTTTTTATGTCCTTGGCATCATATTGATGTGTTTGCTTTTTTTCTCTAAGGTCCATAAAAACTTGTTATCATTATGCATATACATGGAATTGGCAACCTTTGAGACTGTTGCTTCTGTTTGAAATCATTGTTATTATGACTGCAATAGAAATGTACTTTGGTTTAAGATTGTCTGTGATATTACGATAAATAGTAATTTACATAAACATTGCAGTCATTGCCTTTAACCACCAGTCTGAAGCCGCCTTCAGGGGCTGGTGAAAATTTATTTGGACTAGTGAAAATTACATATTTATATAGTCTGGCTAGCTGATAATTTTGCCCTTAAAACTTAAAAAGTCTGACTAGTGCTTGTCACCGCTTGGGACAATTTTAAGATCATGACTGCATTTTTTATTACAATGGTTTGTTACTAAGAGACAAAAGGTTTCCAAATAATTGTATGGGTGCAACCATTGGTGCCCGAAATTGGATTTACTTTAATTATGTATAAAAGAACAAGTAGATTAAACCTTTTTATGGCACATATGGGTGCATCCTGCTTTAGGCATAAGTCATGTGAATACCATGCACTATTTTGTTGCTGGTAGTTGGGGATATGATTACCATAAATCCAACTAAGTCTTTGAAAAATAGCAATGTGAAAATCACTGTTTCATGTGTATGGACAGTACTAGTCGCACACAACTCCAAATATAAATAAGAAGGCGCCAAAACCACTATAAAATAATTTTCCAATCTCATTTTGTAGACATTAGCACTAGAGCTCTCTTTTAACATGTTTTATGTCAAGTATTAGCATTGATGGATTCCTATTTATAATGTAACTTAATGTTATACTTTCTCATTCAAGATTGATCAATTTCTCTTCACCAAAAACTTTCAAATTTGTAAGACATTATGATGTATTATTTATGTCATTAGAAACATTTTCTGCTTGATATAATGTTGTCTACTTTATAGGCTTCAAATACCCTTACATCATTTAATAGCTACAGGCTGTCATACATTGATATGTAATAGATAGTTATAGAATATTCCATTTAGGAAAAAAAAGTAAATGGAATTTTACGTAACATATGTTTTATTTTTCCTATCACAGCCAAGCTGCAACCTGACAGATATATGATAACTGATTAATCAGAGATTGGAACTTGGTTTACTTACGTATAATATAAACCTATACCATACTGTTGGTCCATAATATTGTAATTATTACCCAATATATTTACTGATAAAGTCTCTAAACAATGTTTACTATACCTTGTATAGGGTAGATTGGCTTACAGAAATTAGATAAAAAGTTGCTGACTCCGCCACCTATAGATCTGTTGGATAAACCACGGCTTCTTCTGGATAAACCGAGGCTTCTATTATAGCTGGCTTCTATCACTATTTTGGTACGGTGGTTTGAGTACTTTTACATTCAGATAAAATGATAAAGGTAATCATATAGGGGATTTAGTGTTTATGATATTTCTAGATATGATATCTAGATCTGTATGGCATTACATCAAAATGTTCAATATTTCTGTATAATGACTGGTATTTGTCTGGTATTATTCAATTTGTCTTCATTTTTTTGTTTGTACATTTTGTAATTAACTTGTTTATTAGAAAAAATTCAAAGTTGAAATATAACAGACAAAATTATGTAATATTTTCTGTGTAATTACTTTTATCATGTTATGGTATTTAACAGTTCCAAGCCCATTGTTACGCATTCATGTTTCAATGCATGGTTTTCATTACCTAATATTACATAGCTCAATTACCAATTATTCCAAGCTTTTCATTGGATTAGCTTTCAATCATTTTGTTGATTCCATTAAAACAGTTCAAATTTGGTTGAAAATGCCTTTACTATTTTCTGAGGTGCATCATTTGTTTTAATTTCTGTTCAATGTGTTACACAATTCTTAGCTCTGTTCAGTCATAATGCCTTGCTTTTAAACTAACACTTTGCATTCACTCTTTTTATCTCAATACATGTTTCCAGTATGAAAAAAGAATTTGTAGTTTCCTAGGACAATATAATGTTTTTGTCACTGACTCAAAATAGACTGCAAAGATGTCCTTAAGGTATCCACTGCACATAAACATATAAAAGTAATCTTCCCATTTAACAAAACTGCTGGAGCAGATTTGTAGTCTAATGTGAGTGTCTTATTTTCTTTGAGGTACATTATTATACATGTATCGTTTCATTTTTTCTCCTTAGATATTCTCAAGTTCTGAGTCTGTGACACAGTAGGCAATGCACAGAATTTTAAATCCAATGACTCGGTTGGGGTGCTGATTTGAGCTTCACCCATGCTTGTTGTACCCTTCCATAAAAAACCATCAATAATGTTGATTTTCATTCATTGATAAGGTATATGAAGAAGTTGTTGGCCTTTTGGAAAGGTAGGTGAGTACTGAGTTATAGACAAAGGTCCAGGAAAGTTAGGTTAGGTAAGCTAAGCCAACCATAAAATGACCATTATTTGTGTTGACACGGCATTAAACCAATAAAAAGATTTTCTCAAAGTGCTGAAAAAATTATGTATTAACTGATGTTTTTCATGATATTCCTATAGCTGACTTGTTCAATGATTAGTCAGTGGAACAAAAATTAAAGACTACAAATTTGAATTGTAGATGAATTCATTTGATGACAAAATTAGGTCAATAAGACTCAACATTATCTATCTATTGTAAGAATGTGTTGCTTTATAGTACTGCCGACGTTATTCATGTTTTGTAGGTCACCTTGTCATGTCCAAAGATAATGTATACTCAACATTTCTTCAACATTTCTTCCTCCTCTCTGAACTTTTCCTTCCTTAATGGGACACATCAATCTTTAAAATATTGTTACATTTACTGCTGAGACTTGAATGTTATTTCTGTTAACTTGGAATTGTTGCATTATTGGTGTGAGAAAGTAAATTTTCTGTCTTCCCGTTAGCTCGGGTTTTATGATATTTAGGACTATTTGGATGGCAGCTTGCTTGCTTATAAATTGATGAAATTTGACATTTCTTAAACCAAAGTCTAATGTTATGAAACCTTTTTCCGTGATGAGTTATGAAGTGTGCAGGCATTTTTTCAGTTGATATGAGTTATAAAATGAAATCTGATGCTCTGTTATGTCTATAACCTTCAGTCTTATCAGTCCTGATCACATTTTTGTTGCACTATTAACAAATCTAGTCAATCTTGTTTGTTGGTTTAGTAGATAAACTGTTTCAAAAATGTAGATAGTTGAGCAGTTAAAGTTGCTGACTTATGAACCAGATGCTGATCTCTTGCACTTCTTTATTCAAGTTCCATTTGAATTCTTCTCGGAGGGATTTAGTGTGTAACGATTTACCAACGAGCTTCAGGGCATGGTGGTGATTCTATGAAAAAAGCATAGTGTAAACTTCCATCCTTACCTGGTGCAAAATCATCCATTGAAGCTTCCATTTTTCATTTTTCACATTCATGATCAAGGCTGGAAAGACAATGACTCATTGTGACAACAGAGAGATAAAAATACAATTTTCAATTATACTCTTTTCAAACTGATTGTCTTTCCCTATGCTCCAATGCTCTGCTAGCTGCTCCTTCACTGTATTACTCCTGTATGTGTTTTTTTTTCAACTCTCTATGGAAATGACTGACTAAGATCAATTTGATTAAAGGCCCCGGAGTCACAAAGCTATGTGAAATATAAAAATTAATATTGAATGAAGCTTTATCTTAATCTACCATTAGTAGATTTTTCTCATCATTTGAAATACCCTTTAAAACTATTTATTGAAATCCCTAAGGCCTCTGGATGTCAACCTTTCACCTTGTGTTATTTCAACATTTTTTTCTCAATGTTTGGTTTAATGACTATTGGGTGATTGTTTCATGTTGCAAGGTAAATTAACTGCTAGAAAACCATTACTTTTTTATCTGAATTCATTTGAAAATACAATGTATATTCTTTTTTTCTGTAACTATGTGCAACGGTTATGCATCATCAATGAAATGATGCTAGTTGACCTCTAGACTGAACTGATTTGTTCCATGAATGTCATTTCCCTAATTTATTTGGGAATGTTGGCTTTTCTTGATATTACTTGAAGTTTCTTATAAGTCTTATGCCTTATAAATCACAGGTGTTAATGTTTGTGATCATGCTAGAAATGAGACAGTCTTGTTTCTACTACTAAGGAGTCAATGTTGAGTGCAATGCACATTGCAGCCCTTATAATGATTGCCTCAAGTAATAGACCATCTGTGTATGCTAGATGACTGTCAGTTGAATGGTAAAAGTCATTTATAAAATGATGCTAATATTTTTTTATTCACTCTACAATGGTTGTATTTGCATTGTGTGTCTGTATTGTTTTTTGCATTGCTGTGATCTTGTTAATCTTTACTGTCATGTTTGAAGTACAGTTAACCATGTTGATTGCTTACAGGAGCGATGTAGCACCAATGAGCCATAAATTATTCAAATTAATTAAAGTTACCATGAGTGGTAATGAAGCTTTTTTTCTGATGGTTAGGTTTTTTTTCATTTTTCAAGCTCATGTTACCAGATGGTATTATTTGGTTTTGGTAACTCTGTTTGCTGACCAACTTTGGTTTTATTTGTTTTTTCTTGGTGCCATTGTCATATTCTTCCACAATTTGAGTTCTTAAAGAAAGATGTTCTTTTTTTGTTGTTTTAATTTCATTGCTTGGTAGTTCATTTGATTGGCAAGGTCATATCTCTAAAAAAATCTAGAAAAAATCTGTTGAGCAATTATTTTCTTTGAATTGATTATTTTTCTCAGAATGTTTACATTCTACAAATATGGCTGGATATCAAGTGATAACTTTATTGAATATTTAAACTGAATATAGCAACAGAAAACATTCATTATAACCTTCAAAATACCTGGCTGGACTTAATTATAATATTGTATCAGTTTTCCTGTAATTTCTCTGCTTTTTTTCTCTCCATGGAAATAATTGATAAATTGATATATTTCTGTTATACTACCAGGATTGGTTTAAGATTTCTCTGGCAAAGCACAATATTGTAATCAAAGAGGTAAACCTTTGATTCAGCAGAAATTATCTTAGTAACTAAGTGTGCCAGTATAGTGGGTAAAACTTACTTAATTTCAACTACCTAGGGTTTCATGTTAAACTAATATTGAAAATCGTTTGATCTAATTACTAATTAAGGGGAGTCAATACTTTAAGAACAGTTAACCAAGTCATTTGATGATTAACCTGATTGTTTTGATGAAGGTATTGGAGTATTGGAAAGATAAATTTACTGATTTGTGAGCCCTTAATATTCTGATGTGCTGATAAATACAGTCATGGTCAATGCATTCTGTCTTGTGGATGAGTGGTCAAGCCTTGATTTATTGACCATTTTGGCCGAAATCAAGTGCCCATAAAATGTAATGAGATGTGATTTAAAAGCTGATTTTAAAGACAAATGGAGGCTTGAGACAAGTTTAATGTGAATTTATGACCGTTTAACTATCTGATACAAAGATTAAAGATTTTTGTAACATATTTGATTTTGAAATGGACAGAAGGTTGCTCTTGAGCGAGGGGCATGCTGTTTTCAGAGTTTGAAGTCAAGCAGTCTGGCTGCATGGTTTTATAACTAATGTGGGCTCTGTTGTAGCCTCTCTGATCTTTAGTGAATGTTTAGATGCTTTATTGCTTTCATAAGATTGAAAAGAGTATAAAATTTCGTCTGGAGCATGTTACCCATGTATCTGATAGTCTTCATGTATTGTCTTATTTATTAAATTCATTGATAGCATTTTTCAGGCTCTGAAATAGTAAGTTAAATAGAAAATGAAAAAATAACTATGTGCTCTTATTTGTGATAGCATTGTAGACATGAAATAATTGATATAAAAAGTTAAGACATTAAAACTAAGCATAGGGTATGCAAATATAGTTTAATTGGATGATGGTCCTCAAAAGCCAAACTCTAGTGAAGCATAGCTAGATATTTACTTCTATAAGAATATAAATATTATAATGCATCAGGACTCAACAGTAAAGGTTGTCCTAATTGTTCCTGGTGCCCTACATTTGGGTTCTGGCAACTTGTTACTACTAGTAAATATTTAGTTCGGGCTAGTAAAGTATAAAGATGGTTGTTTAACCTGGCAATCTTATTTTAAAAATCAATGTTGAGCCTTGTGCATGCTTACAAATTGTGAAATCTTGTCTGTCACATGATTTGACTTACAGTACAGTATTCATGACTTACTTATGGGTAGTTTATCATGATGCATCATGGGTTCATTATATCTTTAAATCTATAAGAAAAAAGAAACAATCTCCTTGTATGTCATCAGCTCAACCAATCAGAGGCTACAACTAATGTTTATTAATTATTCAACATTCTATATCATGCAGTATGTTTTATTGTTAGTGTAGTTTTTCATTTCTCCGATGATTTATTTATCTGTTGGAGACGTGGAAATCAATGAATGCTAATCTTGCATGTTGACATGATACAGAGAACTTTACTCTCACCATTTGACATTTTGCTGCCTACAAGCTATGTTTTACGTCAATTTTACATTTTAAAAGTATTAGTTACTTGATGAAAGAACCATTCTTCCTTATTTGTCTCAGATCATAGATAGCTAAATGCTAAGAATAGAAAATTGATTGTTAAGCAAAACTTATGAGCAAGCAGATAAAAGTGTGAAGGTTTTTCTGATTGTAATTTAGTTCAAAGGAATAAGGTGTTATTTAGAAATGATTGTTTTTGTTTATTTATATGTTGTTTAATATGTTTTCAACAGCTGAGGTCCTATAATTAAAGAGTGGTTTGTTGAGAGATTAGGGAGACAGAAAGTCCTGGAGAACATAAGACAATGACATGACTAAATAAGTCTTGGCACATTTTTTTGGTTTTCTTTCTAAGTGTAAAGGGTATATATATAATTATAAACCGCCTCTCCAATTTGGTTTGCATTTCTAAAATAGTTTGTCAGTTGATTGTTAGATCACGTGGTCACACATTTGAAGCTGTTTAGAAAACCTGAGACTTCAAATTTAACTCATACTCTTAAATAGCTAAAGTGTTTTTGTGTGGCAGTAATTAGGCACAATTGCTGTACATCTAATCTTGTTAGGTCCTGAATTGTTGTTCATGTATCATTGTGACCACTAGTTGGCTGTCTGTAGTCATTTTTGCCTTAAACTTTCTCTTAAGACTGAGCCCATTTTATTATATTATATAGTAGAGAGCAAAATTATCAACTAGCCAGACTACTTCATAGGTTTTAGAAGTAATTTGAACCAAGACAAAGCTCAGACTATCCAATGATTACCACTTCAGTATGGTAACAACTCCACCATGCCAGCACCAAGGGATAACTTTCAGGGTCTTGACTTCTAGAAGTTATACAGTTTGAGTGTACATGTACCTACCTCTCTCTCTCTCTTCAGGTTCCTCTGTTAAAATACCATGGTTAGAATCTAATGAACACTGATTTTATTGTCTGTTAGTTGACAGCATACACATGCTAGTTAATTATATTTCAATATTCCAGTTGGAGAGTTTAAGGCTTCACAGATTTAAGATTTTATACTGATCCAGCATTATTGTTTCTCTCTGTAATTCTGATTTTAAAACATTAATATTTGGCTGGTGTGAGTTATAGGTTTTCTTTGGTCCCTAGATACTCTTGTATTGTTTCCAGTTCTAGAACTTTCTATTGTCTGGATGCCTCTTTTTTTCTGCATTTTCTCTTATACAAAGACGTTTGCTTTTAATTTAAGTATTTTATTTGCATTGATCTGTCTGTCTTTGTTTTAAGTTCTAGCTGATATTTGCTCCATAAATTCTAAATTCTAATTTTCTATCTCTATGGAGTTGTACACAAGTCTTATAAACAGTCTGTTGTCATTACTCACAGTGTTTTGCCATAAGTCTAATGGTAGCTTTGTTGAAATGAAGTCCTTTATTCCTACTCACTCAGGTTAGCTTCCACTCATTAGAAAGTTCTCAAATTCAAAAGAGAACAGGGACTATTAGGTACCTTTTCCATGATGCAGTAGACTAAGCACAATATTTTGGGCTCAATGTCCTATAGGGGTTACTGGTTCAAAACCCACTATGGCTGGTTATACAATTCCATGAAAATTTACAATAATGTCCATATTCATTTATTGATAAGGTGTATGGAGAAATTGCTTGCCTTGTGAAAAAGTAGGTCAGTACATATTATCGACAAAGGTCCAGAAAATCTAGGTTAGGTGAGCTGGTCATTATACAATGGCCATAATGTGTGTTGACATAGTGTTACCCCCCCCCCCCCCAATTAATAATGATTAATAACTAGTTATTAGTAAATAATAGTTGGCCATTGATGTACTGTGAATATTGTAGCTTTATGTCAGGTCATTGAATACTCAAGCAAATTTTAGTTTCCAGAATCATCATCATAATTCTTTTAGACTGGTGCTTGTCATTGCTTTGATCTTTGACTGTCATTATACCTTAAATCTATTAGAGGCGACATTGTTAACCTTCCTAGTGATGATGAGGGTACTATATCATACAAGTAAAGTGAACAATACATCAAAATATACTCTCACATACTTGTTATATAATGCCTCAAGTGACCTACTATAATATCATTATTTTATTCCTGTCTCTTAGTAATTTGGAACAAGTCTACAATAATCATAAAATTAAGGAAATTTGTTGAATTGACAATTCGGTGTTAAACAAGATATTTGTATCTAGGGAATTGTTTTGCCTAGTTTATACCCACATGTAACAAACTAGAAATCTTATTAAATTTAGTACTGAGAAACGTTTCTCTTACATAATATTTTCTTATGTTTTTCTTACAAAATATTTTCTTTCTATTAGGTATTGGTTATATGTTACCAGATATTGTGACAAGTAAATGCTCTAGAAACTACTTTATGTCAGGAAAACTGTTCGTCTGCTTTGGTTTTTAGTTTACTTTTATTGTTATGCAAAGTATAAAACTACGCTTGATACAATTTTCATTAATGTATAGGGACATGTCTGAATTTGGTATTTCCTTGTTTTCTTTGGAAATAGCCAATTCTTTAAGATAAGTTTCTCTTAAATTGGAAATAGAACTAATGTGTAAATCAGTCTGGGCTATATTGGAATATCAGGTTGACACCATATTTAAAATGCCTAAATTTCTCTCCAAGTAGGCTGGGTAGAGGTAATAAGCAATGAACTGATTGTTTAAGAAGTGTGATACAAAATTAATGTTTCTAGTAGTTGTTCTTACTATAGGGTCACTAATTCTTCTCAAATTAAGCACTGGGGAATTAAAATTTGTCAAATCATTTTATGATTTTGCAATAACCAAGGTGGTTAACATAGTGAAAATTCTCCCTTCTACCAATGATTTTTAATTATGTAGAGCAGTTGTCAGTCACTGACGAAAGTATGCGCTTTAGTAGTAAAATGGTTAACAGCTAAATCCAGAGGTTTAGCCTTTCCAGGAGGAGTGAGTAGGTTGACTGACCGCTGTTATATGACCTATACAATGTGTTGCTATGGCATTAAACCCAACAAAAACAAACAATCAAATAATTGTCTCTTAAATTTTAATTGTTTTATTTTTGGAATTCTTTGTTTGTCTTGGTATTTTTATGAAGTTATAATCATTTCTATGGAATTTCATGGTGTTATAATTGTTTTCTGATGGTGCCAGTCTTGTTATTTCTTTATCTGAGGAAAGTGCTTTTTACAAACAAAATATCCATTAACCTTTAATCATCAGACATACTGGTATTTCTTAATTACTGGACAAAAAATGTCAGATCAGGTTACCGTTGGCAACCAATTACTATTACACATAAAATGAATGTCAAAGCTGTAGTGTCAGTATACCTGCATATTAATGTAATCAATGTAATGTTTGTCTAGAGACAGTCTCTTGTCAATCTATTGTTAGAAATACTGGTTATAATTAATGAAGTTTAGAGACTGTCCCTATAGCAATGACAGTCTGCATGTAGGTTAACAAGAGTTTATTGCGCTATTTGTAGTATATCTAGAGGTACTTGGTACATTATGATCTATCAATATTGGCTCCAGGAGATCCCATGGAATTGTCAGAATGCTTCCGAAAACCATGGAATAAACAATTAAAGTTTATATGTTTCTTGTGTTCAGACCCAATTGAACAAATCTTAGATTGGAACACTAGATTAACCCTGTTGTTTAGCTATGATCACATCTTGCTGTTTGTTAACTGGTCATAAATCAAGTTGTTTTTTACTATATTTTTACCAATTAATGACTTGCTTTGCTTCCAAATTAAGAGCCAATAGGTAATTGGCTCTGGATTTAGAAGCAAAGTAAGTCAGTAATTGACTTTTTATTCCATAATAATGCATAGACGTAATGCATAGACATAATGCATTATTATGAAATAAAAAAGTCTACTTTGACTAGTAAGGCTCTATTTGTTCATGTGTACTTTATGTGTGTCTTTTTATTTTAGACTGCATTGACAAATCAAATCTACCATATTATTTGCATCTCTTAATTACTAATTTTTCTTACTATATTTTATAATTTAACCAATTATTTTTTTTCTTTCAGATCTCAAGTTCATTATTGAATCGAGTGAATACAGTTGACCAAAATTTCTTCAAAGAAATAGAATTGGTGCCACGTGTATCGCCAGAATTTGAACTTACATTAGACAATACACCTGTGGTACATGCTATACAAACTCTGAACTTCTTTCAAATGAAAGGTATGTACACTATATCACCTTGTTTTTTGGTCTATTACCTTGTTTTTTGGTCTAGCGTTTTTTTCTCCTCAGAACATTCTAAATACTTTGATGTATCTAGTGTTGAAGCACCGAAACCTTTTAAAATACTATTTGTTGGATGATCAGAACTTGCTGTAACATTGTTACAAGTGGCTGTGATTGTTATAAACACAAGTTTTGTAAAGTTAATACTATTTTGAATGCCATTAAGGTGTCAGTTATAGATATGTACTAAACAGATTCTTCTTCATTTTACTGTCAATAATTTCAAGTGGTACTACCTGTTACTTGGTATCGGGTGTTTCTTCCTTTGGCAGCTGGAAGGTCAAGTGGCTTGTATATGAATATATGTATACAATGCTTACAATCAGGAATGAAGTCTGTTTTCTTCAAACTGACTGAACTGAACTGAACATTCCTTGTCGGTTTCTTAGGACATTTTCTTTCCACAAACATTCCCCATAAAACTTGTTATAATATTAAATATTTATGATGTTTATTTTCTGGCAGTTGGAAAGCCGTGCCTTATTGACTTGATTTTTAACTCTATAATAATTAATATGTACCTGTAACTTACAAATGGTTTCTATCAATGGTAAACTAGGCTCTGATCAATAATAAACAGAAAGATATAAAACATATCATGGAATAGATACCAGATTCACAGAGGAATTTCACAGCCAGGCTCTGCCAGTAATTGTTATGCCTTCGCTTCCTGTCCATAGATATTCTGCTTGTCAAAATAATGTAGATTCAACATATCTTCTCAATGGCTCTGCTGATAAAAACTTTTATAGGAAATAATTCATCCTTATACTTAGGGGTATTGTATAATTGTTCTCTATGGTGTTTCTATTCCAACATCTATGTTTATTGTCCTGAGGAAACAAAATAATTAAATTATATTTAATCAATATGTATCACTATGATTACATGTTTTATAGAGTGTAAAAACACAGTGAAACGTCCTGTAATGGCCATTTCTTAATTATGGCCTATTCTCAAGAAGTCTGATTCTAAATCGAGGCAGTTGTTAGTCACAGTGACTGAAGTATGCCTCTAATAGTCACTGAAGGAAGTATGCCCCTAGTAACTGGTTAACGGCAAAATCTGGAAATTTCAGGAACAGTGAATAAGGTGATTGTCTGCTGTGATATGACCAATACAAAGTATTACGGCATAAAAACTGACCAAAATAAAAATAAAGCTCACTTATAGATACACACCACTTTTCAATACCAACCACCTCTTCCCTCTCAATTAATACCACTTAAAGACAATCACATCAAATCTACCCCTCTGGTGTTATTTTCAATGATAAGAATGAAGCTCTCTATGATAGTCAACTTTCTAATATGAGTCAAATCAACATTGTCCTGATACGGATGCTGTAGTAGAATCAGGTCACACTGTAGATCAAGATTATTGGAATCATAATGTGAATCTATGATCCAACCATGTTATGACCTGTTTTTTATAATGAAATTTTGTTCCACAAACCTAGTTATTAAAACAACCGATAACAGTGATCTTTGACATTTTCATTCAATGTTTTTTGTGATGCGTAATTGAATTCCAAGAGATCTCATAACTTCCTTACTCTGCATGTAGTTGTACTTATCTTTTAAAATTTGCATTTACTACTGTACGTAAATAATAGAATCAGAAAGTACTTTGTCGTAGGTCTATATTGTTTTTTATCTTAAAATTTGCATTTTCTTTGATAAAGCCTTGCTTGGATGAAGTTTTCTTGGTACATTAAATACTTCTTAATAGAATTTGCATTTGTTTTAAATAAATACTGAAACTTGTCTTTGGCTTTCTTTATCTGATCTCCCATTGTATTTTATCATAAGTTCATCTCATTCATAAATAACAAATTAAAAGTGTTTTGTGCAATAAATTTTACTTCTCTTTGAAATTTGCATTTTCTATAATAAAATATCTCATGATTGTATGTTATCGTATAAAAGATAGGTTGGCTGTCTACATTATCTGATAGCATTGTAAAGATGCTCAGCTAACAAATATTTTGTTTGAGATAGGAAATCTAAGAATGAGAGAAAGACTGCTGGAAAATTAACAGCCAAACCCATATAAATAGTTAATATTGATAGGAATGTATGCCTCCATCATTGAAAATGTTACATTATAGATTATCTATTGTTTATGTTGGAATTTGTAAATTTTCCTCGTTTATATAAGAACTATAAAATTTACATAGGAACTGTTAATTCCTCGCAGCCTCTTAAATACTATTCATGCCTTTGCATATTACAGTTTATTTCCGTGTTCTGAGTATTGTTATTTAAGTCAAGGGTTGCCTGCAAGACTGTAGTAAGTGCATTACGTTAAAGAGCAAGTTACCACAGTCTTGGGGGCAACTCTTGAAGTGGTTTTCATAGAATTGTCATTAAATTATCTATCTAGACCTTTTCAAATTTTATCTTAAGCTTTGATTAACTTATGAATTGTACCTGAAAGAACTTTTCACGTTTTTGATAAAGGTGTTTTCGATAATTGAATTTTATTAGTACAGAAATGTATTAGTTGTACTTATTATATGGGTATTTTCCAATGGAATTTGATAAGGGTTCATACCAGCTTGTCTTTATCTTATTGTCTGAAACCAAGTCCTATAATTCAGTTTATACAAAATCTGCAGGATTTCAATTTACTGAACAGAATTTAATAATTTTCCATATTTTAATTGAATGAAGAAGTGTTTTCTACTGTCAACTATGGTGAAATACTTCAGATGATGGTATACAGTAGGGCTGTCACCAAGCATCAGGTCAACCAACTCCTTACTTAAATCTATTTCAATTCCTGGAATCAGTTAAATCCATCTTTTATATAAGATCACTGAATAAAGTTCCACTCGACAATTTATAAACTTTATATGCTTAAAAGGCATGTGTATCAGTAAATGTTTCCAAATCTATGCTGTTTAGGGGTGATCTGATGTGACTGTGTTAATTAAACCCACTAGCTGGCATTATAAATCGGTTTTAAACCACATTGTTGTAACCTTAACAGTTCCACTCTCAATATCATTGACGAATGGCAATGGCTGTTAGGTATAAATAAAGATGGTCATTGATTTACTGATTCTAAAAGATTTCTAGCAAAGGACTAACCAATTTCAGATTTGCCAATAGTGACTGCCCCAGTATACTGAAAAATCCAAGGTTACCACAATGTCATATATTATGTTGCCAATGAAAACAAACCACTTCAAAAAATGAGTAACACTCCATTAAACACTCTATGAAATGTTAATTGTGTTGTATTCAGTTAGTTATTACAGTACTAATTTAGCTACTGTCATAAAACTTAATGAGGCTTTTAATTAGTAATTAGTTTGTTATCAGGGGGAGCTTTTGATATCTTAATTTACAATATAAGTATAATTTATTCCTAGTGGTAGTTTGGTGAACACTGTCTCCTTCAGGCACTCAATCCTGTGTAAAGTTCAGTATTTTATTTCTCATGATCATAAAATGAAACTTTTCAGCAGTTTCTCTCATGATAATTTATTTTAGCAAATATTTATTTAGTCAGGTGCTTCAATTCCGTTAAATGCAGTAAAATGTATATTATTGCATTTTGCATTTTCTATAAATAAATTCTTCAAAATTTTGAAACTGTATGTCTGTCAGATATCAAGGTTTAAATTTCTGTAGAAATAGTTTAGTTTTTTCTCAACAAATTGATCCTTCTGGTTTGGTCTTATGTTCATGTATTGTATCTGATGCCTCTTTATTGGTTGGGACTTTTTACATTGTTGCACTTCTCTTACAGCCTTCTTGCAGTTGCAGTCACCTTGCTGCCACCTTAAAGTCACCATTGACTATGCCTTTGATGGAGGTGGTAAATTGTCCCTAAACATAGGAGATCTGTTTATCAATGGGTCAGCAAAGCACATGTCTACATTCCTCTTTATGTTATTAGACTTGTGTTTTGTGCGGTCACCCATTGATACATATCTCTATTGAGATCTTCAACCAACATAATGACCAGGTTGACTCTAAGACATGTCTTTTAGTCGCTTCCTATTATATCAACTTACTTTCACTGTATGTATATTCTATGGAGTAGTATTCATTGACAAATGATGAAATTTTAAACATTGCATATTTTTATTGTTGCTCACAGATGGTATAATTGGTAAGTTTATGAAAGAGATATGGTCTGTGCTGTTCTGTTCTGTGCCATTGAATGCTGCAGTAGATTATTTATTTTTAAGTTGCTTTTAATTTTAGTTATATTTTATTTGTAGACATTTTATTTGTAGACACTGTGATTTTTACTGTGAATTTTATTTTATTGTTCTTATTTTTAATATGACCTAGATTTGTTTGTTTTTGTTTTGTTCCATTTGTTTTTTTGTCATTGTTGTTTTTTGTTTTTTTTGCTTCATAGAAGCTTTCTGTATGAAGCTTGTGTTTGTCACTATGATATAATGCTTGAGTCAAGGGATATGGGACTGTCTTATTACTCCAAGACTTGACTGACTTATTCACAATGTCAAATCTAAGACTAGAAAACAAATTCTCTTGACCTAATTATAATGCATAATTGGTGCGGACCCAGAGGATTACAAAATGCTACATACTTAAATTGAAGCCATTCATTTGGATCACATCAAATAACAATTTCTTTAGGTTGTTTGGACAAGAAACAAAATCTTCAAGGAACTTAGTTTACAAAAAGTTTTGTAATTACTTTTTTTTCATAAGGTTTGGCTAGTTGAAAAAAATCTGCTCATTACTGTATAACATAAATAATCAGGCTAGTGCCTGTTAAAATTTAAAATGGAAGATTGTAATGAGACGTTCATTCATAACAGGAAATCATTGCATGCTTTAATTAAATTGCACATTCTAAGTTTTTTATACGAGCCATTCACCTGAAAGGTATGAAGATATTTGCTTATTTTATATAATTAACTGTCTATGTAGCATGTTTTTCACATCAGGTACATTAATTATTAGCTATGATAGACAGAATATAGGGTCATTAACACCATTAATCTATATCATTGTTCCTGTATAATTGTCTACTTTGAGTCTTTGAGACTCGAAGATCTTAACGATTGACTTTATTATTGTTAGTTCTTCCAGAAATAAGCCAAACCCCCCTTGTATCAATGTTTCATGAAAGAACTTTAATTCTCAGCCATTCATCATTTTCTGTACCCTGCTATCTATATTCAGCCTAATTACTTCAGTTTTTGCCTGATTAAGTTAAATTTTGAGAGACAGCTAAATTCACTAGACATTGCCAGAACTATGTATTGTATGAAAGTTACAGAGAAATTGCCTCGTAAAATAATCATTCAGAATTTGATTGCTTCTGTTTACTTGTGTTTTATATTATGAGTCTTACATAGTTATTAGACAATTTTAGATTTTATGAACTCAGGCATTGCTGGAGACTTTATGCATTGTTCGAATAGATTAAGAATTAAGTTGGCAATCATTTTGGTTACTATGGATATTTGATAAAATAGTATTTATGATCTCCATGGAGTTCTATAATGGTACACTGTCACAATGTTTTTATTATAGTATTGGACCCATAGCGCTCATACATCACTGCACTTATCCATAAAGTCGACTAAGACTCCGCTCTCATTTCATACAATGGCTCTAAAATATATTGAAGATTAACTTGTGAAGGGAGATAATTAAAGTCCATTTATTTGCAAGTTGCATTTAAGGATGAACTTGATTTACTATCCTGCAGTTAAACCCATTTTTAACATATTTCTGGACTATTTGGAACATCCTTTCTCCAAGTATTTGACAGGAAATCAAGATCTAATGAAGCTTAGCCTTATACTCAATGCAGCTGAGATTTTTTTTCTTTTAAAAAATTGCTTGCATTTGCAACATTCTCCACAACTCAATAAAAATGGTGATTTTTAGAGTTTTTATACTTTCAAGAGTAATTTTAGGGAGATCTTGTAATTTGAATGAATGATAGAGGATTATAGGGGCGAAATTTCTTCTTCATGAAATGCAATATTTGATTGCAGGGAAGTAGTTGTGAGCATTTTGAAATATTGTGCTGGCATGCAAAGTTTAGTGGGAGGTTTTTTCAGGAGAAAAGCTTAAGATATTTGCATTCTCTAGAGATGTAGCTGAGATTAAATAAAAAAACTTACCACTTTGTTTTTCTTCCATATTTAGGTAGAACATGAGTTTCTTGTGAGAATAATCATTTTCAGGCTTTTAACACAGTGCATGTTATATTTTTGTATAATTACAGACTGATCTACATTATGAAAACTACCTTCATCATCAGTTTTGCTGTATCATTATTCCTTGCCATTATTTCATTTTTTATATCCATAGCTTAGTACTAAAGTCATAACTTCTGCCGGTTGTTCCTGTATTATTTTAGACATTCTTGTAAATAAATGATTATAAAGGTTTATACCCATCTACCTATAGTTTTGCACCTTCATGCCAGATATAAGGGTCCAATGTGAAATGAGTGTCTTCCTCATTCTCATTGACCTAGTGACCTAATTATCCACAAATACTATCAAAAACATTTTATAAAAATGGGGTCTATTTACAAAAGCCAAATTAAATTTAGATGTGTTGATTATAGATTCGATTATTCAGTCCAGAATTTCACTTAGTTATGAAATATTTATGACTCAATGGATCAATGCAAAACTAGTCAAAATCCTTGTTTCATAATGATTATGTAGTTAGACTTGTTTCATACTGACCCATCAATGTACTTTTATAGATCATTGATAAATGCATTATTCTTATAAATTTTTCAGCACCCGGACAACCAACCATATTACCTGAAGAATGTAGTGCTGAGAACAACAGTGTTACTATTGCTTGGCAACCATATCCAGGAAGTGTTGTTGATGCTTATACATTGGAACTTGATGATGGCAATGGTGGTAATTTCAGGGTAAGAATTTTTTACTGTGATTAATTGAAAATGAGAATCAATTGAGGACTATTTTTACTCTCAGAGCAGCAATATATGGTTGATTTGTAAGACTAATTGAAAAACCTTGACCTTACCAATAAACAGCCTTGACCTTACCTATAAAAAAAACCTTGACCTTACTTATATAAAAAGCAGAATGGTTTGTTTTTGAATCATAAAACTTTGGTAGGATTCTTGATAAGAATGACTTAGATTGCTTATTTTGAGGGTTGCAGTTCCAGATCAAGGTTAGTTAAAGAAAGAAAAAGTTATAAAAGAACATGTCCCCATGTGTACTCCTGTGTCTTATTTTTGTGTTTTGGTCAATTGTAGTATGGTATGTAATCTGTGACACTACTTTTGAGTGCTGGCAAATAAATATCATGTTGATGTATGCTGGTTACAATGCCTAGACAGTCTTGTAACACCAATGATGTCTGACTTATTCTCTACAGTTTAGAAATGGACTAAGTCTGAAAACAGCAAACATTATCTTGCTGAGTGGAACTCATCTGATTGGACAATACTAGTGTGATAATGCTTTAGTAATGTGTTTGTTTTTGTCATAGATTTTGTCAAGTGTGAAAATCCATTGTAAATTTGTCAAAATGTGATGACTGCGGCTTTTTGTCAGCTTTCTTGTTGTCTGAAAAAAAAGGTTTATTTGATTCCAGAAAATCCCATCAGCCTTTCTTGTCATTAGAATAATCTCGTCTAAAGTTAATAGTAGCTGCAATATGAGGATTTTAGACTATATTACACTAATTTGATTTAGTCTCATATGGATTACTGTAGTATGTAATGAAAGTATAGAAGTCTTATATCAGTTAAATTACTGCTTGGAATTGGTTACTAGGGACACATTAGTGAAGATTACATCAGGGTAGACGTAAAAAAATGTACAATAATGGAGAAGACATCACGAGACTCAGTATTTTTTACCCATTATAAAATTGACTATATAATCATGTATGATGGTAAAATTATCTTATTGTTGGTTTTTTGTGTGGTTAATTTAAAAAAAAAGGGGTTTGTTATATTTGCGTGAATTGTTGGTTGATGATGATGGTTTGATTATTTCAAACTATCATGGGACTGTTTTATAATGCTGGTCTGGCTGTTATAGTAAAATTATACTTAAATATTACCATTTTTTCTTGTTCTATATTTGAAGACTGTACTAAGCTTAGTGTATCTTTCCTGCATTTATGGTGGTTGGGTTCTATTTATATGATTTGTTTAAACTTAGAATGAGTCCAATGACTTTTCTGATTAGTTTAAACTTTGGTGCAGTTAAGTTGATAATTATGTACTGTTGCCATCATTTCTGCTTAAATGAATGAAGAACTAAGTGTTTTTAGGAGATTTTTATGTTTAAACCACTTCTAGTTAAAATGTTAGTTAATTTGTTCAGCATCAGTTTGAACTTCACAGAAACCTAATTTTAATGTAGTTGTGAATAGTTATCTTCATTGTTATAGGTAATTGAATGATGCTGGTTAATTCATGTTTCATTGTTGAGTTTAATTTTTTTGTGTAATTTGGGCCAAGTTGTTAACATATTTTTATATATACATGTACTCCCCACAAAGGTCACTGCTCAATTTTCTTGAGCAAGAACTTTACATGCAATGGCTTCATACCACGTAAGTGTATGTTGGTACCTGTGAGGTTCTTATGTTGCCAATTCTTTCAATGCACATAAAATGAAGTAAATATTCTCCATGGAGATTGATAGATAGATTCAAGTTGACAATGACCATGGGTAATAGCTGTAAAGTCAGTGTGCATGCTTTGGCATGAAACATGCCATTACTTTACTTATATTAGTTTTGTCAATATCTGTTTGGTAACATTGAGACATATTCTATTAAAATGCTTCAGGGTCCAAACCAAAAAACCTTAGGTGCTATAGTTTACTTACCCAATCTACAACATAAACTTGTTTATTTACAAAACCTGTTGTCATCAGATAAAATAACATTTCTGTTGCTAAGAAATGTATCCTGTAGAATATATCCTAGTTTATTATTCAATTCTCAATGACTTGAGGCAAGTAAGTATCACATTCATATGGCAATATTCATTAAATCACTCACTAGGTGACAGACAAATTTTCTTCTAAGACCAGACATGTTAAATCAATGATATATTGTTAACTGATAGCGCTAAATACATCAGCTGGTTTCTTGAAAAAAAATGTCAGATCTATTTGCTTAAATATAAATTTTGTTGAACTCAGTAGGTTTTGTTTATTACGTAATTATTGAAATATTTTGTATCGTGGTTGTCTACTCTATTTAGCATTTAGACTGGTTAGTTAACTTTTAGTAATGATGGTGTCCCTGTATGTCACGTTGCCTGAAGGATATTATATGCTAATATTTAATTCATCTGTTAGGACTTGCTATACTCATAATTACATTCCAAAAGAGTATTAATTTTGGGTATAAATAGCTTGTTCATTTTGACCTTAGACTAGAACAATGTAATGGCATTTAACCTGGGTGTAGCTTGTTCATTTTGACTTGTCAGACACTGTAAGTACTTTGAATTACACAATTTCATTCTTTAAAAAAACTTCTTTGCTCAATAATGAATTCAATGTTAAGACAATTTTGAATAGTATTTTATGGCTTTAGGTCAATGTGAACAAGCTTAATGACCAAGACTGAAACTTAATCTCTTGCCATGGCTTTTACTGAATAGTGTGACAGGGCCTTTGGTGAACAAATGAAAGACAATAGATTAGGACAATCAGAATGGTCAAGATTCCTGTGTGATCAAATGTTTGATGGACTAGCATGTACCCCAGGAATTCCATTGAAATAAATGTTTGTATTGACCAATGAAGCTTAAAACTGATAACCAAGCTTCTGTTTGATTCTGATTACAAGCTGCAAGCATCTTGTCACTAGGATTTAATTGGATTTTTTTCCATTTCCTGGAGAAAAAAGTCTTAATGTTAGAGATGAAGATGACAAGTCAAGGACTTGTATCCTGTAAATCATTGTCTGATAATGTTAGTACAGTGGTTAGTTGATGTATGCTGGTCAGTATATACATGTAATTATGGACATTGGTCAGTATACATGTAATTATGGACATTGGTCAGTAATGTATGTTCTTTAGTAAATGTTGGTTCTGAGTTAATGTAGGTTGATTGATCTCAGTGGTGGATCCTGGCTGGAAGACAGGGAGTCTGAATCATGAAATTTTTAAAAACTCTTTTAAGCAAGTTCACATCAGGAGTGTTAGAGTGTTATACATGTACCGGTATGTAGTGTCCAGACAGTCCCAAAGTATTACCCTTTCATCTTCACGTGTTATGGTATGTGCATCTCTTTGTATAAGTAAAAAACTTCCCTAATGTGAACTCAGAATGTTATTTTTGGAGATTTTTGACTAATCTCCTCTTCATGAAACGTTTTAAGATGGACCACCCATGGACAAAGAGAAGCCACCCTATGCTCATTACTCTTGTATGTTTGTCCATGAAAGTAAAGTCCACGAGTAGAATGTACTAATACAGTACAATAATGATTGGCTATGATAATAAGTATGATTTTCTAGATGATATCTCATCTATAATCAGACATGATGGCGTCCTTTGAAGTCATCAATAAGTGTTAGAATTGTATTTAGATTGTACTGGTCAATATCATAGCTGAATGTAATGTTGATTATTTACTCGGAGGTTTTAATTAAACTTGTCACTTAATGGAGACTCAGAGAGCCAGCAAGAGAGTGGAGAGTCACCAAATGTTTGTATATTTTTTTATCTATAAATTGATCAATAGGAAATGTTTGTCTGTGTTGGATATTAGATCAGTCATTTATCTACGATAGAAAACAATTGAATGTGATGGCATTACAATATCTAAACTCATAAACTATCAGGTTTTTATACTATTAATGGAATACTCTTGAGTACGAGATCACTTGAGCTCTTAGAAAATATTTTATTTAGATATTTATATTGATAAAACATTGTTCCATGGAATGACTGAAGACCCCTTTACACTGTTTATGTATAGCAGAGCACATGGAGATACTCGGCTACACTAAGCATGTATTGAAGTTGAAGTTGTTTATTTTGTTGTATGTAACAAAGTATTCAAATATAACATACTACTTGTTTGTTCATTTTCAACATCTTTACAACACATTCTATCTTCATTACAGACTGTATTTCATTGGGTACCATTAATGCAAATATAATTGAGAATGAGGAATTTCAAAGTTCAAATATTAGGCAGAACTTGTGTGACCAATTAGTATTATCAATGTCCATTATATTAAAAGGCTAATCTGCTAAGACTTTGCGAAGGGTCTGGGCTACAGTAGTCTAACTTCAGGTGAATAAAGACTGATGTTCACTAGTTTCCCTGACCCATCAATGCTCTACTATCATGCTGACAAAAACTCCAACATGGGCATGACAAATACATACAATATGTTTGTATAGCTTAAACATGACCTGAGACAGTTTCTTACATTACAAGCTTTAGTAAATACTATACAATGGCTAACTGATTTAAGAATGTTAATGATATTGTAACTATTTTTTTGTCCCAGGTCTATTTGCCCAAGCTTTGATTTGATAAAAGTCTGAAGTTCTTCATTAGCTATAGAAATGTTAACTAGTTGGTGTGACATTGCCTTAGCTCTCTCATTTGTACCTAGGGTGATCACATATTGATAATGAAATTTAGTTTTAATGTTTCAAAGCTTTTAAGTTGTTGTTTAAACAACATAATGTATTTCATCAGATAATTTTACTTTTCTCTTCATTCGTCTTAATGAACTCTTTGAATAATTTAAAAGGCTCTAATGAATTTTAAGTCTGAATGGAATTTTACGTTTGGAACTCTGACAAAACTATTTCAAAGAGTACAACTTGGAAACTTTTTCGATGATTATCTTTTTAGATATTTTTCTTTTTTTAACAAATATTTATAGATTTTAGGTGAACTGATTGATTTATTAAGACATTAGTTTTTGCACCTTTCCTGTGTATTTATATCATCAATTAACCGAATTGGCTTCTGTCCCAATAGGTTTTTACTGGTCGAAAAATTATAACTCAATAACTTAAATTACCAAGATTTTTTTCACGTAAAGATAGATAGGCAAGGGAATAATCTCGTGTTCATTTATATTTTGTTCATATAGCTTGCTTGTTTCATCGAATAGGGCAATAAGTAGGGCTGTTGCGAGTATCTGAGTACTCGGATATTCGCGATCCCGACCAGAAAATCAAGTACAAATATTCGTCACGTCCGAAATCGTTGGATCGCGATCTATTTTTAGGAAAAAATATAGAACATTTTCAGCTAAATTTAGACTCAATTTAGAAGCACAAAACTTCATGTTTTGCTTTTTGTTAATATATAGATCAATTAATTAAGTAGGGACCGAATTAAAAACTTCCTCAATTATTTACTTTATTTTTGTTATTATATGAATTACATGAATTACTGTATGCTTCTCCATTAACAAGTGATTCGTGGTTCAATTCGTGAACTGCTACACATGAATCGTGGTATGGATCGGATCGCCATCTGGCTCAACAGCCCTAGCAATAAGTGCCTGCATTTTGTATACCTCACTTCTAAAGTAAGCTTAGTACAATAGTTACTGAGAAAGAAGTTTCTTGCACATTTAATGACAAAATTGTTTTTATTGCAATTTGAACCATTGTCAAAATACACTGTATTCATTTTATCAGTATTTCTCCTTTTGCGAGATTTGAGTTTTTTCCCTGCAATTTTGATCACCAAAAACTTGAATCATTTTGCATTTAATTGAAATATTTCTATTCTTATGATGAGTTGCAACAAGTAATAATGTAGCAGTGGTAATATCAACGTAAAATACTCATTAGAATTGATAATATAGTCACAAAAAACATATTATGTATAGAATTCATCATGCAAAAACATGTTAATAAATGATTTAATATGAGAACATTAATGTCTTTATTCCTAAACTTCACACTAAGAAGTGATTGCACTTAAATCTTTTTTAATGTTGTTGCATGTAGTTACTACATTTTTATCATTTAATGGTGGTACAATGTATGTGGTAATGTGGAAGGTCTACATCATAATACATATTGATAGGTTTAGCGCTAAACTAGTTTACATCATTTTTTATTTACACCTTGTTAGACTAGTTTTGCACTACCCTATTGATACTTGATTATAATTCCTAACTAATCATGGGTTAAGCGCAAAAACAGTCCTAACTCAATATAAGAAAATAGTGAGTTACAACAGTTTTGCACTAATCCCATGTAATGTATTTTCTCATCTAGATTACACCATTCTTTTCTGATATTCCATTTGATATCAACTGTTAGCTGCATTAAATATATCCTATTTATCACTACTAGCATTGACATAAGTCACTATGTTTATAGTTAGATTGCATGACATAAGTAAACAAAGTATACGCAATGTACTATGGTATCAATACTTTATCTTTAAACCATGGAAACTAAGACACATTTTGTCTGAATATCAAATCTTCTTACAAATTGCATCATATATATTATATTGTGTTAGAACTTGTTCAGCCTAAGTGCTTTTAGAAACAAAGTGCATCTAGAAAAATTATTTGGACATTTCAGCAGAAGGACATTCATTCAGGATTATGTGGGGAAAGGATGGTCTTGTCAATATAAATTTATTTCATGTTTAATCTTATTTTTTTGTCTCAACTGATCTTTTTCCCCCACTCCTTTCTCTGGTTCAATCCGTGTCATCAACATTAACTGTATTGTCAATTTCTGCTATCTTAATCATCTAAGTGGGAAAAAAATGTTCCATTAGCTCCCCTGAGCATGAAGTGCTCACAACGATTCACAGATTGTAGCTTAGTAGATAGTCTGGCACCTAGGCCCATTATCTCTATAACAAATCTGAAGCTCAAACTCAGATTAAACTCAAGACTTTGACTTCCCTGAGCAAATTTTCAAAATGGTATATGATTCAGGAACGGTTTTAGACTTAGACGGTTAAAGATTCAAAAACTTTTGTAAATACTTTTTTAATTTTTGAGTCCAAGCCCGAGTCTTAAGTCTAAAACTGACTAAGTTTTAGACTTAAAAGCAAAAGTGAATATGGGCCCTGTTGTCATGAATCACCATCTTTCCATTGTTAATACTCTTGATGCCACCATTTTACTTCAATTTTCTTCAAACCTGGTCAGGAGCTTCATGTCAATGAAGTCTTAGACACATTTGATTATAGGTCTTGTGAGGTAAAAAACTAGGGAATTCATGTCAATAGTCATGTCAATGGAAAACAGTGTTAAATAATAAGACAATATGTTTGCTCCAATTTTCATTAAACCTCATTTCGCTTGTTTAGCTCAAAACTCAAGAAACTCACTCTTTCCTTATATTGAGCTACGCCAGTTTTGCGCTAAACCCCGAATTTGCACTCTGCAGGTGCTATATAGGACCATCTCGGTCCTCTTGTAATAATTAAAACAACTATACGCCATGATAGTATTGCTGAGATGATGTATCTATGTTATCTATGGTGTTGTATTGGTATTTTTAGCGCTATATAAATGACTTGGTAGGCGTAATTCATGACTTTGTTTTAACAATGAGGAAATGTCGTATGATGTATTGTAAAGCATTATCTTTCTTTGCTAACTTCCTTGATAATACAATGTATATGGCTAATAGATATTTTTAATATTATAGAAACACACAATGTCAGGCAGTGTAATGTATGACTTACTGAGCCATTTTTCTTTTGTTGCTTAGAAACATTGAGTGATCGGATATCAGAAGTTGTAAAATGTTTTTTTTTAAGGCAGGATGTATTAAAAAAAAATTAACTTTCAAAAAATGACATCTTTTTACTACCAGTTCTATGTAAAAGGCAATACATGTTCTTGCTTTGTTCTTGGGGAGCCAGGACCAGGAACCAGACTTGAGAGTGATTAATCTTAGTTGTTTATGATCTTGTTTCACGATAATGAAAGCTTTAATAGATTAGAATAAACTTCAGAGTCATGGTCATGATTGCATGGTGGAGATCAAAATAAAATCATACCCAATAACTGAGCTTTGACTGTTTCAAACATTTTGTTTCAAACATTTTCTTATGCAAGACTATCTTAAAAGGAACTGTTCTGAACTCAATTACTCCCCGGAGTAGTTCTCCAGAAATAATATAAACATGTTGTTTTTTCTGTTGTGCTCAATAAAAAGCACCTCCCCTCTAATGGTCTTACCCATATCCATTTATCATAGGCATATAAATTCTAGTTGTAAACACATTAAAATATGGAAACATTTTTGAGAGTATGAATTATAAATGAAAGTCTGTCCTAAGTTAAAATGGTGCAGACTGTTGACATAAACCACACCAGGCACTTGGAGTGATACATTTAACACCCATGGATCCACTATGTTTAATTTTGTATTAATTTCCTAGAAAAAAACCATTAGATGCTTGCTACTGACTCATTTTGGGGAATTCAGATCCCTAGGGTTACTGTGAGAAAATCCATTTTAAATTGATAGGCAAACATGATTAAGGGTCCCCACATCCCTTAGCTGTCTCAACAATTGTCAATACCTAATGGAATTCAGTTCTATTTCTCTATAATAATAAACGGACATAAACCTCTGTTGCCTTGACGATATCTCAGTTCCAAAAATGTCTCAGAATTGATAATGTCTGTGGCACTTTTGTGTTAACCCAAGAAAGATGTTTGACTAATACATTACCCATAATATCCTGTGATGACCGTGGCCCTTTGTTTGATGACAAATTGTTTTTCATGAATTATGTGAAATATTGAGAAGAACTTTAGACTATGACTCATTCTCTGTGATATAATGAAATATCATCATTGTCAAACCACCTGATGACTGCCACTCACAGACTGGTTCCAGAATAATGCCATAATGAAATTATAGATTTAAAAACAATGTCAATTAAAAGCCTATTAGCCAACTTTTTGTCATACTAATTTGTTATAATTTTGTTGAAAATGTTAGAAATGTTGAAAATATTTGGAAAGCTTAAGTTTGTGACTAGTTTTGAGATTTCTACACATCCTAAAATAAGGGAGAAATATTTCCATTCAGATGTAGAAGTATGAAAGTTTTATCAAATTATATTCTCTTGAAAAGTTTGTACCACAGAAAGATTAAAAGCTTGAAACTTGTCATGTTGAACATTTGTTGTTTTGATCACCTAGTACTGTACAACACATTGATCAATTTAATTGTGTTAGTTTAAAATTTGTTGCCAGAAAATGGAATGGAAACCATGTTTGGGGATAAAAATGGGAAAATTATTGGTAAGGTGTTTGAAATCAGAATGTTGTTGGGAAATGTATGTTGTTGCCTGTAGAGTGTCTAGGTTCCGTAACCTTTGATACAGAACTTGAATATCTCTAAAATTAATTTCAAATTTTGCTGTCTGGGGGTAGCTAATACTTGACATAGTACGGATTTTATTGTATTATATTGGATAATTTATTGATGCCTTTGGGATAGTGTTCCTGGATTATTGCTTACTGTGTCTGAAACCATGTACAATTATCACATAAAACATTGCTTACTGTTGATCTAAAATAACTGTTGTTGGTTGACTTTTTAAGCTTGAGTGTGAAAAAATTTGAATTTGAACAAACCGCTTGTATTGAAAGTATAACTTTGATTCATTTTATCACTACTTTAGTTCTTGATTACTACTATGCTTTACTAGAACTTAAGACTAATTATACTGTTTTACCCTTGTCCGTGCATGCGTCCGTTACAAAATTTCCGTCGCAGTTTTCTCAGCAACTATAATATGCAGCAGCCTAATACTTGCATGTTGCTTCATCCCATAGTCCCATGTGGTGTAAAGCGATTTCATGCTCCTTGCTCATCTACTTCCTGTTTGTCGCATATTTTTAGATTTTGTTAAATGAAAGTTACATTATGATAGTCATATTTCTCACAGCGGGGGTATCACTAGTGAGCATTAGCTCACAGATTTACTTGTTTGAACCCACTTCAGTAGCACAGTTGGTAGCGTGCCTGGATTTCAAATCTAGTGTTCTAAAGGGGGTATGGGTTGGAGTCCCATCTGGGGAGGTTATACCCTTCAATGAAAATTTGACTATAATGTCAATTTTCCTCTATTAATTAGGTAACTGGAGAAGTTTCCAACCTTGTGGAAGGGTAGGTGAGTACTGGTTACAGACAAGAGTCCTAGAAAGCTAGGTTAGGTGGGCTGGACACCATAAATAAACCTAAAAAAATGTGTTGACGCAGCATTAAACCTAGTATGAATAAATAGATAAAATTGGATTAATTCTGGATTAAGAGTTAAGAAAAAAATGTGGGCTCTCGCAGAATCAAGATGGGAGTTGAACCTAAGAACTTGAAAATTGATGATTTACATCATAAATGACAAGTTTAATTTAAAAACATGCATAACTCAAACAATGAACTAAAGCAATATTATTATTATATTTTTGCAGGTAGTTTATATTGGTCCTGAGATGATGTGTACAGTTGATGGCCTTCATTTTAACAGTATATATAATGCTAGAGTAAGAAGTCAGAATCATGCTGGGGAGAGTGAATACAGTGAACTAGTCAGTCTACAAACCGCTGAAGGTAAACTTAATATTATCACATCATTATATTTTAATACTGGAACTTTTCCTTATAAGTAGGTTGCCTTGTTGGACAACCTGCTTTATAATTTTCTTGCCCTAGCTAAAGTTTTACTAACCTAAGTGTGGGTTTTCGGGGGCAATAGGATGACCTTTAATGGCAAGCCCTAAATATTCAAACTTCACTTTAAAAGTTGATCAATTTTTATTCAGTGACCTTAGTGAGTATTTCTCTTTAATCATAGGGGAATAACCTTAAAGAGTTATTTTGTTATTTTGTCCTATAATTGATCATTCTATGTTGAAATTTCTTATACACTGGAACCCCTCTATTAAGACCACTGACCGTTCTTTTAAAAAGTGGTCTTATTAGCGGGGTGGTCTTATTAGCGGATAAATTGGTCTAGCATAATTCATAGTACAAAGATTGTCTGACATATACTTTGATAACTTAAAACAAGGACCCTTTATAACATGTTATAAAGAGTCCTTGCTTAAAGAATCATTTGAAAGCATATTGGGTGTAATGAGCTTAGTGGGTGTAATAAGCTTTTACTAATTAGTCATTATCAAGAGAACAGTTTTCACATTGCATTAGATTTTAAAATTTTATTATGAATAATACTATGTATAAAAAATAATTGAGTTCAACTTCGTTATTATTCAACAGTATATAACGCGTGCATCGGCGATCACGTACGGGAACGGTAAAAATGAACTATATCGCCTACCGGACCGTATAACGGACTTTATTCGGTACTGACGCTCTCTAATCGTAATCACTCGGCTTTTTCCGTAGACTGAAAAAAAACAATGGAATTTATATTAGACTAGCAAAAAATATTTGATCTTTCCGTCGAATTTACTGTCATGAGCTTCCATTTCGGATTTGCTATTCTCAGAACACTAAAACTTGTACCACATTAACAATTTAACATTAAAAATGTATTTGTATCACGTGACGCGTCTACTTTCGTTTTTCAAAGATTTTGTTGTTTTATCAATTATTTTCAATTTAAATGGTCTGCATTGGATAGGAAAATGACCCCTAGATTATGCAAGTGTCATATTGTTAGTTAAACAGGCGTGTTTATACCCCTTAATTATTAGATATCTAACAGATTGACATCCTTTGTTTTCAAACAATGGGTGCAGCGTATTATCTACACAGGTGTGAAAAACATATACCATATTCAGACTGCCGGTCGCTCGACGAATATTTCGCGAATTTTAAGTGGTCTTTTTAGCGGGGTCAAAATGCACGCATTTAAAGAGTTTTGTCAGCAAGAAGTGGTCGTATTACGGAGTAGTGGGGTGGTCCTAATTTCGGGGTTAAAGACCATTAAATAAAGAGCAAAAAATTCCGTTCTTTTCAAAACTGGTCTTTTTTGCGGGGTGGTCCTTGAATCGGGGTGGTCTTTAAGCGAGGTTCCAGTGTACATACTAATCTAATGTACCTAATGTTTGAATGTGTTCATATATCTATTAAAGTCTATGATGAATAACTGTTTCACATATTTAGAAGATCTATAATAATTGTGTAACAATGTTAACTATATAATATACCAGACTTTGAATTGTTCCTGTAATTCTTATATCTCTTTCACAATCTGAAGAAACTTATTATGTTATACCCAGCCCGCTAGAAAATTATTGACTTTCATTTTAAAGGGATATGTAGGCAAGTTTACATGTTTCTGCAGTCATTGCCTTTATCTGCTAGCCTGGAGTGCGGGACGAGTGAAAATTCATTTTGGCTAGTGAAAATTTTACATAGCCCGGCTTGTTGATAATTTTGCCCCTTTTCTCTGAAAAGTAATGAAAATAAATTGGGTTACTCCGCTCAAGAAAATATAAGGCAAAAGCTGTTTCAATGTTACTGATTGATCAGTTTAAAGCTGGTGTAACTGCATGTGAATTAAAAAGGATGTAGGCTAGTTTTGTGACCACCCATGGACATGTTTTAAGTAAAGATAAATTTGTTTAGATATCCCTTTAAGATATATTTTGGTATAAACAAATATGATATAAATAATCAATGTAGTCCCCAGACTTCAGGTACATAAGTTGCTTATAATAATAAATCATTATATCATATTTTGTCTGTAGGTTTAAGTATTAGACAGGATTATATATAAATATGACTGGCATTGATCATGATAGCATTGTAAAACTGTCAGAATGATAATCTTTTATATACTGTAAATATAATCTTGACAAATCTGTGACATGATCATGTGATCATTCGTAACATCTTATTTCTGTCTCTATAGCAATATTCTTACTATATGTCTCTTGTTCATGTCTTTAAAATCTATTCTATGTCTTGGAAATTTTAGCAAAACTTTTTCTTTGTCTGTAATAAAATTAATGCAAGGTATTATAGTCAATGAAATATCTTACAATAAGGTTCCACCATATAGGTCACCTTGGTTATTGTGAAAATCATGTGATTTTTTCACAATTATTAAATCCAAAATACTTAATTTGAGGAGAAAAAAACTCCCCATATTTTGACTGTTTCTTTATTAAGACCACCTTGGTTACACAAAAAATCATGTGATTTTTGACAATTTTTAAATCCCAAATGCTTAATTTGAGATGAAAAAAATCCTGATATTTTTAGAACATTTCACTATCAATTCTGATGGTCCTAATTGTAATACTATACTGTATATATTAAACTGGCATATTATAAGTTGCTCTGAAAAGCTTAGACAATGGTATGAAAGTTCAGGCATCAGTGAACAGATGGTGTTAGGAATATATTCTATTATATAAAGTATCAGCTAATAATGATACCTAGATCATAAAATATACATTTATAATAGTATCAGAGTAAAACATACCTTGTTTGCAATAAACCATGTATTTATATATGAGATAATGTTAATTCTGCATCACTCTACAGTACAATATGTATTAGTTAGATTATGTTTTCATTTTACTATAAGGTTTAGTGCGAGGGGCGGAGCCCCGAGCACTGAACCTTATAGTAAAATGAAAACATAATCTAACTGGCTTAGCACAGCATTTTCCCCAAGTTCAACACGCTTCTATGCTATACAATATAGTACATGTCTACTATCAACAATCCTCGACAGCTGATTGGACGAGGGGAAAATGCTATGTGCTAATGTTAGTTATTAATTGTTTGCTTTTCTAACTAATTGATATTTTATTATTACGCCATTATGTTAAAATACCATGTAATAGTGTTGTCTAATGGTTTAATGTCTTCTACAGACATCTTTGATGGAACTATGTCAAAGCTAGTTTTTTTTGCTGAAAAAAAAAAGTTTTATCTGTTTATGTATAGGGTGACATTTACCATTTGGCTCTTATAGTGTGTACTATTAACATGGTTTCAGACTCAATTATGATGACACACTTCTTTCTCTCAATCTTTTTATCTTATGCAACCTTTGTCTTAAACTTTCACATGCTCTAGCCAGATTTATTATGTACATGTCATATAATAAAATCACACATTTCAACTAGCATGATTGCAATCTATGGGCACCATACATTGACTCACACAGCCATCCAGACTGGTCCATGGCATATTTTGATGACAATCTATGGGCACCATACATTGACTCATACAGCCATCCAGACTGGTCCATGGCAGATTTTGATGACAATCTATGGGCACCATACATTGACTCACACAGCCAACTAGACTAGTCTACCATAGATTTTGATGGCAATCGATGGGCACCATACATTGACTCATTATATACAACCATCCAGACAGGTCTAAGGAAGATTTTGATGGCAATCTATGGGCACCATACGTTGACTCACACAGCCATCCAGACTAGTCTATCATAGATTTTGATGGCAATCTATGGGCACCATACAATGACTCATACAGCCATCAAGACAGGTCTAAGGAAGATTTTGATGGCAATCTATGGGCACCATACATTGACTCATACAGCCATCAAGACAGGTCTAAGGAAGATTTTGATGGCAATCTATGGGCACCATACATTGACTCATACAGCCATCAAGACAGGTCTAAGGAAGATTTTGATGGCAATCTATGGGCACCATACATTGACTCATACAGCCATCCAGACAGGTCTAAGGAAGATTTTGATGGCAATCTATGGGCACCATACATTGACTCATACAGCCATCCAGACTGGTCCATGGCAGATTTTGATGGCAATCTATGGTCACCATACATTGACTCACACAACTATCCAGACTGGTCCATGGCAGATTTTGATGGCAATCTATGGTCACCATACAACCATCCAGACTAGTTTACTTAGATTTTGATTGCAAATTATGGGCAACATACATTGATTCATACAACCATCCAGACTGGTCCATAGCAGAATTTGAGCAATCTATGGTCACCATACATTGACTCACACAACTATCCAGGCTGGTCCATGGCAGATTTTGATGGCAATCTATGGTCACCATACAACCATCCAGACTAGTTTACTTAGATTTTGATTGCAAATTATGGGCAACATACATTGATTCATACAACCATCCAGACTGGTCCATAGCAGAATTTGAGCAATCTATGGTCACCATACATTGACTCACACAACTATCCAGGCTGGTCCATGGCAGATTTTGATGGCAATCTATGGTCACCATACAACCATCCAGACTAGTTTACTTAGATTTTGATTGCAAATTATGGGCAACATACATTGATTCATACAACCATCCAGACTGGTCCATAGCAGAATTTGAGCAATCTATGGTCACCATACATTGACTCACACAACTATCCAGGCTGGTCCATGGCAGATTTTGATGGCAATCTATGGTCACCATACAACCATCCAGACTAGTTTACTTAGATTTTGATTGCAAATTATGGGCAACATACATTGATTCATACAACCATCCAGACTGGTCCATAGCAGAATTTGAGCAATCTATGGTCACCATACATTGACTCACACAACTATCCAGGCTGGTCCATGGCAGATTTTGATGGCAATCTATGGTCACCATACAACCATCCAGACTAGTTTACTTAGATTTTGATTGCAAATTATGGGCAACATACATTGATTCATACAACCATCCAGACTGGTCCATAGCAGAATTTGAGCAATCTATGGTCACCATACATTGACTCACACAACTATCCAGGCTGGTCCATGGCAGATTTTGATGGCAATCTATGGTCACCATACAACCATCCAGACTAGTTTACTTAGATTTTGATTGCAAATTATGGGCAACATACATTGATTCATACAACCATCCAGACTGGTCCATAGCAGAATTTGAGCAATCTATGGTCACCATACATTGACTCACACAACTATCCAGGCTGGTCCATGGCAGATTTTGATGGCAATCTATGGTCACCATACAACCATCCAGACTAGTTTACTTAGATTTTGATTGCAAATTATGGGCAACATACATTGATTCATACAACCATCCAGACTGGTCCATAGCAGAATTTGAGCAATCTATGGTCACCATACATTGACTCACACAACTATCCAGGCTGGTCCATGGCAGATTTTGATGGCAATCTATGGTCACCATACAACCATCCAGACTAGTTTACTTAGATTTTGATTGCAAATTATGGGCAACATACATTGACACATACAACCATCCAGAGTGGTTTATGATACATTTTGATGGCAATCTATGGGCACCATACATTGACTCATGCAACTATCCAGACTCATGTTACCATAATATAACTGATGTTTCTGTCAGTGTTATTTGATTGGTAAACATAGACTGTATCAAATGAGGCAAAGAGCAATATTTACTTCTATTTTACAGTTAGCTAGTCTTACTCAAGCACAAAATTAGTAGACAGATTATATCCTTATATATTCAATAGATCCTTTTCGTATGGTGCACTAGGAGGCATAATTATTTAAGTAAGAATCAATGGATTTAAATATTAGCATTGTTAGAAATGTATTGAAATGTACTTAAAAGCCTGTGATCATGGACTAATGCCTACACAGCAATAGCTGCAGTCTAGATGCACCCCTCAAGACTGTCTAAAATAGCATGTTCGGGACTGCTTGATGGTGTGAAGTCATTTATTTATAGTTTGGCGAAACATGGGTGGGCAGGCATCACATGTTGTTAACAATTGCGTTAAAGTTTTTCTTTACCATATATTTCTGCCATTTATTGTCAGATCTTTATGAAACTTCATACAATGATGACATACCATGTGATGAACAGAATTAGAAAGTAACTACCTGGTTTCATTATGGATTATTTCCCTTTGTAACTTTTGCATTCAAGTTTTTAAATCCGGCTTAGATGTGGTTTCCATATTACATTTATTGTTCTGAGTGAAAAAGTAAGAGCTTTTATTATTGTACTTAAAGCACATAATATTTTTAGTGCTTTGAATACAGAAAGTAAGGCTGTTGTGTCTTAGTTGGTCAGAATGAGATACAAACATTGGTGTTGTCTGGAAGATAAATATCTATTTTTATTTTAAACTGTTTTGGCTGATAGTGAAAACACTATAATCCATTATCTTGTTGCGTGATTACTTAATTACTATTTTGTCTGATAGAGTTAAAAATTTGTATCTCCCATTACATGTTGTTATAGCTATATCCCAGACAGTTGAAGATCCTCTCTGGTATTGTTTCTTTATTACCATATAGTAAAACGTCTCTATCACATCCTAAACTGTGTGTTCCGGGACTACAGTAAAATATGGCTATTGTAGAGAGTTGATTGTTGTATGGGGCATCCATATAATTTGAAAATATGAGTTTTTGAATTTGAAAAGGCTGTTATTGAAATGTGGCTTTTAATGCAAGATGGCTGCTGAAGAAAGATGACTGTTGAAGTGAGGTGACATTTGTTGAAGGGTGACAGTATTAATGAAGGTTTAACTGTATTTTGTGTTCCAGTGTTTCTTTTTACTTGTTGGCATTGATGGTTATGGCTAATACTAAAAGGAAAATATAACTGCTAGCCATATTTCATTGTGGTGTTCTCACATTTTTTTATATATTGTAACATTTCCAAGTTTGTATAATGGTATGATGATACTTGTAAACTTTACTTTATCAAATATTCATTGTATTCTAAAAGTTCTCCTGGAAAAGCACCTTTCATAAAATAAGAAAAAAACTGAGGAGTTGGAGTAAAACAGTAGTAACTTAAGTCAAACCATTTATAACTTCATATGAATAAGTCAGGCCTCATATAACTTAATATGCATTTTTCAAGAGGTACAGCATTTTAGCATCAAATATTTGTTTATTTATATTTATTGTTATTGAAGGATGACCTTGTCATTATGTAATGTTGTGTCTATATTAATGCTGACTTGGCAAGAAATAAAATTAGAATGAAAGTCTGTTGATGTCTAGATAGAGCCTCAATATTGTGTTGTTAAAATATGAATGAAAATTTTTGACATGATACAAGAGGGTAATGTAAAAGCATTCAGAATTTTGATTAGATTTACTACATGGCAGTTTTACATCACATCACTATTTTCATTCATCGAAATCAGCACATTTTCACTTGTGTATTGTTATATTTAAGTTTGTACTCTATTAATGCCTCTTGGGATTTCCTTTTCTTCTATTGTTTGTAGAATTATATCTGAAATTTGAAGAATGATGAAATACAGTAAAGTTGACATTAGAACAGCTTATACTTATATTATAACTCAATTGTAAAAAACACAGACCTTACCTCACAGCTGAAAAGCTGGGGTTATTTCCCTTTGTAATTTTTGTGTGTTAAAAAATCTGGCTTTAATGCGGTTTCCACATTACATTTCTTGTTAAAAACTTTTGTTGTAAAAGGGATGCCACAAACAGATAACAAAAAACAAGAACATAAGGGGTTTTAGTCTTGGAACAGACAGTAGCAAAATAAATGCCACTGGGGGTTTAAACCAGGTTCTAGGGTGCACCAAGTTTCTCTGTTGAAGTAAAGCATGACTAGTAAAGCAGGTTATCCAGTCTGTCTGAAATACTTAAAAAAACTAACTAGAATATTTAGATGTTTCAGCAATTTGTATGTAAGTATTATTGTTAAAAAAACTTTAATAAAAAATATACCGGTATTTAAGATTATTTTAACTGTTCAAATGTAGCTACAATTCTGTAAACATGATGTTTCTATTTCTTAGAAATTCTCTTTGAAGTTTTCCTTGGAATTGTCATTAATTGTTTTGCTGCTTTTGTTTCAAAATGAAGTGTAATTGATGAGGCAATGTGTTGTTGTGCATTTATAACAATTTTTTATGTGAAATCATAATGTGATTTCAAAGGTACATTTTATTCATTAAATGATGTTTTTTGTATCATTTTAATGAGATATTATTGTAAAATTTGTATTTTGATGTTTTCTATCTAATTTGTGATAATTATGAGTTGTATAGAAACATGTTATAAGATTTTTGTAGAATTTATTGTGAATACATGCTTTTCAATTTAAGGCAATAAGAGAATTGTATTATTGGAACTATTTGATATCAGACGAATAAACAGATGTGTACAAAATCAAGGCGGTCCTGACATTCTTATAAGCTATAGTTCATTATTATCCGATGATTTCAAATTTTATATACAATCACTGGCTTCTTACCAAACACCATGGTCATAATAATTATAATGCACTGATTTACAGTTAAAATTTTGATTGAACACCATTCATCAACACTCAACTTTAAGTTATGTACAATGGCTAACTCATCTAATTATTTTTCCTTGACACAATGTCCTTACCAGTACTTAACTACCTTTTCCACTAAGAGATGAAAACTCTCCCTCTTTGGAGAAAAATTGATTGTAAATATTAAATTTTGATCAAACTTGGATCCCATGATTCGAAATCCTCCACTCTACCACTGTACCACATCCATGTTTTACTTGAATTTGGAATTTAAAGAAGTTCAATAAAAATACTTTAATATACAAATATTTGGGGTTTAAGTCTTCTGAAGAAATAAATAAAATATATGAAGCAGTATGTCAGTTTTTTCAACTTTAAAATAATGTGAATTGCTTATAGTTTAACCTTTTAACATTTGAAAATAAAACTTTTTTTTTGAAACGCAATTAAAATTGTAGCACCATAGCAGACAGACATTTTTATCATATTGAAAAAGTGACTTCAAGAAAATATTAAAGATTTCTCTAAATTTGTAAAATATGAATTCTTAGTTCTCATGAGGTTTCAAAAATTCTTCATTTTTTGACAGATATGTTATTTTTTTCTCAAAATGTTGAGATTTTTGTGTGTCACTTGTGAATCGGTGACTTGGTAGACCTTAAAAATCCTTCAAATAATGTCTTAGACTCAGTGATACTATACAGGATGTAAACAGTCCCTTGAGTGCCAATGTTTCAGAAATCTGAGTGTTAATATTAATTCTAAGGAAAATGATTAATGCCTTCCCAGTTTGAAAATATTAGAAATTTCTTTCTGGTTAAAAATTAGATTATGTAATAATTATCGCAGTTGTTTTCAATTTTGATTAAAAATGAAATTATTAATAGAACTCGTCTTCTGTGTGAATTTTTCTAACCTTTTCAACTCTAAATCTGTTTTTAGAAGTTTTTTATTTGAAAAATGGCATTTTAGCAATTAGTTTTGTACCATGAATTTAAACTGTTTATAGCATGTACATGTACTCAATGGCTTTTATGTTCTGTATTTTTCATGAAGTCGGATTGTTAAATGAAGGGCTTATTAACATTTTCTTTTTTCTTTAGATTCCTATATTTTAACAGAATTGTAATCAGACTCAATTATTTTACTCAATTATTTTATTTGTTAAACTGGATTTTACACCCTTTAACAGAACTTCTTTTTTAGATGTTTACAGTAACATACAGCTAACCAGCTTTTCTGACTTTTTTCTTTGCCTTTTCTAGCTTACCCTATAGTAATAATAACTTAATTCAGAGTAAAGTTTTTTGTTGCTGATAGAACAATTCTTCAATTATAATATCTATGAAAATATACCCTTGATGTAACTGTAATACTATGATTTTTCTGTATATTTAAGTTAATTATATCTTTTAATTATACATTGTCATCATGAGCAACACTTCTATTATATTTATTATATTATCCAAATAAACATAAAATAACTATAATAATGATTTCATGTTTCATGAATTCTTGTCTATAATTAGTTTTCTCCCCTCTAGACATTCTTCCGACATTCTACCATCATTCCTAGATACTGTTAAACAACTAACTTGCTTGACTTGTGGCGCTGTTTACATTCCTATCAGCTTTTATTTCCTTAGACTTTGTTCATTCTGTCAGCACTAGAACAGTAGGGGTTGCTCTTCAAATCACATTTTTCCCCTCATTCCACTCTACCTCTATGTCATGCTTTAACAAACTAATGAAATCTTGAACAGAATTGATCAAAATCTTCAAAGATGTTTTCCAGCATAGGGAAACTCCTCTCTCACCACGCCTGCATTTCATTCCTTTGATGTCTTCCTAACAGATATGCATACTTTTTCATTAATGGATTAAACAAATGGTTTGAATTTTGATATTTTCTAATATACTTATCATACTTATTGTAACCCTCTATAAATTCTCATTTCGATACAGAATTTTTCTACCTGGCTTGATAATTGATATTGTCAAGGAACATTGTCACAGAGAATTCAAACATGCTCTTTGATCATTGTTTTGTCAAGGTAAAGTCTGGTAGATCTTTATTTCTGGGTAGATTCTCATTGCTTCAGGATGACATAATATGGAGTTCTTTCCCTTTCAACTAATTGAGGCTCTGTGACAGGTATGTGAATTGTTTTTGATTTTCGGATGATTTCCAATGTTATAAGATTGAGGGGGCTGTCCTGAGATTCCCACAGCTTAAAAAATCTCAAAAAAGACTTTTGGGAGTGAGTTCTGTGATGTATTGGCTTTTTAGGTTCTTTCTTACAATGTGACATATTGTCAGACTTGTTGATAATGTTGCCTTTAATTATATAACATGAATCAGGCTAGTGCTCAAAAAGAGTTTAGATGATGACGTTATTTTTAAGCACACTCTGTAAAATGATGTGGGCAACCTAAGTAATCTACATGGCTGTATTCCAGTTCAGCTTATGTACTGTTTAATGTGTGTATGTGACAGTTACTCAGCACAGACTATTTAATTATTTATACTGGGTTTAACACCATGTCAACACAATTTTTAGCTTACTTTACGGCGTCCAGCACACCTTACCTAGCTTTCCTGAACCCTTGTCTATAACCATTACTCACCTACAAGTTACACAAGGCCAGAAACTTCTCCATATACCTGGATATAAATGGAGGAAAATTGACATTATTGTCAAATTTTTATGGAAAGATATAACCTCCCAGGATGGGATTCAAATCCTTCCCATCTTTGGGAAACTAGATTAGAAATCCAGATGGGCTACCAACTGCACTACTGTCAGGGTTAAACTCAAACAAGATGACATACATTGTATACAACCTGAAGTAGACTGGATGACATGGTCTTCCAATTGTGTTGCTGTTGGCTTTGTATTGTGATAAATTCTGGTTTATTTCTATAATAGTTGCTTCACCACAAACAATGCTTCATGCTTTTGTAAAGTAATTGAAAATTTATTGTTTATTATATCCAGATGCGTCTCTTTGTGTTAAAGGAGTGTATTAATTATTTTTTTCTGACGCCATTTAAAGGTCAAATTGTTATGAAGTCTGTCCTCATGTCAGGCTGATTTTTTCTCAATTATTTATAAATATCTTTTCTTAATTTATGGTGTCTGTACTCTGGATGATAAAAGGTGACTAGTGCAAATCAGCATCAGCTTGCTTTGTATCATGGAACAAAACTCAATGTCATTTAGATGCTACAAATGGTATGTTTGGGTGAATAGTGTTCAATCATTGTGAAAAGCATTCACTTCAAAAACAACATTATTATTATTATAACTTAATCCATAAAATTAAACCAAACTTTGAACAAAACTAGCCAGAACCCTATCCACTACATTGTAGTTACATTGAAGTTTGATTCCCATCTACCCTTCTTTGAAATATTCAACTTTGTGTGTTTCTTTCTTTCATGCATTAATAGCATCTGCTTAGATCAGTTTAAGTCCTTGAGCTCCATGTGTTTTTTTAAATGAAACTGGATGAATGAATCTGATAACTGAAAATTTGTTGAAAGCAATGTAAAACAGTAATACAAAAAACCCTTAATTTCTTTATCTTTTTTTGTGATGCAAGAACTGTATTGTTTAGTATTACATAATTTAAGTGAGCCAATATTTTTGAAGATACACAGGGTATCAGTGACTTACTGATATCATTTGGTTCCTAATGTTTCAAAGGGAATGAGCAAGCATTGATATGGTAAACTGCTTTTTTTTTGAAGTTGGATCATTACACTGTCTGAGATCATTATTTTTCATCAAGCCCTCGGCTTCGTATGTATGACACTAGCATGTCGTCTCGACATCGATAACGCTACGCGCTAGTTTAACGCTGAACACTTTTTAGCCCTGTCCTGTTATGCACCGGAAACGGTGTCAATGTGCAACTCATATTTCGTTTTGGCGTCGAGCTGAACGCACTTCGGTAAGATAATTTCGTTTTTTCACGTGAATTGTTGTGAAATTTTGTTAGTTATTGAAATAGAAGCACTGAGGACGCTGTCCCTACTATTATTTAATAGCTATGAGTTCTAAACAGGATTCTGTTTTGTCGCTAGACGACTCAGACTCTGACTTTAGTGGATTCAGTTCGGAAGAACCACGTGCTTCAACTTCTCGGTTAAAGTCTGTTGTTATTAAGGACGCTCCGAAGGAGAAAGTTCCAAAGAAATCAGGGAAAAAGTCATCTACTACAAGTAAAAAGGACGAGAAAGTTCCATTACGTCCTGTAAATTTGAACTCAAAGAAAAACAAAAATGATTGTGAAAATTTTGACATTTCTAAGTTGTCTCATGATGACATTGATAAATTGAGGGAGTTATTACACATTAATACACCATCCGGTGTTAATGAATATAATAATACTGATAGACCTCATCTTAAGATACAATTTGACCCTGATGATTTATCTGAGCCAGAGGAATATGATTCTTCTAAACCTTCTTGTTCTAAGGACATTGGTCATGGTATGTTAAATGCCTTGTTTGACGAGTCAGAATCTTCATGTGATGATTCCTGGGATTTACCCAAGTTAAAAACTCCTGAAAAAGGAAATGCTGTAGCAGATTCTTTAGCTAATATGATTAACACTGCTTGTACATCAGCTTGTGATAATGATAGTTTAATTTCTAAGTATAAAATTCCTATCAATTGTGATAAGGTGTGTGCACCTATGATAAATTCAGAAATATGGAAAGTTATGGACAAAAGAACACAATCTACTGATAGAAATATGGCTGAAATTCAAAACTTGGTCGCTACCAGTTTGACACCTATTATGAAGTTGGCAGCCATCATGAAACCTCATATTGCTGGTAATAAAGAAGCTAAATCTCTATTCTCTGATGCCTTGACCCTGATGGGTCAAGTGCAGTATCAATTATCAATTAGACGAAGATACATGATAAGACCCTCTTTGAAAAAGAAGTATCATAGTTTATGTAACATTAATATGCCAATTTCGACCCTTTTGTTTGGGGATGAGGTAGCTAAGGATATCAAAATGTGTGACTCAACCATTAGTTTAGGTAAAGATTATTACAGAGGTCAGTCTTATAGAGGCAGGGGATCATATCGTTCCATGAGACGTACCAGTAATTATAGATATCAACCTTATGGTAATAGAGGACATTATAGAGGGTACTCAAAGAATTCTTCAGTTAAAAGTCAAAAAAAGGGGACTCCTACAAGTGTTGCCCCAAACGATCAGAGTTAAATATAGTAAGTAATGCTGGTAAGTTAAAAAATTATGTTAACAAATGGGAGCAACTTACTGATGATGAATGGGTGTTGCAAACTATTTCTGGTTATTGTATTCATTTTGACAACATTCCTTTTCAATCAAAGATCCCTAATGAAATTCCTTTTGATAGTCAAAAATGGGAAATTGTTGACAAGGAAGTTACAGATTTGCTTAAAAAAGGTGCCATTATACCTTCTACCCATGAAATTGGGGAATTTATTTCTACTATTTTTACTGTTGCAAAACCAAATGGCAAATTCAGACCAATTATCAATTTAAAATATTTAAATGAATTTGTGCATTATAATCATTTTAAACAAGAAACTTTTAAAGTTGTTTTAGAACTTATATCACAAAATGATTATTTTACGTCTGTAGATTTAGTAGATGCTTATTTTTCTATCCCAATACATAAAGATTTTCAAAAATACTTAAAATTTATTTGGAATGGAAATTTATACATGTATGTTGTGTTACCCTTTGGTTTGAAATCAAGTCCTTTTGTTTTCACAAAGGTACTTAAACCAATTTTTGCATGGCTTAGACATCAAAATGTACGTTGCTCCTATTATATTGATGATTCTATAAATATGCATCAAGTTTTTTCAACTTGCTTAGATAATACCAACCTAATTGTTAAAACTTTTCAAGGTGTTGGTTTTGTTATCAATCAAGATAAATCAGTTTTAATTCCTACACAGAGAATTAAATATTTTGGTTTTATCATCGATTCAGTCTTATTTAAGGTATTTTTGACTGAAGAAAAGATTTTAAAGATTATTAAGTTAGCACAGAAGTTGTTTTCAGAAAAAACAGTGCTTGTGAGAGAACTTGCGTCTTTCATTGGTCTTGTTATAAATTCATTTTATGCTATTTTTGAAGCTCCATTACATTACAGGAGTCTTGAGAGAACCAAACTTAGTGGTTTAGGAGTTAATATGAATTTTGATAATATTGTTCAGTTGAATGAGAATAATCTTGGTGAATTACGGTGGTGGTTTGATAATATATCCTTCAAGAATGGAAAGAGGATTAGACCACCTAATGTTGATATTATTTGTAGAACTGATGCAAGTTTAAGTGGCTTCGGTGCTATTGATTTAAATAAAAATATACATTGTGCAGGTAGATGGAAACCTGTAGAAAGACAATATCATATCAATTATTTGGAGTTATTGGCTATTTTTTATGCATTGAAAGCCTTATTTCGCAATTGCAACAATGTACATATTCAAATTCAGTCTGATAGCACTGCTGCTATTGCATATTTAATTGAAATGGGTGGAATGAATTCTGTATGTATGGATAATCTTTCTAAAGATATATGGAACTGGGCTATAGAAAGAAACATTTATCTATCAGCTGTCCATATTCCGGGAGTTTATAATTCAGCAGATTATCATTCAAGACATTTTTCTGAAACTGCAGAATGGATGTTAAAAACTCAAATTTTTGATAGGATTTGTAAACATTTCTTTGACCCAAATATTGATCTGTTTGCCTCAAGAATTAATAAACAATTAGATAACTATGTTTCATGGTTTCCAGAACCAGAATCTTTATTTTATGATGCCTTTTCAATTAATTGGAAATCTTTTGAACCATATATTTTCCCCCCATTTAACATGATTGGTAAGATACTTAACAAAATTGTTGAAGATAAAGTCAGAAGAGGTATTTTGATAGTTCCATTTTGGAAAACTCAATCTTGGTTTCCGTTATTACTTAATACAATTTCTTCTTTTCCTGTTAGACTCCCCAGGCACAAAGATCTGTTACTGTTACCAACCACTGGAGAAACACCAAGGATTTTAAAGAACATTCAATTAGTCGCTGTATGTGTATCAGGACAACCCTTTTATGTACAGGAATTCCAGAAGAAGTTACAGATGTTATCATCAACTCATGGAAAAAAGGGACATTACAACAGTATCAATATGCATGGAAGAAATGGTGTATTTGGACTTATCTCAGGTTTGCCAATCCCCTTAAAACCTCTGAGCAGGTAGTCTTACAATATTTACATTTTTTGTTAAAATTAGGTAAATCGTATTCTGTGATCAATAGCCATAAGTCTATGCTAATGCAAACTTTACCTTTTTTCGGTAATCAGTGGTGTGATAATCCTATCTTTATTAACAGATTTATGAAAGGTGTTTTTCATCAGATACCTTCTAAACCCAGATATGTAGTGATGTGGGATGTTTCTTATGTGCTTATATACTTAGTGACTCTTTTTCCTTTAGAGAAGTTAACTCTTAAAGTTTTGACATTTAAAGTGGTTACTTTAATTGCGTTAGCTAACGCCCCAAGGGCACAGACTCTTGTGAATCTTGATATAAACTATATGTGCAGGGAAAAGAATTCTCTTTTGTTTCAATTTTCAAATTGTTTAAAGACATCCAGAGTTGGACATAACTTTACTATGATTATTGAACATTATGAAGATGAAAAACTTTGTGCCATGCACACGTTGTTATATTACTTAAATGTTACTAAAACTATTCGCCTTTCTACAAAGGTTCTTATTAGTTATAAAACCTTTAAATCAGTTACGTCTAGTACAATAGCCAGGTGGCTTAGAACGGTATTAGAGTTATCTGGTATTGATGTTAAGTTATTTAAAAGTCATTCTTTCAGATCTGCATCTGTGTCTGCTGCCTATAATAAAGGCTGTTCATTAAGTAATATTTTAAAGACTGCTGATTGGTCATCTGATAAAAATTTTCATAAATTTTATCGAAGACAAACATTGAACAATGAACAAATTTCCTTCGTTCAGTCAGTTTTTACAAAATAAGGTTTATTTGACTTGTGTGAATTGAAATTCTCATTATAGTTTTGTATTAACTTTGTAGTGGGTTTTGATATGGGGTTAGATGATAATACAATTAGTATTCTTGTTAATTTTTGTTTGTATTTATTGAGTGTTTTGTTGTCTTTAAAGATGCTAGTGTCATACATACGAAGCCGAGGGCTTGATGAAAAATAATGAAACCTCATCCAAGCTTTAGTGAAGGATGAGGATCATTATTTGAATAAAGCCTGAGGCTGAAGTATGTATGAACCCACCACTTTTGTTTGTTTACATTTTACTTTCAGTGATATACATTATGGAGTTATGTTTTTGCTTAATAGATTTGATTCTCCCTCCCATATCATACTTTTACAACAAAACACCTTTGTATTATGAGTTGTACATTGACACCGTTTCCGGTGCATAACAGGACAGGGCTAAAAAGTGTTCAGCGTTAAACTAGCGCGTAGCGTTATCGATGTCGAGACGACATGCTAGTGTCATACATACTTCAGCCTCAGGCTTTATTCAAATAATGATCCTCATCCTTCACTAAAGCTTGGATGAGGTTTCATTTTTATTGCGTACAGATGCATGATAGTCGTAATATGAAATATTTCAATTCTAACGTATCGTTCCAAGTTAATCAGCCATGTATATAATATAATGGCAGCCCATGAAATATTAAACTATAATGAAATGTATTGATATCAAAGCAAAAATATAATGAAATTTTTATGGTATTGATACTGATCGTTTTCCAATCATTGCAGATTTATTTTAGAATCTCTCAACGCAGACAATTGCATATTTTGTTACTAATTCTAACTGCTGGCAGATTTATTTTATTGGGTTATAATCATTACTCTCAATGGGGTTTTAATGAAGTGTATATTTTACAATAATTATTGTTAGTTTCAGTGTCAATCTAATCTGGTTCTAAACTATTCGTACTAGATTCTTGATTACCTCTGGGTACAATTGAATTCATTCATCATCATTAAGAAAATGATGAAGGCATAAAAAATCTTCAAGATTATAGATATGGGCACCATATTATCAAAAATCTTTCAATATTATGGCAGAACAATATTGAAGCATTTACAACTCAGTCATAAGACTGTACCCCTGTTTCTTAGGTTGTACTAGTGCTTTGATTATGATTGTTAGATTCAATAGACATAATTTTGTTGGCTCCTTTGACATTACTTTTTGCTGCTGTTACTCAAAGTCATCCTGTTTGGGATGACAAAAAAAGAAGTTAGTAATCTCTTATTTCATTGCGGTCCCCGATTCTTGTAACATGTATCTTCTTTAGGTACTAAGCTATTTAATTATGTCACAGAATTGTGTGTTGTTAAGCTACTCTAGGTCTGATGTTCTTTCGTAGCTGTCTTTTTATAAACAAATTACAAAATGCAATCATGACAAGTTGTGGCATCACATTATCATCCTCTGTGAAATGCATCTTTTTTCTTCAATGAAAATCTCTTAATATGAAGAATTCATCCTAAACTGTTACTTGATCAGTTCTTAATTTCATGCCATTAATGGATTTTTTTCTAATTATCTTCCTGTACTTTCTGATTAATCCAAATTGTCTCCCCTTCTTTTCATTAACAAATGTTGTGGATTTTTTGTCAACATATTTTCACAATCTCTCTTTTTTCCCTCTAAGATTGTCTTCAAGGTTAACATTGAAATCTGTTCCTCAGATATCATTGGTTATTGATTCTAACATTTAAGGCTATTCTATATGGTGACTTGTGTAATGCCTCAGTCCCATAAAATCGTGGCTTGTTGCGGACCCGTATGTGCAGACAGACTTAGGCTGTGGGAAGCCTTGCCTATAAGGTGATGGTATGCACATGGCACAAAACAACACACCCGTACGGAGCTGTAGCTGGAAGATATGCAAGTTTAATCCATACTCCGCCACGATTGTGTTCACGATTTGACTTTAAAACTGATACATGTATCCATAGCTCGTCTTAGAACTGTGGTAAAAACGAAACAGTCCGTTCTGGTATGCATGAGTTCTTACGAGTCCTTGCGGAGCTTGATCGCACGGCCCCCATACGGTGCTCTCACAGCTATTTTTATATTTATGGGACTGTAGCATTAACCTTCTCTTAATGTCTTGTATATACAGTGCCCCTCCAAAAATTGTTTGGATGAATGAATTTTTTAGAAAAACAGATCACGCCTTAAATTTAAGATAATGTACTATAATTAAAGCTTATTTATGTAATATTGTTTGAATGGTATGTTGATAAACATATTAAGTAATACTGATTTTTGAAATTTGCCTAAATGACTCTTTCTTCCTTTTTTCATGGGTAAATGACCCTAAAACAGGGTTTTGTCCAAGGACTTATTAAGGGGTCTGTAATTGCTATTAAAATGAACAGGAATCTTAAGAAATGTTGGTTTCTTTTCTTAAACAACATGTTTTCTTTATTTTCTCGGCATCAATTTTTCCTACAAAACACTTATACAGTGTAGTATGTATATATTTTGTGTTTCCATCAGATTTAATGATAGTTATTAGACATGCTTTTAGTCTACAAATGAGATAAGAAGTGTTGACAGGAATACTAAGAAAATTAGCCAAGTTTTTTTGACAACACCTTGAAGCTCAGTGTCTCAATAGCTCATTTCAAGTAATTATTTTGAGTAGTGAACTGAAAGATTGTTTTCACAAAAAAAGAATGTTTTACTAGCATTCTTGGAATAGGATTTGTACTTCCTTGACATGAAGGTTTGATGTCACGGTATATCATCATAGAAAACTATTAGATCATACTGTGTACATGTACCATTTAGATTTTTGTAAAATAGTTGTGTTTTTTTTGTCCTTTGGCATATAAATCTCTTTAACTAACAATATGAAGTTTTTGTTGCTGTTTATTGAATGATGAATGATGATGTTGATAATAAAATTTCAAGGTTTAATGAGGGTTCGTTGGCTTCATAAGGATACTTAGTGTTACTCGTCATTTCTGAAAGGGGGAAGTTTAGGCCTAACTTGAGTCAAAATTTGTGCTTCTTTTTTCATTGACTATCTCTGTTAGGGTTGTTCATAAACCTCTGTGTTTAAGTCCTAGGATGAGTCCAACTGGGGTCACAGGGTCCATTTAGGGATCTTCACAAATTAAAACAAATAACTTCCAAAAATCATTGAAGGCTAGATTAAAACTTGAAATTGATATATTTTGTGTTCTAACATCCTACCCTAAAAAACCTAAATCATATCCAATCATAAACACTAATATAATAAGGGTCACAGATGCTATGTAGTTCAAGGTGATATGTCTAAGTACATATAGGTCACCCACTTGCATCACTTCATACTGTAGACAAATTTTAGCCAATCTATACTGAAGGTAGACTAATCTATTGACAATAAATAATGTGATGGTATTATTCATGCACATGTGTACAGAATTCTAGTACATTGTACTATAACCTTCTTGAGTTCAGTCTATAAATCCAACAATAATTGTCTGATGTTGTACTTTCTTATATTTGCTTTACATATTGATTTTAAAATGGAAACTTCATTTTAAAGCATTATGGTAAAATGTAGAAATTTTATATATATTTGGTTAGCTGTAAAATGGGAAATTTCTCATTTCCAGACATTTAACATTTCATGGAATTGGGTTTAAACTAAACTGTATTGTTAATATTAGACTGATTACTTTTTCATATATATTTTTTTACTTCATATTAATAAAGCGTGTTGATATAATATAATGTTAGTATGACTTAATAAACTGCTAGGCTATAATGTAATTATTTTTATTATTTTCCTGAATTTAGCACAGATATTATTGGAAAAGATATTGCTTTTTTTCCTGCTCATTCCTTTATATTATATAGCCAAGAATAACTTTAGCTCAATATGCCTGAAAATATGAAAATATTCTTTTAGCCACAGTGTTAAAATATCATTTTCTGTCTGGACCAAAACATGATTTATTTACATTACTTTTGATAGTATTGTTATTTTTCAAGACCCATTTGGCATTTTTATCTCTCATGAATGTTTAATAATGTATTTTGGAAATATTCCATATTTGATGTAAAAGTAATATGTTGGTTATCATTTTTTCTGCCTGACCTATATCTTACACTGTCTGATCTGCAGCTTTATAAAGTTCTTATAGACAATGAATATCACATTTATATCAATTATACAGTATTTGGGTGCCATCTTGAATCTGCTCCATGTCTGGCATCAAGAGCCTATACTTTATAGGTTTTATGTTCATTTGAGGTCTTCAATGACCTTTAGTAATTGTATGTAGACTTATTTCCTTTATTCAATGGTTATCATATTGAAATAATTGTTAGAAGCAAAATTTCTGATATGCTTTGGTGCACAGGTCACCTGTGCTTTGGTGGCACTGTGCCTTTGATGTTCATGCATGCAACCACTCTGCATAAATCATTGTTCAGATGACTCTGTGTCGACCAATCAAGGCATAGCTTTAATCGAGACAAAACACTAATAGTAACATCAGAATTTGTATTTTCAGAGTTTTTAAAGCTATTTTGACGTAGGGTATTCACACAGGACTGTAGAGCCAATCATAATTTGTTATATAGACTGCCATTGGAACATTCCTTGTTAGCTACATCATGAATAATATTATAACAAAGGTCAGCTGAATGTGACCTTTACTGCAAGCTTGTCTGATGTAAAATTAGCAAGTACATGTATACAAGGGAAGAAATTTTTAGATCAAGTTAAAATTTGATTGCACATTAAGTATTTGCTGCTTAACTTATCATTCTTACAACATTCAAATATCTAAAAAGATTCAATATTTATATAAATTTGTTGCATTATATTCAATATTACAGTAATTTTGTCATGTCAGAAGTTACATTATGCATCGACAGTTTGTTTGTGTTTGTTAATTGAATTCTCTCCTATTTAGAGAGATCAAATTTTAGAAATAATGTTCTGTTTAGTACAGAACTTAAATAACATTAATTGCAATTAACAGTAAAGCATCCTATAGTTGGGTTGTCTGATTCTAATGAAATAATGTAGTAAATTAACATGTTCCTAGACAACCAGTCTGAAATTCAACAGGAAGTTGGTTTTTATTTACCGACAGCTTGATTCTGTGTTCTGGCTAATGAACGGTCTGACATAGTCTGTACGTCTGTGTGCTTAACGTTGACTGACATTAACCAATGGTGCTGTCTGGTATATTACATAGATGACCTTGACCTTGCCAGTACATCTATTTCACCCATTTTGCTTCAAAGTGCACGAAAACCACTTTACCTCTGAAATTTGTTTATTACGATTCTTTAAATCCAGGTGTAACAAAGACTCTGTTCAGTGTTATAAGTTGATCAGTTTTATTGGAGATCTTTAAGACTTGTGGCACCAAATACTCAAAACACATTAACTTGAGGTAGAAAATAATGTTTTCATTTGTATCTGTTAATTGTACCATTACAGAGAATTCTGGAAAGTAAACATGTAATAGAATTCATCTAGTTTACCTTGTCTAATCATTAGATTTCTTAGATTTTTTTCTTCACGAAAATGTTTCTTTATGTATTTTTTTTTCTCCACATTTAAATATTTTACATTTCTGCAAATCCTTAGAGACTATGGAAATCCATTGGAACATTTCTGGAACATTTTTGAGATGGTCAGCTGTTTGAGAAATGATGTAATGGTTAATACCTACAAAAATATTTTGACATTATTTTGGTATCATTGTTATAAAAGTCTTCACATCAAATTTTCTGTTTCACTAGCCTGGTTTATTTTGTTAAAATCTCTCCCACCCATCTACCAGGCAATCTTACCTGTTGAAGAATGAAATATTGGTTCGGGGGGGGAATAGACTGCTACATATGGCTGGGGCTAGTGCAGAATAAAGCTGATGACTTTTAAAATCAGGATTTGCAAAATGTGAGTGGATTTTGAAAATTACGAGTGACTTTTATTTTAACTGGCTATTTTTCCGAAGTTGAATTCTCCACAGGAATATTACTGTTTAAACTAATAAGGCTTATATTTAAATGGCCAGATAGATTGATATTGCAGGTTTTAGCTCTACTTACCTGTATATCTATAGGAATAGTTATGCTATTAAGATATGGAGATAAACATGTGAGAGCTTTTTTCATTTTGCAAGTTAAAATAAAAATTTGCATGTTCACTTTCTTGTTAAATTCAAGCCCTGGTTAAAATTATTTTTGAGTAACTTTGTAGGACAGTAATGTAGAACTGATTCATGATATTGGTTGATTATGAATTTTGAAATTGCGGGACTATTTGCTCTAAATTGAAACAGTGAAACAAGTTTTCATGAAAATTACTGCCCCGAGTTCTCACTGAAACAGTGACTATGTAATAAATAATGAAGTTACTTATACACTAGATGTATGAAGATACAAGAAATGATAGGGATGATTTATTGATATCTAGAAAATTGTATTATTTATTTATATAGAAGAACCTGATACTAATTGTTGTCTATATTGTCACTCTATCAAGTTGTTCATCTGGAATCTAAATGTGTTAATTAGTATATTAATGTTACTAATTCATAAGTTCATTGACCCCCTCTCTCTCTCATAATGGCCTGGATAGAATTCTTAGTGATCGGGATGGAATTTCTTAATTGTCTTATTTGTGTTCCAGAATTAGTTCAATGTTTCTTGTGCCTTATTTTGCAATCAACATTTAGCCTAAATTCTTAAATGTATTATTTTTCTATATTGAAAACAATAATTTAGCATTTGAGAGAACAATCTTGTTAAAGTTTTTGCATATTAAAGAAAGTTTTTGTTTTTGTTGGGTTTAACACTGTAGCAACACATCGTATAGGTCATATAACGGCGGTCAGTCAACCTTCTCATTCCTCCTGGAAAGGCTAATCTCTGGATTTAGCTGTTCACCAACCACTAAGGGCATACTTTTGTCAGTGACTAGACAACTGCCCTACATAATTAAAAACCATTGGTAGGATGCCTGGGAATCGACCGCACAACCCCTCGATCATTGGACTTGCGTGCTACCAACTGAGCTAGCCGGGTGGCTCTATTTAAGAAAGAAAATAAAGATAGATGTTATTCCCTTTCTTTACTTTAGCCAGTTCTTATACTTTTAGAACAGTTACTTATTACTTATTATTTTTTTCTATGAAAAAAGAATCGAATTATTTATTTCAATAATTTGCTACAAATGTAACATAAAATTCATTTGCAATAAGCAAGTTCTAATATGTTGCCATTAATACTTTGTTACATTTTAAAATTCTATACATATACCTTTTTAGCTACATAATTAACCCATTGACATTAATTTTAGGGTATGGTTGTTGTTCTATGAAAGATGGGTATTTTGAAAATCCAATTTTTTGTTAGACTTTTAGACTCAGTGTCTACTATAGGTAATTCTGGTGCCAAAGTTTTTTCTTGTACCAGAACACTGTAACCACAAATTGAAGCATTTTTCAAAAAAAAATATAAAAAAATTCCCAAGTTTTGTTTATTCACTATTTTTGTATCTTAGATGTTCATTCTTTTTGTGATAAGGTAGTTTACCAGATAAACCCATTCTTTATAAAAAAATAAGATAAAGGACTGGAACTTTTACTTTTTGCATGTACTTTGATTTTCTTTAAATTAATCAACTATCGGTTTCTCACCTTTGAATCCTCTGTACATATATTTCTTAGACGCGGCCGTGGCGTAGTGGTTAGCATGTCTGACTTTGAATTCTGAGTTCAAAACCCGGTCGCGGCAGGTCATACCCTATACATGAGTTGTCGGCCTCATGGTAGGGTAAGTTAGTACTGGTGATAGGTAAGTGTCCAGGAAACCTATAGTAGGAAGAGCTGGTCGTCGTGTATATGACCTATATATGTGTTGAATGCGACGTTAAAAAACAAAAAAACAAAAAAACAAAAAAAAAGAAACCCTATATATTACTTAAGTTTCAACTTGTTCAACAGTGTGCCAAATTCTATAAACTTGTATTTCTAGTTAATGTTTGTTCACTGTTGCACCACTAGAGAAACTGTGTTTCAGATATTCATAAGCTCTGGCTAAATTTGATTTCATCTAAATGACATGACATTTATTGTCATTGTGCCGACTTGTCATGAATATAATTATGTATGCCCACCCTGGTTCAAATTGATGGCTCCCTTAAGACATTAGGACACATGGGGCAAGCCTAAAGAACCACACATCAACCTCAAAAATATAATACTTACAATTAAAACAAGACAGAATCTTTCCTTATTGTATTTTACTTTGGAATTAAAATTTTAGTCTTCTGGTACTAGCAGACAAATAATAAGACTTTGCTAATTATGATTGTAAAATTGAGAAAAAAGTATGAACAGAACATTTTTATATCCTGTCTTATTGATACTGTTCCTCAACAGTTTTGACTGAAGGTGTTTTTAATATTGAAAATTGTCTGACTAGGTGTGAATATGTTATAAAACTTGTTTTATTGAAAATGTTCATGTAAAATAACAGTAAAACAAGAGTTAAGTTTTAATATATAAAATTTATGATTTCATAAAGTTAAGAGATACGGTAGTGTTTACTCATTAATTTACTTGTAATCATGATAAGCTGGGTGTGAGTTTTAGGGTGTTGTAAAAATTGTAAAGTTAAAATTTGAATAATTTTAGATGGCATTTTAACTCACACTTTGTGTCTTGAGTTAAGGATAAAGGGATTTATGTTCATTTTATTGTTTATTCATAAAACAAACTATTATTGTTGATTTTTTATATTTTTTCACTTAAGAAAAACAGACAAAACTGATTCTGTTTTTCACACTGTTGCAGAAATACTTAACATAAAGAACGCTCTCGGTGTTTCGGTCACATGATATCAAATGATTTTAATTGAGTGGAAAATGGTTTTGTTATGAGGTTTAATCATTTCCTGTAGATTTTATCATGTTTTTAATGAAAGAAGTGTGATTTCAAGTCACTTAAATGTTATGCTACATTTCTATGATTAATTTATCTCTTGAAAACAAGCATGTGCTCCTTAAATTTGCATAAAATACATCAGTGAGGCGGGAATTCCTGACGCCATCATTATTTGACTGTTTTATTAGAGCTTTTTTTTCTCTATTTTTATGTACAATGTTTTATATATAGAAGTTTTTTTCCAGATTTTGTTAAGTTTTTGTTTGACAGTTCTTGTACAAGTATTCCTTGTACTATTTTTACTGCATGTTTTGAAAAAAACTATTGGTGTATTATATCATGGTCCATTAGAACATCTGTGTATCTTCTCAGATGCTTTTTTATGATCATTGCTTGGAACAGACTGTGATTTTATTTAGTTTATAATACATTTTTTCAAAAAAAATAGAAGGAATGTAATTGTCTTAATGTATATTTTTAGCTAAAGATGTTGATGCATTGTTAAATCAACCAATGTTTTCAAGTTTAAAGTGATTTTTGTCTGCTGCAATTTTTTTATGATATTTTTATTTTTTCTATATTTACAGCGGGTCTATATTCTCAGTGTATGTTGGAAAATCATCTTTTATCAGATACCCGACGTCTATTAGAGCATTTACGGTATGTTAACAATAAGTTAAAATGAAAAATGCATTCAGTTATATTATTAATGCATGTATTTAATTCAGCATTGTAGTTAGTCACTAGTGTCTCAGTACCCAAGTTTATACCATTGTAGTCTCATTGTCTGTGACTGTATTGTTGTCTTTTTATCATTTTTGCATGGAAATTGTCTCTGAATCGTTTATTTTTGTTTTTTTCTATAATTTTCTCGTCAATTTTTCAATGATTATCGTCTATTTGTATCTTGTTTCGTCATAACGACCGTAATTATAGATTCCAATCATTGTTACGCTTTTATGTACCTTATGGAAAAATTTTTTGATATGGATCGTACATTAAAAAGATGAAAGAAAAAGTTAGAAATATCATTGAGCTATCAACATATGGTGGGGTGCTGAGGTGAAAAGGGTTATAGCTAAACCAGACACTTGCTTAGTAGGGGTCGGTCTTAATCAGCTCCTTTTTATTTAGTTTTCATAGCTATATCTAAATCTCTGTTAGCTTTGCTAAAGACTTGATTAAGTCATTTAAGCGCTAAGGTTTATTTATACAAACTGGATAGTGAAAAAAAGTAATGTTGTTTTTTCTCTAATATTGTTGTTGTTTCTTAAGTGCATTTATATTATTATAAACAACACACGAGATCTCTAGTAATAAACAACAGTATTACTTGGTTACAACACCAGTATTTAATGTTTATATCACCATGCATGTTGTTTAATGTCACTTGTTGTTTAAAATGTTTGAGTTCTGTTTATTGTACTGATTAAATCATTTAGTTCACTTCTGTTGCTGATTCATTTTGTTTATTTGTGAATGTTGTTTTTTTATTACGGATTTAATCAAGAAATTAGGTGTGCAATCACATGAATGAAAAAACTTGCCACTAATGAAAACACTTAATTGTTATTTTACTTTGCTTTGTTTTGCTGCATTTTAGCTTTTAGCAATGTTGCTTGAACAATTAGTCTTGAAAGTACAAAAAACATCAATTTGCTTTAATTATAGTCTGAGCTAAGCTTTGCTGGTGGAAAATTGGATAAATGGGAAATTAAGAAAATATGAAATTTTTGTTTAGTCTGGGTAGAAAAGAAGTATTTATTATCAAACTTGTTGCTTCTATATACAATATGACATAGGTACATATAGGTTATCATATTTAGCGAGCTTAGGGCAAAACGGTCGTAACTCACTCTTTTTTTAATCTGGGTCAATAGCGCAGTTGGTAGTGCGCCGGGATTTGGAATCTCTTGCCCGAGGGGGTGCAGGTTCGAATCCCATCTAAGGAGGTTATGAAATTTTGACATAATGTCGATTTTTCTCCATTGATTAGATAATATGGAGAAGTTTCCGGTCTTGTGGAAGGGTAGGTGAGTACTGGTTATAGACAATGGTCCAGGAAAGATAGGTTAGGTGCACTGGACGCTGTAAAATGACCTAAATTGTGTTGACACGGCATTAACTTCAATAAATAGATAAAAAAATCACTCTTTTTTAATTGAATTACGACTGTTATGCACTAACCCTCGCCATTTAGTCTTAGTTATTTATCATGCTCTCATATATATTAGAGTGTGAGGTCCTATATTTGTCATTGAACTAAATTTGTCACCCTACCATATTAACTTTAAATTGCTATAACTCAAATAATTTAAGATAGAACTCACTAAAATATATTAATTGAATATTCATTTTAAGTCAGATATTTTACATCTAGAAGAAGCTTTTTGTAGGCCATTGAAATTACACTTTTAATGATTCTCTACTTATATTAAATGTCAACATTGCAAATGGACAAATTTTACTTAAATCATTTTGCAATGTTGCTGAAATGAGATATATTTAAAGCAATAGAACTACATGTAATTATTACTCTTTGTTGTAAAAAGATTCTTTATAACTTACTTAAAAATGAACAAAATTTATGTTGTATTGTGATGCGTCGACTTTGGGCCTCGTTTTGACAGTTGTCTGCATTTACTGTAACCTGTGCTCTTTACTTTGTGTTCGTTGAAGACTTTTGACAAAATGAACCTATAAAAAGTTAATGAAACAAAGGATATTATTTATTTACATAGTAAAAAAACTTTTTATTTAAGTTTATCATTATCCCTATATTTCGGCAAGGTGACAAATTAGGACCTCTCCTTTATATGCTCTCTTAAATGCAATTGAACATCAGAACACATGATAATTGAGGCTAGTCAAACTCTGTCAGGTTTTTATTATAAATTGATATACAATGTATGATTGCTTTGTATTTTGTTGACCTTAGTTAATGTTACTTTATCTGTTGTCGGATATCATGATCTTGAGTCATTGCAATTTTATGTGTTGCATCTCATAAATATTGCAGGTTGCATTTTAATCTTTGATCGTTTCATTTTAATCTTTGATTGTTTTATTTTAATCGTTGACTGTTTCATTTTAGTCAATGACTGTTTCATTTTACAAGCTATTATATTGAACAATTGAAATTTGTTATCAAAGAACCTTTGGCACATAATGGTGGCTGAAGGCTGTTCATACCTTTTGATCTTGCTATTTCATTTTGTTTTAACTGTTTTATACTCATGACTTGTTGTGATGCATTTTGAAAAAACATCAGAAGTCACACGTGGGGTTTATTCCTGTCAGATCTATCATTAATTTTTGTAACATTTTTCACTACAGTATAACCTCCACAGAGCAGTCCTCTACAAAACAATCCTATGCACAACAACAACTTTTGATATTTCCCATAGGCATAACTTAGAATTTAATTAATTTAATAGAATTTAACATCTGTATTGCAAAACCTCTGAACAGTAACACACTTTAGTCACTGCCACTGGGTGTTGTTCAAGAGAGGTTGTACTGTATTAATTTTTACAGTTAAACTTGTATTTAGCTGCTGGATGGGGAAAAATATAAGGGAATGACTGTATACATAATGTAGTCACTAAAAACAGGTTAATATAAAAAAATCAAACAGTTTTTTCTTGATTTCATCATTGCCTCTTTATGCCATGCCATAAAGTCGGCTGAACATGTAGATGGAAGCAGACTTTAAACCGCCCTTTAACTTTAACTTGAAGGACAGCAATGGAAATAAAAATTTGCTCTTTCTTACGCCATCTTTAGCATTGATGTGTATATCATGAACAACAAGTTTCGCATTTTTATACTTTTTTGGTTATTTGTAAAATCATGTGCTTTTTGAAAAATTTTAAGTCCAAGATGCTTAACTTGATAAAAAAATGTCCTTATATTAAGACCACTCTGCTATTAAGACCATTGATTTTGATGGTCTGAATTGGAAAACTTTAATTTCTCTGTCATTGGTTCTGAAGTCAGAATTTTTCTCAATGATACAAGTGACTGCTAAAGCTACAGTTCCATAAACATTAAAATAGCCATGAGGGCACCGTACAGGGGCCGTGAAAACAAGCTCCGCAAGAACCCGTATGAACTCTTGTGTACTCGTACGGACTGTTACGTTTTTACCAGGGTCCATGAGATGAGCCCTGGATACACATATCAGTTTCAGAGTCAAATCGTGGACAAAATCGTGACGTAGTATGGATTAAACATGCATATCTTTCAGCTACGGCTACGTACGGGTTGTTGTTTTGTACCATGTGCGTACCGTCACCTTGATATGTAAGGCTTCCCACGGCCTACGTCGGTCTGCACGTACGGGTCCGCAACAAGCCACGATTTTATGGGACTGAGGCATAACTCAGGTGTGACTGTATTATGATAGATATTGTTGTTCAATCATAATGTGTCATTTTTTGTGACATTATTTTCTGACATTTTCATACATTTGTTAAGCATGTCAAATGATTTTAATTTGTAAAGCCTTCAATGTCAATGATTTTTTCTCTGAGTTTTTAGACATCACTGTTAAAAGTTTTTTTACTAATTTATCAGCTTGGAGATTTAAAATTGCTGAAATAAAAATATTTGCTGTCACTTCTGTTGAAAAAAACATTTTTGATTCATTAATCTTTGAAAGCCAATGTGCTGAATTTGCACATGAAAACAACTGAGAGTTACTTCCCTTTCTGTTCATTAATATTTTACTGAATTACTTCCCTTTAACATTGACTATGAACTGTGGTCAACATTTTAGAAATAAAAAAATAAAAGATTATTTTTCCTTGGTTCCTGATTACATTTAATCACTTGATAGCTGGACTCTAGATAATTTTGATGAAATGTTTTACTGCCATTGTTTCATAATTATAATCATTATGTTAGGACGTTTTGTAATATTTTTTATGTACATGTTATTATAAATAATCCTTTTTTTGTTTAAAGGAGATTTAAGGAGCTCGAGATTTGATGTAGAATCAGGGATCCTAATTTCAAAGGTACTATTATCAGCGATGTTGTTAGGCTTGAAGTGGTTTATACCTCTACTTCTATTGTTGTCATGGTGCCTTAGTACCATGTGACATTTTGAGGTCAGTTTAGGACATAAAATAAAAAAATGCATTCCACAAGGTAAAATTTTCTTCCATAGCTTTTTTATTTTTTCACAATTTTCATGGGATAATGTGAAATGCTTGCTCCCTGTAATAAGTAACCCATATGTAGAAGGTTTATTGGAAAAAAATCCTTGAATTTTTAGTCACAAGGAACAGCATGCTGAAACAGTAAAAAAATTGCTCTGTTTCATTTTACCAAAAAAATAAAATAATATTTTCCAAAGAAACCTTGTACATATGGGTTACTTATAAGAAAGAGAGGGCTGTCTATATTATCCCATTAAAAATAGTGAAATATGGGAAAAGTTATGGGAAAAAAACTTAACTTAAGGGTGTGATTTCTGATATTATGTTCCATAGTGATCACAAAATGTTGCATGGTATTGTTACCATGGTATTTATAATCCCTTTTGACTCAATCTTGCTGCCTTGAATCATTATTATCATGATAAAAAACATATAAAAAACCTGTCACTTGGATGTAGTAGTTTCTATTATATAAGCTATACTATGTAGCCTATAATCTGCTTTCCTGTTAAAATGCTTGTGGCAAAGGCGCTTCTGTTAGTTTTTTTTCCGGCAGGATTTATTTTTTGTTGAGGCTTTCAATACACACATATATTATTGAAATATAAACATTGCTGATTACTTTCTGTAATTGAAATCTATGGTGAAGCACAAGTATACATCTGTTTTTTGTAAATGTTCAATTCACAGTCATGCAGACATTATTTTAGTCTTTTATTTTCATTATTTTTCACACCTACAGGACTTGATTAAATAAATCACCGAGGAGAAATGCTTTTGTAATATTGTTATGATTGGTAATAGACTGCTGTGTCCCAAATTAAATAACATTACAAATTAGTTTTTAGAATGGTTTATTTGAGTGGGCTGAAATAATTTGATGTAATTTCACGTCACGTTCGGCTCAGCATATTGTAACCTGAAAAATACTTAATATCAATTATATGACATTAAGTCGTGCCTATAAAAAGAACAATTATATTGTTTTATCAGACTGGTGTGCTATTTTAAGTCTACACGGAAATTATTTACCATTATTATTGTATTGACTGCTTCAGACATTTCTCTTGCATGTTTATAATAATATTTCTATAATTGTGCATTTTGAATTATTATTTGGACTGCTCTTAATTTCTATTTTTTGTTATTTGATTTTAGTTCCTGATGCTTATTGATGATTTTATTGAGTTTATTATTTTGATTATTTTGTTCGTACATATATATTTGTTGTACTGTGATAATATTTTGTTCAGTGTATCCTTATTTATTTGTTTATTAAATACAATTATGTTTTAATAATGTATCATTTTAAGGAAATAAAACTATGTAATTATTGAGATACAGTGTTCTTTATGTTTGATTTATTGCCAACCTTATTGAAATCATTCTGGGAGTACCGGGTTGCGTTCAGTTGACCTTTCTATTGTATTGTTAATACTGCAACTCAGGTATTAAACAATTAATCCAATCACAGCCTATTTATAACAGCCACTCACAAAATAGCTTAGAATACCTTATCTAAAAATTTTGAAATTTGGATTCCCTTGCTATGGTTTTGTTTAGAAGCTCTGCATTGATTGGTCAACTCAAAGGTCATCTGAGCATGACTCCTTGTGCAATGTCAGGAGGTCCTTTGACAAGTGCTCTATGGGATATATGTTTATGGAGATTGATATTTTGTCTTTGTTATCAAATTTTCTTACCAACTATTTTTGCCATTAATGAAGTTACAGACTCTTTAAAAGGTTTAGCTGAACAGATTTCATAAGAGATTGTTTTTAAACCGTAATCCTTCGTAGCTAGTGCATGGGTGAAAGTTTTGAAGATAATGGTTCTGAAGTTTTAAGACTTTTTAAGGTTTGAAAGAGTTTGTGATCCTTATATCTGAATATCTGCTGAAATCCTTAAAACCAGGAATTTCTTAATTTTTATTTTTAACTTTCACCCATGGTAGTGCAGTTATTCAATATTTGATATAAAAATTATGTATTAGATATGAAACTTCAATGTATAATACAACCTCTCATAAAGACTTTTCTAATGAGTTGCAGCAACCTCTGAACTGCTCTTGTTCAGAAAAATACAATAATTCATGTATATTTTACCATTTATCATTTCATTATCTCATCATGTCCTTTTTGTTTTTCACAGACATCTGAAGAAATAGATTAGGGGTAAATACCGTATTGTGCATCCATTTTTGTTTGCTAAACTTGTTTATTCCTTCCTTTATACTGCACTTTGTTCTTGTTTCAGAATTCTTTTTCAACACTTCACCATATTAATAATGAAATAACAAACAGTTTTCTGTATTTTGTTGTAGGATAAAACATAGGCACACAACTTTGATGTGACAAAATTAAGTAGCCATTATGCTTAAACATAAGCTATTTAATCTTTGGCTCAAAGAGTGTGTGTGTTTTATTCTACGACAAAATGTAGAAAATCTGTATGCTATTTCGATTCTAACACAGAAAAATTAATAATTTGACCGTTTAGTTTAATAACGATCAGATATTCAATATTAACAAATAGGTGACATATTTGCCTGTGTTAGAATACAAGTAATAATTATTAAATTCATTGATATTGTGATCATATATTATTGTGTCTATAAAGTGTGATTTCGTAATAGTGACTGCTTTAACTTGTTAAGAAAATAGGAGGATCTGATCAGACTTGGGACTTTGTGTATTCATTTTTTATAATTGAATACCACCTTAAATTCATAAAATTCAGGAATATTAGGATTTAAACAATTCTGAATGTTGACCCATGTTTTATGATATTATTTTAGTGAGGTCTTGAACTGTTTACTCCAATATGTACCCAATATTTTTAAGCGCAATATGGCGTCTCTGACTTGCAATCAATTTACAAAAGTCTATAAGTAAATCATCATTTTCATCATCGTCATTATCAACACCATTATTATCATCATCATCAGTGTACCACCATTATCATCATCATCATTATCACCCAACTTTATTATCATCACCATTACTATTCATTTTATCATTATTATCATCATTATTATACCACCATTATCATTACCATCATACCATCATTATCATTATCATCACCATTATCATCATTATCATTATCATCACCATTATCATCATCATTACATCATTGAATGTTGTCTCTCTCTTTAAACATTCCAAGTTATTTCTACCTGTCTATCAGTATTATTTATACATCAGACATTTTTATGATAATTACTAATCATTTGTTGCCTGTCATAAAGTCATCAAATTAAGCACCGACTATTAGATTCTATTCCATAAGGGTTAATATATAATCTATTTCTATCATTTTATATTTTTTATTGACTTGATTCATATTCTCATTCTTAGTTTATGAAGCCCAATCATTGACTTGTCTGTTAAGAGATTTTTTATAGATAGGAGTAAATGGATTGACTTGTTGCATTGTTATCACTCACTTACTGGACACTTGATCAGCTAGCTGGTCCAGTCCAGACTTACATGTATCACTACATTTTCTGATCAGCTATTAGTTGTTCAGACTTTTTTACTTATTTCTACATTTTTTTAGAAATGTTACTTTACTTTGCATGTTTGTGCATTGAAGTTAATTAGTACCTTTGTAGAGTGATATTAAGTATTATTTTAGATAACAGTGCAAAGTTCATTGTACCATAAAGTCAGACAAATTGTGTACTATTGTGTAAAACAAGTAATCTGCGCAAGATATTGCAGAATTTAGAATCAGACTGGTTCCGTTTTGTTCTTAAGGCCACAACAAGTTGATCATGTGTTCTGTGGATTTTTCTGGAAAAAATAGGGCAAGCGAGCAGAGAAAAACACAAAAAATCTTAATTTAGTTGCTTTAATAGCGGTTTGACCAAATTTGTATGAGTGAGCGAGAAAATAAAAAATTAAAATTAAGGAGCGAGCGAATCCATAGAACATATGATCAACTTGTTGTGGCCTAAAAGCCAATGAAACTTCTGATTGTTACCTCTGTCCAGTAACCTGATAGAATACCTTCCAAAGATATGCTTTAGACAATAAGAGTACTTGACAATGCTTCAAAGTGAGACTGGTAAATCACAAATAGAAGAAATGAATGCATTATGAAGTGCAGACCCCGGATGTGACTCTTCATTCTTTAGAGTAAACTGAGTCAAATTTTGCTTATTTCCTATTATACTTCACACCAGTATGGTTATTTAATTGTCAAAATATTGTCAAGTATAGTTTAGTCAAACATGGAAGAAATGTTACATTTAGTAATTTGTCTACAGCAGCGCAGCAACTTTCATCATCATACCTTCAGGAATAAAATATATTATATTGACAAACTGATACTAATCCCAGAGGAAAATCTAGTCAAATTAAATTTTGATGTACCTATACAATGCAATTTCAATACAGAATCATCTGTTGGGGATGAAATTTCAAACATAAAAAAAATTCTTATACTTGTATTGTCTGAAGGAAAGCTACCTAGACGGTATTATAATTACCTCCAGAGATCTGAGTCTGTTAAATTTATGATAAGAGACTATAAAATAGTATTTATTGCGTAAAATATTCTATATATAATAAATTTTATGACCGTCTATCGTCTTTACAATGTCATTGTTAGTTCTATTTTAGTCACTGGTTGACATCATGGCTAATTAGTCTCAGACTTATATTTGTTATATGATTTGATATATTATATATTAGCCGGGAAATAGCATAGAGCAATATGATGGTACCAGTATGATATTGTACTATATAAAGGACCCTTCACACCCATAAAGGTTGATCACTTCAATTATTTTGTACTGTGATAAAGGACCCTTCACACCCATGTAAGTTGATCGCTTCAATTATTTTGTACTGTGATTAAGGACCCTTCACACCCATATAGGTTGATCACTTCAATTATTTTGTACTGTGATAAAGGACCCTTCACACCCATGTAAGTTGATCGCTTCAATTATTTTGTACTGTGATAAAGGACCCTTCACACCCATATAGGTTGATCGCTTCAATTATTTTGTACTGTGATAAAGGACCCTTCACACCCATATAGGTTGATCGCTTCAATTATTTTGTACTGTGATAAAGGACCCTTCACACCCATATAGGTTGATCGCTTCAATTATTTTGTACTGTGATAAAGGACCCTTCACACCCATATAGGTTGATCGCTTCAATTATTTTGTACTGTGATAAAGGACCCTTCACACCCATATAGGTTGATCGCTTCAATTATTTTGTACTGTGATAAAGGACCTTTCACACTCCTATGAAATCATCACTTCCAGTTTATGCATAGTTCATGGGTTATTTATTCAGGTTTATGTATCAGGTTTATAAGAATTTTAGTTCACGAACTGTTCCTCGCTCTTTACATTTCATGAACCCATGGCTTATGAATATTTCAAATTCATGACATCAGTTTGTTCTTGTTTAGTTCGTGCAGATTTCATGGACTGGTTTATAAAAACTGTTAATGAATTTAAGTACATGAACTTTGATTTAGAACTATTTAAATACTGTTCATGAACTGTTCGTAAATGGCTTGAATAGCTCATGATTTCATGAACATCAATATGCAGGATCATTCAATAGTATCATAATGAAGATGGATTTTTATTATATACATTCAGTTTGATGTTGGACTTGTGTTTTTCGGCATAGCTGTCTAAGCTGGATTTTGATCTACATTTCTGTACAATGACGTCTCTGGGATTTCGGAAATCCGCCGTTCTATTGGATGATTTTATAAGCACTGAGAATGACGTACGGGGGAAACAGAGAAAACCCCCTCTTCGATTGGATGGCCCTGACACGCGCGAAAAAATAAAGGCCACACTATTGTAATGCAGTGTTTTACGAAATTTTGCTTCGTTCGTAGATTATTTTTTTTGGGTAGACTTCTATTGCTTTCCAAAGTGTTTTTTTATTTTGTAACAATAAAAAGTTACGTGTCAAACACAATATTTTATGAGTAAAATGAATTACGTCTCCAGATGTGAACCGGTTTCTAGTAAAAAGTCTGACATATTACCCAATAATTATTAAATTAGCCTCACTACGTCCAGTTTCCGGGGTTTACACTTTGAGAGTCACAGCTCCACATATAGACCAGTTCATTGTTATTGTTATGATGTCTATAAATAGTAACAAGGAGCTGATAAAGACTACAGGTAACCGTTCGCTGGTTGGCAAGAAATGATAGCGAGTAAATAAAATGAAAACACAGTAATTTTAAAATTGCAATTACTAAGTCATTTTTCATCAAACAATTTTGCATTTTATATCACTAGAAAGGTCTTGAAATTCATATTTTGAATATCTAAAAATTATTTGTCAAAAAGAATTGTTTTTTGTTGGCGAGTGTTTTAATGATCTGCCCTATGAAACATTTAATATTCATAGCTCGAAGAGTTATGTTTAATCAATTTAATCGTGCGGTTAAAGTGCTACCAGGGTATCAGTATTTTTTGTGAGCCACAAAATAAGAAATCTAGATGAATCGGTCTAGTAAACGCAGTTGTACCCCTTGTATATAAGTATATTAAAGGTATGTTGGAAAAATCAAAGGGAGGTAACTTGACAATTCCCTGTGGTTATCAGTGTACGGCAATTGCATTGGCTGTCATATTGTTTACGGTAGGCAATCATGTGCCAAGTCTGCGAAACTGGTCTGCAAATGTTGTTGATGAAGTGATGATGCGTGGTCACAACTTGTATGAGCAAATACTAACGGAATCTGGCAATCCATCACCACGTCAAAAAATAGGTTTTAACATTAGTGGTCCTATGTAAATGGCTCTTCTGTGACCTTTGACCTTTTCCTCAGGTGAGCACCCAGGGTCCCTTTGGGCCCTCTTGTTTTTAAATCGACGCCGTTTGTCTTTTTTAAAGACATTTCTTGTTTTACCTAGAAACATATTTGATCTGTTTTGTGAGCAAATATAGCAATCTACTAAATGAAAAAATACTTCAAAAATGCTATATGTTTGCTAGACATTGGTCCTCTTTGCACTTTAAATGTTCTGATTCAGTTGAATTTTTCTTCTACTTTGAATGGGAGTGTTCCCTATCATAGTCTCCTTAGAGTACAAGCAATGTAACAGCTAGCACACACATTTGGTGAGTCCTCCCAAGGTCCTTGGTCCTCCATACCATAATTTGATACTGTATTTTACTATAAAAGCACTAAAATGAACTTTATTTTAAAATGTTCTAAGGAAGTGACCTTTATGTACTTAACTGATAAATTATTAAATGAAAGTTTTGATTAATTAATAAAAACTGCTTATTTTTTAAATTGGTCAATTTTCTTCATTAAAATTAATTGTTTAATTAACGCTCATGGAAAATCTTGTAATTAGACCTGTATTGTCTTTCCTAAGATTTAATTGAAAATTCATTGATGTATTTCCTTATACTCGAAGCAGCAGATTTTTCCACGTTTTTTTTTCTTCGGCTCTACATCAATCAAATCTATCTCATCTAGATCTAATCTGGGTTTGTTTTGGTTACTATATCTGATACATGAAGCAGTTTTCCTTTCAAATTTATGAAGATTATGAATTCACTTTTTGTTTGTTTTATTTAGTGCACATGTCCAATAAAGTATTTAGATTAGACAACTCATGGATTGGTTATCTCCCTTTGAAGACGTCAAAAAATGTAATCTTATATTGTAATTGATAAGAAATAAATACAGTAAAGCTTGTGTTACAGTATACTAAAAAATCTACGGTACCATAAATATAACTTTACAGATATCATGTAGTATACTGTATGCAAACTTATTTAAGTCCATAAGCGACTTGCATGGAACCCTAGTCAAAAACACTACAGGGGCAGCTCCAGGATTTTTTTTCTAGAGGGGGGCCGAATATTTTCTTGGGGGTTCTGAATTTTTTTGGGGGTGGGGCGGGGGGGGTGGGGGGTGGGGTTTCACTTTCGAATCACAACCACATTATTCACTTTTTGCTGAATAATGCAATATATTAATAATAAAAAACTACATTACCATCAATTCTATGTTAAGCACCGAGAAAATTTGCTTCATGCTACTTGAAAATGACTTACTGTCAAGAAATACACATATGGACATGTACATTTTGGAAATTCCAGAGGGGGTCTGGACTCCCCTGAACCCCCCCCCCTCCCCCACTAGATCCGCTTATGCTCTATAAAGTGAACTTGTTTATCAATTGAAATAAAATGTATTACCTGCAATATAAAATAGGACTGTCTAGGTATATATGTAATATACCCTGGTTCAGAATTAATGGTTTGGTTCACAGTTCAGACTACTGCAATGACAGTTCAAACTATTGTCTAGGTAAAAATTAAATTCTGACAATGCCTTGATCAAACCAGTTTCAATTCACAGTAGAAGTGAATTGAAACTGTAGTTTGATCAAGGCAAGGTAAATTTCTCAGATGGCTCATCACATTTTGCTTACTGACCGATGACATTGTAGTTTTATATCAATTTTAATGGACTGCTAACATACCAAACCATTGCATCTGTACCACAAATCAAACCAGACCCTGAGGTGGGCAAACTGTGGCATCTCTATTATTTCATTATAATGTTGTTACTTGGTGTTCAATTGACAAAGGTTTGAATGTAAGACTTCAGTCTCCATGATGCATCACAGTATCACAGTATCATAATATAATGATAGTATTGGATAAAAAAGTAGAAAATAAAAATTGCACAAAATTTATCTTATAAAAATGTTAAATAAAACTTCAAAAAACCAACATGATATAGTATCAAAGCTAGATATTTATTAGTCTTGAGATTTCATCATCATCTTTGATGTTTATGTGAAACATGAAAGAATGTTTTAAATGATATAATATTTTTTATTATTTATTTTTTATTTATGAGTTTTGCCTGGTTCCTATTTTCCTCTGGTTCCCTATTTGCTCCCATCATATTGGAAGATTTGGTTTATGATGTTTTAAAGATAAACATAAATTTATTGAAAAATAGAATATTGATGGGTTTTTAGTCCTGTAAAGATTTACCTGTAAATTAAGTTTATTAGTAATATAAAGAATGATGTGATTATATGGCTATGAATAACTTCCTTATATCATGAAAACTCGTTATAAAATGTCTAATCCATAAAGTTCATTTCCTCATTAATTAAGAATACCTGTAAAATGGATATAGAATATAACTTATTTTGAAGATTATAAAATTGATGAGTCGGCACAAAACTAATCTACACCCTACTTCATTTTTATGTATCTAGACTAGTTTTGCATTGACCCATCAAAAAATGTTAATATGCTAAGTTTGAAAAGATTGCATTTTTCATGATAAGGGTTCTTATCTCTTATTAGTTATCTAAAGATAAGAGTTCTAAAATTATTAATGCACATTTCTTTGAGTGTTCTTGTAATACATGATGTCTGTGATACTTTTTGCAGACTCACTGTGGCGCCACTTTTTATAGGGGTGCACACCTGTCCTGCCTCCCTCATCATTGCATGCTTCATTGAACATCTTATAAAAATATAATCTTGTTAATGTAAAATCCTTCTATCCTGATTCAAGAGTAACCAGTCTCAGTATGATGCAGCTAGGTACAGTCTAAGATCTAATAAGTTCTAAATTTTATATTTCAACTCAAAGCCATTTGAAAGCATTTTGCTGTTACATAGATTTTCATTAGTTTCAAATTAAACAGAGCCCATGACAAATCATTGGGAATAATATCTATTCAAGTTTAGCTATATTTTCTAAACCTTTACTACCAGATATAACTTAACCTTTGACTATTACATTGTGTATAGTAAAAACATGGTTTCTATTGGATGGTATTCCAACCAATATGGAACTTGCTTTCGAAAGATTACACGCTCACAGAAATGACTGTCCCATACGGGCCATAGACCAAGCCCAATCTATATAAGAGAAATTTACCCTTAAGAACTAAGCAGAGCAGAAAGCTTCTTGATACTTCTTCCAAGAACTAGGCTAAGCTGCAAGCTTCCTTGATACTTCTCCTACAATCAAGCAGAGCAGAAAGCTTCTTGATACTTCTCTTACAATCAAGCAGAGCAGAAAGCTTCTTGATACATCTGCTACAACCAAGCAGAGCAGAAAGCTTCTTGATACATCCTGCTACAACCAAGCAGAGCAGAAAGCTTCTTGATACATCCTGCTACAACCAAGCAGAGCAGAAAGCTTCTTGATACATCCTGCTACAACCAAGCAGAGCAGAAAGCTTCTTGATACATCTGCTACAACCAAGCAGAGCAGAAAGCTTCTTGATACATCCTGCTACAACCAAGCAGAGCAGAAAGCTTCTTGATACATCCTGCTACAACCAAGCAGAGCAGAAAGCTTCTTGATACATCCTGCTACAACCAAGCAGAGCAGAAAGCTTCTTGATACATCTGCTACAACCAAGCAGAGCAGAAAGCTTCTTGATACATCCTGCTACAACCAAGCAGAGCAGAAAGCTTCTTGATACATCTCCAACAAAGAAGTTTCTTTGTACATAATGTTCAATATTGATTTACTAGGGACACTTTGATATTATTTCAGTGATAGTATGATGATATATCTAAATGATTGATGGTAAAATATCTGGTTAATTTCTATCAACAAACATTTACTTCATACATCAATTTATATTTATATTATGTTCATAAAATCTCTGTAGTAGGAAAACAGTTGCTGACCTTCTAACTCCCTCTTACGTAATTGTTGAGCATGTGTAAGGTATCACTTTGCACCTTCAACCCACTGACAGAAAACAACCATAGATAGTTTACCATTGATGTTCATGGACAAAATTGACTATCAAAGATGATTTCATTAAGTTTGGTGCCACATCCGACTGAATGCAAGCAATATTGCTAGAGTTATCCTTAGACATTCTGTTCAGCAATGAACTCATTTTGGTAACTCAGAATTCTGTCAGAAGTAACCATAGTTTAACATGGATGTTCAAGGACAGAATGGCCAGCAATTATTAGTTGTTTTTTTTGGAACCAGACAGAAAGAAACAAGAGTTTACTATGGTCAGAATGACAGATGTAAATTGTTTCTATTGGTACCTTTAGACATCTGTGCAAAAAGCTGGTATGGTCAAAATTAACCACTTGAAGGCCATAGACAAATGGCAGGCAAAGATTAATTCATTTAATTGTACCTAGGCATCTGGGTAAAAAGCTTCCATAATTTACCATATGAAGGTCATAGACAAATGGCAGGCAAAGATTAATTTATGTGGACCTATATTTGGCATCTGAGCAGAAAGCTTCCATAGTGTACCATTTGATAGCAATAGATATTCTGGTCATCAGTGATGCTTTAGTAACCATGATCTGGTTTCATGTCCTTGACTCTAGTACTAAGACAACAACACACTGTTACTGATGTAGACTTTTTATTACTTTGTTTTTGTTCTTGTTCAGCACCTACATGTATGTCTGGTACAGAGGTAGGGTGATTTAAATGAACATATATTCTAGAGTATGTTATTTTCATAAGATCTTATTTCTGATTTTTACTGCAATCATCTGCAGGGTTCAGGTGTTATATTGTTAAACAAATTGGAGAGGATGCAAATGTTACTACTGTTATTACAAGTTTTATGAAATATAATTCTAGAAATAACTGCAGGTGAATATTGTCAGACATGCAACAATTTATCAGAATAGCCAAAAAAACTTTCTTAATGTGTTTTTTAATAATGAAATATGATACAAACTTGCTGACATTGTCAAGTAACGGTGCCAGAAACTATTTTCCATTTGTTGAATTTATTAAGTACATAAGAGACATAATGTAAACATTTTTCAAAGACTCTGTCACACTTCTATGTGTTCTTATTGTAAAAGTGCCTTATGCATAATTATGAAAGTATGAGGGATGATGGGATGACTAGAGGATATATTCATTTTTGTTAAGTTTGATTTTATGCTGCTTTACTGTGCACCACTATTAGACAATTTTTTAGTTATTGGAAGGTTGTCGGTTCAATCATTGCCTCAATTTTTCTCAAGCACTTAAGCCTAAAAAAATAATTATATAAAAGGTCAAAATTATCAACTAAGCCGGACTATATGACGTAACTAATAACCAGTTCACTTCCCCAATTAAATTTTCACTAGTTCTGGATTTTAGGATAGTTGGTTCCAGGTGATGACTGCAGTTGACCTTCTTGGTGTCCTTTGAAGTGCATTAGATGTACACTGTATAGAATAACTAGATTTTAACTAGAACTAAGCTTCTCCACTAGTGGCTCACATCTGCCTTTCTTGATACAGTTTAGTAGCAAGCAAAATGTCAGCAGAAGTATTTCATTACCAAATCTGTAACACCTTTTTATTAGGATTTAGGGTCAGCTGCACAGTTACACTTCAGCTAATCAACCTGACTGGTAGATTTTATGCAAGGTTACCTAACCATAGTGCTTGTTATCTATTATTCCTTCAAACTTGGCGCTATGTATTTTCTTCATATATTAGTCTCGTCCTATGTAGAATAATGTGATTCACATGTTGCAACATGGCACAGCCTTTATTTCAACATTCATAAAACTTCATCACTTCACATTTTTGATAAGGTAATTAAATATTTGATGGAATCCAATGTCAGGTGGTCAACTTTAACATCACAATTTTTATATATAGATCATCAGATAAGATATAAGTCAGGCATGCTGTCAGTGTGTTTATGATGTGTTCATGATAAAATGCAGTTTTTTTTCCTGTAGATCTGATCCCCCATACTTTTTGATGTGAAAAAACGACTGCAGTGTAAATTGTTTTGGCATAGTTTATAAATTGTTCATAATCTTTTTCACTTTGTTCTCAAAGCAGTTTAGTTATGTTCAGTATTTGATATGTTCTAGTTTTTCACTCTCGGAGTTCACTTTCTCTATTTGTGTGAGATTAAAGAAATCTTCAAACCAGGAAAGTTTTACAAAAGGGTTTATGATTGATAATGTAACATGCAATTTATCAAATTGTTTCTATTGATGAAGATGATGGAAGCTACAGACTCTTCTCACATACATTTAGATGAATAGTGTAAGTTTTAAAGGTGTTGATAATGAAAGTTTATGTTGGTAATAAAACATTCTGTAGTTTATTTTGTCCTGCTGTGTTAGTTACTGTTTTATCATTGTTGAAGCTGTGTGGTTTGTTTTATGATGTAACAAAATGAATAATTTTAATCTATTCTTAAATTTCATTGCACTGTTGTTTTTTGCATCTAGGTTGTGAGATATTTCAGTGTTGTCTTGCTGGGAGGAAGGCTGTGGATTCAGTGATATAACTGCAATAAGCCAAGGTCATAAAAAACAGGAAAGCATGCATTGACTCTTTTACTTCTTTATGATAACTGTCCTGAATTTAGGTTTTGTAGTTTTGAAATCAAATGCATATTTAAATGTATTATCTAAATTGGTAATAACCTACCTTTTCTCAAGACCTCTGCTTCCATTTGCATTAGTTTAAAGCAGTCATCACCATAGCCCACTAGACAAGAGCCTAGGACTAGTGGAAATTGATTCAGGCTTGTGAAAATTATTTATTTCATATAGTCTGGCTAGTTGATAATTTTGTCTTTCTTTATACATAATATAGCATAATAGATAAGGCTAGTGCACGAGAAAAATTAAGACAATGACTGTTTTGAAGATAATTTAGGCCATGCCAAATTGGAATTCTGTTAAGCGTCATCTTAAATTTGACAAACCTAGGTACTTATTCACAAAAACACACAAACCAAAAAGCGAAAACACAAATATTTTATTCTACAAAAACAATGCATTATATATTTTTTTCAATGGAATAACCTCATGATATGAAACTATGGTCTGAATTTATTATAACACTTTACGTAAAATATATATATTGTATTTATGACGCGGTTATGATAAATTGCTTACGATGAATAATGTCATTGCCGAACACAATACTCCCTGAATTGAACTGTCGTATCAAATCCCGGAACATCGGAATTATTAAAGAAAATTTTACCAACAGTTTTGTTTTTTATTTTGATTGAAGACTCTAAAACCTACGCGGATGCTTAACAAACTTCCGATATGGCATGGCCTTACTTAAGCACAGACATCAGAAAGATAGAGTACCAATAGTACCACTCCAATATGTACCTTGAATAGCCTTTAAACCAATATAACTAAAATAGTCCTGTGAATATTTGAAGTTTTTCTTGTGATGGTGAGGGCCATGCTCTGAGGCCAGGTTATAAATCTTAGAATGATAATGAAATAACTATGAGAAAATTAGTTTATCCTGTTACTATGTTACCTTAGGGTCAAATATGTTTATACTAATGTTAATTTATGAGGTGTAGCTAAGATAGAGTCCAGTTGCCCTGTATTTGGGGTTTGTTACTTATGGTTATTGTAAGTGTATAGTTTATGAAGTTTTCTGGCAGCAGTTTTCATAAACATTCTTTAACCTCTATTCTTATTACTAAAGACCTATGTATATATCATCTTGACCCTTATATAATTTGTATACATGATGAAAATTATTATGTTTGTGATTTGTGTTTCTGGTCAGTGTCTGTAAGTAAGGGCTGCATTAATACAATTAAAATCCTTTGGTGAGAGAGAGGGAGGGGGGAAGGAAGTGAGAGAAAGGGAGGGGGCTGATTGGTTGTTGGTTGTTTATGTCAATGAATCATTGTCCAGAATTTATTATAATTTGTTTCATGTTTGTCATCAGTATTAATTTATAAGCAAATATGTCTGATTGGTTATGATGTTGGGCTGGTAATCATTGTGTAGCCAGATCTGAGCTAGTTGGAATCACATCCAAAATTCACCTAATTTTTTCTTTATCCTACCAAACTGATAAGTACTGGGGAACCAGAAAGCAGACTTAAAAGCGTTTATGTTAAGTTGCAAGAACTTGTTTCACAATATAAAAAGCTAAAAATTGTTTATACAATTATGACATATTATGTGATGAACAGAATTAGACAGTAACTGCTACTCTGTCTGGCTTTTTTATGGATTATTTCCCTTTGAAATTTTTGCGTTAGAGTTTTTAAATCCGGCTTTAATGTGGTTTCTACATTACATTTCTTGTCTATAAATATGGTTTGATAAGATATTACTCTCACAAAAATATTATTGATTGATATATTATGTTTAGACTCCAAATGGTGTCATAAAAAATAAATAGTAAGTACCAGTATTGCAATGTAACAAGTCTTAAATGACTGGCACTCAGTATAGATGAGTACAGATTTACTAAATCCTTGATTTACTGAATTAATTATCAGTTACTATTCATGACTATATCTTACAACAACTTTATAATTGTTATCTATGTTTTAATTAGTGTTATCAGCACTTAAAGCTTTAATTGATAATGTTTAATTACTACCAGTTGATTGGAACATGCTTAAATGAAACAAAAATCTACTAGTTAAAATATTTGTTCAGCATTTTAATTGAGTCTCCCTGTCTTAACACCTTTAAAGTTTTATATGACAAAAAATATTGATGATTTGTTTAAACTGTCTTCAGCATCGGCTAATATTGTGCCGTGAATAATTAAATACAAAAATCGTAAAAAAAGTTAATTGTGAAAAAAAGATAAGCTTAATTTTGCGTGTTTTAATTTTCCAATGTTTGATAAAAAATGTGTTGTAGCTGAACATGACAGGTGGTAAATATTATATTCTGTGAAGATAACAATGTGAATTGGTTTTAAAAACAGTTATCATAAAACAGATTCTGATTTTGAATGCATAAAGATCTTGTTTTCATTAGATTTATATTCCTGTTTCTGATTTAGAACAAACAAATATAACATTAACTAAGTGTTGTTGTGCTGGAAGATAAAAGGGTCATAGACTTTATTTATTCATTCATGTTTTTTAGAGTTATTCTGCACAGGTTCTTGAATATATTGATCTACCTGAATAGTCTGATTACAGAGAGTCTCCTAGTATCTTGGTGACAGGTTAGAGTCCTTTATTGTTCCGTAACCTAGATGACAAGGTATTGGAGGTTATTATGATTTGGTCTATAGGAAGCCAGTATAGTTCCAGATCAAAAACACTCCAGAAGGGTGCAAGCCACCTATAATTTTGTCTCTGGTTTATACCCCATAGCCATGACATAGGAAATGTGGTATGAATTAAGTTCTATATAGAGCTTCTTTTGCTGCAAAGTAAATTGGTTTGCTACTATAATCTTTACAGTGATTCGGAAGATTGTGGTATCACCTTTTTTCTGCTCTTTGCCATAATGCCAAGTTTGATTCTTTGTGTTAAACTCCATTATATTGCAGCATATGCTCCGTATAAGGAAATGTTGTTGGTATAAAATCTAACACTACTCAGCTTTCTTTAATTTCATCAAAGTCACACTTACAGTCAGGGTTACCTTTGATATTAAAATGTAGCATGCTGATGTAACTGTCTGCAGGCAGCTTAATGTCATATTACTCTGCTACATTAAGTCTCCGTGGTCTCTTTCTAGACACTGTATACGAAAAAGCTGTTAGAACATTAAATCGCATTATAAATTATATTCTATTACCTTATTAGTCTGTCGTTACGTGAACTTGCAAATTGTGTCTGGCATTAATGATGCTTCTAGAAGAAGCTTTAGATGATTATATAAGATATCCCCTTACTCAAGCCTTACTCACCGTAATCAAAAAGTATGGCTCAAATCACAGCCACTCTGAGGCTTTCCAAGCATGGGAGATAAGTTTTGTATGAAATTCTTGTTTTGAATTCTGGGGGCCTGTGATTAAGCTTACATTTTTTCCTATCACCGTGTCTGCAACATCAAATAACTTAATAATTCTCTTACATTCATTATCATCTTTGATTGCTTTAGGCATCATATAACCTTTTTGTGTTGATGTCTTGTGATATAACAGACAAACAAAAACAAAAATACTCTTATTTACTAAAGATGCAAAAAATATACTTAGTTACAAAAGATGCAAAAAATATGCTTATTTACAAAAGATGCAAAAAATATGCTTATTTACAAAAAAAATGCTGAAAAAATGTGCTTATTTACAAAAAAAATGCAGAAAAATGTGCTTATTTACAAAAAAATGCAGAAAAATATGCTTATTTACAAAAAAATGCTGAAAAAATGTGCTTATTTACAAAAAAAATGCAGAAAAATGTGCTTATTTACAAAAAAAATGCAGAAAAATGTCCTTATTTACAAAAAAAATTGCAGAAAAATGTGCTTATTTACAAAAAAAATGCAGAAAAATGTGCTGTTTTGTGAATTTCATTAAATTGTGTCTTATATTTTGAGAAGGGATGAGGACCAGTACATAAGATAAACTACGAGTAAATAAAGGTTTGCAGATAAGGGTCATACTGACCTGAACAATATATTTATGCTTCTATAAATGTGTGGATATTAAATGGCATTGCTTTGATGGTAATCTTATGAAAATATTCTGTTGAATTTTTCATAAGATCCATGATGGAAAAATCAGCATTTTTACTACTGTAATATTCTAAATTGATATTTACCATTGAATACATAGATTACATTGTAGGAATAGTGATGAGGGACAGAATTTTATGTGAGGAATATTTTATTATGGAATAAATAATGTATGAAAGCAGATAAAAATGGATGAAAATTGTATTATAGTATAGCTATATAGTATCATAATACCATGTGATATATATGTTATAGAATATTTCATATACTATGTGTTGAATTATAGATGATATATATAGTGATGTTTCTATACTCAAATCTAATAATTTATCCCCCTTTGATGTATGTTATATCTTATGTAATATTGGAATAATGTCTATTATTTTCTGCTGTGAGAAGTCGCTGAGTCGTCTCTGCTGTATATAACTTACTGCACATCATAACTGATGCAAATGTACTCACAGTTTGCAGTCTAGTTATCTATTATATTTATTTTCCTTATAATGGTTACACAGGAAATTCTAGCTTAGAATTAAATTTTAATATTGCTTTGACATTTTCATGTTTTAATAGAAAAGAAATCTGAAATTTGATATGGATTTAAAAGCAAGTTGCGTAAAGGCTGTAAAATAACAACTTGCAAAATGATCGCCAGGCTATTTTTGTTCATCGAAATTGATTTTTACATAATTTTCTTACTGTTGTACTATAGATATGACTTTAAAAGTACATCTCAATTCCTTAAAGTTCATTTTAAATTCAATGTGACATTCAGGTCTATGATAATATCTTATTTAGCTGAGTAGAACAGAATAGTCCTGTTCTTTTATATGACATAAATGGAACTGTTTTGTTCTGTTCAGCCATGTGAATAATACTAAACAGTAGTATAATGTATATTTATATATTTTCATTAAACAATTTTCTCTCCCAGTTGCGTCTCAATATTTCTGTACATATCTCTGGTGAGCCCTAATGTTATAGTGAGAAAATATTTAATCAAATTTCATTTATTTTTTACTTTTACCTTAAGAAAAAAGTCATAAGTTTTAATTAAGAAATAGATTCTGATAATTAAATAAAGTACCCTCCAAAATCAAACAAACTTTTGAAAAAAAATGATTATGATTACTGCAAATAATTCTACTGGAATTTAAGGGTATTCATGTAACATGATATCTGATATTGTATGAATCGTAAGTTAATAAACTAATTAATGCTGAATCAGGAATTTCCCCGGGTTAGTCTTTATACCCTTCATGATCTCCATGGGATAAACATGAAATTTCCATGGGACAAACGTGAAATTTCCATGGGATAAATGTGAAATTTCCATGGGATAAACATGAAATTTCCATGGAATAAATGTGAAATCTCCATGGGATAAACGTGAAATCTCCATGGGATAAACGTGAAATTTCCATGGGATAAACGTGAAATTTCCATGGGATAAACGTGAAATTTCCACGGGATAAACGTGAAATTTCCACGGGATAAACGTGAAATTACCACGGGATAAACGTGAAATCTCCATGGGATAAACGTGAAATCTCCACGGGATAAACGTGAAATTTCCACAGGACAAACGTGAAATTTCCATGGGATAAACATGAAATTTCCATAGGATAAATGTAAAATTTCCATGGGATAAACATGAAATTTCCATGGGATAAATGTGAATTGGCCTATTCTAAAACAAGATTTTGTCCCAGGACTTTTGGAGGGCGGCACTATAAAAATAAATATTGTTAACACTGTAGCTGCCAATTTTTATCTTGATTGTTATTAGGGATTTGATATAAAAAAATTAAAGTAATGGTTGTATAATCCAGCTATCAATGCTGAAGAGGTCATAAATTGATGTAACAATTTGGAATACTCTTATCTAAAATGTTGTGAAGCTGTCAGGTTTAATTTTCAGATTCAAATATCACTTGATTTTGATGTCTGTTAAACTAATTTCCTTGAATTAAGATATGACTTACAGTTGTCTATATTTTGTTGCTGAATAAAATAATTGGCACAAGCTTTGATTTGCCAAAATTTGATAATGAGTGGTTTAACATGAGTTATTTAATAAGGGCAATATAACTATCGCCTATATTTTATTCTATGACAAAGTATAGCAAAACTGTTTGTTAGCCAATCGTTTTTTAATGGTGCCTACTCTTTTGGATGTTCATGAAATTTGTTCAAAGCTAATTACATTTCCATTCTGGTTGATAGCCATGTTTGAAAACTTGGCTTTACTGGAGTAGAATATTGAGTGTTCTTCTTGAGTATCTATTTGTTTATAGTGCACATCAGGACATGACTTTGCTTGTATTCTCACTTAGTTCTCTACCAGAGCAGCTGTGATAATTGATTCAGCTAGTAAAAAATACTTATTTTGTTTAATCAGGCTTGTTAATAATTTGGCTAGTTACTATCAAATGTAATAAATCAAGCTAATGTTTTTGAAACTTTAAGACACGGGCTGTCTGTATTCTAAGAATTTCATTCAAGCCAGTAAATATTAGGACCAGGAAAGTCCTTCTAATTGAGATGCACTTATATTGATTTTCAATCAGTTCCTATGTGGATACTTAAAAACAGATTTCCAATCAATAGATGGAAGGAATGATTATTTCAACCTTACAGCTGTCAAACCTAATATTTTGATTGCATGACTGTTAAGCCATGATAATTAGAAAGAACCCCCTATCCTTTTTAAGATCTTTCTGTCCTAGGTCATGTTTCTGAAAATTGTGACTAAACTTTATGTAACAGTTGTCTGCAATGGAATTGTTATGGTTGTTTTCTTCATTTATTGCTGATGTTACTGTGACTACAATTATTTGGCTCATGTGGGTAAAATATGAATATTGACATTTACAAGGTGTTCTAAAATTTCCATATTTTGATAAATGACTAAACTTGTCACAGCAGTTGTTTCCGTTGGAGTTTAATGATATATAACAACAATCAGTAGACTCATTAGGGTTAACTTTGATCCTACAGATTTATATTACAGGGTAAAAGATTTGCTTTATTGCTTTATTTTAGAATGTAAAATAAGTGAAAATTACACTAATTACAATATACTTATACAATGTACATAAATTTACAGAATGTCAAAGGGGTCTCTGTATCCCACAAGTTCTCATAACTGAAGGCCAGTTTCTTAAGGATATCGCTAGCTAGCGCTTTGTCCTCTGGTACCATTTTTACACCAAAAATTCTAAGTATGTGAAATCAAATCGAGAGTAATAGGGTACAAAGCGCTAGCTAGGGATTTGCTTAGGAAACTGGCCATTGGTTACAAGCACTTTGATTATTATATAATATATACCGGTAGCTGGATTGAATGCATCATATTATGAGTTGTTAAATGAGACAAGATGTATGTGTCTGTATGTCTTACAGATAAGAAACCTGATGCAGACGTGAGATATTATTTTACAATTTATAACTTGTTACCCTTACACTTATCATTTGTCCATCATGCATTGATGTTTTACATTATTAAACATCACCAGTCACTCTGTGAGGAGATGTCAATGCTTTTTTTTAAAGAAATGAACAAATTGGTATTCAAATGCACACATCTTTTTTCAAAGTTTCCTATCTTTTTCAATTACTGACAAAAAATGTAAGATTACTGGTAATTACATTGTGTGAGATCTTGAAGATTTTAACTGTCTTCTCCCTCTCTATTGATATAATTGCACTTTCAAATAATTTCCTTATTTTTTTTGTTCATGTAGGCGCATTCAACTCATTTGTTGACTTGAAGTTCCATGATGGCATCCATGTTTTGTCACTTTAACTCATTTTATAAAACTGGTCATTCACTGAATTAAACTTCAATGACATCTTTTCTTAAACTCTGAATATTGTTAAGAAACATTATAGAACTAGAAGCATTAAGCATCATGTTCTGATAATGATTATTTCAGTGCAAACTGACTTATGCATGTAAAGATGGTCGTTTTATGTATAAAACCTACTCTGTTTGCAACTGTATTTTAGTGTGGTTTTCTTGTGACATTTTTTCGTATCTATACAATCAATAAGTCATGTGGGTCCTAAATATTTGTCATTGTCATTGTCAATAGGTCAGTTTTCCCTTGAATATAAATACAATGTGAGTCATTGTCTGAACAAATTCTGATAGGTTATTTTAAAATGCCAAATTTTTTTAAACAAAGACTGTGACAAAGTAGTTTTAAAATATTTCTGATGCATTTTAAGTCATCCATTTGTACATTCAGCCTTTTTGTTTTGTCAAAGCTGAATCAATTCAGTTCTATGCTAGATTTCATTGTGTTAGTTAAAATTGCATTATAGTTATTGTCCTCTGTCTCAATGCTGCATGAATTTTATCCTTGTGAGCAGGAAATGTTACATTCCTGTATGCATTTTGTATTCATTTTGTATTTAGTATTGAAATATCTCTAAACAAATCCTCTTTTCAACATGAAGTCATAAAATACATTTCTACTTGTACAGGGTGTCACCAAAATAACAATATATCACCTGCTTTATGTAATTTATCGTTGTCAACTAGCACTGTTGTCAGACAATCAATGCAGGGGCGTTCTGAGTCTTCATGAAAACATGCACTAAGGAAGTACAATGCAGGTCCCATTAGTTCAAGTATTTGTAGTTATGTGATGAGTATGGGCCACTGTTGATTGGTGTAAGAATAATTTCATCTGACTACTCAAAATCAGATTTTAAGAAAATGAAAAAAATCTTTAAAAAAAATCTATTTTATGAGTGCAGATAGTTTGCATTTAAAAATCGATGAAATATTTAAGCCATAACTTCTCTCCTTCTCATACACCTACTTTCTTTCTTTACCATTTATTGCATTTTCGATTTTTGAATTTTTGAGTTGTTAATCCCAAGTATATATGGGTCATATAGGAGTATGCCTGCATTGGTTCTTGTGATGGTCCTACAAGTCTCATTGTTTCTGTTTAAAGAGACATAGTAATTATTCAAATAGACAAAGTTTTAATTCATTTATTTCTTGTCAATAAATAAGCCAACAAAATTACATGTTGTTAAAAAGTTTTAATGAAAATCTGTATTATTGTGTTGGTATGGCAGTTACATCTGACTGTAACATTGTGGGAGGTTACCTCGCTTATGATGTCATCGATTTCCCCAAGTATTTCATTAAGAATTATTGTAAACATGAAATTCTCCAGTAAATTTCTTGCCTCATTTAATGTATTAATTATGTCTCTCTGTGTGTGCATGATCTTCATTTTTGCCCACAGCTGTTCAATTAGATGCACAATATTCAAACACATTTTGTGCTTTAACTTCATTGAAGCTGGCATTTTGCTTTCATGAGTTGACTTTTTGTTGTGGTTGAACATTTTGTATAAAATATTGAGAGGTTTTGTGTAAAAACCATTCTTTGACAGAAATCTCAGTTCATTGTCAATATTAGCTAAAAGATTGAGAGAAAATTGTCATTTATGCATGGGTAGCTGTTGTACAATGGTAAAGCTATAAGGAGACACTGTGCAAGACGTTGTGACTGCTTCATGAAACTGACAGATCACATTTGTAACACTGTCTGCGCTTGAAGCATGTTTTCTCTTAACGTGAATATAGCTCATTTTGTCTGCCTCACTTGAAATATTTTTATTCATTCAGATTTTTCTGGAGTTAATGATTATTTGTTGTACTGTCCCTGCTGTCATCATTGTCCCTTGGGAAACTCAAATTAAACTTGAATTTTAACTTGCATTACAATATTTCATGTGATTTTGATGAAGTGTGCTCTAAGATTTAATGTTAGTGCAGACTCATGGCATTGTTCACACATTGTAATTGTTAAAAATTCATTTCTTAATTACAATGGAAACATGAAAGACAATCTGTTATGAGAATGCATCATTTTTTAACTGACAACATTAAAGAATGATTTTATTTTAGTGACGTAAAATTAAATTATCAAAATTATGATTTTTGAAAAAATCAATTGTGCAAGTTTATTGAGTAAAACATTGATTTAAAGAACAGCAGAATGGCGTGATACATAATAAATGCTTTAGATTTTTTATATTCTTGTTATACCTTAAAAAATCACCTCAGAGGTTGACTCTTAGTGAGATTTTGTCAGCTCTTTAAGGGATATCCAGGTCATTTTTTGTGTCATCTTTTTATGTCCAGATGAGAAATCTGGAGCAATGGCGGCCATCTTGTTCATCATTAGATATGGTCATGTTACAAATTTTCTGAATCTCAAAGCCCTCTTGTTTATCATTTGGTACAGACATATTCCAAATTTTCTGTATCCAGTTACTTAGTTCATTTCAATTTATTCTTATAAATAATATAGTATTCAACTTCAATGCACTCTGTGATACACAGCATCCTAATGATCAAAACTATTAACCTATACCGGGAAATCACTTATGAAAATCACCTCTGCTGCCTTGCAATATTATAGACAAACTATTGATCCATTTAATGATTTTCATTTTCCTATATTTTGACTGTTTTTACTGATCGAATGTTGCGATTTCAATATGTTGATATCAGATACCTTAATTTCCCTAGTTATCTGACTGTAGGAATCTTGAACTGGTCTCTTAATAAGCTACACACCCCTCTAAAAGCAGAAATAAATGCTGTGCAGATTTTTTAAGTAGCTCTTAGCTGGAAGAAGTAATCAGTATTTAGCACCTTTCCATACACCTGTCATAGGTATTTAACATGTTTATTTGTTAAGTGGCTTTTTTTGAAAGTTAAAAGCTGCATAATGAGAGGTTATGTAAGCTCATCTTTGATTTTAAAATGATACAACATAGGCGAGATAGAATCCTCACTTTTACCTCCAAGGAATTCATATAAACAATAAAAAAGACATCATCCAGTTTCTCTCTTAAGTGTTCGAGAATCTGTGATCATATAGGAAAAAAATATCCCTGAAGATTGCCATATTTTTTAAAAAGAAGAAGAAATCTATTCATTTTCCTATGGAACTTTGAAAACTTTGAAGAGAAAGACATAGAATTAACCAACTTTAAAGTCAATTTCAATTAATGTAAAATCTTTTCAAAAATGTTGCTGTTTCTTTTTCTACAACAAAGCTACAAATGACGAAGACAAATTTTGTGTGGATATCTTCCTCTCAACTTCATGAAAAACTTTCCCTAGATTTAAAATTTTGCTGAATCTGGATTTCCTTTTTTCTTTAGAGAGTAAAAACTAAGTTATGTCTGCTTTTGACACCACTGTGTTAGATCAACACTAGAATTCTCTAAAGAAACAGTTCTCAGCTTTAATATCCAGAGGTTGTCAGCTTTATGAACAATATTTGAAAGAATAACTCATAGCTTTTTAGTTTAAAAATTCAAGACACTCTGTTATCATGTTTTTCTAGAAACACTGAAATGCTTCCATTTTAATTTTACATAATTTTTCTAATGTAGCATGCAAATTTTGTCATGCAATACTTGTAAATGCTTCAGTATCATAGCATGATGATTGTATTCATGTTTAGTTGTAGCTTTTGTTTGTTCCTAACTAACTTTGTTTTAGCTGATTCTGTTGCATAATAAACGAAAATATTGGCAAAATTTGTTTAACTCTTAGTGGCACATACTTAAAACCCGCTGATTTAAATGCTGGCTTCAGTATCTGTATAAATACGTAGAAGGGCCACTGCTGGCATATGTTCTACAGAGAGTATTTCTGTACTCACTAGAATTGAGATTTAAATCAGTGGAGTTATTGTATGCACCTCTGGCTGTTGAATAAATTTTATCACTGATTGAATATTTTTAATTTATTGAAATTTTAATGTTTTTTATTGTTTTTGTCTTGTAGTTTTTGGTTAGTACTACTGTAAGTTTATTCTGTATTGATACAATATATATTCACATACTTTATATTTACTTTGGCATACAAGATTCATGTAATAAATCTATATTAGGGTTTGCAAGTTTCCATTGACAAACATTTGGAATTCCTCTGTCTTTTTTCTGCTTTCAATGAATTTAGTCCAAACTTTCTTATAGATATTCTGACCAGTCATAGCATAGTCCTGTTTGACAAAAATAGCATAGATTGCATACCCTACAGACTTTATGAAATTGTTGATATGTTATTCTCTAGTTAAAGTTTTCAAAATGTAGGTGTCATACATTTGTTACTATAATGTAGACTTAATGAAAGTTTAAATATACATGTAATATAATTGTACAGTGCCCTGAGAATTGTTGAAACTTAAACAAATTAAAACTTAAACAAATTGCCATGATTGTTATATAGTAAATAAATTTTATATTATTATGTATATATTTCAGTGGCGTGGTTCAACCTTGATCCTAAAACAGCTCATTCTGATATCATTATCTCCAATGACAATCTTACTGCTACATGTAACAGCTTTGAACATCGTATCATTCTCGGGGGAGTTGGTTTCTCTAAAGGTGTACACTATTGGGAAGTAACAATCGATCGCTATGACAACAATGCTGATCCAGCTATAGGCATCGCAAGATTTGATATTGACAAAGCCAGTATGCTTGGTAGGTATATTATATTTGTTAATAATTACATTGTATCACAAAATGTCTGGAGAAAGACAAATTGCATTGAACATTATATAATATCATTGTACAAAGTTGAAGTTGGTGGATGTTTGCTTACACTTTTTAAAATTTTGGTTCTTTCTCTGGCTTTGATATTTATATGATATTTTGTTATAATTTTTTGCTTTGTTTTGAACTATTGGCTTTTTCTCTGGTGGTAAAAATCTTCAAATTCAACTGGTATACTAGTTTCACTGAATTGTTGATCAATTTGTACTGACCTCTTTAAAGTGCCCTCATTGTCTTCAAGTTCTATGTATTAAACAAATATATAAAGTTTCTAGCTCAAAGAAATGCTATGATTGTCTCAGGACCTGTTTTCAAACCAACATCCAGCTGACTACCCAGTGAACTTAACTTCACAGGGCCCAACATTAAAGGTCGTCCTTTTGCCCCTTACAACCTATATATGGGTTTGGGCAACTTGTTACTGCTATTAAACATATGGTTTGGGCAAGTTTAAAATATAGTTGGCTGTAAATAAGGGCAACATAGTTATAAAATTAGTGTCAAGGCCTGCTTCACAAGTGTGCAACCATTGGTCATGCTTGGGTTTTTTGTGTTTAGAGTAAATATTTAACTAACCAGTGTAATATTGTAGTCATCCTAATCAGGTATGATGAAGATAATTATAGTTGTTACAGTAAAACTCTAATATTTTGTAAAATAGACAGAATTTAAAGAGCAATATTGAAATAATCAGAATATGTCGAAGTGATTTGGCATATTGACATCTTGTCATCTTAAAGTTTGTAAAAATATGATTATTTCCCTCAAGTATAAATTGTTACCTCCCTTGAATGTTAATTATCTCCCTTGAGTATAAATTGTTACCTCCCTAGAGTGAATTTTTTTACCTCCCTTTAATTTTCTTCAAAATCAGTTAGAAGATAACAAGTTTTTAGTCTTGAGTTGTTTGTTCTAGACATTTTGATACTTCATCTGGATTTGTCAGTCACTAGGAGGCTTTGATTCCAATCTGTCAACTTACTTTTCTGTCTTGACAAAAAAGGCCATAAACCTCACAACACTGGGTTTTGCATAATTGAAAATCTGGTAGAAGTGTTTATTTAATTCAGTCTGATATATGTCTCAATATGGCATTAAATAGACTGGATCACTGTAACATTCCACAGATTTTCTAGACTGTGTCACATGTTTTACTTTGTCTTTGTGAAATATCTTGGCAAATTGCTTCACAGAAAAAATCTAAGTTCAGAATATCTTTTCTACAAACAATAAGAAGGTTAATCTGAACTGGCTAAAAAACAATGTTACATATTTTTTCTTGTTTGAACTTCCAGAGTAATTTGTTCTCAGCTGATTGGTTAAACTTTTTTATACTTTGATGTACTGCTACATTTATTTTGCTGGGATTTCCTCAGAGGTACAATGTGATTTGTGTTAATGTATTTTTTTTGTGGACAAGGTTGCATGTGCGTTGTAAAACACCTTAACAAACTTCATGTGACATCAATTTCAAAAAGGAATAATAGTAAATTTTGTCCCCTTTGATTTATATAGTGACGACATTCACTAGTCTCATACCAGTTATTTTAGACATTGATTATGATATTTATACCCTTGTTAATACAATTTAATTTGCCCTGTGGAACAATGGTTTCAAATAGTGGTTTAAGTTGCTAATTTTAAAGTTTTCAATGCTATCTTATTTTTGTAATAGGCTTTGTATGGAATTCAAATTGATAGGCTTTTTCACTTGTGGTACAAACAAAAAGTACCATTTCAATGTATTTAGTTTGTGTACACTAAAAACATTAGGATTGATTTTATAATTTATAATTTTCTGCAATAATGTATAAAAACTAAAGTACCTTGTCTGTGTGGGTGCAAAAGAAACTCAATATTTTGAGCTCTGTGTTATATATTTGCCAGTCTTCAAATAACATTGGAACTTAAATTCTAGTGAAATTTCTCAATATAGCACTTATTCATTCTCAGACTCTCTATTTTCAAAGAAAAATCTATTTTCTTATCTTTAGATCTGTGAAGTCATTAACCTGGTTATTTCTGGTACAAAAATACATTGTACCAAATAGTATTGAGGTAGAAAACTAAAAATATTCAAATTATGATATATCTATCGCCTTGTTTGCCAACAAAAATTCTAAATATTGTTTTGAGTAAAAGTTCAATTTTCTCATATTTATTCAAATTTTCATTCCATTCAGATTTTAAGTCTTTGATTTGACAGAAAAATGGTAGGAAACAAATGTGAATAGTTTAAAGAATGTTTTTTATTTGAAGAATGTTTTTTTTATTTTATTGATGTGTAATGTGTGGAATTTTAAATAGCTGAATAGACTTTTCTCTATAATCACATTGTAAAGGCTTAGCTGGGGTTTGTTTCTAGAATTATCTGGAGCTTTGTTACATAAATCAGTCTAAAAACTTCCAGGAATCTTGGAATAGTTCTATATATTACAATGATTGAGAACATCTCTCTACACGATGTTGACTTTGTTGCTAGGCAGATGACCTTATATGGTAACCAACGGCAACAATTTATCACTAGATTCTTGAGCTGTCTGTCAGTACCGTCTTTTCTAGCCTTAATGATCATGTTTGGTTTTATATTTAAGACAAAATGTTATTCTTTGTCACGTGTCGCTGCCTCATTTCTATACTTCCAATTTATTCTCCATTAACTCTGCTTTCCAAAAAAGTCTCCAACAAATTTCCTTATATGGTTTTAACATTGCATTATACATTTTACCAGATTGATGGAATTTTGCTTCTTTTCCTCCATTTCTTATAGTTGGGTTGAATTAATGAGAAGTTATACATCAGTCTATGATAAAACACAAATATAGAAATTAACATTCAGACATTGACTTTGACATCTCAGTTCTTTTTTCAGTATCATTATATAACTCTTGATTTCTTGAGTATTTTATTCATTTTTGGAGGGGTACAGTTATGATCCCAGTACCTTACAGAGTGCCAGATTTGAAACAAGAAAACAAGTTTGTTCTTTTTGTTGATACCATCTAAAATATTGAAAATAAAAAAGACAAAATCCCTTAATTTCATTTTTGTCCCTTAATAATTTCCCTCTAAATTTAACAGGTCCCACCACCTTACCCCTTAAAGTGAAAAGTAAAGCTGGAGTGTTGTTTTAACTGTTTTAATATATTGTTATTAAGAATGGGGGGGCTATGTTCTACAATTTTACTAATAGTATTAATAACTTGATAAATGAACCTTTGGTATGAACATTCTGTAATCTGTGATTTTCATTTGGATTAAAATCTGATGCATCCTCCGGTAACAAAGTATTGAGCGCCTTACACTGTCATCATCTTGACTTCAGATATGTTACGTCTTGCCTTTCAAAAATAATTATACTATACAGAATGTAATCTTGAAGAAAGAGAGGATTTCCTTTGTAAAAGTCTAGAAAATATTGAATATAATATGAATAGGTTGAAAAATGTGCACCAGAAAGACACGCCCCTGCATCATGTGATACCACTGTGCAATGAATAGAAATTCAAAATGTTATTTAAATTACTACAACCTACTCGTGTGTTGATATTATTACAGTCTCTTTTACATTGTGATAATATTGTAACCCCTAATTACTACCTTGTTCAGAAGCCATGATGAGTTATCTAACTTGACGACTGTCACTCGTTGTGCATTTTATGATTATCATGGCTCTGCTCTTCTGTGATGCATGCAGGTGCTACATCTTAGTTGCTATAACAATTTACATGAAAATGAAATTATTCTCTCCTTATAATGAAATCTGAGATGATTAATGTTGAACTATTTTCTAAAGATATTTTAATTTTTTTCCTTAATATTTCATGCTAGGGAACATAAGGGGTCGTAATCTAACTACAAACTTATGATGTTTGATATTAGCTTAGAAATAAATGACTTTGTATAACAATGATGGGGTTTTTCCTTATTGACATCTGTAGCCTGTTTTTTTCATTCTGAGTCATTTTACTGTTATTAACCAGGAGACTTAGCTCCCTAATACTATACTGAGGCACAGCCTATCTCAAACCATTAACTACTACATGATACGACCATCTAGCGCTAACTCTGAGAAATTTGTTCAATTATTTCTAATCATTTTCTATTTACAATGAGTTGATAATGTTTGATCATCATAATTCTTGTAGAATGACAGTTACCGTGGTGATCTTATTTCAAGTACTGTTTTTCCTCATACTAATTATAGGGTTCAATTTTTTATTGTGTTTCAATACAAGATTACCATAGTCATTGGCTATGACTCATTGTTTAAGGGGATCTAGTGTAATTACTGTAAAGGGAATAGTGACAATATGGCTGGAAGGAATGGGGGAGGGATTAACTTTACCTGAGATTGAGCATTGATTGATTCTACAAGCAAGCGAAAATGAACCTTTAATTGTAAAAATTGATAAATTCCATTGTATGGCAGGCTTTGACAATATTTACTCAGCAGCCATGCTTAATGAAGGCTGAACTATTTCATGTTGTTGGGTTTATGATCATTTTGATCCCTGACTGGACATGGGGGAACATGACTTGTAATGTCACATTAAGTTAGTGACAAAAACTGAACTGAGTGGAGGCTTGCTAGAACAGAATATATAAATATATCTTAAATAACACTTAATGAGAAATTGCTTCTTTGGGTGACAAATGTGCAGTATTTACTTGTTGCATGATCATTTAACTCATTACTGTTTAAACATGGCCGAAAATTGGCATTTTTTTCACTTGAATTTTAGGCAATAGGGCTATTTCAAGATGCTCTGACTTATTTCATTAATAATAGACTGACAGAGATGCAAGACAGAGACTTAAACTGTATGACCAATATTTGCTTTTGATTGTATTACTATGACAATATTTTTGGACATGTTTTGTAACTGTTAGTTTCTTGTTATGATTTTTAAATATTACTGAAATCTCTAATTGTCCATTTATGACATTAATGATGGTGTATTGTTTTATATCTCCAAGATATCATATTTTATCATTGACTTCTGATTCAATATCCTTTAGTAATTTTAGAGTAAGTGAGACAGTTTTTAGTGTATTAAATTTCTATAGAAATACATCATTATCAAAAATCTATAGTTGAAAATTTCTTTAAAAAAAAAAAAGAAAAAAAAAGTTTGGCCTAAGAGTCCATGATATATACATGTATTGTAGCACAATTTGGAATCAGTATCAAACTGTTGTAGCTATTGCCTTATTATTAATACATTTACCATTGTTATGCTCATAGACTGTCAGAGTTGTCAATTCTAAGGTTTAATGAGTGTATGAACATTGAGCTGATTAATTTCTGTATCCAATACATTGGCTTATTAAAGAATCCATTTGGAAGTGTTGCATGTTGGGAGAAAATCTTCTCATTGTTGACATTTGTCATTAACTAACTCTGTCCAACTGTTGACATGATGACATGAGATGCCTGCAAGTTTGTTTAACAAGTTACAGAATGAAATTCATCTCTATTTGTCCTGATCAAATAAACTCCTTTGACTACTGGGTTATCTTTGTTAACTAGGAAAGTTAGCATGTGGTAAAGCCATGTTTGACATTTTACTGTTAACAAAAATATGAAGATAGTGATCTATCTGACCAGTTTTACATATCAGTTTTCTTTACTATACATTACAGGGGCAGATTCGAAAATGTAGAGGGGGCAATCTAAGATACGCATCAAGGAAGGGGGGGGGGGTACACCAAAATATTTTTGAGAAATCTGATTTCAAGTATTTTGAAAACTCTATGAGATTGAAAGAACCAAAAATGTTGATATCTATTGGGATGACTTTGTTTTGAGCAGTATATATTTATAAGAAAGGGGAAGGAATTATGGACACTCATTGGTTGTAATTTTCAAGAATACATGTATTACCCTATAAAAGGATTTTAAAACCCTCAGTGCTCTTACACCTCCAAAAGAACACCTTGCAATTATTTTCATGCCTGGAACCCTATTGTCCTAAAATGTATTCCTTGACCCACCCTATTATTTGTTTAGACTATTTTGTAGGGTTAGACACCATGTCTGTTGCTTCACAGTATGGTAAGAAGATATGTTTTATCATTGATAGGGGTCAGTAATCTTGGTTGTTTATATATGAGGTCATCTAGGGTCAGACTCTTTGTTCTGGACAGTTTTGTTGTACATACAATAACTTCATCATCTCCCATCATTCCCTGTCTTATCTATATTATCTCTCTAACATAGTAACTCTAACTCTAATAATGAGGTTTTCTTGTCAAAATAAAAGTAAATATTGACTTAACTCTTGGATAGATTACCTTCTTTTTTATTCCTGACGTTTTACTTGTCAATGACCAGTGTCTTGTTCACTTGGCTTAGAATGATCTTTTACAACATTATACAGTAAAGTTCTACCATTCATGTGTATTAGGATCATCAAAATTGATGGTCTGAATAGTGCAATGGTCTAAATACATTTATAGAGACGTTTTCTTATCATAAAAAGCATTTTAGACTTAAAAATGATCAAAAATGGCATGAATTTTTAAAAAATCTTTATATATTAAGAATAAAAACAATTTTGATGATAATTTCATTTCCATCAGTCACTGACAACTGCCCTACATTATTTAGAATCAATGGTAGGAAGGAGGATGACCATAGAAACTATTTCATGACCAAGCTCCACGAAAGTATGCCCTGTCTGGAAATCAAACCCACGACCCCTCGATCAGTAGACTTGTGTGCTATAGTCTGAGCTAGCTGGGCAAGCTATGTCTTGGATTTACTTGCTTGTATTACATGTATTTGCTAGCTAAGCTTTTCTACATTCGACTTAGTATGCATTTTGTAGGGTGACACCAGTATACAATAAATGTTTTCTTAAATGTTACAAGTCAAAGTCTGCCTATAAAAAACATGTTGTCAAATATCTTACAAGACAAACTGTTAAAGCAATAGATGTTTTACTGTCCAAATTAATGTTTTCTAATATTTACTTAACCTTGTGATAGCCTTCTTTAGGCTTCAAAATGGTGTCTAGAAATGCTAGTTTTATGTTGTATTTAGTTTTAGAGATAAGAATTGGAGGTTTGATTGAAACCAGCTTGGCATGATCATATGCTAGATGTTTATTTAGCTGACACATGACAATTTTATGTGTTGACCTGATGATATTGAACATTTAAGACTTGAGTTGACTTGATACATTTGATTGGCATACAACAAATATCTCTAGCACAGCATCCACTCAATGTTAACTTTGAATGGTTGATGTATAATAAAAGTCACTCATATTGTTCTTTACTATGTTGATTTATTGTAAGTTTGTTGTTTGGTTTCATTACCTGCTGGGATAGAGGAGTAACTCTTCCTTTATTTTGTTTAGTGAAGAGCTCTATATAACTAGCAGTATGTAAGATTATTAAGGGGTGATATTAGGTTTATTTGAGGTGAGGAAGTCAGAGTTCTTTTAAGGTTTATCATTTCTCAGATCAGATGTACAGCTTCAGATTTAGTTTTTGTCAGATATTATCTTATGTAAAAGGTCTTGACAGCCATGGTCCATTTTGAAACCTGCCTCAAAAAGCAGAGTGATTATATCAGCTTATTATACCCCCTCTTCGAAGAAGAGGGGGGTATACTGTTTTACCCTTGTCCGTGCGTGCATCCGTCCGTTACAAAATTTCCGTCGCAGTTTTCTCACCAACTATAACATGCAGCAGCCTAATACTTTGCATATTGCTTCATCCCATAGTCCCATGTGGTGTAAAGCGATTTCATGCTCCTTGCTCATCTACTTCCTGTTTGTCGCATATTTTTAGATTTTTGCGGGGGTATCACTAGTGAGCATTAGCTCACAGATTTACTTATTTGGGATTCTTCCTCTATTATCTTCTAATATACCTTATTGTTTATCTCACTTAATGTAAAGGTTTCTGTCTTTTACTAACTGTAACTAACTGCTGTACAACACTGATTCTTACGGGGGTTTTTTGTGACTAGAGAAAGGGTACCAGTGCTTTTCTTATGTAAAATATCAGAATTTGGAAAGATTTGTACATTTAACCATGATATTGGTAATCTTACTGTTACTGCAGGATGATCCAACTAGTTGTACACTTTATACAGTAAATTTCATCTATTAGTACCATCAAAATTGATGGTCTTAAATAGCAGACTGAATCATCAATGGTTATAATATATAAACCTTTTTTCTATATCAAATTAAGCATTTGGGACTTGAAAGAATATTAAAAATTGCATAATTTTGCAATAACCAAGGTAGTCTTTATATATAGTGGATCTTAAGTATAGTATTATGCTGTGAAAATATTTATACTTTTGTTTACAGTATTAATGTTGTATTTTTTTCATTTTTTATCATATTTCAAACAAAAAAATAATATTTTCACTGCATAACAATACAATAAATATCAATTAATATGAATATTTCTTACTATATTTTCAGGTAAAGACAATAAAGGATGGTGTATGTATGTAGATAGTAAACGTAGTTGGTTCATGCATAATGACATCCATACTGACCGTACAGATGGCGGTATACATCAAGGAAGTGTCATCGGTCTTTTACTAGACTTTGATCATCATTCACTTTGTTACTTTATTGATGGTGAACCACAGGGACCTGTTGCTTTTACAGATCTCTGTGGAGTCTACTTTCCAGCAGTGAGCATTAATCGTAATGTACAAATCACCTTTCATACTGGACTCAGCCCCCCTGTGGAATCTGGTAATAACAGTGAAGACTCTGGATCATAGAATTATAGAATTTAGTGTTAGCTTTGAAAATACAGTCAACTTTGTACACTGTCAACATCTCTGGAACTTTAAAAATATAGTAAACTCTTGATACTGTCAACATTGCTGGGACTTTGAAAATATAGTAAACTCTTGATACTGTCAACATTGCTGGGACTTTGAAAATACAGTCAAATTTTGAAACATTCATCAACCCTGGCTTTTTGAAGATACAGTCAACTCTTGACACATTCAACATTGCTGGGACTTTGAAAATACAGTAAACTCTTGATACTGTCAACATCTCTGGAACTTTGAAAATACAGTAAACTTTTGATACTGTCAACATTGCTGGGACTTTGAAAATACAGTCAAATTCTGAAACATTCAACATCCCTGGCTTTTTGAAGATACAGTCAACTCTTAACACATTCAACAACCCTGGCTTTTTGAAGATACAGTCAACTCTTGACACATTCAACAACTCTGGGAATTTGAAAATACACTCAACTCTTGATACATTCAACAACAACTCTGAGACTTTAAAAACTTGTTTAGTTACAACCACAGTTTATAAATATGTGATAGTGAATAACTTCATTGTTCAAGATCAGAATTAACAATAATATTTTATTTTATTCTAAGTAATGTGTAACCTTATACACCTGTGGAAACTAGCCAAAAGTTCTGTTTTTTCAAGTTTCAAATTTCTCTTTTTTTTGCATTTGGATATATGTCCCAAATAGGACAAAAATGTGTTAAGAATTCAAAAGATTTTCACATTTCTCAGTTTACCATAGTAATGTATAATCAAGTTAAATATAAGCAGAGTTGACTGTATTGTCTCTCTCCTAGAATGTCTTGCAATTATAGATCTATATAATAAAGATTTTTTTACTGGACAATCTATAATGTCTAACTAGACAGATATCTTGTATTATGGATTATAAAACCCACTTTCAGTGTTCTCATCTTATATGATAAAATTAAAACTGTCTGTGCATATTTATGGCTTTATGATGTTATGGTCACTTAGTTTCATTCGTTTTTATCCATAAATCTGTCTGGTTGCTAGGGGATGAATTTATCAGCATTTCTTGTAACTATGTAGTCTAGTACCATCTATATAGTCTAAGAGAACATTGTGAATGAGTTCACTCTAATCCAGTTTGTCATGTTTTATTCAAGAGATTCTTTACTGTCATAATTTATACAATATTGATGCAGTATTCTACTCTTTTTATTTCTTTAAAGCGTGCTTTTATCAAGCATAAGGTGAATACTATAGAATGGACGAAAAGAATTTCGCAGAGAATTAATATTTTTTCAAAGCTAACATTACATCAATATTCTAAGACCTAGTGTCTCTATGGCCCCTCCCCCTTGCTCTCTCAACCATTGTTCATACATATTCACTCTCAGCTCTGTCCCCTCCCCCGGCCCCTTCTGACCCCTCTCATTGTTATTTTTACATGATCAGCTGTTACAAAAAATGTGCTTTTTTCACTTCATTCTCATCATTTTATTCATAAATGTGTATATTTTGATAATTGTGATAGATTTTATGTATTTTAGCAGAACTATGTTTTTTCTATTGTTATATTTATATTTGTTTGTTTTTTGCAAATGGTTAATATTCAAAATGAAAAAATGGACTAATTTATCATTTTTACATATTAATAATCATTATATTAAAATATCATTCTTATACATGAACTTATAATCTTATACATTGATTTTATGTGAATTTTTATACCCCCGCTTCGAAGAAGAGGGGGGTATACTGTTTTACCCTTGTCCGTGCGTGCGTGCGTGTGTCCGTCCGTCCGTCCGTCCGTTACAAAATTTCCGTCACAGTTTTCTCAGCAACTATACCATGCAGCAGCCTGAAACTTTGCATATTGCTTCATTCTATAGTCCCATGTGGTGTAAAGCGATTTCATGCTCCTTGCTCATCTACTTCCTGTTTGTCGCATATTTTTAGATTTTGGCGGGGGTATCACTAGTGAGCATTAGCTCACAGATTTACTTGTTATGTTTGTATTAGTTATAAATTCGATTTTTTATTCTGTATATTACCTGCCCTGTTCTTAGGTTTAGGTTTAGGTTTAGGCTTTATCATTATTTTGTTTTAACTTGTATGGTTATGTTTTTTATTCTGGACATATTATGCATCAAAACCAATCAGTTATCAGGTTTCAAACTTCTAGGATTTTCTCCTTAAGGAAACATTATACACTAGTCAGTAAAAATAATCACTACTTTTTTCTGATATTCTGATTTTAATGAAGTCTGTGGCGTAGTGGTTAGCATGTCTGACTTTGAATCTGGAGATTGCGGGTTCGAACCAGGTCGCGGCAGGTCATACCCTATACATGAGTTGTCGGCCTCGTGGTAGGGTAAGTTAGTACTGGTGATAGAAAAAGTGTCTAGGAAACCTATAGTAGAAAGAGCTGGCTGTCGTATATATAACCTAAATGTGTGTTGAATACGACATTAAACCCAATTAAAAAAAAAAACATTAATTTTAATGATATTACTTGTAGTTTTTCTAAATTAACATCAAAAGCCGTAGATCAATTTCATTTATTCAAATCTTGAATGAATCTGAGATTTTTCAAGAAAAAAAATATAACCTGGTTTTTTTACCACTCTGATGATGATGAGGATGATGGTGATGGTGATGATAGATAATGATAAAGATAATATATTTGATATCTCAGCATCCTGGATAAAATAGTCTATTTATATGATATGATCACATAATGATGATGAAGATGATGATTGATAATGATGTTTTTGATATCTCGGCATCTTGGCTAGTGTATTCTATGTACAATATAATCACATTATATATAAAGAAGTATATGATAGTCAATAGAAACCCCAGGTCAGACAAATACCATGTAACAAATCTTTTTCTCTATGATTTTTTGTGTCATTATTATAAGAAAAGTTGTATATCACACACTACTTCATCATATTGTCTCAAGTTATTACAGTTTGTCAGTTACTATATCTATGTATTACTTATCGAGGTCAATATTGACATTACATTAATTTCTCCGGCGTCTCTCGAGAGGAAAATTGACAAAATTGCTCTGTCTCTTATTGTATTGAGTCTTTTGTTCAAATTGTATTTTATTACATAGCTTTAGAAACATTAGCTGAAAAAGGGAAGTAATCATGTTATAGTTCAAAATATACTGGTTTTTATACATTACTAAATTATAGTCAGAGCAGCATTATAAAAAAAATCTTAGGACTGACTGAATTGAGTTTTGTAAGGATCTGTCCGCTCCATACGGATGCATCATGTGCAGACAAATTCTTTGGATAATCTAACATGCAATATAGAAGGATTTGCAACAATGATCATTTGTAAGACTGTTGATAATAAGGGCTTTAGGGTTTTGTACTATTAAAGGTCTTATGACAAAAATCACTTTGGCCCCATTTCATGATTTTTTTTCCCTTGAGATCTGATAATCAAAATACAAAATGCATGATACTATGTTCAAAATGTATATACACTATTCGGCATAATTTATGACGAGTTACAGCTGATACAAATAAGTATTAAACAGGATTTCAGCTTTTTGTTCATAATAGTTTTTATCAGTAGAGTTTTTGTTGTATGACTCTCAGGCTAACATGGTTTCCTTTATTAGGATGTTCCTAGATATTATATTTTATTATACCACTATATTATTGTCTTATAATAAAAGTGTCTTGTACAAAGTTATGTTTTGTTTTCTAAGTTGATTGAATGGTCTGACTTGGATAGATTGTCTCTGTGTTGAAGAATAAAACTGTTGATATGTACATCCTTTAATTTTCATACTTAATTTGGAACATAGTAAAATACCAATAACATTGGATATTGTAGTCAGACAAGTGAATTACTTGTCTATGAGAATCTCATTCATTCTTTTGTAAAGTTTTGCTTGTATTTGAGGGTTTCACAGTTTTTGTTGGCTTGATTTTTACCAATGGACAGTTTATATACGGTAAAATCATTTGTAGCAGGCGCCTGGCTAGCTCAGTTGGTTGCACAAGTCTATGGATGAGGGGTCGTGGGTTCGATTTCTGGGCAGGGTATACTTTTGTGAAGCTTGGTCATGAAATTATTTCTACGGCCATTCTCCCTCCTACCAATGATTTTTAATTATGTAGGGCAGTTGTCAGTCACTGACGAAAGTATTGCGCTTAGTAGTTGGTTAACAGCTAAATCAAGAGATTTAGCCTTTCCAGGAAGAGTGAGTAGGCTGACTGACCGCCGTGATATAACCTATATAATGTGTTGCTGCGGCGTTAAACCCTACAAACAGACAAACAAAATCATTTGTTTTAATTGTTAGGTATAAGACACAAAAGTTTAATAAATGATGGAAGCTAAAAAATTCAACACTAGCTATGTTCTGTTCTGTGTAGGTACTTTCCCCTGTGTCACTTCCTTCGAGGCATATCTTTCAACTGTAAGGTTGAACTTGAAACCAGCAGGATAGATTGTCTATGTGGATTCTATTTAAATATTCATTTTAAAAACTATCTACATGTCTCTTATGAATTGGTATAAACTGACTTTAAAGATTGAGCTCTTCATATTTTAAGTTAAATAGGGTCATTATTGTTTTATTTTGAAAATTCATTTTATTATGATTATTTTTAGTTAAATTTGTATCTGTTATGAGTTTGTTTAAACCATTATCAGAGAAACCATGTTATCTATTTTGTAGTGTGCATCATGAATTATGTTAATTTCATAATAATTTCCAACAATGGTTTAAACCTTGTTCACACACAGGCTATCATATTAACCAATATCTCAGGTTTTATGATTATTTATATTATCAAGTATTGGTTCTTCAATTCATATATACATTATTTTACTACTACAGTATAACCTCCACAGAGCAGCCCTCTACAGAACAAATCCTATGCGCAACAACAACTTTTGATATTTCTCATAGACATAACTTTAATAGAATTTAACCTCTGTAGTGTACAGTAACACACTTTAGTCACTACCACTTGGTGTTGTTCAAGAGAGGTTGTACTGTAGTTACCATCATTATTTGATATTGGGGTAAATGTTTTCATTGCATTGTATGTTATCTCTCGTACTTGCTTTAAGTGTTATGACCATCTAAACATGTATGTTAATATGTTTATGGAACATAAGTCGTATCCATAACATTTATTTGAGCATTATTACATTGTCAGAAAGGGTAATTGCCAGGGAACAGAAAATTCACCCAATGCCATCAGCCCCGTTATGTTTCGAAACCAGCCAGTCCAAACAAGCCCAGAACCAGCAAGTCCAAACAGGCCCAGAACCAGCAAGTCCAAACAGGCCCAGAACCAGCAAGTCCAAATGGGCTTTTTATACAATACCATACTGTATGACCAGTTTTTATACTGAACCTTTCTCTTAGCTATCTCTATTTTGTATTGCAAGAAGTCACTGTTTTACAAACCATGTCTCATAACAAACAGGTCACATTTTGTATATTATTTTGTATCATCTCTTTATCACATGAGTTTCTGTTGTACTTTTAAGAAATTTGACCTTATATTTAAGGTTATTTATTATATTTAGTTTATATTTAGTATTAAACACTGCCACTCCATCATTCATGCATTTATAAATTGTTTAGGGTAAAATATGTTTTACATTAATTTTTGTTGAAACAAGTATATTTTTGTGTAGTTCATTTCATAAGCATGCATCATCATTTCTATGTCATAATTTGCTATTTCATATTTATTTAGAAATAGTTTGGGCTAGTAAAAGACTTCATTCAGAATTAAAATTCATGGGTTTTTACTTATGGTAAAAAATCACTTTTACCATTACAATGAGAAATTTATGTACTGAGAACAAAATAATTAATATTGTAACACATTATTTTCAGCAATAATGTGTGAAAAATTTGATTATACCTAGTCAGTGCTGGTAGAAGACCCAATATTTTAAGTTCTGGAATGCATCTATTACTATTTAATATATTTTATTATTATTTTGTTAAAAGTTAAGACCAGTTTGTGAGAACTTATCTAAGTGAATCTTGTATTTTTAGAACATTTTTATTTTCTACTATTTTTGTATGTTTTGTTTGACTTAAGAAATGTGCTACTGAATTGCTACATATGGAATGTAACAATTTTGTTTTAAATGATAATTATGTCTGTTACACCTTATTATGAATACACTAAAAACTACAGTTGTCAAATAGATGTAACCCGTGTGTCTACAAACTGCTAGTACTTACTTTCAAAGAGAATTGATATTTTTACTTTATTTCGTGTAATTAGTTAAATGAACAGAATAGAGCAGAATTAATTTGGAATAATATAAGTGATCAACTGTTCTCTGCCATTAATTTTACACAATAATACTGAAGAAATAATTGTTTTAAGACTGACAAAATGATTTGTTTTCAGTTGCCTTTTGTATAAAATATTTCAATTTCTATAATGATAGAAAAAGAAGCTATGTATTATTTATTACAATGATATAAGGAAAGCATAGTGAATTCATAACCTACTAAAGTGATATAACGTCTTATTTTTTGTTTCATTTTTATGCATAGATCTTTTACATTAAAAGTGTGTTGTAGAATATTTCATGTTTTTATCTTTTCACCATTTTTGTCATTGCATTGGCTCAATGTAAAACTAACCTATATTGGGTACAAGTTTTTATCTCTTTATTTATATATCAATGTACATAGTTACGCCAGTTTTACGTTGAGCCTTCAAATTGAGAGCATGATACCATATTGCATCAAATATAAGTATATGTTTGTCTAGTTCTTTAGACTTTTGACCACTTTTGGACTGACAATAAAAATGTCTATGAAAAATTCCAAGTGTTGTTGTTATTTTATTACTATATTATATTGCAGGCTTTGTGCAAAATGGTTGTAACTCAGTTTAAGAGAGGAGTGAGTTACCACTATTTTTGCTAGGTCCGCGTATTGTTAACATGTAACAGAATGTAGAGAAGAACTCATTCAGTCCTATTAGATAGATACATTGGTTGTAGTGGTGTCTGTGTAAACATTGATTATGACTGTAGATTTGGCAGTAACTTACACTCTGTAGAGATCAGGGTCACTGAGGCAGTATACATTCGTCTCAAAGCATCTTTGGTAATATATGTTCATAATTACTTATTAGGTTTGTGACTAGCTGTTCTACAGAAATACAGAATCTGATGGTCGGCTTGATTAAAGGAAAAGTGATGTGTACCTGTTTATAATATTGAAGAATTAACATTTATTGAGGTTATTTTCCAAGTATAGCATATAAATTTGAAATACGACTAGTCGTACATAACTAGAGCAGAATTGTTGTAAGAATGTACATCACAGTTAAGCTAAATAAATTCTCATAAAAGATAAGCCATATTTACACAGCATTTTTTTTTCATAAAAAAAACCAAGCTTCAAAGCCATTATGTTACTGTATCCACTTACCTGACTGTTTCCTTCTATCAAAAACAGCCATCATGGTCGGGATCCTCCAAAGGCTGTACATGTGTGAACATGCATATGTAGCAGAGGTATAATGCAGCACATGTACTCCCTTGCCTTCAAGCTAGCTTTTATGATGACAGGGTAGTGTGTCCTCTTACATCTCAAGAGGTTGTGGCTTCAAATCTCAGTTCAAACTATGGAGCTTTCTATCCAATGATTGCCTATCCAACATCCTAACCACTCAGCCATTCTTCATTGAATAAAGACTTGTAATAAGATAAGATCATTCTCCATTGAATATGAACCACAGGTGTATACAAGTAAAATTACCCTGCTGATGTCTAATAATACTAAACTATAGTTAAATTTTATCAGTGGCACATAGATTACCTCCACTGATTTAAATACTCAATAAATGTTTAATAATCCCTGTACATAGATATGGGTGACTGTTTTTATCGAAAGTGAGTACATAAGTATCGTAGTGAGTATTTAAATCAGCAAGGTAAATGTTAATGTATGTCGCAATGTCAGTTGAATAAAATTAGACAATACCGATGTATAATGTAGTATTTAATTGTTATAAATGGCATTGACTGTCATTTATTGAACCTTATGACTGTACACTTACCTGTGACATGAGCAGGCCTCTATGATGCCATCAGTTGAACAAGTAGCAAAAACCTACATATTTGATTTATAAAATATAGCTACATCAACTATGATAGATCATGCTGTGTTTATAAAGTGCATTATGTGCAATCAGCCTAGATACTTGTTGAAAACTTATAAATCAGCATTATGTCGAGTGTTTAGTTCAACGATCACGACATCTTGTCTTCAATATTTCAATTTTTGCTGAATGAACAATTGAAAACTACTTTATTTTGTTAATGTCAATATCTACATTACCGAAAATTGTTAGACTTCTGTCTCAAAATGATGATTTTTTCAAGAACATCCTGGCGTTCCTATAATCTCCTAATAATTGCTTCATCAGAATCTCTGGTGCCAAGCAGATTTCCCTCCACATTTTTGCAAAAAGTAATCAAATAATGGACAATTTGTTTCAAATATGACCTAATTTACATCTTTCCTGCTTGTGACATCTTGTTTCAGGACAAAAATCATTAATGTCTGTCCATTTTGTATATTTCAATCAAAGGGAAGTAACCAGTTCTGACAAAAATATTATGGTACTAGGTTGTCTCCCTTTATATAAAAATAAAAACATACAAAAATATATTACTGAAATTTATTAAATACTTCCATCATAATGTATATACATTGTTCAATTAAAATATTTTCTTTTCCAAAATTCTAGTATACAGACATTCTCACACAAGCCATCAGAATCCTGCAACTAAATTACAAGATTTGCAACTTTATCACAAGATGACACTACAACTTTATTACAAGTTATGTAAAAATAAAGTAGAAGGTACAAGACCATCAACCACACGACTGTTCACAATTCAGACAGTGGGATCAAAGAAATGTATAAATATTTAAGATGTACAGGAAGCTATCACAGAAATGCAATATACAGACTCAGTACCATGAAATAATGAACATTTACAATAGTTAAATTGTGATACATGAACAAAACAATATGATCCTCAAGAACGTGAAAAATCTCTCAATGGATTATGTTAACTCCTGTGTACCAGTGTAATACTATGTCTTACGTTTATTTTCACAAAATTTCTAATACTTAAATACTTTGGCTTGATGTTGTAAGGCTGAAAGGTAAATATATTGCATCCTTTCATATTTTGTATTTTTATAACAAATTTTTTTTTAATAAATAAAAAAAACCAACAGAGTTAGATAGATATATGAAAATGCACTTGTTTTCAATCTCTTCAAATATTCAATGCACATTACTTTTTTACAGTCAAAACATTTCTATATGTAAAAATTGTCTATAAATATGAGAAATTGTTTTAATCCTCGTCACTGCCTTCTTCCTCGGCCTCCTCCATATCTTCAGCAGCCTCAGCAGCTTCCTGTCTTGCTGCTCTGAGGGCAGCTTCTTCTTCTGGTGTTGGATCTTCAGCCTCGGTGATTTCTGGACCACTTGGGAATTCTTCCATGACATTGGGTACTGATGGTGGACTGTAATTATCTTGTGAATATTTGTGACCCCATCCAATGTATACATTCTCAAATTTCCTAGAAAATAAGAAATAAGTTTATTATACATTAGTGACACTATAGTGTTAGTCGATACTTCTGCAATAACTTTAATTTCCTGATGTTTCTGTTTTAGATAACATGAACTTGCAGAGTAACATTAAAATTTTATCTGGTTTTATTGCCAGTAATTGTTTTAAAGTAAATTACACATAAAAATGAATTGAAAACATGTTAGTGAATCAACTTGCATTGCAGTACCTTCCAAGTTTCTTTAACAGTCAAAATTTTGAGAAAAACTGATTGTGAGTACTGCTAGCAATTTTATAATAATCAAATCAAAGTTTGAATCATAGGTGGATCAATTTAATGCTTGTATTGGAATTAGCTTAGATGACTGTTTGTTTCTCATGATTAAAAGTGAATCAGTTCATCCTAAAAACAGAATTTTGCCCAAGAACTTTTGAAGGGCAATGCATATCAACTACAAAGCCTGTGTACTTACTTTCCAGTAGCAAAGGCATGAGCTCCAGGCCATAAATTAGAGTTGATGCATGCGATAGCATATTGTGGTATAAGATTGGAGGAAAGTTTAGCTGTCCATGGTGGCATGTTAGCTATTTCATTATCTTCAGATAATGGTGTCAACAATGGTGGACCAGTTTCTGGTTCTGGCTCATCGGGTTCTTCTCTTTCTTCTTCCTCTTCTTCATCTTCAAACTCATCTTCATTCTTTTGTACAGGATTCCACCAGACACAACGACCCTGCAATTATAATATAAATAGTGAATATAAGGTATGTCATCACTCAACTTTTGCCCCTATATGTACTGCTTAGTATTTAAATATTGTCACTATGGGCACGTTCCGCAAGGCGATTGCTAGCTAGCACTTTTTAAAGCAATTTTTTATAGCATAAGAGGTCTAGCTTCAAGCTAGCAAATCCAAGAAGGCGACTTTCTCAAACAAAAAGTTTAGAATTGTAACAAATGAAAAATATTCAAATCAATTATCACCATGATTATTCTATTTAACCGCTTTGACGAAATAAATGCATTAATAAATTATCAGTATTCTTGAAATAGAAACATTTTGAATAAGACAGAAATGTTCCGAATGATATGGCTAGCAAGAAAAAAACTTGCTACATATTGCTAGCTAGCGATTCAACTTACTCGACCGTAGTAGACCGTTCTGCTTAAAACTTAGACTAATCATTCTCAAACAATTTCCAGCTTCCCCAGAACTGAGCAAGTAGCATGAAGTTTCTTGCTTATGGAAACAACAGAGTAGGTTTTAGATTTGATTCCAAAGATTATCACTTCAACATCATAACCATGTGACTGTTTATAAGAATAAACTTTTCTTCTCTTATTAAGCATTTTGAGACCTAAAAACGTTTAAACAAGTAAATCTGTGAGCTAACGCTCACTAGTGATACCCCCGCAAAAATCTAAAAATATGCGACAAACAGGAAGTAGATGAGCAAGGAGCATGAAATCGCTTTACACCACATGGGACTATGGGATGAAGCAATATGCAAAGTATTAGGCTGCTGCATGTTATAGTTGCTGAGAAAACTGCGACGGAAATTTTGTAACGGACGGACGCACGCATGGACAAGGGTAAAACAGTATACCCCCCTCTTCTTCGAAGCGGGGGTATAAAAATTGCATGATTTTGTAATAATCAAGGTGGTCATTATAGGGGAATTTTACTTTTTTATCTAAACATTATTAACAAAAAAACAATGATTTACCTGTGGAAGAATATGTTGTACATGATGAACCCAGTTTGATAATGATGGGTCTGTGAGTTCTTTTACTGGAATACCTTCGAAATCAAGATTCTCAACAAAGTTATCTCTGCCTGAAAGTTGGTAAAATAGTTTTAGCGTTAAAACACATTGAGTGATAAAATAGCCATTTAGTTGAAATATTGGAAAACAAACCATAAACAACACCATATACCTCTACATCATAATAATAAATTCCAGTTAAAACTAAATGGAAAGATTCAAATGAGCTTTAAGATTGATCTAATTCAGATGCCATAAATACGGTCAGGGTTTTGACATAAGTAACAACAAAATTTACTTTTTAATGAGTTTTAATGAGGTCTATCCACTCTATAAGGATGTACTATGTGCAGACCCAAAGATGTGACTCCTCATCCCTAAAAGATTGATTTTTTAATCTAAATAAAGTCAAATTCTGAAAACTTCCAAATATAATTCATATCAGGATATTTTATTATCAGCTGAAATGTGTTTTTTGTTATTGCCAATCGTGGGTTAGCTCCTAATTGCTAATTCAGCACAATAAAGTTTGGGACTTCCCTGTGTTGGTCAATTAGATGGGGGAGGGGGGAGGGTAAGGTTGATAATGAAATTTTGTCAAAGTTTAAGTATAACATTATTGTTACCTTCTCCTTCCTCCTCTTCCTCTTCTTCTTCATCAAATTGATAAAATCCTAGAGGTGAAATATGAGTACCAGCAGATATACGTGCAATCTGAGCTCTTAAATAATTACTTTCATTACCAGGGAATGGTGGATAACTTACAACCTGAAATAAAGAATACAATCAACATACTGATATATCATTCTGTTTTTATTTTCAAATTAAAGTGAAAGGTGGTAGGTCCCATTTTAAGGGGAAAAAGACAAAACTTTTATGATGCATCGAACAGTACAACATTAAAAAACAGAGGAATTTTGCCACAGAAAAGGGAGAAAAATAATTTTTCAGGGAGGGAATTCAGCCCCAAAACGACCTGGAAAAAAACACTGTCTCCCGAATTGAAATATGTTTACATGAATTATTATAGTATTTGTGACTTTAAAACTGCAATAATTGGTAACTGGGATCATAGATTCCATTTCGTACTAGGGTATACATGATATATGAGTTTATAATTTGTTTCTGACATTTATGAGCACAATAAGCTAACAGATACTTAAGATTTCCTCTTCCCCAAGAGAAAAGATGTGCAGAGATATCAGTATGTATTAAATATTAATGAAGCTTATTTTCTTCAGCAAGAAATAACAATGAACTACTTACAGGGGCATCAAGACGACCAGTAAGGAATTTCTTGATACTTCTGGCTGTTGAAAGTTGGGCTGGAGTGACAGCAGGTAATTTGTTCCATGGTTTGCCAGCTGAAATGAAAAATAAACATTGTATTACATAAGTATAATTTAATTGAAATTAGCTCATACTAAAATTCCATAATTTTATATGAATGAGTTTCATCAAGAGTGAAAGTTGGAAGTTTTGAAAATACTGAAAACATACTATCAAAATACTGAAATAGACAGATTTCATATAAATGATACAGATTTATTCTCACATACTGAAATCAGTATTAATACTGAAATTTTCATCCAAGTTTTATTGAAATATAAAGTAATCAAGAATAACATTTAACTTATACTTATTTATGTAACAAGGTCAAGCAAAGGGCATTTGGCAAGAAAATCGATTTATCTTAATCAAGTAAGTACTATTTACTTTATGGAAATAATTCTCAAACAGTAAAACCCCTTAACAAACAACTCCCTGAAACAGCCTACCTTTGTCCCTCAGAAACATGTTTATCTATTCTGGCCCTTTTTAATAGTCCTCTAAAACAGTCAGTTTAGAAAAACTGATAATTGCTGGGAGATTTGACAGAGGTTGTACAGTTAAATTTTATTTACCTATCTGTGGCATATACATTAACCTCCCCGATTTGAATACCAGTTATAATTCTTCTGAACTAAGGTCAGTAAGGATCAATAAAAATAGACAGCTAAGTTTTTGTAGCACAGCGGGTTTAATGTTTGCACCACTGACAGTTGAATAAGATTTCACAGTACAAGGGAATGGGATACAAAAGTGAAGATCAAACAACTTACGATCATTGCATACAAAGTAAGTTTTCTTATTAGGTCCAGCTTTATCTTCTTTAGGAACAACTGGTGGAGGTTTAAAGTCTGGTTTAGGTGTATCATCCTCCTCTGCTTCTTCTTCTCCTTCCTCACCATCTTCTTTCTCTGTTTGATCTTCATCTTGTTGCTCTTCAGCCTGAAGGTAGAAATATGATATTATGTGAGATTACTCTCAAGTAGAACTTGCTGTCGCACTAATTTCAGAGGAAAGTTAGTCAATGTTTGGCAATATTGAGCATTTATTACCAATATGTTTTGTCTTAGTCAAGCTCTGCATGACTTTAAGAGTTATATACCTGAGCAACTAGTATGTAGTGACAATAAATACATTTCAGAAAGACATAAGGCATGCTTAGTCTGATTCTTCCATTGCTTTTTTCTCAAAATTATGAAAATGCTCATAAAAATAACCTATTTCTAAATTATATCACTAGAATGCCATTTATCTAAACTCAACTTAATATTGAATGTTTGAGAGTGTTTTTCCAAATTTCAGGAAAAAATACCAAATATTTTTATCGAAATCAGGAGCAATATTTATTTTTTAAAATGAACCAGTCCCTTCTCTAATTGTTCTTACCTCTTCTTCCTCCTCCTCCTGTTCCTCGTCACCTTCTCTGTATTCAACTTCAGCAACATAATAATTCTGTTCTGTTCCAAATATTTTACCCCAGAATCTTACATGTTGTAAATTATGTGTATCAACAAGATTTTTCAAAGCCATCCAAGTACGAATAACTTCTTCACGGTTCAAACCAACACCAGCTTGTTCGAAGTAGAAAGCAAGTTCCATGAGATTAGGTAGAGGAGTTTCAGTGTCATCTTCAGGGTCTTGATCAGCATCTTCACCATCACCTTTCTAAAATATTAGAAATTGTCAATACTTGAGATTAGTATGATACTACATTATTTTAAATTTAGTGGCTTTTGACTTTATTTTACTGTCAAGATAATCAAGTTTTGTTGAAATAAAATAATGAATCATATTTTATTGATTTTGAATTAAGTATCACAGAAAAACTGAAATGCAGTCAATTTAAGTACAAGTTCAGTATTTTTTGTAGTTAACTCTGGACACTTACAAAACCATATTTTAGACTAGATGAATGTGTAATCTTCCTTTTGAATCAAATGTTAGGAGAGTACAACTAAGTGAAAGTGTAGAATACCACATCATGTATGTACAATAAACAACAATGAATGTACTGACATTACAACAATGTCTCAAACCTGATGAATCTCGATCATAAGACTGTTGTAACGATTCTTATACACCTAGAAATATCAAATGCATTTTTATGAATATGTGCCGAGTTATGACAAAATCATATAACAAGAAATAAAGTTTTCAACAAGTTACAAATCTTTATACTTACCGCAAATAATTTTCTTTGAACTTGAGCAAGAGCTACTTCTGTTGATGGATCAATTTTATCTAGAACTGTGTCTACATTAGATGTGAATTTTGCTCTTTTTGTGTCTTTACTAATGTCTTCAAAAATGTCATACACATTCTCTGGCCGTTCATCTAAGATCTTTGTGAGGCATGTGCTGAGATGATCATACCTGAAAAACAATAAGTTGAAAAAGTGTCTATTAAAACAAACATATAAATACACATTGATAAAAGAAACTGAAAAATATCAGTGGAGTTAAAGGGTCAGTACTAATTGATAATCATTAGTGGATTTCTTTTCTGGTGAATCAGCAACTGTATTGTGAGTAGAAATTCTTGCTTTAGAATCAAGAATTAAACACTTTACAGTCTGTATCGTTAATTCTGTCAAAAAACTTAATTCTAATTACCACAATGTAAGACTGTTTATTAGTAATGGGTTTAGTCAGATATGAATAAATCATCATCAATGATTAAAGCTAAGGGACAATTGCAGTTTACCGGTATGTAAAAATCTGCGAAATTGTAGTTTATATTAGTAACTAAGCCTGGCAAATCATTAACATTAACAACCAATGAAAATTCAGGATTTCATGTTATATGAGGGGCTACCGCCCCCAAACCCCCGTTTTTATGTTATAAATGAGAAAATGCAGCCATTTGCTTCTGTTGTTTATTTTAACATAGCAACGGAAGTGCGCCTCTTCTGACCGGTTAGGCATGCGCAGAAGTGAGTGATGACTGGAGGTTCAAAAGAAAAGCATGAATATACCAATCTGAGACTGAAAATATATCAGTTCCTTAATTACACATGTGGCAATAAATATTCAAATATGGAATTAACCACATGTTAACTGGGCCAAAACAAGTTTACCCTTACAAACACTTATCTAGAATCAAGGTAAATCAAAGAAACACAAAGTTTATTAGTGTACATATGAAACTGGTTACAAATGAAAATAATGATTGACTAGATTGCAGTTTACCGGTACGAGTTTGTTTAGCACTTCAGCGCATGCCTAACCAGTCAGAGCAGATGCACTTCCGTTGCTTTTTTCTCGTTTAAAACGTAAAAAATGGGGGTTCGGGGGCAGTAGCCCCTGATATAACATGTGATCCTGCATTTTCATGATTGTTAGCTTTAATAATATGCCAGGCTTAGTTACTAATAAACACTACAAATTCGCAGATTTTTTTACGTACCGGTAAACTGCAATTGTCCCAAATGATTAAAAAGAAAAAGTAAACAACAAAATACTTACAAGTTGTAACCTGATTCTGTACTAGTTTCTAACAGGTAAGATTTTGCACTTATGTATTCCTGTTCTTTTGGGTTTACTTTTGGCGTATCCATGTTGGATAGTTCAATGTTTTTTATCCTAAATTAATCAAAATACAAAATAAAAAGCTCTTTTAGCTAGAATTTATTCACAGACACTCTTATATGAGTGATTTTAACCTGGCAGGAAAGTTGCCTGCCGATAATTATCACAAAAACGCCAGATTTTTCCAAAACACTAGTTGCTACAGTGTGTAAACGACGTTTCCATCCGAGCTTGTGTAGTTGCTAAGGTAAACATGGCCGTCGGACACACAAAAACGTCACATCCGGGATAGGTACACAAAAACCGATGACGTTTTGCGAAGGTCATATTCTTTTGTACACTTCCTGTATGTGAAGAATTTTGGTATTTTGTCAAAATCTTTTCTTGGAAATTAATTGTAATGATTTTATGTGACAGCCTCCGATGTCGTAGAAATGGTTTTCGTGACAAGATTATTTGGACAGTGTTAACTTGTTGATTAAACCGCTTTGTGTTGAGTCATCGCCCAGGTGGGTGTTATTTTCGGTGTTGTAAACAGTGACACCGTCTGAACTATTTATTTTTAATTCTTACGTCTTCAAGGACATTAAATCACTGTTTGTATTTAAAATAAACGATAAGCTTGCATGTTGATGAGTCATTTAATTAACAGTTTACTTATTCCACTCTTGAGTTGTGCTAGACCTTAGGGTCCTTGGAATATTGAATAGGCATACTTTCAGTATTATAGTTGTGTTCACTAATATCGCGGGTTTGGTAATATCGTGGTATTGTCCCTTTGTTGTGGTTCTTCCCGATGTGCCACCTGCCGATGATCGCAGTTAAGCCATTTTGTAGGCCACATGTCATCGGTTTCATATACAAACAAAAATTGATATATGCCGTTCTAAGTGGTGAATAAACTTACTTTTTCCTCACCCATCAATAAAATTGAAATCCCGTAAATGTTCTGTATCACCATGTCGCTGAAAACTGCTTTTATTAAAAGAAAACCCAGCCCAGCACTCTGAATTTTGCAAAAAGTTTGTCTGCTGCATTATTTTTATGAATAAAATGGCTGCAGTCAATGAATGACATATGTGGGCGGGACTAAACGCTGTCGAATTAAGTGAAAAAAATAAGAGGCCCCAGCGAGTATTGTGTTGTTTCAAGTGCAAAACACGGCTTTGACATGAAAAATATTTTTTTGATGGAGTTGCTTCACAGGTCTTGTAAAAAAAGAATTCTTATGTAAACAAATATACAAAGTTGAGGCATATCATAGGTTTAAAGGTTTTTAAAATGAATAAAGTACCAAATGTGCAAAAGTGAAATATCATTCAATTTCAAACTCTTTGAATAAAACCTGTTTCTTTCATGTTAACTGAAACCAGCTGTAAAAATAATATTTACCGTTCCTTTTTCCAGTTAAAAGTTTTTCTTAAGTGTAAAACTTTTTTGTGATAAACTGTTACTTTTATTAATCAACTTTGTTTTATTTATTGCGTGCATTAACATTTGGTAGGACCTCAACGAAATACCGCGATATTAAAGAACTACAAGATTATGTAAGTAGGTCAAATATGGCTGCCGATATCAGGAAATTTCCACGCTTTATTGACATAGATTTTAAAAACGACTGATGTCAGCTTAGGAGGAAAGATGACACAAAATGATAATATATATATAATTTAAAAGTAACCTATTATTGTTTTATTGTTTTTGTTCAAACTGTAAGTACCGCGATATTACCGAACTCCATCCTACTATTTGTATGCTTATTCTTACCTGCTGCATTGAAGCTTTGTAATAAGGCTTACTTGAGTCTCGCATACTCCAATCCTCCCTTACGTTCTTATGCAAAATTCAGTACAACCTAGTATGTGTTGACCATAACCACCTCATTCCAACTAGAAATTTGAACTGCCTGATCTGCCAGTCTTGCACCCAGTACCACATGATCTCACACTTCCAAAGATCAATAAGATTTTGGAATAGTCTCCGGTACCAGGTCAAATCCAGTCATCATGTTATCTATAATATATAAATGGTACTTACCATATTCACTCTTTATAAGTTTATAACATGCAATTTTTACCATTTCATTGTAAATATACTTATAAAATTTTATTGTTGCTTTTTTCAGAAAGTCATAAATATTAAAGATGTTGTCGAAGAAAAAAGATTCATCAGGATTAAATGATGGTATTGCTGGAAAATACGTTAAAAGAGACACACCTCCTATACTTAGATGTTAGTAATACTTTGTTGCTTACTTTTTTTCACACTTAAGTTAGTTTCCTTATTACTTATCAAGCAACACAAGAAATAATTTAATTACCTTGAGCAAACATTATAAGGAATTTGGATTAAGGAATATCAAAACAACTCTGTTTAACTGTTAATAACATTTTATTTTAAAGTCTTAACATAACAGCATACATGGTTGTATTAACTATTTGAAAAGCATAATGGTTAGTAATCTTAAGTTGTAGATTACAAAAGTCTTAATGATCTTAGCCTTTTATCTTTATAAAAAAGTATTTTAATTGAAATATTGAATTTGAAATATTTTATTTTTTAGCATATCATCAACAAGTAAAGCCTCCCACTGGTCAGAGGAGGTCAGGTGTCAAAGGTCCAGCTTCTTATATACCTCATCAAGCTGTTAGTTCAGCTGCAAATTTTCCATTTGCTAGTAAACAAATCAATGCTAGACCACAAAGCCAAATAGAAATTGCTTCTAGGGATATTTCTGTCAGCAAAAGCCCTTCACCAAGACCTATGCCAAATACTTCTGTGATAAATTATGATAGACAGGCTCAATCACCTGTCTCAAAACAAAAAATGTCTCAACAAACTATGAACCCAGAGCAAAATATTCCTGCTAGTGGTAGTAGTACTACAAACACTGATATGTTGAACATCACAAAAGACATGCACAGACTTAGTGTAGACTCAGCTTCAATAGAGCAAGTTAGAGTGATGAAACAACTTAATGTGACATCTTCAAATGCTAGTGATTCTGGTATATCTAAATCTGGTTCAGCTAGCTCGTTACAATCGACTAGTAGTACAAAAACTAATGTAACAACTAATCAAGTTGTAAATAATGAAACAGAAAATGATAGTTGCAATTCACTTGGTGCAGGACAAGGATTTCAACCTGGATATCAACAACAACAAGATATTCATGGTTACAATGTAGTTAGAGAAGGTAATTTATATTGTTAGTCAATTAGGTTTGAATATTTTAAAAAGGTAGCCCAAAGCTTCCACTCTTTCTACTGTCTCTATGTTGTCTTTGATGATATTGGTTGTGAAAACAAGCAAAAAACTTGTTTTTGTTCTTGTTTTATCTAAACAATTCTGTGACAACATATGTATTCTAGATATGGTGCAGATTATCTGGAGATGTTTTTATTAATGCCATGGTACAAAAGATGTACACATTTAGTACATGTGTTTATAATAATGATAATAATGATAATAACTTATGTAATATTTTCCATCTTGAAGTTGAAAATACATTGTAATATAAATCTGTATTGGTCAATTTGGTGTCACAATTATTCTACAAATGCTGGCTTCCATGTTTTGAAATACTTTCTTTATTAAAAAGTTCTTCACCTTTTCTGAAGGGTTGAAGAAAATATTAGTACCAGTAATTCTGTTTAAAGTTAGTGCTATTTTGTTGTGCTTAAAAGACAAAAATCATGTGACTTTTGATGATTTCTTTAGTTCCAACGCTACATTTTAAAAGAAAAAGGTCCATTTATTAGACCATTGGTCAATTCAGACTATGATTATTGATGGTCCTAAGTATTAGCCTAATAGTTGAACTTTTCTGTTATTCTTATAGAACTACATTGTGGAACATTTAAGTATCAGTCTTTTAATGTGGAAATAATCAAATTTGAAGTCACCTATGTATTAAATTATCAAATTATTTGTTTCAGAGCCTGATGTTGAGCCAGGTGGTCAGTATGGTTCTAACTACAGTAATAATGAGGCAGCACAAGCTTATGATGATAATTATGAAATACAACAATATCATCAAGATATAAGAAATCATTATGCACAACAAACTACCGGAAACCAGCACAATATTGTCTCACAACAGAATATATTGTCTGGTTCCCAGCATGCATATGGTCAGCAACAAGTTTCTGAAGGTCATGCTGTTTCCACTTCAGGTAGCTGGGAGCATTGTTTATTATTATTATCCAGAAATTAAAGATTGATTAAATTGTGCTATTTTGCTCAACTTGTCGAGTACTTGATTTTACACTGGCATCCTCTCTACGAAATAGTTGGTAGTGAATGTGAAGATCTGGTCCAAATACAATAATTATTTCGGCTAATATTAATCATTCTCTCAGAGCTAAGCATACTTAAACATGAATACTGAAATATTTGGTAATTACTATAACATTTAATGATCCAACAATGTATCAATCATCCCCCATTGTCCAGTGGTTAAAGTTGCTGTTCTGTAACTTAAAGTGTCCATCAGTTGATGTAAGTTATCATCCATGGCTATTTAAGTGAGAAATTAGGCAGTTGCATACTGAGGTTAATAGACTAGATTTGATGAAGCCCAGTAACAATGGTTTTGAAAGCTGTCCGTCTTTTATGACTGTTGAAATGAGCATGAATATCTAAACTGTATTTGGTTCAACTGGCTACGATAAATGAGATATAATAAAAAATATATAACAAACATGTGATAAGTCAAGTTCATGCTTTTTATTAAAAATTTTAATAAATAAATACATGATATAGTAAATATATTTGTAGAAATTTTAAATATATAATTATGTTAGAATATATATATATACATTTTATATGAAAGACAATTAATGGGTAATGTTGAGATAATGATTCGAAGTTGTTTATACATTGAATCATTTACAATATTTACAGTTTAGCACATGTATAGCACAGTATATAACATTATAAGAAACTATAAATTAACAAAAACAATTTACATAAAAATACATTGTATGAACCAGAAGTGATCCTTATTAGACTAGAGGCAGTAGTTATAAATACCCAATGCTTAACTATAGGTTGTATTTTTTGATTTTAACATTAAAATAACCTAATTATAATGTGTTTTAAAAAGTTGAAAATTCCATGACTTCTTATCAGCATAATAACAAATGTGTATGATTACATATCGTCCCACAAAGAAGGTGTTTATAATAGAGCACATGGTCATTTCATATCGCGGTTTGAGCGCTAAACGAGCGTAACTCAGTCTTTTCTTATATTGAATCACGACCCTTTTGCGCTAAACTTGCGATATATATACCAGTTTACATTATTGCACTCAAATTAAACATATTGCTTGATAAGTAAGTTCAACAAGTAGTGATTTAACTTAGTAATTTCTTGATTGTAAGTACGGGTACATTGAGTATCAAAACATTTCAAACTAAAGTACAAATTATATATTTTGAAAGACATGTAAGTGAATGACTTGTTAAAAATGAAATTATCACATGATTTGTGGAATATATAATTCTTCACTAAAATCCTATCACATAGTTCATATCATAGTATCATATCTTACATTGAATTATCACAAAATTACAATCAGGTTTTATCACAAAAAGCTTCTATACAATATTTTCCATAGATATCACAATTATTGCTTTATTTACAAAAAAAATGAGCACATCACCAAGCATAGGCTCCGAGGATACAAATGTAACTAGCTTGGGTGAAAGTTCGAAATTTTCAAAATCCTGATTTTCATGATTTCAGAAGCTTATATATAAGAAAAGAAACCTATTTCAGATCTCAAATATCCTGAAATATTCAACTTAAGTCCTGAAAACTTTCCTTAGCATTTGTCTCCGATAAAAATATTCACTTGGTAAAGTTAACATATGTAAATAAACAATTTTTAGACTAATTAGAGATTTTAATTTCACATATATTTGGTTGTATCAAGAATAGATGAAAGTTGTTGAATATAATAAGCATTGTCTTTGTTAGGTTTACTGGCATCCCTGGCTAGCTGATGACATATATCTAATAAACGACCTTCCATTTCCTTCTTCTGTTTCTTTGGTCGTGTATTATGACTACGATTACGTTTATTAGCAAACCATGATTTTACTTGAGACATAGATAGTCCACCCTCTTGAGCAATTTCTTCCTTTTCTTCCTTGTTGGGATAAGGATTTTCAGCATGACTCTGGTACCAGTCATTTAATACTTTTAAAGCTTTATTGCTGAGTGGTTCATTATGTCTACGACGCTTACTGTCAGTGTCTGTTTCACTATTTGACTGAATTTTACGTTTCACAGGAGCTGTTTTACATCTTTTTGACATTTGTAGATCAGCCATAGTTTTAAACTTTTGTTCAGGCTTTTTCTGAGGTACTGGTTTAGTTACACTATCAACTTCAGGTTTTTGAAATGTTGATTGTATATATCCACCTGAATGAAGAAATGGATTCATTTGTTTTAAATTACAATTCATATGTCCTGTTGGGTATCCCATTTTAGAATGCTGTTGTGGAACACCATTAAAATTCATAGCACCAGTATGTTGTTTGTTCATTTGAGGTAGATTAGTCATTCTTACAACTTGTGGAGGGTGAAATGGTGTTGATGTATGTTTACTATTGTTCAATTTAACATTATAATCTGGTAGATGAAAACTAGGTGACTCTGGAATGTCTGATATATATCCACTGTCGTGTCTACCATTGTTCACTAGACCAGAGTTATCTAAAAATGAACAGTTATAATTCACTGGAGATCTCTGGCTGGGTGTTGAAGGAGTTTCTATTTGATGAAGAGAATTTAACGCCATTAAATATTCAGGAGTGGAACATCGTGCTAACTCTAATCCTGGAGTATTCAAGTTAGCTAAAGTCTCAGGTATTCCAATTCTTAACTGTTGAGGAGTGTCAGGTCTTTGTGGAGCACAGATGACAGGTTGGTCTAAAACATAGTTAGGTCTCCAGAATGATGGACCTGCAGCATAGTTGTATATATTCACAGATGGATTATAAGTAAAACTATTAGGATAAATAAAGTCACAGCCTGTACCAGTCTGCTGCTGCTGCTGTTGTACTGGTAAAACACAAGGTTGATTCTGATTGGCTACAATATGAACTGGTTGGTTTATAACATGTCTATTGATTGGTTGTTGAAAGTTTATGATATTTTGATTCATAGTATTCTGTGTCATCTGAGTCACATGACTTTTATCTATGGTCACATGACTGTTTTCTATATTTGTTGTTGTTGTTGTCTCATTTTTTATGTTGTTGTTGAAAGTACAATCTTCTCTTGGTTTATCTTCAGGTCCTAGAAAAATATAAGAGAAAAAAATAGATGATTAATGTTTAAATTACATGTATGTGCTGTAAAATGTCTACACCAAAGAGTTCTAGAAATTACGAAATTAATCATCTTTGATAGCTAGCTCCTTGTTGGTTTGAATCCCAAACAAAACCTGAATGATGTTATTTGAAACTTGAAAGGAATATTATGCTTTCTTACCTACAATGATGTAGTACTTACAACACAACACATTTTATTGAAATTCACAAATTACAAAATTAATCATATTGTTCTCTGTACACATACTTTTCATTGTAAAGGTACATTTATCAGTACCCATAAATTCCATATTAAGTCAAATGTGTTTTAAAAGAAAATAATTATGTATTCTGATGATGGATGAACAGTAAGTCGACCAATTGATGTTAAAATTTTAGGAAGCAATTGATGTTAAATCAATATGAACGATGTAAGACTGCAAGTGTGATAATAGATAACTATAAGATAGCTAATAAGTAGGATATTTATGCTGTATTTCTCAGTAGTTGTGAACGAGTAATTCAATCTAGGGTGATCAAAAAGTTGTCAAATTTAATATTGCTAGTGAGATCTTTGAAATAAATAGTTGATGGATATTATAACTAAATACTGATTTAACGATCAAGTTAACACAGGCTAGTGAAAATTGACTTCAGCTACTATCGTTAAGAATATGTTTAATTTTGAGTATTTAAATCAGCAGGTTACTCTTTGTGCCACTGACTGTTGAATAAAATTTACCTGTATAAGACATAATGAAAAGAGTTTGTGCTAGTGAAAACCTAATTTGAAAGACTTTGGTGATCTGCTTATAGGTTGCAGGGAATTAGATATCTATGTCTCTGTAGGTTGGTCTTATAAATAGTCTAATGATTATAATTTTTAAATCTAGAAGTTTAACACTAAACAAGAAACTATGAGTTTATTGCTGTTTGGTCTAGATTGTTATGCTAATAACACAATATAAACCAATCTAATTAACAAGTTTATGTTTATTAATTGAAAAATAAAGGGGTTGTGTTAAATGAAAATTAACTCTATCAAGTTTATGGAGTAAAATTCATTACTCCATTAAATAATGTTTAATATTTTCCCGCCAAAATCTGTTAAATATGAAAAAAATAATTTTAAAACGTTTTTTTCAATAAATTATACAAAAATTATCTTATAACAAAGCATTTAAAAAAACATGTAATGTAAATATACCCTAGCAGTGGTGTAGGAAGCATTCAGATGGGGGGAGCATTAAATATTGTTATCTTTTTTTGGGTGGGATAAGACATGGACAATTCTCCCACCAAGTATTGTTAAGTGTAAATCTCAATCATCCCTCAAAAATATTGGGGGGGGGGCAAACCCCCAAGTGTTCTATGTTTGCACAGGTCAGACTTGTATTCTGGGAATTCAAACTGCCACAGTCTGTGGCTACAAATCTAAACTCAAGTGGGTTTACGTAATACATATTGCATAATAATTCCTTTTTAAGTTAGTGATCATGCATGATAATGATATGTCCATCATTGAAAATTAAATATTGATCGCGATTCAAATACACTATCATAGATTAAAGTCATATACAAAAAAAATCAAAATTATTTATTCTTACCTAAGCTCTCAGCATCTGTCAAAACTTCATTTTTTACATCATCAGAAATTGGTGAGAAACTCCATGATGCAAAACTCATAGTACTTGATGGTCTACTCATGTTACTTGAATCATCAGTGAATTCCTTTAAATCATCATCATCAATATCAGCACCATCATACAACTCTTCAAGAGAACTTAATTTTGTTAACAAATCTAGATTTATATCACTCAAATCATCCATCTTTTCATCAAGGTGATAATCCTTTGAGATCCAATCACTAGTGTATCTAGATCTCAATCTAAAGAGTTAAAAGTTCTTAAAATAATATCTTCAACTATTTTTCCTTAGGTTATTATTGATAAATACACAATGACAGTTGTGACAATACAATGCTGTTTGAAATTTTCAAAGTTGAAAGTTCAAGTTATACCCAGTTCATAGCTTGTGTATTGACCTCACTGATTGGTCAATATTGACTAGCTTGATGTAATTACTAATCTGATTGGTTGATCACCTGTCAAAGTGAAATTAAATAGTATATTGATTACATGGCATGCTTTTCTTACCTACCATAGAGTTATTGAGGTGTGACATACACCTGTGTGTTTAGGTTTTGTTTATGTACAAACAACATTGATGTGTTTGATTGGACACAAATCATTCAAGATTGGCTGACAGATTTATTGCAATTAACTGCATAAGCTAATTTAATCAAACAATTATTGAGTGATTACTGCAATTGCCTGATATGCTAATTTTTCATTTTACTCTATTTTGTATGAATTTTATTTTTAAATGTACTTTTTTATTTGTTTGTTGTTGTTTTTTAATTTATTTATTTTTTAAATGTTTTTTTATTGTTTTTTTTTTATTTCTGCAAAAAATATAGATTAATTAATTCAATAAAATTGATACCATTTATAAAGCATTTATAAATAAATATTAAAAATAAAATACCTAAATTCTTTAATTTCTTAGAATATAAAAATCAAGATCTATTCATAGAATATTAGTATACATGCCCAAAAATTAAATGCAAACTTTTATAGGCATTTATTTTCTTGATTATTAAAAAGTCTTGGGTGAAAAATTTTGATATTCTATTAAAATTTATTTTAGAACATAACTTTATTTAACTCTAATTATGAGTATTATGTTCAATATAATGAATTTGTTATATAATATGATAAGTATTATTAAAAATAATTATATGTAATAGGAGGAGGAAAAGTTAAGTATTCAATGCAGGGCTCAAACCCACAACCTCCTATTTGCTAATCCGATGCTCTACAAATGAACTAATCAGAATTATAAATATATCACACAAATAATGAATATTTATTCTACATACCTCTCTGCTCCATATTAATTAAAGTATTATAGCATCAAAACATGTATTGTATTATACATAAAATTTTAAAAACCATTCCTTTGGGACTTGAGATAGGTTTCTTTTTCCATGTAAAAGCTTCCAAAATCATGAAAACATCAGAAATTTTAGGATTTTCAAAATTTTTAACATTCACACGGATTTAATATGATAGCCAATCTAATAGATCTGTCCAATAATACTTTTTGTCTAAACAACTGATTACATAAGAAATCTATACAATATTAATATTGCCAGCATTATTGTATAAAAAATTGTTTTGAAATTGATACAAAATCATTATATTAAAAAATCATGGCTAATTGATTTTATTCTTCATAAATGTGGATAGGGTAAATATCCCCCTGTTAGCTCAGTTGGTAACACACAAGTCAACAAGTCTATTGATTATGGGGTTGTGGGTTTGCTTCCTGATTGGTCATGAAATAATTACTATGTCTATTCTCTCTCCTACCACTGGTTCTAAATCATGAAAGGCAGTTGTCAGTCACTGACAGTAGTTGTTAACAGCTAAATCCAGAAATTTAGCCTTTCCGTGAACAGTAAGTAGGTTCACTTACCGCTGTGATGTGACCTGTAAAAAAGGTTGCTGCGCCATTAACCCCCCCCCCCCAAAAAAAATGCCTAATACTCATACTGTATTATTACATGGGGTTTCCCCATGGTTAGTTGTGGACTGTGGCAAATCCACATCAAAATTTGTCGCGGATGATTACATTCGGTTGTGCGTGCACAAATAAAGGGATAATTACCACTGCAATTAATATAGTCCGCATTACACGTTAACAAGCAGACGACAAGAAGCACATGTATATTTTATCTAGTTTATGTAAGGTAAAGGTCCCTTGTATGGCTTCCATGAGTTGTATACAGCCATATACTCTACCAAAACTCCATGTCTGGCAGCGCTATCGGCACTTTGATGTATACTGTAATATTTAACATGAAAGTTTAAAGTGACTTATAGGTCTGATGTGGCCGGGTGGGTTAACATCTGAATTGTCATTGTATCGTTGTATATATATATGTATATGCACATGTCATTGTAATAAAATATTATCTATCTGTCTATCTACTGAATCATTTCTTGCCTTCATTTCTCTCAGTGTAAAACTTCGATAACTTTCTATATTACAGCAAGTACAAGTTATATGGGTCATGAAGATCTACCATTACCTACAGGCTGGACAATGGACTGGACGGTCAGAGGTAGAAAATATTATATAGATCATAATACACAAACTACTCATTGGTCTCATCCACTAGAAAAAGAAAGTTTACCTACTGGATGGATACGTATGGAATCTAAAGAATATGGAGTGTATTACGTAAAGTAAGTTGATGCATAAAGGTACTCATTCACAGACTTCAGCTTCAATATCAACTTTTTTTAATTTATCAAAATTGTATGGAAATGCTTTTGGAAGCATTAAAGCAAACTCTGATTATGAAAATTTTAGTGTAAATTGAAATACAACTACAAATGATAGCGTTTCATGTAGTAAAACTGTACGGTATAAGGTTATGATGACGGTATAGAAAATTTTAGTGCTTTTATTTTACTTTAGTATATTTGTATATTTCTTACAACCTATAGGTCAGTTTGTCCCAAAGTATTCAGAATTAATTTCTTGGCACAATTACAGACACTGAATGGTATTTTGAAAATATAGAAAAAAAAAAAACCAAATATATGAACAAGTACCTTTAAAGTTTATTTTTTTATTTTTTGAAGCTATCATAATTTTAGACTATATCAATCACTAGTGACAGAATCTGCAAATAGTTCCGGCAGTATATAAATATCAATTCAGTCAGATGGTTTTTCTATGACAGGGGCTATAATTTCTTAACTCTTTACTGATACCTGAAAACCATCCTTAATTTCTGCATAGAGCCAAATAGCCAATTATTGGGATGAGTTTTGCGTCTCAGTAAAATTGCCTAAAACTTGTCACAGCAGTTACATCACAAGTTAGACTTTCAAGTCTAGAAACATTCAAATTTCAATACGTCGCCTTTGATATAGACAAACTATTTTATTAACCAAGGCAATTTGTACTGACAAGGGTTTCTATTTAAAATTGTCATTTGTTGCACTATATTGTGCGCACCACTGCACCTGTTAAGATCTGTCATATAAATATGTTGGCCCTAAGTTATGCAGAATTGCAACAAGGCTATCGTAGGGACCTGTCAGACTGACTATACTAGTAAACCACAGACTACATGGTATTTTATGTACTAGTTACTGCACAAATATGTTGATTTATGAGTATAAGATTTTGATAGACACTTGGTAGGCTAATGGTATGTGTATGGTGGTTTTGGTTCTAATTTATTGTTTAGTTTTAAACAAATGTAGTTGATTTGTGAATAATATCTCTGATTAATTTATGATTTGACAAAAAACTTCAAGTTTCCAAAGCTTCAATCAGTTAAATATACATTGTATAAAAATAAAAAAAGTGAAAACCTAATAGCGTAATAGCATTTATGTCTTTTTTTTACACTGATGCAAACTTTCCTACTTTATAGCTAGTATCCCTGGTCAGCAGGCCACTGATATCTATCTATGCCCTCTGGGGAGGCTTTTCTTTGGCTTATGTGCTAAAAACATACAGCGCAACAGAAATATACCATATGGGCGGGCATCATGTGTCATTAACAATTGCATTAAAGTATTTTATTTACCACATATTTCAGTCATTAATGGTCAGATATTTATGAAACTTCATACAATAATAACATACAATGTGATACACAGAATTAGAAAGTAACCACAACTCTACCTGGCTTTATTAAGGATTATTTCCTTTTGTAATTCTTGCATTAAAGTTTCTTTTGTAACAATATAAACTTGATCTAAATTTTCCCCATCTTAGGAAAAATCCGCTTTAATGTGGTTTCCACATTATATTTCTTATATGTATTTATATTATAAATGTCATGTAATCATAATATTATTTTATTTATTTCAGTCATTATACAAAACAAGCACAATATGCACATCCATGTTCATCTGTAATGCAATATCAGTTTGGACATTACAGTAGTCCGTTACCAGTGACTACACCTACACAAACTAGAGGAAACCTTGTTCCAGCTAATCCTTATCTTAACACTGGTAGGTAACATTTTATAGTTGAATAGTATTTACAGGATTCCTATTGATCTGGAAAAATCATGAAAAATGAATTTTTATGGAAAAATCATGGAATAAAAATTGTATTTCAGGAGCTTTATCATGTTAAAAAAATCATGGAATTTCTAAAATATGTCATTTCATGTTTCAAAGCATCAAAAATAAAAATTTCTTGAAATAAATATAAGGCTTTTGACCAAAAAGACTGGCTTGTGTATGCAAATCTTTTACAGATCTGACATTTCTGTGTTCAAAGGCATTGCTTTTTTATGTTACGCTTCTAACGAGCAAGCAAGGAAATAACCTGTGACTGCTTCAATTCATCCGGGGACAATAGGGTGCCCTTTAATGTCGAACTCTGTAGTTTTGGAAGTTCCGTGTTGAACAAAATGAGAGACCCGGTGTTATTTCTATATTGACAAGTGATATAAGTTGTCTATAACCTAGATATTCTACTGTATTGCAGAGATTCCAGAATGGTTGATTGTGTATTCTAAAGCTCCACCTGAACATGATCATAAATTAAAGGTTAGTTGATTTTTATAGTGTTTTAATCAAACTTGACTTTATCTGTGCTGTAAAATAGTTATTCAGATGTTTTTAATGCTTGCTATATCTATGATGATGCTTAAAGGCCGGACTTCATTTCTTCGATTTACCGGGTGGTAAGCAATTAAGCCGTTTAGCAGAAATGGGGAGCGATTAACCTATGTAATAAGAGGTCATCAATGGCTAAATTCTCTATGATTGTAAACAAATTCTAGAAAAACTTACTACTGTGTTTACATTGTAAATTCCAAAACATGTTGCAAGAAGAGTATAAGACTCTAAAATACTGCAGATTTTTATCTATGAGTCAACAGTCATGGGAACTTTCTAAGAGGGGCAGTGAGGAGATAATATTACTGGCTCTGTGAAGTTCATGAACTCGCTTTTGATTGGCTTTGTGAAGGTTATGAACCCCTTAGCTTCTCCCAACATATGTCAGTCAAATTTGAATTTTTTTAATTTATTTTCAAAATTATTCTTTGAAAGTACCATTTCTAGGTAACATAGAAAACTAAAAATTTTGAATAGTATTGAAAATGTGTCAAAGAACCAGTATGACAAATTTCATTAAAATCTGATCAGTAAATTAGTTACATTTCGAGATTTTCTCTCTCTGGTTTAACATGTTCACTGCTCAGAGAGTCAGAGGGAAGTGGCCATTTTCAAGTTTCTTTCTCTTTTATAGTTAAAGCATGGCCTTTAATAGTATCCATGAAGGGTGCAGTTTGAAACAATTTTGATTTGACAATTTCTTTGTTCTTAATGTCCTCAGATGATTCATGATTCTGAAATCTTACATACTTCATTTTATGAGATATAACTATATTTTGTGTATTAGTTTATACATGTACAAATTCTTTTAAGCTCAAATATTGATTAAGGTGGGTCGGTACCTTACTTGGAGAACAAAACGAAAAAAATATTATGTTCACCAATTATGATATAAGTTGGCAGGCAGACACCTTCATGCTTCTTGTTTGTTTTTCTAGTAACCTTAGTGACATTGTCGTTCTTTTTACAACGCCATGGGCATCACAATGGTTCGCGCTAAAACAGGCATGCAGTTACATTAAACCTACATATTTTAAGTTTTGAATGTCCGAGGCCAATGATAATTATACCAAAATGTTTCTGAAATGTTTTTGCATACAATTATCTTGTTCTGATTATCTAAATATCATGTCAGTCGTAAAGATTCTACATTTCATCACTGAATTTAGAATTTTCCCATCTTAAAGATTTCACCAATTGCCGAGTTATAAAGTTTATTTTCATATAAATGCAGAACGATGGTTAACTTCTTATCACGATTTTTGAAAAGTACACACTTTTTGTGTCATTTTAATGGAATAAAAAAGGAAAATGAACATTTTCATTTTTTCACAATATTGCGTTCAAAGAAAAATTACCTTCATTGCAACGAATTTTTGTGTTAAAGTTTTAAAATATGGCTTTAATGTGGTTTCCACATTACATTTCTTGTTGATGGTTCTATTAGTGGAACTTTACTGTACACCATTATATTGGTTTTGATACAATCTAATTGATTTATGTTTTACATTTCAGTGGGATTTATTTCAATTAAATCAAATGGAAACTTTTGATGCCATGTTAAATAGACTATATAAACAAGAGTGTGAAAAAATTGTGATGAAATACGAGAGATATCGTATTGCTTTAAATCGTGAAATTGAAAGACGTAAGAAAAGTTCCGTGATATCAACTGACAGCAATGATAATGCTAATAGGACGGATAGTGAGATAGAAGGACTCAGTAATGTGCCAAATGGATCGAACCAAGTTCAAAGGTCAAATTCTTCTGCTAGTTCAAAAAGTCAATCCTCGAGAGATGGTAACACCCCTCAAAGTGATAATGGATTGTTCCAACATGATCAAGGTACTATGTATGAAAATGAGAACATTCTACAACAATATCAGCGCCAGTTACAGCAAGAACTGGCCCAAAGACATCTAATGGCTAAATACCAAGAGCAACAACAGTTGCAACAAAAACAACAGCAATTACAGCAACAACAGCAACATATTTCCAGTCAAGAACAACTTCAGATGAAATATCTATTGCTACGGCAACAACAGTTACAAATGCAGCAGCAACAGCAACAAAGACAACAGTTTTCACCATTACAACAACAACAACAGCAACAACAACAATATCAACATGCTGCATATCAACAATTATTACATCAACATTATCTTCAACAAATGTATCAACAACAACAGCAACAACAACAACAACCTAGTCAAGCACAATATGTTGTTTCTCACCCTAATATATTAATGACACAAGGACAAATGGTTTCAACACCACAAATGGTGCCATCAGCTTTAACTAACACACAAGGACCTGTTTCACAACATGTTGTTTATAGTTCACCTGTGTTACAAATGGCATCTGGCCAGCAACAACAGCCGCAACAACAACAACATGTCTTACCACAAATGGGTGCTCAGCAACAACTGCAGGGTCAAGGACATCTGTCTCAAGTTGGAGGTCAAATACAGGGTCAAGGTCAACAGGTTTTACAGTTGTCAGGGCATCCTGGTCAGCTGACTTCTCAACAACAACAGCAGTTAGGAACTGACCAGCAACAATTACTCTCTCCTAATATAGAAACAAAAGTTTAGCATAAAGTTTATCAATTGTTAAAATATTTTGTTTATTTGAATCAATTGTAAAAATTGTTACTTTATGTTAGCTTTTTTCATCATTATTCTTTAATGTAGGTCCTACATTTAAAGCTATTCAGATGCTTTTTAAATGTTTTGTCCTTGAACACATTTTGGTAATTAAACCCATTTTGCTCATTTTGGCACACTGTGCTCAGGGTGAGTTAGTTTTTGACTGGCCTTTGTCCATCTTCCATGTGACTAGAAATTATTTCCCTGAAATTTAGTTTTTTCCTGCCCCAGTGATCTGCAATTTTGCATAGATTTATCAGTTATTATTTTTTCTGGTCATTTTGTGTCCCTATTTGGTTGTTTAAAGGGGCTTTGTCCCCTTTCTCCTTAAAGTGAAAATAATACTGTTGTATAACAGTATAGGAAACAGTTTCTGATCCTCATTTTACCTCGAGTCTCAGACGAGTTAATCTTTTAGAGACTCTATTGTTAGGTTAATTCTGATTATATTTGAACCGGTTTCTGTTTAGTATTGCCTTGTTATTTAAGAAAACTTGCCACATTTATCTAGTTTATTTCACATTTAAATACATGTACATATACAAACATTCTTTAACTTATCAACATGCAGTTTTATTGTTGGAATTGTATTTTTTGTTCATTTATTTTTAGTAATTTTGTAATATTTTTGTGCTGGATAGTTTGCAATTATTTTTTCATTAACCATTCAATGTCTTCATTTATTTTGGGATTATTTTTGTGTCTTTTTATTTACAAATATTCTTTGAATGTGAAGTCATCAATTTTTTTATACTTCATCAAGTTCCCAGTGTCTGCCTTAAATCTGACATGAATTAGCCTGATTTATTATGTTAGATAGGATAAATGGTTACACGTCTAAGTTATTAACAAGCCCTATTATGGGAATTAATATATTTTTACTAGTTCCATGCCTCAGGCTAGTTGGTTTAGATGAAGGCTGAGTTATTTGTCAAGACATACAACTACTTAAAACATATAATTTCAGGATGGTCAATTTTGAATTCTCAACCTTGAAGCGATAAATAACCAATACTTGAATTTAGGTCCATTAAGGCTTTTAAAGTTGTTTATAGAAAGTACTAGTAGATGTAATTACCTCATATTGTTCTCAATTATGAATGTAAAGGGAAGTAACTCTTTATGTTATTTATATGTTACATTCATATTGAATGATCTCCCTTGTATTGTTATAAAAATGTGTCTTATTTATTAACAATTGTTAAATCATTTATTGTCGTATAACACTTGATTATATGTTGAATGCAAAATAACTTGTCCTTTTATTATATGATTTGTTTTAAAGGGTTAAGTTGAAATCATTACAATATTTTTGTATGCTGTTACATTTTACACACGGGTCCTGGAGTTTCTTTACACATGTATTTTTTTTCGTGTTTTAAAAAAAACATATTGAAAAAAATATTGCATTGATATTTTGTTTTATATCTATATTGCATATTTATTATATATGAAATAACGTATTTGATGGTTCATGAATAACTGAATATTAGTTGGGAAACTATTAACATGTAAAGTATATTCTAAAACATCAAAATTTAACCCTTTACTGGTTGCGACATGTGTGAAAAGTAGCCATTTTTTCACCATTACCCGCTAGGGCTATTTCAAGATGCTCTAATTTCATTACTAATTATCATACAGATATGCAACTTGGTCAAGTTATTCCCTGGGTGAATGTCCTTCAGAATTACCAAGTTGAGCTCCAATCCCGGTTACCATGGCAATGCTAGAGTGGAGCAAAAACGGCAAAAAAATGCAATTTTTTGCTCATTTTCCACCCCACATTTGAATTTCAAGCAGTAATATTTTCCAAAATTGAGGTCTTAAGTTCCAGGTCTTTTCAGAGACTGAAAACATGTTTTCTTATCAGCATTTGGCGCCATTTCTCTGCACCCAATGACCCCAATTTTTTCTGGCGATGAGGGGCTCTGCACCACCTTCAAACCCCAGCAACAAAGGAGGACACATCATCCCCCCTTTGGAACCCCCCTGATACATCTTTTGATGGGGGAGGCGCGCGAAAAAAAAGCTCATTTTTTGGGGACAACTATCCTTTAGTGAAATTCACTAAATCTAGTTTAAAAACACCATTTGTAAGGCTGTGGCGGCTGTTTTGGAGGGGGGGTCTAAGTGCATTAAAATGCGGGATTGAGCGGTTAAAGGTTAACATGCGTAAAGAAACTTTCGTACCCCAGTGTAGTTGTTGCAAGTTGACCTGAGACATATAAGTATGATACATACTTTGGTATATACACTCCTTCCAACTGATTTAATGTATGGAAATAATGTACATGTATATACAATGTACATTGTTTGGTCTGGTTCCCAGTCATACTTTGACAGGTATGTCGGGCAAAACGTGATAATGGCCACACCCTATGAAATGAATTAGGTATTAGATAATTTTGTTTTCAAATGAACATTTCTCACTACACAGGTTTAAATCAAAGGATCATTGTACAAGAATTACCATGTGGATGGATACCTTTTTTAGTTGTTCGGTTATATTTATGAAGTTACTATCGTCAGCAAATGATCATGCAAGATTAAGAAAACATAAACAAATTTTGTTACCTGAATAAAAGCTGAGAGGGTGGCCATTATTACGGTTTGCCTGACCTGTTAATGATAGGGGCAGGTAATCCAGACTAATACATTGTATTCTTTGTCTCAGGTTATTTTCACAAGCTATAAAAGATATAGAATCAAGTATGAACATTCAGTAACAGTCATCCATGATTTGCTTACATATTTTTATTGTTTTCTGATTAAAGGTACTCATTCACAGATTTCAACTTAAACATCAACTTTTTCTGAAACTATCAAATTGTTTGGAAACATTTTTTAAAGCAGAACATTATTGATTTAATATTGTCAGTTTTAGTGCAAATGGACTTACACCTACAAATGATGGTGTATCAAGTAGTAATAATCTACCCTGTATGTCATGGTATAGACACTGTTAGTGCATTTTGTGACTTTTATTGTATATTTCTTGCAATCTATAGGCCAGTTTGTCCTAAAATATTAAGACTTTTTTGACACAATTACAGACACTGAATGGTATTTCGAAAATATTGAAATATCTTAACCAAATCTGTGAACTAGTACCTTTAAACTGAGTTATTGTTGTATTTGGAAATACTTTAGAATGATGAAAATTGATGAGTGACTGAATCATGGTTATATTAAAAGAGCTTAAGTTATTGCTTCAGAATCTGATTCTTCCATTACATTATAGCAGATGTATTATATGGCTAGCATACTTGTTTGTCTTCTAGACTTTAATGGCAACATGGTTAGAGTGACTGCTTATAAATCACAAGGTTTCAGGTTTAAAATCCAATGCTGGTCACACTTGATACCTGTGTAACAGTCTCTTTTCCCCCCAGCTTCAGCAGAAATGGCCTAGAGCATTCCCTCCTTGTACCAAATTTTCCTCATACATACTTCATCAATTAATGGATTAACTATAGTACAGTAAAACTCGGATATAACATACTCGCTGGGTCATAGAAATAAGGTATGTTATAACCATGGTATGTTATATCCATGTAGCATATGTTATATATATGCAGTATGTTATATATAAGGATGAAAAACGGGCCAGAAAAAATGGTATGTTGTAACCATGTGTATGTTATAACCGAGTGTGTTATATCCAAGTTTTACTGTACTATAGTTGATCCATTAATTAATGAAGTATGTATGAGGAAAATTTGGTACAAGGAGGGAATGCTCTAGGCCATTTCTGCTGAAGCAAAGGTGTTGCCAACATTTGCCATAGGAGAATTGGTCTGTTATACTAGGTTTAAAATAATATGGCAATTTTTTACTCTATTATTTTTTGTATCTCATCGGTCCGTTACAAAATAATATTTAAAATGATATGACAATTTTTTACTCATTTAATTTTTGTATCTCATTAGTGCAGGTGGAAAAAACGATATTTTGAGTTCTTGATTACATATTTTGTTTGTTGCTTGACTCTGTACACTCAGTCAGTATGTTATTTAGTAACTTCATGAAAGAATTAAAAACTTGCTTAAGAAATTAAACTGTGTTAGGGTTAGGGTTAGTTAACTTTTGTTTGGGTTATTGCTTATTTAGATTATTGCTTTCAGGGGGGGGTGCTGTCAAAGAGTAAAATTATGTCTTTAACAGGCTTCATCAGGAGAGTTCTGAATTGATCAGCAAGAGCATAAACTGATGTTCATAATTTCTATATAGCTCTATTATTATTATTTGATTTGTGTCTTGGTGTTTTTGTTGTTGTTGTTCATAATATATATGCATGCCATAGTCAATTAATGACATCATTCCATCTGTAATTTATTATCAATTCATTATAATGTAATAGATTTAGTTTGTATATTGTTGTACCATACATAGCCCCACCTCTTTCTCCCCCATGCCCATCATTTAACCATAGCCCCACTCCTTCCTTCCCTCCACCCTTCCCCCTTCAATCACTCAATTATTTATTAAATACTCATTGAGTTTATATACACATATCTAAGTATAGTACAAATATATGAACTTGCTTCTATAAATACATTACATAGTTCAAACTGATAGGTTCTATCTCCGTAAACAGATATCCTGTAGAGCATTGTCATACAGGGTCTCTGCTGTCTCCGTGGAGGGTAATGTCGAGATGAACTTTGTGTCGACCAATCAATGCGTAGCTTTCATCTAGACGAAACACTATTAATAACATTTTGATTTCGTAATTTCTATTTTTAGACCAAAGTTTGCAAGCTAATTTAACAGTGGTTTCATTCACAGTCTGCGATTGAGCGGCTCATTTCAAATAGGGTGACATAGACGATGTAAACAAGTTACGTATCATAACAATTCGTCATGAATATTATGATGAGAAAAGGTCACTTGAACGTGACCTTCATTTGGAAAAGGCCAGATCTAAATTAGCGAGTAGGCCAGCAGACAATTTTAGATCTGATTGTGATAGGCTTGAAATAGTATAAAATTTCACCAACATTTCTTAGATCTAATGGTTAGGTGAACTGTCCGCCTCATATTAGTTTTACTGTTAAATTTGGTTGTAAAACTCATTTCATTGTTCTGGCTTCTAAAACTTTGTAAGTTGCTTTTTTAACATTTTGTTTACATCTGATGTGGCATTAAACAGCATAGACATTGGTACACTGAAAACCTTAAGTGAATAATGTTAATGCTTGAACTTAATAATAGATTAGATTTTTCAGTTGTTATTATTTATTAACTCCCTGCCATTTTGACAGAATGTTGTTTCAAATGATGTATAATGAAAATTAAATGGCAAAAATCAACATCATTTTATAGATTGTCTATAAACTATAGTAATTGATTGTGTTGTATTATCTTGATGATAGACCTATGTACAATCGATTGCATTATTGAATGTGTCAGTCAAAAGTTCAATGTATTCATATGGGCCGGTTGATATTTTGTACTATACAGTTATATTTGATGGCATAATCTTTCATTATAAAATACTGATGTTATTTTCATGTTTAATCTCATCTGATCACATTGTGTTCTAGGTGAGATATTGTGATTGGTTTTTGTCTGTTTTCTGACCTTTGTCAACCATTTCTCAATATTGTTTCTGAAACCATAAGACCTAGAGCATTTGTATTTAGCCTCATTTGATTACGGTTTAAATTTTGCCCCTGTGGTCAAAACTAGACTTCCCAGGGGTTATAAGTTTTGTTTCCAGTATCTCAAGTGGGTTAACATCTTGGTCACATTGTTATCATTTTTGTTTTTGTTTGGTTTAACGCCGAACCAACACATTTTATAGGTCATATGACGGCAGTCAGTCTACCTACTCACTCCTGGAAAGGCTAAATCTCTGGATTTAGCTGTTAACCAACTACTAAGTGCATACTTTCGTCAGTGACTGACAACTGCCCTACATAATTAAAAATCATTGGTAGGAGGGAGAATGGCCGTAGAAATAATTTCATGACCAAGCTCCACGAAAGTATGCCCCGCCTGGGAATCGAACCCACGACCCCTTGATCAGTAGACTTGCGTGCTACCAACTGAGCTAGTTGGGCCGCTTTTGTTATCGTTGTATTGTTGTATTTATTTATGAAAATCAATTCATCTTACTATTTTAGGAAGTAATTTCGTAGGAGGGAGAATGGTCATAGAAATTATTTCATGACCAAGCTCCACGAAAGTATGCCCCGCCTGGGAATCAAAACCATTACGGCCCTAATTGTAGACTTGTGTGCTTCTGACTGAGCTAACCAGATGGACTTTTTTAAATGTAATGATAAATTCATGACTAAATCATTTTACATTCAATAAAAGTTCAAGGCTCAAAATTGATGATTTATAACAATGAGATCAAGCCAACCGGCTGTTTGACCCATCAGAATTCAACTTTTTTTTAAATATAATTTTATGAAACAGCAATTTTCTTTGGCATCAAAATTGATATTTATTTGAAGTGTTTCATTTATTGTTCTAGAATAAGTCTTTTTCTTGTGTTTAGTTTCGGCAAGGCTTAGATAAATACATTCTTTTCAGTTCATTTTGAATTGTATTCATCATAAAATATATGCAGCAGGCTTCTCTTTTGAATGACTATTATTTATTGAAAGGGGAGCCTTAAAGCTGGATATCTTTTTTTATTGAACACACATTAGTTGTCCTCAATTGTAAAAAGTTTTTTCCTTTCCTTTACTGATGTATTAAGCTTGATTGTGAAACAAGTTCATACAACTTAGATTTATCACTTTTGAGTCCACTCACTGGTGTCCCAGTACTGAGCTAGTAGAATAAAGTTTGATGTTTAAGGAAACAACAAGATTGGTTTTGGATGTGATTTGAACCAAGTGAGGCTGTTTATCATTTTATTACCAGTCCAATATCATCATAAATTGACTAAGCCCATTCCTATATTCCTTCATAGTTGTCATTGATAAATTCAGTTGATGTCAAGATGGGTAATGACTCCCTACACCCTGGAACTTCCCAAAATACACACAAAAGCATCAAAAATATGGTTTCCACATGATCATTTTGTGTCTGGGTCAGGCTTTTGGTTGCATACTATTGGTTATTCAAGTCTGTCTGTGACAATTCCAAGCTTGCATCTGGATTGAAAACTTTTAAGCATTGAATTTTCTTTACCTCAGAAACATAGAGATATGATTTAAATCAACTACCAACCAGTATTTAACTCAGTACTGTACCCCACCCACAGTAACTATGTGGTCACTGTACCCCACCCACAGTAACTATGTGGTCACTGTACCCCACCCACAGTAACTATGTGGTCATGGTCACTGTGCCCCACCCACCTCTGATACAATATAATTGTTTTACTAACTGTGTTGTTAACATAATCTAATCTATGTGTTCCAAGTCTCAAACCTTCTGTGTTCACATTTTGACTTTAGTGCCATGATTGTTTGCAAGGTTGTTTAACATTGGAAATTGCATAAAAGGATGAACATTGGGCTGGCTTTTGTTTATGGTTGGCTGTTATTGTGAGTTGGTCTTTTATGATGATTTGTTATTCAAAATATCATTTTTATGTCATTTTAGTATGTTTTTTTTATAATATGTAAAAAGTCAAATTACCGATGAAAATTAGATGTAATGAAATTTATGTTGGTATTTCAATAGGAAATGATAGAAAAATTTTGTTGCTCACTCAAAAACTTGTCTACTCTTGTTATAGTTTGTGCTAATTGACCTGGGACATATTATTTCATTACATGCTTAAGTAACTTCACTATTTTTAACAGATTTGATTTTATACAAATGGTATGTAAATTGTTTTAGTTGTCTCGGGTCAATTTTTGCGAGCTACGTAACCTATTGACATTGTTGTACAGTAAAGTTCCACTAAAAGGACTATCAAACTGAAAGGTCTTAATTGCAGAATGGATTTATATGTAGGGATATATTTCTTCTCAAATAAAGCATTTGGGACTTATAAACTGTCAAAAATCCCATTAGTAAAGTTCCGCTATTAAGACCAGCAAAATCGGTGGTCTTAATAGCGGACCAGTCTTATTATAGAGACCCTTTTGTTCACTAATTAAGCATTTGTGTCTTAATAATTGGCAAAAATCGCATGATTTTGAAATAACAAAACTGGTTTTAATAGCGGAACTTTACTGTATTTTGAATTAAACAGAGTGGTCTGAACCCTTAATATTTTTTCACTTGAAATGACAGGATGGCTTTATTTGATCAATGACTTAATGGGGGAACTTTACTGTATTGTAATGTTATACTGTATTGTAGTACTACTGTACAACCTCTCTTGAGCAACATCCACTGGAAGGGACTAAAGTATGTTGCTGTTCAGAGGTTGTTGTTCTGTAGAGGTTAAATTCAATTAAGATTACACTTAAGGGAAATATCAAAAGCTGTTGTTGTGCAGAGGATTTGTTCTGTAGAGGGCTGCTCTGCAGAGGTTAAACTGTAAAATCTATTTTACATCTATACAACTGTTTATATATTATGTTGATAATTTATAATCTGTGATAACAATATAATGTATAAATTAAATAATAGGCCAAAATATTTTTGAATACATATTATTATGTACATTATTGCAAATTGTACCATTTTTGTATGGTATATTTTAAAGGTTTATTATTTTTATATTGGTAATATAGTCTGGCCTAATTGAATGTATAAATGTTTTAATTACATAAAAATGGCTTAAAACAGAATGATATAATTTAACAATGATCAACAGTCTGATATGGGTATTTGAAGGTGTAGAAATTGTAGATATTGATGATAATTATACTTTTAAATTTTTAAAATCTGTGGAGAAAACCAATATTTATCTCGGGTGAAAGATTTCAGGATTAATATGTTAGAGATTTTTGGGGACATTGTTAAGAGTTTACTAAGTAAATTACAGCTATGAAAATCATGAACTAAAGGATTTGAAGGTTTTGAACTTGAACCCATGTATTTGGTACTGTATCATCATTGAATAGGTACACGATTACAAGTCACACCCATAAGTACCCATATAAGAATAGTGATCACTGTCCCTCTATATTCATGTACATGTATGTACCATTACAGTGTACTATTCATAGATTTTTGATTGATATAGTCTTGTTTTATTAACTTGTCACAACTTGAATAATTACACGGTCACTGAATGTGTTATTATTCAACTTCATTTTAACTATTGAGCCACTGATCCATATTAATTACTAATGATCTAACTATATATGCGGCGATTTTAATATCGAGGAAATTACAAGTTGGAAAGGAGTTAAAAATAACAGATTCAGTGACCGTGTAATTATTTAAGTTGTGACAGGTTTATAAAACAGAACTATACAAATAGTTTATTAATTGACTGTTATTGTTTAATCTTAGTATTGTGTGTAAAGTTTGACCCTGACCTGACCTTTATGCAAGAATATTCATTACATTGAATACGAATGTAGTATTAATGCTCGATTACACCGTGGCCGTGAGGATTATGTGTTGAAAATAAACATATATTCATACTTGTATAATTTTACAATCTCTGCCGAAGTGTAGAATAGGCGTGGTACTGATTTTCGTCGGGATTCATGTAGATAATTATTAGATGCTAATGTGGAAGGTCAGATAGGGGTCAAACTTTACGCACAATACATATAATGTTAAAATTCATATTGCTGTAAAAGATCTCAATATGTTGATTAGATTTCTGTGACCTATCATTGATACATGTTTCATTATTAATTGTTGATTTAAAACATTGGTATTGTTCTTGAGCTAAGATACATTGTATTTTATACTTGTTTCATGTCAAAAATAAAAGAAAGAAATTCGTTTATTTATAAGGATAAATTTATTTGTTTATCTTGATTCAATCATGATTTTTAATCATTATTAATACATTATATATACAATGTATATGTATTCAAATTAATAGGATTGTTATTGAGCTAAAGTTCCTGGGCCCGCCAAAATTCATTAGACAAAATTCTGTTTTAAGAATACCCTGCACTCGGGTACTACGCAGATAAACCTCGGATATCATAAGGTGAGAAAGAAGATCTAACATGGATTACATAGAAAACGTGAATTTGATGGAATTTTGTTTTTGTGGTAATTGAGTCTGAACTACACAGAAATATGACATGTGAGATATTATGGTAATGAAATGTTTTGATAAAGCGTGTAACAATGTATATTAATGAAAGTGACTGGTGGTCGTGTTTCAATATATTATTGTTGACAATCTCTGGCCATTTGCTTTGATTAAGACTTCTGAAAGTTATTTTGTAGCTAATTAGTAGAATAGCAGGCTAATTGTTAGATAATATTGACTTTACACATCCATGTATAAACAATAATAGAACTACTTGCCAGGGAGTTAATCCCCGGACTTTATAACCTAGCTGTATTCCTACTACTTCTGATTTCCGTGGTATATCTTTGTAAATGATTGCTGGGGATGTTCGGAATGATTTAAACATGTTAAGGAAACAAAGAGTCATCTGAGCAATTTTAAAATCAGCATTAATTTGTTTATTTACACATGACCTAGACAATATTACAATACTAAGCTTTAACTTGTTTATTGTAGTAAAGTTACTTGCATTTTGTATGATCACTTTTTCTAAAAAATGCATTTTGTCCAAGATATTTCGGAGGGCACTATTTTATTGTTTGATATCAAGAATCAAAGTACATTTGTTTATTTGTTGAGATAAGTTTATTTGTTAAGTCTGATACAGTATGTATAATTTGTCAAATTGATTAGAAATTCTGTTTGTATTCATAATACTTTTATAGTTGTTAAAACAAATTTATTTATGTATATCTTTCTTGACAAGAAGTTTTCTCCTTTTTATCATCCTTAGACAATCTCAATGTACAACAGCGGTCAGTCAACATACTCACTAAGTATGGCAGACCTGGGAATCAAACCCATGACCTCTCGATCAGTAGACTTGCGTTCCACGGACTGAGCTAGCTGTTTCATATTCCATACAAAGGAACGAGAACAGGTTATTCAATTAGCATATAAATTTTCTAAAATGAATTACAACTGTTTTAGGTCAATTTTGTTTGACTATACTAAAGAATAAGAGATATTTTATGTTTAAAAGGGGATGACATGTTTTCTGTGAAAACATTAAGTTAGTGTCAATTGATTGTTTTAGTTTCAGGTTTTAAAATTGTTATTTAATGTAAGCAAAAGTATAAAACTTGCGTTGGAGATGTGATGGGCATCAAATAGTGTACATTTTTCTGCTAAGCCTCACATAGGTATCATTGAAATCTGACAGGAATTAAAAGAGTTACAACTCTTTCAAAATTTTAAGTCGAGACTGAATTTTCACTGTTTTCTGCTTCCGTAGCATTTTTGATGTCATAGTCACATGGTATAGCCACTGTGAGTAATAAAGGATCTTAATACAGGATCCTTGTTCTTCTCAAAATAAACATTTGGAATATAAACATTGTCAAACTTGGCATGATTTTACTATAAGCAAGGTGATTTTATAGTAAAAATTTACTGCAATATGTTGATAACTTCAATTATACATCATAGTACATGTATACATGTTCATGTCATATTTAATGTTTAATTTAGATATCTACTCTCCCTAATTTGTGTTCCCAAAATGTCTATTTATAATCTTTAAAAATATTTTTGGCCGATAAGTTTGCCCATAGATAAATGAATTTCATCATTATTTTTTTATCATGAATGTGTATGTGATTTTTTTACCTCTTTATAATCTTTACACTCACATATACCAGATATAACAATTCATTAACTTAAAACTTTGTGTCTAGCTGTATTGTCACAAAAAGTATGTACACGTTTTAGTCTAACCTTCATTGACTTCAATGGCGGCTTCCATGAGAAAAGTTAGTTAGACCATAATTAGGCAGTAACGGCTGAACAGTTCTGCATGCTGAGACAGTATCAAAACTCATTTTATACATATGAGAGTGCAACACTTCGACGTTATGCTTAACAATGTTATATCGTTATTAACTTTGACTTCTTTAGAAGCATTTTCATGAAATTGTGTGTCACTTCACAAACCTAAATAAGTTATGTACTTTTAAGTTTTATGAGGCAATAATTGGCTCACAGTTTTTCTTCCATTCTCTGACGAACATATGTTAAAAAAAAACAATGGAAAAACTTGTTAGCCCTTATTATCATTGTATTTGCTTGATAGGTTTGCCAGAATAGGTATACATGTTTTTATACTGTTTAATCACCTGTGAAATATTTTATACTTCCAATCTGTAATTGATTGATGTAATGTCCTCTGTTTATTTATGAAAAAAATAAAGTCATGGATTCAACATAGTGAGTTTGTGTGTCTATTTTATATAACACGAGTTTAGGCAAAATGTCGTAACTCACTCATGTTACGACCATTTTGCGCTAAAGCCTGTGATACATTCAATTTATATTTGTTCAGTGAAACTATGTATTGGGTTGATACTGAGCTGGAAAAGTCATGAAAAATTAGTTTTTTCCTTACAACCATGGAATTTCGATTGTTTTGGTTTTTATCATGAAATAATCACAGAAATGTTGTTATTAATCATGGCTTTGTTGAGAAAAATGGCGTTTCAAATATTTCATTTACAAGAGTCACAGTCATAGTAAAGTGGTTTTTACAGTGGACTTCAAATCTTGTTATCCTTGGAGTGCCATTCTACTCTACACATGAACAACTGAACGCAAAAGTCAAAGATATCTCTCTACATTTGGGTTGAGTTTTTATATTCTTTCAGGCATATTATGTTATACCCCCTAGCGTCTGTTCGTACGTACGTCCATCCGTCCGTCTGTTAGCAATTTGGTTTCCGGAGCATAACTTAAGTTCCATTTGGCCCACAATATTCAAACTTCATACGATGATTGTCCATATCGGGTAGAAGACCCCTATTGAATTTGGGGTCAAAGGTCAAGGTCACTATTACCTTAAAACTGAAAACAGTTTCCTGAGCATACCTTAAGTTCCATTTGGTCCACAATATTTAAACTTCATACGATGGTTGTCTATATCGGGTAGAAGACCCTTATTGATTTTGGGGTCACAAGGTCAAAGGTCAAGGTCACTATTACCTTAAAACTGAAAACAGTTTCCGGAGCATAACTTAAGTTGAAATATTCTCATTTGTCTTACAAATGCTTCATCTTTACTAAAAAAACAACACTTTCGGGCATATAATGCTCCGCCTAGCGGTGCTCTTGTTTTTATAGTGCGTATAAAATCACAAAACATCTTTGGGTAAAAATTGAAAATGAAACAATCCATTTCAGAGGAAGGCAGTATTGAAAATAAAAAAATGTATAATTCATTTTAACAAAATAAGCATGGTGGATAAACCACCACCCCTTGGTCAAACATGCTTGTAATGGTAGACTGCTTTACCATTACACCAACAAGACACTCATAAAACATATTAAAATAATATACTCTATTGTCATCCTAAGCATCCCCTGTCGTGGATTAGTTCATTGAATTGTTTATATAAACAGTGTTTTGTTTTTTTTTGTACGAACTATTGGTCGTGTTTTCTTCTGGTTGATGTGCACTCTCCTCTAGTATGGCAGAACTCCTGGTGTTGGCAAGTTAAAGTTTTGATGATTATTTGATAATAATGACAATTTTTCTCTCATTAGAAGAATGTGTTGGCTTGTTATTAAAGGATAACTTGTATTTAAAGAAACATGCAAGAATAAGATGAGCAGACCACAGTCAATGTCTAAAAAATATCTGATAATGTTGCTAAATCTAAATTAGCAAAGGTTTGCAGGACACATGAGTACTGCAATAAAACATGTGTCATCGTCTTTATTGAGATATGTCAGTTCTCAAACTTCTTGGACAAAAGCTGAACTATAAGGAACAAATCATTGTTGAGTATGATAGTTTGTGGACAAAAATCAACACATTTGTATGATAAGATGACAATGGCATAAGGTCCCTAGGCTGTTATGTAAGGATCTGACCTAGTTTAAAATGTTCCACTAAAGTAAAGTAGGTTATCTTGATCTATTTTCTTTTAAAGTTGCTAAAAAACTAACAGTATGTGAATCCATCCAGATGGTTGAAGTTGAAATATGGTAACATTTATTTTCAGTTTAATCGCTGTACAGTTGGTCATACAGCGCAGGGCCTGGATAAAAGTGACCGCTTGTAGTAAAGTGAACGTTGTATCAAGGTATATGAGCAGTGGTCCAGTGTTATGATGTGTGAGAGGTCCTGAGTTCAAACCCACTAGATGCACTGCCAATTTTCTTAGGCAAGAAATTTATTAACGGTTGTTCCACTCCACCCAGGTTTAAATAGGTACTGTGGGAGATCACCTGCCTGATGGTGATTTCAATGATCAGGGATTATTATACTAAATTGTTAAGTCGGGTGAACATGTATATAAAAGCAGACTTTAAACTGCTCTCAACTTTAAGGTTGGCATTCATGTGATATGTGACAATGTAAAAGTTATAAAATGTTATGAAAGTTATAAAAATACTTATTATGAATACACCATTAGTTATAACAATACAATGTATTCTATTTCAACCTTCAATACAAGGTATGAAGGCTTGTCACATGCTTACAGTGGGAAAATTGTTGAAATGTTTAGCAACATCACTCTTCCAAAATTGAAACATTTCATTTAGAGATGACTTTGTGGAGATAGTTATGTAATTGAGACATTAAGACAGTAGCCTACCTGGCATACTAAACATGTATGTTACGCCCCAAATTAAAAGTAAAAATAAGTACAATAGTAATTGCATTTTATAGCCTAAGTTTTTGCTTATATGCACATTGATGATTCACTGACTTTCCCCTGGTCATTAGACAACTGGTATCTTTGTTTTTGTTGGATTTAATGCCGTAGCAACACATTGTATAGGTCATATAATGACAGTCAGTCCACCTATTCACTGTTCCTGGAAAAGCTAAATCTCTGGATTTAGCTGTTAACCAACTACAAAGCGCATACTTTCGTCAGTGACTGACAACTGCCCAACATAATTAAGAATCATAGGTAGGAGGGAGAATGGCCTTGGAAATAATTTCATGACCAAGCTCCACGAAAGTATGCCCCGCCAGGAATCGAACCCACGACACCTTGATCAGTGGATTTGCCTGCTACTAGTCAGGCGGCTATTAGTATCTATCTAGCAATCTCCTTGGGGAGTCTTTTATTAAGCTTAGTACAGTCGACTTATTGGCACAACAGAAATATACCACCCTCTCAGGTATAAATTAAATAAATAAACTCTATGAAGTTTCTTGAAGAGCCTGATAATCATTACTATTTGACCACTTCAAACCTAGATGGTTGAACCTGGCTTTAATTTGATGCTAAGTTTTCAACTAAACCTTCATAAACCCAATAATACTCAAAAAGATGGTGTCTAACTTCATATGTACTTTTAAAGACGACAAAGATAAAGTTTAATCTTTTAACGTACTTTTATTATCAAACTGACATGGAAGTACAATGTACATACAGAAATAAGTAAAATGCCATCTTACAACATGATTTTCTAAACTATATACTGTAATAATGTAGTTATACATAGATAAGCTTTTAAAACCCCTTCTGTATGGCTATGTATCATAATTCCTATAATATGAAATTAACACATTAAATAACATGAATGTTATGACTAGCATGAAGCAAATTCAGCCTGGTATAAATTATGAAAGGCCAGATTCAAAATTGAGTATCTCATTAAAATATCAATTATTCATAATTTTGAAAAAAAAGTGTAATACTATGTACATAGATTGTGATTTGTCTTTTACATACATGTTGTAGTTTGTTGACAATTTGTAGATATTTCTTTAATTTAAAATATGACTTAAATGAATCCTAAACTTATAAACTAAAATAATAAAACAGTTGTTTATAAAGTGATGATTGATGTAATGCAGTTTTATCTAAATGCAGATTAAGAGTAAATTTTAGTGAGTTCTATAAAAAGCAAAAAAAAGTAAATTTTATTTCACTGTCAGTGGTACATACACTCATTAACCCCACTGATTTAAATACTCACTACAGTATATTTTCTGTTCACTATTGATTATTAAGTATCTAAATCATCAGGGTTAATAACAATGCCACAGACAGTTGTTTAGAATTTACCAATACATATGCATACAAAGATAATCGGCATAGTCAGTCGACTTAAATTTAGTTTCTATGCGGAACTTACTGCTAATTTAAACAAGTAATTGAAGATTCCAAGTCGAGGATGATAAAAATGGCATAAACTTGTTAAAATACCATAATAAAATACCTAACAACCTACTTTAGACAATATTACCCTTTTATAAAAAAATCCTTAACCAAAATTAATAAAACAGCTGAACAAAAAAAGTTTTACGAATAAAAATGTCCTACATAATAAACAAACAAATATCCAGTTAACAGACTAGGAACTTAAAGACATTTTAAGCAATAAATTAAGTAATTAACAATATGGCTAAAGTAGACAATAGTCTTAACTTACTTTTGGGTAAACAATAACATAATTATGTAATATCATGTGTTAAGAAACAATAAAAATTGTAAGAAATAAAAATCTATTAACTTATATGGCAATCTGATAAGAGACCATACATTTATAAGCACAATAATGTATTTAAGACAACAGAGGAACATGATCTTATATCAATAAAATCAAGTCAAAATAAAACATAAAATAAAAATTTAAAAAATCAGTTACTCCCATTCAATTGAATCACTTGACAATGACATTTACAAGCACTAAATTAATACATAAATTACTATCACATGTACATCATACATATATATACACATATGTATACTTCATATGGTCGTACAATATTGATCTCATATAGTCAATCTGATTAAAACCCGATCTAAAATTTTACCGCTCGCATACTCGCTAATTTAGATCTGGCCTTTTCCAAACGAAGGTCACGTTCAGGTGACCTTTCTCATCATAATATTCATGACGAAATTGTTATGATACATAACTTGTTTACATCATCAATGTCACGCAATTTGAAATGAGCCACCGCACTTAAATTAGCATGAAAACATAGGTCTAAAAATAGAAATTACGAAATCAAAATGAGATTTATATTGTTTTCGTCTAGACGAAAGCTACCCATTGATTGGTCGACACAAAGTTCATCTCGACGTGACCTTGCATTGACTAAGTAGAGATCCAGTACGACAACACTCTACAGGATCTCTGTTTACGGAGATTGATATAGTCAGAAAGTATTACTTTGATCACCAATGCAAGTACAGAGTATACGAACATTGTGAACATATAAAAGGGTCAGAACAAAAGTAGTCTAGCTATATATATAATTATAAATAAAAAATATGTCGACTAGTTTGGTACTGACCCATCAATATATGTACAAGTAAATGAATGTTAGTTCTAAGTATAGATCAAAGTTGTCAGACTGTAATTAAACAATAATTGAACATCACAAATGTAACATACTTAACATATAAATGCTGTTAAATGAAAAATGAGCATGATGGGGCTTGCACATAAAGCATCATTATGTAGCAAACGATCAAAATGAGCATGATTTCTGTATGTTTGTTTTACCAGATATCATCTTGGAAGTTTATCCAGAATTTTTCCATAAAGAGACAACGGCCAAGAAGACACCAAAAATATCCTTGCGAGTGACACCCACTGCACAATTAGTCACTGTATTACATTTGACAGAGACTGAAATGCCAAAAATTTTTAGACTGATGTTTGATATTCATGCAGGAATAATTTCTGCCAAAAAAGGATTTGGGCATCCTTGTGCCCCTCTCCCTGCCGAGGAATAATTCCGAACACTTTAATACCAAATTTCATAACAGAACACCACTAATCCAAAATCTTGATTTAGTTCATATTCCCCTAGCATTTGGCAGTTTATCTCCACCATGTCATGCCCGGGACTACTTCTTACAAATAAGTAATTTGCCCTATTTTGTAATACTACGCCTATATCTGATTCAACAATGCCTAACAGCAAAGCTTAGTTCTGAGGCCTCAGTGTTATATCAGTAATTTCAGGGAGTTCTTACTTCTGGCTTAAGTCTGGCTGCAGTTAGTAACAATGGACAAAAAATGAACGCCAACATCAAATCCATGGAAGCTTTTCTAGTATACACAAAATGATTTCTAATAATGTATAATCAAATTTAAATTTTAAACATGTAGTTGTATACAATGAGCAATTTATAATGTTAACCATTTAATGTCACTTTCTTTTTAATTTTCAATTTTTTAGAAACTTCCATACTTCCACGTCTGCTGCCAGACGGAGATTCATCATCACCTGTGGGTTGTGCCATGATAGCAACTTCTGCTTGATCATTTACATAATCCTGTAATACAAACAAGAAATGTAATGTGGAAACCACATTAAAGCCGGGGTTAAAAACTTCAGCGCAAAAATTACAAAGGGAAATAATCCATAATAAAGGCAGGTAGAGTTGTGGTTACTGTCTAATTCTGTTTATGGCATGGTATGTTATCATTGTATGAAGTGTCATAAAGATCTGACTATAAATGGCAGAAATATAATTATGGTAAAGAAAAACTTTAATGTAATTGTTAATGACACCAGATGCCCACCTGCCCAACAGACTGCCTGGGTTTCGCCAAACTATAAGCCGATTTTTTTCGTTGAAAAATCCGGCTAACAAATGAAACAATGAATCAGCAAGAATGTAGAATAAATCTCAACATTTGATATTCATTCAATGCAATATGTAATGCAAGCTTTTATGGGTGGTTGTTAAGTTTTTCTTACACAACTCTTATTATTTATTCGTAGATATATTCTTCTCTTTCTGCATATCATTTTTTATCTCTTAACCTCAGTAATCAGATTCCTTTTTTCATACATAGCGATGCTAGGTGGTTTGGCAACAGAATTTTACCACCCTTGCAGGTAACCATTTAATCTGATTGAAATAAAGCAATGAAGAAAATACTTGCTTGTCATATTTCGATTTGCAAACTTGATTAACTATTTCTTGCTCAAGAAAATTAGCAGCGTCCTTGGTGGGGTTTGAACCCAGAATCTCTTGATTCATAAGCTCAGAATCTACCACTGGATTGCTGCTCCTTCTAGAAAAGAGCTTGATAATAACTCATGGTTATAGTACAGAGAGTATTATTACCTTAATTCTGTGTAGTTTTTGTTCTAATGTCATTTCTTGTACAGGTATATCTAAACGTTTATGACATATTTCAGCTATATTATCTATAGCCATCATTATAACACCTAACTCTGTTCTCTGGAATATAGAAACAAGATCAATTACATTTTATAATATACATACAGTACCATTCAAAAGTTGAAAGACAAAATTCCTGTTTTTAGGATGAACAGATTCATGTTTACCCATAAAAAAGAAACTTAATACAATAAAATCACATGGTTGTAATATTAAAGACAGCTTCAAATGCTTACCCACAGAGTTTAAATAAACATTTTGGCGCCAAATGACATTACAACGCCAAACGACGTCACAACATCAACTGACGACATTATGTCATAATCAAATAAACAATATGGCGTCTATGTTTAAAATGTAATGTGATTCATGAAATAATTTCTTGATAAAGGCTTCGGACGAAATATTGAAAATAGGGTTTGCTATCTTTCATAAAAATAAAAATCTAGAGATATTTTGGCAAGATACAAAATCAGCATAAACTAGTTTACCAACATATGATTCAAACTATGTTACATGAATAAACTTTAATCTTAGTAAAATTTCTGATCAGTTTATCGTACAAACACCTGATCTCGGACCTCATCTGATCTCGAACCTTTCATAAAAGTTCGAAATTAGGTCATCTATTTTTAGCCGCCATGACAGTTTTCAGAAAATGGTTGTGTTTTTTCTGGAAGGATTTGGATTTGTTTTAAATATAAAATATCAGCAAGTATATGATAAAAAAATGGAATATAGATTAAAAGGTTCGTTTTTAATGTATTTTTCTGAAAGTATTGTTGCATTAATTAGAAATGGTTCATTGAGTCCTTAGAGGTGCGAGAACCCGTGTGTCCACCATACATTACAATTTGCTTTAAGAATGAACAATATAAACTACTCACATCAGAATGGTTGTATCGAAACAAACTCAGAGCTCACCGATACACAAAATTAATGACCAGATTGAATATGTATCAAAGGGCAAGTTTCACAAAGAGTCAAAATTAGCCCAACCTTGATTTTGTACTAATGCTAATTTAATAAAAGATATACTATAAGGTAGTCTGAAAACAGGCAATTAACAGCTAAATATATTTTATTTCTGTTACCATAGCAACTAGTAAAAAAAACATGAATTTACCAAGAGCAGACCAATCAAAAAACTTTTCTTACCTTTTGTCTCAATCCACCTTTTGTGGCATTATATTTATTTTCCATTTTTTGGTTTGTATCATTTTCTTGTTCATGATGTTGTTGAAGTTTAGATAACTCACTGTTTATAGATATAACTTGTTTATTATGAGCTGTTTTCATCTGATCTAGTTCTCCTTTCAATTCTTCAAGCTGTAACCAATGGTTGAAAATGAAACTTTCAATAATACAGTAGAAGTTTGAGAGCATGAACTTGAAAGTTCAAGACAAAAAGTTAAAGCAAGGTGGGTGTTTGACTTATCCTAATCTACATTATTAGTGCCCTTTTTTTTATTAGTAGTCACAAGCTTTTAACTTAGAATAAGGAAACAGAATAGTGCCAGGTAAACTGATTGACCCTTCCAGGTAGTTTGAGCTAACCGAGTGTGAGGATTGAGCCTTCAAACTTTCACTGTAGATGTTAATGTAACTGGAGCTACCTATTAAATTATTCAAATGTCCATAGACAAAATCCTGCTTTTAAGATGAATCAATTCAGTTTTACTCATGAAAGAAAAACAAAGAATTTTCTGAGAAGATGCCATAATCAGCATTAATTAGCCATTAACTAGTTCATCCAAATATGATCCAAACTATGCTACATGAATATGTTTTAATCATAGTAAAGTCACTAGTGAGTTTTTCTCAAAATTTCATTGGTTCAAGAACTTTTGGAGGGCACTGTATTATTAATTAGTTTACTTTAACAATTGCTATAGCCTCAACACATTGCACTAGCTATATGATAGGTCAAGTTTTATACAGCATCAATAATTTATTATTGTTAACTTTAAAATCAAGTACTTCAGGCCACAACAAGTTGATCATATGTTCTACGGATTTTTCTGGGAAAAAATGGGGCGAGCGAGCGAAGAAAAAAATAAAAAAAGTCTTTATTCACTTGCTTTATATAGCGGTTTGACCAAATTTTTATGAGCGAGCGAGGAAATAAAAATATTTTTTTTTGTAAAAACCGTCAAAATTAAGGAGCGAGCGAATCCATAGAACATATGATCAATTTGTTGTGGCCTCATGTACATGAAATGCTGATAGGTTAACATAAATCAATTATAAATCAACAATAAACTTTAAAATATTCAATTCATAAAATATTTACTCAAGTATCATACACTGCCATATACAACCCATTCACAGTAAGATTGATATATTTATAATCAACAATAAGGAAACTACTATGTAAATATTTACTTTACTCTCTAAAAGGATACAATGGTCTATTTAAAGTTAGATGTCAGTAGAAAATTACATATAATATGTATTTACCAAGTCTGGGTGAAGTAAGATGAATAATGGAAGAGCTCGACATTAAAGGTCGTCCAATTGCTTCTGAAGACCTATATTTGGGTTTGGACAACTTGTTACTGCTAGTAAATATTTGGTTTAGGCTAGTAAAATATATAGCTGGTTATCTAACCATGCAATTTACTTTAAAAGTTATTGCCCAACCCTGAATAATGCTTCAAACAGCTTTTTTAACTTTTTTTATCAGTTACATCACAGCAGTAGATCTACCTACTTACTGCCACAGAACAGGTCTAAACCTCAGAGCAAAAAAGCTTTTTATAAGATCTAGGCATATTCATTTACCACTGACTGACAACTGACCAACTTGATGCAGTGGTAAAAGGGAGAATGACCATACAAAATATATCATGACCAAACCAAAAAAGGTATTTGTGCTAAACAATTGAACCTACAACACTTGTGGCAAGACACCACTTTCTATCACTTTGTACCCTGGCACCTTTTTTACAACAAAAGTAATAAGTATGCGATATCAATTCAAGGGTACCAGGGGACAGCTAGCTAGCGATATGTTAAGGAAACTGGCCACTGATTTTGTAGTCAGATATGCTACTGACTGAGAAACCAGGCAGGATAAACAAAAGTGAAACATAATTCCATACATTACCTCATCTGACATAGATTCCAATTTATTGACTAGATGTACATTGGAATCACTAAGTGTTCTATGTCTGGACATTAAACCTTTCATTTTATCATCAGATGCCGCAAGGTAATCTTCAGGCATTACATCAATTACACGTAATAAATAATCTTCAAATTTCTTATAGCGTGAAACTTTCTTATCTAGTCGAGATAATCTGAAATAAATAAAATGTAGTGTGATAAATAATGACATATAACAAAATTGTCATCTCTCAACAACAGCCACCTTAAAATCACCTTGACAATGGACCGTTCCATAACCTTACCTAGTGAGAAACTGTTGAATTGAGGCAAATAAGTTGACCCCCTGAATCTGACCCATTCATTCCAACTCTTATGCATTCACATAGTGTTCATGTACAAGTGTATTAGTAATTAATCCAGGAATAATTAATTGAAGCAGAACAGATATAAAAACATAAATATCATCAGACAGTATTCTTACGTCTCTTTCAATATTTCCAGTTCATCTTGTAAAAATTCTAATTCTTTTGTTTTTTGTTCTTTCAATTTTACTTCAGTTTGATACTTCTGTATGGCTCTTCTTCGTTTCATCTCATTTTCTTTTAAAAAGTTTTCAAATTTAGAAACCCTGTCTTTCATCTGAAAAATAAATTGATGACCAATCATAGCATGAGAAGAAATGTTCAATGTCACATCATAGACTTGTGTTAAAGTTATATGTGTATTATAAATTCACTATAAACATACATTATCATCAAATTTTCATCACACAACAAAAAAAGTTATAAATCATAAACTTCAACTTTAAAGAATTCATAAATATACAAATTGCAATGAACATACCCGCTGTTGTTTTTTCTGAATTTCAATCTGGCGTTGAGCACATGCTTCCATTCGCTGTTTAAACTCATGTCTTTTAGCTTCAAGTTCAGCCTGTACACGATCAACTTCGACTTCTTTCTTAAGTAACAACGTTCTCTGTAATGTGTTGATGCCAGTTTCAATAAGTTTGTCACCCGTTTCCTTGACGACAGGAAATGCTGTGATCTCATCTTCGTCATCTCTAGAAATAATCAAATATGAAAATAAATTATTTGCATAAATAATCTTGTTCACATTTTTGTTTATAGCCTTCATCTACCAACAATGACTGCATTTGATTATATTTTTGCCAGAGTCATTATAATAGAACAGAACAGAACAGTTTATTTATGATTTGTACAGACAATGAAATTATCACATTAAAAATTATCATTACAAGTAGTGTTAGTCACATTGTCAAGATTTCGAAGAGGAAATAGAAAAATAAAATTAAAAAAAGAGAGAAAGAAAATTAGAATTATCAAGTTTCAAGTTTTCAAGTCCATGGTTTGAAAAAAAAAGAGTATCATTAATGTCTGTAAATGAGTTATTTTTAAGTAACTACATGTCAGGTCGCTATATACATGTACATTGTAAGTATGTGTGAGAATTGAACTCACATACACATGAAGTTGATAGTGAGACCCAATGTTTGAAATTTATTAAGATCTGAAAAGAAAGCTATAATGAGTTTTTTAGTCAGTCAAAGAAGATTTATCAAGAGCCTAGAAAACCATGTGTTTATGTGTACCACACATTTGGCTCAACCACTATGTGAACTTATTTAGCAATTTCATGTCAGACAGATCAAGTTCTATATATGTTTATTCATAACAGTAACTATTTTTTCACTGATCACTATATGATGTATTTATTGAACTGTCCATAGCATTGACAATTGACAACATGCTTAGAACATGCTAAATGTTTTGTAGGGGGCTATAATGTCAATTAATATGCTGATTGAGTTGTCTAACATGGCACATAGGCCATATACATGTATATATAGATATCACAAGGTTATGATATTGACATTTGATTCATTTCTCAATTAATGTGCATTTAATTTTAGTTCTTAGACCTTAACAATTTTGGTGAATTATTATAATTGTCTAGTCTGGCATTAGACACCTCACAAAACCTTTGTTTGATCTCAAATCATTTATCACAGCGCTTAAATGATAATGATAACAATAAAACAATCATTGCACGCATTTAAGACAATAAAACGTCTCACAGATTGTAAGCCGATCACTTTTAACACGCTGATGCATGCATAATAAATGAAGACGTGCGGCCAAAATCCGATTAATTTCCAATTAACGTCACGCAATTTGAAGTCTAAACGTACCTGTCATGCAATTGAGTCACAAAGACGTTCTTTTTCTGATTATCCAAATCAAGTTCATAGTTTTTATTCTGTGAATGCACCGAGCTTGCCATGTTTAGTTTCCTGAGATTAGACTTTCACGATCATTCACCTTGTTTACACTCGTCCGCCATTATTAAACAACTTTATGTAAATTAGAACACCTTGGTGACAGTCACGTGACTTTATCGGTGATCGAGTTTTAAAAATAACGCGCGAAAAATCTACTTTGGTAGTTAATCGGTATTTGGCAGATTTTGATGTTAAAGATCTTTACGAAAATATTTCTTTAAATTCATATAGATGAAACAAAGTATTGATAAATATAAAACCTTTTTGCCAGACTTAATATTGTGATGATTCTAGATCTATCATAGTTTATATAGTTTATCATGAACAATGGCGTAGCCCAGGCGGCATTTGATATGGAATATACAAATAGATATGCTAGCCCTTCGACATAGTCAACGTTTTCTCTTTGCTATCAAGGACCCTACATAAAGGTCCGAACTTTTCTAGAGGGTTCGAATTTTTCTAGGGGGAGGGGGGTCCTAACCTCGAACAACAACCACATTATACTTAATTGCAGTAAAAAATGCAACATATTGTTAATAAAAACTAAATAACCATTAGATCTATGGTAAGCACCGAGAAAAATTGCTTCATGCAACTTAAAAAATGACCTACACGCATGAAATACACTAATGGACAGGTACATTTTGTTATATACATAATTATTAGAGACAAATCAAACTCATCGAATTTTCATTTCATCCCGGGTGAGGCTCAAACCAGCATTCCATTTGGGTATATGATAAAGTCCTGGGGAATGCATGTTTTTCTACGATATTTAGATCTACAAAAAGATACATTAATTAATATATGTAAATTTGATCACCTTTTTTAATTGGGTTCCGCCATAGAGACCACCTTGGTCTTATTGCAAAACCATGCAATTTTGATCAATATCAATTCTCAAATAGATTTCCTAATTAATTTGAGAAGAATAATGTCACAACATTGAAATCATTCAGCTATTATTTAAGACTTTCGATTTCTATGGTGTTGAACGGCATTGGATATAAAATGAATTTGATGAACGGTAGTTAAACGATTCGATACAATGAGCGTTTAGACATAGCAGAAACAAAGTCAAACATGAGACATTTCCTCATTTGAAATTTGATAACAATTCATCATAATTAGAGCAAATCACCAGATATGAGATAAGTTAGTAATATTTATAACCTCTTTAAATTTTCTGGTTTAAGTCTTAGAGTTCTTTGTTCGTGGATATAAAACGTAAAATTCGCTATGAAAGTAAGTGATTTATATCGCGTGTACATTAATTGTTAAGCTCATGAACAAGAACTCTTGCTCTATCATGTATTTAAATTAACATTTTTTCCTATTTTAAATAAGTTGTACTCAATTTTACTTTTTAAGGCAACCAACATTTGGTACAAATGTTACTTAGCTGTCTACTGAATACATCTTCAACTTACCACACTCTATGTCTCTATTACGTATCTCATCTACGCCATCAAAATGACCGGTACGTGTAATACATATACTGATTTTCAACAGGGATGGAGACCTGCTTAAAAATTACCGGTTTTTTAAAGCTCCGCCGTCAAACAGTACCTTAGTGGGTCTCAGACGTAGAATTACCATGCTCTGTCCGACTTAGAACATGACGGAGTACCACTCATTGCTAAAATACGGAATTATGGTTGTATATAGACATTTGTTACTCCAGCACTGTTATGTCATTTTTAGCATTGTGAAAGAGTTAGTGAGCACTGGTTATAGACAAAGCTTCCGAAAAAACTAAGTTAGGCGAGTTGTACGCTGTATAATGACATAACTTTGTGTTGACACGTCGTTAAAACTTAATTAAACGATTTATTTATCTCAATGAATTTATTACAGTCGTTTTTTGCCACATTATTAGCCTGTCTAGCAATATCTGATGTTTGTGGTCACTCTTATATCACCACTGATGTAAGTACTAAACTAGCTGATGATGACAAATGTTCTCTGTGTGTAGAATTTGCTGAACAAGCCGTCGATGGACTTCTTCAATTTATTCTACGTAAGTTTAACTTCATGTTTTTAATGTTTTCATGGTACATGGTGTCATGTCCGCGACAGTTGTCCTCATAGCGTACTAAGATACAATCATTAACTTAGATATTGAAAAATAAATGTACTTGTTTGCTTTTTTGCTGGGTTTTACTCAGTATATTGTACAGTTATGTCATATCATGGTGGTCAGTCAACATACACACCGTTCCAGGAAATGCTAAATCGCTTGATTTAGCTGTTAACCAGTTACTAGGGGCATACTTGCGTCAGTGAACTATCCTACATGATTTAGAATCAGTGGTAGGAGGGGGAATGGTCGTTGGAACTATTTCATGACCAAGCTCCACGAAAATATGCCCCGCGCGGGAATTGAATCCAAAACCCTACGATCAGTAGACTTGTGTGCTACCTACATAGCTATAGCCGGATGGGCTTATGTAAAGTTTGCGATGGCCACAGCACGAACAACAGAAAGATCAAATACGTGGAAAGTAATTTGGCATTATATTCCGAAATAATGCACGTGTGGTCGACTGTCTGGATAAGATCTTCATCATTTTTTTTATTTCACCATGACTATGGCTGTTTTTATCACTTATAGTGAATCGTTTGCTCGTCGTGAACAACTAATGTTCTGATTCTCGAACTATATTTTTACAGAAGTAATAAATTAAGTTATGTTATTATCGTCAATTTGTCGAGCTTCTGAAGGGCTGATTTAAAGCCCTCTACTGTAAAGGCATGCACTGTTTGACCTGCATATTGCTTGAATCTTTATTCTCTATGGAGAATACACGGCTAAACGACGATTTCAAGCATTTTTGGAAATGCTAATACTTGTCAATTTGTTAAGACTATATAAACATTAGCCAGTTTCTAAGGATATTGCTATAGCAAGCGCTTCAAATGTTTTTGCATCCTACACATTTGTAAAAGATTAAAACCGCCTTTTATTTTTCGGTAACATATTTTTGGACTTTTTCGGATTTATTGGGATTTCATGATAATTTTGTCGTATGATTTTACAGAGGTAGGAGTGGTAGACTCGTGTGGAGATCTTTGTGGGGCTTTTGCTGATAAGATTGGAAACAAAGCTGTTGGCATCGTCTGCACAATTCTATGTGATGTTGTCGGTGTTAAAGAATTTGTGAACATTGTACAAAGGTATAGTTATTTTGTAACGTTGACTTCACCCTTTAGTATCTTCAGATTTGTAGCCTATTCTGATTTTAAAACTATATATATATGATTATCTACTTACACTTCCTAACAGCTTGGGGAATAATCGATCATAAAAGATAGCGTGAGATGATCATTTTGTGTTGGTGCGCCGTACTCGAAGTAATAAAGTATCGCGACACTCGTAGGATGGGTACCCCTTCTGTAAGATGTCACACTAAAGCTAGAGTCAACCAAGTGCTTGCGTACCTTTTGGTCAATTCCTTGTTCTTCTGGTTCCGCTGCCTGGTTCAACCGTCTGGTGAACTCGGGTTCATAAGACGACAAAAAACAAGTTAGTAAACGTAATTAGTTACTGAGATAGAACCACGTCAGTTAAATGATCACATGTAAGACACACGTTATCGTTCTGAATAAAACTGGCCCGCTCCGTGACTCAGTGCGCACAACCATAGGAGCTCTGATGTAGCTCAGAGCTAACTTAAGATACATAGGCTACGCCACATGCGTCAAGCGTATCATAATTTTGATTTAGATTACATTGTAGTTTTTTAAGCTGAATTAAGAAATAAATGTTGAGAGATCTGAACACTAACTTCAATTTCGTACTTCTGTTTAAGTCTTTGTATTCTGAATTAAAGTGTATAAACGATCACTTGTTATAAATATTCACCAAATTAGAATCTGGGTAAAACTTAATCTCTGGTAATATCAGGAGTGCAACAAAGAATGAATTGTGGTACCATTATAGAGTGAATTACAGACCAAATACAGAGATACAAGAACAAAACATTCTATTTTACGAACATATTGATTGTCATCTTCCCACGTACAATAACTACCAGTCGCCTGGTTGATTCCAAACACTTTTAATTCTTATTCTAGAACTACTTACCATACATTTTACAGAGCAGATTTGGATCCAATATATTATTGTGAACTTATCCCTGTATGTGGTGTTAACGATCATGGTGATGCTAAATTTACTTCATTTGATGTCTCACCAAAATCAGGACCACAGGGTTTGTGCATAAATTGTATCTCTTCAACAGTAACAAAATAGTTGACCATTCCCTGAGTGACATTTTCTTAAATAACGATATATGTATTATACCCTAACGCCATATTGGTCTATTGTTATCACCTTGTTTGAGAGACAAAATTATACTATTGTGAATTAATTAATGATATAATTATGATGTTAAGTCATGGACAGGTTTCGATATATAGTCAATACGATCCAGTTGGCACAAAATGTATCGATTGAAATTCAATAATAATGATAATAATAATAATAATAATGATAATAATAATAATAATAATAATAATAATAATAATAATAATAATAATAATAATAATAATAATAATAATATACTAGTACAATAATGAGTATTATATCGCAGTCCGTAACAAATCAAAGTACTGAAAGCACTGAAAAAACAAGTTGTTGAAAGTGTGCCTCACTTTGTTCAGGCTAGACAACAATTGGTTCTTACTTGACTTTGTGACCAAAGATTCACTCTTTCGTCTGAACGTTAATATTCTAGTCAACAAATGCATTATATGTCATCAAAGTGCAATTATGTGTGAGGCAAAGAGCCGAGGACATATAAATGAATAATCGTGATAAGGGAATTTTCTAAACAGTAGCATTGAACTCTTAAAATATTTCAAAATCATATATACATTTATGTACTTTGTCTGAGGTTTTCATGAAATAAGAGATTATAAAATGTGCACACTTTTTTCATATGTTTTTTACTTTCTGCATTATCAGGTGTGTTCCAAATATCATTTGAATATAACTCAAAGAATGGTACTGGTACTGGTGAAATATCTCTAGAATGTGATACAGTAGATCATATTCCTATTGGTAAATATACATACATCTTACGTCTATTAAATTTTCACTTTTATTTTAACTAAGGAATTGCAAGGTTAAAGTTCAACTTTATATTTCCTGATTTTGAATTATATTTTTATAATTGTGAATGCAACAGACACAATGTTATATTACTTGGCAAAATATTTCTTTAATATTTCGGGTGTTTCCTAACAAGACCCACGCAGTTTAGGTTAGCTAAAATAGATTAGTGTTAAAATATGCATTTACTGATGAGAAGATACTAAAGCTTGTTATTGTGCAACATTAGAATAATTAAAAAGATATCCTAACCGCCTAAGAATGTTGAAAATACAAGAAGCGACCAATGAAAATGTTTAATTTCAGCAAGTACGACATATAACAAATCTATAAATAGCTTGATGATTCCCTCAGCATCCTATTTTCGTTTTCAACAATGTGTATGCCACATGTTTTAATTCGTTCATTTGAATGTTATAAGTGACACATGTTATTAGTAATTGATTTCTTACGTTCTTAATACTGTTTTAAAGACTAAACTTGGTTCTATACTTTTGGCACAGCCATTTGCCTGTATATTCCTTTAACTAGTAGGAGGCTCATTCTAATTTTTGTTCGAATCTCAAATAAAGCAATACCCAAAATATTATTTTTAATGTTTTCTCTTCCATTACATTTTTAGGATGCACTGGTCTATGATATGTGAGATAAACTTGTCAGCAGTGAGAAATGAAGTGTTATTACATATTTTTTACCTAATTTCCGGAACACCCCTCATCAAATTAGTCATTTCCGTAACAGACTTTATCAAGAATATTAAAACCACAAATGAACATTCTACAAACATTTCATAACATCATTACATAATATTAATGATGTTTTTGCAACAAGATGAAAAAAAGCAGAATATATGCCAAATCAATTTGACAATCATAGTAAGAAACAGACAAAAAATAATTTATACATTTTTTGCATATCTCATGTGTCAGAAAATAGTAAATAATACTAGTATCATTTTTCTGCTTATGAGATGTGGTAATATTTCATAAAAAGTATGTTTTCCCATCAATGATTTGCAGGTTCTATTTAAATGTATGTATATATGACATCAAAATGTCACCATTACGGAAATGACATTAAGTTACGGAAATGACATCGTATTACGGAAATGACGTAACTTGTTAGCACAAAAAAAAAACTAGAACAAGAATCAATAATTAAATGTTTTATTAACTTGTAAATGATATATTTCATTGTTCTTCGGGTAAGACTTAAATTTTGAATACATTTTTTATTTGTAATATATCACAAACAACATTAAAACTAATAATACAAACGTCCAACTTAATTAACTGAACCTTGTATAACAACAATGATTATTGTTCCAAATGAAACAGCACAGAGATAATATTTAACATTTAATAACAACGTTTGAATTAGTTCATTACTGAAAAACTCTTTTTAAACAATCTTTTTGCCCTGATCATCGAGATCCAGTTTTCTAACAATCAATTTCCAGATAACAGGTTTTATCTGGCAATGGCGACTGGTAACCTTTGAAGGTTCATCATCAAGAAGAGTAATTATGCTTCTTTTCGAGTACCATAAGCGGTCTTCAACAAGTGGCCAAAAGAACCGATTTGGCCCTATGCGACACATCACATTTACTTCCAATTCGTCGTCGGCATCTACATCTGTAATAATCCCAGGGTATGGTAGTTCATCATAAACTACTACACAATATTTCCCAACAAGAGAGTCGTCCACTGTTTCAACTGATATTAAGTCTGTTTCTGTAAACTAAATTGAGAATTACACATAAAAAATAATATCCGAGATAATTATAGTATCACGATGAAGCACGTGCAGGATTGGACGCTTTAAATGTACTGATGTCTATAAATCTAGATAGTTTTTTTTACCTTTTACTATACAGAAAATACGGGAAATAGCGTCAATGTGAACGTACAACATAACAATTTTGATTATATTTGTGATATATTAATTTAAACTACACGCTCTGAACAGGTAAAGGTGTTACTGAAGACATCAGTCTTACCTCCCTTAGTAAATTTTGTTTACCTCGACTATTCGTTATCTCGACTATTTTTCGACGGTCCCAACAAAGTCGAGATAACGAGAAATGACTGTATTGGTTAAGAAAAATATGCAGAAAATACAATATTATGTAACGTTTAGATATATGAACTACATTTAATTATGTTAAAACATGTTTCTGTATGCAAACTCTGTTAAACAAAAGAAGACCACTCATGGTGACATTTTAAAATTTCCCAATCCATATTTCTATTTCTATTAACATACCTCTTCACACTGCAGTTGATGTGATGAATGATCGCCAGTCTCGGATATGTTTCCTGGAACTACCATATCTGTAGACACTTCATTCTGTGTGTCTTGTGACAAGTCCTACAATCAGACAGGCCACATGTATATAGATAGCTGAATAATAACAAATCACAAAAAATAAACAGTACAAAACAGTACACACTAATCATGTTGGTATAACCAACGCAAAGGATTTCATGAATGCACTTAAGAAAACCAGAGTCCAAACATTTCTAGTAACAGACGACGATGTGTGCAAATTAAGATTCTGATACCTGAAGGGATACCAACTGTATTAGATATCAATGTTGATGATATATGAAATATTATTACATAAAATTATCGTGTAATTCTATGAACTTGTCAAAAATACATATCACGGTAACACAATGAATAAGAAGTCAAACAACTCAGTGTACTTAAACTATTGTGCACCCAATTTCAAAATGATATTGATGTTTTAACAGATTAATAAAACTGTACTGTAATAGAAAGATAAATATCATACTCTTTATGTTTTACACCTGATATAGATTTAGATACTCTCTAAGGATATATTACTGACTTTTTTATGACACATGTAGTTTTGGCAACCTTAAGCTGGCCTGCATGTACATGTGTGTAGTTCAGGCAACCTGAAGTTGCGCGTACATGTAGTTACCGCAACCTAAAAATGTGTATGCATGTAGTTAAGGCGTAAATATGATCATTTCTTACCACTGTAGCTAGTTTAGTTGCAATTGGCTCATAGCAGATGCAGGTTGGCTTACAAAAACAAGACAGCTCCCTACTTTTTACCACACCTTTTTCGTTCACAATGACCTGAAAAGCAAGACAATGCATGTCATTTATACATAAGTAGTTAGAAGTAATGATGAGAAATATTACTTATAGTATGTATTTAAACAGATACACACATTAATGTTTACACTGTGCAAACGTTTTCGTTTATGCTTTGAAATAATTGTAATCACATTCTTAGAGTAGCCAGCCTAAGTACAGCATTATAAGTATTGTATGGTAAGTACATAACATAATTATTATTCATTGTTTTGTGACAGTTACTATCATACCTGATGTATTTTCATTGTTTGTGGCACAGTTGGTATCCCTTCAGGTATCAGCTTCTCAATCTTGCACACATCGTCGTCTGTTACTAGGAATGTTTGGACTCTGGTTTCCTTAATTGCATTCATGAGTTCCGTTGCATTGGTTATATCTCCACGATTGGTGTGTACTGTTTTGTCCGCCGTTCGTTTAACAACAGCTCCAATTCCGTCCGCCGGTCCCTTCCCATGGCCCGCTTCCATAAAGTTCCATGTACCACGTTTGAACCCCTTTTCGAACAGTCTTGTTGAAAATAGAAAAAAATTATATTTGTTCCGATACTGTGTTGTGGGTCCGTCTGAAACGAAGTGAACAACCTTTGGACATGGATTTGAGTTCTGCGACAGATACAACAAAATTGGATCCAAATGTGCCCATATGCTGGCTGGGCTATGTTTAAGGCAATCAGACAATGTGGCAAACGGGAGTGTTTTGCCCGTTGTGTAGGCTATACCAGTATGTATACTAATTTGCCTCTTTGAGGCTCCAAAATGTACGCTTTGGATCTCGCTTTCAAATTTGCACATGTAGTTTTCACTGAAGTCAATATGTATTATAACTTCTTCTTCTGTTAGCTTCTCTTTAAGATTTCGCATGGCTCGGTATTGGTGGCCAATGTTGTAGACATGTCTGCAAACTTTCTGTATCTCCAGATTGACTTCTTGGTTCAGATTCTCAAGTGTACCCTGTTCTATTTCCTTTACTACCCTGTTCGTGGATTTCTTATCTCCTTTACCATCTTGACTTTTGACTGGTATCTCTATTTGACGGTTTTTCCAGATTTTCCACGTTACTTGCTTGCCTAAGTCTAATCCGTCTCTCAATGGCACCTTCTTGTCCTTGCACGCATTACATTTTCTATACATACAATTACTCTGCTGATCGTCACACACCACTGTTTTAATAATATCGTTTATGTGCTTCGTATTGTACATGTTTTCAAAGAAACTACGTTCAAGCTTAAATGTAAAGTTTTCATGTAATTTGCACAGGCATGTCTCTCTGTCATTAACTGTTGCTGGCCTAATCCAATATGGTCTTAACAAACAAAACAAGCTATATGAAACCTTCCTGTGCCCTACTTCCGACAAGTACTTAGCATGCAAATGCTTTATGTCATCATTTAAAAGTCTTATTTGTTTCTTGATCCCACCTCTAGTGATTGTACTTCGTTTACCCGCCTTAACCCTACTGTTGTCTTCTCTTTCTAAAAATGTAACAACCACCTGCTTTATCTGTATACTTTTCTTGGTTGTCTTTTTTGCATGTACCTTTGTGACTTCATTATTCTTCGCTTTCGCAATTTGGTATACTGAGAATCCAAGTACTTTTCTTGCATATTTGCCAAGGCGATATTTCCGTATCAAATCATATCCACATATCAGGCTTGATATATATCTTCTATGTCTGTAACTTTTTGTTTTGTTATACCTTTCTTTGATGCCTTTGGTGACAATATCATAAAACATGATTGCCTTTCTGATGTCATGATTCTTGCCTACATCTTCTACTTGCTTATCATCATCTCTTGATTTGGGGAATAACTTCTTCTTTAGGCGGTTACTTCTCTTTTTATATTTCTCTTTTAATCTCTCTTCTTTTTTCAATGCTACTTTAAGTTTGAATATTTCCCTGTAGGCTGTGGCACGATCCTTCCGCACTTTCTTCCTGCCCTGTCGCCTTGCTGTCTCTTGTTGGTGATACTCGGGTGTTTCTTCTGGCGATGTTGGTGGAGAACAATTTGCATTTAAAGCAGCTGTTATTTTCTTTCTTCTGTTCCTGAAACTCTGTTGTGTTTGTCGCCACTGTTTGCGTTTACTTCTCTTTTCTCTATCAGACATTTCATCAACCATTTTCACAACACCTCTCTCTTTTTTTCGTCTGTAACGTTCACGTTCTTTCTTCCTGTAGTCTTCATACTTGTTAGGATCTTCTCGTTGTTTCTTCCTCCACCTCGCTACACGCTCTGCGTTTGTTAGAACCATTCTAACAATTGATTTATTAATTATAAGCTGAAATAAAATAAAATAGTCTCGGAGTTAAAACAAATTCATTAAACGCCCCCAAGGCGTTACATTTTTCAAAAGGGGGCGTTTAGCCCGTCCGGCTAGCTCAATCGGTACCGCACATATAACTTAAATGTGTTGCCACGGCGTTAATCACACAGAAAGGAGGCATTTAAAGACTATAAAAATCTAAACAGGGGCGTATAAAAGAGTAAAGAAACTGAAAATTATCACATTAAATACGGCACGGTAGTTGTACTAGGTCACCGACAACACTCATGTAAAAATCGACATCAGTCGCGGTCTACCTATGAGCGATGTCATCAAAGAAGTTACAGACATTGCAGTTCTAAAGTAGCATAATGAGAAATAAAATTTACATACGTTAGAATAAACTACTCAGCTACTTAACTCGATGTGTTTTCACAGAAATGGAGAAAAATTAAACCATCCAATGAAGCCTTGTTGCTTCTCTATCAATCATTAAAGTACATAATTTAATTTAGACTTTTGGCTTAATATTTAAGACAAATGTGTTGTAGATAGCTTAGACAGATTTTAATTCTCATGTACTAAAAACTGAGAAAACACCAGGGCAGAATATTTAGTGATGAGAGGCGTAATATCTGAATATGAAGCTATACTCGTAGCTTCTATTTTCGCGTTAAATTTGGTCTCGCGGTATTTCCGTTTTTCAGCAACAACTCCACACAGCGGGTTTTTATATTTTTCACATGGCTAAGTTTAGTTGCAAACAAGTAGAAAATAATCTCTTTTATTTTAGCGGTTTATTTTTCAACCAAAACTGACATTTAACAGTATGGCATAGGATTTTGATGACCCCGGAAATAGAATCAGTAACCAGAAAAAAGTGAATGTCAAAAAGAGTTCGTCAACATGGCTAAAATATGAAATTTACCAAGTTATAGTAACTTAATAAGCCAATATCGCTGCAATAGATGTAAAAGAATAATCTGATAACAATTTTTGAAAAGATAAGCTTTTTTTAGTTCCGAAGTCCGATGTTTTGTTACTAATTTCAGTGCTTTGATTAGGACCTTCATATAACATTTTTTTTATAGAATCCATGTTCAAGAGGTACATATAATCACTCTGATTATGAAAATCTTACTTTCAAAATTCATAATGCAATTTACTTCTAAACACAATAAATACCCCCAGTACTTTCAGCGCTTTGATTATAACCTTCAGCGTCGCGAAAATAGATGTCACTATCTACCCTTTATCATAACATTATGAACAAAGAAAATTACGACATAAACACATTACATAATAAATTTTCATCATAGAAACTACATAAGTAATGCAATGATTTGTCTTACAAGGTTTAAGTACGCTGGTTAAATTGCACTCTTTACAAAAAATTCAGCAGACGACGCAGACGTGGCAGAGACTTTTTTGTGAAGAGTGCAAGGGGAAGTAATTCGTCCAGAACTCTCACCAGGTGCTTGCAGGGTAGTGGCTTTCCGTGGGAAATCGCAAAAAAGCGCAAGCATAGATGTGCAAAAGTTTGGTAACAAATAAAAGGTCTGGAATGAAAGATCTTTAAAATATAGGTCCTATGAGGTACTATTCATATGTTCTACCGGTGGATGTTGTCAAACTTAGGTGTTTTTCCGTAATATTTTTAGATATAAATTGTCAATTTTTTTTTAATTTACTTACCCTATATGGTACCTCTTTTGTGCTGGAAACCAGCTTCTTTTAATGGATTTGCTTGATACCGCTTTATTACAAATAAAAATAGTTCACCCATGTGACGCAGTGCATAAACAAAATGACGACCGGTTTTCGAAAAAAATCCCGTTTCGGTCCAAATAGCGTCAATTTCACTCACGGTAAATATATTAAACATAATGTGAATTTAACATTAAATAAAAATACGATCTTTTAGCTTTAATAAAATATATTTAGTTATCACAACAGAACAAAATTTATTTGTGAATTTAACCGTTAAACATGATATGGTTATAATGGTTATAGATAGAAACCACTTGAGCGTATCGATTGCTTGTCATTGTTAATTAATGTTAGTATCGCGGAAATAAAAGCAAACAACTATATGTGTTTATTACTGTTTTCACCATGTATTAAATCATTACCGTAACGGACATGTAATCTCCGTAATTATATACAGCATTACGGAAATGATCATTACGGAAATGATCATTCACCTTCATATTCCTCCGTATGGAGCGCCAAAACGAGGCACTCTGCCATTTTGTTTTGAAACACCCACTGCTACTTCATAACAACATATCCACACAAATTTTTAACAGCTTGAAAAGGTACACAAAGAAATAAATGCTGTACGGTAATGATGATAAGAAAGTATACGCTCTAAATAGATAACACTTACCGTCATTTTTTTCTGTACAAACGTCGTGTAAGCTCACGCCATTTTCACAGTTTCAATGTTTGGCGCGTGCAAAGATTGTGCGACGTCATAGCTAAACAGTATTAAGGGGAGGTAAATATGTAGCAAAACTTTTAATTGTCGTTACGGAAATGAGCAAAAGTTGAGGGACAATCGTTTTCACTAAATTTGTGGTCGTTGTGATTATCGAGAAACGTTTAACATGATTTAATCAACCAACTACTAGAAGTCTGTGTGTATAATATGCACTTTGAGTATATTTTCATCTCAGCAAATTTTACTGGGAAACAACAAAATATCACCTTAAGCATCGGGACATGCACTTTTGTAATCTTTTAGGTCAATATACTCTTTGAAAAAATAAAGTTACCCTACGTTTTACCAGTTTCATTGCTTTTAAACTTATATTTAGCTTAATTTAGTTTAGTTCTTACGTAACAAGAAAATATTGTACCTAATTTCAATAAATTGTGTCACATTTTGCCAATATTTTTCTAGGGACACGCGTTTCTAACAAAAATTAGAATGAGCCAGGAACGATTATGATCCGCGGCCATTTGTTGCTTCACAACCATGTCAAAGATATACTTAGCCAATAAAGATTAACATTCATTTAGTATTGCTTGCTCGAAAAAAAAACAATATAGACAATACAATGTAGAACTGACCATTATAGTCAAATTTCTTCATAATAAAGTTACTTCATACTTGTAATTCCCGAGTTTATAAAAGGACTATGCCGTTTTTATATATACATGTACTTAAAGTGGAAAAGTAGTTTAAAAAATCATTTTCCTGTAACCTTGATTTCCATCGGAGACTTGAAAATAAGTTGAATACAAATTTATCCATCTTAAGCCGATTACTTTATATATACTCGTATACGTCATGGTAACGTCATAAATATGATGTGTTAGCGTTCTCTTTACTTCAGTTGTGTGACTACCAGATGTCTGTACAAAATTGTCAAGGATAGGCTCATGTGAATGAATTATGTAAAATCGTACAACAAACTTGAGCACCTGAGTTATGTTTTCTATTGTAATATAATATAATGAAACGTAAAGTAAAGAAAAATAAAGAAACGCAATATACCATAATAAAACGTAACGTAACGTAATGTGATGTAAAAAAAAATAACGTAATGTAACGTAACGTAATGTATCGTAATGTAATGATATACGCTATATTTGAACAGCTTCTGCATTCCTCCACGAACTTGCTCCAGCTGGAACTTATAATGGCGTATTCCAACTTAAAGCTGAACCCGATCCAAATTGTGACCCCACACAAGGACCATGTGAACAATGGCTACCAGGGGATTATACAGTTAAAATAGGTAAGGTGGACCTACAGGTTGCCAGAGATCAGCCAGTGGAGATTTATACACATACTATTGGATCGTTTAGAAAATTAATTTTCCTTTTATATACAGCATTGTTTGTAAGTCTAGGTACGACTACTTTTAAAGGTACTAATTCACAGATTTGGTTTATTTTTTTATAATTTCATAACATCATTCAGTGTCTGTAATTTTGTCAAAAATGAATTCTTATTATAATAAGACAAACATGTTGCAAGGGATATACACTAAATGTCACAAAATGCACTTAAAGTGTCTACACTGTGTCATGTAGATATTTACTTCATGAAACATCATCATTTGTGGTTGTATGTCAATTTGCACTAAAATTGTCATTATCAGTACACTACTTTCCGGCTTACAAAAATATTTCCATACAATTTTGATAGTTTTAGAAAAAAATGATAGTTAAGTTGAAATCTGTGAATGAGGACCTTTAAAACCAATACATTCACACACACAGGTTGAAACTACTCTTGTTCATTTGTTTACATCAGATGCCTCAATTAACATTTTTTCTAATCAATGAAGCTATGAACCCATTTTATTATCTCCTTTTTCCTATTCTATTATCTATTAATTGCATGTATATTTTGATCCATATGTAATGGTGAATGTGGTAGTTTATCGTTAACAGTAAACCTTTACTGTTAGAATATTCGGCAGTACAACAGTAAACCTTTACTGTTAGAATATTCGGCAGTACAACAGTAAACATTTACTGTTAGAATATTCGACAGTACAACAGTAAACCTTTACTGTTAGAATATTCGACAGTACAACAGTAAACCTTTACTGTTAGAATATTCGACAGTACAGCAGTAAACCTTTACTGTTAGAATTTTTCGGCAGTACAGCAGTAAACCTTTATTGTTAGAATATTCGGCAGTACAACAGTAAACCTTTATTGTTAGAATATTCGGCAGTACAACAGTAAACCCTAACTGTTAGAATTTTCGGCAGTACAGCAGTAAACCTTTTCTGTTAGAATATTCGGCAGTATAGCAGTAAACTTTTACTGTTAGAATATTCGGCAGTACAACAGTAAACCTTTACTGTTACAATTTTCGGCAGTACAACAGTAAACCTTTACTGTTACAATTTTCGACAGAACAGCATTACAGCAGTAAACCTTGTAATGCCGTTACTGCTGTCTTCACATACATGTTATTTTCTCCCTTTTTCTATTTCTAACTTTATTATCTCCCTTGATCTGTCATCTACATGAATTATCTCCCTTTATTTATATTTTCAGCTATATGTAATGGAGAGTGTGGCAGTAAACATCCACACAGTCAAATATATGACGAGACAACAGCAACATTTACTATTACACAATAAACATAAACTTTTCCGAATTTAAAAGTTGTAATTCATTAAATAAATCTATAAAAAATGCTTTTGTTTAATTTTGATACCAGCAAAGAACAATTTATCATGTGCCTCAATCTTTAATAATAGCAGTCTTTTTGGTTGGACTTAACGCCATGTAAACACAAATAGTGATGATTGATATGGCGGCCAGCTCATCTAACCTAGTTTTCCCTGGTCCATTGTCTTTAATCAATACTCACATACCCTTTCATTAGACCGACAAATTCTCCACAAGAGGAAAACAGACTTTATTCACTATAGTCGCTTTTTGAAGGGTATAACCAGCCCTGTTGGGTTTCGAACCAGCGATTCCTTCGGGATACTAGATTTGAAATCCAACACAAAGCTTAAATTGCGTTCTGGTCAAGGTTATTATCAAAGTCACCCGTATGATAAACTACCTATAAACACGTTGTAGCCGTCAGTCTTAGTAAATTGTTTATTTTGTTTTTGTTGGGTTTAACGCCGTAGCAACACATTGTATAGGTCATATCAGGGGCGGATCCAGGGTTTTTTCTAGGGGGGGGGGGGTCCAACCTTGTTCTAGGGGGGTCCAAACTTTCGAACCTTAACCACATTTTACTTATTTTGCAGAATAATGCAACATGTTAATAATAAAAACTACATAACCATTAAATCTATGTAAAGCACCGAAAAAAATTGTTTTGACTTTCTGTCAAGAAATTCACTAATGGGCAGGTACCTTTTGGAAATTCCAGGGATGGGTCGATCGCCCCCCCCCCCCTGACCCCCCCCCTCCCGTTAGATCCGCCTATGCGTATAACGGCGGTCAGTCAACCTACTCACTATTCTTGGAAAGGTTAAATCTCTGGATTTAGCTGTTATTAATTAGCGCATACACTTTCGTCAGTGACTGACATCTGCCCTACATAATTAAGAATCATTGGTAGGAGTAGACTGGTGGTAGAAATAATTTCAGGACCAAGCTCCAATCGAACCCCCGACACCTCGATCAGTAGACTTGCGTGCTACCAAATTAAACAATACATGTATGACAAAACAAATCTATGAGTATTGTATGTTGCTTTACGTCGCATCTCAATCTTATTCATACCCAACTTTTAGACCCATCAAGATTTTCACTGTTTGATACAGCCATATAGTACTGATCGTAGATACATCAGTATTGTGATACTATAATCTACAAACCATAACCCCATGTTGTGATGTCGATAAGATAAGAAAAAGGATCATAGACCACGATCATGGTCATAAAGATTTTATTTTTTCATCGGGGTGGGGGGGGGGTGGTTATCCCTTGTAGACAAATGTATGTATACATGTGTTATTGTCCATTATATATGTCAGTACTTTAGAGATGACAGTACTGTTAGTTGAAACAAAATTGACAATTGTAAAACTTTTTCGTTAGAATGAGAATTACCATGCGTAAATTTCAAGCTAAATTTTGATTATTACGCTTAAATTAATTTTACTTCAGAAATATTTCAACAATAGAATAGTTATTATAGAATGAAAAATACATTTTAATGGTAGTATTGATATTTTATACAGTTGTAATTGTTATACACAGGGCCGGATCCAGGAGGGCCGTAAGTGGGGGGCACGGGGTGGGTTCGGGTGGGGTACCCGATATGGAATTTTTTTGAATTTTCTCATGTTAAAGGTGCAAATCTGAGCACTTTAAAATACACAAAAACAGATGATATGAGACACAGTCAGACCAGTCTTATGAATGAATTGTACTCTGTAGTAGGGTTGTCTCAATCGGCAATGTTGCTAGTCACTCCTGGTGGTGGCTGTCTCAAGTTTGAAGGTTGCAATACGTACATGTAGTTCCTCACCGCATGTAACTGTTGGTGTCAGCTTCACCTTTTTATGCATATGCCCATTAAGCCGGTTGTGTTCTGTCCTAAGTATCACCATTACTTCTTGCTCAGGCCTGTTTTCAGTGAAATTAAAAATCTGTCCCCTTAAGGATAGTTGGAACTGTGGTAAAACATGTTGTCAACAGAGCGAATTTGAGCACTTTTTGACACACCTAAAGGATGGAATTGAGCGCTAGAAATCTTCTTTACCGACTCATTAAATTTGAATGTTCATGTTAAATTTGTTGGTTTGATAATTATAATCTTGTTAATTTCACAAAACTAATAATCCTTTTTTCACATAAAATGCCAAGAATTTAGAAAAATAATACATGGTAACTTGTATTAAATCGCCAAATGTTTTGAGAAAATTCGCCGATTTTACCTCGGAAATTGCCGATTTTAAATACGTTCTTTTTGTAAGTAAAGTGACATCATTTAACGAATTTGTAAACTAGCTTTATTGTGAGTTTTTTTCGGACGTTTTTCAATGGATTTACGAAATGGTTGTTGAGATGATTCTAAGTGCAAAAATTCGCCGATTCGAGGAAAAATCACGTTTTTTATTCGTAAGGGAAATTCATATAGAATACAAGTATTTGAAACTCAAATTGATCTAAAATAAAAATCAACGATTTAAAAAAGATTTTAAAAACAACCAGGTTCGGTAGGTGTACCCCCTCCCGACAATAATGTCAAAAGTGCAAATCTGAGCATTTTAAAACACATTGAAATGGATGAAATGATGCTTAACTCATTAAAATTTATTTCCCTTTAACGCCAACGTCAATGCAATTCCATAATTAACTTTTACGATGCAATTCTGAGTTTTTAGGCTCACTGGGTTGATACCCCTCCAGACGAAAAAAATTGTTGTCAACGAAGCAAATTTGAGCATTTTTGGACACCCCTTAAGGATAAAATTGAGCGCTAGGTAACCTATCTTCTTTACGCATGCTTTTGAATGATCATATTTTATTTGTTGGTTAAATAAAACTCTGTTGTTTTTTTTCGCAAAACTATTCATCACTTTTTCATACAAAACGTTGAGAATTTTATAAAAAATATACATGGTAACTTAAATGTATAAAATCGCCAAATTTACTGAAGAAATTTGCCGATTTTAGATAATTATTGATGATGAAGTGGCTTCATTTATTGTGAGTTTTTAGAACGTTTTTATAAGCGGATTTACGAACATAGTTGCTGAGACTATTTAAAACGCCGAAATCCGCCGATCCGCGGAAGAATCACATTTCATTTGTGGATTCCTAAGGAAAATCGTGTGGATTGCAACAATCTGATTAAAACCCGATCTAAAATTTTACCGCTCGCATACTCGCTAATAGATCTGGCCTTTTCCAAACGAAGGTCACGTTCAGGTGACCTTTTCTCATCATAATATTCATGACGAAATTGTTATGATACGTAACTTGTTTACATCGTCTACGTCACGCAATTTGAAATGAGCCACCCAATCGCAGACTGTGAATAATACCGCTGTTAAATTTGCATGCAAACCTTAGTCTAAAAATAGAAATTACGAAATCAAAATGTGATTAATAGTGTTTTCGTCTAGATGAAAGCTACGCATTGATTGGTCGACACAAAGTTCATCTCGACGTGACCTTGCATTGACTAAGTAGAGATCCAGTACGACAACGCGAGTAGAACAGGATCTCTGTTTACGGAGATTGGGATTGCAAGTACTTGTAACTCTAATTAATCTAAAATAAAATCAACGATTTATAAAGATTTTAAAATCAACTTACACAAACCTATGAACGTAACATTTGATGAAAGAATTGTACCTATTACAGTTAAAAACATGGACTGTCTAGTCTTAATTTTTAGGAAAATGACATCCTTTAGGCTCGTGCACTCTTTAAAAGATATTTGAAATTATTATACCTTCATTAAAACGCATCGAACAATCACGATTGTTTTCTAAATAAACAAGTTCGATCGAGTTTCGTATAATACTTTTTTAATAGTGACGTAAAAATGAACTCCACTGTCCTCGTCTTTTCTCTGTGTAACTTGCTACGAAAACGCTGATGACTTCCATAAGTAAACAAAATAACTGAGTGCACTAAAACCAAATTTAGGGCTCATATGCTAGTTACCATAGTAATTTAATTGGTGACGGTCGGTGAGATCAGATACATAGATATGGAAATCTATGTGTTTGTAAAGACAGAGCATACGCTTTTACTGTCATTGATTTGAACGCTTGATAAGGCCTGATCAAGGTATCTTGAGATGGGTGAATATATCAATGTAGATCGTTATCTATTTTAATAGATCGGATGAATGGTTTAACAGTCTAATTGATCTGAAAGTTAAGCTTATATTGCTTTGATAGTGCCGATTTTGTGCCCTTTTCTTTGTATGTGTGTCGATATAAGTGGGATCAGGTGGGGGGCACGTGCCCCCTGCGCCCCCCCCCCGGTAAAACCGGGCCTGAGACATGCACATGTATCTAAGATATATTTAAAATTCCTCAAGTATTGGTTGTTTTGTTCAGCTAAACTTTCACAAATTATTACATCCTATATCACCTGTAAATGTAAATAAATGTATTGTCCTGTTCTGTTCTTGAAAAAGATAAGAATAAATCACTCACTAACAAAAGTGTAAAGGTATTTATGGATGGTACTGGGGATGAATATATTTAGTACAAGTATTAGCATTTCCAATCAAAGCACTGGAGTGCTTGAGGAACGATGTCCTGAACTGATTTAATAAATAAAGATTATAATTATGTAAAAAATCAAACTTGTGTAGCAATATTATCTATAAAATAATGTATGAAGTATCAATTAATAGAATTTAACAAGAGCAGTCCAAGGATAGAACTAGACTTTTCGAGTATTTTGCTAATTGCAAGGTTTATCTTACTTCATCAAACAAATAAATCAGTCAAAGAATAATAAACCAATTCATTTAAATATAAAAGAGGCAGAACTGCTATAACATAAGTCCATAGTAACGTCCCTTCAAAGTTAAGTAGACGTACCATCAATGAATTAGCACACCTACTTTCATTTTGATATTTTAATTAACTTAAAGTATATTAACTAGACACTTTATGATTATGTCATTACAAGCAAATACCACAAAGTCAGAATTATGCTGACACACATCTAAAATTGGTTTCAACAATTTCCGTTCAAAACTGCAAACAAGTATTAATTAGTCACCAAATCAAAGCACCGATAGTACTGTTGCGGCAGTGACGCTGAAAGTTTGAAAGAACAGTGGTGCTTTTCACAAAAGTTCTTACGAAAAAGATCTTCGTATGTCAAAAGCAAGAAACCTTAGTAATACGCTAATTGTTTGGCTTAACAATTCTAAAACTGTAGAATTGTGTATGCCTTTTTGTTTCATAGTTATGCTTATTATCCGTCTGACTTAGAAGTGCTAATTATATGAAACTGACTTACAAAAATTATTTTCATAAGAATTTTTGTGAAAAAGCACCACTGATCATGACACAGTCATGCATAACGCCCATGAACAACACGTCAAACTTAATATTAACTCACAACCATTGTGAAGGTTTAAACCCAGTCTCAACAAAATTTTCATCGCCAAGTTCATATAGACAAATAGCCATATTTTCGTCGAATGCGCCCGACGGTCCCAATAGACGTTTGACATTATGCCATTTGCGTACATAAGGGTGCATTTGCGCAATGGCGCGCTTTAGATTGAACACAGGATTTATACAGTTAAATCTCCGATTCGCTAATGTCTGTTCCATTTCGTCCATTTGCGCAAAATTCTCCATTGCGTGTTTAAGTCATATCCTGTTGTTTTATTGCTGATAATATATATTAACGCCCAAAAAAGTTATTTAACAATTAAAACTTCATTTCGCTACTGACTGCTCCATTTCGTACATTTTGTCCCAAATTCTCTATTGCGTGTTTTAGTCATACCCGCAGTAAACCGTATCATGTTGTTCTATTGCCGGATGAAAAATCAAATCTATGGAAATAAGTAGCAAGCGATTATCAGGATAATATACTAACCGGAAACATCCGAATCAAATTTTGCAGTAATGATATGCGGAGTGGATCGGGGTTTTTGCTTAGATTCAATGCTTGGAGCTGAAATTACGGTTTGTTAACTCTGGAACGATGTTTAGACATCGTTCCAAATATGCTTGAAATCGTCGTTTAGCCGTGTATTCTCCATAGAGAATAAAGATTCAAGCAATATGCAGATCAAACAGTGCATGTCTTTACAGTAGAGGGCTTTAAATCAGCCCTTCAGAAGCTCGACTAGAGCGCCTCCACCCCCGTCGGATATAAATACCAGCAGTGGTCATCTGACGTATTACCACAGATTCAGGTATTCGTCAGTGCTTCAAACCGTCCCAAGTCTATTTATAGACTACAGGGCGTTTGATTAATTCTACACACTGTAAGGCCAGATAAAAACCCTCGAATTACCATGTGCTGTCCTGACATATTCCGACCGCGCACGTACAAAAGCATTATTATTAGGGGTGTAACGGTTAACCGATATACCGGTTAATATTGCAATACGACTTCTGACGGTTTTTAACCGGTTCGTTTTTCTCTGAACCGGTTTTTCTAGTTATGTTCCATACTGATTGTTTTTATCAGAGTCTGAAATTTAACAGTTTAAATAAATGTTAAAATGTGTTCGGAAACTTGAAATATTTTCGTTAAGTGAGAAAAAAATCATCTTTGAAAGTCCATTCAAAACATTTTTTCTAACTTATTCAAACATTTGCATAATACGTGTAGATCATTTGAAAATGAAAATGTCTACGTACAATATTGATCAAATTAAGACGATGCACGTGCATTAATTCGTGCAATTCATGTATGCGCAAAGAACAATAATTATGTACCACAATATATTGCAATATATTGCAATACGGGTTTCGTGTATTGCAATATATTGCAATACGGGTTTTACCGTATTGTTACACCCCTAATTATTATGGTAGACTTCACAATTCACCTGTCCATTTGACATTAAGAAACTATATTTTATTGATAAGCAAACCAGATTATTCGTTTCAAGAACATGTTCTGCCCTACATTCCGCCAGCTAATCGAACGTTCATATTTACTAATAAACTCGCTCGGAAGTAGGGAAGATAGGTTTGCTTTTTTCAACAAAAGCAAGTTTTTTTCAATAAATGAACATGTTAGGAATAGGCATGAGTGTTTATTTGGTTTTATATTGTAACTCCTTGAAACTGATACTCGTTCATATATCGATAATGATATTTTCTTGTATTACAAACAGGTAACCGTATAATACACGCCGTGGACGATTCCATACACGCACCCTTTTTTCTGCTACACGACGTCATCTTTTCGTCACGTGACCTCAAATGCAACGTTCTGATTGGCTAAAGACAACCGGTGTCGACACAAAAATGCTCAAATCTTGATAATTGTTTCAATCGTCGGTACAGGACCGACGATAATAAATATTACGGAACACTGAGAACAAAACGTATATTTTATTTTTTAATTGTATACATTTACATTACGCTCCCGTTGCAGCTCAGTGAAAAGGGAACGAGTAAAACTTTTGAGCGATGCAAAGGAGAGTAACAGATACATATGATGTAGCTTATTGCACATAAATCAAAGTATTGAAAGTATATAGTCACGTGACAGCAATTAAACACTCAAACACATACATATTCACCCTACCCACTCACACATACACCCACCCACCAATCCACTCACACATACATTCATTGCCATCAACTCACGCACTCACTCTGTCACTCACACTTAGCTCAGACTCACCTCGGCAATACAAATGCACTCAATCAGATGTAAATAGTATAGCACGTACATGTACATTTATATACATTCATACACATTTACATAAATTATTTGTTCTTAAGTAAGTTATGTAATATACATGAGATATTATGAGAAAGAACTATTTACTTTATAAAAATTATTATAATTAAATTGAAACAAAAACACAAAACATAGGCGGATCCAGGATTTCTGATTAGAGGGGCGGATAATACTAGTTAGAGGGGCGTAAAATGAATAAGCAGAATGGGGTTCCAAGGCGCCGTAAGGGCCTCGAATGGTCCAGGGCAAAACCCTGATCAGAAGACCAGCGGCCCCGGAAATTCCTTAGTTTTGGTTATTTCTAGGGGATTCAGGCACATTTTCAGAGCGTTAACATCTAGACAATTGTATCATATAATTTTCTAAAAGCCGCTGAATCATGTAAAAATCTTACAATAAAAAGAAGGAATTGTTTTATATTGTATGCCATGTTGCACGTATAGCGTTCGAAAAAAAAATGTATATATACTCGTATATTTCTTATAAATATCATGTTTCATGATAGAAAAAAAACTTTGCTTGGGCAATTTTAGGGGGGGGGGTACGCTGGGTCCGCCTCCCTGGATCCGCCTATGCAAAAGCACACAAATGAAACAGTAAAGTAACAATAAAACGAAATACTAAAACTAAGATATATAATGTAACATGTGGATATATAAATATCTACTTATTCCAAATCTCATGTGTTATGGAAATCGAAATATCACGAGTCAATGATATCGCTGAACAATATTTAGTCACATATGTAACATATAAAAATGTTTTACCAAGCTTTGTGTGTTTACCACAAGAACTATTTTGCATAACGGTACGTGCATCGAACGTGCTTCGCCTCGCGTATATAGCAAAAACCCCATATTCTTGGTGAACTCAGTCCCACGAAACTTTCCGGAGTTATACACTCAATGAATGTTCGAGGTATTCTGAATGTTTAACATCATCACTCAATGAAACGTGACATGTTTACATAAATGAAACGTTCCAAATGTTGTCAATTCATACACAGTATGTAATATTCCCCAGGGGCGGAAACAGAATAGGGCTGCCTGGGGGGCTGGTAGACCCAACTTGGGGTGGGTACGGGAGGGGATACCCCTCCCGTTGGTGGGGGTACGGGGGCCTCCCCCGGAAATTTTGAAAAATGAAGGTCTAAAATCGAGCATTCTGGTTCATTTTTATTGCATTCCTTATTGCACAGATTAAACTTTAACTGGTCAATCCCGCATTTTTAGGGCCTTAAAATTGGTTATTTTTACTGGATTTAGTGAATTTCGTTGTAGGAAAGTCGTCCCAAAAATGACCTTTTCGCGCACCTCTCTCATCTAAATACGTCTTGGGGGTCCCCAAAAGGAGATATGCCCCCTTTGTCGCTGAGGTTTGAAGAGGGAGCAGTGCCCCTCATCGCCAAGAAAGATCGGGTTCATTGTCTGAAAGTCCATCAACCAGGGAACAACTTGGCCAAGCTGTATATCTGTTAGTCAATTGGTAATGAAATAAGAGCATCTTGAAATAGCCCTGGTGCATTATGGTGAAAAGATGACCACTTTCACCCATGTCGCAACCAGTAAAGGGTTAACAACTTATATAAAAGTAAGAAAGTGAGTAGTAAGTAAATTTTACAAAATGTCAAAAAAACAATGACAAGCGAACATACGCTGTAAACAGCTTTTAACCGACCAATAAAAAATATCAACAAATTGAACAGGGAATAATGGCTGATGCTAATATTTAGACTAATAACAGGATTTGATTAAAATCCAATTCTGTATCTTAACTATATATCAAAAATGTTATAATATATTTACTTCAACATTCGATAAAATAGAACAATGATTAAACTTGTACCAAAAAATGACTGATACAAACTTAAGTTTGTTTTAAAGTGGGATGAAAATAAGTAATAAGTAAAATTTATTAAGATGGAAAATGAATCTATTTTAAGATAAACCAGAAAATCTTAATTCTAAAGCAATCCAAACACATCTGTCAGATCAGTCAATCAACAACACCGTTCTAATGGTCCTGTTAGTCAAGCCAGTGACATAGACAAATCAATACAGCCAACCTTGACTATTGGTGGTGACACAAATACATTATCTCCTGTGCGAAATATGTCAGTTTCATTCATTTCAGTTTGATAGTTATTTTCTAAAACATCATCAAAATAAGCAGGTTTGTAATTTGTCTTAATATTCGACTTATCATCACAAGGTCCTTCAACAATCTCAATATCAGCTTCAACATAACAAGTATTCAAATGAAGAATAACAAACTGAATAAAACATAATGTGATCTCGTTTACAGCTAACACGGTTAAATAACTGATGAATCTCATTTTTACAAATTATTCTCAGTCACTTATAATCAATATTTTCTAGTTAACAACTATTTATTATTGTATGCTAAACTTTACTTCCAGTCGTTAAGAAGCTAATGGTAAAACTGACTGACACTTAATAAAAGAAAGTTCGATGTTAATTTCCCCACTTAAAAGATGAAATAGGACGTAGATTTTAATTAATTGAGTCGCAAATTAGTATGGTTTATATTACGAAAAATATGTCTAAAGTTTAGCCTTTTATCGTAAAGAAGTTAATTCAATAATAATTATACTAACTTATATATACAATGTATATATATATACAGTATAAGTTCATTCACTCAAACACCACCGGGTCGAATTAATTGGGCGAGTCGAACACATTGTCTAGCACCGATCAATTTCCCTTCTATATCTATATTAGTCAACCTCTGTTGGGTCGAACAGGACTGAGTCGAACTCTCGAATAAATATCTTGGTCCCGTGGTTTACAAATACACTTAAATACAATTGTCTCTCTCGAACAATAGATTTTCACATGACCTTTCAATGACCTTAGTCATTGTTTGTCGCTTAACAATAGATTTGTTAATTGATTTTAATTAATTTGCCCAACACATTGTGATTAGTAAATATATTGTTTATAATATTGCATAAAAAATGCTTAACAATATAATTGTTTGTTGACTGCAACTTGTAGACAGGCACATATTATAAAATGTCATGGTATGATTAAAATAAAGGATAAAATGAGTAAATAAGGTCTCGCTAAAAAATTAATTAGCGCATATACAGCGTGTGTGTTAGTTTTAATAAATAAAAACTGATAAAAAAGTTCGTGCCATCTCGGTAAAAAATAAGTCCAAAATTAAGGATCAAAATGTTAGAACAGTAGCCTGTTCAATTACACAAAACGTTACAGAACGTTCCGTAACGATACATTCGGAACTCCTTGGCCATTCACTCCGATTAATCTCGGACATATTTTGACGCTATTGTAAAACTACCGATATTGAAGTAAACAAATGTATGATCGTTAAGGCAATTAGTGATGATTCGTTTTTAGTCCGTTAATTTTGAAACATCACTCATTAACGATCGCATATTTGTGTATTAGATGAGATTATTTGCAGTGAATGGCCAAGGAGTTCCGAATGTATCGTTACGGAACGTTCTGTAAAGTTTTGTGTAATTGAACAGGCTACAGAATATACACATATTATACAACGGCGGAAAAAAATCTCACTGGAGGACCCGGTCACATCGAACCTTTCTCACTTACATGTAACCACATTAAAGAAATGATCAATTCATCTACTACTTCTAACCTATATCGTAATCATGTTCATAAATGTAACAAGAAATGTCTTTAAAAAAGACAAACGGCGTCGATTTAAAAACAAGAGGGCCCAAAGGGCCCTGGGTGCTCACCTGAGGAAAAGGTCAAAGGTCACAGAAGGTTACAGAGGACCACTAATGTTAAAACCTATTTTTTGACCCAGTGACCTACTTATCCAACCAATCAGACCTATTTGAACAATTTTGGTAGGGAACCACCCAGGGACCATTCCTGTTGAGTTAGGGCAAATTATCATAAGCGGTTCAAGAGAAGATGTTGTTTGAACTTTTCCTTATATAATTCAATGTAATATTGTGATTCATGGGGTGGGGTCAATTTTGACCCAGGGGCATAATTTGAACAATTGTGATGGAGGACCTCTAGATGATGTTATATACCAAATATGAAAGCTCAAGGCCTTGTAGTTTCAGACAAGAAGATTTTTGAAAATTGCATTGTGAAAACCTATTCATTAATGCTACAAAACAAAAATTATGAATTTATTCTTAAGGTTCTGGAACTGTAATGGTGACCTTCCACAATTCTTAAACTGATATTGTTTCTTGAATCTATACTATTAAAGACATTGAATGCTGAAATTTTAAAGACATTTACCGTTTGTAACTTAAGTTATGTGCATTTTTATAACGTGACCCTTGATTTTCAGAAAGACCGTAAATTGTGCTGGGACAAAATGTGAAAGAACTTTTTTTTCAAATTCTGCTTTTTTATTTCCAAGTTTTAATCCATTTTCTTGTTATACAGTCATGTAATGACAAATCAGAGCAACCAGGTTACACTTTGGACAAATACATATAAAAATACAGAGATTTGCATACATGTACCCCCAAGCAAAAAATCCGAGTTTTTGAGAATGTTTAAAAAATTACCCTATCTTTAAAAGCAAATATCTCAAGTTAGAAGTTAGTTAGACACATGCAGCTAGTTTTTCTGCAGTATTAACTGCCCATATAATGAAAAATTTAAGAAATTTTACCGTTTCTTAAATTTTTTATAAGAATTTGTATGAGATTACTGTACTGAAACTGCAAGAGATTTTATAGAGAAAAATAACGTCAAAATGGTCAATTACAAATAATACTACTTTATACAAATATATCATCTAAAATTGGTATTTGAGATGGAAAATGTATGTTAAACTCTGCATTATCATATAAAAACCTTCTCTCCAATGCTTTTTGGCAAGCTTGAGGGGACTATTTGGGGATTAAACTTGTACCAGCTATGTTTTCTGCTGTTGTCGTTTTTTGCACAAACAGTTGGACACTAGAGTTAGTAATGTTGGCATATTATGTGCCTTAGCTTTCAAATTATGCTGTTTATTGTATTGTTTTTTATAATTAGAATATGATGATATTAAAAACAGAAAATGTGCAACGATTTTGTCTTTATATGCTGACTTTGGTACGATTATTTGTGGGAATTCGGCAATAAATCAATATAAGTTAAACATTCTTTCCAGTTTATCGATATTTGTGTAGATTATTTTACCTTTGTTCATTTTCAGTACACAAAATAGATTAAACAATCAAAACCCCATTTTGCCCCAAATTCTCCATTTCGTACATTTCGCCTCAAAATCTCCATTTCGTGTTTCAGTCATACCCAATTTACATCGTAAAAAAGATGAAAAAAATGTATTTTACACCTGTACAAACAGAATCAACGCAAAAGTTATGATCCACTACGGCTTTTCATTGTTTTTATGTCGATAAACCATTATTTTTACGATTACTAACTACGATCACGCTGTAGAGCGTCTGGTTTCGCCATTTTCGGAAAATGCGTTACCCTATGACTTCTGGAAAAACCCACGTCACGTGGTGAAAATTTCTAAAAATAGCAATTACGAAACTTGACGAAGATAGGTATTCGGGAAAAACCCGGATTGTATCGAGTGTGGAAGTTTACCGAAGATAGTTACAGTTCCAGAACCTTAAAAGTTACGTACCAATAACTCTGCAGATTAATAAATATATGTGGAGCTGTGACTCTCAAAGTGTAAACCTCGGAAACTGAACGTAGTGAGGCTAACTTAATTATTATTTGGTAATATGTCAGACTTTTTACGAGAAACCGGTTCACATCTGGAGACGTAATTCATTTTACCCATAAAATATTGTGTTTGACACGTAACTTTTTATTGTTACAATATGAAATTAAAGCACTGAAAGTACTGGGGTATTCATTGTGTTTAGATTTATTCAATTTTTGTTGGGTTTTATGCTGTAGCAACACCTTATAAAGGTTATATCACAGCGGTCAGTCCACCTACTCACTGTTCCTAGAGAGGCTTTATCTCTGGATTTAGCTGTTAACAAACTACTAGGTGCATACTTCGTCAGTGACTGATGACTGCCCTACATGATTTAGAATCAGGGGAAGGAGGCAGAATGGCCGTAGAAATTATCAATGGTGTCGATTACATGTTTTTTTTTCATACTCTCTTCACAATAAAAATCTGCTTGAGTCATTTACAATATTGAACGATTGAATTTACGTATTACTATGATTACTGTTGTAATTAGTCAAAGCTATTAACTGTTACAACATGACTATCACATTGTTTAATTAGTCTGTGTGTAAAAAAACCCTCTAATATAGGAGAGATTTAAAACTATGTCATTGTTATCTGTTATGTGTGCTACGTAGTACACATTTTTGAGTAAAGTTGGACAAACACCCTGCTGCTATTCTATGATTTATATAGTAACTGAACAGAAAATAATGTATTTAAACCCCATTTCTGCTTATCATAAATGTCTTAGAAATTAATTTTACCTGCACTGATGGTGTTTAATGATGAAGGTTAAAATTTACAGATATAATTAAGAATTAATTAATAATAAATTATATTTCTTTTTTTTTCATTTGATTACCTGATTTAACAAAGAGGTTAATGTAGTCAAGTGAATGGGATTATTTTTTGGAAAATAGTTGAAAGTGTTTTATATGCACAAATTATCTATATCTTGTAAGAAAATAAACAAATGTTAAGATTCAAAGTGTTATACTAAGATTTATCTAAATACCTGAGTTCATTATTACACACAAACTAGTTATTTTGAAGTAAAAGTGATATATGTTCCAAACATTAATTATGTTGATGACTTCAACAAGTACAAATAATATATTCAATACATTAATTGATAGTATAATAAGTATCATTTATATTATCAATATACTTAAGTTAAATGCAGTTATTGTATTTTTTAAATGAGTATGTTGTATTAACATTTTTTATTCAGGAAATTTTCCTTAATCTCTCCAGTTCTTGTCAGATTACGCATTGGTGAAATAAAACTTTTCCATCATAAGCCTTTATTCTTCATTGAATAGATTTTATAGATTTTATAATTCCTTAGCTCTCACAGTACTTCAAACTATACCTTCACAGAGAAACAAATCTACATCAATTTTTATTTTCTTGAAAGGGTTTGATACTCCAGTATCCAAGTCAGGGTGCTACTTAATGTATCATAGTCAACACTAATAGTGTAGCTTTACCAATGATAATTCACACTATTTTATTGCACAAGATTTTCAAAAGAACCCCCCCCCCAAAAAAAAAACCCACTTCAAAACAGAGGATTTTCCAAATTTACTGACTTGTAAGTATTTAAACCCGATATAGTCATGGATAGATTTTATTGCAAGTATTTTACCCATTGTGATACTCATTGACAAAATGTATATTGATGATTTTATCCTTGTTAAATTTATTTCACTTAAGGACTTGCATCCAATGCGCCGTAAAATTCAGGTTTAATTGCACACGATCCAAACAGTTACAGTCCGGAAATAATTATCTTTAAAACAAACCCAATACGCGGGAATCAGCACTTAAAATAATGTATACAGTACAAGTACAAGTATTAGCATTTCCAAAAATGCTTGAAATCGTCGGTTAGCCATGTATGATATCTCCTTTAGTAAAGCATTCTTGAAAGCAATATATGTGTCAGAGTTTAACAATTTCGTCATGTTCCGACCGAGCACGTACAAACTCATTTTTATGGTATACTTTATAATTCACCTGTTCATTTGGCAAGACATTATATTTATTGATAACCAATCCAGATTATTCGATTCAAAAACATGTTCTGTCCCATATTCCGACGGCTAATCGAACGTAGATTATATTTCTTTACAAGAAAATATTGACGCAAAACATCAAAGGTCCCCAAACAATTAATAGCACGAAATGCTGCTTACGCCTGTGATCTCTATAAGTGAGGGATTAAAATTCTTTAAAAAATGTTTATTAACCGTTAATTAAACCAATCATGTTTGATAATTTAATAAATAAATGTACAATATATAAAAGGATCATTATCAGTGATGGTCTGATAATCCTTCACTGATTATGGTGCCAGTCACAGTGTCTTCGTCAGTGGTTTAGACTGTGACTTTCTATAAATAGACCGCGAAGGCCGTCGAGTGTACATCTATCTCATAGTACTGCCACACACCTCTCACGAGTATTATGGGCAGTCTTATCTCTGTTACAAGTTATTCGCTTAAAGTATATTCTGTGACGTCATATTGAGCGTCTGGTCAATTTCTCGCGCAGAAATACATAAAGTACCAGTTTCATTATGATGTTGCAAATCATGAACTACTTTGTCTCGGAATATTCTGGCTTGGGTGCTGTTAGGTATATGCGATTAAAATTGGACTCCGATCGGAATACTACTATTAATCTTTTCATAACAGAGTATTCATTGTTAACACAATGAATACAAAAAACACTTAGCAATAGAAGTCTACCCAAAAAAAATATTCTACGAACGAAGCAAAATTTCGTAAAACACTGCATTACAATAGTGTGGCCTTTATTTTTTCGCGCGTGTCAGGGCCATCCAATCGAAGAGGGGGTTTTCTCTGTTTCCCCCGTACGTCATTTTCAGTGCTTATAAAATCATCCAATAGAACGGCGGATTTCCGAAATCCCAGACAAGACGTCATTATACAGAAATGTAGGTCAAAATCCAGCTTAGACAGCTACGCCGAAAAACAACGCACAACAAATATGTAGTTGGCAATTTAATTTGCAGTAATTACTAACTACGTATACATGACACATGAATGGACCGTGTGTTCGGGTTATATACTTAACCAAGGGAGATAACAAATTTAAAAACAATAACGAAACAAGGGGAAGTAATAACGTCGTACTTGGACGAAGGTCGGCCGGGTCGAACACTTGGCTCTCTCGAATCATTTTTCACGTCCCCTCTAGTTCGAGCCAGCGAACTTTTACTGTATACTTTTTTAAATTACTTAATTGCCCATCCATTAATTTTGATAGGCCATATTTTTATTGTAACAATAGTTAAATGATAAATTTAAATTGCAACAATCATCATCGTTATTGTTACGACGTCAATAACTAGTTTTTGTTTCGTTTTTCCGTCGCAATATTTTACTAAGACTAAAATATTCATGCATTAATAAGTAACAGTATATACATATACAAGAATAAAGTATTAAATAAAAAAGTTTTCGAGGTATCAACGATTGAAGAAATTATAATTATAGAGGTGAAATTAAAACAATAGCATGTCTTTTTAAAGTTACAAAATGTATTATTATGCCGCCAAAATAAACTACAAAACTTAATTCATAGTTCTAAGTATTCATTTACATTCCAATTATACGCATATAAATATGTGTGTGAAACATCCTGCTAACCACTGTTCCTGTTTTCCTGCATCTGTTGAGGGTTTGCCTCTAACCAGTTTCCCCAGGTCTGTTGAGCAGACCCACGAGTACCGCCGGCTAAAGACACAGGAATTGTCGCTTAGTTGTGGTCAGTGTTCTGCTCATCGACCTCCATCATCAGCATGGTGCTCGCCGTCATAGATATTTCGGGCCTTATCCATGTATATCTGATAGCGAGTGGCCCCACCGTCTTACGGTGTGGAGGTCGATAGCTTCAGATCTTCTCCTCTCGTCTTAACCATAGCCAGCTAGACGCACGCTCTGCAGCTTGGTCCAGTCTTTGGATAGTCCTGCGCCTGTCTCTGCCAGTCGTCGCGATTGCTGCCATCAGTCGGCACACAGATTGGGAACAGAATCCCCTGGCGCCTACTTCAATGGGGAACAGCCATGTGCGATAGCCTCTTTCTCTACATTCGGTGAGAAGCTCTGTATACTTGGCTTTCTTCCTCTCGTAGGCCTCTTCACATCGTGTTTCCCAGGGTACTGTTAGCTCGATCTATTGAGCAATAAAAGGAATATTTTTTTGAATTAAATTTGTTTTAAAGTAATATTTTTTACAATACTGATTTCAGTGGTTCATACGGTCGAGTAATAATATTCTAGAATAATAATTATTTCTGAACCTTTTTTGTTAGATCATTTGACAGATACAATTAGTCATCCACGAAATAGAGACAGGAAGATAATCCTGTCATAAAAGTGTACCCGCTGCGCCTTGCTATGCACAGTGTATTATACAATCACACCAGGGGTCCATAAATCCGATAGCGCACACTATAAAATTAAGAAAAAAATACGTTAACAATCCAAAACTTTTGGAAAAAAGTGCAAAACACACTAAAACTTCATTAAGATATTTTAAAAATAAAAAATGCTCCGAAAAACTAGAAACATACAGCTTTCTCAATTTGATCAAAGAACCGGAAATGCTTTATTTTTCAACTTATATCAGCATGGGTATTTATTTTTCTTCTTATTTTATAGTAACGTGAGTTGTCAAATAAAACCTCAAAACAGACCAAAACTTTACAATTTTACAAAAATGTAACAACAACCATGAGAAAGAAGAAAGTACATACTTTTTAACATCATTCGCACAAAATTGATATCTTAAAAGATAAAAGAGACATGGCCGTTTAAAGAATTTCCCCCTATACTTTTCTATTGAAAATTGATTATCGACTTGAGATCATGTATTGGACTAAAAGTTGGACATGTTCAGTCAAATTGCGACGGTTATTTATAGCTACTCCTTAATATCTGGGCCAATCCCTTTAATCTAAAACAAATCATACATATATACACTTACTAGTGGTTGACAACTCTCCAACTAGATTAAGTAGGTAGGCAGGAGAATGGCCGTAGAAAATATTTCATGACCAAACGCCATAAAGATACTGTAGTCCCTCCCCCGCGCTACTGACTGAACAAACCGGTCGGGTTTAACGATTATACAGATGTTTTAATATGTTGCTGCTGTACTCGCAGATAATGTTTTTATGTGCTGTTAAACGTCAAATAGGCAATGCCGAATACTGTTATGGCGTAATGAACGTATCCTTTCTGTAATAACCTTATAAATTAACACTAGTTTGTGATTATCAGTAATATGATCGTATCTATATTTCATAGACACGAAATTGTCGTACATGTATATGTTTATTCAATACTTATCATGTTAATTAACTGTAGTTTATGTTAATCATAAATGATCTTTTGCATTCTATTACCAGAAGGGTTTTAACATTACTATCCCGATGCCACTGTTTATATTAATTAACGTTCATTTACTTCTCAAACAGAAATTGATACGTTCCTTACAAATATGGAAGTTGCACTCGAGCTAGTAATTCATAAAGCAAACATGTCTTAGCTATATGATGTACTTTCCCAATCATCAGTAATTATGATATATATCATGTCTATTATATAGTGCATTAATTATCACTGATGGGCATCATATTTCTAGTAAGATTGGGTTAATCAGTGAAACCCTTTATATACCCTTAGCAAATCATGTTAAGAGTGAGTGGCTACCTCCGTAGAATAAAGGTTATCTTCTTCAGCTTGTGTTTTGTTTTATTCACTCCGGGACACTGTCAAGCTAGCCACGAAATGCTTAAACATTGATAACTACTGTAGACAAAAACTGTATTTAGTATGTACATGTAAACATTGTTACAAATACAATCATAAGATTTGATAATGGTATACAGAGCAACATGTGCCTACATTGCTAGTTACCTCTTACAAACACTCTCAACAAACAACTTTAAAACAAACATTTTAAATGTACCTTCCAATGCATTTTTTTCACACAAAATACGCAACAACCACCACTTAATTGAATAAGCCTTTGAAGACGTCATTTTTGTGTTTGATTGTACAACCTTTACATGTATTAACGATACTCTTGTTAGACTTGAAAAATGGCTTTGTTGAAGACGATTGGCAAATTTTGCGTAGTTTATTCTATAATTGTACAAAAAGTCATGTTTTTAAAATTGTATATCACAAACACATACCTCGTTCCTGCAAGGAAATGTGTAATATTTTATAAACATGGTATAACACTTTACTGCTGTACTGCCGTTACTGCTGTCTTCACATACATGTATAACACGTCCGTGAATGATCTAGCATTACGTGTGCACGATCCAATGATACACAAAAATGTATTACAAGTATTTTGATCAAGTTTAAATCTTAATCTAGCCATATCAGCAAGTACACAGGCTGTTCTCATTTGGAACACATCGACCTTTCAGCGTAGCGAATGGCCGGGTCGTTTCGAATGAGGTTGTTCTGTGATAAATAACATGTTACATGGTCCAATTACCTAATAGTACGTGTAGCATTATGCATGCATTCGTAATGCTACGTTTCATGCACTATTTCAAATCCACCATGATCTTAGTTACTGTTTCAACGAACGTGAATACCACTCTTTTGAAAAGAAGGGCAACAGTATTTCTTTGTTGAGTAGGCGGAAAGTCGAGTACTGGCGAGTAGTTAAGATCACAGACCTCCATAACATTAGACGTCATTGTTGTATTAGATTATTGGTACCATCTTGTCCACGAAGCCTTCTTGGTAGTTTTCTATGCCATGAATAAAAAGTGAGCATTCACAGCAGACATAGCAGAAACAGCAGAAGGATCGATCTATCTGTTGTGTCTGCTGGCATGCAGATAGATTAAATGTTGTTTCTGCTGTGTCTGCTGCGTCTGCAAGGGTTTCATTAATTTCTATGTCGACAGCATATTTCGAAATATTCTACAATTTTAAGATACCGCCTAGTTCCACTTTTAGGACCATCAAAATTGGTGATAGCAGAATGTTCTTAATGTAGCGACCCATTTCTTCTCAAATATATCATTTGGGACATAAAAATCGGAACATTACTGGATTTGTTTAATTGACCGTATTGTCCACTAACAATGACTCTTGGTAGTTATCTATGTCAATAATATTTTGAAATAGAATATAATTTCAAGATCAAGTGTTCTCTGAAGGTTCAGTAGGCCTACTCTGACCAGATATTATTCCTTTAAAGCACTAACTGGTCATAAGTCGGTGAAATTTTCATCGTCTGCGTGGCCCTTTTTGATCATTTCATGACCACTTTTATCATGTTTACTAACTAGATTCGTGATGACCTTGAACTTGACACTAACAGCTGATAAGATTTTGACAATTTATCACAAAAGACTCGTCGGCGTAATTTCTGTTCAGTTTTGGAAAGCTCCTCGCCTGAGAAGAACAAAAATGAAGGTAAGATTTTGGTGTTGCGAAAAATAACTTATTAATAAATTAGCTTACTCCGACACGTTAACAGTAGGATAAAAATAATCAAGATAGCCTCAATTTATTGAGGCTAATGAGGATAATGAGTTAAAATCAATAATCTAGGTCCCTTAAGGGTCTTTTGTTTTCAGTAATCAATATTTTGAGTCCCTGAAGGGTCTGTTTAATAATTAATATCATACAGTTTCATATGAGGCTAAGTTATGATCAATATTTTTAGGTATGGTTCAATAGTTTCATAAACTTCTGATTCAAAGTATGATGTTTCACCCTTCAGGGTTTTGTTTCAATGTTGTAGAGTTTTGGTGGGAAAATCAGTACAATATTCAAAAACCATAAAGTCACTGTTACCATGACAACCTACTGTCATTTCAATATTCATAGTTCAATAGTTTCAAAAATTCTGATTCAAAGTATGTTTCAATCACCCCTCAGGGTTTTGTTTCAATGTTGTAGAGTTTTGGCGTTAAGTCAGTTCAATATTCATAATACAAAGACTATAAATATAAATAAATATATTTTTCAAATTATATTTGAAAAATATATTTGAAAAATATATTTTGTATGTATGTATAGTCCAACAGAATTAACCTGAGTTTGAACTACCTAATTATAATAATTACACACTTCACTTATATTAAATCGCGAGTTTCCGTATGTGAGTATACAATTATACACGTTTTTTAACAACCGATGTGACTATAATTCAATTTATTAAAAGTGGCGTGTTATTGTAATTTTAATTTTGGACACATTAGTTTTTTGGGAAACAAGTAAGTCAGCAATATTATGGCACAGTTTCAAAGTATATATACTATTAGGAAAACAACATTAATTGTTTAGTACGTGTATTTTGCCAAAAGCTTCCGATAAAGCGCGATTTACAAACGAAGACAAAAATAGACTGTAAATATTGATTTTATTATATTCTTGCATAAAAGTCAAGCTCAGGTTAATTATGTTGGACTATATCAATGTTTATATGTAAACAAATCAGGGGGTCGATCGTGAACAAATTGTCGAAATTTTAAGTTGAAAATCAGGTAATTGATTTTTTCTTACGTCGACGTCAGTTTGAAATGTTATAATTTACAAAGTCTAACAGCGTAATCATTATGGTAAAGCATTGTTTTGAAATACATCTGATGTAATGATGACACTAAGACACACATATCATGGTACTGGACTAATACAGAATATTGAACATTTTAACAAAAAAAGTTGATGAGATTATTGAGAATTCCAGCCATGATAACAGCATAAGGGTCAGAATAAAAAATCACAAACTAATCAGTATCTGGTATGTCCACCTCTAGCTTGAATGACAGCCAAACAACGTCGCCTCATTGAACTTATGAGACGCCAGGTGAAGTGAGCAGGTGTCTGTGCCCATTCCTCGTGCAAAGCACGCTCCAAATCACGTACGCTATTGACGTCATTCCTGTCACGCAACTTACGACCAAGATAGTCGTCCCACATGTGTTCTATTGGCGACAGATCTGGTGATTTCTCTCAAGATGAAAGAAATATTAAATCATTTTCAATATAGTTATTTAATTAAATATAGGGAGGCGAGACAGGATAGAGCGCCATGATCGTGCGACCACATACACGATTCATGCAGCCATCGACTGTCTCTATATACATGGAAACAAGTACATTTGTCATTTTCATGTCAACATTTAATAATAACCTTGTTACACGATTATCTCATCATTACACCAGAACAACGTCTCACACATCGTATGTCTGTGCAGTTCAGACTACATTACTACAGAAACTAAATTCGTAGATCTACTTTTTCACCTTATGATATCCGAGATTTATCTGCATAGAAGATCGCCGAGGTAAGTCCGGTGGTAAAGTTATAACTTCCTCGATCGACCTCTCTCAAAATGCCAATATTTTTCCGACAAAACTATTTTAATGGTTTCATATTGTTTGCATATTTTTATATATGAGAGGTAATGCATTAAACTGACGTGACCCGGGTGCGTAGAAATTCATTTTATGTATTTTTGAATATATTTTTGTTTATCATAATACTGCATTTTGACCATGGCACTCTTCCTGTCTTCGATTAAAGGAGGTTGGATTTAAAACAATATGAATTTTTCCAAGGGGTAGTAAGTACAGAAATGTACGAAATGGACATAGCAAATTTACCAATTAATCGATTTTAAAGTGTACATGTATTCATTAATATTATTTTCAAATTTCTCTCAAGATGAAAGAAATATTAAATCATTTTCAATATAGTTATTTAATTAAATATAGGGAGGCGAGACAGGATAGAGCGCCATGATCGTGCGACCACATACACGATTCATGCAGCCATCGACTGTCTCTATATACATGGAAACAAGTACATTTGTCATTTTCATGTCAACATTTAATAATAACCTTGTTACACGATTATCTCATCATTACACCAGAACAACGTCTCACACATCGTATGTCTGTGCAGTTCAGACTACATTACTACAGAAACTAAATTCGTAGATCTACTTTTTCACCTTATGATATCCGAGATTTATCTGCATAGAAGATCGCCGAGGTAAGTCCGGTGGTAAAGTTATAACTTCCTCGATCGACCTCTCTCAAAATGCCAATATTTTTCCGACAAAACTATTTTAATGGTTTCATATTGTTTGCATATTTTTAAATATGAGAGGTAATGCATTAAACTGACGTGACCCGGGTGCGTAGAAATTCATTTTATGTATTTTTGAATATATTTTTGTTTATCATAATACTGCATTTTGACCATGGCACTCTTCCTGTCTTCGATTAAAGGAGGTTGGATTTAAAACAATATGAATTTTTCCAAGGGGTAGTAAGTACAGAAATGTACGAAATGGACATAGCAAATTTACCAATTAATCGATTTTAAAGTGTACATGTATTCATTAATATTATTTTCAAATTTCTCTCAAGATGAAAGAAATATTAAATCATTTTCAATATAGTTATTTAATTAAATATAGGGAGGCTAGACAGGATAGAGCGCCATGATCGTGCGACCACATGCACGACTCATGCAGGTTGTTTCGTCATCTCACGATGACGAACGCAGAAAACAAAGCGTTTGACCAAGTCCTAGCAAAACATCAACAGCTCTGGTAACCATGCCATATTTCCCTTCTCTAAGAAAAAGGAATGACTTGGTATTTGGGAACGACCAGAGCCAGTAAAATGCTTCGCCAGAAAAAGGCAAACGCTTGACAAAGTGAACAGACGCAGCTTGTCTGTTTGTTACAAGAACGTCTATAGATCTATATACAAAATATTAATTACAAGACTTTTAGTTAAATCATACCGCTGTACATAATTTATTAGTATGTCAAATAAATCGTACATGGGATTATTTTACTTGAAATTTCATAACTATCATTAATACGTTTTTTACAAATCACAATTTAATTGCTTTTTTAATTTGATAGTGCAGTTTATTTGTATTTGATAACAACTCACAAAATTTAGGATTCGTCTTCCAAAATTATCTTCCCCATATTTAATGTCCTTTTTACAGTATTTAACTATTGTTACATGCTCTGCCCTTTAGGACCCAAATAGCTCAGTCGGCTAAAGGGAAGGAAGGGAAATAATCATATGAAATGAAAAGTTCAAGAGGTCGCTGGTTCGAAACCTAGCAAATGCATAAATTTTTATTTTTATATTTTATTTTTTATTATACATGTATATCTATATTTTATATTATACATACATGTATTTACGTATTAAAAGGTAACATTGACATATTGAGATATATGCTGAGAAGAAAAAGTTTAGTCAGTAAGAATGTTTTATTTAATATTTTATTATAAACCCCATTTTATTGACAAAAATATTGATTTGTAACAAAATTTATTCAATCGACAGAATATTGAACATTTTTACAAAAAAAGTTTGATGAGATTATTGAGAATTCCAGCCATGATAACAGCATAAGGGTCAGAATAAAAAATCACAAACTAATCAGTATCTTGTATGACCACCCCTAGCTTGAATGACAGCCAATCAACGTCGTCTCATTGAACTTATGAGACGCCGGGTGAAGTGAGCAGGTGTCTGTGCCCATTCCTCGTACAAAGCACGCTCCAAATCACGTACGCTATTGACGTCATTCCTGTTACGCAACTTACGACCACATGTGCTCTATTGGCGACAGATCTGTTGATCTCGCAGGCCATTCAAGTGTGTTGATGTTGTTTTCCGCCAGAACGTGTTGTGTGTGCCGAGCGGTGTGACATCGTGCGTTATCCTGTTGGAAAACGTCAGCCTTACCGTTCTGTATGTATGTAACAACAATGGGTAGGATTATTTCGTCACAATAACGTGCGGAATTTCGGCGATTTTGCACTGTTACTAGCTCTGTTTTTCCGTTATAAGAAATTACTCCCCAGATCATTACACTTCCGCCGCCGTAAATGTCACATTCAATTACGTTAGCTGGATCGAGACGTTAACCTCTGCGTCGCCAAACACGAATCCTACCGTCCGCCCAATGAAGATTAAATTTTTATTCGTCAGTGAATACAACCCTATTCCACTGGTTCTTTAACCAACGACTATACCGACGTGCCCAATTCAAGCGTAGAAGGTGATGATTTGCCCTTAAAGGGACTCCCTTGTAGAAAAGTCGAGCGCGAAGCCTGTCGGCTCTTAGTCGATTTCTTGCAGTATATGCAGATATCCTTGTTCCTGTTGCATGCCTAAGTCGTTGAGCAAGTTTTGTCGCTGGCATAAAACGATCACACCGTGATGACGTCACAATGTATCTATCCTAGCGAATATTTTGGGTCCCTGACTCAAAAGACCCTTAAGGGACCCAAAATATTGATTATAACTCATTATCCTCATTAGCCTCAATAAATTGAGGCTATCTTGATTATTTTTATCCTACTGTTAACAATGTACATTCTGAAAACCACTTAATTATCTCTGCGAGAATCATCGTCGGTTATCCCACGATACATTACTCCGCTATGCTGCGTTATGTTCCGTGGGCCATTTGGTAGAGAAAATATCGTTCTCATGAATAATTAATGGGGCAGTTTCATTGGTTCCGCAAGGAAACCACTGCGGAAACTAACCAATGAAAATACGTTTTATTTCAAAAGTATATGGGCTACCATTAAAAAAATGTCCTCTATGGGTGATTTTTTAAGCGGGGGAAGAAAACCCAGTATGACGTCATTGTTGATGAAGAGTATTTAATTGTAACATGCTATTTCATTGGAAGAAGATTGGTCTCCCCTGCCTCTTGCATGTATGAAAACGAGATTTCGCCAGTCAAATTGCCCACGGTACGTATGGAGTATATAACGGAAGAAAGTACTGTGATTGCCGACGGTGTGCGAGAATATACTAATTGATACATTGGCGGTCGGCCCAGTTAATAGTCAGAACTCTTTATGTATGTAATATATATATATGAGATGTAATACTCAGGAAATGGTAGATTTGTTTAATGCGCAGCTAGATAAGACTTTGTTCATTAAAATGACACCAACATCTTTTGCCAATGCCGATTAATAAGTTTCACTGTCTAGATCGTGAAACGGTGGCGATTTTCCGTGTCACGGCGTAGCCACATCAAGGTGGCGGAAAAACAACCATCCAAAAGGTACGTGTCGTTTTTTGCATGATATTATGAGAAATATTCGGGCCCAAACGCGTTAAATAGTTTTAATTGATCTGTAAATGTATAAACTAAAGGGCGGGTATACTCATCTGACATGTCACAAAGGATTTGTGTGAATTAAAGTCACCAAAGTTGACGAATGACTGTCTTTCAAATTTGAACCGAGAGAATGTATGACTTTTGATAAAATCGCCGTTAGTACGGCACTTACCGTGTTATAATTACGATTGTTGGATAATGTACATGCATATGCATGCAATTATACCTTAAAATTGTACAAGTTCTAATTTATTTTGTTATATCAAAACATAACTACTTTCTATTTTTAACAATACTAGATCGTTTTGTCTTGTCTACATTTCGACCGTATTCCAAATAGTCTGGTCGCATTTCAAGCGTTTGAATGGGTGTCATAACCGTGTTCTCTTTCACGCAAATGTATACACCGTGTCCACTTTTTATGGCATCACCGAGTCATTTCTTACGGAAAATCTTCACCGGAGCTAATATCTCAACCGTTGCTTAGACAAAACCGAAAGTAGGCATGTTTTGATATAACAAAATAAATTAGAACTTGTACAATTTTAAGGTATAATTGCATGCATATGCATGTACATTATCCAACAATCGTAATTATAACACGGTAAGTGCCGTACTAACGGCGATTTTATCAAAAGTCATACATTCTCTCGGTTCAAATTTGAAAGACAGTCATTCGTCAACTTTGGTGACTTTAATTCACACAAATCCTTTGTGACATGTCAGATGAGTATACCCGCCCTTTAGTTTATACATTTACGGATCAAATAAAACCATTTAACGCGTTTGGGCCCGAATATTTCTCAAAATATCATGCAAAAAACGACACGTACCTTTTGGATGGTTGATTTTCGCCATTTTGATGTGGCTATGCCGTGACACGGAAAATCGCCACCGTTTCACGATCTAGACAGTGAGTTTGTAGGCCAATTTTAAACACCACGATCAACGCAGATCTTTAGTCGACTCAACTGTTGTGATATCAACATTCACTCTGATATAATCTTGGATAAAAGTTTGGCATGTGACAAATGATGATAGTTTCTCTCTGTAACATTACATACGAGTATACTGAAGCGCTGTAAAGTAAATGTCAATGTACGAATAAAGATTTACGCCAGGATTTGTACTCCTTCGAACACTGAAACATAGGCTAACAGTACTTACAACTGTTACTGCTTTAACTGCCAACTTTACACATTGGTTTTCATCTAAACTGAATCTAGTTATACAGTGAAGTCCCACTTACAGGACCATTACTGTTGGTCTTTATAGCGGAATGGCCACGGAATATGGATTTTTATATTCAAGTTAATCATTTGTGACTTGAATATCGTAAAATCGCGCGTTTTTTTGCAATAATCAATATGGTCCTTTTAGTGGAATTTTACTGTATCTACATATTTATCGCATTAAGGTATTTCTCATTTTCTATTTTTTCAGGGTCTGGTTACATTTTCTGTCTGTGTATTATTATTGGCACAGCCTTTGGTTGGTCTACGATTGCCATCAAATTTCAACCTTAAAACAGATTACAAAATTGTATCAAAGAGCCCAATCAATCTAGTACCACAAGCTGAGAAAGTTGGTCTAGACAAATGTAAGCTATGTGTTGATTTCGCTGGACAAGCTCTCAACCAATTGTTAAATATCATCCTACGTAAGTTTTTTTGTTCATGTTGCTTGATTTCTATTTTAGCGTTTCTTACAACCCCAGCTGATTGGCTGAATTAATGACAGTCTAGTACGACAATGTTCATATGGCATTGTTCATAGCATCAAAAACTCGACTTGCTTTAAGTATTTTTCCCTCCTTTACGTACTTAATTTTGGTTTTTATTGAATAACTTACCTGGGAAATTAAACATTGAATTATTTGATTTTTTCACCAAGGCTCAAGCATCTGTATAAATTATCTCCCTTTAATTCATATTTTTTAAAAACTCCAGACAGCGGTTATTTCCCTTTATTAAATCAATAAAGTAGCAAAGCGTGACGTAAGCACTGTGACTAGGAGTTTGATTTTTGTTAATCAATAAGTTATTCCCCTTCGATCATTCCCCTTGCGTATTTAATGGTACAGAGGGTGAGGTAGTTGGAGATGGTTCAATATAATGTTTAATCGTATAATCAAAGAATCAACCAGTTATTAACTCCCTTTGATATGCATGTTATTTCCCTTTGACCATACTTGTATAATTATGTTACAGAGGGTGGTGTTGTTGGTGGTTGCTCAGAATTATGTGGTATTTTAGCATCAAAGACTTCACCAGCAATTGGTACTGTCTGTAATATTCTATGTGATATTGTTGGTGTTGAAGAATTCATCAAAATTGTACAGAAGTAAGAATTTATATACATGTACATGAAACACATTTTTTAGATATAACACTGACTAAGTAGGCTTTAAGTCTTTGCTGGTCAGTATTTCGTGTCAACTGTCAAAACATGCATGGAAGAATTTCAAGCTGAGGTCATATGCACAAGTAATACGCTAGGTTGATGATACTCTAAGTCATACACTGTATATAGAAGATATGCGGCATAACTATCAGTCTGTGCTATGCTATTGTACTTAAACTATGATAGCTAGAAACTGCCGCAGTTAGGTACATTTGTATTTCAGAGCAGCAAAACTGCTTTACTGCTGTAACTGTTTTAACTGCTTACTTCTCATACGTTCAAATAAAGACATTTCATACCTTCTCTAGAAGAACAATATTATGAAGACTGTATATATATGTGAACACCACTCAAGGGTTTTACAAAAAGTGGTTGTTTAAGACAATACTCTTTTTAGACAATGCATGTATACTGATAACTGGTCTTCATTTCAGGGCAGATTTAGATCCAATTTATTACTGTGAATTATTAACAGCATGTCCAGTTAATGATGCAGGTGATGCTAAATTTACATCATTTACAGCTTCCCCTGCCTCTGGACCACAAGGTTTGTATTACTTTACATACACAGGTGACAGACCCAAATTTTCCTCATTATAGTATATTATATATAGAGGTATAATATAATAAGGCAAATTTGGACCTGTCACCTGTGTATACATGCACTCATCAGTTCTGAGGAAAACTACAGTGAAAATTCTCTACAGAGGCTTGTGACTTTTGACTACTGACTTTGTTAAAAAGGTTGCTGTTGTTCGAGGGGCATAAAAGATTAAATATTCAGTGTTGCACTGAAAATAGTTTTTGTTAATGAATGGTTGTGGGATGGGAACTACATTGTACTTAATGTTAATTAAATTCCCTGCAGCAGTTTTTCCCTTCATTTTATGAATAAATAGCAATCAGTGACATAACCACTGTGAGTAACCTTAAGCTGGTTTTTTTGTATAATTTTGATCAAATGTTAAAAATATTGTCTGTGTAGTACTTGTGAAAAACATAAAAGTATAAGTTATCAACTTTTATGGGGGGGGAATACTGACCTATAGGTTGCAAAAAGTATACAATAAAAGTTACGAAAATGCACAAAAATTGTCTATACTGTGACATACGGGGTAGATTTATACTACATGAAACACCATCATTTGTAGTTGTATGCCAATTTGCATTCAGATTATCATTATCAGAACACTACTTTCTGCTTCCAAAAATGTTTCCATACAATTTTGATAGTTAAAGAAAAATGTTGATATTTAAGTTATATCTGTGAATGAGTACCTTTAATGTGTATATTGTTGGGTCAGTGCAAAACTAGTCTTCTCCCTTCTTTATTAATAAATAATTAAACTAGTTATGTGCTGACCCATCTACATGAATTCTATTCCATTTGTTTATTTACTCTTGTGACAAGAAATCATTTAATATTTATTTTAGGTACATTTGCACTTGATTTTGCATATGAATCTAAGAATGGTACAGGTACCGGTGAAATAGCTTTAGAAGTTGTTACTGTTGATGGAATACCTCTAGGTAAGTTAATATATCATTTAATGGTAATACTAATTGTTAAAACACTAACAAATTTTTTTTACATTTTTTTTACATTTTTTTTACAGATGCTTTTTTCAGTATCATTATTTTATAATTGAAATACAAAAAGAACATGATTGATGCATGAGTGCAAGTTAAGCAACTCTGGTAGAGATTTCATGATACATACATGTTATAATGTTTGTCTCACTTGAGTTAGCTCCCTTTGGTATTAACCATATTTTTTATAGAGGATCAAGAAAAGTACTGGAGAGTGATTGTTCTTTCTTAATTATGTTATCTGTGTAATTTTGTGTATTTCTCCATCACAAATGTACTTTTTAAAATTTTGATCTTAGTTATATACTTTTATTACCTCCGAGATCGGAGAGCAAAGGAGACCTTTAAAATCTATGAACAAATTTTGATTAACAACCAAAAATCCTTGTCTGGCTGTTCAGGGATGACAATAGAATATACAATGTATTAAATTCTTATCTTATTCTATTGACACAGATACTCAGTATTGACAGATCTAGAAACAAATTTAACCCCTTATCTCAAACAACATGACATAGTTAATTGAGTCAGGTTCACATTCATGACACACTCTTTGTACTATATGTATTTATAACTTGTTTTACCAAGCCGGGATTTCTAATCTAGTAACCTGAAGAGGTACAGGTTTGAATCCTACTTGGGGCAGTTATACCCATTCATAAAATTTGACATTAATGTAAATTTCCTCCATTAATATGGTATATGGAGAAGTTGTCAGTCTTTTGGAAGGGTAGGGGAGTACTGGTTAGTGACAAGGGTCTAGGAAAGCTAGGTTAGGTGCACTGGTAGCTGTAAAATAATCTAAATTGTGTTGCATAAAGTTAAACTCTGTTTAAATAATATAAATAAATAGGAATGCTTGTATGAAACTTTGATATACATCAGAAGTTACATAGATGGTTCCAATCGGCTAGCAAGTGGTAATATCTGTTTAAAATTAAATCATATCATAACCGTATGTAATGAGCATTATAAATTAATTCAAATGTACAAATATGCAAAACAACTTGAATTCTTACTTAGCCCATTTTTATAATTGACATTTGCTGAAGGAGTGGACTTGAGCAAGTTGCTTTCATTGGAAAGCCAGTCACACATTGTTAAAAATCACATCCTAAAACCCACCTTGTTGTTTCATATGCAAGGAACATTATTCTACTTGCTCTAGATCTGTACTCAGGACCAGGAAGCAGAAAAGTGAGTGATTAACCTAAGTTGTAAGAGCTAGTTTCACCATCAAGTAAAATGTAGTAGTATAAACAATTTACTTAAAACTTTGAAGTTTTATCACCCCCAACTTCTTTTAGGTGCCTCATATCCATGGTAACTGTCATGTCTATTTGTAGGAGATGCTTTCTTTCATGAGTTAATGCCAGCAGGTACCTACACAGGTGAATTCCAACTGAAAGCTGAACCAGATCCAGATTGTGATCCATCACAAGGACCATGTGAAAAATGGTTACCAGGAGATTATACTGTTAAAATAGGTAAACATTGTAGTTTTCTTGTACAGTAAAATTCTGCTATAAGACCACCTTGGTTTTAGCAAAATCCTGCAATTTTTTACTGTCTTTTAAGTCCTGACTGCTACTTTGAGCAGAAAAGTCTTCATATTAAGACAGTTATGCTAGTAGGATCATCAATTTTGCAGGAGTTTATTGGACAGTCTGTATGCCCCTAGCATTGGCTTATGCATAATGTTAGAATGAGTTAAGATTAAAGATATGCTGATGGAGAAATTTCATTGTTGAATTAATCTTTTCTTCACTCTAATTATGAAATATCAGATCCTACTAATAAGGTTTGTTGAACGAAAACTTGAAATTGGGCAATTACTTATTATCTCACTGCCTTGTATCTTAATTATCTCCCTTTTTTCTATTTCTAATTTTATTATCTTTCTTGTTTTCTGTCACTCTCAATTATCTCCCATTATTCAAATTTCCTTCTATATACAATGGTGACGGCAGTAGTTTATCTTCATATCTCCCTTATTTTCTGGCCTTTATCTTTATAATCATTAGGGCTGTCACGATACGCCTGATATATTGCAATACAAAAGCACCGTACCGCGATACGTACTACGATATGTTGTGGGGTTTTCGATTTGTTGTGCCTCCACTGTATTCAACAGAAACATTGCATATCTTACATGCAACTAGTGATAGAATCTAACCTATTTAAGTCTATATGGTCATTAAGGACTGTGATACTTTTTTGAATAAAAAGATGCTCAAGTTGAAAGAAACAACCACCCCCTTAGCTGCTGAACGTCCTAGCAATCAAGCTCTTGGACGTCATGCTAGGTTCACAGCTTCCTGTCCCGAAGTACTCGATTCAAGAACTTGTTTGCACAAGTTCCTTACAACCAATCAAACATGCTCCATCAGTTAAATTCTTGTAACATAAGCTTAACAAATTTAATGAATGATGGAAAAATTGATGTTTCCCTACTATCATTTTGAGAAGGGAAATATTTTCCATTTACATAAAAAAATATCGCCAAATACTGGTACTTTATAATAATTCGTATCACGGTATGTATTGCCACAGCTGCATATTGCAATATACAGGTATATTGTGACAGTCCTAATAATCATCCTTCTTATTGGTCGCTCTTTTTATTATCTCCCTTTATATTTTCAGCTTTATGTAATGGAGAATGTGGTAGTAAACATCCACACAGTCAAATATATGATGAAGCAACAGCAACATTTACTATAACACAGTAGAATATATAACCTATATATTGTATCACTGGTCATTGTTGTCATACATTCTTTCATCTTCTCTGGCTTATCATAAAATAAATTGTGATGTAAAAAAATGTGAACCTTTGTTTGATTTTAACTTGAATGATGTACCAGATTTTCTTTTTTTATTGGGTTTAATACCATATCAAATTATGGTTATTTTATAATATTATACCTTACCTAAAATTGCGTCTTCTTAGCGTCTATACCATATTTCCGCAGCGACTGTTATCATGTGTTAGTGGACCATTGATTTGTTAGTGGCCCATTGTACTATAAGTGGTGTGTAACCCACGTTGTAATTTTCACTGAGCAAAACAGCACTGTGTAAACTTCAGCCTTCAGTCCACTATATATACTAGGCATCAATGAAAACTTACCACTTACATGAACCTAATTTTTGAAAAAATAAAAACACTTACAAATATGAAAATTTTACTTGATTTTAGATATTATATTATAAAATAGGATTTTTCTTTGCAAGAACAGAATCTAAGCATAAACCGATCAACTCCGCAAACCAAGACAACCACCTCAAAAATGAAAGTTACGGACCTCAGTTGCGGGTATGTCCTCCCTCTGTATCAAGTTCAGCTTGACATTAATGTCTCATACTCCGTATCAGACGCAGGATTCTGTACTTTGGTATTGCATCCCACTCCTCAGTCAGTGCTTGTATACGTTGCTTCAAATTATAGACCTGACGTCATAAACCCTTAGGTCAAGTTGATCCCAAAGATGCTTCATAGGGTTTAAGTCGGGACTGAATGCTGGTCAAGGCGATGTGTGGACATTATTATCCTACAGGAAATCATTTGTAACGTAAACCGAGTTGGGCCATGCACTGTTTTGCTGGAGAAGGTTGACGTCAGCGTCAGTATGAATAAAAGAAAGAACTACTTACTGGCCTCAGCACATTATCAATGTAACGATGAGCAGTACGTGTTCCATGCAATACAATAAGTGGGGTCTAGTGCCTTCAAGAAATTCCTTCCAAAAGCATTACACTATCACCACCCCAGCGTGCAGCAGGAAAATTTGACGATCGGTACGTCCTGACGTCACCTTTTCACGACCTAGACGTGACCTACCTTTCACTGAGCCTATCTGTTCATTTCTCTTTACCAGATTCATGATTGTCTGATGGGAGCAGCCCATGTGACGAGCAATCTCAAGAAATGAAAGCCCGGCGTCAGCAATGCCGAGAACTTGGTGACGTTGAGTGTCTCCTAAACGTGGCATTTGAATAGCAATAGTTGAAATTACGAAGGGTTTTTCTTAACCTGTAGACTAACTGTTGTTAGAGACAAATAATTTACACAAACTACTGAATACATGTCGGTCTTACAAAAATATCTTACTTTGCACGTGCAGTCCGGGACTCGAACATCGTAAATCGATTTTAAATTCTTTTGGCAGCAATGACTACATGTGTATGCCAAACATGTGTCTATGTAAAGTTTTTACTGCACTTCAATTCTATTATCATAAAACGAGGGTCGGTAGGGTGGTAAGTTTTCAGTGACGCTGAGTATATTATAGGGCTGACTGGGAGATCACTATTACATGGGTGAAAGTCATAAGTTTTACTTAATACTGTAAAACTACTTTAAAAACACTGAAGTAGACAAATTATATAGAGTAATTAATTCTCAAAATACTGAAATCAGTATTAATACTGGTAATTTTCACTCATGCTATTAGACCAGGAGACCATCAGTGGTGTGTACTATTTCTTAAGTGGTCAACTGGTCTTATCTAGGTTGCCGGGACATAGGTCCATAACCAGTTCACTTCCACAAGATTAAAAAATTTTCATATACCTTATTAATAGAAGAAAATCAACATTTTTGTCAAATTTTCATTTCATGGAAGGGTACAACTGATCGACTTCTACAGTACCAGCTAACTGGTCAAAACAACACAAACTAAAACAATAGCATTAATTTCTTGTATTTTACATTTTATACATACATATAAAATTACTCAGTACAATACATCAATAAAAATAGATGAAATCTTGTCAACAAATAGATGCAAATTAGGAATCCTGAAATAATACTTTAATGTCACTGTGACAATAACATAAAATTGAAAAATGCGAACATGGTTAAATCATGATTACGCAGGGCTTGAACTAGATTTTCAGACTCAAGGGTCAATGACCCTTCAGTCTAAATTTTGAGGGGTCAAAATCAAATTTTCAGGGGTCAAACTATACTTCATGTTTTCATGGCGCGCATTGCTGATTGGGCGATTACATCAAATAGGCGGACGTAACATACGCTCTACTTGTTGTTAATTCAAGATCTCGATTCAACTAAGGCAAAATATACGTGGGTCAATTTGACGCACAGGCGATTTTGAATGACGTCTCGGGTCTAATTCAAGCCCTGATTACGGCAACACACCTCTCATAAACAGTACCCTCCTTTGTTTTGGATAAACTGATTCACATTTAAACATGAAACAAAAAATCCTCTGAGCGAGCCAGCATTTAATAGTTCCATCTACATATGATTAAATTTTTAACAATATATCATATAAGCTTCTATAGGTCGTTTGCGTTAATGCTGGACCCCTATTTGCCGTAAATATCTTTAAAACTATAACAGCGATTTTGCTAAAAATTTTAACACAATCTTATTTCAATTTTTCCTTCTAGGATTTAAATTTTTAGAATTTTTAATAGATAAATAAAAAAGTTTTCCATAAGGTACAATGCAAAATATTTGGAATTTTTTATAAAAAATCCGGCGGGAGGTAAAATAAGCTGTTCTGATTATAACATTGTCATATTCCAGTGTATTTATACTAAGTCCCGTGCTTTTACTGTAAATTTGTCGCTTAAATAAACACTCGACGGTCTACTGAATTGTAAAGCAGAGGCCCATCTTTAAAATCGTATGTGTAGAATTTGTATAGATTTTGACGACACAGACGACAGTGATGATGATATTTGAGTTTGTATATACTGTTATACTTTGTTATCAAATAAAATTTCTAACCGGGCCTCATATTTAGCAATTATTTTGTATCTACTGTTATGTGGCTGTTCTGATTATGGCACATACCCATTTAACAAAAGTCGCTTTTTGGCTTCAAAATTTGCATTGAATGTCTACGGGAAGTATGTTATGTAATTAAAGAAAAATTCTGAATTTTTGGATTTGAGAAGGAAAATGCTAGTTATGATCACATGCAAAATTTGAGTTAATTCCATCGGATAGTTATTGAGATATTTCATGATTTTAGGGGTCCAGCTTTAACGCAAACGACCTATAATTATAGTAGACTCATTAGTGGTATAAATACATGATTGTTTTTTCTCAAAATTTGATTTGTCCAAGAAGTTTTGAAGGGCACTGTAATGCAAAAGGATTCATTCATTTTTGGCAATAACCAGTTCACAATTCATTTTCAGCCACAAAATTCAGACTCAATTTCTAAAACTTAATTAAGACGTTTTCACTTTTTTACACTAGATTAAGACAGATCACTTTTTGTCACTGTCTTAACACTTGGTTCACTTTTGTGACTAAAAAGTTTATACTATTGAGTATAATGTAACAGCATATTGTGAGAGAGTAAGGACTAAATGTATAAATGCACAGCATTTATTATTATTTACATTGTTAAATGAGATTACACCTCATGGTCAAAGATTTCAAAACTTGAGAACAAATTCCATTTCAAAGTTCATTCTCAAGCAGTATTGTTTCAATGAATAGATCCATTTTCAAGTATTTTAAGTTTCTCCAACACTATCCCATGTTTACAAAGAGATTTCTTGAATTTTCTGCATAGAGTAAATTCCAAGGCTCAATGTTAAAGGTCGTTCTATTGCTTCTGACGTCATTATAACGTCATTATACATTTATACAACTTGGTACAGCAGAACATTTTTTGGTTTGGGCATGTAAAATATACAGCTGCTAGTCACACCGAGCAACCTATTTTAAAATGTCAAGCCCTTCATCATCAATTTCATAACCTCAGATCCAGATCAAGACAATATTCAATATTGAAAAATTGGTTTTTCTCGATATCCAGGTACATGTATTACTTAACACAGGTGAGAAAGTCATGGGTCTTTCATCTTTTTTGTTTCACCATGGCCATTATGAATTCTAACTTAGCAGCAAAATTACGTCCATCAATTTGTTCCATATCAATTTCTTTAAATGTTCCACTAAGATTTAACCATTTAGGGTCAACTAATGCTGTCATACTAGGGTCCAGATTATCTTTACAGTCTATTTTTAGATATACATGAAGTCCAGATGTTATACCACTGCGAATTGATAACATTCTGTAAATAAATCAGAAAAAAAAACCATTTAATTATTCTACATAATGCCTTAAAAATTACTTTTACATGAATAAAAAAGCTGGTTTTCTATTAACAAAATAATAAGTATTGATGCATTAGGAATTTATACTAGATTGTAACAAATGAAAGGGGAGACATCACGCTATATACAACTGTTATTCTTTTTTATTGGTATACAAGTACACATCATCGCCTCGATCTAACAATGCTGTAACTACAAAAATTTTATTTTTGGGAAATCCACTACAAACATTCCAAAGGTGATATCTTCATTGTTTCAGTCTGTATAGACATGGGACTTAGTAGGCACATTAACAATGTATTTCAACTCATACATGAGAAATGTGATTGAAATAGTATGAATAATAATACTGAAAATTGCAAAAATGTGTTTGTAAATAGATCAAAATTCGCTTATTTAGTTCATGCATCTTGTTCTATCATTGCTTTATCTCCAAGAAGACACTATTATGGTATTTGTGCACATTTTCTATAATTTTGAGTTTGTAACACTGCCTATGTTGCAGCATACATATTTAATTTAGTATACACAGGGCATTGATGTCACTGGAGAGCGAAAACACAATAATCAAGTTGTGTACTCTTACCGAACAAAACGAGATGGAACAATGTTTGAACGAGCTTCTATGGACTTAAGAGCATTGTTAGCATCAATTAGGACATAAAACGAGTGACAAAGACTTAATTTTGATCAGATAACAGTAGTTTCAGCCCAAACATTGGAGGCAACAACATATCTATGATTTAACTAACCTTGGTATTATTTTGTCCATAAAATCTATGAATTAAGAAGGTCCTGTGTACCCTGGACCTCTTAATTGATGAGAAAATCCAAGGGATATCTGACACAATTTTTTTTGAAATTCATTTACAGCTTCATAAAAATTGTAACCCCCGGGGCAGGGCAAGTTTTGACCCAAGGGGCATAATTTTAAGAATCTTTGCAAATATTCCTTATGTGATGCTACATGCAAAATTTGGTGAATGTAGGCATTATGATTTTTACAAGAAATTGTAAACAAAGGACGAACACACACACATACTATCATATATGACACTGTATAAGCCCCCATAAATCGGCCACAAAAGCTTCCCATGAGAACTTTGTACTCAGGTGAGCTAAACAATGAAAGAAATAGGGCTGTCACGATATACCCGTATATTGCAATACACAGCTACGGCAATAAGTACCGTGGTACGATTTTAACGTACTGGTATTTGGCAATATTTTTTATTTCATTGGAAAATAAATTCATTGCGAAATAAAAGTAGCGAAACGTCAGTTTTTCCATTGTTCATTCCATTTAACCTTAAGTTACAAGAATTTAAACTATTGGGGCCTTTCACAGTCCTAAATGACCGTATATACTTAAAGAGGCTAGATTCTATTAGTAGCAGTATGTAAGATTTGCAATGTTTCTGTTAAATACAGCCGAGGCACAAAAAATTTAAAAGCTCACAATATATCAGGGTACGTATCGCGAATAGCCCTATAAAGAAATAACACAATACCTATCATTATTAGGAGCTACAAGTTGTATTGAAGAAGCTGTTGCAAAGTCCTCCATCTCACCAACACCACTACATCCATTATAACTTAATATCTGCCAACCCATTAATCTAGCTAGATTCTGTGATAGTGAGATATGATGTTGAGATACCTGGGGAAAAGTTAAAAAATCAAAGTTAATGTTAGATTTGAAGTCTACTTCTACATACATGTTCAGTCAACTTTACTATTTTGACTTAACTAAACTGATCATTCAAGTCACTTTCAGGCAGATGATCCCTCATAGTACCCATTTACAACTGGCGTGAGTGAAACAACTATAGGTTTATTTCTAGTTCATGGTTATTGGCAGTGCCCCTTGCGGGGTTTGAACCCTATCCCAAAAGAGCATGTCCAACCACTGGACCACTGCTTCTGGTAAAATACAAGCATAAATCACTCATTATTCTTGAACTAACATTATATTCATCAATAAAATATCTAGTCTGATTAGAGAAAATTTCAAGGGATGAAAGAAGTAGTTTTTATTCAAATTTGCTTTCAATTTTTGTCATGACCAAAAATACAGTGCCCTCTAATAATTATTGGTCAAATCCATCTTTTAGAATAAATTGAGTACCTGGGTCGATAGCACAGTTGGTAGCCGGCCAGGATTTGGAATCTCATGTCCCGAAGGGGGTACGGGTTCTAATCCCACCCAGGGAGGTTATACCCTTCCATGAAAATTTGACAATAATGTCAATTTTTCTCCATTGATTAGATTTATGGAGAAGTTTCCAGTCTTGTGGAAGGGTAGGTGAGTTCTGGTTATAGACAAGGGTCCAGGAAAGCTAGGTTAGGTGCAGTGAAATGATCTTAATTGTGTTGACACTGCGTTAAACCCAGTTAAAAAAAGAATAAATTGATTCAGGTATACTTGATGGTCTATCAGCTATTACACTCTCTCAATTATGACTCACCTGCCATCTAATTAAATCTTCTAATTCTTTTTCTAAGAATGACAACATTAATACTCTTCTATCTTTAGTTACAACTTTTATACTATCTGTACCAATCTCTAAATCTAATGATTGCCAAGTTAATCTGAAATGTATAACGGTTATAATATTAGTCCACTGGTACAAGTAATAAGATTTAAGAAATAACCTAAGAGTTGTCTGTTTTATCATATGACAAAATATAAGCACAAGTATTCATGTGCATAGCAATTGAATCACAGGTGCTTTAGCATATCAAACAACTAATAATTTTACAATAACACTGGTATCAATCTTCAAGAAACTTGATAGATGTGTGCAAGTCATTAAAACAACTGATTTTCACTACATTATTTTATTTCAACCCTTTACTGAATGGACAGAAATCAGCCATTTTCTGTATCTTTTTATCTATTGCAAGGAATACACTGCCCTCCAAAAGTTTCTTCACAGAACAACTAATTGAATTTCTACAATTTCTATGCAGCGAATGGTACATGTATCTATCCAATACTATGGTCAATGTATCTCAATGAGCCAATTTCAAGTTTGAGATATTTTCGTAATTTCATATTCATGAGAAAAAAGTACTGATTTCAAAAAGCAAAATTTGAAGTGTTTTGACAATAAATAACTTGTACAACTTTTTGTAATTCTATACAGTACAATGTAAATATGTGAAGAAACTCTTGGAGGGCAGTGTTTATTGATATGAAAAGTAACATGTCTACAAAGAATGCAAAAACAACAAGTAAATCTGTGAGCTAATGCTCACTAGTGATACCCCTGCCAAAATCTAAAAATATGCGACAAACAGGAAGTAGATGAGCAAGGAGCATGAAATCGCTTTACACCACATGGGACTATGGGATGAAGCAATATGCAAAGTATTAGGCTGCTGCATGTTATAGTTGCTGAGAAAACTGTGACGGAAATTTTGTAACGGACGCACGGACAAGGGTAAAACAGTATACCCCCCTCTTCTTCGAAGCGGGGGTATAATTAAAAGTAATCTTACCTCAAACCATCATAACCATTTGAAGTTATAATAATTTTAACATTAGATTGTAATGAACTATTTAGACAACTCCAATGTGCCATGATTTGTGGATCTGGAATTGTGGTAGCCAATCTATCAATAGTTGTCATAGTTCTGAAGAATATATAACATATTTATATAATAGATAGTTCATAACTTAATAATACATGTCATTACAATAAAAATATACAGTCATCATTAGATCATGAGAACTTCTCTTAAGATGCACAACTCATCGTGATTATTGGCTATTTGGCTCCATGCAAGAAGCAGTTCAGTTTTCAGGTGGTAGTAAGGGGTATAGAAATTATTGTGCCTGTCATACATAGCAGATGATCTGTTTGACTTACTATTTATATATTTGTTATTGTCATTTGTGGATTATATACCACAGGAGTGACCATGGCTGAAATTACAATAGATGTAATTATTTGGGCTAATAGCCCCAAAAAATAAGATTGTATTATTATATATTATCATTGTTATACAAGTCCAGAGAAGTAAAATAAGAACTTACCTAACTCTTAAAACTTCATGTCTAGCTTGTTTGATAATTTGTTCCAATAATGTTTCACTGAAATATAAAAAAAAGTTTATACATCAGTATTTTCTAAAGATCCTATCTTTCAATTGGGTCCAGATAAGAAAAGTTTAAAAGGTTTGTCTACCTAACTTCAAGTAAATTGGTGCTCAATTAGACAGGATCAAAAGATTTAAGGGATTTAACTAGGACATTATTTGTTATAAATCACTTGGTGATGCTACATAATAAATATGGTAGGTAGCTCTAGGATAGACACTTTTTTTGAATGATTTTTAATTATTTGTTGACAACAGATGCGCTCACAGACACATGGGTGAAAGTTCAACATTTTCAAAATCCTGAAATTTCCAAATTTCATGTTTTTAAGGCCACATTACCATATGGAAAGAACCCTTTCTCTGTTCCAAAAATCCTGAACTTCAGGATCAGTCCTGAAAACTTTCACCCATGCAGACAGAAAGATCATAAATTTGCAATAGCTGTCTAACCTTCAGCATATATTTATAATTGGTGCATAAGACAATGTAAAAGGTTTGAAAATAAATTTTGTAATTAAAACACAGAACAACATACAGAGTCATTTCAGATTACTTCTCTCAACTAGATGGTGAGTTGAGGCATTTAAAAATAAAATTATCAATAACTAATAGTTCATATCTAGAACTCAAATTTGTGGATTTTCCAGTGAAATATGGTTTATTTGTACCAGATACATCCATGCAAATGAGGTTATTTTACACATTATTGCAGATAAGTATGCAACACAGATTAAATCCTATTTTTGTGCACACATTTTGTTCTGCATTGGTAATTTTGATACATACAAAGTTTCTCTGCTGGAAAAAAAGATCAACTTGGGTTCCAAATTCAATCTATTACCTTTCTGACATTTCTTTGAGATCAGCACGAGACATACCAGATGGACCAGCCAATCTACGTCTTTTAGTCATACCAAATGTAGAGGTAACAGGATGAGGTGGATCTAGATGTAATGTTTTATGATGTACTTCACGTAATAATTGATGTAATGAATGTTCTAATACATGATTATGTTCTACTTTAGGTGGACGTGGTTGAGACTGAAATATACATACATGTATGAAAAAGACAAATACACATGTGCAAGTTATATTTTTTGAAAAATAAAAATCTAAGTTCAACTTTAAGTGAATGGGAGATTGACATATACTAACATATCCATGCAAAGCACAATACTAGTATGCATTCTTCTTTATTTGGTTGAAGATGAACTAGTTCTACTCTGCCCTATCAATACTTAATATACAAGACTGTCCTGAGGACCCTGAATCTGAAAACTTGATTCTAAGGGCATCTGACACAATGTCTTTTAACACTTTCATTTTTAGCAGACCCCAAACAATAGCTCAAGTACTTAAAGCTCACATGAGCAAACAAGTAAAAAAGTGCAAATTCAAATTTTTTAAAATCTAATAATCTGTAAACAAAAATTGCATTTTTAGTCTAAAAATTCTTTTAATAGGAATAATCCTGAATTTATGTGTTATTTAAAAGAAAAAAAATTGTGTAAAGCAGATAAAAAGTAACTACTGATTATAAATTCCAAACTACATAATGAGTCAAAATGAAGAAAAATACCTTTTCATCCCCTTTTCCTGTAGCATGACATAAAATTATTGATAACTGTACACTTGGAAATATCTATAAGAGAAAATAAAATTGTGTTCAATTAAAACATCAATACATGTATTGTACGATTATATTGAACTGTCCGATTGCATAAATGTAGTATGCAATTCATATTTGTTAGGGGTGTAACGGTTAACCGATATACCGGTTAATATTGCAATACAAGTTCTAACGTTTTTAACCGGTTCGTTTTTCCTTGAACCGGTTTTTGTAGTTAAGTGTCATACTGCTTGTTTTTATCAGAATCTGATAGTTAAATGTTTAAACAAATGTTCAAATGAATTGAATACTAGAAATACTCTTACTGTGCTTTTAAAGGTTAAACATTTAGTCAATTGAAAGAAAATATCTTCAAGAGTCTGTTTCAAACCACGAATTTTTCTAACATATAGACCATATTACATTTGTAATTCAAACATTTGGATAAGAGATCATTTGAAAATACTCATATGCGTGCTATGCTGATCCAATTAGGACGAGGTACATGCATTAATTAATGCTTTGCATGTCTAAGGGAAAAACCGGTACGTATTGCAATATATTGCAATACGGGTTCTGCATATTGCAATATATTGCAATACTGTTTTTACCGTATTGTTACACCCTTAATATTTGTACATAACATTCAATATATTAGTAGAATGATGTATATATTAGGAGGAACTATTTATCTGAGCACTTAAAAATCATTGACAATGAGGCCAGTTTTAGATCAAGACTTAAGACAGATTTATTTAGTTTATTTCTTAGATAATCAGTAAACGGTGTGAAGCCAAATAGAATATTTATAATGAATTTTGTGCTATAAAAGTGACAAGAAAATTTGTATTTGAAACCTAGAAACAAAGATACTTATAACATATACTTACGTTTGTAAAGATTTGATTGCCTACCACAACATGTGGTACATTACTTTTTAACTGTGTCGCTTCTCTCGCAAGCTGAAAACATAAAATAACAAGAAATGTAATGTGGAAACCATATTGAAGCCGGATTTATAATCTTTAACACAAAAATTACAAAGGGAAATAATTCATAATAAAGCCAGGTAGAGTTGTGGTTACTTTCTAATTCTGTCCATCACATGGTATGTTATCATTGTATGAAGTTTCATAAATGGCAGAAATATATGCTAAATAGAAAACTTTAACACAATTGTTAATGACACCAGACGCCTGACCACCCGCCTGCCTGTGTTTCACCAAACTATTAGCCAAATTTTATTTAGTTGAAAAATATGGCTAATAAATGAATACAAATAAAACAACAGATTTTCAAACCCTGAATTCAGACTGCAGGGAAACATTCAGAAACAGATAACCAACAACTCATATGTAACAACTAACAAGTAATCAATAACCAAAATTTATCAGCCACCAGTCCATTACAGTAAATTTAGCTATAGTTTAACTGAAGGCAGATAACCATGTTTGTGCTTAATGGATTGAATAAATATTTTTGTATTTGTTTAGGGTATGAGGTTTTGTGTATAACATTTACCTGTGAAAATAATTCTTTACAAAATAGAACATTTTGTGCAACCTCAAGTTTTGTTTGCCAATGTGCATCAGCTGGATATTTACCAAAAGAATTTGGTAATTTGAGAGTTGCATTCATTAATCCTGTTGACTCTGAAAAAACATAGGAAATTATATATGTAAATAAACAAGAGCTCCGCTGGGCGGGGCATTATACGCCCGTGTGCAGTCCATGCTGTGTTCTATCTCATATGAAGCCCCTGTGACCTTGACCAATGACCCCGGGATCTCAGAATAGGTCCCACCCTTAACTGGAGGGCTATCCAAAGCAAAGATTTTGAGAACCTAGGTACAGCCATGGTTGAGTTATCACCGGCACAAAGTTTTCCCCATACAAACTTCCAGTGACCTTGACCCTGGGGCCTCAGAACCAAAAGTTCTCACCCTTGACCCAAAGAGTAAAAGAGTATTGATACATAAAATTAGGTGATCTTAGATAAAGTTGGTTGTAGGACAAGGTTTTTCCTCATGATTTTCTTGTGACTTTGACCTTTAACCCAGGGGCCTAAAACCAAAGGGGCATATGCTAGACATTTAGGCTACCCTTAAATAAAATTAGGTAAACCTAGGTACAATCATTATTGAGTTATTGTCCGGAAAATGTTTCAATATAAATTAAGTCCCAGTGACTCTGACTTTTGACCCTGGGGTCTCCAAATCAAAAGCGAACATCCTCTACCAAAGAGCTATCAACACATTACATCTTGACAAATAGGCTGATCCACATAAAAATTTGGTTAACCTAGGTACAATCATTGTTTAGTTATTGTCCGGACAAGGTTTTTCCATATGATGCCTCTGTGACCTTGACCTTTGACCTAGTTTTGACCCAAAACCTATAGGGAACATCCTTGACACATGGGCTACCCTCACATAAAATTTGGTGAACTAAATTCATGTTACTTATTAAATATAGCATTATTTCCATTGTTTGCCATTTTGACTTTGTTAACATATTGATTGAACATTTAAGGTCACTGCTTGGTAATTTGATATCTACTGGATGATGGTTTAAACTTGACCCAGGGGCCCCAAAACCAATAGGGAACATCCTTGACACATGGGCTACTCTCACATGAAATTTGGTGAACCTAGGTGCAGTCATTGTTGAGTTATTACCCGGACAATGTTTTTCAATATGATGCCCCTGTGACCTTGACCTTTGACCCTGGGGCCCAAAAACTAATAGGGCATATCTTTGATACATGAGCTACTCTCACATAAAATTTGGTGAACCTAGGTACAATCGTTGTTGAGTTATTGTCTGGACAAGGTTTTTCAATATGATGCCTCTGTGACCTTGACCTTTGACCCAGGGGCCCCAAAACCATTAGGGCATATTCTTGACACATGGGCTACTCTTACATAAAATTTAATCAACCTAGGTACATTGGTGGTTTAGTAATTGTCTAGACAAGTTTTTCATTGTTTGCCATTTTGACTTTATTAACATATTGAATGAACATATGAAGTCACAGCTTCGTAATTTGATATCTTCTGGTTGAAGGTTTAAACTAGACCCAGGGGCCCCAAAAACAATAGAGAACATCCTTGACACATGGGCTACTCTCACATAAAATTTGGTGAACCTAGGTACAGTCATTGTTGAGTTATTACCTAGACAATGTTTTTCAATATGATGCCACTGTGACCTTGACCTTTGACCCAGGGGCCCCAAAACCAATAGGGCATAACCTTGACACAAGGGCTACCCTCACATAAATTTTGGTGAACCTAGGTACATTGGTGGTACAGTTATTGTTTGGACTAGGTTTTTCCATATGATGCCTCTGTGACCTTGACCTTTAGGCCTGGGCCCCAAAAACCTGTAGGGAACATCCCTGACACAAGGGCTACCTTCACATAAAATTTTGTGAACCTAGGTACAGTCGTTGATGAGTTATTGTCCGAACAAAGTTTTTCAATATGATGCCTCTGTGACCTTGACCTTTGACCCAGGAGCCCCAAAACCAATAGGGCATATCCTTGACACAAGGGCTACCCTCACATAAAATTTGGTGAACCTAGGTACATTGGTGGTTCAGTTATTGTCCGGACAAGTTTTTCATTGCTTGCCATTTTGACTTTATTAACATATTGATTGAACATTTGAAGTCACTGCTTGGTAATTTGATATCTTCTGGTTGAAGGTTTAAACTTGACCCTGTTTCCCCAAAACTGATAAGGCACATCCTTGACACATGGGCTACTCTCACATGAAATTTGGTGAACCTAGGTACAGTCATTGTTGAGTTATTACCCGGACAATGTTTTTCAATAAGATGCCCCTGTGGCCTTGACCTTTGACCCAGGGGTCCCAAAATCAATAGGGCATATCCTTGACACATGGGCTACTCTCACATAAAATTTGGTGAACCTAGGTACATTGGTGGTTCAGTTATTGTCTGGACAAAGTTTTTCAAAATGATGCCACTGTGACCTTGACCTTTGAACCTGGGGCCCAAAATCCTATAGGGCACATCCTTGAAGCATGGGCTACCTTCACATAAAATTTGGTGAATCTAGATACAGTCGTTGTTGAGTTATCGTCCGGACAAGGTTTTTCAATATGATGCCCCTGTGACCTTGACCTTTGACCCAGGGGCCCCAAAACCATTTGGGAACATCCTTGACACATGGGCTACTCTCACATGAAATTTGGTGAACCTAGGTAGATTGGTTGTTTAGTTATTGTCAGAACAAGTTTTTTTCCCATATGATGCCCCTGTGACTTTGACCTTTGACCCAGGGGCCCCAAAACCAATAGGGAACTTTTTTGACACATGGGCTACTTTGACATAAAATTTGGTGAACCTAGGTACATTGGTGGTTCAGTTATTGTCCGGACAAGTTTTACCTATTTTAAGTCCCAGTGACCTTGACCTTTGACCCTGGGGTCTCAAAATCAATAGGGAACCTCCTCCACCCAAGGGCTATCCACACATAAAATTTGAGGAACCTAGGTGCATCCTTTCTTGAGTTATCATCCGGACAAGCAATTGTCCACGGACAGACGGACGGACGGACAGATGGACAACAGCATAACATAATACGACCGTTTTTTCAAAATGGGCGTATAAAAATCAATAAATAATGCAAAAATTGATTTTAGTTCTTTGAATCAGTAAATCGATATTTTATTAAAGATCACTAATAAATTACAACTTGACAATCAATACATATGCATTAAATGCGAGTAAATATTGACAATATATTGGATAATTTCAATCTTTAAAAGTTGATATACTATAGAAAAAGGATGTTTGAGTTTAGACCACATTTTTGTACCAAAACCAGTTTGACCCTAATAATATGGATCAACGGAAATTGCTGTACGGATGAACAAAAATGCCCTATTCTAATCAATTTCAAGCAAACTGTTAACCAATTGAAGCTTTTTTAGTAATTGGGACAGCACTATTAAAATCTACATCAAAATGATGCACCTTGCTCATATACAATACAATTTATTAATTGAATATTTCAAGGCCTTCCGCCCATGCTACATAATATTTATAATAAAATTATGCCATATACATTTAAGTTACATCAAACATAGAATACAAAGCCCCTATTTGTTACTTCTCTTCTTTTGTTTAAGTATTAGAAACCAATGCTAACATACCTGAGACATGTTTCACTTCTACTTGTACATAAGAAGAACCTTCTAGTTCACTAGGTATAACAACTTCTAAAGCACTATGTGTATTTGTACCATCTACTATCTCTGATGGTAACATTGTGTTCTTTGTTACTTCAAATGTTCCACCTTGCCAGAATCTTGAACCAGCTACAAATAATAATGAAAAGAAACATTAATTTTGCTCACAGGTTACAAAATAAAAAGCTTAATAAGTTAGGTTTTTATACTACCTCTGCCATGAGGTTATTCATTCATGACTTATCCCTCTTGCAGCAACATGATTTAGAGAGTAAACTTAACTGCAAGTCCCTAAAAATGAAATACATCGTTCTTAATCTTTTGCTAATGTGTAATTCTTAGTTCAATCTATAATTAAATAGCGATATGAAATTCATTTAGATATTTTTAAAATTTTTAGAGACTGCTCTCACTGCAAAACATGGCGGTCCAACAGACAAATCCTGTAAAAAAAGGTTAGCCTAGATATGCAGGTTTACAGGACCAAATGTCAGGCAAAAATTGATCTCATCCACCCGGTTTTTTAATTCATCAAAATATGCAAAATGTCTCTTGACAAAAGACTTGATTTGGTCAGGTAAAATTTTGATCTTCACAAGACCTACTGTCCATTAAAAAACTGTTGAGTTTCGCAGTGACTGGAGACTGAGACCTGACTACCTGACATGTGAGCAGAGTGTTGCAGCTTCAATAAGCATGCTACTCAATTATCCTCCTATTACAATACTAGCTGTAGTGTTGCAAAGATTTTGGTTAAGTGACTAGGACTACATCAGTAATAAAAATAATATAATGACATACCTGAGCGATAACTTAAATCACCAATGATAGAGTTACCAACTTTCTTTAGTCTCCAATTTTGGCGTAAATTATGTAATTCAAAATGGAACTCTGTTTGTTGTCTACTTCCAATCTCTTGTTGAGATTTCTTTAATCTTTCAGCACCACTCATTAATACACTAGATGCTGTTGATAGACCCTACAATAACAAGGAATTAAATAATGAATAATTTACTCTTTAACTGCTTAATATTGTCAATGTGTAATGTGTTTTGACCATTTCACCTGTTAGAATGAACATCACTGGACTCAAAGACACATTTTCACTGCAGGATTTGGTAAATGATCATTGTTTTTGGAAAATTTATCATTTTTTTGCAGCTCCTCATTTTTCCTCAAAGGCATCACAGGGAGACCCGGAGAAGGATGTGCCCCCTCTGTTCCCAGGAGTTTAAAGGTATCAGAATTTCACTAGAAAATCAAGGGTTGCTGTGTGCAGGCAAATTGTGCAACATGGTGATAAGCTATCAAAATCAAAATCTAGGCAAGAAAAGTGCTAGCACTTAAGTATCATTTTGGGAAAATATACCTACCTGGAGTACAAATTTGCAGTTACTATAAGAAACTTGTAAGTTTATTTTCCCACAGTTCAAAAAACTATTTCTGAAAGTGAGCTGCCTTAGAACACTTTGGTCATGTTGTGTTTCTGGCACAAAAAGTCATATCCATGCTTATATTGCTTTACATGCATTAGTTATATTGTGTTTTTGGTCAAAAAGACTAGCAGTAAAAGACTAGACAGTAAAAGACTAGCAGTATAACAATTACAAGAAGAGTGCATCACTGACATTGAGATTGACATAACTATAAGGTATGAATGCTAGAATTGTATGCTGAAAGTTTTGAAAATACTGAAACTCTATGTTATAAATACTGAAATAGACAGATTTCAAATAAATTACTTTTTGTAATTTATTCTCAAAATACTGAAATCAGCAATAAGACTGGAAACTTTCACACATGTATACCAAAATATTCATCACTAAATGAATCAACAATATGGAATTCATTTCTTAACTAATGCTAATAGTAGTTCTCAATGTAGTAAAATTGATAAAGTATTAACAAAACATTGCCATAAAAAGTCCCAGGACAAATGAAGTTTTGAGAAAAACTGATCACAACAACTTCAAGTAGTTTTACAATAATTAAAGTTTATTCACATAACATTTGTTGATTAACTAATTATTGTAGATTTTAGAATTTGTTCAGATGACTCTTTCTTTTTTATGTGTAAATGTAAATCAGTTTTCCCTATTGTACGATTATATTGAACTGTCCGATTGCATAAATTAAAACGTCACATAACCCGGAATATTTAATCCTTGGATAAATTTCGGTAGTTCACGTGGAATGTATCGTTTGCAGATAACAGTGATGTATTACATCTTATTAGCAATGAGTATCGAAGTTTGTGTGGCCGAGTGGTAAGGCGGTGGGACTGCCAACCTTTTAGTCGTGGGTTCGAATCCCAATAGAAACATATTTTATCTCTTATTTTCGTAAAACACAATGTCTTCATGCATCAAAGAAATTATGATTGTCTTTGTTAGTTTTTACCGCTAAATTCGACACTATAAAATAAGAACGCCCAGTAGCGCAAACGACACAGCTTGTGAAACTAAATTATATTTGAGATTGTTTGTTTTGTAGTGTTTTATTTATATTTCAAAAAATGATGCTGAATAAAATAAAACAAAAAATATTCAGAAAATAAAAATGCTAACAATACAAAGAGTAAAAAATGGCATCTTTCGAGTTCGAACTCGCACCCCTTTCAAAAATAAATGTTCTGAACCATTTCACTTTAACCGTACGACTATTCAGTCAGACGAGATAATGACACAAATTTAACCTACACATTGTATTTTCTATTGCAAAATTCTATATATAGAACGCGGAAAATAATATATACAGTGTGCGATAACCGTGTAATTATGCAATCGGACAGTTCAATATAATCGTACAATAAAACAAGATTTGGTTCAAGGACTTTTGGATGCCATTGTAAGTAAGCAGATTTGAAATAGAGTCAATCATAAGGGACAAATTCCAATCCATAACATATATAACTAAAATCATCCAATGGAATGAACTCAATAGACTAATACAAACATTCAGCAATGTAAAGCATACTGATCAATATGAATATGTGGATTAATGCCATAACCAAATGAAACCTGGTATATTATAACATTTTAATAGCACTGGCATAGACAAATCCAACCCAATATAATTGTATTCGTCACCAGTACACCAGCATGTATATTACTTTTTTAATGTTATTAATTTGTTACAAATGATAATTTTCAGTAAGTATGCACTCTATATTCAATAGTTGATATCAGTAATGTAAATATTGGGTTAGGTACCCACTTTAACGAGGTACAAACAACATACAATGTATTTTACATGTTATTGCTGAAAATCATGAGACTCAAAATTAAACATATTGTTTTTTGGTACACATATGGTTCATTGAAATGTAAAATTTTGTTTGTATCACAGAGAAAACCCATAAATTTGAATTCTGGGTGAAGTCTATTTACTGACAATATAATTGGCATGGCTGAACACAGACAGTGCTTTTTTCACTAATACCTTTTTAACCCTCCCCTCAATAAGGTTTATTGGTTGGAAATAAAGTAATGGGTATCAGTAGCCAAAACCAGTCAGAGTTTTTCTATATAACCTGGTCTTGATTTTAAGTTGAGAGTGTACTGACAGCAAAGTTATGTATGAGTGACAATTTAATAAAACTTGACATTATGAACGACTAAAAATCTTAACAATTATCTTTTAAACACTATATGTTCATACAGAATTTACAGTGAAACCCCTCTACAACAACTTGCCCAATTGTTTTGTTTTTATATTTTCCAAAAGTGACTGTAGAAGGAATGGTCATTTTCATTTGAAAAAAAGACCATGACAAGAGTGGCTTTCAGGTGGCCATTACTAAGAGATAAAAGTGTATGAACAGTGGCTGTCATGTGAGGTTTCACTGTGTAAATAGTGTGCATGCATTCATATAGAGTATAAAATGGAAAAAAATGATAAAAATCATGCCTGAAACAAAACCAAGGAGGAAATTTCTTAGCTGAAATGAGAAAGCACAATGACGAACATAGGGGTGGAAATCTCATTTGCTTCTACTTGTAATTTAATATCAACAGTAACTGGAGGGTAACAATTTTAATAACAGGTGACTAAGTGAAGTTAGTTTAGACATGCAGCCCATCTACTTGTATTATGTTTATAGTACCTTTACTTTAGTGTTTAGTTTGAACTATTTATTAAAACTTGATTCCTTTGACTTACAATTTGTTAACTTATTACTCTAAAAGCTTGTTTCTTTGTACCCTAATACAAAGTATCTAGGATTAAGTTTCTTGCTCAAGAAAAAAAACCAAGCAAACCATAACCAATACCAACTTAGCTTTCAGTGATGTGACGAAGTGAAGCTACAACATGCACATATTAATCAAACAGAATGAACATCTTCCTGCATTTCTTTGATTTAGTAACATCTTAAATCATATCAAAGCACATAACATACCAAAGTCAGTATCTTGCATTAAGCCAGTGACAAAATGGTTATGCAATAATAGAAATAACTACATAAACCTTGTGTAGCAACATAAAATGAACGATAATTCATAAACCATTGATTAAAGAGGTGATATATAATGTAAATGATGCATTCCAGGGCAACGCATAGAAAATACAAGCCTTGTCCCATCCATACTTACTGCACTTATAGACTGTAGACCAAACGCCTTTGAAAAAAGTACAAAATAAAATAACAGAAAATGTGCTATAATAGTGCAAACTATAAATATATGAAAATATGTGACTACAACCTAAAATATCAGAATACATTCAAACATATGTTCATAATTTTTGCTACAACCCCAGCCTTTCAAATTGTGAATTTTAGAATGATAATCTAGCAAGGTTTGAAAATAGTTTTGTGGGACAATTATTCACTTTCATAGTTTCGATAAACTTGACTGACATTAAAAGTACTACAAGAAACATACAACATGTGACCTGAAAGTCTTGCCGATTGTAAAATTTAGTAATATTCAGTGATTTTTTTCATAATCTACTTAATATCACGACTAAGAATTAACAATACATTTCCAAACAATAACAAACAATTGGTAATCAGGCACAAGCTCAATATTTCACAAAGTTTCTACATCTATGAAGCAGGGAGAAGGGTATTTCTACTTATGGTAATAACTATTAGATTAACATTTGTTAGAATATATTTTTCAAATTAGCAACATCAAAATTTAAAACTAGCATGAGTATAGCAATACAAAATAGATGAACACCAACTTAATATAACACAGGACTCTTAAAGTAATGGATAAGGTTGAAAAATGTACTTTAAAAATACAGTAACTTGACAAATAACATACAACAGAGTTCCCTTATCAGTTTGAAACATAACAAGAGCTGTCAGAGGAGACAGCATGCTCGACTAAGTAAGTATTTGTCACATAAGATGTGGTTGATGATAAGGAACATACATATTTTAAAATTTGGAAATACCATGTATAACCTTAACAAGTTTAAAGTAAAAAAAAATCTTTAAAATTTTAAGTTCATGGCAGACAATTTAAAAAATAAATATTATTTGGAGTTATGAACCTTGTCACATGAGATGTGGTTGATAATAAGGAACATATATTTTAAGTTTGAAGTCAATACCTAAAGAAATAAAACAGTTGTAGTAAAAACAAATATTTTTTTAAAGAAAATTCTAAGTTTAAGGGGGGATAATTCTGAAAAAATGTATAAGGAGTTATGAACCTTGTCACATGAGATGAGGTTGATAATAAAGAACTTTTAATTAAAGTTTGAAGTCAATACCTAAAGAAATAAAACAGTTGCAGTAAAAACAACCTTTTCCATTTTTTAAAGAAAACTCTAAGTTCAAGGGGAGATAATTCTGAAAAAAAATGTATTTGGAGTTATGAACCTTGTCACGTGAGATGTGGTTGATAATAAGGAACATATATTTTAAGTTTGAAGTTGATGCCTTAAGAAAAAGCTATAGTAAAATATATTTTACAAAAACTTTAATCAGAAATGTGGACGCGGACGCCGCCGCTTGGACGAGTAGGAGAGCTCTCCATTTACTTCATAAAGTCAAGCTAAAAATTGGAGTCAACAATCAAGACAAGAACTATTTACTGCAACAAAACAACCAAAAATATTATTTCAAGACTCAGTACAAATTCTATAAATTATATTACAGTGATATAACAGTAAAATGCTGACTTAATGACCAGCACAATAATATAAATTTTTATGATTTATCATTAACTGAAATTATTGAGACTTTGAAAATTTATGATTGATAGTGGGATAGCATTTTCTAAGTAGAATGTTAAATAAGACACTGGACATTAAATTTCACTATCTATCTAAATAAAAAAAATAATACAAATCATACATGAGTGCTTAGTGTCAGTTTATACAAAACAGACATGCTAAGATACCTACTTTCTTCTTTGCAAGAATTTGAAGGGCTGATTTTGGTTCATTAGTATCTTGCTGTACATGTGCAAGAACCATGTATTTCTTCTCTTTGGCAATATTTAATACATCAAGCAACACTCCAGTTTCTGTATATGCAGCTCTGAAAAAAATAACCATAAAACAGATTTTACTAGGAAATTATAAATAGCTACCAATTGCATCGTAATAAATCAATACAACAAAATCAAATTGTAATGTAAATTCTAAATATTAAATAATATATAAAAAATGACATTTGATTCTTAAAACAAAGCTAGCTAAACACATTACAACAATTTTAGGCTTCTGCAAAAACATACTTTAATTTGTTTCTGACACTGTCCCATGGCCACAAAGAAGGTTGAAAGGCTGATGATTCTTTCTCTTTAACTTCTGTTTCCTCCTCTGTCGTCTTTCCTTTTTCTTCTCCATCCTCTTCGGCAAAATCTATTTTCTGTGCACTTTTAGCCAGGCATTCTGACATGGACAGTGGACTAAAAAGGAAGAGGTTAAAATAATAAGCAATTTATCATTTAAGATAGAATGATTCTGTGAACAGCATATTTAATTTCATAAACATGGTGTACTGGAATGAAGCTTGAGTACTATGCATTGTTGAATAAAGATGTATTTTAATCAATGTGATTAATACAAAAATAGTTCATTGTTTCAAATAGAAAAAATAAGAATGTAAACAATAGACCTTAACAAATAATGCTAGTTTCAAATCAAGCATTCTTGTGCAATTAAGTGTATGTTCTGTTCTGTTCAATTATATATTTTTTATTATTTTCAACCCAAATAAATGGATTTGTATGTAAAAAACAATAGTCAATATGCATTTACACAAATGTAAAATATTCCTTTTTGTTACATTTATGTTTTATTTTAGCAACTTAATTATAGCAATTATATGAAAATGTTACATTGTTACAAATTTAAGATGTGTTCAACTTAATGAGATTGGTGAATATGAATAAAATAAAATTAATTTCAAAAATGTCTGTTTTATTTTTGGAACGATGTCCTAAGACATCGTTCCAATGGTAACAAGAAAGTATAAGATTACTCTTTTCACGCTTCAACAATTTTCAACATAGACAAAGAGGCGTAGTTCAAGCGTGAAACTCATTAACATCTCATTTAAATGTAATACAACGCTGGCTTGTGTTGTCGTTCTTGAAACTCTTCAGGAAAAGGGAGGTTACTCTCAGGACATACAAATTTTGCAATGGAGACGGGACAACTCACCCCGTAGACAACTCAAACCGTGACAACTGCAATGATTACTTGTTGGAGTAAAAAGGGCCTACGATGTTTTTGACAATGCCTGTTATATGCGTAGCATAATTACATCATTCGATAGTAATAAACAATATTAAATGATCGTATTATATTGTGATACTTATGTCAATACATTAAGGATGATTTTGGTAGTTTTTGGGAGCACCGTTCTGTGCATATCTAAAACAAACACAACGTCAACGTTACAAATAAGGCAGTGGCTAGAGTTACGGTACCGTAACTCTAGACCCAGGTTCTAGAGTTACAGAAGTTCCTTAACTGTAGACAACCCTGCCAGGCTTGGTTAGGGTTACGGAAGTCAAATAACATGCGTACATTGTATGTTTCAACTTTTAAACGTCGAAAAACTTGTTTAAATTCATTATTACTCGAAATAAACAAATATTTACCGACGTGACTTATCCAATTGTTATTACACCCACCATTTTGGATATGACTAATACACTTACCAGATGTTTAATATACGGCGATATGACGTTGTCGTCTTCAAAGTGCCACATTAAAGGTTTACTTGAGCGATTTTAAGTTATAGAGTTTGATTATAATTTGGAATGAATATGTATAATTTTGTATGGAATTTTAAGCAAATATTTATAGGAAATAGACGATTCTTAGAGTAATTTTAATTGTGAATAAATTGCAAGTGCAAAAACGTTAATTAGACTTAAATTTCGTGAACAAAAATGGGAATGTAGCTTGATGCAAAAGAGCTTAGTACTTAGGAGAAATCCTTAAATAAATTGTTAGAAAGTCAATGTTTTTGTGAAAAAAATTCAGCTTGTCATTCCACACCAAATCTTTAAAATCTTAACGAAAATATTAACGATCTCGTTAAAAAATACCCATTGATAACCAAAAATGAGAAGTTGTCAGCTCCTTGTGGTTAAAGAAAATAGTCCAGAATAATATTTGGTTTGGTGAGATGGCTGCTGTACATGACCCTAAAATGTGTTGATGAAAATTAATTCTTTGACTGGTTTATTTTGTTTGATAAAGTAAGATAAACCTTGCCAAGAGCAAACCACTTGAGAAGTCTAGTGCTATCCTTTTCTTAAATTCCATTAATTGATACTTAATACATTATTTTATAGATAATGTACATAATTATATATTCTTTAATCAAAAAATAAGTTCAGGACATCGTTCCTCCAGCACTCCAGTGCTTTGATTTATATTTGTATTGGTGAATATGAATAAAATAAAATTAATTTCAAAATGTTTGTTTTATTTTCATATTTGTATCACATTATAGCAATTTTGATATAGATCTATGTCACGTTCTCTTCGATTAATACTTACTTCAAACATGCAGGATTGTATTGAAATAAAACATCAATTGGTAAAATTTAATCAAAAGATGAATATCTTGTAAATCTTTATATAAAATCAATTCCCGTATACACTTTTATAAAATGGCGACGAATCGTCCAAACTCTGATATTTTGGGGACGGATCGTCCAAGGACCAATGTGACTGGGGACAGATCGTCTAGAGGGAGAATAGTCTTGGGGACATATCGTCTGTATACCAGATAAAGCATACTCATGATACTGTTATTTTTTTAATTAAATGAGATGCTGTCTGTTTATCATCTGAATGCTTGATTTGAGGCTTTGTCATAGTCACTTTAGTGAAACGGTGTAAGCAAACATAAAGTAAGCTTAGTAAATTAAAGCAGTAAAATTGATAAGCGTCTTAGGGACACAGATCAAAATTTTCATGTTTTCTCATTTATCTTGACGGAATTGAAGAAATGACAGTACACAAAGTATTTTCAAGCGAATAAACAAATTACAATGTATCATCTTACGGTACATATATTTCTTGTCCGTCCAACGTGACCTCCTGTATTTGATTTTCATGCACTGCTTCAATCGAAACAGTGACACCGGCAAGCGCCATTTTGGATCAATGAATTAGACTTTTAGTTTCGAATTTTTTTTTTTTTTTACTTTGCTGCATCATTGGTCAAATAATTATTTTTAGAATACTTGATAGGGTATTTTACAAACAAATATGATAATTTTGTAAATATTTAATAAAAAATACTTTCTCACGCAGTTCTAGCTTTACACGATTTGGTCACATGACCAAGCATACTTCACTGTCAAGTAAACAATCAAAATATTTTGTGAGCAACAGTTACTTTTTCATTTGACATCAATTTGGTAAGCATTTGCTCTTTTCGTTTGCCCTAAATAATGGAGATAGTATTTTGAACACATAATTGATTTACCAAAAGTTCAAAACTGACGATGACATGGTTGCACCTGCCAGATAACCATAATCTGACATTCCAAGTGTGTTCCAAAAAAATCCAATGTTTTAACTGTTCAGTTGAAGTGGCATTAACGTGAAGTGGTATTTTAACTTCTGTCAAAGGCTCCTGATCTAGTTTTATTCAAGCAGGAGCTTGCCTATCTTTAATTTAAAGCTGTTGTTTGTTCAGATTGTTATAAGTTGCAATGATCGAAGGTTGAAACTATGCCAGAAGAGTAAAATTGGTAAAACTCTAAGCTCTGGAAATCTCTCTTAGGTTCTACCCTTGATCTTACTTTTCCATTTATATTTATCCTTGTAATTACCCAAATGTATTTGTCAAATCAATGACAGAAGTTTTTACTACGTTGATGTAGAAAACTAGTCCTAAATATAAGACCCTACGTAACTTTTTTATCATTTGGACATTTTTCTGTTACGTAGGGTCTTAACGGATTGCTTCTAAAACGTAAAGCAAAACTTTTAGTGTACAGACATCGATTCAGGTCTGAACGTTCTACTCGTTTAAATTCGAAAAATTTGCAATAAAACGATACACCAATGGAAAGATAAATGAAAAATACACATGATAGAAGTATAATTATTTCAAATTCTAACCTTAGACAGTCAAATAATCCATTTAAAATCCTTTATTAACGAGTACTTTCAGTTTGTCACAATAACCGTGCAATAAAAGCCAAGGCAATCCGAATTTAAATTGGGTCACGTCATTTTTAAGAATTGATTTTGAACGAATATATTAGGCACAGTATAAAAGCCAGTATCCGGACCGTTCCGTGTAAACTATCGACAGTCGGCAGTAAGAACAACTACTCTGGAGACACTAAAATTCGTTTAAGCGAAGCCACACTTTATTTACCGGCACCAATTCAGTTCAAAATGGCGGTGAGCGGTAACAACCCTGGATAGCAGAAAAAATAATTAGTGTTTTCGTAAGCGAAAAAACTGATTATTTTCTTTTGCTTTATGGAAAGAATAAAAGTAAACTTTTTTTATCGATTGGTGCTTATTTGACCCACATTCATTTACTTTTAGAAAAAATATTTTGCTATGCGTTTTTGAAGCAATCCGTTAAGACCCTACATAACAGAAGAACGTCCGTATGATAAAATAGTTATGTAAGGTCTTATATTTAGGACTAGTAGAAAACTTAATTTATGCATTATACAAGGATATTAACAACCACAGACTTATTGAACAGGCTATTATGCCAAGCTAATTTCAAATATAGTGGTCATGGGTGTGAATATCTGAGTTTTAAAATGAACCAATTTCATCAGTCTTGTAAATCAGTCACTAAGTCTGCCGAAAAATGAAGGGTTGAAGTATTTACCAGTCCACTGATTTTCCTAACGCTTAAACAGTAATGCAAATTAACTTGGCGCATAAAATAATAATAAATATCTCTCATTTGACAATTGATTATAATTTGTCCTATGAACTTTAGAATAGATCTTATATTTGAATTATTAGTGCTGTCTACATGGTTGCACTAGAGTTTTAAAAGTTAAAGTTTAAAACATAATCTAACTGAGATGGGATATGGTGTGGTGTACATTACTCTTTACAGATTAAGATATCATCATGCTTTAGAAAAATAAACCAATAAAGATTAACTTCTACCACAGAGAAAAAGTACCATCATGAATCACATAAGCCAGTCTAAAACCCTTAACATTGCAGGAATGGGAAATTATATTTTCTTTTGTTTATTCAATTGAGTCTGTTCAAAAACCATACTTTGTGGTGATGCTTCATGGCTGTATGAAATTGTCAGTATATATAAAATAGATATGCTCTAATTTTTATGTTGATTATTCACCATACCTAGGAAAAGCAGAGATATTATCATTATTGTGTTTTCCAGAAAATACAAAGGACTTGTTTTTTTGCGTATCCCACATCTTTATTAAGATAAAAATAACTGTCAAGATTAGTTGACTGTAGGTTGTTAACTTGTGACCAGTTTTTGTTAAAACACAGTGATTTCCCTTTTTGTATTAAAATGGTCCATAGCTCTTTCAATAACTGCATGTCTGTGCATTTGTCAAGTGTTAACAAATATGTATAGCTGACTTGATGTACACCATAGGTCCAGATCTGTAAACTTGGAATAATTATCACTTGAAATATGTATTATGTTGCATGCACAATTTTCTGAGACTAAGGGAATAGTGCATAGTCACAAGTATGTGTGCATCAACAGCAGGTTAGGGTCAGAGAACTTTGACCAGGAACCAAGAAATCTGTCAATTAAAATTGGGCCAAGTGTGTTTTTTAAACTGATCTTAACATGCAAAAGTACATTTAGTTCTATCTTTGATGTTTTATATCGAACAAGACTAGAACAGCTTTTTCAATAAAGAATCAATCAAGCTAACAAATTTACCATGTAATAAACTCAGCATCTTAAGTCACAGTTTTTTAAAGCTATTCAGTACAAGCTTAAACTCAACAAGTATTAAATAAAATAAACTTGTAGATTAATTATGTACTTTTGTCTCTTTTTATTTGTGAATTACATTCATCGATTGTCCTTTCTAGAATTGTACTCTGTACTTTTATTGTTTGAAGTTTTAAATTTAATCAAGTGTCCCCAATCAGCTTGTCCCCAAAACAAATATTAGTTAACATGTCTGATGATAAAACTATGACTGTTAAACAAATAAAGTGACATTAATCCATGCAATTTACAGGTCATTATAATTCCAATCAATATTGACCTCTTATGTGAACTAGAAGAAATTGTATTAAAAATGAATTTCACCTGCACATTTAAAAATGGATCTTTGACTAACTTATTTATGAAATTTTGTTACTCAGTTGGTATGAAAATGAAAATACTGGTCAAAAACAATAATCAGTGATTTCCTGGTCTGTGGTCAAGGTCATTTCCTAGAATTTTCTAAAAATATGGATTTCAAATGATATTGTTCCATAGTGTCTAGATGCCCACCTGTGATAATGTCATCAACCACATAATGACAATATATTATCTCTAACCAATTGTTATTATTGTCCTTAAATTATAGTCTTGTGAATTAAAGTATTGAAAATGGGTGTTAATCATTTTTGTTCCGGAGACATTATGGTGGTAATTCTAAGAAAATATTGTCTGCTAGTCTGTCATTGACAGTTCTGACTGTGTCCAGTCACTCATATAGACTGATATATTGTTCGAAAGGGTAATAAAATACCAGAGTAAAAAAATAATTGACACTGCAGGGAAACAATCAGACCTTGAAATTGTCGTCTGCTTTGATGCAAGGTCAAACAATTTTTGAAAATTTCTCCAAGGCTGTTATATAAATGGTTGCAGACGGAAATATTTGTTTAATTGAACAATTTATAGATTTAGGACAATTGGTATATGATGGAATAATATGTGAGAGTAATAAAGAATGAAAAATGATGGTAGTTTGTTTGTAGACCTGTATTGGTTTAGTGTATAGTTTCTGTATTGTATTGGTAATATTGATTATTGAGAACTTCTGTGGTATTCTCTGTAAAGACTTGATCTCTGATGCAACAGTCTTAGTTAGTGTGAGCCGATTTATTATCGAGAAAATCACAGCTATGGTTCAAATTCGTCATTTTCAATACTTGCAAGTGGCAGTGGAAAGTCATGTGTATTTGATTGATTTTTTTAGTCTAAACGGAAGAACGTTACCTTTTCTGTGTGTAAATAAAGTGAGCGCGGTGCTTTCACCGTTTTTGTAATTAATAGGATTTCATTGTTCTGAACTGAAAACTTTGTACAATGAATTTGTGAAGTGAATAATTGATTTTTTTGTATGAATGTTTGCTCTTTGTTATACATGAGCTACATGACACTGGAATTATTAATTATTTATAATTGTTTTAATGTGACAGTATTAAATTCATAAGAGACTACAAAACTTTTCATTGATATCTGTCAATCAGTATCATCATAATTGAGTATTGATGAAATTAAATATTGTTGATATTATTGTTGCTAAATATTTATAATAGCAACAATATCGCTATGATCAGTGTTTGGTGTTGTTGTTGAAGAATACTGTTGTTCCATTGTTGTTTTAATATCAGTGTTAGTGAAATGAATATTGACTATTGCTGCATTGCTACCAGTGGTTTTTGTGTGACAGACTAATTTTCTGATATTTTACTTGCAAAACAATTTTTGTTGTTGTGATAAAACAAGATAAACAATTTTTTTATCAGAAAAGTCATTGAGTAAAGGTTTTGACAGTACAGTGATAGAAATTATATAAGTACATTGTCAGTATCTTTGATGATTCTTGTGTGAAAAAAAACAATGGATAAATTGTATGATACTGAAACCACTTCAAGAAGAGGTATTTATTTTTTCGTGTTCTACTGTTATATATTTATTGTAGGAATCACAGGTTTCAGGCTTGAAAGAGTCCCCCACTTCAAAAATATTTTTTATTATATAGTATATATACATTTTTATGGGCAGCCTGTGAATGGAATTGCAGTACTTGTAATTGCAAAAAACTAAAGGAGATATTTATAAATTATAATTTAAAATATATTCAAAGTTTGAAGCATCAAAATAATATTATATTTTTAAATGTATTTAGATCTGTTAGTGTGTTTAGTGCAGATATAAGGGTGGATCATTATAGAACAATGTTTGCTGACTGAACAAGAGTCTGGTGATAGGTCCAACTTGTAGAACTCAGAAAAGGGGCTGGGAGCATCATTATGATGCAGGTTAAATGTAATTATTTCTTGGTTCTTGATTGCTTGTTATGGAATTGAGTTGTGACAAAGAAAAACAGAAGGTGGAAATAAAAAAGAAAAGATAATTTTTTTTTCCTAATGCTGATATACCATAGAATTTTCACAAGTCTACAAGTATCTTTTAGATAAAGTTTCCAGTAACTGATTAAGTATATGATTGTTAAATGTTTTCTTTATTGTCTTTGTATTGTTTCTGTACCAGTAAAATAGTTGTTGTGAAATGACTGACTTCAAGGTAAGAAAATAATGGCTTTCCTAATTTTATTGTACTGCTAGATTCTTTTAATGTATAGAAACAAAAAAAACAAGTTGATGGTGTTTAATTTGCTTTAAGAGATTGGTTCAAACTTTCATCAGGTTGTCCGTTTATCTATAATTTAGGTAGGCTGCAATAAGTTAATCAAAATGTGTTTGTTCTTAGGGTGAAACTCTTGTCAGTTTGTCTGCTTCTATCAGTTTTAATGGTTAGGTCCAGTTATGTATCAGGAGTTTGGGATTTCTAACGATAATTAAATTTTAAGTTGTTTGCGATATATTTGTTCCCCAGTGACCCTTATCAAATTTAAAAATTGTTGTATAATAGATAATATAATACAGTTTTCACAATTATAAGATCTGTTTAAGACATAAACAATTTCCTTGTTTTCTAGTTTCTCTGAAAGTTTATGGCAATTATTCTGCATCTGACTGTTGGTGATGAAAAAAACATGTTAAAACCAAAATTTGCGGGTTTAACGCAAAATGGTTGTAAATCCCTCTTTTCTTTTACTGAGCAACGACTGTTTTGCGCTGAACCCACGCAATGTATATAATACCATGTGGCATATAATTATATTGCTTAGAACTTTTTATATACAGTATATAAACTGCTTAAAGTCAAAGAATATGAAAATGTTATTTTTTTAGATTCCTATTGATTTTTCCTTCAGTACCTAATCAATAACATAATGGAATTTATTACAGTTAATAGTGTTGTTTGAAATTTATGTTGTTTACGAACTGTTGATATTAATATTTTATGTTGAAAATCTTTGCTTTTGAATGCCATACACACATGTATATTACTTAATGATTATCTACAGTCTTCGAAATAACCCACTTGCCCGAAGCCCGGGACAAGTAAAATTGCCGGCGGGCAAGTTAAAATTAAAACCTGTCTGCCCGATCGAGCAAGTTGAATTAAATACCCACGGAAATTACAAAATACTCTTATTTGATCCACAATCAAAATCGTTTGTGCGTCAATTTGACCCACGTATATTCTGCGTTCTAGAGTCATAGTTGATTCAAGATCTCGGATTGACAACAAGTGGAGCGTATGTTACATCCGCCTATTTGATGTAATCGACCAATCAGCGATGCGCGCTACGCGGGGGTTGCAGTTTGTATACACACTTCAAAAGCCGATAACAAGTAACTCCTTTGTTTATCGATCACCCCTGTGTACTTTATTGCCTATAAAGACCAATTGGCGCCCGCTCAAAAAATCAATAGTGCTACATGTCGGCCCGATAAGATTGTTAACGTAATCAAACTGTTGCAATTAACAAACATGTGACAAACTGTGATATTGCATTGATTAAAGTAGATAAGCTTTTGTATGCTTGCCGTTAAATTGATAATTGTATTTAATTATGAGCATGTTGTGACGCAGTTTAAATAGACGTAATAGCCAGTTTGCAAATGCTTTTTTTAAGACAATTAAAGTTGACAACAATAATAAACTCTGATTAAATGATAATAATAATCATTAAATTCTACGTCAAAATAATCGTAAAAAAAATTATTTTACATTGAAATATTTTCTTTTCGTACTGTCATACATTTTCGCGACCAATGCTATCGCCAATAAAGTGAAACATCGTCCAAATTACGTTGTCATTTAATTATGTTTTATCATTTATATTTTTAGATTTTTTTAATTTAGCAATAAGTAAGGGGAAATCCCTCAATTTTTCGATTCAAGAATAAACATTGGTTGAATATGTGAAAATTTTAAAATATTCGTTTCATAATGTATCAGTTAAAATCGTGTTTTAGACTCTAAAAAAACAATAAATATTATGTTTTGCTACATGAAAAGCATGATTTAACAAAAGGTATGATATTCATAGCAGACTGTATTTTTAAAGAAAATATTTAAACAAAGAAAGGTCAAAATTTAGGACATTTTGAGCACATTTTTAAATGACCCTTTATGATTTTTATCTCTGTTGATGAACATATACCAGCAAGCAACATGCTAAACCAGAAGAACTGATCAATTTAAATGAAAAATAAATATTTTTAGTCAACAATTTGATACAAAAGCACTATGTTGTGTGAATTTTACAAAATTTAAGTTAAACAAAGGCATTGCCATACTGAATGTGATTTTATACATGGGTCTGTTTGTCAAATGTGACAGAAACTATAACGTAAATGTTGTTTAACAAAATCTCATGCAGAAAATTGATTTTGATCCCTGAAAATTTTGACTGAAGGGTCATTGAGCCTTGAGTCTGAAAGTCTAGTGCAAGCCCTGTTATTGCCGAATTCCTACAACGTATTGTAACAAAGTCCATTTCGTACACGAAGTAAAGTCTTTATTGTTCAGTTACGATTTTTCTCCAATGATAATATTGATTTTGTTTACTGTGAATGAACATTAATTTAATAAACTACACTTTTCTCGATAAAAATTTAAAAAAATGTTTAACTTAGATGAATTAATTGCCGAATTCCTACAAATTATCAAACCAAAGTCCATTTCGTACACGAAATGGAGTCTTTATTGTTAAAGAATGAATTGTTCACACAGATAAAGATGATTAAAAGCATAAATTTAAAAAAATGATCCTTTATTTTTGGGCAAGTTCAAATGGATTCGGGCAAGTTGAAAATCCATGTTGTCTGCCCGAAGGGGCAAGTCCTAAAAAAAAATTATCGTGAAGGCTGTTAATGATTATCTATTGAGTGGCCAAGGCACATATGTGATGCCATTTTTGCCGAATGAGGATGTATGCCAATCCTCTAGAGTCTAGGAATCATTTCACTGAACTTAAAATCTGATGGTTTTGGTTAGATTCCTGGTTGCAGCAGTTCATACAATCTCTTGAAAATGAGAAGAAGTCTTGATATTTTCATGTAGAGAAAATGTAGGGGTCTTTGAAGTTTTGAAGATTAAGTATTAGTGCTAGTTAGACTGTAGTGTAGGAAAAATATTCTTTACTCAGTAATGTTACGCTATAAAGGCCACCTTGACTATTGAAAAATTATATGACGTTTGACGATTTTTAATTCCCAATTGCTTAATTATAGGGAAAAAAGGTCTCTATATAATGAAGCATATTAAAACCATTCTGCTATTTAGACTATTGATTTTAAGGTCTTTACCGTGGAACGTAAGTGTATAAACAGATAAATTTGCTGAAAAGCAACATCAAATATGAAACATTATATATACAAAATAATGAGAACTGTAATTAATTATTTATTATTATGTTAGTTTTCTAATCTATTGATCGGTATTTTTTCTTTATTATAGTTATATGTATGGAAATATGTTATTATAGATAACTGAAAACTGAAGTTTAATTAGTCTTGCTGTTGAATATGTCAAACTCAATCACCTGCCCTCTGGTATGTTTATTGTTCTGATGAACAATGTCTGTAAGATGGAATAATATTGTGAGCTTGTATTTAGAGCTTGGCCTTCAGTACTTGATGCAATGATTTCTTTTTAGCAATTATTCTATTGCAGAATAGCAGAGCAATGGACCTTGCCTCCCTGATCTATTCTAAATTCAAAAATAATCTGTATTCATTTATTTGGATGCACGCATATCACATTTGAAAATAAGATTAAATAAAAACCCAAGTTATGTAACAATAACCACATAGTCAAGTCACATGTTATTAAATAATTTTTGTGTCATATTTTCATGATAATTGTGATCAATAAATTTTGATGTTGTTTTGATAAAAAATAGTGTCATGTAATTTTTTGTGTCATATCCACATGAAGATTGTGTCGTATAAATGTTGGACATTTACATAAAAACAGACATATAAAATTTGATGTCATATTTACATGGAACGATGTCATATAAAATTTGATGTCATATTTACATGAAACGGTGTCATATAAAATTTGATGTCATATTTACATGGAACGATGTCATATAAAATTTGATGTCATATTTACATGGAACGATGTCATATAAAATTTGATGTCATATTTACATGAAACGGTGTCATATAAAATTTGATGTCATATTTACATGAAACAGTGTCATATAAAATTTAATGTCATATTTACATGAAACAGTGTCATATAAAATTTAATGTCATATTTACATGAAACGGTGTCATATAAAATTTAATGTCATATTTACATGAAACAGTGTCATATAAAATTTAATGTCATATTTACATGAAACGGTGTCATATAAAATTTAATGTCATATTTACATGAAACAGTGTCATATAAAATTTAATGTCATATTTACATGAAACGGTGTCATATAAAATTTAATGTCATATTTACATGAAACAGTGTCATATAAAATTTAATGTCATATTTACATGAAACGGTGTCATATAAAATTTAATGTCATATTTACATGAAACAGTGTCATATAAAATTTAATGTCATATTTACATGAAATGGTGTCATATAAAATTTAATGTCATATTTACATGAAACGGTGTCATATAAAATTTAATGTCATATTTACCTAAGAAAAGTGTAAAATGATTGTCTCTCTTGTAATATTTCAAACAAAACTTGCGAGAATTCTCATTGTACGACTGTTACCATGGCTTATATTGTTGTGTTTGTATTTTATAGTTCATATGTTTGTTATATTCCATTAGAGTCCAGTTTCCAATCTTTTCTCTGTTTCATTCAATCAATGATGTAAACATGTATTGTAAAATGTTATTGGTCATTTGTGGATTTCTGAAGACAAATGTACTATAGAATTAATTCACTCTCCTTCAAATACTTGTACAAAGAACTGATGTTCATTTTATGACAAAGAAAATATTACTTTGTTCATTGATAACAATCATTATTTCAGATAGAAAAAAGTATGGTATTAACTCATTGATTTTATATATATATATAAATAGTACAACTGATCAATAGTATAGTCTTGTATACACAGAGCCAAAATAATAGTGATAGACACTTAATGTATCAACAATAAGTACTTTCTGTTTTAGGCTTACTGACTTTGTCTTTTTGCCTGAGTATAGCTGAACCACATTTTTAAACAATTGCTTCATGCATGGTCAAGTTTTCCAGACTGGTCCTGAGGTTCAGGATTTTTGGAATGATGGAAAAGGTTCTATTCCTATGTAAAAAGTGATGAAATTATATAATTCAGAATTTTCAGGATTTTTGAAAATTATGGACTTTCACTCATGTACTTATAAAGTGGCATGAAGATATATGCTTCTAACATTCAGTGACTTACCCCTTTATGTAGGGCATTAACCATGATCAACTGGTTTTTAATTTAAGTTTATCCAGGGTATACACTCCAGTACCAGGATTAATTACCCAAGTTAGGAAGAAAAAAGTTGTTCCTGTATGAGATTAGCTATGGTTGTAACACCTTACTAAGTTTGGAGACCATTGTCACCAAAACTCACATTCTATACATATATGTACATGTGTATGTTATGTTTTGACATTAAAAGACATTATATAAAAACAATGTATATGGATTGTCTGACTTTTTGTATTAATTCCCTGATGTACTGTTATATAATTATACCATTAACTATTCTTTGTTTCTATCATTAATTGTCTCATACAAAAGTCATTTGAATCTACTCCAAAAAACATTGTTTCACTACTTTGGCATTGAAAGGCATTTTTTGTTGTTTTTGTTTGTTGCTAAATTTGGATCCTCATGCCATTTTTGATCAATATATCTATTATTTATGATTGTTCTGTTCTGTTATTTATGGTGACCTACATGTACCTCATCAACTTTCTTGGAAGCTTTTCATAAAAGTGTGCTTGGTCAGAGCTTCAACATTCCATAAAAAGGTCAACAACTTTTCTTCCTTTTACTGAGAAAATCAGGATAAATTGTTAAACTTGAATTGTTAAAGTTTCTTTGAAGGGTTATTTACCTGCTGTCACAAAGGAGTTTAATCTGGATCATTCCAATGTATTCAAAGTTCAGTGAGAACAGACGTAATTTATACCATATATTGAATACTTCAAAGTAAGACATATTTATCTTGACTGTCAAGGTCTCATGAATGTACCATACAAATATTTAAATGTTAATATGTTAACAGATCTGTCATAACCAACACTGACATGTTAAGGTAAGAAATTGTGAAGGTTAATATCTTGAAAGTTATTGAGTACCTAATAGGTTCTCAGTTAGTTCCAAGATAATTAACCTTTAAACAATTTCTAATACAGTATTTCTGTTTATTTGGTATCATTGAATGTCATCTTTAGATGCATTTGTCACAATTTGGCCTTTTTCAAGTTATTGAGTTGCTGTAACTAATGAATTATGGCTCTTTAATTATAAATTATTAAATTGCTTTTTAGCCTAGTTTAAACATGGTTTCAATATGTGTGAATTTAGAAACAAATTTATCTCCTTATGTTTTAGATTTTATAAAACTTTATAGGTCTCACATTCTAATGACCACAGTATGAAGAAATTTTAAATAATATATTTCTCTTTGATTTAATGGACACAGATGATCATGACATGAAAAAAACATTGGTCAACAGAAATTTGACTACCATATATATTATATGTATACTTTAAACCCAAAACAATCTAATATAGTGATTATTCAGAATAGCAGGGTGCTGCACTCTGCCCTTTTTCTCTACTGTCTGCCCTTTTATTGGTTAGCCATTTGAAGAAATCAATCCTCTGACATGCCCTACCCCCTTTTCTGCCTCCCTGTCATTTTCTGAGTGATATGTTTTAGAATAATCACTATTACCTCTCTTTATTATTTTTCACTCTCGTATTTCTGATTAAACAAACACCAACTATAACCATCTTTATCTTTTATTTCCACAGGAAGTGTAGTTTTCATCAAATCCCAACTTAATTCCTGCAGTATTTTAAATAGTTTTTGTGTACTGGTTCTTTTATCAAACTCAAGGACTTTACTTCATACACTACTAAATTCATAGATATTGAAACCTTTATTTTGATCACTATTAATTTCTTCAGTAAGTTAATAGTATCAATAGCTAGTTAAGAGTCTTCTGGGAGTACTAGAGATAATTATGTTCAATCATTGGTCCCAATTTATCCTAGATAAACATTAATGGTTGTATTCTAATGTACTCTTAGTTTTCCTACTTAATTTAGAGAAGTCTAAGAGTTAAAGCCCCTATACAAAGAAACATTAATGGTTGTACTCTAATGTACTCTTAGTTTTCCTACTTAATTTAGAGAAGTCTAAGAGTTAAAGCCCCTATACAAAGATACATTAATGGTTGTACTCTAATGTACTCTTAGTTTTCCTACTTAATTTAGAGAAGTCTAAGAGTTAAAGCCCCTATACAAAGATACATTAATGGTTGTACTCTAATGTACTCTTAGTTTTCCTACTTAATTTAGAGAAGTCATGTATTTTGTTGTCTATGGTCAATGTTAGTCTTGGTATGGGGGCTTTAACATATTTTTTTCAATTGTATAATGTATATATAAAAATATATTTGTCAGTACATAGAGTTAATTATTTCCTTTTGACTATAGCACATTGTAAAGATTTGATAAAATTTGTAACCAAGGCCACAACAAATTGATCATATGTTCTATGGATTCGCTCGCACCTTAATTTTGACGGTTCATACATAAAAAATATTTTTATTTCCACACTCGCTCATAAAAATTTGGTCAAACCGCTATTTAAAGCAACTGAATTAAGATTTTTTTTTTTCGCTCGCTCGCCCCATTTTTTTTCTAGAAAAATCCGTAGAACATATCATCAACTTGTTGTGGCCCAAGGGAACAAAGCCATTGTATTGTCTGTTATGTTCTTATAACATTAAAAATTCCAACAAATATTTCTGTCTTTAGTTTAAGGAAGCAATTCTACTAATTTAATATTTCTTGATCATAAAAACATGTATAATTCAGTTGAAAAAAATACAATATTTGCTTGTTTCTGATATTTTCGTATTTTGAATTTTCTGTGCTTTTAAATAACATTGTTTATGATATACATGTACATGGATGAAAAAATTTAAAAAATAAAGCACATTTTATGAACTGAAATCATCAAATTAGATTTTGTCTCAATTTTGTCTGATAAAATACTTGTATATTTTACTTAGAACATAACCAAATTTAAATTCCCTGAGAAAATAGTTGTATAAATATAAGCTTGAATAATTTATAAGATTATGCCTATAAAACATTTTCCAGACTTATAATGTCTATAGCTACAGTGTTTTGTCCCATAAATTACAAAATAACGAGTAGTACAAAACTGAAAATAGATTGCAGCTTTTTTATTATGTTTAGTCTTACTACAAGACTGTTTTTTTTCTTGTTATGCTGCAAAGAGTTACTGTTTTTACATTCAAGTACATGCTCTAACATGGAAGTACAGAAAAGATGCCTCATATATGTGAAGCCATGATTTTGTAAGTTAAATATGAGACTGTCCTTAACAGTGTTCTGCACCTTTTCTTCCCATTTTTTAGCTCGACTTTTCGAAGAAAATGAGAGCTTATACTGTCTGCCAAGTGTCGGCGTTGTAAATCAAGGTTAAAGTTTTTACAAATTTAAATGCTATCAAAGATATTCAACTCAAACTTGGATTTACTTAGAAAACATCCAAAATCAAGGTTAAAGTTTTTACAAACTTCAAATACTATCAAAGATATTCAACTCAAACTTGGAATACTTATTCATTATCACTACTTCCACCTTACTTTCAAGGCCTATAACTCCCTCTCTATATTTTTTTATGACTATCAAAACCCATAACACCGATTCTTAAGAACTGAGAAAAGTTGAGCACACTGTCTTACGGACAGCTATTGTCTTATCTTGTCCCCTTACAGATTAAGAAAAAAAGATGAGCTGAAAAAATTGTGTTGAAATCTATGTTACACTATTGCCCTTGCCTTTGCTTACTGCCCGTCCCTCTATTTCTTCTCAAAAATTCTCCCTTAGCATTGTTTTTTTTATTGGGTTTAACACCATGTCATCACGATTATAGTCACTTTACAGCAGCCAGTTCACCTAATCTAGCTTTCCCAAACCTTTGTCTGTCACCAGTACTCACTTAGTAAAATGTAATGTAGTGGCATTTTATAGTCTGAGTTTCATGCTACGCACATTCACCAACTTTACAGCTATTACCCCTGGTCATGGGGCTACTGGTTCCATTTATCAATCTCCCTGGGGAGTCTTTTTCTCCGCTTAAAGTGCAGCTGACAAATTAGCTCAACGGAATTATACCACCCTTGCAGGTACCAATTTACACCTGGATGGAGTGAAGCAATCACTGGTAAATTTCTTGCTTAAGGAAATAAGCAGTGCCCCTAGTGGGATTCGAACCCAGGACCCCTTCATCCCAGTAAGTGTGTGTCCTCCCACTGGACTACTGCTCCTAAAGTGACCTTAATGACCTACTCTTCCACAAGGCCAAATACTTGCCCATATACCTTGCTAATGGAAGAAAATCAACAATATTGACATAATTGAATGCAAGGATAAAACCGTCTCAGCTGAACCAACAACGAACCAATCTCTTGAGGACACAAGATTCCAATTCCTGCACAGTCTTTTGGGCCAGACACAGATGACCTGCATTTCACAGTTGACTCTTTTCCTAGTTTGCCTCCCCTCTCTTACTCTTTTTCTGAGTTCTGGAACAATCACAATATTAATGACAATATAATCAAATTGTGACCTTTCAACTTCTATAAAAATGTTTATTTTTTCTGGATGTTTGAATTTGTATATTTGTTTCCTGGGAGCTTGCATCAAAATGGTCTATGCCAAACCTGTCTACATCCTTCTTTATGAATATGGAGTAAGACTTGTTTTGTGTTCACTTATTGGTATGTTTTATCAACAAAATGGCCTAAGACAAATAGTTCTTTGTATTTTACGAGATGTACAAATTTGAGATAAAACCTTATGAATGATTTATAAGGAATGAATGGAAGCTGCTGTTTTTGTTGAGGAAACTGGTGATAACTTGTCTAAGGTACTTCATTAAAACTTAATTACAACTTTCCTTTTATGGAAACCGGTCTCACACATACATTTGATTATCTGTATACAAAATTAAGTGAAAGATTTTGCCTCAAACTGTTACAAGACTTGCCTCCAGCCTATACATGTTGAAGGAAATTTGATTCATTATCACTTTTGTTTCCAAGTAAGTTAGTAAAAATGAGCGTAATAGTAGGTGTGTAATCAGATTAAAGCATCCAGCATACAATGTATGTGGTAGTTTATTAAATCTATGATACATGTTCTGACAGTCTTGTAGCTAAAAATACATTGTGTTATTGGCACAACAATGGGTTGTTTGAGAAATTGGGCTTTAGAGTCTTAGTTAATAAATTACTAATATTGAAATTTTGACCATGTGCTTCCTGTGATATTTTCTTGTTTTAAGAAAAATACTATTTTTGGATCTTTAATTTAGTTTTGGGACTACAATTACGTCCACCTTATAGACATTTGTTTACATATATCTTGGTGACATACTATTTTTGTTTCCATTTCAGTTAATAATCATGAATTAATGATGCTAATATGCAGTTTTTACCAGTCTGTATCTATGCATTTATGTTTTGTTCACATGTATTTACTATATAAACTGTGATAAAAATTAAAGGTATGTTCTGTTCTGTTCTGTTCTGTTCTGTTCAGTATAATATGTGCTTGTTTATTTTTCCTATAACTCAGAGTATGAAGTGAATGTCACTGAAAGGTATTGTCATTGTGAAAGCAAAGTAATGTTCCCTTCATCTCTTTTTGTATTTTGATTACTTTCTGGTGTGATGATATGATCAGGAATGGATTTTGAACTAAAGAAGACAGTGTAACATAATTGACACAAACTCATGAACATATTTGCCTTGGTAGCTTTCTTTGATTAAACATTTCAATTTTGTAGTAAGCTGCTGTCGGTTTTATTGTGTAATAAAATTGAGTTGAATGAAAAGGTCTTTTACTTAATAGACAGAGATAGAAATAAGTGCCAGAAATAAACTGCCTATGGAATCAATATAGCTTGTGAGAACATTCATCTCACACAACCTAGTACTACATAAATGTTGAGCTATTGCATTTATATATTCTGTGATAAAAGGGATTTGATATGTACGAACTTACTTGTGTAAAGTGTTCTTTTTATCTTTTTATTGGGTTTAACACCGTGTCAACACAATTTAGGTCATTTACGGCGTCCAGCACACCTAACCTAGCTTCCTGGACCCTTGTCTATAACCAGTACTCACCTACCCTTCCACAAGGCCGGAAACTTCACCATATATCTTATTAATGGAGGAAAATTGACATTATTGTCAAATTTTCATGGAAGGGTATAACCTCCCAGGGTGGGATTCGAACCCATACACCCTTGGGACACTAGATTCCACATCCCGGTATGCTACCAACTGGGCCTTCGACACGGGTTTGTAAAGTGTAACCTCATACTAAAGTCAGAAAATCTCTGTAAGGTTATGTCCTGTTATTTAATGCACACCCTGGGGGCAGTGTTGGGTATAGCTTAGGAAGAGCTGTGTTTTTTCCTAGGAGCTTTCACCTTTAAAAAAAGCATTGACTGGGTGTGTGTACCAGGGATTTTATTATCCAAATTTCCCCATTTGGAAAGGGATTTACCATAGGTTTGTTGGACAAAGAGTCAAACTCTCTGCTATGCCCTAGGCCATCTGGCTTTAGGATTTTCTTGAACATGAATTATTATGAGAAAATGTTATACCAATACAAGTAATGGGAAAATTGTCAACTAACTGGATTAGTCTGACTCAATTTCATTAGTTCCAGGCTTAGTACTTGTGTGTTAAGGTAATGACTGTGATTATTATTGGTTTTTTTTATCTCCACCCTCCTCCCCCCAAAACAAATTCTGTATCCACACCTGGTGTTATAGTTCATAAACAAATTATTCAAACATTTTTTTGTAACATAATCTATATAGTTATCAGTGGTAACTGTGGCAGAATTCTATATATCATGCTTTGTTTGACAAACTATCCATTAATATTAGGGGTGTAACAGTTAACCGATATACCGGTTAATATTGCAATACGAATTCTCGCGGTTTTTAACCGGTTCAATTTTCCTTGAACCGGTTTTCGGAGTTATGTGGCGTACTGTTTGTTTTTATCATAATATGAGAGTTAAACGTTAAAAAAATGTTAAAATGTATTGAATACTTGAAATAATTTTACTGTGCTTTAAAAGGTTAAACATTATGTCAAATGAGAGAAAAAATGTTTTCGAAATTCGTTTAAAAAACAAGCATTTTTTCTAACGTATAGGTCATTTTACTCTAGTAATTCAAACATTTGAATAAGAGAGCATTTGAAGTACCCATATTCGTGTTATGCTGATCCAATTAGAACGAGGTACGTGCATTTTTTAATGCTTTGCATGCGTAAGCAAAAAACCGGTACGTATTGCAATATATTGCAATACAGGTTTCGCATATTGCAATATATTGCAATATGGTTTTTACCGTATTGTTACACCCCTAATTAACATAGTAATGTATTTCTATAAAGTTCACTGTCTAAATAGCAAGAGTCATAGAGTAATTTGTTTTCCCGGGAATATTGGTTTTGTTTGCTTTATGATTATAAACTATAGACTGTTTTGTTCATTTATAATATCTTGTGGTGTTATGATACTGTGAAAGTAGAATACTATTCATAACTTACCATGTGCTGTCACTGATGTATATCACTGTTTTTGTTGTTGTCTTGGAATTTCTTAGCTTGGCAATTTGTCTTACTTTCTCTGCCAATGTTTTCTTCCATGGTGCTATCAATTATGTTTTCACATTCAATTGCATTTTCTCTCTGTTTTATCATTTGTGACATTTCGAAATGACAATTTTACTTTGTTTTGTGTGTTACTTAAAATTACTTAATGTAACCTTAACAAAAAAATCACATTTCAAATTCTGCTCAGTAGGGTCTAAATATTCCTATTACTTGGTCAAATAATTATCCTCTGAAAAAAAGAGACAACCTCTGATGTGATGAAAATCGTCCATCTTTAAATTAGATAATTATGATTTCTGTATTTGCATCTATTATCTCTGTTTCATGATTATCCATGTCAAGCAGATTTATCCAAGGTCTTTTCTCAAAGACAGTATTGATTCTTCTATATTAAATGTCAGGTGTAAATTAAATAATTAATAACTCTCTTCAAAATGGTAAATTATGTTCAATTCTGTTCCATTATTTTGTGTATTACTGAAGCTTTCTAGGTAACACAAAGACTGACCTACTTACCTAAGTTTATCACAATGCTTATCGTTTTGGCTGTTTATGATTATATTAGACAACCTCTACCAGGTTTCAACGTTTCCTGGATCCCAAAGGAGTCAGTTACTCAGAGATTCTATCTAAACATAATGGATCCCTCCAGTCCAATAATATAATTTTTATATACAAATATGCAGTCAAAAATTGTAATAAACTAATAACTATTAATGGAAACTCAAATTCATGTAAGAACAGGGCAATTGTTCAAGGATCCTAATGGATCCCTAGCTAAGAATCACTTGGATTCTTTCCATGTTTTTGGGATCATCAGAATCCTGCAACATTGTTAGTGTTGAACCCTTGGTTCACAGATCAAAGATATTGTTCTTGCTATTCCAAGGTGTTGATTATTTCTCGTCTGATTTTGTTATGATTATTTTACTTTTAAGTTTCAAGTAAAAATCAATGAACGAAGGAGTGAAATTACATTGAATATTTCATTTGTCTATGACTAGGAGGGTAATTGATTCTTCCGTCGTATGGAAACCACCTGACCAGCAAGCGCTCTAAAGTCAACTTGATGATACTGGTACTTGAAATTAAATATATCTGTTGCTAATGTCACAATGAAAACATGTGTATGAAGAACAGTAGGATTTTATCCATATTTCGTGCTTTTCAGCAATAATGTGTTACAAACTTTGTTCGCAAAAGGAAAAACCCATAAATTGGAGTTCTGAATCAGGTATATGAACAACTGTGCTATACAAAAGTTCAATAAAACTGTCAGCCATGTAGTTTGACAAGAAAATTCTGTTGAGGAGAAATTTCAGAGGCCAACTGTTGGCTCTGAGCCATGTTGCATGTTAACATCAAAATGATGTTGCAATACTTACAATGTCATTATTTACAGAAACTCTGACGGCCAAAGTCTGACCATGTCTCTATTGTAATAGATACTAAATCAAGTTTTCAATCTTGTTTTCTGTGATTTGTCAGAGGCAAATTATATCTGGTCATGATGTAGTTACATCATTGATCACTGTCAGTAGACAATGTCTAATGTCTTGTTTGATCCTCTTTAGGGATTTTATAATAAAATATATATATCTTCTGCTCTTATCGTCTGATGCTAGACTTAATACATTATAATGTCTATTCTATGTCTTGTGGCTAGTTTGAAAGGTTTCATTCAAGTGTAAAGCCATTTTAATATATATCTGAGTGGAGTGAAAATCACTGAGAAGTTAAAAGTCTGGTGATTGTAAAATGGTGTTTGGTGCTTTGTGTAGCATTTCAAGTCAGTCATACAGTGGCTGTCAGTTGTTCTACTCTACAGGGCTTGACTTTATATTTAGGTTCAGGCAAAATGTTACTGCTAGTTAATATTCATAAGTGAAAGTTTTCAGTATAAATACTGATTTTAGTATTTTGAGAATAAATTTCTTTGTATAAAATTTGTCTATTTCAGTATTTTAAAAGTAGATTTTTAGTATTTTCTAAATTTTCAACTTTCACCCAAGAATATTTGGTTATGGCCAGTAAACTATATAGCTGGAATTCCATCTGGACAATCTACTTTAAAATCATTGTTGAACCCTGCTCTAGGTCCCTAGATAGACCTAGATCTGTGGACTTTAGCTTTTCATGAAGTACTAAGCCGGAGCAATCTCCGTAAACAGAGATCCTGTAGAGCGTTGTCGTACTGGATCTCTACTTAGTCAATGCAAGGTCACGTCGAGATGAACTTTGTGTCGACCAATCAATGCGTAGCTTTCATCTAGATGAAAACACTATTAATCACATTTTGATTTTCGTAATTTCTATTTTTAGACCTATGTTTGCATGCTAATTTAACAGCGGTATTATTCACAGTCTGCGATTGGGCGGCTCATTTCAAATTTTGTGATGTAGACGATGTAAACAAGTTAGGTATCATAACAATTTCGTCATGAATATTATGATGAGAAAAGGTCACCTGAACGTGACCTTCGTTTGGAAAAGGCCAGATCTACATTAGCGAGTATGCAAGGGGTAAAATTGTAGATCGGGTTTTAATCAGATTGAAGCTGGAGCTTTGCATTTGACTCACAGCAGTCTTTCAAAGGTAATTGGGAAATTGGTCACAAAAATATTTTGTTACTTCCATGGAGGGTTGGTGGTTTTGCTCAGGAGCAACCCATTTTTTTATAGTCAGTTTTTGACTGAGTTAACCTTGTGTTCTTTAGTTTTAAGTTGCTTGAATTTAAATGAAAGGTTTCATTATAGAGTTAATGTACGCGACAAACTCAGACTTATTAACTGCCTAGAAGGTATTAAAACAGTAACAGGGAATCAATAATTTAGCACACAATCTTCTTTTTGTGAAAACAAAATATTCTGCTGAAAATATGCTGGTTTCTTTACATTTTCACCTTTACTTGTTGTGCTAATTTTGAGTAGTGTTATAAAATTGAGTGCATGCTATATTACCATGTTTGTGGTACATATTTTTATTATTATTTTCATTATACTTGTAGTCCATTATATTGATTATACCTTTCTGATGATGAAAGTAATGGAATCATGCTAAATGCTTTATTTTACAGGCAATATTCATTTCATATCCTTTGTTTAGATAATTAATTATCATATCAAAGATGAGAATGAAAAAACTACATGTCGGCAAGACCATTGTAAAAAGTTCTTGTTGTTTTAGTAAACAATATTGAATTTGCCCTTGATTAACCTTCGCATCTTTTAATGGATAAACTTGTGAATCTAACGAATCTTAGAACATGGTAATTCATTGTTTTTTAGCTCGACTTTACGAAGTAATGTAGAGCTCTCCTACTCGCCCCGGCGTCGGCGTCCGCGTCCGCGTCCGCGTCCACACTTCTGATTAAAGTTTTTGTGCAGTAAAATACTTTCTTCTATATCTTTGTTATTTCTTAAGATATTAACTTCAAACTTTAAATATATGTTCCTTACTATCAACCACATCTCATGTGACAAGGTCCATAACTCCAAACACATTTTTTCAAGAATTATCTCCCCTTGAACTGATTGAAGTTTTTGTGCACAGATTAAAGTTTTTGTGCAGTAAAATACTTTCTTCTGTATCTTTGTTATTTCTTATGATATTAACTTCAAACTTTAAATATATGTTCCTTTCTATCAACCACATCTCATGTGACATGGTCCATAACTCCGAATGCATTTTTTTCAGAATTATCTCCCCTTGAACTTAGAGTTTTCTTTAAAAAATGTTTGTTTTTACTGCAACTGTTTTATTTCTTTAGGTATTGATTTCAAACTTTAAATATATGTTCCTTATTATCAACCACATCTCATGTGACAAGGTTCATAACTCTGTATACATTATTTTCAAAGTTATCCTCCTTGAACTTATAGTTTTCTTGAATAAATATTTGTTTTTACTGCAACTGTTTTATTTCTTTAGGTATTGACTTTAAATATATGTTCCTTATTATCAACCACATCTCATGTGACAAGGTTCATAACTCCAAATATATTTTTTTCAGAATTATCTCCCCTTGAAATTAGAGTTTTCTTTAAAAAATGTTTGTTTTACTGCAACTGTTTTATTTCTTCAGGTATTGACTTCAAACTTTAGATATATGTTCCTTATTATCAACCACATCTCATGTGACAAGATTCATAACTCCTTATACATTTTTTCAGAGTTATCCCCCTTGAACTTATAGTTTTCTATTTATTTCTTTTTTTTTTCTTTGAATTTGTTAAGGTTATATTTTCAAATTTTAAAATATGTATGTGCCTTATCATCAACCACATCTCCTGTGACAAACACTTACTAAGTCGAGCATGCTGTCTCCTCTGACAGCTCTTGTTTACTCTTAAGATTATACTGAAATTACAGTATTTAATTATGATTGTAGTGTGTAATGATTGTACTTACTTCTAATGGATCTCTAACACTGATTTGATTTACGGTCCAACGTGCTGGTTAGGTGACTTTCAAAAAAAAATGACTACGCAGTAATAATTGAAATATAGCCAATAGTAGATGTACAAAATTTCCTTAAAAAATACTGGTTAATAAAAAAGTTATACACAATTGAAATATGTATACTTATAAGTTTTGTTAAGTATATTGTACTTGCTACATGATAGGCCAAGTTTTGTCCATGAACTTTTGGAGGGCACTGTATATAATAGTATATTTGTTGTATATTTGTTATAATGTTATATTACTAGTGGTCATAGATTGTCATCACACTATGATATATGATGTCTGCTTTCTAGAGGCTAACTTAGAATACATTTTATTATACAATGTATATGCTTGTATTACCTCTTATATCATCTACGATTGCACACTGTCTGATAGATATACTTATTTTAATGGATTTTTGTTCCGGAAATTTTTTCGGGTAACTTTTCGGAAACAGGTTTCTCAACTATGATTGCACACTGTCTGATAGTTATATTCATTTTAATGGATTTTTATTCTGGAAAATGTTCTGAAAAACTTTCAGGAAACATGTTCTCTCATTACTTAGAGAGGGTATTGTGTTGTTAGTGTATTGAAATGTTCACTTATAACTCAGGAAATCAGGAATGGTCTAGTATGATTAGTCTACAGTAAATGTTACCTTATTATTCCTAGAATGATTTAGTGTTGTTTTAAGTCTAGAGAAAATATTTACTTATTTTGTTGTTAGTGATCGACTTGTCTGGTGTTGTAGATCTAGCAGGAATATATATTTTTATCTTTATATGATCACTAATGATTGTTCCAGGAATCAGAAAATTACAAGAAGACAGAAAAAGGGGCTGGAAAGTAGGGCTGTCAGGATATACCAGTATATTGCAATACACAGCTGCAGCAATATGTACCGCAGTACGATTTTAACGTACCGGTATTTGGCGATATTTTTTATTTCATTGGAAAATTCTTCCCTTTGCGAAATAAAAGTGTAACATCAGTTTTTCCATTGTTCATTCAATTTAATCTTAAGTTACAAAAATTTAACCGATTTGGGCGCTTCACATAAATACTTAAAAAGGCTAGATTCTATCAGTAGCTGCATGTAAAATTTGCATTGTTTCTGTTAAAAACAGCGGAGGCACAACAAATCTATAAGTCCACAATATATCGTGGTACCTATCGCGATACGGTGCCAGCGTATTGTAGTACATCGCAATACGCTTCTGGCGTATTATGACTGCCCTACTGGGCAGTGACTTCACTTATAGGGTTGAATGAAAATTCAACCAAAGCATTGTTTTTCCTCCATGTTGGGTTAGCAGGGAAAATAGAAAATTGCCCATGAAAACTGATTAGATGAGCCAACAAAATTAAGGTGTGGAAAAAAGTAAAAAATCCTGTGATAACGAGAGACTGAATCTGTTACAAAAATTTTATACGACCTTATATTTAAACAGATATTCTGCATATTCATCTTTAAACAATTAAAGAATCTTGGTTGTATTTTATTGGTTTTTAATGTCACTGCTTGTTGCATGTGCAATTTCTGTTATTTAATTTTCTCTGGCAAGTTGCCAAGATTTTTTAATTAAAATTGAATTTGCCATATGCTACATTGGATGGCATTGTATCATTTTTTGTCTAGTTCAGATATTACATGGTTTTGTATAATTATTGTATATTGCACACTAATGTTTCAGCTAAATTGATGAGTTTTATTATTAAAGTCTCATTAATCAAATCAAAGGTTATATCGAGGGGGGCATCCAGGCATACTCCTATATGCATTGTTAAATTGTATTTATTTGTCAATGGCGCTAACATTAACTTTGCTTATTTAAATACTCTATATTTGTTTAGTTTGGTACAGGGAGTTAATTATTTCTTTGACATGGGCGAGGCCTGTCTGTCTTGTTTTGAATGAAATCTTCATTTGGTCTGCCTTGGCAACAGTGCCCTGTGACATTCAAATTTCTGACGCTGGAGGTACAGCTTGTGCTGCATTCTAGGGAATATTCTCAATAAAGAGACAAGGTTAAATATAAGATGTTTGAAAATGTTGGAAGTAAAATATTCCTGTCTGATTTTGTACAATGGTCTTTGTGATGTACTAAATTGGATAAAAGTCTGTATTACTATGTTGTAATGTTTCTTTGAAATGGGTTTATTGGCATACAGAAAACAGAATTAGGGAGAACTGCACAACATGGTAATCAAATCATGGGAGCTGTTGAATACCACTTTCCGAACTAAATGTAATTTTTTATCGTCCAATAGAACCCATCAGGACACTTTTACTATGGTAACAATGAGTCTAAAAGATCCAGAAATATCCATATTAGACAGTTGTAATGCAATTACTGGCCAGACTAACTATTCTAGATTGATGCAATAAAACTTTATCTCTGTCGTCTGCTGTGAATAGATGTAATTCAGTATGGCATCACACAAAGTAATACACACGCTTCATTATTTCCATGTACTTTGGTTTTTTATATACCAGTGTTCAGAAAATCTATTTTAATCAAAGCACTGATGGTATGTTTTTGTGTTTCTCATTTAAGTATTCCTGTATAAAATACAGTAAAACACCAACATTAAGACAATGCATGGTTCAAACTTAAATGTTGTTATTTTTAAGGTAAAGGTAAAAATTGTTGAAAGCAATTGATATACATAAATGTATACTCTAATTTAAAACTATTTTATATTGTCATGAATAATCTGACGCTTGATATACATGCCGGTTTTCATGTGCCTTCTTATTTGAATTTTAGGCTGCCATCCAACTTAGAGACTGTTGACAGCATTGTTTGATAGTGTGTTTGCCTTTATTAAAACATTATTGTACATTTAAAATCGTGTCAGCTGATAGGTATTACTAGGTGCATACTTACAACAGTGACTGACAACTGCCCTACATGATTTAGAATCAGTGGTAAGAGTGAGAATGGCCATTGAAATTATTTTATGACCAAACTCCATGAAAGTATGTCCTGCCTGGGAATCAAACCCGCAACCTCTTGATTTGTAAACTTGTGCGCTTCTGACTGAGCTAGCCAGGCTGGTTTAAAGTATATCATGTAGACTCTCAAGTGATCTGTAAAACCAAGATTCAACTGTAATTTAACTGTATTTTCTTGTTTCTTAGATTACAAAATAAAATGGTTAGAGTAATTAACCACAATGTATCTCGCAGGCTTAGTGCAAAACAGTTGTAACTCACTCTTTTTTTAATTGAGTTACGACCTTTTTGTGCTAAGCTTGCGATATACTGGTAAGATTTCAAGCTTGAGTATTCTGTAATGATGTTGATGTTGTATGGCCTCAAGCTTAGTTACTTTAATTACATGTATAGTGTACCTCATCTATGCTGAGTTTGTTCAGAATTTACAATTTTACAACAGTTTGATCAATTTAAAGAACTTTAATTTAGAAAATTACAGCTTGTATGATCAATCTTAAAAAACATTGCTTGAAATTTCTCTATAGATTGGTTATTTTCTTTTTTCATAGCATTATGTTGTTTTGTTGTTTGCTGAAAATGGGATTCCAACTGATATTTATGAGTTTTGAACCCTCCCTCATTGAAATGAAATCTTAGTGTTGCACCATCATGGTAAAAAATAATTTCATAAGTTCCCGTTTTTTTTTAGAGATCCAAAGTAAATTCAAGAACACTGCCTTTATAATTGATGATTTTCTCTGTTGGAATTTTCATGTTTCTGAGTTCTAAATCCCCCCCCCGAAAGAGGTAAAAACTTCAAGATTTTTATATTAACCAAAAATCATAAATCAACTCTGTGAGTAATAATGAGCCTGGTTTCCATGGATATAAGCCCATATAATATTGATTATTAACCTTAAATCTAATGAAATATACATGAAAGAAATTATGTACATTATGGTACTAGTTATTATAACATAAGGCCCTTTTTTCTGAGATTTGGGTTTCTCTGAACTTCCCGCAATTTTCCAGCCTTTTCCTGTTATTTTCTTTAATATTTCATCTTTATTATCTTTTGTGTCATTTTAGTTTCTCAGTGCTTGCTATTATAACTTCCCATAAAGTCTAGAATACTGTTATACTATGTTGCCTCTATATATTGTTTTTTTGTCCTATTTTGCTCAGATTTTTTGATAGTATTGTTCATTTTTTTCCCAACTGTCAAAAAATGATAATTTCATGGTGACTTTGTGTGTTAAAATGTTTGCAGTCTTACAAATTTAATGTTACCATTGCATGTTTTAAGATTAAGTAGAATAGAAGAATTGCTTAGCAGTTTACTGCTTGCTTTCTGAGTCAATGTCACATTGGTATTGGTATAACAGAACATGTTCAGTTACCATGAAGTTATTCAAACTTTGACTGTTAAAAAAAAACGGACTATAGTCAAAAGGGATAACAGTCAACTTTGTCTTGTTTATTGCATTTAATTCCTGTTTATTCTACCCAGGATCCTTGAAGAATCATGAATAGTCTTATAATATTACAACTTGTAGGCATGTTTACACTCCTTAAATTAAAGATAATCTTATTGCCCCTGACAACCTATATTTGAGTTTGGGCAACTTATTACTGCAAGGTTTGGTTTGGGAAAATAAAATATACAGTTTGTTGTCCAATCTGGCAACATACCTTTAATAATAATAGTTAAAGTATTAGCAATAGCAATAACAATAGTCATCATCATCATCATTATCATCATCACCACCACCACCACCACCACCACCATAACAAGCATAATCATCATAATCATCATCATCGTCATCACCATCATCGTCACCGTCATCATCGTCCTCACATCATCACCAACATCACCAACATCATCATCATAATCGTCATCATTATCATAATCATAATAATAAAGACTTTATTAAACGAGGCTACACATAAATGGATAAATTCAATCTTTATGTGGACCTCTGAAATGTATTCATTCATTGTATGAACAAAGTATGTAATTCGTGTCATGTTTTCTAGTTTTTTTAATGAGTGTATTAAATATATTTCTGCTACAGTAATCATCCTTGACTGAATATATTTTCTAAGAACTTGAATTTCTGATGAATTCTGACAACTTGTCATTTTTGTTTCATGTGTTAATATGTGAGTATGACAAATAGGGTCAATGTTCTCTGTTCTTAAAGTTTACCAGTTTGTGAAAGATTTGTTCTTGTTTTTTTTCTTTCATTTGAAGATAGTTTGTCAAGACATTTAGTTTTAGCTGAGATTTTTTCAGTGACTTTCTGTATACTGTCTGTATACCTATTGATAAAGGTAAAATGGAATTACAAGGGATAATATTAGCGTCAGAAACCCAAGGTCTTTATACATTATGAATATTGTTGACAAATAATACCCTGGCTTACTGAGGATGGGGTTATAATTATATGAGCAAATTTAATATTTCATGCAATATTTGATGATTTGATAATGAAATATTTATATCCTATGCTGTCAGCTTACATGTCAAATAAAAAAGGCATATTACAAATATTGGGTCTATTTGCTGATACACAATGTTTAATAAAAAAAAATAGATTTAGGGCCAGACCTTTTTTTTTTTGTCTTACAAAAATCCTAACCCTAATTTTTCAGAAATTGAAAAAAAAATCTTGATTATTGATTTTTTTTCCCCACCATACTTATTTTTGCACCAAAAAAGAAACAAACAGAACCCATTCAAGTAAGAATAAGCTCAACTTGTCCACTATCATACAATTTGAGAAAATGTCAGTGAATTTCTTAGATAAATGACAATTTTACTCAGAACTTGTACAATATGGGTTTGAAAGTTGATTGTAATTGGCATCTTTTATCTTTTTTTTTAAAATTTTTATTTCGACCTACTGTACTCATTTTTTCAAGAAAATTCTCGTAAGACTATGAATATAAAAAAGTGTGGCCTAGTTGTTGCTAAGAACTTCTGTTTAATAACCTTATGCTACAGTCCCATAAACATAAAAATAGCCGTGAGGGCACCGTACGGGCGCCGTGCGTTCAAGCTCCGCAAGGACCCGTACGAACTCTTGCGTACCCGTACATACTGTTACGTTTTTACCAGGGTCTGTAAGATGAGCCCAGGATACACGTATCAATTTCAAAGTCAAATCGTGAGCAAAATCGAGGCCAAGTATGGATTAAACTTGCATATCTTCCAGCTACAGCTCAGTACGAGTGTGTTGTTTTGTTCCATGTGCGTACCGTCACCTCAATACGCAAGGCTTCCCACGGCCTACGGCTGTCTGCACGTACGGGTCGGCAACAACCCAAGATTTTATGGGACTAAGGCATTACCTATTATAAATTCCTATATTAGGCTCAAGTTGGTTGTCACATTGTAAATTTATCTTGAAGGTCAAAGTTTTGTACTTGAACTATGTATAAAACATGTCATTATCTTCTAAAACTTGTTAAAAGTACATATGGTATTTTATATTGATTTATCTAACTATCTTATGGAGATTTTTCTATACTTGGATAAACAAGGGATGGTTGAACTAATAGTTCTTTTAATTGACCTTATCAGAACAGTATCTCTGCTCAGGCTATTTCTAAGTTAATCTATCTGTATCATGATCTGTTGATGACGTTCCTGACTATTCTATGTAATCAAATGACGAAAAAACACCTCAAGCAATTATGAGACAAAATGTGCACAAATCTTATGGGAAAACGTTTGCCAATTAGACTTTATATGACAATTCCGGAGTTTTTTTCTTGGCATTTCTCTGACATGATGAATATAAGATGAAGGTTTGTTTCGAGGAATCAATAACACATTTATTGTGATGTTTATTAAATGTTGTACAAGATTGTTAATAGTATGTCTTGAATGGCTTATTGGATAGATGTTGAATTTACTTTATGTCAGTTATTATTCCAGAGCTCCCTGGTTTCCTTTTGAGGAAGGCTCATTGAATCTCACTGGATCTAAGGCTATGAGCATGTAACATTTTAAGTCTTAATTGCCACCTTATGGAATGTTATTAAATGTTTTATGCTTTGTTTTGATTTTTATTGGGTTTGACATTGTGTCATTACAAACTATGGTCATTTTACAACTGCTAGCTCACCTAACCTAGATTTCCTGGATCTTTAACTATAACGTAACTACTCACCTACCATTTCACAAGACCAACAAATGGAGAGTTGTTTGTAGGGATTATTAGCATGTTATCCTATCCAATACATGTGTATTTCAAATGAAATATGTGTTAAATTATAAAAAACCCAGGTTGATAGCGCAGTTGGTAGCGCGACAGGATTTATTATCTCGTGTCTAGAAGGGGGTACAGGTTTGAATCCCACCCAGGGAAGTTATACTCTTTCATAAAAAATTGGAAAATAATTCCAATTTTTTCTCCATTGATTAGATAATATGGAGAAGTTTCCGGCCTGGAAAGGTAGGGGAGTACTGGTTATAGAAAAGGGTCCAGGAAAGCTAGGTTAGGTGCGCTGGACGCCGTAAAATGACCTAAATTGTATTGACACAGCGTTAAACCGAGTAAAAAAAGAAAAAAATATTATAAAAGGCCAACAATCTCTCCATATACCTATTTAATGCTGGAAGAACAACATGTTTGTTACATTTTCATGGACGGGTATAATCAGCCGAGTTGAGACGTCCCTTTTGGACATTAGATCAGAAATCCTGCCTGTAGTCTACTTTCTCATCAACCTGTCTTAAATATTTTTACTTGAGCCTGTAAACTATTGTCTTAATCAATATTTTTATGTTTTTTTTTCTGATCATGGAATACCTTATTAACTTAATTAAAATTGTCAAACATGTGAAATAAATATTTTTATTAACATGTTTTTGTACGGGAATACCCTGTAAACACATGTCATATAACGTGTTGGGAAAAAATCCTCATGCTCCGAGAATAGTTAATTTTATGCGGTATGCATTAGTGGAGAAATAAACCATTTCAAAAGTTTCTCAAATTTCCTATAAAATGACATAATTGAATGTTTGACGCAGTGTTTTGTAAAGATTATATATTAGAAAATGATACATAATTGATTTGTTTTCATCTAACAATAGTTTTATCAATAAAGATTTAATTTCTCTGCAAAATTTAGACTCTATCAAAATGATTTATAGTTTACCAGCATATTTTAAGTGGAATGTTTGTAAGAGATTTCAGGGAGAGAAGTTGTATGGCGGTGTCATTGATTTTTATTCTGTAAGAGTTTGACAACACATTCATTTAGTCTTTTAGTCATCTTTACTTAGATTTTCATTGTATATTTTGAGATCTCAAATTTGTTGTGGTATTTTACAGTGCTTTCCAAAAGTTATTGGATGAATGTAAAATTGAGAAAAAACTTATCATGCTTACTGCAAAAAATTTTAATGTAATATAAGCTGTATGCTTACTGCGAGAAATTTTAATATAATAAAAGCTGTATGCTTACTGCAGCTTACTGCAAGAAATTTTAATGTAATAAAAGCTGTATGCTTACTGCAAGAAATTTTAATGTAATAAAAACTGTATGCTTACTGAGAGAAATTTTAATGTAATAAAAACTGTATGCTTACTGCAAGAATTTTTAATGTAATAAAAGCTGTATGCTTACTGCGAGAAATTTTAATGTAATAAAAACTGTATGCTTACTGCAAGAAATTTTAATGTAATAAAAGCTGTATGCTTACTGAGAGAAATTTTAATGTAATAAAAACTGTCTGCTTACTGCAAGAATTTTTAATGTAATAAAAGCTGTATGCTTACTGCGAGAAATTTTAATGTAATAAAAACTGTATGCTTACTGCAAGAAATTTTAATGTAATAAAAGCTGTATGCTTACTGCAAGAAATTTTAATGTAATAAAAGCTGTATGCTTACTGCAGCTTACTGCAAGAAATTTTAATGTAATAAAAGCTGTATGCTTACTGCAAGAAATTTTAATGTAATAAAAGCTGTATGCTTACTGCAAGAAATTTTAATGTAATAAAAGCTGTATGCTTACTGCAAGAAATTTTAATGTAATAAAAGCTGTATGCTTACTGCAAGAAATTTTAATGTAATAAAAGCTGTATGCTTACTGCAAGAAATTTTAATGTAATAAAAGCTGTATGCTTACTGCAGCTTATTGCAAGAAATTTTAATGTAATAAAAGCTGTTTGCTTACTGCAGCTTACTGCAAGAAATTTTAATGTAATAAAAGCTGTATATTTCAAAATGTTCTTTGACTAATAAAATTTTGGGAAAAATAGATTTTGTGTTCTGCAAGTTAATTTACTGTAATAAGATCTTATTTGGGAAAACATTATATTATAAATCACAGGAGGTCGGCACTGTCCCAAAGCAAAAACACTATATACATATAAGGTATATAACTCAAAACTGCTACAAACGGTAATATTATACAGCAAACAAAATGTAAGATAATTTACAAAACTTTATTAAAAGGGACATGGTATTAACAGTAATACTAAATTCTTACTCATTCATGATGTCACATGCTCAATAATGGCTACACTTAGCTGTTATGAATTGAAAACGCGGAAAATGAAGAAAAATAACAATTTTTGCTTTTTATTGACTATTTCTTGAATATTTATATGATTTTAATGCAGGAAAAAACATTTGATGATCAATTGCATGTGTAAATATTCGTTTTTACTTTGTATATTTGATTTAACGACACATATTTGCAGTAAATAGTGTATTTGTTCTTGCTACCTCTGTACCGAGTAAACCAATTCTGTTTTGATCGTGGTTTTAAAATCAGCCTACAAACTTATTACGCTGTGAACGCAGACGATGTTGGTGTCATTCAAAAGGGCAAAACCTTGGCTACGCATGCATGTATAAATCTATGAAATAAAATTATTCATAATGGAGAATTAGCTTTTTATTTGAACTTGGTTAAAAACTACCATTTTTGAGTTATATACCTTTTATGTACAATATATATTTTGTGTCTTTGCTTTGGGACTGTGCTGGCCGCCTGTGTTTTAAATCATATGTTGCTTAACTTGTTCATGCTGGATTTTACTCATAAGGCTTTTGGGGTTTTTTATCGGTAAAATGTGAAACAGTTTATTTTAAAGACAGAATTTTGTCAAATAACTTTTGAAAGGCACTGTATTCTGGTTAAAAGGACCTGTCATATAGTAGACATGTGCTCAGAGAATGTTGATGTTGATTTCCAATTTTATTAGGAAAACTGACAATAGTAACAATTTAAAACATATTTTAAGAATATGACAATACATAGTAACGAGGAATAGTGAATGTATTTATGCAGAAACAGTCAGCACCTTATTATCTATCAAGCACTTGTCCATTTTATTATTATATTGTTTTATAGTGAAGGGCACAATTAGATAAGTAATATTCATTAGCATGAGTCAGTTTTAAATTGTCCTAGGCTTCGGGCTAGTTGGTTGGCTGTAGAAAATATTTCATGAATAAACTCAAGGAAAGTATGCAGGTTATACCCAGGATTCAAACCCATAACCTCTGGTTTAATATTGAAATATGATAGCATTTTGTTCATGTATGAATTATTTGTATATTATGCCTGTCAAATCTATACTGTTTTGAGTATGATCAGATGATTAATCTGTCATTTTAAGGATTCAAATATTGCACATGAAAATTACTTTGTACTTTAGTTTGTTAATGCCCTATCACACTGTTTGGGTAATGAAGTATGACTTTGAATAATAAAAGAAGTGATATCTTCAGGAAGTATTTATAAAGTTATGAAAAATGTGTCTTTTCATGTAGACCAATTTCCCTAGGCTATTGGCACATTTCCTATCCTGAATTCACTGGCTGCAGATGTAAAAAATTGCTGTGATAAAAATGATAGGTGTGTCAGGGTCTTTAGTTAATGCTAGAATTAGTTCATGTTTTTATGGATGTGTCTCTAAAACAAATCAGTTTCAGTCAAATAATATCTTGTCATATGTAAATTAGTGAACAAATATTCAGAAAATTGGTTTTTTCTCGCTAGGGAATAGCCCTGACAATGAAATTTACATTTTTAGAATGCATTGAAAATGATTATTGAAAAAATTCTCACAAATAATGACAAATCCTTTAAATGACCTTGACATTGTGTGACCTTTACATTGATTGACCTAATTTTTTTATAATTTCAGAAAAACGAGGATGTCTGAAAGGATTTCATGATGATTGCTTTGAAGAATATAATTATTATGGATCATTTAATAGAAGCAGAAGAAAACATGGTTTGAATTATAGAATAAGTTCTGGTGAGAATTCTAATAATTTTTCTCTATGTTCATGGGCAGAGCAGGTGGGTTGGGAAAGTAGTATCCTGACTTTGACCTTGTAATATCTAGGTGTCCTTAGTTCTTTGTACTAAACATGTTTAAACTTTGTACTATGTTTTGCCTAACTTTTGGAAATCTTCTTGTCTGAAGTAAGTAGATACCATAATTTGGCAAGAAGTGTCATCTACTTGTCTACTTTAATGTCGCTTAAACTCAAGTACATAAAAATGAAGTATTGCATTCCTTGTCTTAAATTTTGAAAATTTATGAGTTATATAATAAAGGACAAAATTATCAACTAGCCCAACAGTACTACAGTTTATGAAATAAGTATTTTACGTTAGCCTGAATAAATGTTTACTAGTCACAGGCTTCTGGCTATAGGATTAGAGTGATTACTGGTCCTGGATTTTTCACTTCTCTAATGACCCATGTTAGTCTAAAATCAAAGCACTGAAAGTACTGGGGTATTCATTGTGTTTAGATTTATTCAATTTTTGTTGGGTTTTACGTTGTAGCAACACCTTATAAAGGTTATACCACAGCGGTCAGTCCACCTACTCACTGTTCCTGGAGAGGCTTTATCTCTGGATTTAGCTGTTTACAAACTACTAGGTGCATACTTCGTCAGTGACTGACTACTACCCTACCCTCATTGTTAACACAATGAATTCAAAAATCCTATCTATGAGTTAAATGCGTACATATACACATGTACATGTATAATAGAATCCTATGGGCAATTTAGTCACTTTGTTAATTGAATTATATAAAAATATATTTTGCCTGCTCGAATTAACTTCCCAACCTGTATGGAAAAAAACTCTTAGCACTCCCCCCCCCCCCCCCCTATAAATTTATTCTGAAATGTTCCTTGATTTACTCATAAATTTAATCAATGCATGTCAGTCATCAATAATAAAGTTGATTTCTTGTTAGCCTGGTTATGACTCAGAGCTAAATGATGGCCTCATAAAATATTGAATATTTCTTTTACAATGAGTCTGTTGACTTCCCCTTTTCACATTATAATAAGCTTTGAAGGGTTGAGCTAGTATTAATTATTGTGTCAAGCGGTTAAAAAATGAAGCAAATGCAGTGTGCTCAAGTTAAGCTATTGTGGTTGATCCATCCAGCATCTGTGCTTGTGTTAGGGCATCCATCTTCAACAATTTCGTAAAAAATCTTCTTGTCAAAAACCACATTTACCAAATTTGGAATGTGGCATCACTTTAAGGTTCTCTGCAAAAATTGTTCAAAGCACGTCCCTGGGGTCAAAATGAGCCTTGTGTCACAACTGAATTATATAAGTGTTAAAATGTCTTTGGTCAGATGCTCTTATGATCTAGTTCTTAAGTACATTGTCCAAGGTGCTCAGGACCAGCTTGGTCTGAAACCTATTTGTAACATAATTTCCTGATATAGCGAAAGTTGTTAGTTGTCCACCCCATTTTAGGCCTTTAAACTGCTTTGGCTGAATGTTGGGGAAGCTAAAATAGGTGAACAATTTTGAATGCAGTTAGTTATAAGCCAGCACTCTGGAGTTATTCATGATGGAGGTGTGCTCAGAGCTGAAATATATTAATGGGTCTACCCCATCTGTATCTGCCATTGAATGAATTGTGATGAGCATAAGTATAACATGTAGCATATTTAGATTTTAATCAATACAGATAATGAAAGCTTATAGCAGATGATTATCACAAATAGGAAGTTTTACATGTACATGAATGTAACTACTGACAAAATTGAACACTGCCATACAGATATGGAAATTTTATGCAAATTTGTATTACTTCAGCAGAATGTCATAAATATTCATGTAATTCTCACAAAAATATTCTTTCTGGTAGTTTTTTGTGCTTGGGTTGATTAGATTTCCTTAGTTTCTTATAAATCATGTATGAAGTAAATTCTGGCGCCAAAATTTCATGAAACTTTCTCTGGAAAGACTTACTTGCTTATAGCTGACAAAATGAATGCTCATATTTGAAGCTGCTTAATGTGATCTTACAAATTTATCTGACGTCTTTTCTTAATACAAAAATAAGTTGACCTTACACATAAGTATGGTTAGTACACTAATATGATAACTGAGTATGATCATTTTAACAGTTTTCACAAAATGTGGTAATGATTGTTTCCAATGTTCATGATGCCCTTTCATCAGGTGAAAAAAATTTTTTGTGTGGAAAGAGTTGACAATTATTCAACTTTGAAGATTGTCTGTCACATTTTATATTACATGGTACAAACATGAAAGGTGCCTGAGTTTTAACTGATAGTTGGATTTTATAAATATTTTTTATAAATTCTTATTAATATAGCTGATAACTTGGGTTATATAATTAAAAAATCATACTTGGTGAAAAGATCATACTTGGTGAAAAGATAAAAAATACATTTTACGATTAGATGTTGGATTTCTGAGAAATGTTCTGTGGTCATTCACGTAGGTTTGTGCAGGGATTTTATATAACACTACAGGGATATATTACCCCATACATTTACATCAAATTTCACTGTCATGGCTATTATTTTGGCTCATATGAATAACTAGTATTACATGTTTAAATAAAGATATTCACATGAAATTTTGGACCAGTACCATTAAGATTAACATAAAGGTTAGGAAAAATGTGTTTCAAGATGATGTTGACGTAGATTATGCTCAAGACTGTTTCACAAAATTATGCATTTTTCCGCCAATCCACCATTTTCAGCCCTAATTTACATTGCATAGAGTATCATAGAGTATCATAATTGCTACAAATTGTTGTCAAAAACATTCACAAGTTGCATGGAAGACTTGTACAAAAACATAAATCAAGTTTTTAAACTCTGGAATAGTTTGTACAGCCTGCTTCGGCCAGTTATAGACAGTGACGACCGTGAATTTTTGAAAAAATACTTCGTTGCAAAACCCTGTTATATAAAATCCCTGGTTTGTGCTAGGTGAGTTTTACCTTTAATTACAATAAATATAGTATGATAATTTCAGGTCGTAAACAGTGGATTACCTACATCATGGGGACTGGTGTACCTTTATTGAATGAGTATAAGCAAGAATTCTTTGCTAAGAGACTTCCACAGACCATATTTGGAGGTCTAAAGTTGAAGATTGGTTACGATGCTCCAATCTATGTGTATATCAATCAAGTTATACTATTTGTGGTTCCCTTTCTTCTGGGTGGTATGTTTACATTGTTAGTAGAGCTGGAAACCATCTCAGATTATATAGCTGTTTATACTTATGGTGCTTTGATGTCAGCCTATGTACTGTTGGTACAACTTATTTCACATATCATTCAGGTAAGAAATTTCTGTTTTCATTCAAATATAAAAGCTATGATAGTTTACAGTGGCCTCCAAACATTCTTGGACAAAATCCTGTTTATAGGATGAACTGATTCACGTTTATTTCATAAAGAAAGATATAGTCCAAAAGAATTAACCTGAGCTTGACATTTATGCAAGATGATATTTAACTCAGTATTTACAGTCTATTTTGGTCTTCGTTTGTAAATCGCACTTTATCGGAAGCTTTCGGCAAAATAAAAGTACTAAACTATTAATGTTGTTTTCATAAGAAAAAATACTTTGAAACTGTCCCATAATAATGCTGACTTACTTTTTTCCCCAAAATCTGATGTGTCTAAAATTAAAAGTACAATAACATGCCACTTTTAATAAATTGATTTATAGTCACACCGGTTGTTATAAACACGTGTATAACCGTATACACACATACGGAAACTCACGATTTAATGTAAGTGAAGTGTTTAATTATTATAATTAGGTAGTTCAAGCTCAGGTTAATTCTGTTGGACTATACCAGAGTTATCTTAGCTGATTTGTATGGAACTTTACAATTTATCTGAACACTGTTTTGCTGCTTCCAAAAGCTTCTAGACAATTTTAGGGAAGTAAATCATAATTTACAATGAAATCAGTGAATGACAATCTTTAACTGTTCATGCTAGGCATAGTCTACTCCATTAATGTACTGTTCTATTTTCACTATGTTTATAAGTTAACACCCTCCCCTAAAACTAAGTTTTGGGTATACAGGAGTCAGCTTGACGATCTGCTGATTTGTCGGTCAGTCAGTTGGTCTGTTGGTAGGTCGGTCTGAAGCTTTTACTTGTGGGCTCAAGTTCTCAGTACCTATAGTACGGATTTTAATTCAAACTTCACACATAGACCAGATATCAAGCAAACATGTGCATATTCTATTTTGGTTAGGGACCATTGATTTTTGCAGAGTTATGGCCCTTTGATGAAAAATCTTGTCCACTCTTTTTCTCAGCACTTATTGTATGAATTTGATTCTGACATCTTGACTAAGACCCGTGGGTGCATATTCATCACATTCCGTGATAGGTCTATTTTATAAATTATAAAATTTACTGTTATATTTTTACAGGTTACCCAGTCAGCAGATTTACCTCTAATGAATAAAAAGAAGAATTTACTGGCAGAGGAAGATGAAGTAGACTTTATATCTTGTTGTGATGCAGAGACTGTCAAGTTTATTGTACCTCCTAAGAAATATAAACTAAATGTATTAATACATGCCCTTGTTGCTGGTCCAATGTGTGGTCTAACTTTATGGTACCTACTACCTACAACATTGAATGCTCTTTATTATGATAACATAGGTAAATATTTGATACTGAGTATCTAAGTGTTTATTTAATGTGTTGTATAATTCAGTTGGGTATGCACAGAATTTCGAATGTAGTGTCTTGAAGGGGTTCTTGGTTGGAGCCTTATCTAGACTTGTTATACCCTTTCATGAAAATTCTACAATAATGTTTATTTTCCCCCATTAATAAGGTACTTGGAGATAGACAAAAGTCTAGGAAACTTAATGTCAGTTAAGTTCAATGCAGCTGCTTAGGAGCATCAAATTCATCAGTCTATAGTCTGTCCTTACATAGGGATTTTATCTTCTCAAACTAGGTGTTTTGTTCTTAAAAGTCATTGAAAAATGCATGGTTTCACATTAAGTTAAATAATCAATGTGATATTCATTGGGGATCTTTACTGTACTGTACTTGGGTGAATGTTGTTAGTATTTATACTGATTTCAGTATTTTAAGAAAAAATACTTTAGGTAATTTATATGAAATCTTTCTATAATTAATTGTAAAACTTCCAATTTCCTTTAATGACTATGCAGGGCTCGACACTTTTTTAACTAGGTTGCCTGAATGAACAGCCAGCTATTTTTTTTAACTTGCCTGAACTATATGTTTAATAGCAGTAACAGGTTGTCCAGACCCCCATATTGGTTGTCAGGGGCAATAGGAAAACTTTTAATGTTGAGCACAGCTATGTAAAACCATTATTCTCACAACTATTTTTATTATGTTTTATTTCAGGAGCTACTATTATACTATATATATTTGGTTGGTTTACATTATTGATAGCCCAGTATCCATTAACAACAGGTGCCCCACCCGAGACAGCTACATATAGAACAACAGATATACTAGAGTTATCTGCCTTGATGAGAAGTTTTTATATTTATATCTTCCTAATGTTTGATCTCTTACATAGGTAAGTTATTACATAGACCAGGGTCTGTGGCTCAGTACCCTACATGCAGGGTTTCTAATCAAGTATGCACAAACTGTTTATATGGTTACACTTGTAGGTAACATACCAAGATCCATAACTCTAGCCTACACTTACATTTTGTCTTGAAAATATGATGTAAGTCAGGTGGAAAATATGATAAATGGGTTGACAATGACACAGTCAGTATTGACTATAATACTGTTTGTAATTATAGTATTATCACTCAGGGTTTATAACAGTTTTTAAGGCCAATTCTGGCCGAAATTTGGTCTGATTCCCCTTTTGAAGGAATATACTTTTCCAATTTTTCTCTCTGCTACTGTTGAATGCATTTTTGGCATTTACATCTTTTGCTTATTTTCTCTTAAAAAGGGGCCTACTTACTTTCCCTCTATTTGTAAATAAACTCTAGTTTGGAACACAAATTATGAAGTCATCTAGACTTGTAGTTATTTTTCACTTTACAGCATCCAGCTTGAGTCACAATAGACCTAATTCATAACTCCAGTTTATCATTTTTATACCCCCCGCTTCGAAGAAGAGGGGGGTAAACTGTTTTACCCTTGTCCGTGCGTGCGTCCGTGCGTCCGTTACAAAATTTCCGTCTCAGTTTTCTCAGCAACTATAACATGCAGCAGCCTAAAACTTTGCATATTGCTTCATCCTATAGTCCTATGTGGTGTAAAGCGATTTCATGCTCCTTGCTCATCTACTTCCTGTTTGTCGCATATTTTTAGATTTTGGCGGGGGTATCACTAGTGAGCATTAGCTCACAGATTTACTTGTTTTATCCATGCATAGGTGGTACAAACAAACATATTATTGCTGAAAAACACCAAACATAGATTAAGTCTTACTGTTCTTTGTATACATATTTTCATTGTAACAGTGAACATTTGTTTGTACTGCCGAGAAAAATGTTGAATTCCTGATAAAGTCTATTTTTTTTCAAGTTATTTATATGCTTACAAGTATTTATGTTTTATTTTCAGATATGAAAGTACTGTAGATTTCTTATTAACAAATCAAGTGATACACATAATATTTATATTTTTACCATTATTTTGGACATTAGGTGTATTATCACCAATAGATGCCTTTATATTATATTGTTTAGAACAAGGACATGTATTCTTGTATGGTGGATCATTTATGGCTTCAGATGTAAGGTAAGTACCTTCTTGATTTTCCAAACTTGATCTGTTTTTAGGTTCATAATTTAAAAGGTCTTCTAGTAAAACCTTTAAAAAACCCTATTTTTTGCAAAAATCCTTTTAAACTTTTTTTAACATTTGAGATTTGATGTGTGTCTGAAAACCTGTAACCAAAGTTACATTTGTTTTGTTATGATCAAATCAACAGTGTTATTCAATTGAATGTTTATGCTTTGTTTGCGATAAAGCCCCACTGTCAATAATTAAATAAAATAAATAATTGCTTTCTCTGATAAAACATCAATAGCCAGTTCCCTAAGTATATCTCTAGCTAGCGTTTCTATCCCTAGTGCCTTTTATATCACATGTTCACTTCTGTTGGTGTAAATAGGGTACCAGTGAACAAAGTGCTTGGTAGGAATATTCCTCGGAAACTGGCTACAGTTTTCAGGATAAAGAAATGTGTTCACTACATGTTGTGATTATTTCTACTCATTTGTTTATTTCAGATTATTAGTAATGGTGGTATTATCTACATGTGTATTTCTTGGAGCCTATTTTATAAAAGTTTCATTGGGTACTGTTATATTATGTGCATTGACTGGTTACCTGCTCAGTACAGATTTAGGTGGACTTGGTTCCCAGTTTCTTGCCATGGTTACATCAAACAGAGTATCTGCTAGTAGAGTAGATATAAAGAAAATTGGAAATCCTGAAAAAAGAAAAGGGTTTCTATGGAAATGGGGAATACTTGAAGTATTGTATCACATAGTGATGTTAGCTGTTGTTGGAGTCATTGCAGGTTAGTAATCTTATGATAATTTCTTATATAACCCAGGGTTTAACTCTATCTGTTTTACCAGGGATCTGAAAGGAATCCCAAGTCAGTTACTCTGGGATTTCTCCTTAACGTTTTGGATTATTCCAATAAAAGACAAAAAATTTGGATACAGATTTGCAGTCACTAATTGTAGTAAACCATTCATGGTAACTTTCAGGGACCCTGACAGAATCCCTAGCTTAGAATCCCTAGGGGATTTGTCCCAAGTTTTTTTGATCCTCGGAGTCCAGGAACACTGTTAGTGTCAAACCCTGATATAACCAAGACTCAACATTACCATCTAGCATTGGTTGCCTGGTTGAACAATCAGTCATATATTTCACTTGCCTGAACCCAATGTTTACTAGTAGGATCAAAATTCTCCAATCCAAATATAGGTTGTTAGCGGCAATAAGACTATCTTAAAGTTGACCCCTGTATAACTTTATAGTATGGAGTTAATGAATTTTTTTCAATTGTCCATACAAAGCTTTTTTCTAGTTGAGATCTGAACATTTAGAGCTAAATTTGAGATTCCAATTTCAATATTTCTTAATTTTAAATCCTATTCAGACTTTTTCCATTTAAATCCAATTTTCAACATTTCTCAATAATACCATGCTTAAGTATTCAACCCTGAATGTTTGGGGATCTACTTAGAGTTTTATGAAATAAGGAATGTTTTAACATGGGCAAGAAATTAGTCCTTGTGTGTTTGTGTTCAAAATGACATTCTGACTAGAAAAGAAAACAAGTTAAAATGAACAAGTTTATTATCAGCTGTTTCAACCTGTAAGCCAATATAGCAGTTATCATTCTATCAAATAAAAAATCAGTTCATATTCCTCAACTGTCTAAGTTTGAATAATTTCATGGTGACTTAATGCAATACCACAATTGTGTGACAACAAAAACTTTAACTCTCAAAATCACCATGCATTTATTCATGTTCTGACAGAAAAAACTCAGACAATACCATTATGCAAAAAGGTCATTGTATCATATTTACATTTATGTTATCTTTGTTTCAGGTTTATTAAACAAGAACAGTATAGATTTTGATTCAGACAGTACTAAGATATTAGGTTATTGTATAATAGGTATATGTGTGTTAGAAAAAATAGTCCGAGATATACAAGGCGTATTAATATTGTTTGGTCTATGGAGGAACTCTTTGTTTCCTCCACAAATAGAATCAGAACATCAGTTTAACAACAGAAAGACTTACCTACTTCCACTTGGTATCATGAGAAGAGGATTAGTGAATTGGGGTTAGTACTGAATGCTTCTTTTAATCTTATTAGGTTATACTTATCTGTTTTACTAACCTTTAGCTTGATTGTGAAACAAGTTCATACAACTTAGATAATCACTCTCGAGTCTGCTTCCTGGTCCCCCAGTACTGAGCTAGTAGGATAACGCTTTTTGCTCAATGAAACAATGAGATGGTTTTTTATGTGATTTGAACCAACTTGAAGCTGGGAATCCAATGATAATCAGTTCAACATTGAAACAACTAGGCCACACCTGCTCCTTAATCTTATGATAATTTTACATGCCCTTTATATCATTTGAACGTCTGTGAAGGGCAACTGTACTTATGGAAAAAATTGTTTGAAAATTTTGTAAAGCAGATTTGTCTGGTAGGAAAACACCAGCAACTTTTTTGTTTTTGTTTTGGATTGAATATTAAATATTTCCAATGGCTGTAAACATAAGTTTAGTCAAGAACACATTTCTTTAATATATAAAAGTCTTATATAAGCAGTGTAACAGTCATGATTTACATTTATATAATCTTATATTTATATTAATTTCTATTTCAGTTGGACCATTTATAATGTTAGCCTATTTATCACTAAGTATAACTAGTACAGATCCTACATCTATGTCATTAAGAGAACATTTAGATTTATCTACTGGTATATGGTATATATTTGGTACTGTTAGAGCTTTTAGATGGGTATGTTTGAAGTTTTTTACAGTTTATACAGTGTCGTAGGAAGCATTTTCAGAATGGAGGGGATGGGAGGGGCTAAAATATTTATGTAGTTTTGTACTGTTTTATTGGAAATGTCCTCAGATGGGGGTGGGGTAAAAACAATTGTAAGACAGATTAGTATGGTATGAAAACACTAGTGATTTACCCTGTTTTGGGGTTTGTTTGGGTTTGGGTTTTTTTTTTGGGGGGGGGGGCTAACCTACCCCTATATTCCTAGCTGCATGGTATATGTACTATGTGATTGAATATTCCTAATGGCTAAAACATTCAAAACTGTGCTTTAGAAGCAGCCATTTTGAAAGTTCGTGATAATATTTAATTTGGGCCAGCCATAAATTGAATGTTCAATAAAGGTCAGAAAATATTTTGAGTTTGATTAAACCATGTCTCTGAGTTTATCTAGTATTGTTGAGTTATAATCAACTGTCATTGGTGCATACATTATTTTAACGCATCACTAACAGATGAATAAAATTTAACTTAATGAACAACGTTAAAAACAATTAATGTTCAAAAATGCTTTGGTATACATGTATTTATAATATTTTCTTATTATACCCCCGCTTCGAAGAAGAGGGGGGTATACTGTTTTACCCTTGTCCGTGCGTGCATGCGTGCGTGCGTGTGTGCGTCCGTCCGTCCGTTACAAAATTTCCGTCACAGTTTTCTCAGCAACTATACCATGCAGCAGCCTGAAACTTTGCATATTGCTTCATCCTATTGTCCCATGTGGTGTAAAGCGATTTCATGCTCCTCGCTCATCTACTTCCTGTTTGTCGCATATTTTTAGATTTTGGCGGGGGTATCACTAGTGAGCATTAGCTCACAGATTTACTTGTTTTTTCCTCTTTTTCAGATCTGGCAGAGTACAGTCCATGCATTATTTGATTTTTCCATTGTTCATATTATCATAGTTACCATGGATACCAATACAACAGTTATAAAATGGGGTGTACCTATATTAGGATTGTTGATAAGTCTGTGTAGAGATAGACTCTACCAGCTCTGTAACAAACTCTACTTCTATCTGACATTGTTGATAAGTTCCTGGAGTGATAAGAAACAACGTAGAGAATCAACAATTCCTATCATTGTTGTTTCTATAGTGTTGTTTCCTCTAGTATTTGGGATTATTGCAATAGCCTCTGTGTTATCTGTGCCTCTATTACCTCTATTCACTTTACCACTTGTATTCTTCTCATTTCCACGACCTTTACGTTCATGGCCTGAAGATGTTGGTGCATCTGCTAATATTTGTCCAGATACAAACTTCTACAAACAGTTGGCACCAGAACTATCTAAAGCTTTCTCTGTGGCGTTTGCTAATGGAAGTTTAGGTAAGTGATTATTTCTTTTATTTTTAGGGGGGTTGAAGACGTAGCAACTCAATGTATACTAGACCCAGACTTCCGTCAGTGACTAACAACTGCCCTAAAAGATTAAGTATCAGTGGTAGGAGGGAGAATGACTGTAGAAATCATTTCATGACTTAATTTCACTGAAGTATGCTTCACCCAGGAATCAAACACAAGACCATTGGGTCAGTAGACATGTGTGTTACCAATAATATCTTGTAAACTATTTTGTGAGTGATTATTTTAAAAATCTGAAATCAGTAGAATTAGTCTGGTTTGATTTTCATTAAAATAAAGTCCTGACGGCATTTTTTAGTACAAGCAGGTAGACAACGGTTTTAACATATTTCAGGTATGCTGATTCCATTTTTTGCTCTACCACGGCTGTATCTTGCGTCCTTGACCTTCAAAAGGTCAATTCAAAATGGCCACCAATTTTTCCTTTTAGTTACACTTATATTGGACATTGTTAAGATAAAATCGGTCAAACATTTATTTAAACCGTATATAATGTATCATTTTATGCCAGTATATAATAAAGGAAAAATATACAGGTGAAAAAATTGAACTTTTGAAATGCAGCCATCTTTAGATTCAAAATGGCCGCCATAGTTCATTTATTGTCAGCAAGTTCCTTCAAACGACATTTACTCCAAAACTACGATACCAATCTTGCTAAAATTTTGCAGAAATGTTCCTAGCGTAAAGATCTTTTAAATAGTTCATTGAATCCCATATAAAACTCTCGTTACCATGGTAACAGAAAAGTAAAATTATTCAAATCTCAAAAAATGATCAGCATTCATTTTGACATGTAGCATCACCTGAATATCTTGTAGAAAGATTGTTCAAATTAAGCCCATGGAGTCAGAATATCAATCCGGCATGACACGATTTATAGAGTTTTATAACCTAAAGGAAATATATACATTCGTATTTGCCGTACAAAGATTGTTTAATTTTTTTCATGTGTTTGTGTGTTTTTGCACACAACGATGTCGAGTGAAGGGTGTGTTGAGTTTTTTCACCAAGACAATTTGTAATTGTTTGTTCTTACATGAGCCTGTTGGGTGCCTGGTTTAAACACCCAGTGGCAATTATTTTACCACTGTCTGTTCCAAGGTGGAAACACCTCTGTTACTTGTTTCGTTATTTGTTTGTGGCGTCCTTTTATAACAATAGTTTGAAAAAAGAAAAACTCTCCCTCTTTGGCTGTATGAAAGGTCTGTGTTTGTTTTACTCTGACTGTTACTGATATGCTTTCAAACTGCCCCCATTTTACTAATGTAATTTAGCTTGATTGTGAAACAAGTTCTTACTACTTATAACAATCACTGTCGATTCTGCTTCCTAGTCCCCCATAACTTAGTTAGTGGGATAACGTTTCTTGATCTAGGAAACAACGAGTTTTTCGATTGTGATTCGAATCAACGCGGCGCGATCAATGATTAATCGTATGGTAATTTAAGAAACATGGTTGAAAAAATACTGTTTTGTCAAATTTTCGCCGCATTGTCACACAATGTGCATCAGGAATTGCACTGAATTGTTTAATTTCAGTATTCTCAAAACCATAAAACGACTGCAGCTTTGTAATTTACGTTTCGAAATGCTATATTCATATGATTTCGTGCTTCGTATTCTTATCAAAGTCACGAAAACCTGTCTGACCTTACAACTTGTTATTAATGGATTTCATGCCATTTCAACACAAATTAAGGTTACATCACGGTGGTCAACGTCCCTAACTTAGCTTTCCTGGACTCTTGTCTATAACCAGTACTTACATACCCTTCCACAAGGCCAGCAACTTCTCCATATACCTAATTGATGGAGAGAAATCCACATTATCGTGAAATTTTCATGCAAGGGTATTCCTGGAAACGGTTCGAAATCCTACGCACTACAAATAGTGCTACTGACTCCAGTTGACAAATTGATTAAATATTCATGAACTTAATGTTTTGATTAATGACAGGTGTCTGCTAATACCTCATGCAGAATTTAAACATCCACCCACTTGTTTACAAGCACACATTCTTGTGCAATATATCTTGGCCCTTTTGCATTTGCAACGCCCGTTTCTTCATTGTGTTTTGCATGAACAGTACACTATTTGGATACATGAATCTGGGATAGGATCAAGAGACATCAAAATTGGTCTCAATTGGGCTTCACAGCCATACTTTTTTGGGTCAGGAAGATCTGGTTAAGGGTGTACTGCTTGTCGCCAAATCATAGTCTGGAAGTGTGAGCCCTTGATAAGGAAAAAAGAGCATTCTGAGTAGGACAAAGTATCTCAGGTTTACTTGCTCTAGGAAACAGGATAAACCGACACTCATCTACAGAGTTAGTTGAGTTGATGTTGTACATTCTACATATAAAGGTTTCCACATTTGCTAGGGTTTGTTCGGTTGAGGCTCCATGTCCAAGCTCTAACAGTAGTTCCCAATGCTCTTGGAATGTTTTCCATGCAGACTTCTTTGAATGGCCTGCGAAGAAGGATAATGTGTCGCATCCAGTTATTGCATGGAAAGTCAGTAATGCCTCAAATGAGTTTGGTGTAAGGTTTCGGAACACTTGACCTATAGGTATGTATCGGTGTTTTTTTGCTGTCCCGAGTAATTGTCATATATTTTGACTAATGGCTTTTGGATAGTGAGCAAGAAGTAATATCATCACATCAGTGTCCCTCGACCAAACAACAACATCTTGCGCCTCGCTGTTTACGGCATGCAACACAAGACGTGTGTCAGCCTCTTCATGGCAACTTTTCAGAAGAACTAAATAAGTAATGGTAGGATTTGATGATTTTACCTCAAGCTCATCTACGAAGCCACCAGCTGTGACAATTTCCTTATCACGTGGAGCCTGCCGGATCAGTTCATGCGATAGGAAATTCGCAATGTCCACCTTGGTGTCAGGCATTACAAGGAAGTCTACCAAGTTTTGTGGTAAAGGTACATCACGGCCTTCCACCAGACGGCGTATAGGCTGACAGGTTTTGTAACGACGAAGCCGTGTCCCACTTTTGATTGACTTATCATTGTATCTGTCAAACACAACATCAATTCTCGTGTAGGAATGACCAATTTGTGCAACAGCATTGCAAAAGGTATCTGCTAAGTCACCAAATAAGAGAGCCCCAATTGGCTTTCCAACAGAAACAATAAGAGCATTACTATCAATGATCATTGTCGCTGGGTGATATGGAATGACTGATTCGGGACAGGTCAATCCGTCTGTTAAACAATCAACAAGTACTGATTTATTACAGGTTCGAAGTGTACCATTCATTTTTGCTAGGGCAACCGGTACGGGCATAAGTTCTTGTTTTAAATTTGCTTTCAAATCTACATCTCGGCCAGCTTCATAAGCAGTTAAAAGGCGTTGAATAACCGTCCTATCGGTTTTTATGACTTGGCCCTTTTCTCGCTCCTTCTGGGCTTATTACATTTGTTAATATCGTACAGCGAGGCAAATGTCTGTTGGTTATTCTTTCTGAGAGAAGCGTGTATTGGAACTCGACTACCATCAACCAATAATCTTGCTGACACATATTCTGTCATGTCATGCTGAGCAAGATTCTGCACATTGACTAATGACTCTTGAATGCGTTGTGTAGCAAGGTCTTTAGTTGCAATGTTTTGCAAAGTAACTGGGTGTGATTCTGGGGTAAAGTTTTGAAACGCTGTAATATAGCAGAAAGTGATGACTCATCTTGTTTATCACGAGATTGTCTTGCTTTACTGCTTTCGTTAGAAAGTTTGGTTTCAGATGGACTAAGATTTAAACATGTCGTTTGTTGCTGATGAAATGTCGGACCGCACGTTGAATTACAAAGCCCATCTACTTAGAACTGAACGTGTTTTAGTAATACAATGTACCAACAATGCCGCCACCTATTTTACCGGTGCAGTTCAACCATTCTTGTGCTTGATCATGATCAACTTGGTTGAACTTCATTCCAGAACGTTTCACCACAAAATTGCCACGTTTAAACTCGGTCAAAACTGCTTGGGGAATCTAAGGCATCTCTGTAAGATATATTGGACCCCAACGAGCATAATTTAAGTGATCATATCGCGCAAAATATGGCAACATAAACCCAAACGACGCAAGGTATAAATCGCATAGGCCATCACGCATGTACCTGGTGAACATTAATATTAACCAAGTGGATGTATGTAAACCAAAAAGCTATGTTGACTTCCTTTGATTATTTACATACAAATTCTAAATGCAAAAAACGGGAGCTATGCAAAGCAGTTTATTTTAGGTTTTTACATTTTTACTTTTAGGTTACCATGGTAACCAGACTTTTTCATGATATTCAGAGAACTAAAGATCTTTACACCAGAAACATTTCTGCAACATTTAAGCATGACTGGTCCGGTAATTTTGGAATACATGTCGTTTGAATGAGCTTGCTGACATCAAGTGTAATATGGCGGCCATTTTGAATTCAAAGATGGCTGCATTTCACAACTTCAATTTGTTACCTGTATATCTTTACTTTGTTACAAACTGGCATAGAACGATACATTATATAGGGTTTCAATTAACTTTTAACCGACTTTATCTCAACAATGTCCAATATAAGTGTAATGCTACATGTCAAAATGAATGCTGATCATTTTTTGAGATTTGTATAATTTTACTTTTCTGTTACCATGGTAACGAGAGTTTTATATGGGATTCTATGAACTATTTAAAAGATCTTTACGCTAAGAACATTTCTGCAAAATTTTAGCAAGATTGGTATCGTAGTTTTGGAGTAATTGTCGTTTGAAGGAACTTGCTGACAATAAATGAACTATGGCAGCCATTTTGAATTTAAAGATGGCTGCATTTCAAAAGTTCAATTTTTTCACCTGTATATTTTTCCTTTATTATATACTGGCATAAAATGATACATTATATACGGTTTAAATAAATGTTTGACCGATTTTATCTTAACAATGTCCAATATAAGTGTAACTAAAAGGAAAAATTGGTGGCCATTTTGAATTGACCTTTTGAAGGTCAAGGACGCAAGATACAGCCGTGGTAGAGCAGAAAATGGAATCAGCATACCTGAAATATGCTAAAACCGCTGACTACCTGCTTGTACTAAAAAATGCCGTCAGACTCTTAACGCAGTGCCTTTTTGAAATTTCTGTCTAAACTAAATCCATGTGTCAGTGAAAGTATATATTTCTGCACATAAGTTAGATTTTGTACATGGAACCTAGGTGGGAAGTTGTGCAGAGAAGACTTAAGACTACCTGGTTGTTAATATAATATAATTTATATAATCAAAAGGAGCAGGCATGGCCGGTTAGATTTGTAATCATTTGATAGCCAGCTCTGTGTAGTTTCAAAACCCTTCCAAAACCTACCCCATTGTTTCCTTGGAGCAAGAAACTTTATCCTTCTAGTTCAGTACTGGAGGGGGGGGGGGGGGCAGGAAGCAGAATTGAAACTTGTTTCACAATCAAAAACTAAAGTGAATAAATATAAACTATATACCATGGTAACCAGACTTTTTCATGATATTCAGAGAACTAAAGATCTTTACACCAGAAACATTTCTGCAACATTTAAGCATGACTGGTCCGGTAATTTTGGAATACATGTCGTTTGAATGAGCTTGCTGACATCAAGTGTAATATGGCGGCCATTTTGAATTCAAAGATGGCTGCATTTCACAACTTCAATTTGTTACCTGTATATCTTTACTTTGTTACAAACTGGCATAGAACGATACATTATATAGGGTTTCAATTAACTTTTAACCGACTTTATCTCAACAATGTCCAATATAAGTGTAATGCTACATGTCAAAATGAATGCTGATCATTTTTTGAGATTTGTATAATTTTACTTTTCTGTTACCATGGTAACGAGAGTTTTATATGGGATTCTATGAACTATTTAAAAGATCTTTACGCTAAGAACATTTCTGCAAAATTTTAGCAAGATTGGTATCGTAGTTTTGGAGTAATTGTCGTTTGAAGGAACTTGCTGACAATAAATGAACTATGGCAGCCATTTTGAATTTAAAGATGGCTGCATTTCAAAAGTTCAATTTTTTCACCTGTATATTTTTCCTTTATTATATACTGGCATAAAATGATACATTATATACGGTTTAAATAAATGTTTGACCGATTTTATCTTAACAATGTCCAATATAAGTGTAACTAAAAGGAAAAATTGGTGGCCATTTTGAATTGACCTTTTGAAGGTCAAGGACGCAAGATACAGCCGTGGTAGAGCAGAAAATGGAATCAGCATACCTGAAATATGCTAAAACCGCTGACTACCTGCTTGTACTAAAAAATGCCGTCAGACTCTTAACGCAGTGCCTTTTTGAAATTTCTGTCTAAACTAAATCCATGTGTCAGTGAAAGTATATATTTCTGCACATAAGTTAGATTTTGTACATGGAACCTAGGTGGGAAGTTGTGCAGAGAAGACTTAAGACTACCTGGTTGTTAATATAATATAATTTATATAATCAAAAGGAGCAGGCATGGCCGGTTAGATTTGTAATCATTTGATAGCCAGCTCTGTGTAGTTTCAAAACCCTTCCAAAACCTACCCCATTGTTTCCTTGGAGCAAGAAACTTTATCCTTCTAGTTCAGTACTGGAGGGGGGGGGGGGGCAGGAAGCAGAATTGAAACTTGTTTCACAATCAAAAACTAAAGTGAATAAATATAAACTATATAACCAATTCAATTTTGAAATGAATATAACCTCATGATTTTAATAAACTTGCTATTTTGCCTCCATTTTGGTTATTATTATGTATTTATAGGCTGTTAAAATTTTTTTTTCAGGTGAAGCATGTCCAGGCAATCATTATTTGGTACGTTTTCAAGATAGATTAATATGGGTAATGGTTCTTGAACGCGGCGCCACCTATTGTACAATCAATATTAAAGGTTTAGAGCTACAAGAAACCTCATGTCATACTGCAGAAGCTGCAAGAATTGATGATATATTTGAGAATACCTTTGTTGCTAGGAGACATCGTCCTGTGATTGGCTGGTTTAACGAGTATCCACTTCATACTCTGACTCCTGTGGATGCTTGCAATTTGAAAGCATATTCTGATGCTAGGAATGTTCTTACTGGTATTATAGACTCACCTAGTGCTACAGAGGAGACAATGAAAGCTTTTCTAAAAAGTTTGATTTGGATTTTATTAACACATGTAAAAAGTGTGAAATCAAAAGAAGTTAGTGTGAAAAAAAGTGAGAAATTTGACAAAGAATTATCTTTTGTTGCTCAAAATGAAAAACATGAGTTGAAAGTATTGAATGCTAGTAATAATGTAAACAGACTTCCTGACCCTACAAAAAGGGCAGTGTTACAACCCTTAGTTCCAGATTTCAGTGAGACAAGATCTCCTACCCCACCACCGGTTGTGAATAAAACAAAACAGAACAAAATGGCGTCATCATGGGGTTCATTAGACAGTTTTACAGACAGTATATTCTCTGATGATGGTAACATAACTAAAAAGAAGCCAAGTAAAACACCAACAACAGTTAAACCATCTCCAAAGAGAAATATAAGTCCTGAAATTGAAGATCTCTTTGATGAATTTGAAAATATTGGAGTTCCTGCTCTTGATGTTCATAAGCCAAAACCTCTTCCTCAGAGGTTCGGTGGCGGTCCTAAATCATTTGGAAATGCTATTTATAAACCTCAAACTAATCTGGCTGGTTCACCAGACTTTAAAAGTCCTTATTCTTCTCAACTAAGCTTGCCGAAAGGTTGGCGTGAGCTTCCATTGGATAATTCTCAAGTTTCGAGATTAATGAGTAAATTTCCCACAGACTGGTACAGATTTGTGTTAAGTTCACTATCATGGTCATGTGAGGACCAGTCTAAGGAGAAAGTACTACAAGATGTGATAGGAGATGATGCTCTCAGGAATTGTTATGCTCAACTAGCAATGGCTTGTTACTCTATATTTGATGGACAAGGTTGGTGCAGTTACTACTACATTATATTTTATTTGTACATGTAATAGCAGACTTTGGAATTACCATTTTTCAGTGTGGCATCAACTTGCAATAAACTTTGAAAAATCTTAATTTAGAGAATGCGTGAAATGTAAGAATTTATGAAAATTATGACTTTCAAGTAATATTATCATGTCATGACAATGGATATGTCTTCAGCTTAAAAAATGTACATGTATAGGCTTTTTAAGTACCAAAGACATTGTACATAACAGAATAAAAAGTGGGGATAAATGGCTTAAGGTAGTAAAACATTTTAACAATATAATATTCAACCTTATTGATTAGATATATTTTATGAGTAAGATTAAGTATAAGGTATCATTTGTTAGAGAGTGTTAAGTTATTTTAATGCAACATGATATTGTTGTAATGTTTTATAAATGATATACTATATAACTTCAGGCAGTGGACCTAGTTTTCTATACAAATGTTATATGGGTGAATTATCTATCAATGCTATGTGGGATTGGTTAGAAGAACATAAAGATCTACAAAATCTGGTTAAAAAAGCTTTCAGGTATGAATTAAGCACTTTCTTATCATCTATGTACACAATATTTGTATATTTTTTTATAAGCATTAGTATATACATGTAGTTGTGGGGCAAATTAAGAACTAACTCAACAATATGATATAAGTAATTTTCTCTAGCCCTAATAAATAGACTATATCCGGAATTCAAATATTTGTTTTTTTCACTGTGTTACATACAAAATGTCATGATTACAATGAAAATTAAAAAAATTATGTGTACTAAGAACAATTGGATTTACTCTGTGTTTTGTGCTTTTCAGCAATAATGTGTTAAAAACTGCCTTCACCCCATATGGATGGAAAACCCCATAAATTAGATTTGGAATATGTCTATTATTGTATTTGATATTATCATTCTAGATATGGTTTTAAATTAATGATGGATCAGATGTTACTGGGAGAGATGACATCAGATGATGAATGGAAGGAAGCTCTTATGGAACTAGATAAAGATTGGTATATAGGTATAGAAAGTGAACAGGAATGGACGTCTGCTATATTAAACTCTACTCCATCAATGTTCTCTATGGGACGTAATAATACACAGGTAAGTGTTCTGTGATTGTCAAGTTTTGACTCCATGTTTGTGAATTTAGATTGTAAAATGTTGTCATTTCATTTATACAGCCTTCTCTATATCTGAGGTGTATCAATTTGGCACCCAGGTCTGTAGCAGAGTTGGTAGTGCATTGGGATTTCAATTCTAGTTTCCATAAGGACCTATGGGTTTAAATCCCACCTGGGGCAGTTATACCCTTCAATGAAAATTTGACATTAATGTCAATTTTCCTCCATTATTAAGGTATATGGAGAAGTAGTCGGCCTTGTGGAAGGGTAGTGAGTACTAGTTTATAGACAAGGGACTAGGAACGCTAGGTTAGGTGAACTTGTTGCCCCTGTTGTCTAAGGATTTATACATTTTGATATTTGTACATGGCATAATCCATCAGTTAAAGATTTATACTTTTTAAGTTGATTTTTCAAAGAAATGGAGAGCTCTCCTACTCTCCCTAGCGTCGGCATCCGCGTCCATATTTTTGCTTAAAGTTTTGTGCAGTAAAATACACTGGGATCCAAAAGTTTCTTTACACATGTTTTTTTTCATATTATTATTCTATTTCTTTAATAGCAAAACTATTGCTGACACATTAAGTTTTCTATGTTTAGTGTATATTTTAATAATTTTAATGCATTAACAAATATAATTGACAATTAATGGTAAACTGCACGTTAGTTGTGAAACTATTAACGACATTTTAAATACATCCAAATATTTTCCAACAACATCAAAATTTAAAATGTGTAAAGAAACTTTTGGACCCCAGTGTATATTTTACTATAACTTTTTTATTTCTTGAGGTGTCAACTTCAAACTTTAAATATATGTTCCTTATAATCAACCACATCTCATGTGACAAGGTTCATAACTCCAAATCAATTTTTTCTTCAGAATTATCTCCCCTTGAACTTAGATTTTTCATTAAAAAATATTTGTTTTTTAAGTGCAACAGTTTTATTTCTGTAGGTATCAATTTCAAACTTTAATATGTTCCTTATTATCAACCACATCTCATGTGACAAATACTTACTTAGTCGAGCATGCTGTCTCTACTGACAGCTCTAGTTTAACCTGACATATTACAGCTTTAAAAACTTTAGCCAAACTGCTAATATTGTACTTTCTATTTACAGAATACCTATAACAGTAGAACATTAACATTACAACCAGTGATTGCTGGTATAGGAAGATTAAATGCTGAAGTTGTACGTGGACAATGGGCTAATCTAGCCTTAGAGCTGTTATATATGACCAATGATGATGAGGAAAGATACAGTATACAAGCACATCCTGTTGTACTGAGAAATCTCACTGTACAAGCTGCAGACCCACCTCTTGGTTATCCCATATATTCATCTAAACCTATCTCTGTACCTTTGTTATGATCCCTTTTTATCTGTCAATTGGTTGAGGGATCACCTCTATGGTTGACTAGTCACTAAATTCAAATCATATTGTACTTTTACCGAGAGGGTTGTGAGTTCCAGCCAAGCTATTGTTATTTTTTTTAAACTGGGAGTGATGTACACATTAATGCCATTGATTGAAAATTTGAAATACTCACTGCAGTACTTCTGTACTCACAAATGAGTAAAATCAGTGGAGCTAATATATGTGCCATTGGGATTTGAATAAAATTTAAAAATAAAGTACTGGAATGAAGACAGAAAAGAAACATTAAAATTATGTGATTCAATTTGATTGTTAAAATGATCTAAATCATCAAAATTGACTCTTGAGTCATCTTTTTTGTCATTTTCTGTTGTTTTTGTTTTACATTTTTACCCAAGGTATGTTGATTTCAATATCACTATCAAATGTTTGGAATATAAATTGGAGATATATATTTTTATAAAATAATACATAATGATAGAAATGAATTGTTCTATATAGAGAACAATGTTCTCTGAAAGCTACATCTCTGTATGTATGAATGTATCTTAGGAGCAGGTGGTCCAGTGGTAGGACTAGCTATTCAGAACTTAAAGGGCTAGGGCTGTCACAATATACCGGTATACTGCAATACACGGTCGCGGCAATACGTACAGCGGTACAATTTTAACGTACCAGTATTTGGCAATATTTTTTATTATATTGGAAAATTCTTTCTATCGTGAAATAAAAGTAGCAAAACTTCAATTTTTCCATTGTTCATTCAATTTAACCTAAAGTAACACAAAATTAACCAAATTGGGTGCATCACAGTCCTAAATGACTATAAATACCTAAAGAGGCTAGATTTTATCATTAGCTCCATGTAAAATTTGCATTGTTTCTGTTAAATTCAGCGGAGGCACAACGAATCTTAAAGCCCACAATATATTGTGGTATGTATCGCGATATGGTGCCAGCGTATTGCAGTATATGGCGATACGCTTATGGCGTATCGTGACAGCCCTAAAATCTACCCACAGTTGTTCCACTCCACCCATGTGAAAATAGGTACTGTGAGAGATCATCTGGCTGAAAGTGATTTCAATGATCAGTGGTTATCCTAAGGCAGACCATAAACCACAATTTAACTTTTTTTAATCTCTACATTCTATAGTCCTGTTACTCTCTTATTTTAGCAGTCTTTATCTAAAGTTTTTAATTTTCTACTGGAACTGGCATGATCTCATCAACTTTAGAAATTGTGAAGTTTTTTAATGGTTGAACTGATTAAACTTTATCTCTGATTGTTTTTCTTAAAAATCGTTCCCCCTTTATTTATTGTTTTTAAGTTATATGTTTAGTGTTATTCTGTTTACAACCGTCTTAATTATTTTATTAGAAACTTTCATATTTTGTATCAATATTTAAATACTGGCTTAATCATATAAAAATGGCAGTCATGTTTTTATAGAATTATATATCATATATGTATCATGATGCATTCAAGATTATCAAAGTTGTTTTTATCTTATTGTATTTTTACCTCATCTCTGTGTGTTATAATCAATGTTAACATTTTTACGTGTTTTATTTTAGATTTTGTATATTTTAAATGTAGCTACTTCTGCCAACAATTTCTGACTTTTAATGAAGCTATTTTCCTGTATTTTGCTTTGTTATATACAACTGTTGATTTCTTATACTTTTTTCCACTGTTTTTGTTCAATTTTAGTCAACCTTCAGTGGGGCATTTATTAACTCTGCAGATTTTTATACTTACTGCAGTAATTCTGTACACAAGATTGAAAAAAATATATTTAAATCAGCAAAGTTAATGTGTGCGCCACTGACTGTTGAATTAAACTTAGCAATACATAGAATCTGCTTATATTCATATTCTTTATTTTGGGATTTAGGGTCCTTAACAACCTCATTCTGAGCTTGTGAGTCATAAGTGAACTCATTCTGGGTTTGAATGGCCATGTTTATTTTTGCTGTGTTTTTTTTTTAATTCATGGTCTGACTTTTCTGTAGAGATCTAAGTCATTAAACAAGTGCTGGCTGTCAACCAGTTCCTATATTTGCAAAATGTGGTATGTTCCTATGTTTATAATCCTGAACAGTTCTGTTACTGATAGTTTTTCTCTTGTCTTTTTATTTATCAATTTACAGGGTAAACTATGAAGCAGTTTTATACTTTTTAGTATTGAACTTTCACCATTGTACTGTGTAAAAACATCTAAGACAGTCAACTACAGTCTGCATTATATGTTTGATACTGTTTTGTGGACTTAAATTTTTGTATGATGGAGTAGGCATATCTAAGAAAGTATTACTATGATTTAGGACTTGTTATCATTGTGGCACACATCTCCATTAGTTTTGTCCCTTCAAAAAGCCACCCTAGTTGATCTATTGACTATTTCCTATGACTTTTTTAAGTAGACTGAGAAACTTATGCTAGTGACAACAACTAGATATTTCTTTGCTTATTCATTATGCTTGTCGCCTTACTAATATATTTATCGTTTAAGTCATTTCCTGTGATTATAGTTAAGAATCTCTGTCATGCATTATTTATTTTATTTTTGAATTCACATGATTTTTTATATGTTCATATCTATATTTTTAAATCATTAATTGAGTCATTCGCTTTAGTATTATTTTATGTGTATTTATACATGTAGTTCTCTCCAAATATTTTGTTCATTACTACCAGTAATGTTTCCAAGGGTTCCCTTTGTGTCCTCTACCTGGTTCACACTTTGACTGGTTAAATATTTTCTTTGTCAACTTTGATGGGTTATATATTTTCTATGTCAACTTTGACAAGTTAAAGATATTTTCTTTGTCAACTTTGCCTGGTTAACAATATAGACAATCCCAGAAATGAAAATTAGACCGCCGCCATTTTGTGGTCACGTGATCCGTCCGCCATTAAGGTACTGAAGATTCCTTCTGCAGCTATAATAGATAAGGTCTGTTACACAGTATTTTCCCCATTTTTTACAGCATAAATTAAAATATAAAAACTGAAATGGTGAAAAAACCTTTTGTATCATAAAGAACTATTGTTACGGGTGTGAGCAAAAAATGTTCAAATATCACAAGAGGTTTAAGAGTTAATTTCTAGTGTCGAAAAATGCCATTTTTGTGTGTAATGCGTAAGAATCAGTTTTAACCTATTTTTCAAAATGCTGTTTTTGGGAGCAAGTAAACTTTAATTAAAATCTTATATCAACATTTTATAGAAAATTTCATCTTTTAAAACATTGCTTATCACAAGTTAGCAGTTAAAGGTGTTTTTTTTTAATTTAAAGGAAATGAAAACGGTGCGAGTGTAACTGTCTTAATAATTTTAGAAAAAATCTTGTACTTTAGTAACTAAATTTTTCATGATCAAAATCATGATAGTGTAACTGAATGTTAATATCACTCAATTATGACACAAGTACAAGTTTTGATAACTTTTTGTGGTATTGAAATAATGTAAAATTTGTTATTTCCATAATTTTCAAAAAAAAGTGAGTTGAAAAAAGTGTCTTGTCCGTCCCCCGCCTCCAAAAATAGCTATTAATTCGGAAAATTTAAACCTAGACATATTGATCAATTAAATTATGTGACAATATAGTAAATTAACCAAAACATAAAAAATAAATAAATTTAAATGAAAAATAGCAAAACAAAGAAGTTTTCTAACGTCCGACCTCCTGCTTAAAATTTCTATTTTTTCAAACTAATTTAAATATTCGACAGAACATGATGTATTTCAGTGAAATAACATCAGATAAACAAAAAAAAAACTTAATTACATTTTTAAAGGAGTTAAATATTAGCTGAAATAAAAAAAATATCCGTGATATTTGTCTTAAATAGCTAATTTGATAAATAGCTTAATGTCGCTCATAATGCTATGTATTCATTTTATACTTAATAAAAACCGGAACATCAACAAAAATCATTTTTTATGAAATCATAAGTTCAAATTGAAAAGCTATTTTAAGCTGTCTGTGGCCGTAAAATCACCATTTTTATAGGATATAAGATTACGAAATTCAACCAGATATCTCTTCTTACAATCCTTCGCAAGGTGAAGTTGACAATTGCACATAGTATGTTGAGCATTTTGAAATCAATTCTGAAATCAATTCTGATTGTTTTCTTCAGACTAATCTGTATATTATTATAAGTTCTATTTCAACTATAATTATGTCTAAGTCATTAAAATTATTAAGACAAATCCTTCAAAAACAAAAATCGCCAAACTTTCTAAAGTGTCATCTATTTTCATTTTAATAAGACACCTAGCTGGTGTATTTAGGATCAGACGGAAAATATTGTCATACAAATATTCAGTTTTTAATGTATATGAAAACAGGTCACAAACAAGTCCTACATCACTAATTTTGCAGACATTTTTTTTCAATTAGTACTTATACATTATTGGACATAATTAATTACAATGTATATGGTGTCATATTCTGTGATGGTCAATTATGTAATATTATGTAATAAGTTAATCCACTGTCTGTCGGATCTGTGTGAATTATCTGTTAAATACATCAGTATAACACTAGGAGTCCAATCAAGGGACACTTAGTGATAATTATCAACAAAATATGTTTACATCTGCATTTCATATCGATTTTTCTTCAGTACCTTAATGGCGGATTTGAAGAGTAATCAGGGGAGATAACTTTGTCGGACTAAATTTCTGGGATTGTCTATTTTCCCTGTCAACTTTGACTGGTTAACAATTTCCTTTGTCAACTTTGACTGGTTAACAATTTCCTTTGTCAGCTTTGACTGGTTAACAATTTCCTTTGTCAGCTTTGACTGGTTAACAATTTCCTTTGTCAACTTTGACTTGTTAATCATTTTCTTTGTCAACTTTGACTGGTTAACAATTTCCTTTGTCAGCTTTGACTGGTTAACAATTTCCTTTGTCAACTTTGACTGGTTAACAATTTCCTTTGTCAACTTTGACTGGTTAACAATTTTCTTTGTCAACTTAGACCGGTTAAAAAAATTCCTTTGTCAACTTTGACTGGTTAACACTTTTTATCTAAAGGGAGACAATAACTCACTTTTATTCACTTTTTTTCATGAATAATTTTGAAAGAGAATATGTTTTTTATAAAGGTAACCAATACAAAAAGATTGACATGATGTTATGGATGAAAAATATTATGTTTTGTTATCTTTTATCATGATTAAAATTTATCAATGACTGTAAGTCCAGATTATTGGACTTCTACTATGATGATGTAATTGTGTTCTCATATTAGTCTAGTTGAGGAACAAAGTAACTTTCCAAAATGGCTTCCCTAGTGTGCAATCATATTAAATTGTATGAGAAATTGCAAATTAATAATGAAGATCAGTTGTCAGTTTATACATTCAAAATCCTTTACTGTATGTATATTTTGCTCAAATTTTCTGACTCTATCTGCTTTGGGTTGATTTTATAGTTTTCAAATTGTACTAGCCAAATATTCAATGATCTTTTGTATATTGTGTTTATTGGTAGTGTAAAAATTGTCTGAATTTTGACTTCTGTGACACCCTTTTTAAAAACACTTTGATCATATTTTCTTTATCAGTATATTTGTTGATATTTGTTAAACTAGAGTCTTGTAAAATCCACTGATTATTTGTTTTAAGAATGATATCACTTGAATACAAGTTTACAGGGTTGTTTCTGAATTCATAATTTCACATTTTGGTATAATTTACTACATGAATTCCACCAATATGAAGATTTCAAGATTTGATTTTTTTAACCTTATCCCATAACTGATCTGGATTACCTAATAATATCACATTATAAAATATCTGTTTTATATATTATGACTATATTTTGTATTGTTATTTTTGTTGTAAGATTTGTGTATAATGTTTTAAATCAAGACTGTGATATTCATTTGTTAAATAAATCATAAAAAGTGTAGAAAGTTCTTATGTTTATATTCAAGAAGAATTGTCTCCCCTTGGATCATGCAGTTTACTTGACTATCAGTTCAATGGTGGTATTCCTGTTCTGTTTGGTTTAACATCATAGCAAATCAGCTGGTCTGTAATCTTACTCTCCATTTCTGGAAAGGTCAAATCTCTGGACTTCGCTGCTGAATGGTTACAGTAATTTGACAAATGCCCCACATGCTTCAGAAACAGTGTTAGGAGGGAGAATGAGCATAGAAATTATTTTATGACAAAACTCTATAAAAGTATGTCCCACCTAGATATAAAACCAGGAGATAAAGGGATGGTACTCGCAAAACATCTTAAGTAAATTCTAAAAAAATTATTAAAGGTTGAACAGTTACCAGGTCATACAATTATAAATATTTTGTTACTTAAAGAGATTTCAAAGGCATTAACTTAGGACTAAATCTGATTAAAACCCAATGTAAAATTATTTGCTTGCCCACTCCCTTACTTTGGATCTGGCTACTTCATAATATGATCAGATTCAGCTGACTTGCTTTTATAATATTAATGATGCAGTCATTGTGCTCAGTGACCACATCGTGTATAGGATTCAATTTGCCTGTAAATAACACCACTATCAAATTACTTAACTAAACTTGGTCTAAAAATAGAAATACAAAAGCATGATGCTATTTATAGTGTTTCATCTAATTGAATGCTAAGCATTGATTGGTTGACACTAATGTCATCTGAACATGACCCCTGGCGCAATGTTTGAAGATCCTATGACAGTGATCCATAGGATATCCATTAACAGAAATTGTTAATGACTTAATAAAGATAATTTATCTTAGAAAGGTTTGTGAATGCCAGCCCTGTATCTATTGTGATTCTTGCAGCCAGTGTTCACGATGACTACTGTACCTATAGTGATGCTTGCAGCCAAGTGTTCACAATGACTACTGTATCTATAGTGTTGCTAGCAGCCAGTGTTTACAATGACTACTGTATCTATAGTGATTCTTGTAGCCAGTGTTTACAATGACTACTGTATCTATAGTGATTCTTGTAGCCAGTGTTTACAATGACTACTGTATCTATAGTGATTCTTGTAGCAAGTGTCCACAATGACTACTGTATCTATAGTGATTCTTGTAGCCAGTGTTCACAATGACTTCTGTGTCTATAGTGATTCTTGTAGCCAGTGGTCACAATGACTACTGTATCTATAGTGATTCTTGTAGCCAGTGTTCACATTGACTATAGTATCTATAGTGATGCTAGCAGCCAGTGTTTACGATGACTACTGTATCTACAGTGATGCTAGCAGCCAGTGTTCACAATGACTACTGTCTCTATTTTGGTGCTTGAAGCCGGTGTTCACAATGACTTCTGTATCTACAGTGATTCTAGTAGTCAGTGTTAACAATGACTACTGAATCTATAGTGCTGCTTGTAGCCAGTGTTCACATTGACTACTGTATCTACAGTGATGCTTGAAGCCAATGTTCACAATGACTACTGTATCTACAGTGATTCTTGTAGCCAGTGTTCACAATGACTACTGTATCTACAGTATTTATTGTAGCCAGTGTTTACAATGAATGCAGTATCTACAGTATTTCTTGTAGCCAGTGTTCAAAATGACTACAGTATCTATAGTGATTCTTATAGCCCGTGTTCACAATGACTACAGTATCTATAGTGATTCTTGTAGCCAGTGTTCACAATGACTACTGTATCTACAGTGATTCTTGTAGCCAGTGTTCACAATGACTGCTGTATCTACAGGATTTCTTGTAGCCTGTGTTCACAATGAATGTTGTATCTACAGTATTTCTTGTAGCCAGTGTTCACAATGACTACAGTATCTATAGTGATTCTTGTAGCCAGTGTTCACAATGACTACTGTATCTACAGGATTTCTTGTAGCCAGTGTTCACAATGACTACTGTATCTACAGGATTTCTTGTAGCCTGTGTTCACAATGACTAATGTATCTACAGTATTTCTTGTAGCCAGTGTTAGTGTTCACAATGACTGCTGTATCTACAGTGATTCTTGTAGCCAGTGTTCACAATGACTACTGTATCTACAGGATTTCTTGTAGCCTGTGTTCACAATGACAACTGAATCTATAGTGCTGCTTGCAGCCAAATATTCACAATGACTACTGTATCTATTGTGAGTCTTGCAGCTAAGTGTTCAAAATGACTACTGTATCTACAGTGATGCTTAAAGCAAGTATTCACAAAGTCTACTGTATCTACAGTGATTCTTGCAGCCAGTGTTCACAATGACTTCTGTCTCTATTGTGATTCTTGTAGCCAGTGTTCACAATGACTTCTGTCTCTATTGTGATTCTTGCAGCCAGTGTTTACAATGACTTCTGTCTCTATTGTGATTCTTGCAGCCAGTGTTTACAATGACTTCTGTCTCTATTGTGATTCTTGTAGCCAGTGTTTACAATGACTTCTGTCTCTATTGTGATTCTTGCAGCCAGTGTTTACAATGACTTCTGTCTCTATTGTGAGTCTTGCAGCTAAGTGTTCAAAATGACTACTGTATCTACAGTGATGCTTAAAGCAAGTATTCACAAAGTCTACTGTATTTACAGTGATTCTTGTAGGCAGTGTTCACAATGACTTCTGTCTCTATTGTGATTCTTGTAGCCAGTGTTTACAATGACTTCTGTCTCTATTGTGATTCTTGTAGCCAGTGTTCACAATGACTTCTGTCTCTATTGTGATTCTTGTAGCCAGTGTTTACAATGACTACTGTATCTACAGTGATTCTTGCAGCCAGTGTTTACATTGACTACTGTATTTATAGTGATGATTGAAGCCAGTGTTCACACTGACTACAGTATCTATAGTGATTTTTGTAGCCAGTGTTCACAATGACTACTGTATCTACAGTGATTCTTGTAGCAAGTGATCACAATGACTTCTGTACCCAAAGTGATTCTTGTAGCCAGTGTTCACAATCAATGACTACTGTATCTATAGTGATGATTGAAGCCAGTGTTCACAATGACTACTGTATCTACAGTGATTCTTGTAGCAAGTGATCACAATGACTACTGTATCTACAGTATTTCTTGTAGCCAGTGTTCACAATGACTACAGTATCTAGAGTGATTCTTGTAGCAAGTGTTCACAATGACTACTGTATCTACAGAATTTCTTGTAGCCAGTGTTCACAATGACTACAGTATCTACAGTATTTCTTGTAGCCAGTGTTCACAATGACTACTGTATCTATAGAGATTCTTGTAGCAAGTGTTCTCAATGACTACTGTATCTATAGTTATTCTTGTAGCCAGTGTTCACAATGACTGCAGTATCTACAGTGATTCTTGTAGCCAGTGTTCACAATGACTACTGTATCTACAGGATTTCTTGTAGCCTGTGTTCACAATGACAACTGAATCTATAGTGCTGCTTGCAGCCAAATATTCGCAATGACTACTGTTTCTATTGTGATTCTTGCAGCTAAGTGTTCAAAATGACTACTGTATCTACAGTGATGCTTAAAGCAAGTATTCACAATGACTACTGTATCTATTGTGATTCTTGCAGCTAAGTATTCACAAAGTCTACTGTATCTACAGTGATTCTTGCAGCCAGTATTCACAATGACTTCTGTCTCTATTGTGATTCTTGTAACCAGTGATCACAATGACTACTGTATCTACAGTGATTCTTGTAGCAAGTGTTCACACTGACTACAGTATCTATAGTGATTCTTGTAGCCAGTGTTCACAATGACTACAGTATCTATAATGATTCTTGAAGCCAGTGTTCACAATGACTACTGTATCTATAGTGATTATTGAAGCCAGTGTTCACAATGACTACAGTATCTATAGTGATTCTTGTAGCCAGTGTTCACAATGACTACTGTTTCTACAGTGATTATTGAAGCCAGTGTTCACAATGACTACAGTATCTATAGTGATTCTTGTAGCCAGTGTTCACAATGACTACTGTATCTACAGTGATTCTTGTAGGCAGTGTTCACAATGACTACTGTATCTATAGTGATTCTTGTAGGCAGTGTTCACAATGACTATTGTATCTACAGTGATTCTTGTAGCCAGTGTTCACAATGACTACTGTATCTATAGTGATTCTTGTAGCCTGTGTTCACAATGACTGTTGTATCTACAGTATTTCTTGTAGCCAGTGTTCACAATGACTGTTGTATCTACAGTATTTCTTGTAGCCAGTGTTCACAATGACTACAGTATCTATAGTGATTCTTGTAGCCAGTGTTCACAATGACTACTGTATCTACAGGATTTCTTTTAGCCAGTGTTCACAATGACTACTGTATCTACAGGATTTCTTGTAGCCTGTGTTCACAATGACTGTTGTATCTACAGTATTTCTTGTAGCCAGTGTTCACAATGACTACAGTATCTATCGTGATTCTTGTAGCCAGTGTTCACAATGACTACTGTATCTATTGTGAGTCTTGCAGCTAAGTGTTCAAAATGACTACTGTATCTACAGTGATGCTTAAAGCAAGTATTCACAAAGTCTACTGTATTTACAGTGATTCTTGCAGCCAGTGTTTACAATGACTTCTGTCTCTATTGTGATTCTTGTAGCCAGTGTTTACAATGACTACTGTATCTACAGTGATTCTTGCAGCCAGTGTTTACAATGACTTCTGTCTCTATTGTGATTCTTGTAGCCAGTGTTTACAATGACTACTGTATCTACAGTGATTCTTGCAGCCAGTGTTTACATCGACTACTGTATTTATAGTGATGATTGAAGCCAGTGTTCACAATGACTACTGTATCTACAGTGATTCTTGTAGCAAGTGATCACAATGACTACTGTATCTATAGTGTTTCTTGTAGCCGGTGTTCACAATGACTACTGTATCTACAGTGATTCTTGTAGCAAGTGATCACAATGACTTCTGTACCCAAAGTGATTCTTGTAGCCAGTGTTCACAATGACTACTGTATCTATAGTGATGATTGAAGCCAGTGTTCACAATGACTACTGTATCTACAGTGATTCTTGTAGCAAGTGATCACAATGACTACTGTATCTACAGTATTTCTTGTAGCCAGTGTTCACAATGACTACTGTATCTATAGTGATTCTTGTAGCAAGTGTTCACAATGACTACTGTATCTAAAGAATTTCTTTTAGCCAGTGTTCACAATGACTACAGTATCTACAGTATTTCTTGTAGCCAGTGTTCACAATGACTACTGTATCTATAGTGATTCTTGTAGCCAGTGTTTACAATGACTACAGTATCTATAGAGATTCTTGTAGCAAGTGTTCTCAATGACTACAGTATCTATAGTGATTCTTGTAGCCAGTGTTCACAATGACTACTGTATCTACAGGATTTCTTGTAGCCTGTGTTCACAATGACAACTGAATCTATAGTGCTGCTTGCAGCCAAATATTCGCAATGACTACTGTTTCTATTGTGATTCTTGCAGCTAAGTGTTCAAAATGACTACTGTATCTACAGTGATGCTTAAAGCAAGTATTCACAAAGTCTACTGTATCTACAGTGATTCTTGTAGCAAGTGTTCACACTGACTACAGTATCTATAGTGATTCTTGAAGCCAGTGTTCACAATGACTACTGTATCTATAGTGATTATTGAAGCCAGTGTGCACAATGACTACAGTATCTATTGTGATTCTTGTAGCCAGTGTTCACACTGACTACAGTATCTATAGTGATTCTTGAAGCCAGTGTTCACAATGACTACTGTATCTATAGTGATTATTGAAGCCAGTGTTCACAATGACTACAGTATCTATAGTGATTTTTGTAGCCAGTGTCCACAATGACTACTGTATCTATAGTGATTCTTGTAGCAAGTGTCCACAATGACTACTATATCTATTGCGATGCTTGTGGTCAGTGTTCACAATGACTACTGTATCTATAGGGATTCTTGTAGCCAGTGTTCACAATGACTACTGTACCTATAGTGATTCTTGTAGCAAGTGTCCACAATGACTAATGTATCTATAGTGATTATTGAAGCCAGTGTTCACAATGACTACAGTATCTATAGTGATTCTTGTAGCCAGTGTCCACAATGACTACTATATCTATTGCGATGCTTGTGGTCAGTGTTCACAATGACTACTGTATCTATAGTGATTCTTGTAGCCAGTGTTCACAATGACTACTGTATCTACAGTGATTCTTGTAGGCAGTGTTCACAATGACTGCTGTATCTACAGGATTTCTTGTAGCCTGTGTTCACAATGACTACAGTATCTACAGTGATTCTTGTAGCCAGTGTTCACAATGACTACTGTCTCTATTTTGGTGCTTGAAGCCGGTGTTCACAATGACTACAGTATCTACAGTATTTCTTGTAGCCAGTGTTCACAATGACTACTGTATCTATAGTGATTCTTGTAGCAAGTGTTCACAATGACTACTGTATCTAAAGAATTTCTTTTAGCCAGTGTTCACAATGACTACAGTATCTACAGTATTTCTTGTAGCCAGTGTTCACAATGACTACTGTATCTATAGTGATTCTTGTAGCCAGTGTTTACAATGACTACAGTATCTATAGAGATTCTTGTAGCAAGTGTTCTCAATGACTACAGTATCTATAGTGATTCTTGTAGCCAGTGTTCACAATGACTACTGTATCTACAGGATTTCTTGTAGCCTGTGTTCACAATGACAACTGAATCTATAGTGCTGCTTGCAGCCAAATATTCGCAATGACTACTGTTTCTATTGTGATTCTTGCAGCTAAGTGTTCAAAATGACTACTGTATCTACAGTGATGCTTAAAGCAAGTATTCACAAAGTCTACTGTATCTACAGTGATTCTTGTAGCAAGTGTTCACACTGACTACAGTATCTATAGTGATTCTTGAAGCCAGTGTTCACAATGACTACTGTATCTATAGTGATTATTGAAGCCAGTGTGCACAATGACTACAGTATCTATTGTGATTCTTGTAGCCAGTGTTCACACTGACTACAGTATCTATAGTGATTCTTGAAGCCAGTGTTCACAATGACTACTGTATCTATAGTGATTATTGAAGCCAGTGTTCACAATGACTACAGTATCTATAGTGATTTTTGTAGCAAGTGTCCACAATGACTACTATATCTATTGCGATGCTTGTGGTCAGTGTTCACAATGACTACTGTATCTATAGGGATTCTTGTAGCCAGTGTTCACAATGACTACTGTACCTATAGTGATTCTTGTAGCAAGTGTCCACAATGACTAATGTATCTATAGTGATTATTGAAGCCAGTGTTCACAATGACTACAGTATCTATAGTGATTCTTGTAGCCAGTGTCCACAATGACTACTATATCTATTGCGATGCTTGTGGTCAGTGTTCACAATGACTACTGTATCTATAGTGATTCTTGTAGCCAGTGTTCACAATGACTACTGTATCTACAGTGATTCTTGTAGGCAGTGTTTACAATGACTGCTGTATCTACAGGATTTCTTGTAGCCTGTGTTCACAATGACTACAGTATCTACAGTGATTCTTGTAGCCAGTGTTCACAATGACTACTGTCTCTATTTTGGTGCTTGAAGCCGGTGTTCACAATGACTACAGTATCTACAGTGATTCTTGTAGCAAGTGTTCACACTGACTACAGTATCTATAGTGATTCTTGAAGCCAGTGTTCACAATGACTACTGTATCTATAGTGATTATTGAAGCCAGTGTTCACAATGACTACAGTATCTATAGTGATTCTTGTAGCCAGTGTCCACAATGACTACTGTATCTATAGTGATTCTTGAAGCAAGTGTCCACAATGACTACTATATCTATTGCGATGCTTGTGGTCAGTGTTCACAATGACTACTGTATCTATAGTGATTCTTGTAGCCAGTGTTCACAATGACTACTGTATCTATAGTGATTCTTGTAGCAAGTGTCCACAATGACTAATGTATCTATAGTGATTCTTGTAGCCTGTGTTCACAATGACTACTGTATCTATAGTGATTCTTGTAGCCAGTGTTCACAATGACTACTGTATCTATAGTGATTCTTGAAGCCAGTGTTCACAATGACTACTGTTTCTATTGTGATGCTTGTGGTCAGTGTTCACAATGACTACTACCCTAACTAATGGAATAGAAGCAATAGTATGACCTTGGACTTGGTGAGTAGAAGGATTTTATAGGTCCGACTCTATCTGACATGTCTTTGTGTTGTAAAATCATTTGATGTAGACATCAGCCACTATATACTCATCTCATGTAACAGTTAGGTTTTTATCAAAACAAACAAGAATAATTTATTGTGAAATTTTATTTCCAGTTTGTATGCTGGAGTTTTTAACAATAAACACAATGACTAGAACAAAAATAATTATGACATAATGATTTACATAGACAAATCTTTATTATATTAAACTTATCATCAATTCTAGTCTATCCACATTTTGTCATAACTAAGGCCACAAAAGTTGATGATGTGTTCTATGAATTTTTCTGGGAAAAAATGGGGCGAGTGAGCAAAGAAATAAAAAAAATCTTAATTCAGTTGCTTTATATGGCGGTTTGACCAAATTTTTATGAGCGAGCCAGGAAATAATTTTTGTGTGTGTAAAAACCGTCAAAATTAAGGTGCGAGCGAATCCATAGAACATATGATCAACTTGTTGTGGCCTGAAATGCTGAAAATCTGGATACATGTATCAAACGAAGTAATAGATAAAAGAACTACAATCAAATGCAATCATTAGAAAAGATTGAAAGTGTATTCAAAAACACTTTTAACCTTTTCTTCTAGTGATTTCATTTGTGAAGCATTATGGGATACCAAAGTACAATAATTACATCAATAAAGACGTTGAAACTTAATGAAGTGAAATGTAATAAGTAAAATTAATGTGTGTATCCAACATGGTTGAAATAGATAGTTGAAGTATATGTATACATGTTTATAGTAGAAACAAGTAGTGATCTTTAAATACACACACAATGTATGATAAATAAACTGAGATAAAATAGTTCATATTTGAAATTCCAATTCATGGGTATTCTAGCTGAATAACATTTGTATGTATGGGTTGCATCCATGCAGGATGAACATAATTTGCATATTATTACTGAAAAGAAAGCACATGATTAAATTCTAGTTCTGTGTACACACATTCTTATTTTAACGATGTTCCCAAGGGTACATCCAGTACAAAAACCGTTTTTCAGCTGGAAAACCCATCAACTTGAATTTCAAATCAAATCTATTTACAATAAAAAAGAAACATTTTATCTGCACAAAATGGGAGATAACTCAAAATGTCATAATCAAAATTTTTCCAGTCAAGAACCAACACCATACACATATTATGTTAAACATTAAAACTGAATACTTCTTGAGCAATAATTTGACTGGGACCCTTACAAGTTTCATGGAATTCAATATAAAAATTATCCCAAGTATTCAAACAATTATATCATAATTATGAAAATATTGAACTGTATATAACGACACTAAAACACTTTAAAAAAAGCTATATATCTACATTTTTATGTAGAAGATTATAAATTCTGATAATACCTTTACCTTAGCAGCTGCTTTCCTGAACTCATTCATTGATACATTATTTGGTTTGTGCTTTGAATAAAAAAAAAAACTTAAGTAGGCATACACATTCTTTTTTTCCATAAAAAAATCTTAAGCTGTGCAAACAGTCCTATCAATTATCAAATTGCATAAAGATAAATACAGCTGACATGTTTGTCCCAGGAAGATAAGTTCACAAAAAACTAACTGATTTACAAAAGTTTTTAAAACATTAAGAAGAATGAAAAACTATTAAATCTAAAGTTATTTCTGAAATGGTTCATACAAGTAAAAACATTTTGTTTTTGATTCAACAATATAAATATCAACAAATAAAATCATAAAATACTAGCATTGAAGCAAAAATATACATATATAATACATATATATGGCAAGAATTGACTATTTTATATAACCCATACCAAACTATGATACCGGGTACAATGGTTTATATACATATGATAATAAAATGATAAATCATGTATGAATATAACACCATAATAATATATGATAACTTTGATATAGGGTAAAATTTGTGACTTTCGTCAAAATTCAAATCCTACATAATAAAATTGTCAAATTTTATTCAACTGTCAATGGCCCATACATTAACCTGACAGATTTAAATACTTACTACTGTACTTCAGTACTTACGACTGATTTAAATCTGCAAGGTTATTGTATGCATCCCTGACAATTGAATAAAATCAAACAAAACCATGATGCTAATTCAGAATTATTCTCACAAAGACATTAATCAAAGTTAAATTTCAAAAATTAAAACCTGACAAATGACTAATTTCTTGTGTTTTTTTTTAATTTTCCTGTTATACATCTTAACAATGTCAATCAAGGGATGTAACTCTAACAGGATCATGTAACATCAAAAAAGCACAAAAAATCGATACATGTTAAAAAAAGTACATATGACTAAGCTAATACAAGATATTGTCAATGTTAATACAAATAACAACTTATACATCATATTACATAAGGGATTTATATCAATACCAAATATAACAACAAAATAGATATTATGTCTGGAAAATATAGTATACTGTTTGTTTCAATTTTCACCACATTACTTACACGTCATGTGATCACTGTAAATAAACTGGGCTTGTCAAATCGCTAACATGTTTTTAGTTCATTTTTATGCCTTTTTCACTTTAATAAGAACAAAAAAACCCTAAAAACAGCAGTTTTTACTTACTAACAAAATGATCAACACAATAAAATATGTAAATATATTTATCACCAACCATGAGAATAATGGTACTGGCCAGCCAAAAAGTCACAATCCCCATGGTCAAGTAAGCTTTACTTTTATTGCTTTAAAATGGTAGGCATACAAAACATTAATATGTCAAGCAAAAACTTTAACCAATTGATAAAAAGTTAAAAAGACTCATTGAACCTGCACATTTACATATATATCATAGAACATTTACAGGAACCGGACATTTGCCCTCCCCCCCCTAGGACATTTGTCCCTCCTTTTTTTGCCAAGGTGGACGTATAAGTCGGCACTAAACAAGTATGTATGATGGATGAAAAACTAATAGAATGAAAAAATAAATCACTTAGCCTGAAAGTTTGGATTAAAATATTTGCATTGTAAATAATAAAATAAAGATACAAACAAGACAGAAAGATTAATGCGGAAACTACCATAAAACAAATGAAGAATGTTTGAACTGAAATTTGAAAACCTGAATATGTTTGAGCTACTTAAAACATGAGAAGATTTAAAATGGAACATGGTTACATAACATTGATTGGATTATAACAAGAATACAGACCGAGAGAGGGGGGAGGGGCATACCCAACTTTTAGACCCATCAAGATTTTCGTTTTATGATACAGCCATATAGCTCTGATTGTAGATACGTCAGTTTTGCGATGATATAATCTACAAGTTGTGACCCCATGTTGTGATCGATGAGATAAGATAAGGATCATAGGTCACGATTTCAAGTCATATAAGGGGATTAATTATATCTGTTATAGACAAATGTTTTATATTGTCAATTGTGCAACAAGTGTAAATTAACACATAAATGTTTCACAACTTTTAAGGTGACATTTTGTATACAATACAGTCAGATGAAACAAGAATGATGATTGAAATAATTTTTGATGGTCAAATTATGTTAGAAATGATAATTAAGCACTCATCCACCATTTGAATTTATTAATTGCCCATCCGTTAATTTGGATATGTCTTATATTTATTGTTATAAAAGCTTTAAATTTAAATGAATAGTTATAAAACAATATTCAAACCTCATCGTTATCGTTAAGCCGCCAAGATCTATTCTTTTGTTTCGTCTGCCACTTTATTTTACTTGGACTAAAATACCCATGCATTAATTTGTATAACTGTTTTATTTATTTCAACATTTCACCTTTTTAATACAATCGTTCTACAATTATTTGCAAACTAGTAAATAAAAAGTTTTCAATGTATTAACGTTTTAATTAATATAACTGTAGAGGTAATCTAAAAACAATTGATGTCTTTCATTTATTCTTATGTCGTAAGATTAAAGTAATATGTTTATGATATTGTTTTCAATAATACTTATAGTCGAGTAAATCTTCCCGAACAATAATTCTTTGAATAAATATATAAATTACATGTTTGTATTTTCTAACCTGCCTAGAATCTTAACACTTTATTACAACATCATTTAACTGTTACAACTACATGTATATATTATACAAATAGTTATCAATAAAGCAGAGACAGGAAGGTAATCCTGTCATAAAAGTGTACCCGCTGTGCCTTGCTATGCGCAGTGTATTATACAATCACACCAGGGGTCCATAAATCTGATAGCACACACTATAAATTTAAGAAAAAAAAATACTTTAAAAATGCAAAACTTTTGGAAAAAAGTGCAAATGGGACCAAAACTTCATTAAGATATTTTAAATTTAAAAAGTGCTCCGAAAACTAGAAACATGCGGCTTTTTCATGTCATTTGCACAAATTTGATCAAAGAACCGGAAAGGCTTTATTTTTCAACTTATATCAGCATGGGTATTTATTTCCCTTCTTTGTTTATAGTAACGTGAGTAATCAAATAAAACCTTAAATGGGACCAAAACTTTACAATTTTACAAAAAAATAAAAACAATCAAATGAAAGAAGATGGTTTAAACTTTTTTGCATCATTTGCACAAAATTGATATCTTAAAAAATAAAAGAGTTATGACCGTTCAAAGAATTTTTCCCTATACTTTTCTATTGAAAATCGAATATCGACTTGGGATTATGTATGGGCCTAAAAGTTGGACATGGGAGAGGGCATTTATCTGACAAAAAATTATTAATTCAACTTATTATAACAGCATGTATCGAACATGTATCGAAACTTTTGGTTGGCACTGTATTTCTAACAGTATCAAATACAAGCTGAATATAAAAAAATTATGTAAACTACTAATTTTTGTGACAAAATTTGTACAAAAATTGCATTCAAAATTATTCATTCAAAATCATTGGTATTCTTTAACTTTGTGACAATTGCATTCAAAATTATTGGTATCCATCCAATTTGTGACAATTGCATTCAAAATTATTGGTATCCATCCAATTTGTGACAATTGCATTCAAAATTATTGGTATCCATCCAATTTGTGACAATTGCATTCAAAATTATTGGTATCCATCCAATTTGTGACAATTGCATTCAAAATTATTGGTATCCATCCAATTTGTGACAATTGCATTCAAAATTACAATTATCTGTCCAATTTGTGACAATTGCATTCAAAATTGCTGGAAACTTTTCACAACACAATCAATAAGAACAAATACTACTTTACAACAATAACGTAAAAGACACGGTGGATAACATATATTGATAAAATTATACTGAGATCTATAACTTAGATGGGACATTAAACTTATCTTGGATTACATTGTAAAACAATTTTCTATCATGTAAAACAATTCACTGAATTACACCACTGGATGACAAAACAAATGATAGATTCACAGTCTGACAAACAATACATTTATACATGGATAAATGTTTTAGGGGCAGTACAGGATTTTTTGACCCCAAAAAGGATTTTTAATTCTAAGCTGTTTATGTAACATTTGCCAATACCAAATGTTTACTAACAGTAAGAATTGCTCTAATCCAAATATAGGTCATCAGGGGCAATAAGATGACCTTTAATGTTGAGCCCTGCAACTCTTGATTGGTCCAATATAATGCACATAAATAGACCAAATTATCAACTAGCCCTAATGCATAAAATAAGTAATAATAACTAGCTCCAGGCTATCATACTACTCTACAACAAGAAATGTAATGAGGAAACAACATTAAAGACGGATTTTCATCAAGATCTGACCATAAATGACAGAGATATCCAACATATTAAAAACTTTACCACAAAAATTACAAAGGGAAATAATCCATAATAAAGCCAGGTAGAGTTGTGGTTACTTTCTTATTCTGTTCATCACATGATATGTTACCATTGTATCAAGTTTCATAAAGATCTGACAATAAATGGCAGAAATATATGGTAAAGAAAAAAATTAACGCAATTGTTAAAGACACTGGACGACCGCCTGCCTGCCAGCCTGCCCGAGTTTCACCAAACTATAAGATGATTTTTTTTCGTTTAAAAAATCCAGCTAAAAATGATTTAATGGTGATGCAAATTTGAATACAAGATATACAATTAATTAAATGCATAAATTCAATACACTATGTGCAGTCTTTGCCGTAACTCATTCACCCAAAGATTGTTGTTCAACCGGGCAACCTAGTTTATAATTATATAGAGCCCTGCATTGGAAAATTGAGGTGTAGACTGCAGTGTAGACTGCATGACTACTGTAAGTCCAATATTGAACAGAAAAAATCAACCATGTAATGTTACCAGCTTGCAGTAGTAGAAAACAAGATACTATAATACTATAAACTGAATCATTTAAACTATACCTTTGTCAAATCTCCAACACCAGCATATCTAGAAATGAGAAAGATAATGTGGGAGCCACATTAAAGCCGGATGACTAGCCTTATGTGATTTCTATACATAATGAAATGAAAATTGGTGATCTTTGAATAATACAAGCAGAACAATAAAAGGTAAACCTGCCTCATTAAAAGGTGACCTCATGTTTGTAAGAATGACAGGGGTAAGTAAATTCATTGATGAACAAAAGTTGTCCTACTGTTAATGTAATGCACAAAGTAATTTTTTTCAAAGTTTTTAATGATTACTGAAGTTTTCACCTATTCCCTTAATAAAAACAAAATTATAACCATGTCATCAGTCCTAACACTATTTATAGGACCCTAGCTCATCTATCTAGGGGCACAAGAATAAAGTAATACTCAATACCTTGTGATACAAACACATCAATGACTAGATATCTATCAGTGCCTTCCAAACGTCCATGAACATAATGATGTTTTAAAATAAACCAATTCATATTTTAAATTTATCAAAAAAGAAACAAAGGCCATCAGAGCAAATACAAAATCTGCATTAATAAGTTTATCAACATATGATTCAAACCAGCTTCAATTACAGTAAAATGACTTGCCTTACACATAATTTGTTTTTCTCAATATTTCAAGACTCCGAGACTTTTGGAGGGCACTGTATAAGATGCAGGATGATACAACAAATTACATTAAGTATATACATTATGCAGACAATTCAAGTTACATATCAAGGGTTTAGCGGAAAACGGTCGTATCTCAATATAAGAAAAGAGTGAGTTACGATCGTTTTGCGCTAAATCCGTGATATAAGTCCTTTAAAGAGTATAAAACTATATCTGATGAAATGTAATTGGACAAAATAGTCATCTCTAAATTGGTAAGTATTATTTCAAAATGTCAAAATTTCAGTATGTGAGGAAGGGGCCTTACTTCATTATAGAATAATGGGGAAAACTTTATCCCAATTGAATTGATAGAAGGATGAAAAATTAAAGGTAACCTCAAGAGTTTGGGAAATCTGCATAATTTCAAAGAAATTTCCGAAGGGGTAGGCGCCTTCTAACAGCCCCTATTTAGAAAAAAATCTGAACCAAATACTCTGACTCTACTATACCACATCTTAAACATAAAGCAAATTTTACGTCATTCTACACAAAGCTAACTTTCTGTAGGTCAGTGTTTTATTATTTTCCATGATCAACTAAGTTCATTTAATCACACAGACAGGTTTTTACAATAAAAAAATTTAACATTGAGGTCATAAGAATGTGAAAAAAATTGATTTATAAATTTTGAAATTTGAGTGAATAAATCATCAGATATAGATTTATAACTTAAAGATTTAGTAAGTCATAAGAAACAATGAATATAAATCACTTCTTAAAGTGAATAATCTATTGGAAATATTGACTTTTACAGGACTATAATATATATTAATAGAATAGCTCATAGTATTAAAACACAGTAAAATCAACTAAAAAACATATGTAACAATATAAGGACCATATAAGATGCATTAATACACTCTGTTATCTTATATTAAATTTTTTTTTACAGTAGTGTACCTTTAAAATGAGGCAAGAAATATCCTACTTCAATCAAAAACATAGAATCAATTAAACAACAAATATTTCATAAAATTAATAAAAACCTAAAATGGTCTACACTCAAAAATGTAAATGTATCTAAAAAGTTATTCTAACACTCGACATAAACATTATATATATTTAGGAAACATATCATTCTTGGTCATTTGATTATCCAGTTAACAGAAACCATTGGCCCGTTTCTTAAGGATATTTCTACCTAGTGTTTTGTTCCCTGGTACCCTTCTTACCCCAAGAGGAATAAGTATATGCTATCAAATCGAGGGTACCAGGGGGTAAAGCACAAAATAGCAACAGGAAACTGGCCACATGATAACTAAAAAATACATGTGAATAGCATTAGTTACACATTTTTTTAACTTTAAGCACCTAACAAATCAAGACACCAAAATTATCTAGGACTAATATAACATATGCAGTTGACCAATCAGAAATTATGATTTTAATTAGTTTTGACACAAAAAATGCTATCACAATATGCTTTATTTCAATTGTTACACTACACCAATCATGTATGTTACTATACTAAATCAAATATGAAAATAATAGTCAGTAAAAACCGTAACAACAACAACTAAACACATTATTGACAAAATCCTCTAACAATTTAATCCTTAAGAATTAACCACCATTAAATTTCAAACATAAATTATCAAAAAAGACATAAAAAACAAAAAAGTCTTATCACTGAAAGAGTGATTAATATACCCAACAAATATATCATTAAGTGTTGTCCTAGCTTTTGACCCCATGTGACCAAAAAGAGGCCATTTCCTATGGAAATTTTCTGATTCCACAAAAGAGTACAAAAGCTTTTTCATTCTTTTATCCGATTGGTGTTTTATCAATCAAAACTATTATTAGATCCACCACCAAACACGAACCAAGCACAGGTGTCAGGCACAAATTTTCTTTCTCTATATAAACTATAATAAGGGAAATTAGTGTCTGGTGCCTGTGAGACCAACAAGCACACTGCTATATAATCTTCATAAACTTTGTTTTGGGGGGTATAATAAAATAAATATAAATATATATGTGTATATGGATTAACAATTGCATACAATAATAAAACAATATGTAAATTACCCTTCTCTCATGGATTTATCATTAAATACAGTATGATCATGAACTAATAGATTAATACTAGAAAGAATGCTCTCCAGTTAATTATCAAAACAATTATAAAATATCCAAATCTTTATAGTCCGAAAATCCGATTATCCATTACATTGGTTGGACTGGATTTCTGATGGTTATGATGATGATATCTCAATTTAAAACATAAATTGAAGTACTTGAGTAATTCTGAAGATAAAATCAATTTTCAGATGACATGTCTTTTTAAGCACTTCTTATTTCATACTAATTTTGCTTTCAAATGAAACAAAATTTTCACTCTGTAGAACATGATATTTAGATTAAACATTTTGGATTAATCCGGTTTTTTAACTTTATCTTATATAGAAAAACCATAGGGACAGAGCAATCATTTTGGATAACACATGATAAGATTTGATTATGGATAATTGAGATTTAACTGTATTTCAGTGATTAATATTCATCAATTTCATTAATATTATACAATTAAAACCTCTCTGCAACAGTCTGAAATGTTAACTTGGCTTTCATAGAGGTGGCTGCTGTGTGTGGAGTACTTTTCATAACTAAACTGGAAGGTTTTCCTTAAGTTAAAACATTATAACTTACTTAAACCCATAGGATCTAAGCCTCATTTTGATTGCATTGAATATCATAGCAAAATTAAGTTAGCAACTTTTTGGGTCTTAATGGAATAAAGAGCGCTAGCCCGTTACCCCATATAAAAATTAGTCTTTAAAATTTCCATTGATAAAATTGACAAGAGAGCATTCCTCACAGTAAAGCAAACAATGATGGGAGATTAATAATGATATTTACAAGATTATTTTTGATGAAATAGAACACTTAATGGTCTAGGCACCAGTAGTTATATATATCATACTTCTACTAGACAAATAACATGAATCATAACACTTTGGTAGGAAATAGTAACAGTTACCATGGTTTACTGGTACCTACTTTGATAGTAGACACCATGTGTTGCTTAACTGACATTTTAAAAAGTCTTATTGAAGTCAGTAATAATTCTAAAACCCACCGGTTTAATAATATTTGGTTAATTTTAAGATTTAAAAAACTTCTATTTCGACATTTTAAGATTAAATAACTTATATTTGGTCATTTTAAGCTTAGAAACTTGTATTTGGTCACTTTAAGATTAAAAAACTTCATATGGTTTGTATATATTAAGCTCGGTTGATCAAAATACTTTCCAGAAAAAAAGCCCCAAAAAACAAAAATTCATTGGTAGCTTTACAATGGCAAAGCTCAATAATTAAAACAGAAAAAAAGTTCAATTCCAAATTTTTCAGAAATAATGATAATATAAATGAATTGAAGAAATCAAGAAATTTAAACATCCACATTTTGAGCAATAACAAAAATAACAAGAATTTGGCAAATAAATTAATATAGCTCATACAAAACAAATATCTGTTTACACTAAATATGATATAAACCTATTGGCCTAATAGGTTGGACAAGGCTGATATACCTTCAGAATTGACCCACTTAAGGTAGAATTCCCATAATGCCAATTTTTAGTCATTAATACATTTAAAAACTATAATAAATGAATCCAGACATAATATTTTCCATGTTTTATATCATACTTATCATTGTGCATGGATTAAATTCATAAAACAATAATTAATGAAAATTTTATTGAAAATGAGTTATTATCTCCCTTTGATACTAAAAAAATACTATTTTTAATTTGTTTATACAATGTACATGATAATAATAAATTTAATTTATTTTCTGAGATGAGTAAAAACATTAGAAATAAAATGTACAATTAGATACCATTTTTCTAAAAAGAATTCTGTGGTCAAATCATAGTTATATACTACACTAATTCTACCTTTGAATCATTTTTCAGATTATACAACCTGTTAGTTGGATAGATCTATTCCATATTAACACAAACATTTTTTTGTTGAACTATATATTGAGACAGGAAGATTCTCTGTAAAAAATCAGGATACTCATGAAGCAGCTGAAAATGTCCATTTCTGACTAGGTGAGTAATGATCACATGAGTTAGCAACAAGACCTTTACGTTGTACTTCAATACTGTCTATACATACACTGTGATATTTATTACGTAACATTGTATTGTCTTCAACACGCTCCCAGGTCTGTAAATATATATTATATAAACAAATATAGCTTGATCATTGTGACTTGAGATTGAGTAATATAGTGAAGATTTGATTTGGTTTATTGGTCAGGTTTAACCCATTTTCAACACATTGTATAGGTTGCAATGTTCAACCACATGATCTCCAGATGTATGAATATGGGGTTTTTTTGGGGGGGAGGGGGAGAAAAGGGGGGTTGATTTTGACATTGTAGTAACACAATGCATAGGTCATATCACCCCAGATGCCAATCTATTCACCATTCCTGGAAAGACTAAATCTCTGGATTTAGCTGTTAACAAGTTACTAGATGCATATTTCTGTCAGAGACTGGCAACTGCCCTACATGATTAAGAATCAGTGGTAGGAGGGAAACTGGCAGTAAAAATTACTTCATGACCAAACTCAACAAAAGTATGCCCCATTCAGGAATTAAACCCATGACCTCTTGATCAGTAGAATTGCTACTTCCAACTGAGCTAATCAGGTGGCTAAGAAATATCTAAGTATAAAAGGACAATAATTCAGTCAAAAGTAGAGCTAAACTTAGTATTTGACCTCTAATGGTAACCCTTGAAAACAAGAGTAAAGTTTCAAGTTAATTCCTTTAGTAGTAGCAAAGATATAAAAAATGTTGCACCTAAAAAACTTGACCATGAAGTATTATGCCATGCCAACACAGACACACTATTGGGTAGGACAGTCCCACTATTCTCCAAATAGTAAAGCCATAAAATAACAAGTTTTAAATCAAATCTTACCTGTAAAGTGTTGCCACCTGTACATTGATATAATTTCACCAGTTCTCCAGCATCTTCACTGGTCAAGGTCAAACACAGGTCAAGGTGACGTATTTGACCTTCACTTGTCATGGTAAACTCCTGTAATAATGCAATGTCAAAATATCACAAAAATTGTTGCATAATGAAGGGGCTATAAATCTAGTGTACCCAGATAATTGAACAAGTTCTTTGGAAGGTGTCTTGAAAAAGCTAGGCTGGAAATCTACCAATGAAAGGTTACAATAATACAAAATTAGCACCCTTAACCACTCAATCACACAGGTCACTTAGTTAGTAAGTAAATAAGAAAGTTATACAATGTGTTCCTATGGTGTTAACCAAACAAAAAAAGAAAACAGAAACTTTTACTATATGACATGAAATACATATAAGACATATATGAAGTATAAAAACACAAACCTGATTTCCACCGGTATTATGACATGGAAACATTCCTAATATAGCATCAGCAAAACCACCCATAGTATCCACACACATAGAACCTTGTTTTATACTACCAAATGCTTGATCCCCTCGAGATGGTACCCTAAAATATACATAACATACATCATTAATACTGATACACATTCTTTGTCTATATACACTGTATATACAGTGCCATCCAAAATTACCTTTACACTTTTAAAAAACCTGGTTTTCCATTAACACAAATCTTATTTTTTGATGTATTTATGCATTGGTTAAGTTATAATAGACCGTAACATTTGAAAGAAGCCTAATGATTCTTTTAACAACTGTAATTGTTATACATGTACATGTATCTGAATTTATGTTTTTAATCTATCAATAATTGGTAAACATTTAAATACAAATCATACATTTACAAAAGTGTAAAGGTAATTATGGATTGTACACTGTACTAAGTATATACAGTGCCCTCCAAAGTCCTTGGACAAAATCCTGTTTTTAGGGAAAACCCTTTTAACATTTACCAATGAAAAAAAAAATCAAGAGTCATCTGAGCAAATTCCTAAATTAACATATAATTCAAACTATCTTTTTTGAATAAGCTAAAATTTTGTGAAATTACTTGCAGTAAACATGATCAGCTTATCTCAAAACTTCATTTTTCCTTGAACTTTTGAACGGCACTGAATACATAGTATTTCATTGTTAATACCTATTTATTTTAGCTTAATTGTAAAACTACTTGAGACATATGAAAATATTCTAGATACAGCTTCCTGCCCTCTCATCCCAAAATTTAATCACTCAGGATAGTTTCTTTAAAAAAAAACCTGATGGTTACTGGATTGACACTATATCATCTCACCTTTCTATGTACTCATTATTATAGTCCTTTATGCTTGACCTTTATGCAAGAATATAATTAACTCAGTATTAATTTCTTTTTTTGTCTTCATCGGTAAATCGTGTTTTATCGGAAACTTTCGGCAAAATACACACATTGATCAATTAAATTTATTTTATTGATAATAAATACTTTGAAACAGTGCCAAAATATTGCAGACTTATGTGTTTCCCAATTTAGTTAATAATTGAATGTGTCCAAAATTAAAAGTATATGCCATGCTTACAAAATTGATTTATATTCACATAGGCTGTTATTAAGTTGTGTACAGTCGTATACACGCATACAGAAACTCTTGACTTAATGTAAGTGAAGTGTGTAATTATTATAATTAGGAAGTTCAAGCTCAGGTTAATATTGTTGCACTATAGAATGAGATGATGAATGTTCATGGACAAATTATGAAATATGGAGAAAAACTGATCAAGCCTGTGTTCAAAAGATCTATTTAATAAATTACATAATTTAAACCTTAAATACTTGAGTGATTTTTTTATTATTTATTACATTGACAAAGAATAACAAAATGACTCATGCAAAAAGCTGGCAACATTAACTAGACTCAGAAAACTCAAGAATATTACAATAAAAAGCTGTGTTTAAATAAGTAGATTATTGATCTATATTGCTGGATTGGAAATCATGTGATTGAATTTTATTGTTGTCTTCTTTTAAAGGCATAGTCAAACTCTTCTACAACGTCTAGATTAAATGAGAAAGTGTTTGATCAAGAATGATAGGTCTTTATCATCACAATTTTCTACAAATGTATTGTTCAAAGTAAAAAAAGTTATTGATAAATATAATTTAACTGTCTGTGGCGCATACATTAACCCTGCTAATTTAAATATTCACTACAGTATTTCTGAACTCGCTATCAATAAACAAGTATTTAAATCAGTGGTGTCAATGTATGAGCCACTATCAGGTGGATAAAATCTACCAATATCACTCATATAATTTTATTTTTAGAATATCAAAGTTTTCAAAACAGCCATATAGAAGCCAATCCAGAAATAAAGAACAAGGACAATCTATGAAAGAATACACAGTAAAGAAAATGAAAAGTTCCTAGAAAATCTAATACAGTCACAGGTACAACAACTAAATAAAGTGCAGAAAAAACAAAATCAATGCAATGATTAGAAAAATAAAATATTGTCAGCGACAGATCCAGTTTGGAGTTAAGATCTTGCTGGGTATCCTAAAAATGCTGCTAAACTAACAAAAAGAAAATGGAATCTAAAATGATATACTTCAAGGGTTGTTCCAGAATTATGTTGAGATTTGTTGTAACTTTAAAATGAGCTATTATAAAAACAAACAGGAGACCGAACACAATGAAAAACTTGTTGACAAGTATTCACTCGGTTTTTTGCATGCATTGGCAAAGAAAATCTGTAATAGCACTTCAAATCCTAAGAGTGTCAAAGAATGAACTAGAATGCACAACAAATGATAGCAAGACAGTGTGAATATTATAATATACGAGTAGTGCACACATACATTTAAGCTATATAGTGCACACATATACATAAAAATCAAGCCATGCCTATACAAAGCCCTTAATAACAACACAGCACAATGAATATAACTAAGACATAAAATGTATATCCTGGGCCAATGTATAATACATGCAGTCAGTCTCCTAACAATTAATTATTGCTGCACTTCAGTCACATCTTCTAGCTTATATGCGTGAAAGCCACTTATTTTCAACTACCTGTAAGTCCTGATTTTCATTATTTTAGCAGCCTTTAACGAAGATAATAACCTTTTCTATTCTACCCAAAATCCTGAACTTTAGGATCAGTCAAGAAAACTTCCATCTGTCAGCATATATTTCAATCACATCATAGTGTCTATGTAACTTAATCAGTTTTCCTGGACTATATCCAAACCAGTACTGACTTACCATTCCCTATAGGTCTTCAACTTGACCATGTTTAAAAGAGGAAATGACATCTTTGCTATTCTGAATAATCAATATTGAAAATTAATCAAAGATTTCTTTGTCAGTAAGACAAACATGAATTAAGAAAAAGGGTTAGGGGTCGCAAGTATTCCCTTTCCTTATTTTGCCAGACATGTATTTACTATGTACATGCACTGGCTACCAGCATGAAAGATACCCCTTCCAATTTTTTGGGTCAGTGCATACAAGTACAAGAGCTTAGGATATCTTTCAAAAAAACCTTTTAGTAAGCATCATGGCCTACATGGGGTTTATGAGAAAATATAGCAGTATTGTAATGAACCTAAGTAGACAGTCTCTCTGGTTCCTATATTGGTTTTACAAATTAAAATCAACAGAAAATATATAACATACATACTAAGTCTACAACACAAAATTATAATATATAGTCCAAATTTATTAAAGCTTCAGTTATTACCATTCGGAACTACCTCGGCGATTTTCCACGCAAATACACCTCGGATATCACGAGGAGCGAAAAGAGTTCCATCATAGAATCTAGCCTCGTTCCCGACGTTTGGAACGCTGGCACACACCAAAAATGACGGACGATTATGGGCAGTTAAAGCTCTTCAATGCCTGTAACTGATATTCACTCAAATCAAAGTTGATCCTCAAACATTTTTGTGTACTCGATACTTTCTGCAAAATGATCTGCCATGTTGATTGTTTACATCGGCACTACTTAACCTATGAGGTTAATCGCCTGACCTCATAACTTTGTTGTATTTCTACTACAATTGATATCCGAGGTGTATCTTCGTAGATGATCGCCGAGGTCGTTCCGAATGAGTTATTACCTCAACACTAGGCCCAAGACCAGACCTAGTAAAAATTAATCAGCGCTAGTGAATATAACATATTATTTCATATAGTCACCCTTGAAACATTTTTGTTTATAAGTTTGCTTGTTTGAGTTAATTTATGGCTGACAATTTTCTTATCAATTTATCATATATATGCTAACATATAGATCTACATATGTATTAACAACAAAATATTTCATCTTGAAATGCAAGTACTAACACATATAGATCACATACACTTAATACATATATATTATAAGTGTTTTTTCTCCGTCCAGAACTATTCCGGTTTAGAGGGGTTTTTACTGTATATGCCTTAAATGGTTTGCAGCTATATAGCTCTGACTCCTCCCCACCCTCTTATGATAGCTGAGTACATAAATATGGACTATACATGTACAAGGTGATATTCTATATATAGAACTGACTATATAAGGGTTTGTTATCTATATGATACATAGTGTAGTATACCTTTCCTCATTATTAAAATCTCCAGGGATTTTCACACTGAACAATAAAATAAAACATTTTTATAATACTAAACAATGCTTGAATTACTTAGCTACATCATACAGGCTACATCAGCAGAACTGCATCAACCATCACTATCAATTAACAAATGAAAATCATGTTATACAAGATGATAATAATAAACTAATAAATTACATCAGTAACAAAACATTTACACTTATAAACAGGTTGAAAATGTTGAGGTACTGCAGAAGGCAGCTCATTTCATTGCTGTGTCTGGAATTATAGTGTAGGACAAACGACAAAGAAGATAAACAGATTTATTTCCTCCTAGTATACAATAATACAACAAGGAATTCAAACATAACAAATAAATAAACATGTAAAACTTCTGGTCCATAATACACAATATGCACACCAATGCCAAAGATGACACAAGAAAGAGAAGCCTCTCATTTCCATAGTGATTGTTATAGAGCTAAAACATAGTAGGAAGACTGAAAATAGAAATAGGCTGCATCAGAGAGATGCTAGTCATAGACACATCCAGCAGGGAAGTCAGGGGGGTCTAGACCCCCCCAGAATTTGGAAATGTACCTGTTCATTAGTGTATATCTTGACTGTAAGCCATTTTCAGTAGTATGAAGCAATTTTACTCGGTGCTTAAAATAGATTTAATGGTTATGTAGTTTTTATTATTAATATGTTGCATTTTTTTCTGCAAAATGTGTATAATGTGGTTTGAAAGTTTGGATCCCCTTAGAAAAGTTCGGAACCCCCCCCCCCCCCTAGAAAAAATTTCTGAATCCGCCCTTGCTAGTTCTTATGTTACTATTTCTGATAACCTATCTGGAATGGCAACAGAAAAAAAATCAAAGAAAGAAATGAACAAGATGTCATGTGATTCTTCCTTGCAATATATTGACAAACAAAACACGGAACATAAAGCGTCTAGAATGTTATTGCTTATTAATTTCTTAAAAAACCCAAGAATAAAGATGATCAGGGTTCATTGTTAGAATGAAATTTGATACAAAAATCCAACACACTCTAAACAAATCAAGAAACAAAAGTTTAAAATGCAGGTCAAAAGAAATTAAGTCACAGAAAGACTAAGCCTTATTGACAAAACTAAAAAAATATCATGAAAACAAATAACAATGCAGAAAATATAAGAAATGTTAGCGCACTGCACAAACAAGTGTCTCCCAATCATAAGATGAGCCCTTGTCGTAACAGTCATGGAAATTTTCCATGATTCATAATTTTTTTATATGGATCCCTAATGGAAAAGCAGTTCTGGATCTGCCCCTGACTGAAGTATAAGATTTTAGACACACAAAAACATACCTTCAGCTATGGTGTACTATATCTGACAATAATAATAATAAGAAATAATATCATAACCAAACATAACAATCACATATACATACAGTAATATATAAACTATATAGTTATACAGTGATATCTCTCTTTATTGATTCCTGCCAATAACAATGAATAGCATTCACCTCTTAATAACAGTTACATCAAATAAGTCACCTCTCAAAAACCGTCACCTTCAAATTACAGACACTATCCATAAACAGTCACCTCCCAATATCAGTAACCTTTCAATAAATACACACCTCCCAGTAACATACATACCACAATAACATTCTTTTTCAATAACAACCACCTCCCAATACCAATAACCTCCAAAGAACTGTCATCCCCTATTAACAGTTACCTCCCATTTACAGACACCATCCACAAACAATCACCACTCAATAATGGTCAGGTTTGATAGGTATCTGTGCTTACCCCACGGTAAACCTGGTTACATAGTTACCTTCCATTATCAGTGACCTCCCTTTAACAGTAACCTCCCATTTACAGACACCATTCACAAACAATCACCCCTCAATAATGGTCAGGTTTGATAGGTATATGTGCTTACCCCACAGTAAACCTGGTTACATAGTCATCTTCCATTATTAGTGATCTCCCTTTAACAGTAATCTTCAAATAACAGACACTAGCCATAAACAGCTAACTCACAATAGCAGTCACCTCCTAATAAAAGTTACCTCCAAATAACATTTTCTTCCTAATAACAGTTACCTCCTAATAACAGTTTCCTCCTAATAACAGTTACCTCCCAATAACAGTTTCCTCCCAATAACAGTTTCCTCCTAATAACAGTTACCTCCCAATAACAGTTACCTCCCAATAACAGTTTCCTCCCAATAACAGTTTTCTCCTAATAACAGTTACCTCCCAATAACAGTTTTCTCCCAATAACAGTTACCTCCTAATAACAGTTTCCTCCTAATAACAGTTACCTCCCAATAACAGTTTCCTCCCAATAACAGTTTCCTCCTAATAACAGTTTAAGTTACCTCCTAATAACAGTTACCTCCCAATAACAGTTTCCTCCTAATAACAGTTTCCTCCTAATAACAGTTACCTCCCAATAACAGTTACCTCCTAATAACAGTTTCCTCCTAATAACAGTTACCTCCTAATAACAGTTTCCTCCTAATAACAGTTACCTCCCAATAACAGTTTCCTCCTAATAACAGTTTCCTCCTAATAACAGATACCTCCTAATAACAGTTACCTCCCAATAACAGTTACCTCCCAATAACAGTTACCTCCTAATAACAGTTACCTCCTAATAACAGTCACCTCCTAATAACAGTTACCTCCAAATAACATTTTCTTCCTAATAACAGTTACCTCCTAATAACAGTTACCTCCCAATAACAGTTTCCTCCTAATAACAGTTACCTCCTAATAACAGTTTCCTCCCAATAACAGTTACCTCCCAATAACAGTTACCTCCTAATAACAGTTTCCTCCTAATAACAGATACCTCCTAATAACAGTTACCTCCTAATAACAGTTTCCTCCCAATAACAGTTACCTCCTAATAACAGTTTCCTCCTAATAACAGTTACCTCCTAATAACAGTTTCCTCCCAATAACAGTTACCTCCCAATAACAGTTACCTTCTTATAACAGTTTCCTCCTAATAACAGTTACCTCCTAATAACAGTTTCCTCCTAATAACAGTTTCCTCCTAATAACAGTTACCTCCTAATAACAGTTTCCTCCTAATAACAGTTACCTCCTAATAACAGTTTCCTCCTAATAACAGTTACCTCCTAATAACAGTTTCCTCCTAATAACAGTTACCTCCTAATAACAGTTACCTCCCAATAACAGTTACCTCCTAATAACAGTTACCTCCTAATAACAGTTACCTCCCAATAACAGTTACCTCCCAATAACAGTTACCTCCAAATAACATTTTCTTCCTAATAACAGTTACCTCCCAATAACAGTTACCTCCCAATAACAGTTTCCTCCTAATAACAGTTTCCTCCTAATAACAGATACCTCCTAATAACAGTTACCTCCCAATAACAGTTACCTCCCAATAACAGTTTCCTCCTAATAACAGTTTCCTCCTAATAACAGTTTCCTCCTAATAACAGTTACCTCCCAATAACAGTTACCTCCCAATAACAGTTACCTCCAAATAACATTTTCTTCCTAATAACAGTTACCTCCCAATAACAGTTACCTCCCAATAACAGTTTCCTCCTAATAACAGTTTCCTCCTAATAACAGATACCTCCTAATAACAGTTACCTCCCAATAACAGTTACCTCCCAATAACAGTTACCTCCTAATAACAGTTACCTCCTAATAACAGTTACCTCCTAATAACAGTTACCTCCTAATAACAGTTACCTCCCAATAACAGTTTCCTCCTAATAACAGTTACCTCCCAATAACAGTTTCCTCCTAATAACAGTTTCCTCCTAATAACAGTTACCTCCCAATAACAGTTACCTCCTAATAACAGTTACCTCCTAATAACAGTTACCTCCTAATAACAGTTACCTCCCAATAACAGTTTCCTCCTAATAACAGTTACCTCCCAAAAACAGTTACCTCCTAATAACAGTTACCTCCTAATAACAGTTACCTCCCAATAACAGTTTCCTCCTAATAACAGTTACCTCCCAATAGCACTTACCACAATTTATCCCCCCTTAAGCACTTAAAATTTAAAAGATCTTAAACAACAGTCAAAATTTCTCTTAGTCCTGCAACTGGTTTGTGTTGAGAGGCTTCACTGTGTACAATATGAATAATAACAGCTGTATAAATAAATATTAATACAAAATGTTTAAAAAAAAATAAAAATGCTATTTCCATAACTGAAAAAAAAATCTTACACATTTGTAAGCCTTTCCACACTAGGGTATAATTATTTTATATTTTCAACATTAAAGAAAATATTAATAAGGACCGAAATTTGAGTCTTTCAATTTCATTAAGGATTATACTTCCAATACAATTTCACTTTAAGCATAATTTTCACCTGGCAAAGGGATAAAAGCTGATTATTAAGGGTAGTAACCAAGAAAGGGGTAACAAGGGTTATACCACAAAATTAGGGTTTTAAATACTTACTTTAACTCTGGATATACATTTTCTAAGTACCATTTAAATGGTTTACATTTTAATCTTTCTCTTAACGCTAGTCTTTCTGATATGCTGAAAATAGGAAAGGGAGGGTTTACTGTACATTAAAAAAAATAAAAATATTTAGATACATATGTAGTCAATTGTATCACATATAAGAAGTTTGCCAATAAACAACTACAGTGAAGTTCCACTATTCAAACCAACAAAATTAATGTTCTTAATAGATAAAGGGACTTAATATAGGGATCTTTTTCTTCTCAAATTAAGTATTTAAGACTTAAAAATTGTCAACAATGGCATGATTCTGCAATAACAGTAATAATAGTAAGCATAACTTTACTGTACAACAGTAACATCAATATTGTATTCAACTTATCTGATATGAAACAAATTTAACAATAAATTGCAAGCACATTGATTGTACACTTATATTATAACATCATCATAGACCAGCCATTTATCTAAATTACTTCAGAATTCCGAACACCTCAGAAAACTGAACTTTTTGTTCAGTCCGAAGGGTGTTCAGTTATCTGAGGTTCCACTGTATATTAAATAAATACATACTCTCCAATGTCTACAACTTTAGCAGACGGTACAGCAGCATAATAAAATTCTTTATAATCATCCATCCATACTTCAGCTGCACGTCTTGTGTTCCTGTAATATCATACAAGAAAATTATCAACATTTCGTATTATTTTTGTTAACAGTTGTTTCATATTGTAATGGATGTGAGACTGACATGTCCAAAAATTGCCATTGTCCGAATACTGTACACTTATTTTGTCATTTTCCTATAGAACATAAAGATTTTATATCATTTATCAAATTGGATAACTATATAAGATCTTATTAATTAAAATTTAACTTAAGATCTACAAAATAGTCCTGAGTCGCAGTGGACCAGCCGTACTTCGAGGGTGCATTTGTCTAACATCTGTGATACATATAGATTCACAATATTTAAGTACAACCCTATTTATAAAGATATAAACGATTTTGTCATTTATTTTTATTTGGTTTACTTTTGCCCATCCAGACAAATGAACCAAGTGGCTAGATAGGCCTAGATTGAATATCAACACTACCAGTCTACAAAGTAGAAACATAGCCAAGTGGCTCACAATTTCTATAGCTAGAAAACCTAATTTGAACTAACATTAGGAAAGTGTTAAATAAACCGGGATGTTTCGCAGACAATAATTCCACAATAGCTTGTACAGACAGTTATTTGAGGAGTTACTTTCCTTTTTTCCATGAATACAAGTGATTTTAACTCCCACCCCTCAACCCATCAAATTTCTCACCGGATTTACATGAAAAAATCCCTAGGCGGTCATATAAAATACAGAATTCCATACAAACACAGAAAACGTTCACCCATGATAATGTTACTTTCAAGAAGAGTAAAATTAAAATACCTTGCGAAGACATTACCACTTCCACCAGGGAATGTATATGGATGTTGTTTACGAAACACATGACCTACTCTACTACATGGTATAATCTCTAATGTACCATGACATTGCCATACTCTAAATGATATCTCTGTAAACATAGTGTATATACATGTACATAGATATTTAATAACAATATGCATGCACATATAAATCTGTGAAATAGAATGATTTATAATGGAGAAACAGGCTACTAATTGAAATTGGGTAAATATTATTACCATTTTTGGAGTTATATATCATCATGCCAGCCCCTATTCTCATAAGGATTTTTATAAGTATAAAAATACTGCAACTAAAATCTTAACCAAGAAGTATCATTCTCCAAACCAGTTGAACTAAACAATAAAATAGTGACTAATGTAAATAGTAAAAATCAAATGTATTCAAGCACTTTTTAAAATAGAATTTGTCAGCCATACAGACATTTTCCAAGCAAGTACAAAAAATAATGAAAGTTAAAACCTGGTCCACAATCATTTTAAAAAATGTAAAACAATGTTACACTACAAGCATGAAACACTGTAAAAAACTACCTAAATTTTCACCACCCCATACATCCATCTTCATATCATACTTTCCTAATTCTTCAAACCAACTTTTATCTATAGTAAATAAACCTCCAGCTATCATTGGTGTTCTAAAATGATAAAATATCAATCATGGATAAAACAAGCTATCATAACAAAATGAATAATACAGAGGACCCTAACCAGGGTTAGACAAATCCACCCGTCCGCTCGCATTTAAGAATTGAAATTGACTAAGGACGAGTTGTTTTTTGGCTGATCTCGTCCTGCAGGACTAGTGAAATTTCTAGCCGAAAATAATCAAATTTCCAGTTTAAAATGCATGGTCTTATCGAAAGGACGAGTTCATGTTGAACCAGGATGAGTGAAAATTCTAAGCTGCTTGTCCTGCAGGACGAGTTGCTTCCAAAACATTTGTCGAGCCTTGCTAACTTGTCGTTTGGTCCCAAGAGTGTTGGGTTATCTGAAGTTTCACTGTATAAAGTTTTAGTATAAAAGTGTGCTTCAAATATTAAAAAGGTATTAAATAACATGAAATGAATCTTGACAATTACTATGATAAAGTCAACACCAAAAAAATCTCTACTAGTCAGTGTTGTAACACATATTTTTCAATTAACACCCCAGGGTAATATATTTTCCAAAAGGGATATGTTTAAGTAAGTACGAAAAATGGTGAAAACACTACTTTAATTACAGTAAATGTAATTTAATATATAACAAACAAGAGCTGTCAGAGGAGACAGCATGCTCGACTTAGTCAGTGTTTGTCACAGGAGTAAAAAATATGTATAAGGAGTTATAAACCTACTCCCATGGGATGTGGTTGATAATAAGAAACATATATTTAAAGTTTGAAGTCAATACCTTAAGAAATAAAACAGTTGCAGTAAAAACAAACATTTTTTAAATTTCAAGGGGAGATAATTCTGAAAAAATATATTTGGAGTTATACACCTTGTCACATGAGATGTGGTTGATAATAAGCAATGTACATTTAAAGTTTAAAGTCAATACCTATAGAAATAAAACAGTTGCAGTAAAAACAAACACTTTTTAAAGAAAACTCTAAGTTCAAGGGGAGATAATTCTGAAAAAATATATTTGGAGTTATACACCTTGTCACATGAGATGTGGTTGATAATAAGGAATGTACATTCAAAGTTTGAAGTCAATACCTAAAGGAATAAAACAGTTGCAGTAAAAACAAACATTTTTGAAAGAAAACTCTAAGTTCAAGGGGAGATAATTCTGAAAAAAAAATATATTTAGAGTTATGAACCTTGTCACATGAGATGTGGTTGATAATAAGAAGCATATATTTAAAGTTTGAAGTTAATATCTTAAGAAATAACAATGATATAGGAGAAAGTATTTTACTGCACAAAAACTTTAATCTGTGCACAAAAACTTTAATCAGTTCAAGGGGAGATAATTCTGAAAGACATGTGTTTGGAGTTATATACCTTGTCACATGAGATGTGGTTGATAGTAAGGAACATATATTTAAAGTTTGAAGTTAATATCTTAAGAAATAACAAAGATATAGAAGAAAGTATTTTACTGCACAAAAACTTTAATCAGAAAGGTGGACGCGGACGCGGACGCGGACGCCGACGCTGGGGCGAGTAGGAGAGCTCTACATTACTACGTAAAGTCGAGCTAAAAAATAGTTCAAAAGTTGTTTTTTTCTGGGATCTATAACTATTAGGGCGAGTCATTCTTTTTGGAAACATAGTGGGGGCACTTATAACAGGAGGGGCGTTTAATAGAGAATATACAGTCATTTATTTGAACATGTTTTCCCAAGCACACATATCATTTGTAAAAACTCTTGTCTTAAGAATTTCTAATATCTTCAATAATAAAAAAAATCCTTGTAAAACCTGACTTTACTAAAGATTATCGAAAAATCCAAGTTTTGTGTCAATATGACCGGCTCACAACAAAACAGAGTTACAACATATAAAAGGTTACCTTATAGGAGATATAGGATTTGACATTCTTTGATTCCTTTCCTCACTGGTCATATAATCCCATTTAAATATAAGATTCCAATCAAATCCTGTAAATATCAATACAGAATATGTAACTACAATATACGACAATAACAATATTTTATAACTCCAAGACACAAATATTTTACAGCGCTTGATATGTATAAGAAATGCTAGGTTGAAGTATAATCACATAACACAATAAAAATCCATGGTCCAAACTAAGACTGAACCCATGACTTTCCATGGTCCAAACTAAGATTGAACCCATGACTTTCCATGGTCCAAACTAAGATTGAACCCATGACTTTCCATGGTCCAAACTAAGATTGAACCCATGACTTTCCATGGTCCAAACTAAGATTGAACCCATGACTTTCCATGGTCCAAACTAAGATTGAACCCATGACTTTCAAAGTTGTAAAATGACACTCTACCATGTTGCCATAAAAGATAACTTGAAGGTAAAGAAGTACAAAAGTTGTATTATACCACCACTATGTACATCCCTCCTTATGCCTCAGTCCCATAAAATCGTGGCTTGTTGCAGACCCGTACGGGCTGACAGTCGTGGGCCGTATTAAGCCTTGCCTATTAAGGAGACGGTATGCACATGGTACAAAACAGCACACCCGTACAGAGCCGTAGCTGGAAGATATGCAAATTTAATCCATGCTCAGCCACGAATTTGTTCATGATTTGACTCTGAAACTGATATGTGTATCCAGGGCTCATCTCACGGACCCTGGTAAAAAACGTAACAGTCACAAGAGTTTGCACGGGTCCTTGCGGAGTTATATGGCACAGCCCCGTACGGTGCCATTGCAGCTATTTTTATGTTTATGAAACTGTAGCTTTACTATATTTGTCAACAAATTCTTGGAGCCAAAATTCTTTAAGGACAATATATGGATGCAATCACACAATTCTTATTGGGTAATTTACATTGGGCACCAAATAGGCACATTACTGTATAGGCATTGAAAAATGAAAATAAACATAGTATAATCTTACCTCCTTTCAAGTCAGCGGATGCACCTATATATTCAAAATTATCCATATTTATAACATCAATGATGGGACTAACAACTCTTCTCTTATCCTGAAATATTACAATCACTATACTTTATCATGGGATTACAAAAACATTCAACAAGTTTGTACTCTACGTCAATTAATACATTTATTATTATCAACTTAACAATGAATACCAGCACACCTAACCAGCTTTCCTTTCAAATATTCTTTCACTAATACATGTATTCCTTACATTTCCACAAGGATGGTTGAACTAAGGGTAATTCCTATTTTGATGAGCAGAAAAAGTTTTTTTAAGGTTTTTGATACACAAATAGGTGACCTTAAGGGGAGTTGGTCTTAAATAGCAGCTATTTTAGGAGGTATAATTGTAAAAGTAATTGAGGAATCCCATTTCTGCTCTTTCCTCAGTTCTAAAAAAATCCCTACAAACACACAGACTGAAAAAAGTAATTCCATTTCAATTGAATACTCTGGATATGTGGGACCAAGCGCGATGATGAGTCTCCCAAAGAACTACTCTGTACCAAACTAGGTATACATGTAGTTACTGATGCCCTTTGTGTGATAAGGCTAAGATGGTATGGTCATGTGATGAACTCTATGGACTGCATCAACTCAAATACAAATCTGAGCATCCTATTCTCTGGTAAACATGGGTGGCCAATGTAGTGACAAGTGTTCTTACCTCTTTAACTTCTTGTAATAGTGGTTCTAACCAATTAGTATTACATTCACAGTGACTATCAAGGAATGTTAGGACAGGGGCTCTAGCAGCATTAGCCCCTGTTACACGAGATCTCATTAATCCTTCACGTCCATTATTACGTATAACTTTAACTTTCTTCATTCTAGCAAGCTCTGCACCATCAGATGCTGAAAAAATACAAGATTTTTGGGGGTTTAAAGCTAATGTTTAATGTTGGGTTTAATGCCTTAGCAACACATTGTAAAGGTCATATCTCAGTAGTCAGTCAGTCAACCCACTCATCATTCTTGTTATTTAGCTGTTAATCAGTTACTAGGCCCATGCTTCTGTCTGTGACTGACAAATGCCCTAAATGATTTAGAATCAGTGGTAGGGGAGAATGGCAGTAGAAATTATTTCATGCTCCACCTAGAATTTGAACCAATGATCCTAAATCAGTAGACCTGCATGCTACCTAATAAACAAACAGAGTGAAAAAACATAAGATTTATGATAAACATGTGTGCTTGAATATGGTAAAACCAGTCCCAGCTAATACCCTTGAAACCCTAGCTTGCTCACCTGATGTAAATATTGAGCTAGTAAAAATTACAGATAGTTAGACTAGTTGATGATTTTACCCTTCTCTATATCTTACGATAAATCCACAGAGTGCTGGCATGAAAGAGTCTCCCCCTCACAGAAAAAAATGCTTTCACATATAATACACATACAGCTTAAGAATAAATCAAGCAAGTGCTAAAGAAATTTTAACAAGAAGAAAAAGCTACAGTCCCAAAAACTTAGAAATAGCCATGAGGGCACTGTACAGGAGCCGTGCAATCAAGCTCTGCAAGGACCCGTATGAACTCTTGCATACCCATACGGACTGTTACGTTTTTACTAGGGTCTGTGAGATGAGCCGTGGTTACACGTATCAGTTTTGTAAGTCAAATCGTAAACAAAATTGAAGCTGATTATGGATTAAAGTTGCATATCTTCCAGCTACAGGTCCGTACGGGTGTGTTGTTTTGTTCCATGTGCATACTGTCACCTCAATAAGCAAGGCTTCCCACGGCCTACGGCTGTTTGTACGTATGGGTCTGCAACAAGCCACGATTTTATGGGACTGAGGCATTAGGTAACTTAAAAAATTTCAATTTTTATGTCAGGTAAGCAAGCTAGGGTTTCAATACCCTCTTGTTACATTAATCATGTGTTTAGGACAATAGCTGGTATGTAAGACAATAACTTCATGTCACTGAAACTTGATCATTATAAATTATGGATGTTTCACATTTTTTACTATGAATTGTTTACAAACAAAATGATACCATTTGTACCATACCGTTTATCATTTGTTAAAAGTATTACATGTCAATGAGTCAGCACAACACTAGTCTAACTATATGTAAATCAAGTATTATTTGACAACATTAAACGTGTACTTCATTAGTTTCCATATCGATTTACGGCTTAGTTTGTATACATTCGTCAAGTTCTGTTGCTTAAATGAGTGACAATACAAAGTATGGATGAAAAAAGAACGATTGTATTATATCAAACGGTTTGTGGTGCAGAGGTAAAGTACTGACTTGTCAATCGACCTACCCCGGGTTCGATTCCCGCACAGGTTGATATTTTTGGTAATTTCGCAAACACTAGTATCATAGTAGCAACACCATGACTTACTTATTACTTTTTACTAATTGACTGAAGATTGATTATATATATATATATAACGACATATGTGGTCTATTTATTATCATACTTTTTTCTTTATTCATATTTTTATAATAATTTTGTGACATGGTTAAAGGACTTTCATGAATGAAAACGTCCATTATGTGTGTAATACACTTTCGCTCAGGTTTTTTATAAAAAAAACATCATGGAACATGTGCGTTGTCGTGTTAACAAGTATTTGTAAAGCATGTACCGATTATGTTTAAATTGCAAAAAGAAAGGTTTTATGTGGGATCGAACCCGTAGCCTCTTGATTGTGAGGAAGTATGTTTTACCATTACACCAAGTCCTTATTTACCTCTTTGTGTTCTATTACTAAACCTTAAAGTAATATATTCGTGAATTTACGGAGATTTCAAAAGGAAATGAAAGGCTATGCATACAGTGCATGTTTAATGTTGCCAAATAATAAATCAAGTATGATGTAGACTACAGGTCGTCTACGTAAACATTGCGTAAATAAACATAGCCAATTTCACTACACACCAATACTTAGGGGTGAACATTTTTACATTTTAATAAATTAGTTAGTTTACACTCATTTTATAAACATATCATTATTTATAATTACCATATACTTATACACTATTTAAAGTAAATGTTAAATATCAAAGTGGTATGTTTAAACCTGTAAAATGCTGTTATTGCATCAGCTTATTCACCTATTCAGTGGGCAGGTCCATTGTACAAAAAACACGCATGACCTAGAATACGACCTGTAGTTTTGTGCTGACCCATTCATGTGTGTTACTTATGGTTATTTGTTGATGTCATACACTCACTAGACACTAATAGGCAGACAAATGATAAAGGCTGATAAAAAAGTGCAGCATAAGCGTGGAGCTCTCAGGAAGGCTAAAAATTGAAAATATAAACCAACTTACGATCATCACTGAAGTCATCAACCAGAATAATCTCTGTTATTAAATGTGGAGGACTTTTTCTAAATACACTGAAATATGATAAATATATATTATTTCAAGTTGATTATTGTCATTAAGTAACAATTACATCAACAATGCAGGTTCCAGTCACCATTGTGTTTTATCGAATAAATCTCTAGGAGCTAAGTGGAAGAACAGACTTTCTCCTTTTTTTACTGGATTTAATGCCGTGTCAACACAATTTAGGTCATTTTATGGTGTCCAGCGCACCTAGCCTAGCTTTCCTGGACCATTGTCTATAACCAGTACTCACCTACTCTTCCACACGGCCGGAAACTTCTCCATATTATTTAATCAATGGAGGAAAATCGACATTATTGTCAAATTTTCATGGAAGGATATAACCTCCCTGGGTGGGTTTCGAACCTGCACCCCCTCAGGCATGAGATTCCAAATCCCGGCGCACTACCAACCATGAAGAATTTTTCTTAAATACAATGTACAATGAAATACAATACATAGATATACAACTGTAGATTAAAAATTAGTATCAGTCACTATATAGCAATTATGTTAATTTGGCACAAGTTATGTAGTATTTTTTAACCTTGGATTATATTTTTGAAAAATGAAAACCTACTGCTCATGAACACTAAACATTAAATCAATACGGAATTACATCAGGGAATATATTTCATATGGAACATATCACCATAAATGTAATATTCACATGTAAATGAAGTAAATCATAAATTATGCATAAAAAAATACAAAGTTAATAGAAATATAATGTTACCTTATAACAGTTCTAAGTAGGGCAGATCTAGCTTCATTATGGAATGTTATGATAACAGTGGTAGGAGGTAAATCTGTAGACCAGGCTTTACCACGACATCTGTAAATGAATATATCACCATTTATACAGTGGTAATAAGAGCATTTCTAAAAGTTGATCCGGTTATGTAAAATTTGATATAACATAAACAATTTTCTTAGTCTATTAGGATTTGATAAAAATAGCGCAAAGAATCAGATTTAATGAATGCTGAACCATACGTGCCTTCTAGAGTGTCAAAATAATGCTGTGACCTAGTTTTTTTACATTTGACCCAGTGACCCAGTTTTGACCACAAGTGGTTCACCTTTCACCTGAGCTGCAATTTTATCAAGTCAAACCAGGTTCCTATAATTGTAAAAAGGCACACTAAGAAATTTTTATGCTTATAAGAACTTGTTCAACACTCAAGCAAATGAAAACTTGAATAGACATGTATATGTATTTAGTATTCCAACTTACTGAGGATTTCTTGTATCCGGTACATCACGATTACTTTTAGTATTATCACTAGCTTGTTGATTAAATTTATTACGTCCATATATGTCTTCTCCTGGTTTTAATGCTTTCTTATTAACATAAACCATTTCTGGAAACTCTTCCCATGGTATATCATTGCTCTCATCATCATTGAAGTTACTGTTCTTTTTACTATCGCTAGGGTTACTGTCAAATGGCTTTATTTCTTGGTTGAAATTGGTCTCAAAATTCTGCCTGGAAGAAAAATAAGGTCACACATTATATCAGATTGTGAATCAAAAATATCAAAGAACTGAAGAGTTGTCGTCCAATACAGTCTTTCAAACTATCTGCTTGATTTTCTGCAAAATTTTGGTTGCCTCTGCAGAATATTTTGGTAGCTAGCATGATACTTATAGTTCCAAAAAGACAACATCAGCTTTGTTTTCATATGGGTAAACTGTAAAAACTATAAACTTAAATATTTAATATTTTTTCAATATGACAATTGCTATAAGATTGAACAATTTTGGGGAGAGACTATGCATTCCTAAGTCAAATTCTGACAAAGGCTGACATAATAGTTGAGTGTTGTAACTAGTCACAATTCTTATATTCTACAAGATCTATTAAGACAAAAACATGTACTTGATTTATGTACACAATTCAATAAGACAGACAATAATGTGAGCATAAATGTATAGACTATGTTTATATAAATATATATGTTACAAACAGAATCACAGCAATATTAAAGTTCCAACAGGTGGAAAGGGGAGATCTAGCCCCCCCCCATCATTGAATTTCAAAAAAGACTAAAAAATATGAAGAAAAAATGTAACATTTGTCTTAGACTCCCCTGCTTCAAAGATTTTTGTGTCCATCCCCCATAAAATATCTGTAACCACCCCAGCTGTTATACACTTATATATTGATTTTATTTCTGACCAGAGATATTCAGAGACAAAAACAGTTGCCAAAATTTAACAGAAGCCAAGTTGTGTCAAACAACTATGTAATCAATGCTGAAGAGACGTTAGAAGAGACATCAGGATATCCATTTTATAGACAATGACAATTAGAGCTACTGTTGTTAGTGATTTTTCTAAAGCAGAATAGCAGGGCGCCGCGCCCTGCCCTTTTTAGCCCCGCCCTGCTGCCCTAAAAGTCCCGCCCTGCGAGTGTCAAAGCGCCCTGTTGCCCTTTAATTTCCTTCAAAAATATTTTCATAATTGTCAATCATCGGTAAATTCACACGTCAATTGTATAATCTTTATCAATCAGTAATTAAATGACACGCCTACTGTGAAAGGGCAGTGTCAAAAATCAATAAGGTGTTTGTTAGGGTATGTCTGTAACACGCTTGACAGCGTCAATATACATATATACAGTCAGGTACCTATACGCGTCAAGGATTAAATTGACACTGATGACCAAACCATGCTGTGCAATTAGCGGGTTTTTTGTTATTTCTAGTGGACGAATGTGATGTAAATTGCGATTTACTTGGACATATTATGATATACAAAACCATTGTCCCCCGCAGGATTTATAAAAAATACAGAAACGAGAATTTGCTATCTGTTACGTTTTTGGGGGTGCAGAACGATTTGATACTGACGATGTTTTGTATTGATCGTTTTTCACTTGTCAAACGAGACATATTAGTTTTTTCTGGTACAAAGTAGCTCAAGAACAGTTTTCACAATAATTATTTACATAAATTACATTTGATGCTTTCTTAAGCTGAATAAACAATTTTATAGAAAATCGTATTTTAGCAAATCGTTTTGCACCCCAATATTTTGCAGAAAAACAAAAAGGTAAAGTGCAAATTGAATGATTTAAGCAATGGCTTCCTCTATTTCTTAGAGAATAATGCACTCCCTCCCTGCTGACGAATTTAAAGTTTAATTACATTAGATGCTTTCTTTATCTGATTGAACTATTTTATAGAAAAATCGTATATTAGCAAATCGTTTTGCACCCCAATATTTTGCAGAAAAAAAAACGAACATAAAAAGCGAATTTATTGATTTCAGCAATAGCTCCTTCTTCTAAAAGAATACTGCACTCCCTCATTACTTTGAGGATTATGTGCTGGTGCTTGCAATTAAAATTTGGGTAAAAACAAAAAAAACCCAATAGATTCAGTAATCACTTATTAACAGTGATAAACCAGATTATACACAAGTCAACTGTCGCTTGGTGTACAGCAGCTGACAACTTGATCCACTGAATTATTGTGCTTGGAAAGGAAGAATATTTGGACATGCTTATATGTTAAAATGAATGGAGATGGCTGCTGAACATAGTCTTGTCTTGTTTTTTATGTGTTGGGTATGAATAAGGCAGGGCCAGGGTGTATACCAATAAGATTATAGACAATTTTATAGAATATCATAAGTCTGGTTCTTGTTCTTCCACATAAGTTTCTAGAGGTGGCCACTTAAAGTTAGAGATCATGGTAGAGACGGAGCTTGTATCTAGTGAAAACGATTTGTTTCAAATCTTGCCACCCTTTTTGGACATTTAAATAGCTAAAGATTTGACACAAAAGTATGTTTTACAACTATGCTAAGTAAATTTGTACACGAGTACATGATTATAGAAAAGCATGTAAGAACTTGTTGAGCATGCAGCTACAATGAATATATATATAATATACTAAAAACATCAGTTCACTAAATGTTATTGACTACAGATATACTTCAGAATTTTAAAAGTCGCGCCACGCGGTGCGCCCTGCCCTTTTTTGGTCCCACCCTGCCCTTTTTGGAGTTCTAGAATAATCACTACTGTTGTAGACACACTATGTCACCAAATAAAACAAACAAGCAATACATTTATAACACAATGTTCATTACCTTAAGTTTTCACAAGATCTAGCCAGATTTGTTGTTTTACAGAAATGGGTCAAAATTATCAACAAGCCAGACTATATGGAGTCAGTAATTTTCACTATCGTGACACAATTTTCAATAGTCCTGGGCTTCCTTTAGTGGATTAAGGCTATGACAGTAATACTCCATGAATGTACCCTTAGGGGATTGTAACAAAGTTTTAGAATTCTTATCCCTTACGGGATTGTAACAAAGTTTTAGAATTCTTATCCCTTAGGGGATTGTAACAAAGTTTTAGAATTCTTATCCCTTAGGGGATTGTAACAAAGTTTTAGAATTCTTATCAAAAACAAGAATTTATTAATTTTTTATATAGTTTGATTGTCACATAGAACCATTCTTTTTCTGGACTTGCATTTGAAAAATATTTTAGGGCTGCATTATACTATTTACTTGAAAACTCAAGCTGATTGAAGTGGAATAGCTTAGTACAAAAAATCTTTAAAAACTACTGGTCAATGTTTAAAGGTACTCCTTCACAGATTTCTACTTAAATATCAACTTTTTCTGAAACTACCTAAATTGTATAGAAACATTTTCGATGCAGGAAATTAGTGTTTTGATAATGACAATTTTAATTCAAATGGACTTAAAACTACAAATGATAGTGTTTCAAGAAGTAAAAATCTACTCCGTATGTCACGGTATAGACAGTTTTAGTGCACTTTTTTGATTTTTATTGTATATTTCTTGGATTCTTTAGGTCAGTTAGTCTTAAAACAATAAGAACTTTTGTTTTCACACAATTACAGACACTGAAGGATATTTTGAAAATAAAGAAAAATCTTAACCAAATCTGTGAACTAGTACCTTTATCATTTATACACCTATCTTAAGAAATCAAATATGATAAACATCAAATAACCTATATTTACTTTGAACTTGTAGCAAGTTAAATTTCAAAAATGTTTCAAAATTTATGGATGGATAGAAAGGTAGCAAAATGTATAGTATAATTTCAAAGTGTTTTTATCATTTATTGTATGATCTCTTTATACTGAGATATCAGAAATAAGTTAAGGCCACAACAAGTTGATGATATGTTCTACGGATTTTTCTAGAAAAAAAATGGGGCGAGCGAAGAAAAAAAAAACTTAATTCAGTTGCTTTATATAGCAGTTTGACCAAATTTTTATGAGCGAGCGAGGGAATAAAAATATATTTTTTGTAAAAACCGTCAAAATTAAGGTGCGAGCGAATCCATAGAACATATGATCAATTTGTTGTGGCCTAACCAAGTTTTAAACATATTTCTGCAGTTTAGTAGTTTAATCTAATGAAAATTTCACTTTAACAGAATCTTAAAGTAATTCAGTAAACATAATTTTTATCTCTCTCACTCTCAATGAGACTCTGTTATCTTTAAAATTATACAGTACAACCTCTATTAACAGCCAACTCAAAGCAACAGTCCTTTACTAACAACAGTCACTTCAAGCCTCATGTCAATCATTTTTAAACAAATCAAAGCACTAATAGCACTGTCAGACATAGGGTTTTGATTGGGTATAATCATGTCATATAGAACAAACGAAAGAGATAAAAAGAACCTTTTCCTTACGAAAGCCAGTTTAGATATACATGTACTTCAATTGCACAAACAGCATATCGTCTGCTTGTAACCATGTAATGCGGACTACATTTACGGCAGTAGTAATTATCCCTTTAATTGCGCATGCCTGCTTTAATGTAATCATTTGAAGCAGATTTTGATGAGGAATTGCTGCATTCCACTACTAAACATGGGAAACCCCATGTAAAAATGACTCTCTTAACAACAAAAACCTCAAAATAACAGTCAATATAGAATATACCTATGAGTGGCTATTATGTAGAGGTTATACTGTACAACACATGCTAACCAGCAGTAACTGATTAAATCTTCCAAATGATAACATTTAAAGAACAATCCCTAATGACATAGAAACAAGATTTTTTTATAAATCTTATATGAGACAAGGTTCATGTATATGACACTCCCCTGTGTCAGCTTGATAGCCTAAAGGACTGATCACTTTATTGTTATGACTAATGAAGACATCAAAGTATAGTATGACATAAAGACATAATACACTCTAAGATAATGTCAAAACAACAGAATAATGTTGTCTTTATGACCAACCATGTGGTATTATGTATCATTATGATATAACATTGACACCATAGTCAATACAGTATAACCTCAACCTGCATCAACAACCACCTGTTTTCAGCAGTCACCTGCTATAAGTGGTGAGTCTGGATTCTTTCTTATGAAAACCACTCATTTTTGAACCAGTTACAAGCAGCTACCAGCTGTATGTGGCCAGTGGTAACCAATTTCCTAACAAATTTAACCAATTTACATGTATAACATGATCAGAGCCTAGCAAGTTTTAGAACAAATTTTTAAATGTCAAAATGGACAAATTGAAGCTAATTAATCTGAACCTGGTTTAAGTAGTCACCGGCTGTAAGCAGCTAATCTAGTCATTTCCCTTCACTGGCTGCTTAATGCAGGTTATACTGTATATATCATAGATGATGCTACAGACATAAAACAACAATAAACATGTTTTTACTATAAAATGGTATTATGACGACTACTAAATAAATCAACATCTAAACAACACATATGGTGCAATAAATAATATAGAGCCAGCATACTGTATAATGCTTTGATTTTGGAGAGTCAATATTTCACATTTTCTAATAGATTTTTAACTAGCAGGGTTTAGAATTTGGGCATTTGATTAATATTTCAATATTACAAGTATACACAGGTTAAGAATTAGTGCCATCGTTGTTAAACCCAAATACATGTATAACTAAAAATCAAACTGCTGTGAAAATTACTGGCTATACAGAAGTTGTATTTCATACACACAAAGAAGATTTCTCAATGTCTCATCTAATTTTATGGTTTATATATTTTGTAATGCATTTCAAAAGAAAACTAATTTTATCAAAAAATTAAATCATTTTTGACTTTATTCTAACAGTCAAGTAACTTGACATTCTATTACATGCTATTTGGACCAGTAAATTGATTTTTTTCAAACTACTGTGCAATATTTAACAAGTTCAAACATTTACTCAGGTAAATGAATACTGAAGAAATTAAGAAAATATTAATGTAATTTTCATGGCTTTTTCTGTTACAGTTATCCGAGGTCTTTGAAATGTCTGTTATCATAAAAAAACTATGAAAGAGCCTCTTCCCTTGGAAACTAAGCACTATTTTTCTTCTTCTCAATAGTTTTATATTCCTGGGAAACAAATCAATTAACAGGCCCCTTTCCAAATGAACAACATGATACAATAATCATATCAAATTGCATTGTCAGCAACTATACTGAAAACCATTTAAACCATGGACTAAAAATACAGAAAAAAGCACATCACTACTGCAAAATTTCAGTAGCCTCGAATACCAGCAATTTTTTACCAGTCTTTGCAAAAGTTTGATAAACTTATAACTTTGATTCTCAAGGTCAATTTTAATATTGAGATTTGTGTTTCTTAAATGAATGTTTTGTTTAGCTATACACTAGACTGATAACATTGGTACCTTAAATATTGGAACTGAATAAAAATATTTTTTACATGGGGTTAACCCATGTTTAGTAGCAGACTATAAAAAATCCTCATTGTAAGCTGCTACCAACGATAACATTAGGCCTAGCATGTGCCTTAAGGGGATAGCTACTCCTGCAATCAAAATAGTCTGCGTTATGTGTTAACAAGAAGATGGTGCAGTTTCAATCTGATTAAAACCCGATCTAAAACTTTCCGCTCACATACTCGCTAATTTAGATCTGGCCTTTTTCAAACGAAGGTCACGTTCAGGCGACCTTTTCCCATCATAATATTCATGACGAAATTGTTATGATAGGTAACTTGTTTACATGGTCTAAGTCACAACAAACGCCATAAATCTAATACCGATCGTGGAATAAACTTGAAAATTGTAACAGTTGTGTAAAAAGTAGTTTTCTATAAGCTAGTGAAAAATCATGCATTTGCGTATTCTAAATCTCGAGCTATACTTTCCTGACTCATGGAGGGTAACGCAATCCGCCGCAAGCCGCAGACTTTTGACGTCAACGACGTCTTGATAAAGTGTTATAACCTTTACTTACATCGCGTCACTCTTTCTCAAAGGAATTTCCTAGGCTGCGATGCACAGTTCTTGTCTATGAATCTACTGGCTAAACATATCTTTACAACAGTCCGAGTCCAGTGATGACATAATGAATGTTTGAGTTCTAGTACACAGTCAAATCAAGAGACAAAAATGCGCCCGTAAAAGTTACGAAAACAAGGAAGCGGGCAACTGCTTGGATTTAGAACATGTGCTGTTGCTTATAAAATCCAATATGGCGGAATAATCGGTAAAATTCAATCTACCAAATTCAATTTTGAATAAAAAACCGTATTGGCTTACGCAAAGTTAATTATTCTAAACTTGTTTTACTTTGAATTATTGAATTGAATCGGAACTTGAAATTCACTGTATGGCCTTTTGGTACTGGACGGGAGAGTAGGACACCTCGCATATCAAAAACACAATCATCACATGTTTTCCAACTGTTCTTGATACCAAGGCCATTATCGGCGAAGGTGAGTGTTTCTACTAAACGGAATGCGTTTAGTTTTCCAGTTTGTCTGCTAATTCGCACATAATCAGTGGCCTATTTCATTAGTGACGTCCGGTATGCGCTTTGCGGTACAAATTCATCTACTCTCCGACGTACTTTCTGGTTTATTTTTATCATCTAGAACTTTCTGATCATCGTCAAACCTCTCAAACCAGCGGTTGACAAGTACCCTGCTTACAGGCATTTTCACCGATGTTTGATTCAACATTTCCACAGTTTTTTTGGTATTTCACCTAGTTGGTAATAAAAATGAATATAGGTAGGTTGTGCGATTTTGTCCGAATTTGCCTATTTTTTTTCTTCCGTAGATTAAGTTTTGATAGTGTAGAACGCAAGTGGTCGCACCGATGTCAATCAAAATTTACCCGTAAACAACTCACACTTTTGACGTCACGTCATGCAAATGTCATGTATTTTGGCGTACTATTTGAAAAAAACATTACTGAAAGAGACCGTAATAATAATTGAAAAATGACGTTATTTTGGCGTGCGGCGATATACCGAACCATGACCAATATAAAGCTATATATTTTTTTTCAAAAAAAGAAGTGCTAGTATAATTTTTGGTGCGTGAATAGGTAATTAAAGATTGTGACGCATGGTGATAATTTTATAACTCTATTACACAAACTCTGAAAGTTAGAGACGTTGTCTCATTACTTCTGGATCAACCCTCGTATAACCGATTAATTTCTTGTGAGGTTAGACTGACCTTAAAATTAAAGATAAAAGACAGATAATTATATATCAATCATTCAAAGGCACCAGCTGGTCCAGTAATTGAAAACAAAATTGAAGTCATAAAATAATTAAGTAAGAGAAACATATGAATAAATAGATTGCTCACAAAAGACAAAACAAACATTCAGTACAAGAAAACCAAGTCATAGTTATAACTATTGAAAAACATAACAATAGATAAGTATAAAACAAACAGACAAACAGCTAGTTCAATAAATTGTAAGAGATAACAGCAAAATTAATTATGAAAATATATCATCAAGTTTGATAACATACTTTCTTTAAAAAAATAAATCCATGAAAATTCTTATAACCTGTAATTGATCAATATGAAACAAGGATTTTCTTGGTTTTGTAGAGTACTTCAGGCAATCAATGTTTTATTATAAGAATAGACAAAGGGACAAGATTAATTCGAACCAATTCAGGGGAAAAGTGTAAGACATCATTGAGCAAAAAGAAAACAATTCTAAACCAACTGATACTGAATGAAAGTCAGTGTCAAGACTGTTGTCAATGCCCATTTCCTGGTCTTTCAAACCCCTGCAAAGCCAGTAAACAGTTAAGATCAACAAATTTGAATGGCAGACCTATGGAATTTCAAGTAGTGTAACCCTTTACTCTGAATTATTCAACCAGACATAAATGTGTAATCATTTTGAACAAAAACCATGCAGAAATATTAATTTAGAAATAAGTTTGCAAGAACAGCTTTCCTTAAGAATCCTACAAAAACATTGAGCAGCGTTGAACTAGTCAAAATTTGCAAAATCTGTTTAACTTCAATTTAACCAATCTGCAATATTTATAAATATTGCTCAAGCTTCAAAAAGACTGTGATAAGTTTTGAAACCCACTTTCATGTCCTAATTTTGTAGACTGGGTCAACATTTGTTTGATCTGTCAGAAGTCAATTAACCAATAGGAATGATTAATAAATATTAATAAAGTTTCTAAAACTGTGACAAGTTTTGAAAAATTATACCTTTTAGGAGGCTCTATCAACTTCTCTTCATGTATTTTTGGAGGAACAATGATTCTGTCTTCATTTCTTTTTGGTGGTTCAATAAATCTGTCCATATCATCATTATTTTTGTGAGGTTTAAACTTAAGTTGGTCATTATCAGAACCTGAATCTGGTTCAATTTCAGCAGGAAGAAAAACTCTGTGATATCTTAACTCTTCTTCATCTTCCTGCAAGTTTACATTGCACAAAATAAAATCAGAAATTAGAATTTAAAGCGTTTTTGACTTGAGATTTTCTAATAAAAAAATCACAAATTAAGATTTACATCTTTTGTGTGTAAGTTACAGAGATTACTAGTTAAAGTATCAATCTTTAAAAGTGAACTTCACAGTTACTAATGTGATAATGACTTTTTAACAAATCATTACCATATTATTTCAATCTATCAAGGAAGTGAATTTTTTAACTCAGTCTGCGCATGCAGAAGTTCATCTTGAAATTTCCGGAAGTATCAAATTGCAGTGAATCGGTTGGCTTCATCTAATAGGTATGGTAAATATTGCATTGACCATGGTCTATTTCTGCTCACAAAATTGTAATTTTATTACTTTGCGTACTGTAGGCTTGTAGTTAAATTTATAATTGGTAGTTTAGCTAAAAACCTGTAAAAATCTATAACTTTAGTATCCCCCAATTGGTAGAAGTATTCTTTAAGAAAAATGATCTATTGTAAAATGTTTACTTATAAATATCTCAATTAAATAATTATTTAATTTAACTAATAATTATTTAAGAATATGATTGAGGATAAATAAGTAAAATGTTCATTGATCCATTCTGAATGCAGACACTTACGCAGTGATCTCCCTCAGACCACAGACCATCGGATATGATTGACTAGGATTGAATACACAAAAATATACATTAAACTCACTCAGAGGCTCTGTCTTAGTAATAACGTAATCACAGGAGCTATTTGTTGACAAAAGGCCAGCCCCCCAATGGATTTGAGTGTCCATCTTTCAATGGTGCTCTTACATCAGAGGGGAGCTACCATCCACCCCTGGCCCTGCCATAAGACTAAGTCACTTTCCAACTGTATGGGAAATATTCTCTTAATTGCCCATTATTTGACAAACAAGTACTTGGAAAACATGGTTTGTCAATATAAATATGTAAACAAATTGGTACTCCGGACATAAATGATAACATTGTCAAATAGACATACTAATAATTAAGTTTTTGACAGATATTGTTTTACACTTGATGGAATACTTTTGAAGCACGAGCATGACAAAGATTGTTAGAAGACATGCCAAACCATCAGATTACAAACCGAAATAATAATATTGAGGTGGCATTCTTATAGTGAACTATGTATTCAATTGAGGAGTTTCTCTTCCTATACAGATATAATATGATGTGAAATATCTAGCTAAAGGTCTTCAGCGAACCGGTGTGTGTACTGTTAATGCCTCATATGATGAAAATCAAAATGAAAAAAGCGGCTTATAAAGTTTTGGAGGCCAGAACTATGAAATATCAAGTCTTGATATTCAAGAATGAAACTGGAAGTTAACAAGTCAACTCATGTCACTGAAAACTCATCAAGAGCCCAACAAACCACGTGTTTATGTGATTCGTCACATTTGGCTCTACTCTATGTGGTATCTGGAGACTTCGGTAAATGACTATATCAGTAAATTGATTTTATATAGTAAATCGTTTGGAGAGATCGGTAAATTGATATTGTATAGTGTATATTAAGTAGGTGTGCATAACAGTATAAGTGCTAGTGGCTAATGATTAAATAAAAATGAATTAATATACAAATGTACTTACATTAAAAAATATTTATTATTTAAGTTGTCCTATTTGACAGTTTTTATTCTGAAATTAAGAGATTTTATTTACGATTTACTATTGTAAAAATAACAATTACACGCTGTTGTTGTTTTTCATTTTACTATTACAGAAGACAATGAAGATACATTGGCAGCAACAGGAATAAAGTATAATAATATCATTTATTTATCGTTGTTAGTTCGCTTTTGAAGATGTACATAAATGAAGTTAAAGATTGGATGAAAATGTTACAGAATTGTGTTTTGTCTGATCTTATATTCTCTTTTCTATGTATTTATTATTCATTGTATTAAAATATTTTCACGTTTTATAAAGTAAAGAAATTGTATCATTAAGAATGTGTATTTACTTAGATGAAATAGTAAATAAAATTTATAAATCAATTTTATTGTTGACTTTTTATCAACTTAATGACTGATATGAAATAAAAGAGGTATATCAAATATTGTGCTAATTATGCGCACACCTGGTTGGTTTGTGACCAAACTTTAATTGGCCAATTGATGACAATTAAGCTATTGAATTCAAACTTAGATATGAACGAATATGAATAATCATGATTGTTTAAAACGCACCGGTATTTTATTAGCTAATTGGCTGTCATCAATGGCAAATTATCTTCTGAGTGGACATTTTCGACTCCAGTTTTTTTTTACTGTTTTATGTTTCAGACTCAATTTCGAAGATATATTGCATTTTATAACAAATACATACGATGCAGTTTTTATTATCACATGGATTGATAAATATATTTCTAAAAAAAGCTGTAATATATTATACTTTTTATGTAGTTTTAAGGCTCGATTCCCGTGGATTAATTAATAAATTCTTTCAAATATCTTTTGAATACATTAATATTTTATAGAAAAATATGATTTTATTTACCTTTTTATCCTTTTTTCAGGCATGTTTGATTCCCGTCGATATATTACAACGATTTATTAATTGATACATACAATGTTCTTTTTATAATGACATTAGTTAATTTATATCATATGTATTATTTTATACTTTGATCTAATGTTGTTTTGTTTATTTCAGGTCTGGTAAGATTCCCGTCGAAAATATAGGAATTAATTATTTATTTATATAATGTAATCTTTTTATAATAATTAATTGTTTCACGATGTACTATCAACTGTTATTTTTTTTGTAAATATGACATATTAGTACTTGATATATTTGAATAAAGTATGACATATTAGTACATGATATATTTGAATAAAACAATAAAAAAGATGAATTTATGTTTGTTATTTATCATTCTTATATCTTTTTAAAATATGCAATTTGATCTGAACTCCATGACGTATATAAATCACTTGTATTTATCAAGAAAAAAAGATTATTCAATAATGAGAAATTATGATTTTATTGAAATATAACAACATTTAACAAACAATTTCAAACAATGATATACAAACAAATCGTAATGAACATTGATTATCACACATTCAGAATAATTACACTATACAATATCAATTTACCGATCTCTCCAAACGATTTCCTATATAAAATCAATTTACCGATATAGTCATTTACCGAAGTCTCCATAATCCCTCTATGTGAACTATGTCTGAACTAATTTCAAGGCATGACACACAGCGCTAAGTTATCAACTGGAGAAATAGTGCACCCCACCCACTTTCGTGACGTGGGAATCGGCACCTGTCATTTAGTAAAACACAACAAAACACGAATAATTCAACCAAGAATAATACTCACAGCTTCAGACGTTGATTGAAATAAAAAATAAATAATCCCAATAATCCAAACGCTGCCAATCAAAAGCAGCAAACGTTGTTTTTTACGAAACATGGGTGGTTGTTTTTAGACAGATTTCATTTTGTGAGTAACGCTAATCTTTAAACCTTAAATGTGATTGGTGAACGACTACTCATTGAATGGCCCGGTGTAATGGTAAAAGTAACATACCGTTCGGAGTTACTTCCCCTACAATGTACGGTAAGAATAAACCGAGAATAATGGTTTGTAGACCACCTACGCATTGTTAAATAAAGAAATGCTCTGTACTATATAGATATGAAAAGAATGATAACAACCTTTTAAAGCGATTCATGCTGACTTAACTGTACAGAAGAGAAAATATAATAGTTATGTCAACTACTCCTGTACACCAACATACATTGTACATGAATGAACCCAATAAGCATACATATGTTATCATCATGATGTAAAGAAATTGCATTCTATAGTGTCAGTTCAATGCTAATTCATATTCAACAACTTTGTCATTTGTCAAAGGGCTACTGGTATTTATCTTTCAATCACCCTTGGGAGTCTTTTACTCTGTTTATGTACAGCCAACACATCAGCACAATATAATAACAATTATCATTGTCATAGGTATCCATTTATAACTGGGTGAGGTAAAACAATTTCAGGTTAATTTCTTGTTCAAGGAAATTAAAATTATCACAGGTGGGGTTTGAAACCAGGACCTTTCAACTCCTAAGCTTACTTTCTTCAAATGGGCTATTGCTCCTATGTAATCAACTTAGTACATGTAGCATTCTATTTTTTCTTGAAAGTTGTATTTTAATTCCATCATGTTCACATTGAAGACTGAACATTCATCCCTCCATTTTGAATTAATTAATCAGAATGATGTAAATTAAGAGACATTGTGCTGTCTTGTTTTCAGGCATTTCAGGCTTATTTCTAAGACATCATAGTTACATCTTAGAATAATTCTGAGCATTGCATTAAAAAAGAATTCAAGAAGAGATGAAATCACTTATGAGGTCTGCAACATCAGAGTTGAAGCTCAGGCCTGAACTAAAAAATACTTTGTTTGCCCTTTACCGACCCTAAATTTTTGGGTTGGGATGGCAGGTAGAAAAAATTTTTTTTTTAAAAGAATTATCCCTTAATAAGGTAGATCCAGCAAAACAACTTGTTTGCTCATGTATTTATATAAATTATATTTATCTAATATTCTATGATTTCAATATGATCCTTAAGCAGAATTATTAGCGTAAAGAAACTACCGGAAAGTAATACCAAGAACGGTCGTGACCAATAAAAAAACACCACATACGTTTTTCGGATAAAATATTTGAGTCGGCAGCATTTTTCGGGTCGGTCGATAAAGGGCAAATTTTAATTTTAATTTAGGTCTCAGTGACAGAGTGGTTTGTCTGATTGCATACAACTGTTATTACAGCTTCTTTCATATGCTTATATTAAATAAATTACATCTAAAACATAAGAGAGGCAGATCTTAAATCAGATCCCTCTTTGAATGACTTTGTGTGTACCATCAATACATAAAATAAAAAGAAGTCAATAAAATTTTAGACACAAAATTGTTTATTTCCGTAAGCACATGTTCTAACAAAAATGATAATGCACATTTAATTAAAGTAACAAAAACTTGTTATTTCTTTTAATTTATATCATTTTGGCATAAAAATTAAAATCACCAAATTGACATAAAGCACAAATATTACAACTTCATACATAAAAAACAAGACTACTTTATTACAGACAAAAAGGGAGGTAACTCTATATCAAAAATACCAACAGCCTAAGGCCACAACAAATTGATCATATGTTCTATGGATTCGCTCGCACCTTAATTTTGATGGTTTTTACAAAAAAAATATTTTTATTTCCTCGCTTGCTCATAAAAATTTGGTCAAACCGCTATATAAAGCAACTGAATTAAGATTTTTTTAATTTTTTTTTCTTCGTTCGCTCGCCCCATTTTTTTCTAGAAAAATCCATAGAACATACCATCAACTTGTTGTAGCCTAATTCCATATTGAGTTAGTTCCCTTTAATTAAAACTATTGCTACAGTATAACCTCTGCTAACGGCACCTCTAACGAGCGGCAACCTCCGACGAGCGGCATACTAGAATTCCCCCCGTCGATTTTACTCTATGATTTACCTCTAATGAACGACACCTCTGCAGAGCGGTAAACGGCCGTTCAAATAAATTCCCAAAGTTAATCTTTACCTCTATACAGCGACACTAAGTCTAGCAAGGTTTACATCAATAATCGATAATTATCTATAACCGGATGATTTAAACAATAAGCGATACCCTTAATCGTATAACACTACTCTCAAGTGTCATGTTGCTAAATCATTTGACTAACAGGGGTTAATAAACAAGTGACATATGGTTTCCATGACACCAACGAACGGACCTTAGATGAGGAGCGCTTTGTTTGGTAGGCTGACGTCATCAAGTATCAGATGCACATACGTCTAGCTAGTTGACGATAATAAATGAAACTTATTTGTTATTGTTCTTTTTATAAAAAGCTTCGATGAAATGAATTCTGTTTTAAGATTATTTGAGGTTTAAGATAATATCAGATATTTACTCCCGAAAAGACGACGATAATTCCTGCTAAATAGTATTCGCCATTAGACAAGTATAAAAACATTTGGCAGTAACAGAATCGATTTCTCTAGTGTATTGCTTTCTTTAGCATAAAACTAACCTTCATGCTAGGAATTGTCTACCGTTATAATTACTTATTCAAAAAACTTCGTAATCTTATTAAAACTCGGTTTACTTTAGTCGATCAGCGCTCGCTAAAAACTGTATTTACATTACGGAACGGATAAAGGCCAGTTTTCCGGACCGAAAACGGCCGTTTTCGTGATCGGTAGAAAAAGTCTACCTCTGCAGAGCGACACCTCTGCAGAGCGGCAATTTTTTCAAACTCCGTCAAAAGTCGCTCTGCAGAGGTTACACTGTACATCTATTCATCTAAATATAAGTTTATATATCAAATTATAACAAGAATTTAATTACAAATAAACCAATATGATTAAAACAAAATCACATGACTTTAATATGAATTGCAAGCTTGCAATATTTAAGTAGATATATTAAGATATATGCCAGTTAATTAACCTGCTTTTACAAATACATGTACAGTAAATTTAGACAGAACACAAAAGTAAAGCACTATGGGCACGTTCCGCAAGGCAATCGCTAGCTAGCGCTTTGTAGCGATTTCCTACCGCATGGTTTGCTACGATTGAGCAAATTGAATCGCTAGCTAGCGAAATGTAGCAAGTTTTTTTCTTGCTAGCCGTATCAATCGGAACACTTCTGCTTATTTCAAAATGGCTGCCCCCTGTGGGAACGTAATTCTTTTTCAAGAATACTGATATTTATTTCATTTAATGCATATATTTCGTCAAAGTGGTTAAAAAGAATATTCATGGGGATAATTGATTTAAATATTTTTTATTTGATACAATTTTGAACTATTTGTTTGAGGAAGTCGCCATTTTGTTTTTGCTAGCTTGAAGCAAACCTTTCCGTAGACCTCTTATGCTACAAAAAATCGCTTTCAAAAGGCGACAGCTAGCGATCGCCTTGGGGAACGTGCCCTTTCAGTCCACTATAATTTCATCTCAACTCTATCATCTAGTCAAACAGTAAATATATTAGTTTGTTAACTATCATCTACAGTGAAATGTATTCATAATGGCAGGTTAATAAAGTTGGATTTTATATTATATATTATATTTATATCTATAACTTTAGTTGATAAATACTTAACTGTGGATTGCAGGCCCAAGATTTGGTTGTGCATGGAACCAAATTAACTATGATTCCAAATATAAGTTTTAGTGAAAAAGTTTGAAAATTTAATTTAATTATTTCCAAATCTTTGATCTAAGTAAGATTTTGTGTATGATACATAAAACATGATGTGGAGTAAAAGAAAATTTACACATACATTGTACATGATCCTTCAAGATAGAAAGTTAGAAATTACAAGCTTTATTGATTGATAAATTGTGGATGGGTCTAAAGTTTGATACATATTAGGAGAGACATAGATATCTAGGTCTCTGATATTATTGAAGAAAGAAAGGCAAGTGAATTCCTTCAGGGTTAGCAGACATAAAATTAGCAGGAAAAACTTTAACCAAGCAATAAGCCAACACCAACACACAGGGACAGATCTCACTCAAGGCAGTATGTAATTTAAAGTTATTGCACAAAAATATTGCTGTTATACAATATTGTACATAAACTTTTAACTCTAAGAATACTGTTTGCTGCGATATTCACGTTAGTAACAAGTTTGCTGCGATATTCATGTTAGTAACAAGTTTGCTGCGATATTCATGTTAGTAACAAGTTTGCTAAGATATTCACGTTAGTAACAAGTTTGCAGCAATATTCACGTTAGAAACAAGTTTGCAGCGATATTCACGTTAGTAACAAGGTTGCTGTGATATTCACGTTAGTAACAAGTTTGCTGTGATATGCACGTTAGTAACAAGTTTGCTGCGATATTCACGTTAGAAACAAGTTTGCTACGATATTCACGTTAGTAACAAGTTTGCTGCGATATTCACGTTAGTAACAAGTTTGCTGCGATTTTCACGTTAGTAACAAGTTTGCAGCCATATTCACGTTAGTAACACGTTTGCAGCGATATTCACGTTAGTAACACGTTTGCAGCGATATTCACGTTAGTAACACGTTTGCAGGGATATTCACATTAGTAACACGTTTGCAGCGATATTCACGTTAGTAACAAGTTTGCAGCGATATTCACGTTAGTAACAAGTTTGCAGCGATATTCACGTTAGTAACACGTTTGCAGCGATATTCACGTTAGTAACAAGTTTGCAGCGATATTCACGTTAGTAACAAGTTTGCAGCCATATTCACGTTAGTAACAAGTTTGCTGCGATATTCACGTTAGTAACACGTTTGCTGCGATATTCACGTTAGTAACAAGTTTGCAGCCATATTCACGTTAGTAACAAGTTTGCTGCGATATTCACGTTAGTAACAAGTTTGCAGCCATATTCACGTTAGTAACAAGTTTGCTGCGATATTCACGTTAGTAACAAGTTTGCAGCCATATTCACGTTAGTAACACGTTTGCAGCGATATTCACGTTAGTAACAAGTTTGCAGCGATATTCACGTTAGTAACAACTGCAGCGATATTCACGTTAGTAACAAGTTTGCTGCGATATTCACGTTAGTAACACGTTTGCAACAATATTCACGTTAGTAACAAGCTACATCATGATCACTACAAATTAAGCTAGACTTGCCAACTAACAAGTTTTCATTACATTATAAAACCATTTCACTTTGATACAGTTATAGATTATACAACCAGCTCAAACTTAAAGAGTCTAAATGTGACACAGTAAGTTGTTGAAGTCGTAAAACCGAACAACCACTAAATCAAAATAAACATGAAAATATCAGCAAACACTATACTATCATATACATAGCTATCTGATAAAGAAATCATATGTTTTATATTTACATATGTGAACAGAACTATAAAATATTCATCTAAAGAAATCAAATACAACTAAATCCAAAATGATGGAAAAGAAATACTTTTCATTCATTAATAGTAAAATGTACTGATTTCCATTTACAACAATATTGTTCATTTTTCATGGTATAGGAAAATTAGGTCAGGTTAGTAAAGGCTTTAATTAACCAACAAATGTGACCTCAGGCATATTTCTGAGCATCTTTATTTGTAACCAGAAGAAATGAAGTTCAAATCACTGGTTTAGAAGTACATTCTATATTAAACCCTGGCCTGCAGGGCTTTGTATAAAATAATTTTCAAATAACCGGTATACTAGAGTACATAAAGTATGAACATTCAAATTTAATATTTTAATCATAAATTTGTTCAAATACTCATTTTTAAAATTAATTCACTGGGTAAATAATGCTATGATAATGATTTGTCATTGCCTTAACCCACTAGCCAAAAGTCTGGGTCCAGGGAAAATTACTTATTTGATTCAGTCTGACTAGTTGATAATTTTTTATCTGACTTAATAACAAATTAAGTCAGGCTAATACACGAGAAAATAAATGTGATAACATGAGCATCAAGTGGGAAAATCAACCCAATCAACTAGTAAGGATGAAATTTATGAAGTTAAACACAATTTTTTTGGACAAAAATTTGATGTAACAATGCCATGCCTTTTAGCCACAGTACTCAGACAGGACATTTTAACCCAGGACAATTTCTGAATACTGAATGATCATATAAATTAATAGTTTCAAACTAATAAGTCTGTACAATCTTTTCAAATACGACTAGTTATAATTCTTTCAATCATTTCCCAAAATCTACAAAAAAGAATACAGAGGTTGCTGCTAGTTAGAGGTATGGTTAGGAGAGGTTATACTGTATAAAATATCAAATCATCTGTACATTTAACTAATCTTGAGACAAGAACTGACTTAGATGACATAGTACACAGAATGTCAATAAAATTTCTTTAAAAAAATTAAGGGCAGAATTTATTTTGTTTTTTATAAATGTAATTGGGAGTACATAATTATTATGACTACATGCAGGCATGAATGTTGTATTGATTATATACAGTGTAATCTGCATTAACAGCCACCTGCTATCAGCAGTCACCTGCTGTAAGTGGTCAATCTGGCTTTCTCCCAATTAAAATCACTCTATTTTGAATCTGTTATAAGCAGCCACCTGCTGTCTGTGGCCAGTGGTCACCAATTTCCTTACAAATTCACCAATTTACCTGTATTAAGTGGTCACGGTCAATAAAATTTTAGAATTAAATAAGTGTCACCATCATTGTATAATAGTACAGACATGTGAAAACCCACCCAGTTGAGTCAACAAAGTGTCATCACATAAAGTAAGACTTCAAATATACAACTGACATTGTCATTTGTGTTTTTTTTGAAGATCACTTAATAAAAAACTGCATGAATTATTAACTATTCTGATTGAACAAATCAAAGCATCTTTATCTGATTTTTACCAATTAGTCACTTCCCTTCACTGGCTGCATAATGCAGGTTATACTGTATAGAGGGTTGTTAAAACATAATGCTGGTTATATTATGAGCTACATGGATAAATAATTAAACTAAACACTACACATCTAATATCTTTATAAAACAAAGAAATGGATATAAACTAAATTCTCATTATAAAACAAGACAGACTATCAGTAAAAAAACTGACTATTATGTATATATATAAAGCAGGCACATTATATAAAAGGAACAACATAAGCATAAATCAGATATTAGACTCCAAATCCACAGTAGATATGGTTTCACAAAACTCCTTAAAATGTTATTGACCTCAATTGCAACTCAATAAGAAATTATAATAACGAAAAGACAAATTAGTTTTTGATTGCTTATTTAAAGGACATCTGTCCATAAATGTTCATTTCACAGCCATTCAAATAAAAAAATACTAAACACAATAACTTAATTCATAGAGATGGCAATGATGTTGTCAGGCAGCACTTTTTAATAAAAAAAAACAAGATCTGACACAGATTTGAACTCAAGATTAAAAACTGATGTTTCGCTACTTTTATTTCGCAAAGAAAGAAATTTCCAATGAAATAAAAAATATCTCTAAATACCATTATGTTAAAATCGTACCGCAGTACGTATTGCCGCAGCTTCATAATGCCGGTTTACCGGTATATCGTGACAGCCCTACCCATTAATAGACTATAAATCTAGATAACTTTTTTATGCTGATGTTGTTCCATTTACAAGTATCTGTAGATTGATACCGTTAAATTATAAAAGGCCTAACAGAAAACTGTTGTAACACACCTTCAAAAAAACAAACTTTTTGTACACCAAATATATAGATTATTACCAACTAAATATCATCTCCATATTCTTTACACAAAACACATAAATATAGATTTCATTCTAAAGCAAAAGTATAGTGTGATGGAAAGAATTTACATTTTCTGATGAAAAGTAACAAAAATTTGAGTAACAACAATTTTCTGCTAAGTCTTTGAAACATACTACACGGGGACAGGACTATGACTAACACAATCATGTGTTTTAAATAATACTGGGTTAAAATTAGGATTTTTTGGCAAAAAGCATGACTTAATATACATGTACACAAAAAAATAAAAAAATAAAATATTAACTAAAAATGCTTCCACATATATTCCACCCCACACACCTACATTTTCTGATTAATGATTATTCCTACAAAAGCCATATTTTAAATGTTGACAAAACACAAACACTATGTGAGATATTCAATCACACAGTATGTACTGAACAGTTTAGTTGGTTCACATTGACCTCAAGAAGGCTAAGAATTCAATTTCAATATCATCTATCCTAATTTAATCAGTTAACCACAGTGAAGTTAATGAAGCATCCTGCATATATTATATATAGAATGAGAAACTTTATCATCATTTTAAATACACTACGGTCCAAAAGTTTCTTCACAAGTGTACTTTTTTCATATTTTTTTCTTATCTTTAATTGAAAATAATATTGCAGACACATTTTGTGGAGTAGTTATATTTCATATTTGTAATACATAAAGAACATAATTGATAGTTCATGTTAAACTGTATATTAGTTGTGAAACTAATAACAACATGAACAGTATGACGAAGTATACTACAAAACATCAAAATTTTATATGAGTAAAGAAAGTTTTGGACTCAAGTGTGACATATAGGGTCAATGTAAATAAGCTACACATAGAGGAATATATCAAAAAGTTATATTCTATGAAAATGGTCACATCTATGTCAACCTTCGTACATCAACGATGCGTTGATTCTATTTAATAATCATTATCTAAACATATCTCTAATTATATATCTATGTTATAGTTGTTTATACAAAGAGAATGTAACAAAATGAAATATTGAGGAAATGAAATCTATACTAAACAAAAATACAACAATACACCAGTTTTAAAATGGTCTTTAAAAATCAGACCAACTAACAGACACAATTATACAGTTTTTGAAAGTTTACTTTTTAAAAATAAAACCTTATTTCACCAAACACTAAATAACAGAAGTTGGATTTTAAAGCTTTAAACATGTATTATGTTTGTTTTTGTTTTTGTTGGGTTTAATGCCATAGAAACACTTTGTATCAGTCATATAACGGCGGTCAGTCAACCAACTCACTTTTCCTAGAAAGGCTAAATCTCTGGATTTAGCTATGTATAATGTATCATCTTAAACCAATAGCTCAAAGTCTGGGACAAGGGAAAATTGATTCAAGCAAGAGAAAATTACTCATTTCATAATAGTCTGACAAATTGATAATTTTGCTCATTACCATAAAACATAATAAATCAGTCATAATAAGTCTGATACAAATCAGGAAAAAACCATGTCACATAATAAACATCATTTCTCTTAGCATCATCAATACATTAGATCAAATGTACACACACAATGATTAGCACCTCGTTAGTTCTCAAAACAAAACATAAAAGAAAAAAACTTAAAAATTAAACAATATTATAATAAAAACTGAACACATTTCATCTCACAGCACACCTATATTAATGTAACACATTATTTTTTTAAGCACACATATTATACAATTCTTTATATTTTACACAACAAATTTTCAAATTTCACAATTAATACATTACTAACTACATTTTACAATATTATTAGATTTTCTAAGAGAAACAGGGCAATTTTTTGTCCTTATAATGTAAGAAAGAATTAATTTATTCGATCTACAAGGTAACCCTTGGCAATTGACTTCCAATAATGCAGTTAACTTGACATTGTCATTTAAGAGCACACATGGGAGGAGTCAGCATTCATATTTTGTATTTGTAACATGGCATAGATTCTTAAAATTTTTAGCCAATCCAAAAACTGTTAAATTGCAAAGCAATGTTAATTGCTATAATTTCACATAAAATAATGCAAATGCATATGGGACATTCATCCCAAATGGAAACTAATGATTAAAGAATTATCCATTACAAAAAAAAGCTTTCAGTCTTGTGTACTATTTTATTTTAATATATTAATACCATACACCTTCACAACAATTATTTTTGACCTACGGATAACATCGATAACACCGATAACATTTATATAATATGGCTAAAATGGTCAAAATAAAGCTGGCAAGGTATTTTTTGGGACATTAAACTCAAATTTTATCATTTTATATCAAAGTTTACATCTTTACAACAAACATTTAATGACATTTGTATTCAAAACGTACAACTGGCATTTTTCCCTTTATTTTTTGGACAAAAAATTTAAAAAATCAAATTTCAATAGAAAAATGAAACCACTGTACAAAATTCATATGTATTATACATTTTATATCAGTCAGGATAAAAATTACAGCAAATAAATGAAAAGCGAATTATTTACACAAGATTGCATGATTGAGCACTAAAAGGATAAGGTAACTTTTATACAATACATGCTCCGTAAACAGCAATAATGCCAATACAAATATACATTGTACATTACAAATATACATAAAACAATAAAATATTTACAATTAATACCATTGCTATACAAATATACATTCAATATGAACTTAAAACAAAATGAAGCATTCTTACACAATATGAGTATTTTCAAATTCATATAGACATTTACATAGTTTCATACATAAAACTCAATATGAACCAAACAAATTACTATGAAACATTTAACATATCACAGGAACAATAAAACGTCATTGCACATGCTCATATAAAAACAAATCTACACAAAACACAAAAGAAATTGCTGTACTTTTCAAGACAGTAAAAAATTAAAATCAACACCATTAAGCAAAAAAGTTCAAACTTTTCCAGTACATGTCCAGTAGGGCTGTATTGAGATACATTTGTATACTGCATTACGCAGGCATCATATCGCAATATGTACCACGATATATTGTGCGCTTTTAGATTCATTGCGTCTCCACTGTATTTAACAGGTCTGTGACGCACCCAAATCGGTTAAATTCTTGTAACTTAAGGTTAGATGGAATGAAGAATGGAAAAACTGACCTTTTGCCACTTTTATTTCTTGAGGGGAAGAATTTCCCAATGAAATAAAAAATATCTCCAAATACCGTTATGTTAAAATCGTACCGCGGTACGTATTGCTGCAGCTGCATATTGCATTATACTGGTATACCGGCCGGTATATCATGACAGCCCTAATGTCGAGAATGAAACCTGCTTCTAATATATCATGAAATTTAACAGGACCATTGGTCCAGTAATAACAATAATAATAATAACTACGACTTTATTTGATCATAACCATAATGAAACAACTGTTGATATTTGCTTTAATGCCAGTTGGTCCAACAAAAGTTTTGTAGAGGTTATCATTATTATTATACTAGGTAATGTTAGAGACAGTGTAAATAGTAATGATTTTCTTCCAAAATCATTGAATGCAAGCTAGATGTCACAGTGAAAATTTTGACGTCTCTTCTGTCATATAATGTTTAAGCACCGCACAACACCAAGTGTATTTCACAGGTTTAGCTCAAAAGAGTTGTAACTCACTCATTTCTTATATTGAGTAACAACCGTTTTGCGCTAAACCCATGATCAGTAAAGTTTAAAAAACAGATTCACTATTTCTGTGTTCTTATTAACAATGATTAAATTAAAATAGCTGCATTAATCAAAGCTGGAGTAGGCTTCACAAAGACAAAACTTATACTTAGAACATAGATAAAATTTTAACAGTGAAAAATGTTTTACACTTTTTAAAAAAAATTTTTTAATGAGTTGGTGGCAGAAGGTTTTAAAACATAATAAGAGTTTTAGTTTAAAAAAGCCAAATCTACCCTAGTCAAAGTAAAAATGTTAGTCTGATTCTTATAATAACAGATATATCTAAGAAAGTCAGGGAAAATGTTAAGTTATATACACTGCCCTCCACAAGTTCCTTCACACATTAATAATTTACATTGTACTATATAGAGTTTTAAAATGTTGTAAAATCAGTTTATCGTTAAATGATAATACTTTATGAGGGCAGTGTATATGAGTGTAAAACAAGTCTTTCGGTGCGTTGCTTAAGCAAATCGCTACGTATCGCTTTGTGTCCTGGTACCCAAAATTTGATGTCACACACTCATTCCTTTTGTTGGTAGAAGGATACCAGGACACAAAGCGATACGTAGCGATTTGCTTAAGCAACGCACCCTTTGTAGCCGTGAAAGGTATGGAAACATCACACATCAAACATCTCAGTCTATATAAAACATTAACTATGAAATATTTAAAAAAACCTAAGCACAAGAAATAGACACAATTAGATGATACAAGATATTAAACATCCATAAGATGGCCAAGCTGACAAAATTTAAATAACCACAAATACTTGTTTAACTATAGTCAGTATCAATTAAATGCATGGGTAATAGTAAAGATTCCATGTGATAAACTTAAACTACACATAATGCACAAAAATACCAGCTTGACATGAAAAGAGTTAATAAATGGCACATCAATACACAAGGAAACTATTATTAGAACACCAATGTACAAGAAAACAGTTAATTATACAGAGGACTTTGTGGGTAGATTTGTTTTATACAAAAAATGTAAACATAATGAATGCATGAAATATTAACATAATGGCAAGTATTGATGCTTTAAAACACAAAATATGTGTATTAAAACAAACAATATAATACAGCAAAACATTTCTGTATAAAATAATGAATTGGTTAAATGAAGTAACCATGACAACCTTCCAAATAGTTTAAACTTGTGACCTTTCACCTTCTCAAGGTCATGTAAACCATCATTATGACCCTCACAAGGTCAGATCTTTAATCAAGTGATATTAAAGCCCACATGTTGCTATGGTAACAAAGTATCATGTAACAGGGCTAAAATCAGCTGAAAATGTACAGACAGGGAAATGTTTTATATGTGTTTGCCACTGGGATGATAGCTGGAAGAACTTTACACCAAGCCAATCTATTCCATCGACTGTCACTGAAAATAGATTATATATATATCATTTACTCACAGGGTCTATAGCCATGTGGCCTATAACAGCAACAAAGTATAAGGTAAACAATCTCATGTCTTTTGTTGATTTTTCTCTGACATCAAATATTCAATAAAAAACAACTAATATTTTGCTTTCACACCAAAAACCTAAAATGGTCCTTTGAATTTTGCATGTTAACTCTGAATCCTCCGCACAAAAATGACTCAAGCAGAAAACTAGGACATAGGCAAAATATTTCTAGGCAGAAGGTTTATAGTAAAATGAGTAATATAAGAGTATGTAAGAAACGATTTTAGCTTTTATCAAAATCTAAAACAAAGCAATTCTGGGAGCATCTATAGTGGCAAATGCACTAAAATTTATAATAAAAGTATTAAATGCACTAAAAGAGGTCACACACTAAAAAAAAGTATTACAGACCCTTCATTAAAAAACTTAATTAAAGTATTACCTTTCAATGATTGATTTAAACTCTTTGAGGTACATATTAATCTATTTATACTTTCATACACTGATGTCTTTGATTCACCTTCTTTGGACTTCTTTCCTATACGAACTGAAATTAACAATACAAATAAATAATAATCTTTGTCAAAACTTCTTGCTATTGGGAATAACAAAATTAGTTATGATAAACAAGTTTCCACTGCAGTTTTAACAATCTCCATTAAGATCAACAGACTCAATATTTGGGTTTTTCTCTAAGGTACAGACAAACTTTTACTATTACAATGAAAACATGTGAACAAAAGGATTTAATCTAAATTGTGTGCTTTTCAGCAATAATGTGTAGAAACTGTTATATATTGCCCGTGCACAGATGGAAAAACAAACAAAGTGGAGTTCCAAATTAGGTCTATTGTGAAAATTTTTCAACACCGGATGTTGTCCCTTCTTCTGGTATTGTCAAATTGAAAAATCAATTTCATAACTCAAAAGGAACTTACATGTTCTTATTGAATATTTCAATAAAATCTCACAGTTTTCATCAGTGTAGCAATAGTCACATAAATACCCTAATATCGAGTCTGGTTGAAATTTGTACATTTCATACATAAATAAAAATAACATTCATGTAATAAAGACAGTAGCCTATTGCTACATATCGCTTCACCCTCTGGTACCCTTGTTTAATATCATAAACTTATTCCTTTTGGTTCAAGAAGGGTACCAGGGGACAAAGCACTATGTAGCAATATGCTCAGGCAACAGATCTCATACTAAATACAAATCAATAAAAAATATTACAAAAAGACCATACTTACTTTTTTGTTTTTGTCTTGTAACGACAATCAAAGCAAATGGTACAAACTGGTTCTCAGATAATACTGGTAACTGATGATGTGTCGATAATCTAACAACTTGTAACGATTTAAATGCAGATTTTAACGAACATTTATTACTATCTTTTTTACTAGCTTTATCAGCCTTCTCCGAACTTTCAGATTTATTTATACTTGTCCAGTAGTCTACTTGTAGATCAACATATTCTCTGGTTGTTGTATAAACACCTGGTGGAGGGGTCACACTGAAATGTATATCATAATTAATTATAAAGAATTATATGGACAAAATTTTGGGACAAATATAATACCTGGGAATGCAAAGAATTTCTTTTTACTAGGGCTGTCACGATATACCGGTATACCGGTATATTGCAATACGCAGCTGCAGCAATACGTACCGCGGTACGATTTAAATGTACTGGTATTTGGAGATATTTTTATTTCATTGCGAAATAAAAGTAGCAAAACGTCAGTTTTTCCACTGTTCACTCCATCTTACCTGAAGTTGCAAGAATTTAAGCGATTGGGACAGTCCAAAATGACCGTAAATACTTAAAGAGGCTAGATTCTATTAGTAGCTGCATATAAAATTTGCAATTTTTCTGTTAAATACAGCGGAGGAACAACAAATTTAAAAGCCCGCAATATATTGTGGTACGTATCGCGATACAATGAAGCGTATTGCAATATACTGCGGTACGCTTCTGGCGTATCGTGACAGCCCTACTTTTTTACTGTAACATACATAGGACATAAGAAGTGAAAGAGAGGAACAAAAAAAAGTTGTAAAATTCTTCAACTCATAAATTTCAGCAGAAACACAGATAAAAAGACAATTTAAGATTTTCCTATGTAAGTCTCAAAAAAAAAATGCCAGTTAGAAGGGGTCAATTTTGACCCGAGAGTAAAAAATTCTGCGTTAAAAATAAAATTCAATACAAAAAGTTACTATACATACCCTATAAAAGGTGCAGCCCCACCAACATTAGGTGAATTAGGTGGAGTACTTTGAGCTTTATCAACATTTGGTTGTTGTGGTGGAGAACTAGATAGAGATGGCTGAGGTAGACTCTCATCTAAATCTATAGATGTTGTATACACTTCTACAGATCCTATCTTCACTTCCTGTTGTAGAGAATAGTAGTTTTTTTATTTCGGATTAAATGCCATATCAACACATTATATAGGTCATATTACTGAGGTCAGTCAACCTACTCATCAATCTTGAAAAGGCTAAATCTAGAGGCTTAGTTGTTTACCAGTTAACAACTGTCATACATTATTTAGAATCAGTGGTAGGAGGGAGAATGGACATAGAAATTATTTAATGACCAAGCTCAACAAAGAATGCCTAGCCTGGGAAACAAACTTATAACCTCTCTATCAGCATTACCAACTGCTGTTTGCTACAAATTTGTGTCACATAATCACTTTACATAAAATGGGCTCGGCATATCACTTTAAAGATTACAGTTCATTTTTACTTCTTTTACTATTTGATAGTGACTGGCAATAAAATTCAAACTGAAATATTTAATGTACCACTGCAAGTTTTTGTTATCCAAAAATATTTATTATGACATTAAAATTAATAAGAAAATACCAGCAGGCACTGCATATGCATAAACAAAATACTGAAGTAAGCCACATGAGCAACAATAAGAGATGATAAACAGTTACTTACACAAAGGAACGGAACAAAGATTTGACAGGATTCATCATCACTTCTGTAAAATATATAATTAATGTTGATAGACAAGTTAAACATACATAAGTAATATTTTTTTCTTTATATAACATATTTTACTATCCTTGTGTACACCATCACAGAATCTGTGTTAAAATTTATTGCCATTGAAATAGAATTGTTAAAGTCTTAGGGATTTAACCTAGATCTAAAATCTAAAATTCTCATCATCTAAGACATCCAAGTTTGTAACAACTCTGCTGTGGTATACCCAGCTCCATACCTCCAGCTGAGGAGTTCTGGTTACATGAAGAATAACCATAACAGTGAAGCAGTCATTACAAAAGATGCATTTTTTTTATTGGGTTTAATGCCGTGTCAACACAATTTAGGTCCTTTTACAGCATCCAGCGCACATAACCTAGCTTTCCTGGACCCTTGTCTACAACCATTACTCACAAGGCTGGAAACTTCTTCATATACCTTTTTAATGGAGAAAAATTGACATTATTGTCAGATTTTCATGGAAAGGTATAACATCCCCGGGTGGGATTCAAACCCGTACCCCCTTCAAGACATGAGATTCCAAATCCCGACGCCCTACCAACTGTGCCACCTACCCAGGTTGTGTGTTAATGTATATCTCTTAGCTGATAACAACACTACCATGATTCCTTTAAAATAAGCTTTGAGGCACAATAGCATTTCAACTCTTTTACAAATCTCAAAGCATAGTTTGAGAGGAAACTTAATTCATACATTATATTAGCTATTGATAATAAGCAACAAAGTAATAACAAAATAACAACTCTTATGTTCAAGATGTTTTTCAATACAATCAAAGTAAAATCATCTTACCCTTTTCCCTTACACATGACCATGGCCTCAGCTATAGGTATCTGAACTGTACCGCCAGCGGCTGACAGATACTTATTTATTCTACCATACACTTGATCAGAATCTGTAACATATAAACATAATACTTTTACAAGTTAGTGTCTACTATGGTGGTGTGGAAGTGCCATGGTGATCATCTATTACACAGCATTCCACTGGGTGTACATTATGTATAATGCTATAGAAAATTAGATATTTTTTCATGTCCTTGCCATGTTACCTTGTCTTTAGAATAAACAAGATATGTAATGTGGAAACCACATTAAAGCCGGATTTAAAAACTGTAAGGCAAAAATTACAAAGGGAAATAATCCATAATAAAGGCAGGTAGAGTTGTGGTTACTTTCTAATTCTGTTCATCACATGGTATGTATCATTGCATGAAGTTTCATAAAGATCTGACAATAAATGGCAGAAATATAATTATGGAAAAGAAAAACTTTAATGCAATTGTTAACGACACCAGATGCACTAAAACTGTAATATATTTTGAATAATTATCAAAAAGTAGCTTCATAGATAAAAATACAGATGCTTCATAAAGTCCTTGGACAAAACTCTGTTTATTGGAAAATTGAATCACATTTATCCATAAAATAGAAACAAAGAGTCATCTGAGCAAATATCAAAATCAGCATTAATTAGTTTAACATTATACCATTCACACTAGTTTACATGAATAAGCTGTAATTATAGTAAAATTACTAGCAGTAAGCTTGATCAGTCACTCTAAAAAGTTCATTTGTCTTTCAAAAACTTTCTGAGGGCACTGTATGTCACTAAAAATTTTGGAGACAAAACATTTTAAAATCTTCTCTCTCAGTCAAGGCTAAACTTGTAGTTGAAAATAGAATTTTTGCTTGACAGCTAGATTATTTAGATTACTCGTACCCAGATAGTTGCATCAAACATTAAGATTATCTTATTACTCGTACCCAGATAGTTGCATCATACATAGAGATTATCTTACCTAACTTATTGGATGAGGTGTCAGTTCTTTCAAATGTATCCTTCCATAACCAATCATTAAATAAACTATTATAGGTGTTGTCTATATGTGCTAAATATTTACCTAAAGCACAATTACCTGTAAAATATACAACACAATTTTTATACTAGAACAATATTACCATTATATTAAATATTATGTATTTGTAAGTACAGACAGGGCTTCACATTCGGTTTAAAATTAGATTTCTGGATTAGACAGCTTTATGTTTTACTTGCCCACACCAAATGATAACTAGCAATAACAAGTTGTTAAAACTCTAATATAGGTCATCAGGGGCAAAACTACAACCTTTAATGACGAGCCCTCTACAGGGATCTTTAAACATTTTCTAAAGCAGAATACATTGTACCCTTTTTCTCTCCTTTCTGACCTTATTGTTTCTCTAAATAATGGGGTATTGCAATACATCATTTAAAGCCATTATATAAGATATTTATTTACAGCAGACATGAATAGTATGTAACTAGAGCTGTGGATCATTGAGCAAGTGGCGATCCAATCCGAACATTGATTCACGTGTGACGATTCATGAATCGAACCACGAATCACTAGTTAATGAAAAAGCATACAGGAGTTTATATACATGACCCATATATATGAAGAACTACAGAAGCTTTTATTACATGAAAAGTCATGAAAGAGATTCAGATGAGGATTTTCATGGGTGCCGTAAATGTGTGCAATTTTTTAAATAATAGTGTTGCCCAAAGTACGTAAATTGATATTTTCATTTGTAGTGCAGCTCACAGTAGGTGGTTATTTAGCTGAAAAGTGTCTTTCATTTTTTGTAAAAATAGATCGCGATCAAACACTTTGGGAAGTGCCGAATATTTGTATTTGAATTTCTGGTAGAGACCACGAATATCCGAGTACTCAGATACTCGCAGCAGCCCTATAAGAGACAACAAACATTTCAAACCATTTTGCTTTCTAAGTTCAAGTTTGACAAAATGTCAATTTCTTTAAAAGAGGAAGCTTATTAAAAATAGCAAAATAATTCAACAGTGAGATCAATTTTCAACCATTTTTGCTTTGTGCCTAATATAGCAGGTTACCAAATGTGAGAAATGTTCATAACAATTCTTCTGTATAAAGACGTAGTCATACAATATAAAACAAGTTCACTTACCAAAAGGTATGATAACAAACTTTACATAAGTTTGCCAGTCAGGAGATTTTGCAGAGAATTGTTCCACATAAGGACGTAAAACTGAATTAATAAATCCATCACCACCAGCAATAGCAATCTTTGTAGAATGGGGACTTCTTGAATTGTAGTTACAACTGAAATTACACATACTATAGGGATAAGTGCTACAGTAGAATCTAATGCTAGAGCTGCATGGCCAAGTTGTTACTATATTGGGAAGCCAGATCTGTGACATACATAACTCATTTTGGAATTCTAACAAAACTAATTTTCAATTCTAATTTTCATCTATAACACCTTGATGAAGTAACTGGCAATAAACTTTTCATTAACCCTTTACTGGTTGCGACACATGTGAAAAGTAGCCATTATTCACCATTATGCGCTAGGACTATTTCAAGACGCTCGAATTTCATTACTTATCAACATACAGATATGCAACTTGGCCAACTTATTAACTTGGGTGACAGACTTTCAGAAAAACCAAGTTGAGCCCCGATCTCAGTAATCATGGCAAAGCTTGGGCGTAGCAAAATGGGCAAAAAATGCTACTTTCACTCTTTTTCAACCCCAACTTTGCATTTCAAACAATGATATTTTCCATAATTTAGGTCTAAAGTGCCGGATTTTCAGAGACTGAAAACATGTTTTCTTATTATCACTTGGCACCATTTCTCTGCACTCAATGACCCCAATTTTTTTCTGGCAATGAGGGGCGCTGTGCCCCCTTCAAACGCCAGCAACGAAGGGGGGAACTTCCTCCCTTCGGAACACCCTTGAGAATCTTTTGAAGGGAGAGGCACACGAAAAAGCTCATCTTTTTGGTACAACACTCCTTAAGTGAAATTAACTGAATCCAGTTAAAAAACACTAATTTCAAGGCTGTGGTGGCCATTTTGAAGGGGGGGGGTCTAGACACGTAAAAATGCAGGATTGACCAGTTTGGGGTTAAATATCTAATTAAAAGGTTATGACATATTTGTTGTTATGGAAAAACAGATTTACTGTGGAAATTAAAATTAACACAAAAATATGAGCAGACACTATAATCCATACTATTATAAACTACTTACAATTTCTGTATTTTTGACACAAGAAAGTTTAGAGTAGCTCTCACATCAGCTTCAGAACATGCACAGATCATACGTAATTGTTTCTCTTGTAACTTCTGGACCAATAACTAGAGAATAAATAAACAAATACATTGATCAAAGTTCAACAGTTTCAAAATCCTAAAAATCATGATTCCAGTAGCTTTTACAATAGAAATGAACTCTCGCAATCGGTGCAGGTTTATCTCCACCCACAATAAAGCTCTACCTGATTGTTAAATTTGGAACTAAAATTGTGTATTTAATACTATTTTAATTTGAAATACATGTTATCAAGAGGTAGCCGTTAAATGTAAATTCCATGGTTTGATGAATTTAGGTCAGTGACAAATTTAGGTCAGTGACGAATATAAGTCAATGACAAATTTATATCAGTGACAAATTTATAACAGTGACAAATTTAGGTCAGTGATGGATTTAGGTCAGTGATGGATTTAGGTCAGTGATGAATTTAGGTTGTTATAAATTTAGGTCATTGACCAATTTAGATCATTGATGAATATGACCGCATACAAAAAAAATGACTTACCTGTCCTTGCCACTCAGCAGTATTGACTAGCAGTAAACTATCAGGTAATTTATCATCAGAACCACCAAGTACTAGACCTAATTGATCTAATAACGCTTTACGTGGCTAAAAATAGAAAATGATACAATATACATGTACATTTTGTACACAAACTTACAAATTTATAGAATACATACATTGAATGACATAGTCTTACTGAGTTTCAACTCGCTCAACTTTCAACTTGAAAATTGTCTAAATCCTGAAATTCTTGAATTTTGATTTCAGCAGTTTTTACTTACTATAGCAAAAGAACTCTTTCTCAGGTCTCAAAATTGCTGACTTTAGGACCAGTCCTAAAAACTTTCACCCACGTATGTATCTATTTGAAATTACTTGTTATGGGCTGGTGGCCAAAAAATCAATAAAATTTTGTCATTATAGCTTGCTCATAATTAATTATCTTGATACTGTGTTTTAAATACATTATTTTACAATTTGAACAGTAGATCAAGTTCAATAGTAAACAGTGAAAAGTATAAATTTGTTTCAGATCAGAGAGAACAAGCTATACTGAATAAAAAAAGATTAAGACAAACTGAATAAATGCCAATACTTAATACATTGAAATGTGAACGAAAATTGCAATTCAGTTCAATCATACACGATTGTATATCTATAACTTATACTAATATAACAAAATAAAATTTAATGACTTAATAAGATTAAGAAAAAGCTTGAAGAAAAGAGCTAGAATGATAAGATCATAGTTAATAATAACAAAATAATAAATGAAACTTAAAAAATGACAAGATGAAATATATAATCTCAACTGTGTTATTGTATCAGATGGTATGTAAGGGACAGAAAAATATACATGTAAAATTGTATTATTATTTCTTCTTTCAGTTAAATTCAAAGGCCAAAGGGACAAGAGGAAGAAAAAAGGGAGGGCATGAAAATGTGGAAAACAGTTTTGTAGAAAGCATTTTATCACACTGGTTGTGTTTTTTGTCATCAGTGAAAGGCAGATTTCCACTCACAGGTTTTTTTTCTAAGAACATATAGAGAATATTTATTTATTTTGGTGTAAGATTGATTTTTATTTCACGAGTGAGCTAAGGATACAATATTTTCATGAGTGGCATAGCCAAAGGTGCAAATATTATATTATTAGCTCACTCGTGAAATGAATAGATCCTACACCGAAATAAACAAACTTTCTGTTTAATATATATGTCATAAGAATGGCGAATCCAAGCAGTGAAAACAAAAAACAAATTTTTCATCGTTTCAAACCAGTGGAATATTGATTTTTATTTCGCTGATAAATCCTGGTATTCAACTGGCAAGCATATAATAAAGGATGGTAGCATAGAAGAAGGGCAATGTGTAGAACCTAACTATTCTGTGTCAGAAAAGATAAAAGAGGTTCATGTATTATTAAAACAGGGATAATTACATTCACTGAAAACATCTGAAAACCCTACACCCCTTGAAAAAACACCAGATTTGAACAGTTCATACTTAGTCTGCAACATTTTATATAGTGAGAAATATCTTAAATGAGCTGAATAGTAGAAGATTCTCATCCCTGTAGTATGAAGGGAAAGTTTATAATTATTAGAGTTGTTTACATAGATTAACAAGACAGTTTTATCATAAATCTAATTACAGGTCGTCCACGTAAACATTGCGTATATAAACATAGCAGTTTCATTACACACCATTATTTAGGGGTGTATTATTTTTCAGTTTTATAGTTTAGTTATTTGACACTTATTTTATAAACACATCTTTATATAAAATTTATATGTGTGCATATACAGTATTCAAAATAAATGTTAAATATAAAAGAGGTATGGTTAAATTATTAAAATACAGTTCATGAATTAGATTATTCACCTATTAAGTAAGCAAGTCCATCGTTTAAAGTACAAAAACACGCATGACCTAGAATACGACCTGTATACTTGTCAGATATTATTAATAATTTATTTATTTTGTATTGGAACACTAAAACACATATCAAAGTGTATATAAATTCACTTCTAACTACATGTATAAGTGAATTACTTCTAGAGAGATTTGAGAAGCAAAAGAAAAACACACATTTTTTATGAAGATACAAAATTAATTAAACAACTACAACCATATTATACATTATTATAATTGAAAGATGAAATACAAATAAATACAAATATTTTAATGCTAGAAGGTTTATCTGGGCAGTATAGAACATTCAATACTTAAACGGTCTGTTAAGATCAAACACTATTATTTTAAATAATGGCAGATGTAAGTCAGGGGGATCAATTCATTGTAATGAAAAATGTAGAATCAAAATAACTTTTTTGTGTGTTCACTCATGCTAAAGTTTGCATTGGATTAGAACAGCCTCCCTTCTCACACAGAAAAAATCTGGTTCACTCCAAATGAACTACTGGCAAAACATTTTACCAGTACCATGTAATAATATCATAGGATCTAGCAGGGATCCACCCCTGAATATGATATAATGATGCCATGTTAATAGGTTCTATTACTGTAGAAACATTATTCAAAGATAATGAGAACATTTTTATACCAGCTTAGTTAGCTCTTTGTATTCTTACTAAGTAGGAAATCAATGATACTACAAGCTTTAAAATTTAATACCTCTCCAGCATTTTGAGGATATAACAATAAATGCATTTATAAAAGGAAACATTATTACCATGTTTTTACAGAAAGGAGGTAAATTTCTCTGATTAATTACTGAACCAACAAAAAACCTTAGTCTTAGCTCTATAATAACTCTATGACATTTAACAACCTAGCTTACTTTACGTTAATTATATCATAAATTAATGACAATAACTATGCATTATAAATAAATGTACAAGTTAAATATCACACCAGACAGACTTAATAGCATAGAGAGATTTATTAACAACCTAAAAGAATGTTATAAATGGGTTTACTTGGTTTTTTGCTCATTTTAAACACTTTAAAATCTAACTCCATTTTGGTATTCATGAACCACAGTTTAAATACAGTATTTATAATTAAAAAACACAGATTTTAAATTTCACCACATGAGTTAAAGTAACAGAAAGAATCCAAATTTTGGCATATATTTTATAGATTTAATTCTCATTTTTTGTACGTTTTCAACTTTAAACAATCAAGGTTAACATTCAACCACATATTTTCACATTTAATATAAAACAATTCCATATACAAAGACTTTAGTAATAACAGTAAAACATATTCACAGCCAAATATTATTGCAAGCAAAAAACATGGATCTAATTACACGAAGCCGTATTTATGAAATTATCTGTATAATACATCACATATACACAAAGCTTAACAGAAGGCCACAATAATCATAAGCAAAATATCTAAACAAAATGCTGAATAATGCACACATTTCTACAAGTACTTTCTAGAACTATCTACAGACATGTCACTCATTTACAATGATAAACAGTGAGTCATTCTCATTCTGTATCTAGCTCAAGCAGATATAAATTAAATTCAACTAAAAGCTATGGCAATGCCACATTAAAATTCCAACATATATGATTAAAACATACAATTTTTAGCTCAAGCAGAAATACACAGAAATTCAATTAAGAGCTGTTACAATGCCACATTAATATCAATATGATTTAGTTAAAGTTTAAAATGAATAAATTATGATGAAAACATGCTATTTTTAATGAAATATTCTTCAAGCACTAAGTTTTAAATGTTTTACAATGATAACATTTAATGAAATGATAAAGAATTGAGATGGCTGTCTCATTAAATCTGAATGATAATACAATGATAACAAAATGTAAGCCTTAATAATTGTTTAATCAATACTTTTTTTAAATGTGCACTGAGTAAAATGTGGGCAAGTAAAACAAGAATGTCCATCAGGAATGTGTGCTGCTCACCAGAGAATTAGATCCAACAGACATCTGACACAAGATTTTTAACACTTTTACATTCTGCTAGAACACTTAGTTACCCCTGGGATAGGGCTTATTTTGACCCAAGAAATTTGAAAAGTCTTTAAATGGGACCATTAGGTGATATTATGTGCCATATTTGCAGACTGCAGGCCCTGGGGTTCTAAAAGATTTTTTAAGAAATTGTAGATGGACACATACAAGCACATAGTTATGCACAGACACTGGACAGATCAGTCACAATAGCTCACCTTGAACACTGTGAGCTCAGGTGAACTAAAAAAAGAACATTTTCAAAACATAGGGTGCGTTGCTTAAGCAAATCGCAACATATCGCTTTGTGTCCTGGTACCCTTCTTACAACGAAAGGAATGAGTGTGTGACATCAAATTTTGGGTACCAGGACACAAAGCGATACGTAGCGATTTGCTTAAGCAATGCACCCATAGACTAATATCCAATCAAATGGATAAAAGTCACAAACGTAATAAAGTGCACACAAGGGTGGGTTAAAGGAGACACAGTGAAAACATCAGAAACATCTATGGCGAGTTTTAGTTTAGTCTGACAACATTTTAAAGATGGCTTGTTTTACACTATCCTGCTCTTAAAAGATTTTATTGCTAAATTTCATTTAACTGTCAGCTGCACTTACATTAACTCAGCTGATTTAAATATATTTTTATCAATTGTGAGTACAGAAGAACTGTAGTGAATATTTAAATAAGTAGAGGTTATTAAACAGGGCAAGTGTGCCTTAAGGAAGATATCGGCACACTTGCTTAGATATTGGCCCGAGGGCTTTAGCCCGAGGGCTAATGCCGGGGAAAGTGTGCCGATATCGACTTAAGGCACACTTGCCCTGTTTCATAACCTTTTTATTGCATATGTTGACCAATGCATGTGATGATGATTTTTATACAACAAAAACACAATTTTTTCTCGACGTAACGCGCTATTTTGCACGCTGACGTTACGTCACATGTATTGTTTTGTTTTTTCAACGCCGAAACCTTGGAATCTAATGAACGCTTGTTATTAAACGTAAGTCTGATTGTTAATTGTCTTATTAATTTTCAATATGAAAAAAACACACGTCGCAAAATTGAATAGCTTCTTGTTGCAAATTACGTACAAATTTCACGTGCGGAACGTCTGCCGTTGTTAAACTGCAGGTGCGTAATGACCGGAAGTTGCCTCAATATTGATTTTTGGCACACTAGGAAGTGAGCCAAATATCGATATTTTGGCACACTTGCTCAATACTGGAATGTATTGCCTACATTGAGGCTATATTGGCGCACTTTCTCGTCGATTTTGTTACTATTTATAGTAACATATGCAATAAGAGGGGTTAATGTATGGACCACTGACAGTAGAATAAAATTTTAACAATAACCAGTACTCAAAAATGTTTTCTTCTTTCTGTCAATACCGACGAGGTACAAACAACAATATTTACACATTACAGCTCAAAATCAGAAATTACAAAATTATTCCTATTGTTCTCTATACAGATACTATTCATAGTAATGGTTTATGTATATTTGTTTGTACTGCAGCAAAAATCCATAAATTTGAATTCCAGATGATGTCTATTCTAATTTTATTGTTTTTGACTAAACAAAACTGCATACAATTGTTTTTGACTAAACAAAACTGCATACAATTGTTTTTGACTAAACAAAACTGCATACAATTGTTTTTGACTAAACAAAACTGCATACAATTGTTTTTGACTAAACAAAACTGCATACAATTGTTTTTACTAAACAAAACTGCATACAATTGTTTTTGACTAAACAAAATTCTTTTTAAGTCAGATAAAAACCTATAGGTTTGTCAGAGAGATAGATGACATATTATGTTTCCTCAGTTTTACAGTGTCTCCTCAGGAAACCTAAATGTCTGTGGGTGCAACGACTTCTCAAGGTTCATGTCTAGAGACCATAAACCATCATTTAGTGTTTAAGTACGAGACGTTCAACTAATGGTTTTTACATGTTTAACATCAAAACATACTTTTACAAGAAAGAAGCTGACTACTTCAAATAGTCTTAACATCAAAAATGAACGATCCTAAAACAGAAGGAGGTAAGTTAATTTAAGCTAAAATATTTCATGAACAGTGAGTAGATCTCTTTGCAATACCTAATCAGTTTGTAACAAGTGCACAAATATCACATTGGCTTCAAATGCCTCCTACAGACGATGAAAGAGCTCTTCATAAGATGTCTAAGTTTGTAAGCAATTTGAAACTTTGTACTCTGAATGAACTAGTACACAGTTATTATCATTATATACCATATTTGTATAGCGGTCTTTTCATTTTGAAACAAGTAAATCTGTGAGCTAATGCTCACTAGTGATACCCCCGCCAAAATCTAAAAATATGCGACAAACAGGAAGTAGATGAGCAAGGAGCATGAAATCGCTTTACACCACATGGGACTATAGGATGAAGCAATATGTAAAGTTTTAGGCTGCTGCATGTTATAGTTGCTGAGAAAACTGCAACGGAAATTTTGTAACGGACGCACGGACGCACGCACGGACAAGGGTAAAACAGTATACCCCCCTCTTCTTTGAAGCGGGGGTATAAATATGGTCAGCGCTTATCAGTTAACATGTATGAAACTTTATCATAATAAAGGAAGCAACATTCAAGTTTTTAACAAAGATGCACCTAATTAATTATTCAAGTAAATTCCTACATCAGAGAAAAACATATGATTAAAATCCCATCACCAAGCAAGTTAATATTCAAACCATTCAGACCATACATAAAGTACCTATATAAGAGACTACACATCATCTGTCCCAGAAGTTAAGACTATAAGTAATAATTATGTGAAGAAGTGTACAGTTAGCTAATGGTAGGCTTGACAAGGAGTGCAAGGTTTGGCTTAATAAAAATCAATATAAGTGCCATAAGCCCATAGCATCTAATATAAATAATTACAACTGATAATAAATCAAGCAGTTAATAAATAGGAGCCAGACTGTAACCAGACATAGAAGGGTTCACACATTTCTTTATGTTCTAGTTACATAGGAACACAGTCTACTGACCAACTGATCCACTAAACCCATGCTGTTACAACGTTCCAAATGTCGATGTGTTTTTTTCTCCTTTTTCTCCTTATAGGATGTGGCACGTTCTCTGAGCGGTTTCTGTGTCATCGAAGGACTCAGTGTGTGTGCGTGTGTTTTACCAATTTGCATCTAAAATGCCATACACCAAATACAATAAAGCTTTTGTTACTTAATGCCAATACTAAATGCATACAACATAGCAATTATGCCTCAAACAGGTGATAGGTAGTTTTTAAGGGTATATATGCCTATTAGATTAAAAAAGACAATTATTTCAAACATTATATTGCATTACTAGTGAATTCACAAGCTTTTGCATAAACTCAGACTTGATATGAGAACTCAAAACAATAAGCTTCTATGTAGCACAGACTTATCGCGAGAAATCAAAACAATAAGCTTTTGTGTCACACAGGCTTATCATTAGTACTCAAAACAGTAAGCTTTTGTGTCACACAGACTTATCATTAGTACTCAAAACAATAAGCTTTTGTGTCACACAGACTTATCATGAGAACTCAGAACATTAAACTTTTGTGTCACACAGACTTATCATGAGAACTCAAAACATTAAACTTTTGTGTCACACAGACTTATCATTAGTACTCAAAACAATAAGCTTTTGTGTCACACAGACTTATCATGAGAACTCAGAACATTAAACTTTTGTGTCACACAGACTTATCATTAGTACTCAAAACAATAAGCTTTTGTGTCACACAGACTTATCATTAGTACTCAAAATAATAAGCTTTTGTGTAATATAGACTTATCATTAGTACTCAAAACAATTAGCTTTTGTATAACACAGATCGTTTTCAACAGCATTTTTCTATAATTGATAAAGCAATCAGATTCTGAATGATCTAACAGCAAAATAAAGACTTAACTCAATTAAATGAAATAATTTAAAAGGATAGAAATTTAATGATGGTACATGGATGTCATTTCCCATTTTCCTATGCAAGGACAATCCCTTAATGAAGCAAATGAAGTTCTAAAACTACAAGTATAGAGTTATATTCATTCAAGATAGAGAGAAAAGATTTACATCAATAGTAGATTTTACAAAAAACTTATGGTAGAAAATTGAAGGTTTAAGACAGCCAAATATTTACAGTAAGCAAAAGTGAATAAAACAATTTCCAGCTTAATAGAATCTTATGAATTATAATATACATGTTAAATATCAAATTGTTAAATATTAAATTTTAAAAATGAAAATATTCATTACGTAGGAGAATCAAAATTTGACTTTAAAAGTAGCTTATACCAATAAACATATCTATTAAACAATACAAGTGTTACGATATCCCTGTTTGACAGTAAAAACTATTACCATATAAAGGTTCAACTTTTTGCACTGAACATATTTACGCACTTGGTTCACTGATACCATGTTAGATTCGTGTGGTAACAATTTTCACATTACAAGACATGTGAGCTGTGAGTTAATTTGGCCGTGAAGGAAAACAAAAGCAATTAACCATTTCCCTGCAAAATAATTACCGTCATTTTTTTTGTTTTCTTTATAAACAACAAAGAACCAGACCAGGGAAAAGGTTAAAAAAGAAAAAAAAAACAAGATTAATGGGATAATATATAGAGAAGTGTTAAGTATACCTCCGGTTTAACTATCTCCGTGCTAAATGATGGAGGACCTTCTATACTAGTTGCCATGGCAACATCCGAGGTTTCCGGATCTGTATCACGTTCCTGTTAGTGAATGAGTAATGAATAGTAAAAAAGAAAATAAACACAGGCCAATAAACAGCAAACATATAATGTTGACATGAAAGTTTATATTATATGAAAAAATGAAGATCTACCTAATTTGACGAGTTTGTTATGCACCGATATAAATTACGCATAAAAATTGAGCAAAATCTGAGAGAGAAAAATTAGGACAAGGAGCTTAGAGAGGGTTGGCATATTTATAAGAGTAAGTCTATACGTAAGGTGGATGATCTTGCATAAAAATTCAAGATGGAAGCACCATAGTGTCATGGTGTAAACACACCATAGCCTTAACCAAGTCAGGTTGAGAAAGCGTGAGGGAGATCAACACTGCTGTCAAAGTATTCAGCCGAAAGAGGAGGTTTTTCTCAACATAAGCCTACTAGACACTTAACTCCTGGTAAAGTTATAGTCATTTGTTTGTTTGTTGGGGTAAACGTCATAGCAACACATTGTATAGGTTATATAACGGCGGTCTGTCAACCTACTCACGCCTCCTGGAAAGGCTAAATCTCTGGATTTAGCTGTTAACCAACTACTAAGCGCATACTTTCATCAGTGACAGACAACTGCCCTACATAATTAAATATGATTGGTAGGAGGGAGAATGGCCGTAGAATTAATTTCATGACCAAGCTCCACAAAAGTATGCCCCGCCAGAAAATCGAACCCACGACCCCTCGATCAGTAGACTTGCGTGCTACCAACTGAGCTAGCCAGGAGGCTAAAAGTTATAGTTGAGGTCTGCACACAAAGCACCCTTAGGAGCAGACGGGCTATGGTAAACTTTAACAGATGAACAAAGGGCTAACTTGTTCACAGTTAATAGTCAATTAGATAGTTTTAGAGATACTTGTATTAAAATACACGTACAAACAAAGAATAACTTAACACATTTAGAAATTAAATCAAATGTTACCACCCAGTATTTAGAACTCTTATCACTGCAGGTCACTAAGTCAGCGGTATGCCAGTTCTTTGCCCAATTTGTCTGAATCGAACAAAATTGCAAAGGCAACTAAAGCTTTTGGTTTTCATTTGACACATACAGGGATCACTCAAATTTCTGATAAAAATGTGTTGTTTTTTGATAAGAAAATACAAAATACAGAAAAAGGAGCTTTATCATTTAACCATTGTATTCTTACATTTACAACAGCATGATGAAATCATTTAACATAAACTTTCTTGTCAACTCTATTACAAATCAAAACTGGTAAATAAACTAAAAATAAAAACTTTTAATTTAATAAGTTTTATATTATAAAATAATAAACTAAGGAAAATTATAATAATTCTATATATATGTAATTACATTAGAATCTTAAAAATTAGGTTTTTATATTACATGCGTTTTTAATACAACAAAAAATTAAAATTCTCATGCTTAATTTGATTTCCGACGTAAAACAAGACATTTTAAAATACAGAGTTATAGTAAACACATAACGAGAGAAGGGAACTTCTTCCCTTTCAACACTTATACACATAATTTACAGATTAAGGTGGGTCGGTACCTTACTCGGAGGAAAAAACATTGTGATTAAAACATTTGTAGCAAAGATAAGTGGACTTTGATTGACTTATGTTAAATTAATTTTGAACAGATCAGATGGTGATGCAGGAAAGAAACTACAAAATTTAATTTACAAGAAAATAACATACATATCGCAAAATCACAAGGTCAGCACAATGTAATATAAACGTTGTTGTTATGAAGGTAATTTTACTATGAACGCAATATTGTTAACCTGAGAGCGTTCACTTTCCTTTTTTATTTCATTAAAATGACATTGGCCTCGGACACTCAATACTTTAAATATACGGGTTTAATGTACTTGCATGCCTGTTTGTAACGTGAACCCTTGTGACATCCATGATGTCGTGAAAAAAACGACAATGTCGCTAAGGTTACCAGAGAAACAAACAAGAAGCATGAAGGTATCTGCCTGCCAACTTTTATCATAATCGGTGAACATAACATTGTTTTTTTCGTTTTTTTCTCCATGTAAGGTACTGACCCACCTTAAACTAAATACAGTTGTTAATTGGCCCAGAATGAATAGTGCCCTTGAACTGAAGCTTTCAGAGGAATCATTTAGACTAGTGTGTCAGTAATTGCCTTTCTGCCAACCTCAGTTGTGTATCAACCTGTAATTTCAGCCATAGACCATTAAAAAACAAATACCACAGAAAAGTATTTTAGTTTCTTTAGTGTTGAACAATTTTTAAACATTGATTAGACATATATAAAAAAAGGGTTGCCTACAAAACTGTAGCAAGTGTAAGTTACTAGTCTTGCAGGCAACCATCGATTATTAAGTAAGTTCCTTAAGACAGACTCACAAGTAGAATATAATGAACAGTTATATTACATGCCTGCACAATTGAACATGTATGCTATCTGCATAAAAATGTCAAATGGAGCAGAAATTCCTCATGCCAAAGCAAACAGGTACCTACTCTGACATATTGATACAATTATTAGACATGCTGTTTAAGGCTGGACTAGTCAAGGCAGATAAGTATCACTATTATTCATAATTTCAATAACATCTACATACAAAGTTTCATGACAAATTGATGCATGAAATGTAAACATTAAAACTGACATTAAACTAAACAATACACTGATAAAAGAACGCTTAAAACAACTGTACTTAGATATAATAATTTTGTATCATATGAAAGAGTTACATGAAGTCAAAGCCATGATCTGTACATTGGTTTTTTTACCAAGTGTCACTTAAAGTGATATGGGTTCTTCACCTGGTCTAAGAAATTTATACCATTCTTAGAAAAAATTGACAAATAGTCAAAATTCCTTTCACATGAGAAGTTGTGGGCTCCTATGAAAGGTTAAGTCACTTCTGGCGAGAATGCTGTTCTTGAAATTTGATAAGAGAAACCAGCTAGCAACTAAGATGTTACTGATATACAGTTAAGTTCCATTATAAGAACTATCAAATTTTAATAGTCTTAGTAACTGAATAGTCTTCATATAGAGACCTTTTTTATGAAATTAAGAATTTGGAAAATTCCATGATTTTGCAATAACCAAGGTTGTCTATATAGCAGAACTTTAGTGTATTGTTAAAAAGCAGCATTAAACTTTAGAGCCAAAACAATAATATAGAGTTTAATCAAAATCTCAAGATAAACATATACATGGGTGAAGGTTCAAAATAATGAAAATCAAGAAAATCTTGATACATAAAATTTGTAGTTTGGATTTCAACTGCTTTCATGTAAGAACAAACCCTTTCTTAAATGAAATATAATGTGGAAACCATGTTAAGCCGATGAGCCCCAGGTAAGGAAAATTTAGATCAAGTTTATGTAGTTACAAAAGAATCTTTAAATGCAAAATTTACAAAGGGAAATAATCCATAATAAAGCCAGGTAGAGTTGCCATTACTTTCCAATTCTGTTCATCACATGGTATGTTATCATTGTATCAAGTTTCATAAACATCTGACAATAAACAGCTGAAATATATGGTAAATAAAAACTTTATCGCCATTGTTAACGTCAGCGAAGGCCCGCTAAACCCCCCACCCGGGTTTCGGCAAACTATGAGTCCAATTTTTTCATTGAAAAAATCAGGCTAAAAATCATTACTATCAGGAATAGGCCTTAGAGCTTTCACCCATGCATACATATAATCATATAAATATATAACAGTAAACAAAAAATGAGACAACATAAACCTGTTGGCACTAAGACTACATAAAATTATGAAATTAAGATTAGAGCAAAATACTGGCATATTGCCAACGAAAAAAAAATCATGCCAAAGGGGATAACCCCCTTTTTTGTTAGAAATTCTCTTTGGCAGATAAATATATAAAGATTGTTTAGTATGAACACAATTTGTACATTATTTAAACTTACAGCCTGACTATTTGAGCTGTCATCACTGCCAAAATTTCTAGATGGAAAATCCTGTGAAAAACAAAAATGAACATATCCAGCACAACACATAATGACAATACATGTATTTTACTGAGTATAATGGGTAAACTAATTTGTATAAGGGGAATATATTGGCATTTTGCACCTCTTGATTTCAAGTCACAAGTTAAGTTAAATTGTATATCAATTGCAAGAGTCAATTAAAAAATCTTGTTCAGAACTTGAATTTATAGTGTTGTTTTTTTCCAGCCCAATAAGGTTTGTTTGTACTGGATGCACTCATGCAGTAGTTAGTTATTTTACATATAATTGCTAAAAAGTATGCAACACAGATAAAATCCTATTGTTCTGTGTACACAAATTTGTTTTTCAACACTCCGCTACATCTGGTACTAACAAAGTTTTTCAGCAGGAAAAACCCATCAGCTTGAGTTCCAAATCAAGTTAGTTGTTCAACTTTGATTTTTGAGAATCTAGATTCTATTGTTTAAGTAATGGACAGTGAATGTCTTAATACAAACATAGCACAGCATTGGAAATCCTGTTAATTTAATATTTACTTAATAAAGGCTTTCAATATCAAAATAAAAATCTCTAACTGGCCCAGTCAAGCATAAATGAATTTTGACAATGGCCAAACTTCTGAAAACTGCATCAATCTGTCTACCTTGATCTTAAAAACCTCACAGGCCCTAAGGTTATATAAATTTTGGGTTACCAGATGCCAATGAAAGTATGAATCAGTGATATATTTTACATTGAGCATATTCTGGCTTATTTGTACTGCTGCATAACCTCAAAGGATGTCTGATTATAGCTAAAAAAGGTATGGAAATATAATGCATGCAAAAATAAGTTCTAAGAACATGTTTATATGTATATAATAACAACAAACATTCAGTCAGAGGCTGTTGGCCTGAAAAAGACCCCCACCAAAAAAATTAAAAAATTATATGCACACATTAGCTAGATCGCTAAACAGGTTCTCACTGACAAGTTATAATAAACACTTCCTACTTTGCTTTCGAGTACCCCAGTAAGAAACAATAAGGTTTACATTTCTTACTTCAGTCTTTGCAGTAATGCCTCAGTCTAGTATGTGCAGACAGCTGTAGGCCGTGGGAAGTCTTGCGTATTAAGGTGATGGTATGCACATGGCACAAAACAACACACCCGTACGAAACCGTAGCTGGAAGATATGCAAGTTTAATTCATACTCGGCCACGATTGGGTTCACGTTTTCACTTTGAAACTGATACTTGTATCCATAGGTAAAATGGACCCTGGTAAAAACGTAACAGTCCATATGGGTATGCAAGAGTTCATATGAGTACTTGCCAAGCTTGATCGCACGGCGCCCATACGGTGCCCTCACGGCTATTAATGTTTATGTGAATGGAGCATTACCCACTATCTCAAGCCTTGAGCTAGTGAAAATTGATTTAGACTGTGAAAGATTACCTGATGAAGTTTGTTACAGAATTTTTTTCACATTGGAACAACTTTTTACAAACATTATTGGCTGATATCATTGAAGGATCAAAGATGGCAATATGTTTTCATAATTATGTATATGGCTCTAATGATGAAATACTTGCATAATCTTTAATCTTTAAAACCCACAGGTCACATTTCATACAGTTTCCAAACACACTCACATAAATTGTAATTTCATGCAACTTATAAAACATGATCAATGAAATATGTAACACCTCAAGCCCCTAAAAGGAAACTTCTACACAATATAAAACACTAGAAAAAGGGATCATTCCATACATAATTCAAGCATTCGATAGTCTAGTCATTTAAAATGATTTGTACAATATTTAGCAATAAATAGGAACTGATTAAATACATGCATTAAAATATAATGACAAGAAATCTTACAGTTAAACTTGTTCTGTCTATTTCATTTGTACTCCCTCGACCAGTAAAAAATGGCCTGAAAATAACAAACATAATGTATTAATAATATAAAAGTACTCTTATGAGATATACAGGCATATTTTAAAGGTAATGTAAAGCATTTGGGTGAATGTTAAACATTTTACGAAATACTGGATATTCTGAATTTAGCAGCTTTTAAATTGGAAAAATCCATTATAGGGACCAGGGACCAGGAAATCGCCGGTTTTTCGGTTTTCGGACCGATTTTTTCAGTTTGGACCGATTGAGATTTCAAAATCCTTAAAAAAATCGGTCCGGGAAAAATTCGCTAATTTTGACCTCAAACCATTAATTTCCATAATTTTCAAGAAAACGTATCGATAAAATATTATCAAACAACTATCAGTTGCTAAAACCCACTGTTTACTGATGTAATATCCTGCTTAGTTGTCCACAGGTTACACATCAAGGACCCTGTATAACGTATCCATGGTTACAGGTATCATGTGGAGTTGAGGCAGTGATATTTTTTTTGATCGAGCACAGCAAGGTACGCTTGATTTGCACTCGATTAATTTGAAGAACAGCAGAAGAATATGTTCTTACTTAATCGTGTCCATCGAACCGATTACGTTTTTCAACCGGTCTGTTTGAAACCTGTAAACTTGTAAAAAACAATAATCTTTTATAAAGAATGTTTTATGAATAATTAAAGAAAACAATTTAACTGCTTTTGTTGTCAATTCCTGATTGATGTATTCATTTAATCTTTAATTTGTTTGACTTGATTCATGATTTATTTTTGCGTCTTAAATTGAGGTGTGAATAATAAGAAATTATCTTAGGACATGTATCTACGCAAATTCTTAATAATCGAAGGTACAGTTGTTGATGATCAAAATTCAACCCTCTCTTCTCCCTTCTTTGGTGAACAAAATTAATGATTACTATTAAATTCCAAATTCAACGAAAATAATTTTCAAAACGAACAGTTTTGTCATTAAACTATCTATAAATGGTGTACTATGCACGATTTGATAATCTTTTGTGTTAAAAGAAACCGCTTGAACCATTGTGATGAGATGTCATACATTTTCGAGACCCACGCTAGATCGTTACTTCGTATGAGAAACGTTTTAATCTACGTGTGTAATTAAAAAAGCTTATCATTATTTTACGTTTTCTTTCTTAATTTAGCAAACCACGCTTAAATGCGAGACATTTACTTTGGACCCGTTTTTCTGCGCATGCGCAGTTAAAATAATTTCCCCACATGACGGAGTTTTCCAACAACATTAGAACTAGATGAAACAGCCTTTTTCAAGTTCTGTTTATTGAACGACCGACAATTGCGGGGAGTAATTTCGGAAACCATGCTTTTATGCTAGATAGAAGTTAAGTTTTGTAAAAATTAAACAAACAATGCCAAAGTATCGTATGTCTTCCTAATAAAAGGGAGCAAAAAATAAGTACTAACATGGTCGTGAATAAAGTACAGTAAACGGTCGGGTCCGTACGGTACACGTTAAAACCCGTATCCGGTACTCGGACGGCTTTGGACCGATTGACTTCGGCGAATTTCCTGGTCCCTGATAGGGACTATAAATAACTCGGTATTTTTCAGTATACCAGACATGAAAACTTTCACAGTTGAAAAAAAATCATTGAAAATTTAACATATAAACCAGTGTTTTTTTTCACTCTTAGGGGAAAGGTGGCGGGGCCCTTTTACAGGGGAAAATAGCGACAAAAATGAAAATAGGGGAATTTTTTCAATACTTGTTGTTTCACAATTTTTGTTGTACATCAAGGACCCTAGTATATATAGGGTCCTTGTGTACATTGATTTTAAGTAAATGCAGGGATTCTATATAATAGTTTTTTATATAAAATCCCTGCTAAATGGTAGTCGGGCCGGGGCTATATAACTATTTCTTCAAAATTTCAGGGAAATGCCATTTGAAATAATCTCAGGTCACATTATCTACTCTAGTTTTATGCAAAGGCGTCCGAAATTACTTATCTTATTATGTAATGAAGTTATCTGGTAGGCCACATAACATAATTCAGTAATGAGGAGGTCAGCTGTATTTCAGGGTCTGAGTAACAATATAGATCTGTTCTGGTCGATTTAATAAAGTAACCTATTGTTAATTTTGGACTAAATAAGATTAAACCCTTACTTATTTTTTAACTTGACTTAAAAATGTCTTATTTCCCACGGTGATTTTTTATATTCCGTAACGAGCCAGTTACGAAAATTATTGAGGACAAATGTTTTACAATTTACACTGACTCTGAGTGACGTTTTATGTACTTTAAACTACAGTTTTATGATTTCAAACATTAAATAATTAGTCAGAAATCAGCATTACATGAACAGCTTCCAATCTCTAAGCTTAATGGCAGCTAGATTCACAAAAATTGTAAAATTCCAAGTCCGTCAGAAATTCGTAAATGTAATGACCTTGACCGGAAGACGAACTTCAGGTCAATTTTACGCGGTAAGACAAAGGGGTTTGTGTGTAGACATAAAATTTTTCATCATTAGTATGGTTACAGATTTATTGAAGCGGAACATTGAATATGTACAGGAGTGATTGCATAACTTTCAGATGATAGTTATACACATAATTTCGGATATAAACATTATTCGGATACGAAAGTGAGGACTCATCTGATAGGAATACTGACTCAGATTTCCCCCAAAAATTTGATACAACTTCATTTTCTGAGCAGGGGAATTTTTCTTCAGACAAGGGGAAAAATATATACTTTTTTAGGAGGGGAATGGGGCCGAATTTCGGCCCCAAAATGGCTTGAAAAAAACACTGTTTTAAACATAAAGTTGTTTGAGCAATGCTTCTTTTTAATTGCAAGACCACTATAAACAGAATTAAATGATTTTCTGTCTATCAATGAACATCAACAAATTTCATGGTAAGTCCATTTATTTCCCCATTGGACAAATTGCCGGTGTCCTATTGGCAATATCAACTCGGTCCAAATGAAAATTTACTAAAATATTCTTCATTCAAAACCCTTAATCACAGTCCTATGCCTGTCTTTAACAGTCGGGAATATGCTTTAAATATCTCAGTCAATAACTGTCATGGAATGTAAAGTTGTAAACATACCTAAGTCTAGGTTTAGGTGTAGATACAACACTCATAGTGTCAAGTTCAGGTTCACTATCACTTAAATCTTCTAGTTCTTCAATCAAATCATCTATATCACCAGGATTTCCTCCATCACCTAACTCATGATCTGCTTCAGAATCTAATACCTACAAAAGTACAAGTTGAGGTAAATTATGTGATAATAAATTAAGTACTTGATTATCATTCCTTTTGTTTTAATATGAGCTGGGCAGGAGTTGCAACATTAATTTGTTTTCTACGTACGATAGAAGAAGTTAGGGATTATTCCAAAACTCAGAAAAGGGCAGGGAGACATTAAAAAGGTACAGGGGGGTATCTGAGGGTAAATGTCTCTAAGTAACTTTTACTACATAAAAAGAAAGGCTAACAAGAGCACCGCTAGGCGGAGCATTATATGCCCGAAAGTGTTTTGTTTTTTTAGTTAAGATGAAGCATTTGTAAGACATGAGAATATTTCATATGAATATCATATTATGAATAATTGTGGAAAACAAAGTAGAGAAAAAAGATACCATTGAGAATGCTTCTTTTTATTTGTGATGAGTATAACTTTGTCACTCATGCTCCGGAAATTGTTTTCAGTTTTAAGGTAATAGTGACCTTGACCTTTGACCTTGTGACCCCAAAATCTATAGGGTTCTTCTACCCGATATGGACAATCATGGTATGAAGTTTAAAAATTGTGGACCAAATGAAACTTAAGTTATGCTCCGGAAACTGTTTTCAGTTTAAGGTAATAGTGACCTTGACCTTGTGACCTTGTGACCCCAAAATCAATAGGGGTCAGCTACCCGATATGGACAATCATCGTATGAAGTTTGAATATTGTGGACCAAATGGAACTTAAGTTAGAAATTCTTTCGGGCATATAAAGAGGGGAGGGGGGAGAAAAAAGGGACAGGGTGCAGTGCCCTGCCATTCAGCTTAAGAGTAATCACAAATATAAGTAAATTATGTGATAATAAATATTGTACTTGACTATCATTGCTTTTGTTTCAATATGAGCTTAGCTGGAGATGCAACATTGATTTGTTTTCTAAAGTGGACGACTCAAGAACCTGCAATAGTCAAGTTTAAATAATAATTTATGCGATAACACATAGGAAGAAGTTGGAAGTTTTGAAAATACAGAAAACCTACATTCAAAAATACTGAAACTGAAATACTGATTATGATGTTGGACTGGTAATCAATGATTAACCAGATCCTTTTTTATTTGAATCACATCCTAAAATACACAGCATGCTTCCTTGAGCAAGACATTATTTTCTTACTACTCAGTACTGAAAACCCACTTGAGAGTAATACATTCTGATTTAAGTTGCAAAGACTTGTTACACAAATGAACTAAAATAAATATGGAAACTAAATGACATGATTGAAAGTATTATCCACTTCATCACTAGAAACTTTGATTTTATTTACTTATTTCTTACTTACTTCACATGATATTATTAAGTGGCTTGGCAACCATTGAACTTTTACTAATGAAACAATAATTCAAAATAAAGATTGAATATGCAACTCATTTAAATTAAGAGACACAAGGGGCATTGACTATCAGACTCTAACTCAGGCTGATCTACATCTTAAAGACAATAGTAGATAAAATGTACCAGGTACTTACTTCTTCAGAGATCTTAAATCTTTTTAACAAAGCAACAAACTTCTGTTTTAGATTTCTTTGCTGCAATGAAATAAATATACAGTAAAAGTTTGCTGGCTCAAACTCAAGTGGACATGAAAAATGATTCGAGAGAGCCAAGTGTTCGACCCGGCCGAATTTCGTCCAAGTACGAAGTTATTACTTCCCCTTGTTTCGTTATTGTTTTAAATTTTTTTATCTCCCTTGGTTTAGTATATAACCCGAACACACGGTTCATTCATGTGTCCTGTATACGTAGTTAGTAATTACTGCAAATTAAATTGCCAACTACATATTTGTTGTGCGTTATCTTTACATTTATGAACATGATTACGATATAGGTGAGTAGTAGTAGATGAATTGATCATTTCTTTAATGTGGTTACATGTAAGTGAGAAAGGTTCGTAGTGACCGGGTCCTCCAGTAAGTTTTTTCCACTGTAGTATATGTGTGTATATTCTGTTCTAACATTTTGATCCTTAATTTGGACTTATTTTTTACCGAAATTGCACGAACTTTTTTATCAGTTTTTATAAATTAAAACTAACATACACGCTGTATATGCGCAAATTAATTTTTTTAGCGAGACCTTAGTTACTCGTTTTATCCTTTATTTTCAATCATACCATGACATTTTATAATATGTGCCTGTCTACAAATTGCAGTCAACAAACAATTCTATTGTTAAGCAATTTTTAGGCAATATTATGTTCACTAATCACAATGTGTTGGGCAAATTAACACCAATAAACAAATCTATTGTTAAGCGATTAAAATCAATTAACAAATCTATTGTTAAGCGATAAAAATCAATTAACAAATCTATTGTTTAGCGATTTTCACGCCATGTTATTATCACGCGTCACAAACAATGACTGCATTTTACGGCCAATGTTTGAAAATCTATTGTTTGAGAGAGACAATTGTATTTAAGTGTATTTGTAAACCACGGAACCAAGAGATTGGTTCGAGAGTTCGACTCAGTCCTGCTCGACCCAACAGAGGTTGACTATTATAGATATAGAAGGGAAATTGATCGGTGCCAGACAATGTTTTCGACTCGGCCAATTAATTCGACCCGGTGGTGTTTGAGTGAATGAACTTATACTGTAGTAACAGTGATATTGCAATATAACTACTAGCCTTTTATAAAAAAATCTTTCAAACAAAGTAAAAGATTTTAAGTAATAACCCAACAGCCTGACCCAGGACAAGTGAAAACTTAACACAGGCTAGTGAAAATAACACATTTTATAAAAACAGGCGAGTTGATAATATATTTCATTGCTAACCAATTAAGTATAATAAATCTGTTTTATTTAGTAATATTTAAAAGTAAAGACTGCTGTACTAAGTAATGCAATTACGAGGTAAATTATAACAGCACCACATTTTATCTTGAAATAATGCATAGCATGCTCTCTTATGCTTATATAATGAACAAGAGCAGTCCACGGACAGCGCGCTCGACTATTCAGAGTATTCGTGTAAACGACAGCAACAACCAATCAAAACTCATGCTAGAGTTATGCAACTTGGTATTTGACCATCATTCCTAACCTGTTGACATGTGTGAAGTTTCAAGTAAATCTCTTTAGGAGTTTCAAAAATAAATTGATGCACCAAAAAAACTTAACCAAAAAATATGAGAGGACCATAATCCACTCAAAATTCATGCTAGAGTTATGTAACTTGGTATTTGACATCAATTAGGAACCCCATAGACATGTGTGAAGTTTCAAGTGAATCCCTTTAGTAGTTGCAAAGATAAATGTTGCACCTAAAACTTAACCAAGAAATTTCTAAGTATATAAGAGCCATAATTCAGTCCTAATTCAAATTTTACCTTTATACATTGAATACTTTATAAGAAAAAGCATGAAATAAATTAATATACATTTATTCAAGATTGGGAGACAATTGGAGCATGAGAAGCAAATGTTCACACTCACAGAAACCAAAGTAACAGAGGAGCTAACCAACTGAGCTAATTCATTAAATTTAATTGGCTGGTGAATATAATACACAACTGATTTAAACATGCACAACCCTGCTATGATATATGACATACAATAGTATTGGTCTGGTTAAACTCAGTCAAGACTGCTCTTGCTTTGACACACTGCTATGGTTGCAGGTGAGGCCTAGCCAGAATCACAGAAAGCAACTACAATGTTCTATTATTTCTGACACTAAAGCTGAACAAGAAATTTCTAAGTATAAAGGGCCATAATCCAGTCAAAAGTCAATCTAGAGTTATGCAACATGGTAGTTGACCTCCAATAGTAATCCCATAGACATGTGTGTAGTTTCAAGTGAATCCCTTCAGTAGTTGCAAAGATAAAATGTTGCACCAAAAAACTTAACCAAGAAATTTTATAAGTATAAAAGGGCCATAATCCAGTCAAAAGTCAATCTAGAGTTATGCAACATGGTAGTTGACCTCCAATAGTAATCCCATAGACATGTGTAAAGATTCAAGTGAATCCCTTCAGCAGTTTAACATATATAAAAATGTTGCACCTAAAAACTTTACCAAGAAGTGTTACGCCAATGCCAACCCCACCGCCGACGCACAACTGAGTAGGATAGCCCCACTATTCTCCGAATAGTCGAGCTAATAACACATCTGACTATGTTAGTGTTTTTGCACCTACCCTATTAGTAGCAGGTCTAACTTTAGATCTGTTAACAGATCTAGGTCTAGTATGACCTTCATCTAGCATCATAGGTTCACTGTCAGATAATTCATCATTAGACCAATTCTCTTGATATTCTTCATTGATATCATCATCATCCGAATCTACATCTATATCTGGTGAACGATCTATAATGTTTGTAATTAAATAAACAATTTTATATCGCCCCTGTTGTTTTTCCATAAGAGTCATATTGGCCAGAGGTCAAAGGCTGAGTGCCAATACAACTGTCCGAAGGAAAATAACAGGGCCTATATCAAATCACTTGTTTAATGAAAATTTCACTAAATAACTACTTACCACATGTTTCTAACATCAGCAAAATAAACAAGTTCAAAGAAATTCATTAGATACCTGGCATTCCTTTTATGTCTGTTATGACGAAAACAGTTACAAGAGCTAATGCTGGGACTTGAATAGCAACAAGACATTTAACTCAGTAGACATTCCAAGAACACTAAAATTCCACTATAAAGACCACTTTAGTTATTGCAAAAGCTTTTTTTATGATTTGTAGTCCAAAATGCTTATCTGAGAAAAACAAGTTTAATAATAAGACTGCTTTGTTATATGGACCATTGAAGTTGATGATCCTAATAGTGGTATCATAAAATTATAATATTTATTTATTGGATTTAACGCCGTATCAACACAATTTAGGTCATTTTACAGCTTCCAGCGCACCTAATCTAGCTTTCCTGGACCCTTGTATATAACCAATACTCACCTACCCTATCTAATCCATGGAGGAAAATCGACATTATTGCCAAATTTTCATGGAAGGGTATGACCTCACCGGGTGGGATTTGAACCCGCACCCCCTCGGGCACTAGATTCCAAATCCCGGCGCACTACCAACTGCGCTATCGCCCCGGGTTGTAAAATTATAAAAAAGAACATTTAAGTAACAAACCAGCATCAGAGGCAGTATTTTTTCTCCGTCCATTTTGACTTTCTTCATGGTCAACAGGTGAACTAGATATATTTAACATCATAACTTTAGCTACAACATTTTTATGATCTTTTATATCGGTATATAATGACATCTCTCTATTCTCCGTTTGTTGTAATACCTACAAATATAATACCTTTATAGTACCCTCATAAAGTTCTTGGACAAATCAATTATGAATTTTGAATTATCGATAAAAAAGCCTATGTAGATATATGTATAAAAGTGGCAAAATTTTCTAGATGAACCTTCTATAATGAGCTGAAACAGGTGCGCTGTCATAATATGAAAGGATCACAATCAATTTGTGATAGATCTTTTTATTAATTTATAATCAATACAAGTTCTTTTTACCAACTACTTACCAGTTTAATGCAGGATACCAAGGTATAACATTCATGACAAATATACATATATCATGAGTTTATGACAACATGAATGGTCTGTATTGAACTGCAGTGAATGCATTAATATATATCGGTGTATCGTCGATATTCATTTCTCGACATATCGATATCTTTATCAAAAGCTTTAAGCCCAATCAATGACAGCTCTAATAAAACTGATTAAAATGCATAGTAAGTAATTTCACTCAATAAAAATCCATGGTCTGAACAGGGATTCCAACCAAACAACCTCCTGAATTGCATACAAACATTCTACCATGTCACTATAAAGCTAACTTAAAAGCAAGGGAGCACAAGTGCTCTATTATATCACTACAACATTATTATAATTAAAGTTTATTAACGAAACAGTGTCTTTTATCATCAGTCAATGAGCAATGGTTAGTTCTAAAATCAGGATTTTGACCAAGGACTTATGGAGGGAAAAACCTTAAGAATGTAACACAATAAAACTATTTTCTTCAGGTGTTGCTACATGCTGAATTTGGTAACTGTTTCTGACAAAAAAGACTTTTCAAGACATCGTCATCAAAGGATGCACAGATGCCAAATACCAAATAGACCAGTCAAAATAAATCACCTAAAGCATTTGCACTTATGCCTAAGTCCCATAAATTCATGGCTTGTCTTGTTGTGGACCCGTAGGTGCACACAGCCGTAGGCCGTGGGAAGCCTTCGCATTAAGGTGACGATACCCACATAGCACAAAAAAACACACCCGAACGGAACCGTAGCTGGAAGATATTCAAGTTTAATCCATACTCGGCCACTATTTTGTTCATGATTTGACTTTGAAACTGATACGTGTATCCACGGCTCATCTCTAAGACCCTGGTAAAAAAACGTAACAGTCCGTATGGGATCGCAAGAGTTTGTATGAGTCCTTGTGCAGCTTGATTGCACAGCGCTTGCACAGTGCCCTCACAGCTTTTTTATGTTTATGGACTGTAGCATTAGGTAAACTAATACATTATATTTACAAGAGGTACTTACTTGTGCCATGCTAAGTTGACCAACAGCTAATGTTTTATATCCAATGATTGGTCTATTCTTATATCTCTTTCTACGTTGTAACATCACTGTTAATTTATTACCATCCCTCTTTAAAAAATGTGGATACTGAAATACATGTAATAGAATACAGTAATCACGACAAGTTAATATAGACCACTGTTAATATCAAAAACATTCAAGTAATTGACATGTGCAAGATTAATAAGGACATCAATGTTACATCAATGCATAAAATCAGAGCTTGATACAGATCCTGAAAATTTAAGGGGAAAGTCCAGTATTTTTTTTTTACTTAAATAGGGTTCAGGGAAACAAAATTATCTGTTTAAATCTATTAAATGTATTCAATACTATTGCATGTATTTTGAAAATTCCACAAAGATCTACCCCCTCCCTCAATTCCTTAACTATTTCTTCACAGGATAAGTCATTGACTTTCTAACAAGGGACCTTAGTCAGTTATTTCCCCTTGTATACTCTTCAAATAGGTAGGTCCAATCAGTTGGATTACTCGGATCTTACCCTTACTTTTTAATGACAATTTGCCACAATTAATCTTAAATAACTTTTTTGTAAATCCTTTAATTTGTTTAAAAAAATTAAGCTAAGTATTGTTAGAGTAAAGAACTATCTAAATTTCATCACTCCTGTTAATATCTTAATTAACAAGAAAGATATTAGATGAACTATTTTATTATCCATACATAGAACTTCAATGATAAAATCCGAGGATTCCAACTGATAGGACCTACTTACCAATTGGAATGCTTCAGATTTTATAAAGGAAAGATAACTGACTAAAAGCCCCTCATTCTTGCATCATATTGTAATCAACCATGCATGAAACATCCCATCATAGTCATACAAATATGACACAAGCAGTAAGTAGAACTAAGTACAGCTACCAGTAATAAGTACTACACAATAATATACAACAATTTATAATCAACACCAAGTAATAATTATATGTAAACAACAATCAACATCTGGATAGAGTTAACAATTAACTCGAGTGCTGAAGAATGCAAACAATGAAAATTTAGATATTTTCTCTCATACAGTTATACAGTCACTCAGTAAAATTACAAGACAATAGGTAAATACAATGTATTTATCAGTTAAAAAAATCGATATTCCACTATTTTTAAACAATGAAAATAAATTTGTTATTTTTCACTGGTTGGATGCGCTGTTCTGATGACAAGTTATACTTAAACTTAAAAAAAAACCAGTTTGAAGCATATAATAAACAGAAAATTTAATTATTATTATCTATTATTACACTATGTAATGTATAAAACAGAGGATATTTGTTTATTTCAGTGCAAGATCTATTTATTTCACTTGCGAGCTAATGATATTATATTTCACTAGTGGCTACACCACTCATGAAAAAAATACATCCTTAGCTCACTCGTGAAATAAAAATCGATCTTACACCAAAATAAACAAATATCCTCTGTTTTATACATTACATAGTGTAATTATAGATAATAATAATTAAATCACTGCATTTTACATACATGGTTTTACAGTAGTTTAGTGACCTTCATACAAATTTATTACAGCTTGATTTTGAACTTATACAAATTATACTGAACATTCTAAAATCTGATTCCAGATTTCCTTATACTAAGCAATTAAATCATTGTCTTGCTTAAGAAAACAAAATTTATGTTACAGTCAACTTCAATTTTGTAAGGATTTGCCACATCATCAACAAAACTAAATTATATGAAACAAGTATTTTTCTCCAACCCAAATTAATTTAGTCTTGGGCTTTGGGCTAGTAAGTTAAGGTCTTGACTCAGTTTAGGTTGGTTTGAAACCAATGCAGAACTGGTTGAAAATTTTCAATAACCTCTTGAAATTTCCAACATTTTAAAACTATTATTTACATGACATGTTTGCTTAAAAAAGTTCTGTGTGCCAAAGGCAAGTATTTGACCATTTGTAAATAAAGTAAAATAAACAATTCTGTTTAAACATGCTTATTTGTTTAAAGGAGTTGTTATTATTCCAAAATAACTGTCTTTGTATTGAGAAGCGTTCTGAGTCGGTTGTTTGTTTATACTGTATCAGTTTTGTATTGAATTTGTTTATTTTTGCATATGAAAGTAAACAAATACACTACAAATACAATAATAGTGACTTTGTTTATTTCTTGCAGTTAACTTATGGCTGAAATTTGTTAAAAAGGACAGCCAGGGTATATTACCAATGTATTTTTTTTCAAACATCCGAATGTTTTAGACAACATACCAGTAGCAGGATATCAAAATCTGATTTCAGTAGCCTATATTATAAATGCATTTTATAGTCTCAGTTTTATGCATGTTCACTGACTTGACAGTCATTACTCCTAGTCATAAGGCTACCAGTATCAATCTATCTATCAATCTTTCTCGGAAGTATTTTACTCTACTTGGTGAAGAGGACATATTGACGCAACAGAATTAAATCATCCTTCCGGGTACCCATACACACATGGATGGAGTGAAGCAATTGCAAGTTCATGTCATGCTCAAGGGAAAGTCCCAGTGCCCCTGGTAGAGTTAAAACCCGACAACTCTCGATCCCTAAGCACACGTCCTATCACTGGACTACTGCTCCTTTTTACACTTGATGAACTTCCTGATGTAACAATTAATGTAATAGGAAGATATTATGGTGAGACATTCAGAATAATAGAGCATTATTCAACAAGATCACATCTATATGATGTCAGATAATAAACAATGACTAACCACTGTGTTTAACTTAAACAATGAAATAAGATCATCAATGAATTATATAAGTGATTCAATCCTCATTGTTCAGCATGTAAGGTCAATTAGATCAAATGTATCACAGGAAATGATAAAAATCCATTTAATGATGAAATAATAACATCTCATTACAATGCTCGGCTGAACTGATGAGTTATTGTGCGAGTACAGATTAACCCAAATATTATTTAACCAAGGCCAGGCCTTTTATATTTTTCGTCTAACAAAAATCTAGACCCTAATTTTTCTGAAATTGAAAAAAAAATCATGATTAATTTTTTTTACCCACCATACTTATAATTTTTGCACCAAAAAAGAAAGAAAAAATTAACCCATCCCAGTACGAATAAGCTCAACATGTCAATTATCACACAATTCGAGGAAAAAGCCAGTGAATTTCTAAGATAAATATCAATTTCACTCAGAATTTGTACAAAATGGGTTTGAAAGTCGATAGAAATTGACATCTATAATCTCTTTTTTTATTATTTCAACCTACCATACTCATTTTTTCAAGAAAATTCTCGTAAGACTAAAAATATAAAAAGTGTGGCCTAAGTGTGAACTAGAGTCAGTAATTGCCTAAAAAGATTTTCAGCAATAGTCTGGTTTATTATGTCAACAGTTAACTTCAAGTTAAGGCTAACTATAAAGATGACTTTTATAAATAAATAATTTTTACTGTCTGAATCAATTTTCACTGGTCCCAGGTTTAAGGCTAGCGGGTTATAGCAATGACTGACTTGAGTCGTAGACCTGCAACTTAGCACCCCTGATTTGTAGTCCGGCCTCTTTCATCAGTAAGCCAAAATGCTAGAATATGTAAATTTATGTCTTGTGCAGTGTCCTCTATTTTATGTTACCAGAACTTTAAACCAAAATGATAAATATAATAATCCCTATCAAACAAATAACACCTCTACACAATGTATAATTGCAGGGCTTGACAATAACTATGAGGAAGGTTACCCAGTATGATGATCGATCAACAATAAATTGTACTTGCCTGTACAAAATGTTTATTTTCTCAAACAATAAGTTACTCAGAATACAATTTGAGGGTTATAAATTATTCTAGAAGTATGATCAGACAACCTTTGGCGAAATTGTGTTGACCAATCCTTAAGTTAGTCATTCTGGGGAAATGGACAACGGTTAATGTCAAGCCCTGTAATTGTTATAAAATTCTACAATAGTTTACCTGTAACATAAAAGATAAATCCAGCTGTACATCAGCTGTGCCACCTCTAGGTATCTCTATCTCATTGGATCTTAACACTCTCTTCGAACTCTGAAATATACAACAAACATATATATGTTCATTTACTCATTAAAAGTTTAAAAAGTTTTTTTTTCAACATTATTTGGATAAAGGCATGATCATACATATTTAAACATGAAGGGCAATTATCACAAATAATACCCATCTATTATATGCTTTCCAGTTGAATACCGGTGAATATCGGTGAAATAAAAATTGATATTCCTCTGTTTTGAAACAATGAAAATAAATTGGTTATTTTTCGCTGTTTGGATGTGCTGTTCGGATGATATATCATACTTACTAATAAACTTTAAAAAAGCCAGTTTGAAGCATATAATAAACAAAAAATTTGTTTATTTCAGAGTAAGATCTATTTATTTCACTCTTGTGCTAATGATATTATATTTTCTCTCGTGAAAATATTGCATCCTTAGCTCACTCGTGAAATAAAAATCAATCTTACACAGAAATAAACAAATATCCTCTATTTAATTAACTGTAACATGAGAGTCTAAAGAAGGATTTTTAAATTTTCAATACTTAAGGCAATTGAAAACTTTCCAACATTGGAAGCCATTAGACTTATATACTGTCAATGCTCTAAGGGTAATATGAAAGACTGTCAGACTGAGCTTGTCCAAATAAGTTCTCATCAAATAAAGTTATTATTATGGAGTTTTAAGGGCTAATCAGCATTGTTATGATCTTTTAGCCTCCCTTCCTTGAAAATGATTTCATGAAAATGCTGCATGAAATATTTCATTGATTCACAATTGATTGTTACATCGCAAGGTGTGTGATGAAAATCCCCCAATGAAAAATGTCCCAAAAATGTCATGGGTAGAAATGCCATAAGTAAAATCCAATATATCTTGGTATGACATTTTCACCTCTGAAGTCTAATAAATCAGAGAGATAACACTTACAATTGTATAATACCTATAAAATAAACTACATTACCTGCATTTTCATGGCAATAATCACTGATGTTAATTCATTTTCTAAAGGTTTCAATACAATCAATCTTGTTAATCTTAAACTGCATATTCTGAAACAAATATTAACATTGGAATAGTATGAACAAAAAAATAACCATTTAGGCAACTTAATACCACTTGCCCTGAAACAGAACAATATTGTGTCATTGTTTAAGCAAAATGACAGTCCTAGTCAGAGGGCATAAAAGCAGACATGAAGACATACAAGATGCACATCAGTGATCCTCTAGACAGGGTTACATGGAGGACAGACTTTAGAAGATCTAGCCAGTTGCTGTCTACAACCAGTCTCTGGGACACCGGCAGCAGATGACAAATAAATTATCGGATTTAATTGGACAGGGCTCTGTATCCTTTCCTTTTTCTTTCCTACCTTCCAAATTTGCTCCTCCCTAAGCAGAAATAATTACTGTCTACCAGCCTTTTTCTGAGTTCTAGAATAATCACTACAATACAACAACTAAGGCCATGCCATACTGGAATTTTGTTAAGCGTGCGCGTAGGTTTTAGAGTCCCCAATCTAAAAGAAACAACTTAATTGTTGGTGAAATTTTCTTAAATGATTCTGTTGTTCCGGTATTTGATAACTGATTTTCCTCAGGAAATACTGATAGTTCCTTATTTCTGTGTATTTGATTAATGCAAATAAACATGTGTGTGTTGTATATACTTGTTTATAGAATTACTTTAATCTCACATTACTGTCATAAACATCCATGTACTACCAAGTACTAATTGTGTGAATACTAGCTAGAATGGACATGTGTTTTCGTTTTCGGTTTGTGTGTTTTTGTGAATAGATACCTAGGTTTGTCCATCTTGAGTTGACGCTTAACAAAATTCAATTTTGGCATGGCCTAAATACAAAATAAATTAATTATAAATTTAACCCTAGATTAACTTAAGTATGAGTTGAAATCGGTCAGAGTTTCATTCCTCTGCATTTGTATAAACATGATTTGATTGCTTACAATAAACAACAGAACTAAACCGACAGAACTAAACCAAGTCTTAAGACTTTACTTAATAATATTGAATCTTCTCAGCTAAATTAAAACAGCTTCAGGTTCAATGTGCTAAAAGACAGGCTAAAATTTGAAGGTGTAATAACATCGCAGGTTCAGAGATTTCCAATTGAATCTGTACATTCAAAATAAGACAATTAAAAACTTGCAGTGAATAAAGATCAGGGCTCAACATTAACTTTTATAGTGGCTGTTCTGGTTGGACAACCAGCTATATATATTTCACTAGCCTGAACCAAATGTTTAGTAGAAGAAACAAGTTGGTCGAACCTAAATATAGGTCATCAGGAGCAATCAGACAACCTTTAATGTCTAGCTAAGCCCTGAATAATGAATATACAATGCTCTTTTGATTCAGCATAAATTTAGTATACTGCACATGCTAAATTGTCATAACATCATTCTTTTGTGATGAATTTGAAAATGCAATTGACAATTGACTTACTCACTGTACTGATTTAATGAATATTCCTACACCAATCTTACTGAAAATGTGTGCACAAACTTTCCTTTTAACCTGACTGAATATGACAATTGGTCAAGTCAAAAACAATTTGAAACTTGTGAAAGTCATGCAAAATAATGTTCAAGCATTATTATTTTAAATATATATATATATAAAATCACTCAAGTTATGAAATAGACTTTCATACAGCCCAACCTGCATTGATTATTGGACAAGGGACGGGCTATAAATTTAAAGATGTTTTCTTGGCTTTTTCCACCAAGCACATAATCTAACACAGGTGACCACTGTCTTAAGTTTGATTTTATTTTACAAAACAAATTAACTAGAAATAAATAATTAATATTCATTTGCAGTGCTGTGTTCCATGCTATACTTACGATGCACCACTCCTTTTTTTGAATGTACGAATTAAACACAATAATTAAAGCATTCTATACTACCACAAAAAATTAAATGATACAAAAGTAGCAAGGTAGTTTGTCACGCAACAAAATAAAGGCTTAATATCTCAGACATTCTGAAAAATTTGAGATGATATAAAATAAATGCTGCTTAGACCTAGGCAGAATAACAAGTTACAATTCATATCTACTGAACAAATAGTATAACAATTTACCTAACTTCAAAAGTTTTTGCCAGGCAGTCCTATTCATTGACATATTCATCATTTGATTAGTTTAACTGAGAGTTTTCAGAATATCTGATATTTACTAGAACTAAAGATGGCTAGTCATGTACATTCTCGTACCCAGAGTCTAGTAGGATTCTCAATACTAGCCTCTGGCACCACACGGCTAATTTCAGGAATGAAACATCATAATTTTGGCCGATATCGACCAATCAGAATGCTTTCGCGAAAAAGTTTCGCGACAATTATCATCTGGCACTTAACCTATCAACCAATACAATTGTTGCTTACATAGCGTCTTCATTTAAAGTTTAAGATAATGTTAGTTATTTCTGTAACCAAGGTGACACATAATCTAGGGTCTATAATTTTTTTAACTGCCGCTCAATCAACATTGCAATCAAGCTTGCTTTTCAAGCCAAGAGAGTAAAATTTGTTCCTTTATATGTCTAATTTCTTTCAATTCAACATATCAAAAATTCATATATTTACTTCTTGTCTCACAGCAGATAATCAATGACATTTTACATATGTAGTAGTAGTATGATAGGCCTACCCTCAGCTTGTTTGTTAACAGACTTTTTTAAAATGGCCTTGTTTCGCAGAATTTTTGAGACACGATTTTTCATTGGTGTGTAAAAAATATCGAATGCACATGCGCGCACTTGAAATTAACCGTGTGGCGCCAGAGGCTAGTATTGAGAATCCTACTAGACTCTGGGTACGAGAATGGGTACGATATTATATTTTAAACAACAGAATCAATATAAGGAGTTTGTATGAAAACAAATTATATACACACAACATACTGTATTAAAACTAATAACTTAAGAATCAAAATCTTTCAACACAACATTGATAAAATACAATAACCTAAGAGCTACCAGCTGCTACATATCTAAGTGAAACAACAAAATTATCTGTACTGGTTTACTCACTCAAAATAAAATATGCCAACACATCCTCTATTACGGAAGAGTAAACAACTTCCAAAAATTAGTGTCAAGCCCTGTTCATGCTTCAAGAGTCAAACATTAGTTCATGAATTATGAATTCATTCATTTAAATATTAGACACACTAACTTAACCATTAATTTTCTAAGAAGAAGCGAAATTCAGTCAGTCAATGCTTGAGTTTAACTACTTGGCATTTAAACTCCTCAGGTATTCTTATGCACACATGTGTAGTTTGTCTTTGAAGAGAACCACTCCTTAATTGTAAAGATAAAACTGCAGGTGGAATTGTCCCAACCTCAGGTTGAGTAGTTCATAAGTTTAGTAGTACCAGACCTGTTATTCACACAGGTCTGCCTGATTTACAATATATATTATTAATTTACCGACCTTTTAAATTAACAATTTACAACATGGAATTAATTAACCAACATCTTCATAATCATAATCCCTTGGAAATAATGTATAACATCTCAGTGTTTTCTCCAGGGTCAAAATTTTGGGGGTCACACATGACCCCCATGTTAAAAAATTGGGGGTCAAATGGAAATATTAGTGGGTCAGCACTTATTAGTTCTTTGATTATATGAAATTCCTGTTAATCAACAAATCCATTACATTCTAGGTTTTTGTAGTTAGTTTAGAGCCAAGCTATGGAACATGTATTACAGTGTAAGAAAGTAGGCTGATGCTTATGGCAGATAGGAGTTAGGAATAGTGACTTTTGATATTTCAGGCCTTTTTTTCATGTGTTGGGGAAGTAGCCTGTAGCCTTTTACAAGGGGAAAAATGGCGCGCGATAATTGGAAAATGGGGAAAAATAAAACTAGACTATTTAGATCTATACTTAATTCTTGTAATCATATTTCATTTAAACTGTTATTGTTTATGCGTGTTGGGTGGAGATTAAGTAGCTTTAGAGGTATCATCATCAATGGGTGTTGACTCAATTCCATGTTCAACCAAAAGGGCATCAAGTTCTTCATTCAAAGGTTCCTAGTTGTCACTGGCAGTGGTACTGTTAGTTCCTTTGTCATTGAAATCATTACTTGGCTTTTCAAACTAAATGTGTTGTGTTTTCAACTGATTAATACCTGACTAGGACTCATCTTGATGTTTTGAAGTTTTTAAGATAACAAATTCAGGGTACAAGTATTTCTTATGTCATTTTTTCGTATTTTTTGTATAATTGCGCCAATTCCGTAAGTAACCCAACAATTGTAACATGCTCGGAAAGACATACCACGTGCGTCGGGAAAACAAACAAAAAATTTTTAATTTGCTGTCGGTTTGGGTGCGAATAATGTAGGGGCGAATGTGATTGAGGACGAATTATTAGCAAGAAATTACCGAACTGGTAATTTGAAGGACTCGCAAACTTGATTACTTGATAAACTTATTTAATGAAATGACCATGTTTTGTTCGGGTAAATAACCGTTACGATAATTAAATCCTGCGAGATTTCCGGTTTATCTTTTGCCGTATTTTCGATGTTTATACATCGTTTTAAGATATTTTGAAGGGGGAAATTGGTTGTTGAGGGGAAAAATTGGTTTGTTTTGGGGAAAAAAGATACTTATTTTGCTTGGGGAAGACGCCGTTTACCGGCGTCTCGTAAAGAAGGAAAAAAAAGGCCTGTATATTAAAAAAATAATTCAAAGAGCCTAGCAAGGAGGCACATGCTTGAACACAAAGGTTCATGACAAAAATAACAGGCCCCCAGATATACAACCAAACATACATGTATTTTAAAAACCTCTACAAGTACAGGGATCAAAGTGATGCACCTCATTGTGATGTTTTCATATTTAAAATTGCAGGAAAGTAAACAGTATGTATTAAGTTTCCATGTTGATGAGCCCCAGTTTTAAAGTAAAACAGTTCGATGTGTCTAGTAACAAACTGTTTGCATAGGCTTGATTACAGCAAGCTTGTGATTGGCTAGAGCTGGGTGTCTAACTAATGTTGAATGCTAGAAATTGGTTTTATGATAAACTTCGACGTAAGCTTCTTGCAAGACGCCCGAGACTAGTAATATCTACCCAAAAATCTAAGTCAGTGGCACGACAAATCATAAGCCAAATGAAGTTTTTTTCTGTGTCTGACTTCTGTTGATATCCGAAAAATATGTAAATAATACTGCGATTTCACTCATTTCCTTTCAGCACGTCAAAGCTAACAAAAAGTGCCCCAAAAACGCAAAAACACGCTCTGGAGAAAACACTGCATCTTTGTAAAGCTAAGTCGGTCAATGACCAGACTACAATAAATGGGTATAATTGCATTTCAATATATATTTTAAACAACGGGATCGTAAATTTGGTCATTGTGAGAGTTATTCTACATCTACATTGTTACATTGAGCTGACACAGATTGACAATTCTTAAAAGGTGCGCAAGAGGAAAGTTGAAAAGCATAGTGAAAGAGAAAATAAATAGACCAACACAGATCAATGTATGCAATGTTGAAGAAAAAAAATGTAGAAATAATAGAAAAGATGCTCCAATCATGTTTAGTCTATCAGGGTGTGACCAATTCGTTGGGGCTCAAGGCCTACTGACGCAGCTTCATTTGCCAAGGTTGGGGCCTCAGCCACAGCCGCTGAAAGTCTGTTCCAAACTGGTTATTGTCCTTTCTTATAATGAATTATTGTGCCTAGCACCTAGGCTATGGTTAAACCTGAAAAAATGTCATCTATTGAAAGGAATCAATGAAGGTTCAGCGAATGTAAAGGGTTAAAGATGTTATTTTTATTATAAATAGACATCACAAAGTATTTCAAAAGCAAACGACGTAAAAAAGCTAATGGCACAGTAGAATAATAGATGCAAATTTCTTGAATTTATTATAAAATTTTATGACTAACCAGTCAACATTTTGATATACAAGACAAAATGGAAGATATAAAAAGCGTTGCCAGTTAACAAAGTGTAATTACCTTGGAATACAATTTGGAGATGATTTTTCTACTTCCAGACTTGCAAATAACTTCATAGAAATCACTTTTTGTCCATTTTGGACGGACAAATTTTTACTTTTGTCCGCCATCTTTGATGGCTTTAATAAATTTAGTTTCGTATAAGTAAATTAGTACTTGAGGTCTTGGTTTTAATAATCATTTACACATTAAAACATTATTTTTACTAATTTTAAAAGTAATGATGTATTCTTGGATAAAAATAATTACTAAATAAAAATTCGACACTATGGCTGTCGCAGTAAGTCATTCGATTTCGCGGAATCTTTACAAATCTGTGCCAATTCACTGCTTGTCATCTCGAAGAAATTACATAAAGGTAAACTTTTGTGAACAGTGTTTTAAAGAAAATATAATCCAGTTATTTGAAACATTGTTTTGTGCAATTTTGGCCCAATGTGAAACTGTTACAGTTTTCGGATGATATTTATTCGGATACTGTATTCAGTAATTAATGAATTAATAACCCCTTATACACAATTTAAGTTTAGTTTCTAACCCTTGCAATACGAATTTTACAGTTGCAATTCATTTTTACCTTTAAAGGCGTTAAATGCAATGGTAATGATCGGCTATTTTGCTGGATAAGTTAATTTTGAAAAGAGTCTGAGTTGAAACTTAAAGAAATATTTGCCCACAAGAGCTTAATATTCTGTATCCTACTCGTTCTACGAGAATTTAAACAGAATTCGGGAGATTCTATTAAATTTGCGGGAGTTGAAAAAATCAATGTTAATCCTCGAGAATCCCGAAAAAATCGGAAGAGTTGGCATGGCTGTTAATTGAAAAAAATTGTCAGAGAGACATATGTAAAAGCAACAAATTTTACTCTCTTGCCTTGAAGCTAGCTTGACTGCAATGTGAATTGAGCAGCAGTGACTAGTCATATTTGATACAAAACCTTATAAACTACATATGCTTACATTTGTATTGGTAAATATGTTTTGTTTTCAAATAATTTATGAGCTTATAAGTGATTAAAACATTTCATTTCAGAGAGGAACACCTGTACCATCAGTGAATTTGTATCTTGACACACCAAACAACACAGTCAATGCTCAGGAATTATTTAAAGGGAAGCGTGGAGTATTGTTCTCTGTGCTTGGTGCTTTTACTCCAGGATGTCAGGTAGGTTTTAAGCACTTGACTATAATGACATGACTGAATGGTCACAAATTTTAACTTGAAATCATCTAATAGCAAGCTCAATGTAAATTTAAGCTTGTAACTAACTTGTAAACCTGAAAAAAGACTAAAGAGTAGTAACTAATATATACATGTATTAGCTGTAAGACCATGTTTTCAATTCTGTGCGATTAAAAATTATGTAAGCTAACCTGTCTAACATGTAGTACAAGATGAAAGTTGTTGTTGCGTTTTTACTGACCAGGTTTTGTTTAAATTCTCCTGTGTATAAAATGGTAATTTTGTATGATTCTGAGGTAATATATTAGCTCAACTGTTTCTTAAAGCTGTATTAATAATGTATAGAGGTGGCTTGCTTGGTCACTATCCATCAAAGACACTATATGTTTTTAGTGTCCTTGATGGGTTGGGACACTGCCAGTTGCATTTGTACATGTGTGATGCCTATGGTTCTTTGGTCACATCTACTTGTCTACAGATTTAATGAGTCAAGTGAATGAACATTTTTAATTTTTCACATGTCCAGCATCCTCAGATAGGTTTACCTTTTCTTTGCAATTTAACTTTTTAGTCACTGTTTGACAAGCTAGCTCAGTTGGTAGCATGCAAGTCTACTGATCAAGGGGTCATGGGTTTGATTCCCGGGCAGGGCATACTTTCGTTGAGCTTGGTCAAGAAATTATTTCTACTGCCATTTTCCCTCCTACCAATGATTTTTAATTATGTAGGGCAGTTGTCAGTCACTGATGAAAGTATGCGCTAAGTAGTTTACAGCTAAATCCAGAGATTTAGCCTTTCTGGATTTAGCCTTTCCAGGAGGAGTGAGTAGGTTAACTGACCGCCGTTATATGACCTATACAATGTGTTGATACAGGGTTATACCTAACAAAAACAAACTAACAAACAAACAATGTTTGACATTCTTTCTATTTTATTGCAGATTCATATACCAGATTACCTAGAACTTCATGATAAATTCATGGTTAGTTTCAACTCTTTTTAACTCAAATATTTTATCTTAATAGTAGATAATAATATGTTATACTTAACTTTATAACAGACTGGAAATCATTGGATAGCATGCTCTGCATTGGTTCAAAGCCCACCCATAACCTACCCTGTTGTTTCCTTGAGCAAGAACTTTATTCTACTAGCTCAGTACTGGGGGACCAGGAAGTGGACTTGGAAGTGATAAAGTTGTAAGAGGTTGTAAGAAATTGTTTCACAAGCTAGCTAAATCTATTAATATAACATATATTATCTATATTAAACATACAAAATTTAATCTAGACATCTGCTTTTAATCTCTATAAATAATTGAACTTTTTAACCTTACCTTTCAACCTCACTTTTATTGTATGCACACTGTGATAATTATTATTAGATTGATGATGCTTGCCAGGGTAGAGAAGTTTCTTTGCCAGATATATATTATTCTCTAGATGTTTTAAAACAATAGCCATTTCCTATTTGGGGCAAGTTTATATTTTCCCATTTTTTTCAATAATTACTAGGTAGATTTTGCAGTAAAACCTGTTATTCACTCGTCTATTAAATTTAAGACATTCAAAATTTTACTGGACAAATCCATCTAGCTGGCAAGTATTTTGTCTTTATCACTCATTGTTTTATGAGAGGGCCCCCCAAAGTAGCCATAATTAATTCACCCATAAACAATCCAACCTAAATAGACCTATGGACTTTATGTTGAGCTGGAATCCATTTTAGTTCAGTCAGACCCTTTGATTTATCTCTTTGGAAGTATGTCTACACTAAATGTTGTAAAAGTAAATATATACATGTGTTACTTTATGAATATTGTTATTTCAGAGTGAAGGATATGATTTGATAGCATGTGTTGCTGTGAATGATCCATTTGTAATGTCTGCTTGGGCTAAATCTCTAAATACTAAAGATAAGGTAAATTTAAAACTAGGTATAGTGCGGCAATATTAACCTGAGCTTGAACTACCTAATTATAATAATTACCCACTTCACTTACTTTAAATCGTGAGTTTCCGTATGCGAGTAAACGACTGTACACATGTTTATAACAGCCTATTTGACTATAAATTGATTTTGTAAAAATGGCATGTTATTGTACTTATAATTTTGAACACATTGGGGAAAACATGTAAGTCCGCAATATTGGGGCACATTTTCAGAGTATCAATTCTTATGAAAACAAAATTAATTGTTCAGTATGTTTATTTTGACGAAAGCTTCCGATGAAGTGCGATTTACAAACGAAGACAAAAATAGACAGTAAATACTGAGTATAAAATATTCTTGCATAAAGGTCAAACTCGGGTTAATAGTGTGGCACTATACACACATCTAAATATTAGTGCTATTTATTATCTACTTTTCTAATTTGATTTTTACATTGTGTTACCTTGTGAATAATTTCTAGAACAGAAGAAGTGTTTTATAATATGTTATGCATTAAAAAAATAGTGTACATGTATAATTATATTATACCATTTAGTAGTTTAATGTTGTATTAGTTTTTTTGTCATTGTATTGTTCCTCATTAATGTCCTGATATATGAAATGAATGTTCAATACAAAATATATGTAATAATAAGGGGTGTAACGGTTAACCGATATACCGGTTAATATTGCAATACGAGTTCTAACGGTTTTTAACCGGTTCGTTTTTCCTTGAACCGGTTTTTGTAGTTAAGTGTCATACTACTTGTTTTTATCAGAATCTGATAGTTAAATGTTCAAACAAATGTTCAAATGAATTGAATACTTAAAATACTCTTACTGTGCTTTTAGTCAACATTTAGTCAATTGAAAGAAAAATATCGTCTGTTTCAAACCACGCATTTTTCTAACATATAGACCATTTTACATTTGTAATTCAACCATTTGGATAAGAGATCATTTGAAAAATACCATGTGCGTGCTATGCTGATCAAATTAGGACGAGATACATGCATTAATTGATGCTTTGCATGTCCAAGCAAAAAACCGGTACGTATTGCAATATATTGCAATACGGGTTCTGCATATTGCAATATATTGCAATACGGTTTTTACCGTATTGTTACACCCCTAGTAATAATGTAATGCCAGGAGATGATTTTAATCAGTTTGTGTCTCTTGGAATGTTATACTATCGCATACATAGTATTTTCAATTGTCTAAATACTGTATAATATGTGATGTTTACAGATTTTAATGTTAGCTGATCCTCATGCAGAGTTTGCTAAAGCCATGAAGATGGATGTTGACTGTCGACATTTAATGGGAACTGTTAGATCTAAAAGGTATTATATATTATATTATACATGTACTTAAAGTCTTAATATTTGAACATTATGTTTTGGATCATCCTGGGTATTTTAGATCTTATAAATGCTCAAGTGTGCTAATAATGTATCCTATTTCACTATTTTTTTGTTGTTGGGTTTAACGCTGTAGCAACACATTGTATTTGTCATATAATAGAGCTGTCACAATACGTAGAAGCGTATTGCGATATATTGCAAAAAGCTAGCATTGTACCGCGATACATACCACGATATATTGTGGGTTTTAAGATTCGTTGTACTTTTGTTGTATTTAACATAAACATTGCAAATCTTATGTGCAGCTACTGACACAATTTTGGCTCTTTACGTCTCTATGGTCATTTAAGACTGTGTTATATGTTTTGCACATAAAAAAGATGCTAAGATTGAAAGAAACAATCATCTCTTAGCTGCAAAACATCATAGCAATCAAGCTCATGGAAGCATTGCTTGTTTCACAACTTCTGTCCCGAGTTATTTGATTCAAGAACATAGTATGCACACGTTCCGTACAACCAATCAAACGCACCCCAATCGGTTAAATTCTTGTAACTTAAGCTTAGATAAGTGAACAATGAAAGAACTAATGTTTTACTACTTTCATTTCGCGAAGGGAAGAATTTTCCAATGGAATAAAAAATATTGCCAAATACCGGTACGTTAAATTCGTACTGCGGTATGTATTGCAGCAGCTGAGTATTGCAATATACCGGTATATCATGACAGCCCTATCATATAATGGCATTCAGTCAGCATACTGTTCCTGGAAAGGCAAAATTTAGCTGTTAACCAACTACTAGGCGCATACTTTTGTCAATGACTGGCAACTGCCCTACATGATTAAGAATCATTGGTGGGAGGGAGAATGGCCATAGAAATAATTTCATAACCAAGCTCCACAAAAGTATGCCCCGGGAATCGAACCTACGACCCCTTGATTAGTAGACTTGCGTGCTACCAACTTAGCTAGCTGGGTAACTGCTACATCACTATCAAATCAGAATATTTTAGAATCCATTTGTTGGCTATAACTTGGCTTGGATTTTTGGCTGATCAGTAAATAAAGTATGTTTTATTACTACAATGCTTAAAACTCACTGTATGCTTAGTGGTGAAGTTTTATTTGACGCTTAGAATTTATCATGGTTGGGCATTTACCAATTGATATTATATGTAAGGGTGAAACATTTTCTTAACAACCTGTTTGCTTTTTGTTATAAATTGTAACTGTGATCATAAATTATAGTTTAAAAAATTCTTTGAGCACTTGATAAGATTTTCTTATTTATGTTAATGTAAGCCGATAAAAATCCATGGTCCGAACTAGGATTCGAACCCACGACCTCTTGAGTCGTAAGCGGACACTCTACCACGTCGCCATAAAAGCTAGCTTGAAGGCAAGGTAGTACAAGTGCCGTATTATACCTCTGCTACACACACCCCCTCCTTAACAGAATTCGTCCTCGAATTCTTGGAGCTTGATTGTCTGTGGGACTATCTAAGGGTGCAATCAAACAATTCCAAGTGGGTTATTTACGTTGGGCGCCAAATGTAACCTGATAAAAATCCATGGTCCGAACTAGGATTCGAACCCACGACCTCTCGAGTCGTAAGCGGACACTCTACCACGTCGCCATAAAAGCTAGCTTGAAGGCAAGGTAGTACAAGTGCCGTATTATACCTCTGCTACATTATTTTACTGAGTATCCTACATTAGAGTATTTAGACTAGTAAAACTGGACTCTGCTTTGTAAATAGGTGAACTTCTATACTATGATTTATAGAAATCAGCCAAGTTACTCCCAGTCTTCAGTAAACATTGCATGTACATGTATTATATCAGGGCACTAGACAACTTTTGGTAACAGGTACCCGTACCCTCAGGAAGGGGAATTTTGCATCGTTTCAACACAGTATGGGGCATTTTCAGTCCACTCATAAAAGTGTACAGTTGTGACTTTTACTCTGAACACTTTTCTACCATTGATTTGAATAGCTAGTCTAGATTGTGACTGTAGAATGACATTAAAATTTAAATTTAATTTTGAGGGAAATTTTTATCTGAGTTAGGGGAAATAAATATATGAATTTGAGAGGGGAATGGGGCCCATATTCGGCCCAAAAATATGCCAAATGAGTGTTCTGTATATTAATGCTGAGTTCAATGTTTCAGGTATTCTGTTGTGATAGAGGACAGCATTATAAAAGGATTTAATATGGAACCTAACAATGGTGGACTTGCTTGTTTATTATGTATAAAAAATATGGCATCGAATAAACAACCTGTTTGATATTTTTAGTGAATTATAGTTTGACCTTGAGTTTGAAGGACATCAAATCACAGTAGTATATTGACCTTGGGTTGAAGGTCAAATTAATCATAGTGAAAGTTGAATGACCTTCCAGCTATTTAATCATGGTTGTGTCAACCTATGTATGTAGACTTCTAAATATGTTGTGTCATAAGAAAGATATGTACAACCATTTCATACATTCTGAATATGTATGCATCAAGGTTTTTTTATAAAAAGTAACTTGGTTGTATTTTGGTTGAATCTCCCACACATAGAGTGAATGGCATGGTTGTTATAGTGATGATATTTTCTACCTTGTTAGCCTATATAATACTTTTCGTTATGTAAAGTTAAATTTCATTAATCTGTCAGTAACACATGCATTAACCCTGCTGATTTAAATACTAGGGCTGTGTATCTTGGCCAATGTCGCGATACGATACATATCACGATATATGCCTCGCGATTACAATATTAATCGCGATATGGTGTAAATTGCAAATTTGGCATGAATTCATTGACAAATTATGATATTTTTATATCAAACAATCATAAAATTAACAAAGTTATTAATTACCCTTACTTGGCACAAAATAAAATCAACAAAACAAATGTTATCTTTGTTTAATGACTATTAAGAATAAGAAGTAAATAAAGATTGCAATTGCAAGTTAAATGCTATAGATATATAGCATATTTTGTCTTTAACTGTTTTCTTATAAAAGGCCTTCTGAATCGCGATTTTGTAGGACACGATTCGATACACCCGTATCGGACAGTCGCGAATACGATCTCACGATGCATCGGTGAATCGTTACAGCCCTATTAAATACTCACATATTCACTATCAATCAAACTTGTTATTCTTATCTATGTATGAAAAATTATCCAACAAGCATTGAGTATTTAAATCAGCAGGGTTAATGTATGTGCCTTTGACAGTTGAATAAAATTTGACAGTAACTCAAGTGCCATATAAACTATGTGTTACTAATATTTATCCAGAGTTATCATTCTTTACTGACACATACAATGTGTATCTCTTGTCCATTCTGAATAGAGATTTTGCTACACATGTGACCTAAAATCAGAGTTGCAAGCAGAACCAAATACGATATTGTTTCTTTCAAACTATAAAATGCGTGTTTCTTCGGATGTAAAATTAACTTATTAATTAATGGACAACCACATATTTTCATGCAATGTAACCCCCCTTAAATGGCTTCCCAAGGACTTAAATGGTCTGTTTTCATCTGGATTTGGTTGGATTTGGTAGATTTCACATATGAAAAGTTGCTCACAAAAATACCAAAAAAGAGCAAGAAAAATTGGGGTCTCTGGATGCAGGCAAAAGGCACAATATTGTCTTAAGATTTCTTCACACTTTTAGGCTATGTAAAGCTAGAGCACATTAGGGGCATCTTTTTGGGGGAAACACAAATGTCTGAAGTGTGATTAGAGGCCAAGAAAGAGCAAACATAGAGTCATTTGCACATATCTATAACCAGAATTTGGACTTAAATGTTGTAAAGTGATGGGGCATTAAGTGAGATGTTTGTCTGTAACTCTGGTAAGAGTTAAACTAGCCACTTGAGTTGTACTATGGGCATGTTCTACAAGGCGATCGCTAGCTAGTAGTGCTGCAAGGATTCACCGGAAAGTCGATTCGATGCGATTCGATACATTTTCTTTCGATTCGATTCATTTATTAATATAATTTACTTCAAATATGCATTTATACATTTATTTGAGCTTAAAACTAAATAATATGGATTAAATAAGAGTGTTACTGAAATTTGATAACACGAAACTCGAAAATCTGCTAAATTTATATTTGCTTTTTTTAAGTACGAAATGGATTGGGTACGAATGTAAAGTTCGCGAAAATGTATTATAATTGTAATTTCGACTAAAAACGTATAGACAGCATGGAGCATAAATTGTAGAAAGATGCAGTTCTTGATATACTACTGTACATTTAACATAAACCTACGCTTTGTTGGGAAATATATTTAAATTTGAATTAACTAACATCGAAACTTGACTGGTAAAATTCAATCACACCAACCCAATTTGCGTAGCAAATGGGGGCATGAATAAATTTTGGAACAGAGTTTCCATGCTTGTTAAATCGTATTGGAAGCTTTAGAGAAATGTAACTAAGTTAAACCCAGTTTCACTGTCAACGTACTTTGTCTTTCAGGTGCGCCTTTGTTTTTATCGTTATAACTTATGTAGACGTGTTTAAAAGTCAGTATCGAATCGAATCGTTGCAGCACTACTAGCTAGAGCTATGTAGTGATTATCTATAGAACAGTCTGCTACAATTGAGCAGATTGAATCGCTAGCTAGGGATGCCTAGCAAGTTTTTTTCTTGCTAGCTGTATCATTCAGAACACTTCTGCCTTTTTTTCAAAATGGCTGCCCCCTGTGGGAACTTGTTTCTTTTTCAAGAATGCTGATATATAGTTTATTTAATGCATATATTTTGTCAGTGGTAAAATAGAATAATCATGGTGACAATTGATTTAAATATTTTTTATTTGTTACAATTCTGAACTTTTTGAAAGTCGCCAACTTGGAATTGCTAGCTTGAAGCAAACTGTTCAGTATAGACCACTTATGCTTCAAAATAATCGCTTTCAAAAAGCGCTAGCTAGTGATCGCCTTGTTGAATGTGCCCTATGTTATTTAGATCCTGTTGTACTGTAGTACTGATATTATATGTGCATGTATCATAGATCCAAAAAATATGGGATCTCAGTTATGTTTTTATTATTTTGTATATTTATTGGTCTATGTAGAATTAAACTTGTTACCAAGGGCAGCTGTGTAGTTTTTTGATTAGTATGTCTGTTCTAAGGCAACCAAGACGTATAAAACACTACCTTGGATACATGTGTTGATATTACTGCTCCAGGTTTTTATTTCAAAGATAATTTTGACTTTAGAGCTGAAATTCCCTAGTACAAAACTATGATTATGACCTTAGAAAATTTCTCAGAATACCGGTATCTACACTACTCAATAGTTCTAAACCGCCACTAGATACATGGCTATATTGTATTGTTAAATAATGAGGGAATGCTTTGTTTTCTATTCTAATGTACAAGTCAGTAATATTTTTTAGTTTATTTCAACAATTTATTCATATCATATTACTATAACTCACAAAAATTAACGTAAATGTAAAAATCCCAAAAATTGGAAATTCACAGTTTCAACTTAATGCAAAATGTGACCACCACCAGCTGCAATGACAGCTTGACAGCAAGGTATCATGGACCTGACACAGTTGTACAGGTACTGCATGCTGTAGAACAGTGCCCAGTACATGGGCAACCAGACGTGAAAGCTCTTGCAGATTGCCTGGTTGTGATTGTGTCCAATCTCCCTTTTTAACCAGTCCCACTGACACATTTTCAACAGTTTTTAGGTCAGGAATTTTAGTCTGTCAATAAGTTGCTGGATGGTAGAATGATGTCTATGGTATTTCCTTGCAATCTCAATCAAACACACAAGGACATTAAATTAAACACAATTTGACTACTTTTTAATGATAAAAATACGACCCCACGATTGGATATTGACATATCTGCCTTACAGTGGTACCAGCTTCGATCATTCCTACTGCAATAGCGCGCTCTTTAAGTGACATTCTCGTCATGTTTTGTGTTTTTCTTGTGTCTTAGCATGAACAGTGAATGAAACAAAGACAAAAACATGTGCAGCTCATTGCACGGGAATTTTGTGCTCATTTTATCGGAATAGCCACTTCTGTTTCGATTCACCGCACATTGCTTAAACCAATGTTGGTATCTGCAATATACGATTCTGTAACTTGTAATTGACTACCATGCAACATTTCATATTTGAAAATCAAAGGATGTTCAAGTTATTATACCCCTGCTTCGAAGAAGAGGGGGGTATACTGTTTTACCCCTGTCCGTGCGTGCGTCCGTCCGTCCATCCGTTACAAAATTTCCGTCGCAGTTTTCTCAGCAACTATAACATGCAGCAGCCTAATACTTTGCATATTGCTTCATCCCATAGTCCCATGTGGTGTAAAGCGATTTCATGCTCCTTGCTCATCTACTTCCTGTTTGTCGCATATTTTTAGATTTTGGCGGGGGTATCACTAGTGAGCATTAGCTAACAGATTTACTTGTTTGATTTTATTAAGTGGCGGTTTAAAACTTTTGGGTAGTGAATTTGTATTTCTAATGTTTTCATCATTATGTATGAACCATTATATATTTTGGACAAATTAAAAATAAACTATGTTCATATCAAAGGGAGATGAATACTCACTTCCATTTATGGTTTTATTAATAGGTTTGCAACAGAATTTTTATGAATCTTATCCATGCAAAATGATTAATATGATGTACTGAATGAAAAATATTGTTTTGTATTAATTCATCATGATTTTTTAAAAGTACTAATGTCTATAAATTAGCATCAAGGACATTCTACCATTAATCACATGACGTGATATTTCTGTCAGGTCTTGTATAAATGTATTATATGTATATTTATCTGTATGAAGTAGAATTATTGTTTACTTTTCAGTGTATGTATTTACTTTTTTCCTTTGTTTGACTCTAAACAAGAAGTGCAGTATTTTATGGTGTTTTTTGGCGATTTTCTATGCCATTTTATACCTCAGACATCATTTTAAAGGAGAGAAAGTAGTCCTGACATGGATTCTACTGTAAATTTAAATTTCACTGCATGTGGATTCTGTGGCAATCTGATTAAAACTAGACCTAAAATTTTCAGCTTGTCTACTTGCTAATTTAGATCTGTCATTTTTCGTTATGAGGGTCACATTCAGGTGACCTTTTCTCATAAAAGTCATGACGAAATCGTTATGTTTACTAACTTGTTTACATCATCTACGGCATGCAATTGAAATGAGCCGTCCAATCGCAGACTGTGAATAATACCACTGTCAATTAAGCTTGCTAACCTTGGTCTAAAAATATAAATTACAAAATCAAAAAAAGTAATAATAGTGTTTCTTCTAGATGAAAGCTACACATTAATTGGTAAACATAAATGACGTGACCCTCCATGTGTACCTTAGAGATCCTGTTCGACAACACTACAGGATACCTGGTTACGGAGATTGATTCTGTGAAAGCCCACCTCACTGAGCAAATTGCAAAGAATTATCTAAATACTTCAATGAAATTAGGTTTACTACATATTCCAAGTTAGACTTACTCTCCTTACTATATGCATGTTAGCAAAGAAAATCTCCACAAAGTTCTGAATTATATTGGCATTATGTTTTGAACTCATGTGCAGTCTTCACGAATGAATTTTCAAAGCGCAAGACATTTGGTCTGGTAAACGCCAAAATTTTACCAGACCGAAAAGACTTTTACCGGACCGAAGGCTTAACAATCATATTTTGTTTTCATGTGTTATTTTAGACTGTACTGCTTATTTTTCTTCCTCGTATATGATATTATTATATAATAAACATTAAATAAAGAATTGCTTGACTTACTTGCAACTGCAAGTTTTATGTTCGATTATGCATTTTTAGTAATATTGCAATTGAAATTTCCACCAGACAGTCGGTCTTGTGATCAGTATATTTTAACCGGACCATCGGTGTTTTAGACGGACTCGGTCTTCGGTCTGGTGGCTAAATTCGAAGACTGCATGTGATTTTTTGAACTCCTGTACATAGATTCTACAGGATACAGGCGGAGGTTAGATCTGTTTCTGAGTGAACTCCACTGGCAGACAATGATGAGGAATTGTTGGCATAGTTTCTAAAGGTCTTTTATTCATAGATTTTATATTTAAGATTGGCTTCCATTGATATACACTTGTATGATTTTGTTCATTGAAATTGTTAATAAAAAAATATTAAAGATAACCAATGTCTCCTGTGTTTATTTTTCTTTGTGTGAGAAAATCGAAAGAAATACATAAGTTGGACATGCACATGACATCTTAAATGTCTGGCAGCTGGCTGAAGAAAAGGGGTGACCATTTTGTGGGGTTTGACTGTATTACAAAATCCTTTCAAATATTTACTAACATGAAAATGGATGTTATTGAATGCTTTGAATATACACTGTATAACCTAAATCATAAACATTCTGATTTCTGAATGAATCTACAATCTGATAAGTTATTGTGTGTTTGTCATAGACCTGATCCAGAATTCAAATTTATGGGTTTTTACATCCGTACACACCGGGTACAAACAAAGTTTTCAACTTATAATTGCTAAATAGCATGAACTATGGAATAAATCCTATTGTTTTTTGTACACATGTTTTCAATGTAACGGTGAAAATTTGTTTGTACCGAAGGGGAAACACAAATATTTGAATTCCGGATATACAACGTACATGTAGTCTATAGCTTCTATCTTTTCTCATGTCTTTGAGCATATCCAGCTTGTAATCTTTCTAAACTGTTGTATTTACATTTATTAGTGATGTGTGGCAATCAAGAATCTTAATACTCTGAGAACCATTCATAGACAAAATATGCTCATAAATGATTAGTTGTAGATGCAGTAGACGAGTGGTAGGATGAGTAGCACTTCGGGATTGAGAGGCATTGGTTTGAACCCCGATAGGGGCATTGCTTATTTCCTTGAGCAAAAAATTTTTCCTAGGATTGATTAATTTCACCCGTTGTGCTAATTTGTTGACTACAATAAACGGAGCAAGACTTGATAGGAAGATTAATTGAAAGATACTAGTAGTCCAATGACCAAGGGTAATGGCTGTAAAGTCAGTAAATGTGCATAAGCCTGAAACTTAGACAAAAAATGCCATTACTTTTTTATTTAGTGTCTAGATGGATCAGGACTGTGCTGGCGGACTGCAGGGTCAAAAATTTTTCTAGGGGAGGGGGTCTGAACATTTCGGGGGGGGGGGGGGGTCCAAAGTTTCGCACCACTACCACATTATACACATTTTGCAGAATAATGCAACATATCTATTATACAAACTACATAACCATTAAATCTATGTTAAGCACCGAGAAAAAATGCTTCATGCTACTTAAAAATGACTTACAGTCAAGTAATACACTAATGGACAGGTACATTTTGGAAATTTATGGGGGGTCCGGACCCCCTGACCCCCCCCCCCCCCTCTAGATCCGCCTATGCTGTGTGTCTACTTATCAAAGATTTATGACACAAACCAACTTGAGCTCACACATGAAAATGACATCATTCATCCTCTTAAAGCTACTAGCTTAACGCCTAGGAATGGATGAAATTGATTTTGGCTTGTGAAATTACTTATTTTATATCGTCAGACTACATGTACATGTATGCGCTTTAAATTTTAACAATATAAATTTGGCTAAGGTCAATGAGAAAATTTATGGCCATGACTATAACACACAGGGTTACAGCTTTGTATTTATAAAAATCGTATGCATGTACTTGCTATATAAACAGAAATTTTGAATCAAAATAGTGTTCTTTTAGACAATACCCTCGCTTGTAAACTCTGATATCGCCCTTATAACTCTTAGATTCAAACATTCGTATTAAATCATTCATGCACAATATTAAAACGATGCGTCATTTATAAAATCGTATCATTGAAATACAATGGCATCCTCAGCTTATTTATTGTTAAAGCCAATCATTATTTTTAAAACGAAGAGCCAGAAGATGGCCCAACTTTTAAATGGGGCCGAAATTTATATAAAAAATCGAAGGGGTGAAACTTCACACAAAAACTTTACCGAGTGCGCTCTTGTTCCGGGGCATATTATGACGAAAACAGTGACACGTTTAGCAATTTTCACTAGTCTTAATGTTGGAATGTCATTGGCAAAGTTATATTAAAAATTACCTCAAGAAAATCCTTATTCATCAACCTCCTGGATCCGCCAGTGATCATTCTTGATAAGTATACAATGTATGTATAATATTCACGTAATTAATTAAATCTTTAAGGGCCAATCCCCTGTTTCCTTGTTTCTCGAACCCTCCCCCCTATCTCTCTCTCTCTCTCTCTCTCTCTCTCTCTTCAAAATGGCCATCACAGGATTTGAAATTACTGGATTTAATAAATAAAAGCTTCCTAAATTACCCTTTTCGTGTGCTTCCCACACCAAAAGATGTCTAAGGGGGTCTAAGAGGGGGGTCGCTCCCCTTTGTCGTTTGAGTTTGAAGGGACACGCGCTTCTCATCTCCAGTAATGATCATTGAGTGCAGATAATGGTTCAAAATGATAAGATAATTTGTGATCTGAAAAGAACTGGCACTTTTAATCTCATTCTGGAAAAATATAACTGAATGAAATCAAAATTTAGCATCGCGAAAGAGAAAGGGAATTATTTTACCAACTTGCATATCTGCCAACGTCGCTGAAGTCAGACAAAATTTGTTATCTGTCAGTTATTTAATAATGAAATAAAAGCATCCTGAAATAGCCCTATCATGTAAGGGTGAAAAATGCCAGTTTTCGCTAGTGTCCTGATCAGAAAAACTAGGATTAAAAACAGTATAACAATCCAATGAAAAGGATAAGGAGGCTCGTCAGCCCGAACTTTGTACACTAATTCAAAAATTTGCTGAGTAAATTCCATTTGTTGTAAGCTTTATTGGACGTCAGATCCAGAAAACAGCTTAGCATTAACTGTTTCGTATGCATCTTTGAGAAAACAGAGAATATTTTCTTAACTGAAAAACTACCAACAATTGTCCTATGATATTGTTGTTAGATTTGTATTCACGTGGGAATACATTGGTATTTGTAGGAAACTCTGCTTATTTCATCTGCCAATTTCTGATTGGAATTTACATAGTAAAGAATATCTTAAAGAGAGAATCCATATAACGGTCTTAAGAGGTGATATAATATTGATGTCCCTGGGGACTGGAGAGGGTTTATGTTGATTATATTTCTCTATCGGCTGACCGAATGTTATCATTGTACATTTTGTAATACATTCAGATTTGTTTTACTAGTACATGTATGTCCTTACACCAGTTGAACTGTGAAAAGCCAAGGAGTGGATTGATCGTGACTTTAAAGGGGATTGGTCATCGAAAGCATCAAAATGACGAAATTTTAATAAACGTTAATAATAGCGTCTGGTGTTGAAGAGCGAACCAAAAATTGAACAGTGAGTCTGACATAAATACTCAGTCATAAGCAGTTCCAATCCTGCAGCGTGTTTAATTTCCCCGAACGTTCCGAAACGTTCCGTAACGTTAGAGTTGGGACAACTCAACCCAAAGACAACTCAACCCGAGAAAACTCTATACCTCACTAACGGCCCAACTTTGAGTTGAGTTATCCATGGGTTGAGTTGTCTGCAGGTTGAGTTGTCCCGTATCCGTAACGTTCGCTAACAGTCGTTACTGAACACGCTGCCCGGGAGAAAATCGGTCGCTTTGAATTTTTATCGTCGCCAGTGGAATTATTAGTTGTATCATATTAAGAGTCAGCTCGTTAAGCAGTTCAGGCAAATCAAGAGTTAAAAACCTGAAACACTTTAAAACTTGAAATAACATTATAGCCACCTATATAATTTTTCATTATCGGCTCACGTTTTTGAAACAGTGGCAATATTCAATTAATAAAACTGCCTTTCCAAAAATACAATATTGATACAAAACATTCTCCCATGTTAATTAACGTAATCAAGATACGACTAAAGGCAATGTAAAGGACTACTCACAATATGATGCTAGACAGTCATACTACCATTATAGTATTCTCGTACCCAGAGTCTAGTAGGATTCTCAAATCTAGTTAGATCGAGAATCTTGATAACCTCGGGGTACGAGAATGCCATTATAGTTGGTGAATGTACATATGTAGACATATTTCTGCATATCGGGATGTTGATCTTAGGGCAAGTCGGATTCAGGTTTGATGTACTTTCGACGTAACTGCTATCAGCTATAGACCGAGAGCTAATTGTATTCGATATTCACAAATTATAACGATTGAAACAGTTAAGTGTCACGGATATTACGTGATAAATATAATAAGGACATGTATTGGCCTAGCGGTAATTTTGAAGATTTCTTGTTGGTGCAAACGTCGTAGCAACACATGTGGTATATGTTATATCACGGCGATACCGTCCCTGGAAAGGCTAAATCTAAGGATTCAGCTTTTACCCGGTTACTATGCGCATACTTCCGTCAGTAACTGTATTATCATGTTCCAGTAAAATTGTGAAAACAACCGTACTTTATTTGACGAAGCACATCGACGAGATTAATCATTGTACATGGGCAAAAAGTGAAATTGAAACACTGACTGTCTCTGTATGACCATTTTTAGCTGAATATGGTAAAGTTATATTTTTAGGGTGGTTTGAGGTTTCTTCTTAATAGTTTTCTCTTGAACCTGCAGGGGCAAGTGTGAGCTTGGAGCTCTCTAGATTCTGGTTGTAACTCCATTGGCTATTATTTTTCCACTTTCCATTCTGAGGCGGAAAACCTAAGGTTCTTGTTTGGTTATTAGCGTCATTTTTTAACAATCTGTCGCTTTTGCTCTTTTAAGCTGCGTGTAAGTTCTTGTGTTTTTACAATTGCGGTTCTTGGTATGTTTGCTTTAAAACCTTTTTTAAATATATTGTACACGTATAATGGTTATGTTGATTAGAAGTAAGTCGATCATGCTTAGGTAGATTTAAATTCCACAAAAAATACGCTAGAAAATAAAAATCGTGCATGATTAATGACGGATTCAGCTGAGGCATTTCGTAACCATCATTGAATTTTTCAATCATTTTATAGATGAATCGTTGAAAATGGGATGCCAAAATTTTGTCATGTTTTCACTCTCTTTAAAAAATAAATCGTTTGAATCCTTGATAAAAATCCGGTCAATTTCTGTCATATAAAACCCCTGACTAAACTGCATTGAGCCAGTCGTCATTAAGTGAGTGATGTTCACATTAGTTATGGAAGTGAACACGTTTTAGTTGAATAAAATTAAGCTGAATTTAATTTATTAAATAATAAAATGCCGTGCGTTGCGAATTCAAAACATTTCAAGTTTTCACAGTCAATCAACGCACAATGTCATCAATGTTGTTTTTTTTAATTGAAACTGAAAGTTAGACAAGCTGAACTTAGTTTCCAAGTTTTAGTGTACAGCTTTATATTTCACTACTTGTGCGAAACATTGTGAACTGAGGCACGAACTTTCTCTTATTGCTTATATTCTTCTCCGTACTAATTTTACCAATTTAACCCACATCTTTGCATTTATATGTACAATTTTGATTACTATTTTTACATTAAATAATTATATCTTATTAAAAGTCATTAATCAACGCACGAAATAAAACAAGTAACAAATCACATAGTTCACGAAAGTAACGCAATAGCGCACACTGCCCAATTTTGTAATACACAAGTAAAGGGGAATAACCTGTGCATGCGTAACGTAAAAATATTACGTAATAAACCTCGATGTGGTGTTTGAAAAGTCCCGGGAATGATTACGCGATCATGGCCGTATGTCTGGTCGGATTATTTGACCAAGTAAAGTGACCAGCACTCGAGGAATCATTTCCAAGGTAAGTCAATGCTTAGTTTTTCTTCTGCTTAAGTTACATAGTCTTTACTTTATGAGGATATGTCGCCATGACACTAAGTTTACGTGACCACTTGTTGGTCAGTTTGGTCGTTCAGGTGACCTAGTTTTGACCGTCTCTTGACCTAGGCCAATCTGACAAGAGTTTGCGAGGGCAAAATCCGCTGAAATGGGCATTATCTCTCTGTGTAAATATAACCACATTGTAATTAAGACTTTAAAATGTAAATTAATTGTCGTGGATTATGAAAACATAAATGATAAAGGCTCGGTTTAATGGAGAAATATATTGATTGACCAGTGGTCAGTTAGTTTTCCGGGTAGCCATATTTATCGTTGTACATTCGTTAACTGTGTGTATGTAAGTTATTCATGGTTATTTAATTATTAGAACAGAGTGACATTTTATAATTCTGGCGTAATATTTGTCTTTTAACTTTCATCGTTTGTTTGTTAGTTACGTTACTTGAAATAAGTTTAAAGTTTTGCAGTTATTCACAATTATAACAATAAAAGTTCGTCAAGCCATGCGTGCAATTATTATTATGTTGGACGCATTCGAAATATAAAATGGATGTTCGGTAAAGTATTAGTTAATAGTCTTGGTTTTGAATCGTTTCCGTTACATTTTTCACATGTTTTATTTAATTTTTCTCGAAAAACTCTCAACGTCTGTGAACCGTATCGAATATGTCACAGGTTAGACATTTGTGTATTGATCGTGGTATAATTATGAGACAGTATTACGTAACATAGTCTGGTCGTCTAGCGGTTTTTGACAATATTGTCCAGGTACTGTTGTTACGTAACGTAGAGTAAAAATCTCCGTTACAATCTATGATTTTTAGCTTTTATGTCTAATTTTGCATGTGATACTAGAGAAAATAGTGAAATGACTTTTGATAGTAACTTCGACGTAACGGTCAGTGATTTTAGTCCATTTCGTCTTGGCTATGGAATTTGATGTATTGATTTTTATGTTAAGAGGCCCACAAGTGGGGTTGTTATGTATAACTACTAAATATTGTAAAGCAAATGTTATTGGGTACAACTTAATTTCGTGTTATAATATTTTGCTGAATGTGATAATGTTATTTTTTGTTGCCACATTTTTATTTAATTGTCCAAAATGTAGGTCAATAGGTTGGTCAAGTGTAATACACTAACATAGGTCTTGCAAAAAACTGACCAATATATTACATGAATTCGAAAGATTAATTATGGTTTATTAGTTTTCAATAATTGAATATTTTTTGTACTAAATGACATTTTTTTAGTGCATTAACAATAAGATAGAAAAAATATTGTATTGTTACAAGTTAAGTTTTTTTCTTGGATTTCTGTAATACAAGAACAAAATGTTTGACTGGAATGTTACTGGCATGCTTCCTGATTGTTTGGTAGGTCCTGCATTTTATTTCTGTGGGGAAAAAATCAGATTTTACTTGTTAATTTTAATATTATGCATATAAAGATTAAAAGTAATTCGAGCTTGGCAATTTTTAAATGAAAAATTAACATTCACAATAATTGTTGTATGAAACTAAAATATGTTAGGATGTATATAAAAAAAATTTGGAGGGGGGGGGTCAGTTTTTGTTGATTTATTGAATGTTTTTGTATTTTTGGCTCATGTTTTACTTTAAAGTAATGTTATACTCATATTAGTTTAAGAATGCAAAGCAAAGAACTTAAACTTTTGTAATCAGAGATTTTCAGTACTTAATTTTCATACTTATTTCTTCCTTAATTTAAACTTTAAAGAGAAATATGAATTTTTAATAAAATGTCATAGACGATTGGTCAGCATTTTGTAAAAAAAATATTTTCTTACAGTTTTTCTGTATATACATGGTACTGTACCAGATGGAAAATCGATTTTTGTTGATAATGGATATAGTCTATTTATTTATAGTCAATCTCTAGCCACAAAAAGTTAATGATGTGAAAAAAATGGGGTGAGGGAGCAAAGAAATAAAATAAAAAAAGTCTTAATTCAGTTGCTTTATATAGCGGTTTGACTAATTTTGTATGAGCGAGCGAGGAAATAAAATTTTTTTTTGTAAAAAATGTCAAAATTAAGGTGCGAGCAAATCTATAGAATAATGATCAACTTGTTGTGGCCTTAATATGACTTCTTATTTTGAGGACAGTACATCACAAACTTGATGTTAGATAATGTTAACAAATGATACTAGTTTTTTCATCAAGCAATCAGTCTTGTCTTATTTTTTAGCACTAGCTTTAATTATTATGCTGATTAGTAAGACCAGACCTTTCATTTTTTGTATTACAAAAATCCTGACCCTAATTTTTCAGATATTGAAAAAAATAAAATTTTGATTATTGATTTTTTATTATCCACCGAACAAATGTTTGCACCAAAAATGAAAAAAAACTGAACCCATCCCAGTAGAATAAAGGCAATGTGTCAACTATCACAAAGTTTGAGAAAATGTCTGTGAATTTTTAAGATAAATATCAATTTCACTCAGAACTTGTACAAAATGGGTTTGAAAGTTAATCGTAATTGACACCTTATGTATATATTTTTTTTATTTTGACCTACCATTCTAATTTTTCAAGAAATTTCTCGTAAGACTAGATATATAAATATAAAAAGTGTGGTCTAAAGGGGGCAAAAATATTAACTAGCCTGACTATATGAAATAAGTTATTTTCACTAGCAGGAATTAATTTTCACTTGTCCTGGGCTTCAGGCCAATCTCCGTAAACACATATCCTGTAGACCGATGTCCTACAGGATCTGTACTTTCTCTGTGGGAGGTCACGTCGAGGCGAACTTTGTGTCGACCAATCAATGCGTAGCTTTCATCTAGACGAAAACACTATTAATCACATTTTGATTTCGTAATTTCTATTTTTAGACCAAGTTTTGCTTGCTAATTTAACCGCGGCAATATTCACAGTCTGCGATTGGGCGGCTCATTTCAAATTGCGTGACATAGACGATGTAAACAAGTTACATATCATAACAATTTTGTCATGAATATTATGATGAGAAAAGGTAGCCTGAACGTGACCTTTGTTTGGAAAAGGCCAGATCTAAATTAGCGAGTATGCAAGCGAAAATGTTTTAGATCGGGTTTTAATCAGATTGGCTCCAGGCTAGTGGGTTTAGTTAAGGTGCCTGAATAGGATGGGAGGTAAAACGGAATAACAATTGAATGTTAAAAAGGGTAGCACATGAAAAAATAATCTTATGTTTATCATTTTGAAGTATTTTGATAAAATAAGCTGTACAACTTTTAGGTTTGAGATTTTCCCTAGTTTCAAATGAAACGTAACAAAACCTACAGTAAATCATTTTGTCAGTTCGTCTGTACCAGGGACCAGGAAATCGCCGGTTTTTCGGTTTTCGGACCGATTTTTTCAGTTTGGACCGATTGAGATTTCAAAATCCTTAAAAAAATCGGTCCGGGAAAAATTCGCTAATTTTGACCTCAAACCATTAATTTCCATAATTTTCAAGAAAACGTATCGATAAAATATTATCAAACAACTATCAGTTGCTAAACCCCACTGTTTACTGATGTAATATCCTGCTTAATTGTCCACAGGTTACACATCAAGGACCCTGTATAACGTATCCATGGTTACAGGTATCATGTGGGGTTGAGGCAGTGATATTTTTTTTTGATCGAGCACAGCAAGGTACGCTTGATTTGCACTCGATTAATTTGAAGAACAGCAGAAGAATATGTTCTTACTTAATCGTGTCCATCGAACCGATTACGTTTTTCAATCGGTCTGTTTGAAACCTGTAAACTTGTAAAAAACAATAATCTTTTATAATTTATGAATAATTAAAGAAAACAAGTTAACTGCTTTTGTTGTCAATTCCTGACTGATGTATTCGTTTTATCTTTAATTTGTTTGACTTGATTCATGAATTATTTTTACGTCTTAAATTGAGGTGTGAATTATAAGAAATTATCTTAGGACATGTATCTACGCAAATTCTTATTAATCGAAGGTACAGTTGTTGATGATCAAAATTCAACCCTCTGTTCTCCCTCCTTTGGTGAACAAAATTAATGATTACTATTAAATTCCAAATTCAACGAAAATAATTTTCAAAACGAACAGTTTTGTCATTAAACTATCTATAAATGGTGTACTATGCACGATTTGATAATCTTTTGTGTTAAAAGAAACCGCTTGAACCATTGTGATGAGATGTCATACATTTTCGAGACCCACGCTAGATCGTCACTTCGTATGAGAAACGTTTTAATCTACGTGTGTAATTAAAAAAGCTTATCATTATTTTACGTTTTCTTTCTTAATTTAGCGAACGACGCTTAAATGCGAGACATTTACTTTGGACCCGTTTTTCTGCGCATGCGCAGTTAAAATAATTTCCCCACATGCCGGAGTTTTCCAACAACATTAGAACTAGATGAAACAGCCTTTTTTCAAGTTCTGTTTACTGAACGACCGACGATTGCGGGGAGTAATTTCGGAAACCACGCTTTTATGCTAGATAGAAGTTAAGTTTTGTAAAAAATTAAACAAACAATGCCAATGTATCGTATGCCTTCCTAATAAAAGGGAGCAAAAAATAAGTACTAACATGGTCGTGAATAAAGTACAGTAAACGGTCGGGTCCGTACGGTACACGTTAAAACCCGTATCCGGTACTCGGACGGCTTTGGACCGATTGACTTCGGCGAATTTCCTGGTCCCTGGTCTGTACTGATGTAGATCATAAAATTTTATCTGTGTAAACTTGACATTGTACTCTTATTTATTATAGTGTTCTTATCTAGAATATGTCCAGTAGATGGGTAAGTGGGGGGATGTAATATTACATTATGAAAAGGGAGATAATAATTATAATATGCACTAGAAAATCAAAATTTTTACATTTTTCTTATGTATGAAGTGTCCATTGTAGATGGAAGGGTGGGGAAGGGTTCTTATCTATGTTATGAAAGGGGAGATAATAATCTTGATGTATTATTTACAACAAGGGGGAATAAATGTAGTTTTATTCACACATTTATTTTAAAGGGGGGAGGGGAGGGGATTGATGTTGGGGAGAGGCTCTTAAATAATTACTTAATTTTATTATCAATTTAAGCATTTTTTAATGGCTATCTTGATATGCAGACTAGGTTCAAGTATTGGTGATTGGTATATAAACTTATGTCTTTCGCATTATTATTTTCGAAGGAATAATAATAATAATATAAATAATAATAATAATAATAATAATAATAATGACTTTATTTATTGTGGATAACATATTTGGTGTTAACCTATTTTCAATATGATCCACAATAATGTGGCATGTGCAAATTATGCAAAAGTGGAGCTATGCTGCTTGTAGATTATAAGGGTTTCTTTTTATCATTTTCAAGAAACAAGTTAAAATAGAAAAAGATTCAATTTTTGGATGGGATTTACGCGTTCAGGTGTGGATATGGTCAGGCAGGTGTGTGTGTGTGGGGGGGAGTCAGTTGATTATTCCATTTAGTTGTTTGCCTATTTGGGAATGTTTGTCAAATTTTTTTTCATGTTCAATACTCTAGTCCTTAGCTAAATGAATTAGAGTTGGAGAAAGTTAAACTGCGATTTAAAGCCCTGCTTTCATTTACAGTTCAACTGACTAGATCATATTGTTGTTGTTTGTTGGATTTAACGTTGTAGCAGCAGATTGTATAGGTCATATAACGGTGGTCAGTCAACCTGCTCTCTCCTCCTGGAAAGGCTAAATCTCTGGATTTAGCTGCTAACCAACTACTAAGCGCATACTTTTGTCAGTGACTGACAACTGTCTTACATAATTGAAAATCATTGGTAGGAGGGAGAATGGCTGTAGAAATAATTTCATGACCAATCTCCATGAAAGTATGCCCAGCCTGGGAATTGACCCATAACCCCTTAATCAGTAGACTTGCATGCTACATGGGTGAAAGTTTTCCGTATTTTGACGGAATTCCGTATTTTCGACGGCCGCCAAGGCCATTTTTCCAATTCATGTAAATCCGTTGAGAAATTTGAGGGGGGGGGGGTAGGGGGTGAGGGTGTAAAAATCGGTGTAAGGCAATCGTAATCACGAAAAAGGGAAGTAATTTTGACGGAAATACAGAATTTACCAATGTCATTGACACGTTAAAATGTATCTAATAGCATGCGTCATTTGACGTAACTTTTTCAATTTAATTTAACAACGGTACACAAATATAAAATTATGCTGCTTAAAATAACTTTGACGGAATTACAAGTCAATTTTTCGGTGATCAGTAGATCACTAAATACGGCTTTTATATTGCATACGACGCAGGCATTTGGTTACGAGGTATTAATTTAAAATAGTGATCTTGTCTTATTACTTTACTGTTTGTCTCAAATCGTCTTTATATTTCATTATTAACCAGCGATTGAATTCAATTTAATTTTTTGTTTGGTTACAAATTTACACATGTTTGAAATTGTTAAGATGTGTGTCCTGTCGGCTTTTTTCACACTCTTTGATGTTTTATTACACAGCAATGTCTTAAATGCAACGTCTCAGTGTGTCATCATAGCGTTAAGTTTGATTTAATTGTTTATATAATTAGTTATGCTTAAAACAAGAATGACCTAGTTTTTTTATTGCCCGCTAGATTATAATGATCAAAAGAAAATGATCGATTAAAACAAATATTGGCAAATGCAGATGGCATGTTCCTTTGTTTACATTCACCTACTTTTAAAATAGCACTGTCTTTAAATTGTTAACTTTTAAACAGTTTAAATTGATTATTTTATACAACTTAACGCTCGGCGATTTCTTCAGAAATGTCTGCGATTTTTATTGAATTATTTCAAACCCTTGAACTGAGACATTTAGAATACACAAAATATTTGTAAATCAGCGATTCCCTGATGTAAATTTGCAGAATTACTTCTTAAAAACGACTATTTTCAACACGTTTCCATGTGCACTTTTTTTTAAAAAATCGGCAAATTTACGTACAAAATCTTTTTTTGAAGTAATCGTGTGGTGGATAAAGCCATGTTAAATTTGTAAATAGTTGATTTTTGTTCAATTATGACTATGTGCAAAACAAACCAACATTTTTATAATGCAGCTTATATTTGATATAAATGGGTTAGATAGTCATATAAGTTAGTTATAACACTGACCCTTGAATACTTCAAATGACCCTCGAAAAAATAAAAATAGGGGTCAAAATGACTCTTAAGCTTTTAAAGATTGCAGAAACACAGATATAGTAATGTTTACTACATATTAAGGCCACTACTTCTTTTATATAAATTGGTTAACAAAACCGGCGACCGTAAATTTCGTGAAAATGGAAAAAAAATTGAGAAACACTTACTCTATTTTGAGAGTAAACAAAATAATAAAATGCCACAGAAAAAATAATCGTCGAAATAAACAAACATTTTTTCAAAGACAATTTTTTGGCACTCGACCAAGAAGTTTTATGGAGTAATTCAATAATTTGATGTCTAATTATCAATATTTATCACTAAAACTTAACTAAAATTGTAACAAAACAGTCATGTTAACATACGTCATAAGCAACGATAAAGACACACGCCTCTGTTCCTTTGTTCTTTTTAATCCTAGAAATTCTATCTAGTTTACATTTAATCACAAAATGAATACGTAAATGCAATGCACTTTAACTTAAACACCGAGTTTAACACATGATACACCTTAAATTGATTTAAAATCAGACTCAGTTGAACAGTGACGTAGACTTAGTGTCTGCATCAACTCTACACAGCTCTGTGTACGTGACGTCATATGATCCCCTGCTGTGTTAACACTACTACTGATGACAAACAGGTAATTAAGACAGGAAAGAAGGTTTCACATTCTACTGTTAATACCCCAAAATACTCAAACAGTCTCATTTAAATTAAAGCTGTATTTTGCATAACACCAAAAGGTTAAGTCCATTTTCGTTTAAGGGGTGAGCAGATTCTAATTGCAATCTTCTGGATAACTTAGGTATATTAGCATGTTGCAGTTCTTTCTTGTTTAGTCTATAGCATAATTTGCCCAAATGACAAGCCAGTATTTATGCACTCAAAAGTCAACAGATTTGGTCCGTTATTATTTTATAGGGGTGCTGACTATAAAATCCTCATTCATGATGACTTAAGTACTCCGAGTAGTTGTTTTTTGTTGAGTCAATCCCGTATTTCACAAATAATAATTTAACTTTATTTATACTCCAAAAAAATTCAACAGAACTGGTCCATAATTATTGTATAGGGATGCTGGTACACATTTTGGATGACTTAATTATATTGAGCAGTTGTATGTTGTTGAGCCTATCTCTTTATAATTTACCCAATAACATTGAGACTTTACTTATACACCAAAGTTAACAGGTTTGGTCCATGATGATGTTAGCAGAACTGATTCTAAATTTATACAGTAATCTTGGAAGTTTTTAATTGAATGTTCATATTGTATGAACAGCATATGTATAGATTAAAAAGACAAATTTGTTGACATTCAAAATTTCTAATATTGTGAGTCTTGGAACTCGGGTGTCATTTTGTCAGCTGGACAGCATGTAAAACAAGATTTGAGTAACAACATAGGCAATACCAATGTGTATGTAACTTAATACATGGGTCTGTTTGCCAAAAGAGCTGCCATTGATATAAAATTTTGTAGCAATATATTGAACAATAGTTATTGGTGATACATCAAAATATCAAGTCAGACAAGGAGTGTAATAGAAGCTGCTAGAACTTATTTTTTTTTATATATTTATTTACTTTAAATTTGTTGAGGTTATATTTTCAAATTTTAAAATATGTATGTTCCTTATCATCAACATCATCTCCTGTGACAAATACTTACTAAGTCGAGCATGCTGTCTCTGACAGCTCTTGTTCTGTTCTTAGTGCAAAATAAGCATGACATTGGTGTGTGAAAAAATATTTTACATGCAATCTGAAAGCAACTAGATCATTCTTCAATGAAGATATACCTGCTGCCAAAAAAGACTTATCTATCAATTTCACTTGCAAAGTGGATTGAAATTATTCTCTGTGTACATTCAGCTTGGTCTTATACACTAATTTTAAATGATTTGATGGTATGTTTAAGAAATAAGATAGTTATATACCATACAATTTGTAATTTGAATGATGAGGGGGTCAAGTTAAGAACTTATGAAGTACCCATGAGTACCAAAATGCTTAATATATGTACATAGATATTTTACTCAGAAGTCCTGAAAGTTCCTGCTAGCTTCCATGAATGCTTGATTTTACTGCTTTATTTTGCTTCTACACTGTCAGCTTTCGGGGGCCTCTGGCCCCCTGAACCCCCGCCAAGGCGTTGCCCTGGACCCACCGGGGGTCCTAGCGGCCCCCTGGTCCCCAGCATTTTCTTCAGTATTTTCAGTTTTCACAACTTTCACCCATGATGCTACCAGTTGAGGTAGCTGGGCAGCTCAGATCATATTGTACAACAACCCCTGATCATTGAAAACACGTTCAGGCAGGTGATCCCTCACTTGACCCATTTATACCTGGGTGGAGTAGAACAACTGTAGGTAGATTTCTTGAACAAGGAAATTAGCAATGGGAAATTAGCCATGCCTCTAGTTTGAAGCCAGGACCTCTTGATCATTAAGCACATGTCCTACCACTTGACTACTGCTTTCACTAAGGAATAGATTTTGCTTCCAGTCTGTTACAAGTTTAAAGGCAGTAGTTCACAGATTTGGTTTAACTTTTCTATATTTTCAAAATACCATTCAGTGTCTGTAATTGTTTTAAAGTATTAATTCATAATATTTTTAAGACAAACTGACCAATAGGTTGCAAGAAATATACAATAAAAGTCACAAGAATGCACTAAAATTGTCTATACCATGACATATGGGGTAGATTTTTACTACATGAAACACCATCTTTTGTAGTTATGTATCAATTTGCACTTAACTTGTCATTATCAGAACACTACTTTCCTGCTTTGGAAAAAGTTTCCATACAATTTTGATGGTTTTGGAAAAATTGAGATTTTAGTTGAAATCTGTGAATGAGTACCTTTAATATCATATGGGCCATAAGTTCATGTATTCAATGGTATGCTTAGCATTTATTTGGATTTTCTATATTTCAGATGGCTGAGGGTGGATCACCGCCTCTACGTGATCCTGGTGGCTTACACATGTACAATATCAATGGAGGAACACACAAACTGGCTGAGCTTATACCACAGTCATCAGTAGGTGTTGGTTTGAGCAATCCAAGTGTGAATGATCTAGGTCTATATTCTGACAACATGGCGTCTGCTTACCAGACAGATACAGGATTACAGAATAGTAACTACCTTCCTGTGGAATCATTGAAGTATAATGATCAGATAGGCATGTATGATGAGATGAAGAGACAGCCAGCACAGATGCATTCTCAAGCCTATTTCACAAATTTAGACAATTTGAATAATCCTAATATGTATGAACAAGGGACCGATGGTTCGTTTGCTGGGAATACTGATATGTACAAAGCTAACTCTGGAAATTTAGGAGGATATATTGAAATGTTAGGAAATTCTGATACTCTAATGAATATTAAACAAGAAAAGAACGATTATAATGACCATATAAATATACCTACAAATAACCACTCCCCTGAAACCACTTATGCTACAAATACTTGTGTTGGTGATTGGAACTATTACAATACTGTACCTAATACAAACAACTATCATGAAATTCACCCTTCAAATACTGGAAATTACTCAATGTTCAATATTCAGTCATCTGTACCTTCGTTCAACCCACCTCCTGCTTATAGTGGCTCAGAAATGCAGTCTACTTTGCCTTCAAATGTTGATATACATAACCAGTCTAAGAAAATCACCCAAAGCATTCTGGGATTAGACTGGAATCAGGAAAATTTATATAAATCTAGGTTATATTCAAATATAGAATATGAAAATACCACAAGGAAACGGAAAAGTGAGAACACGGGGCAAAGGGGTGGAAAATCGCGGAGAAAAAGGTCCAATGAGTTGGGTAGCCATTCAAAAACTGTTGCTTCAATTTTAATGTCTGATGACAAAAGTAGTGTGTTTAAAAAGGATAATTTAGCTAATAGATCACCTGTTCTGAATGTACTTGACAGCACTGAAAGAAATTCACTGGTCACTAAGCTAATGGATAACCTACGTACAACTGTACAGTTTGAATCATTTTGTTTGTCTTTCCCAAGAACAAAGAAGAAAGAAAATGCTTTTAGAAGAAAGGTGCTCGCAACAGCAAACCTAGTGCAATCTGTCCATGCCATTGATATAAGGTCTTGTACATTTCCTGTCAACTATTTAATGGGTGCAACCAAGCTTTTAGCTAATTTCAATTTGGCTTTGAAGAAAACTGGCACAAAAAATGCTGCTTCTAATGATGATGGCAACGAGTGCAATACTGAAAATAAGAATACTGTTGTTAGTCAGGTGGAAGAGAATCTCCCTCATAGCATCTTCTGGGTTTTGAAAATTGGCGATGATTTGATTTCGGCAAATTGGGAGGGACAGTTTGTAATGGCCTTCAATCCTGTACTTGAAGTATTAACTGTTAGTATTTTCCAATTCCAACCTAATTTTACAATGGAAGGAGTCACATGTCTACAACAGTGTAAACTTTCTAAAGATTTGGCAAAAGATATTCTAGACAATATGGAAATGTTTGAAGTTTCTAGGCAGCTTCGTTGTGATATTAATTTGAAAAAAGTTGTTCAACTCTATTTGTATAAACCTTACAATGAACAAAATGAAGGTTGCTTGATCATTGAAGTGTCAGAAAAACCACACTATTATCAAAGATGGCTTCATACAAGTGCTATAGATAAAAATAAATGGCAAGAACGTAAGAGTTTTCTATCTAAAGCTACCGGAAGTAGTTCTAATTACACTATAAGTATAGGTGGACTTGTGAGTGAGTTAAATGAAGTGGTTGCTCTAATGCTTGCCAATAATGAAGAATTGAAAGAATTATATGAGGTAGGAATTAGCAAAAGTTTTGAAATGGTACCTAGCAATGGCCATACAGCAGACGGTGATAAGCTGAAAGAGAATGGAGCGGATGTATCAATAGTCAACTCACGATCTCAAAGACATAAGAAATGTATTAGAAAGTTGGGTAGTAATGTGATAAAATTGAGAAAAGAAATAGTTGAAGTATTGAAAGCTAATAGTATTACAGAGTTAAGTGAATCTCCATCTAATAATCTTGATGTGAAAGAAGAAGGGAATACTGATGTTAGTTTAGGTTTACATTTTAATCCTCAAGTATGTGGCTGCTTTTCTGATTATGTAAATTACTCATGCGATAGTGCTAGTGAACTCAACAGCATTTTGAATCAGAAAATTCAACCAAAACATCATGGCTTTTATGAAAATGATTTCGACCTTGAAAAAGTGCCGGAAGGTAATGTAGACGAACTGACTGTCGGAACTCTTATATCTAGTAAATGTAGTGACGCGGTATTCTTTTCTTTTTGCACAAAAGTGATTGCACAAGTTGGGTATGACCATCATTGTAGTTCTTGTAGAAAATGTCGGACAATGCATTATTGGCATTGTAATAATTGTGACCGTTGTTCTGAGAGTGTCAATATATGCGTATTCTGTGGACATATACGTAATGACCAATCTAGAAGTGTCATAAAACCTTTATCAGTGTTCAGAGCACAACTTGTTACTGGGACTATTCTAGAAGATGATATAAAAGAAGAGTGGATATATATGTTGAATCTAGCAGACGGAGATTTGTTAGATTTAAATAATACACCATGTGACATTGATGACACTGATTGTATGGAATACAATTCCTCTAATGCCATGGTAGATCAACTTGGTCTACTAAACCCTGTTGGATTTCTTCTGGGTCAACCACTTACTGGGGCATCGAGAAGGTGTAGACGCCATAAAGGGGTAACGTTTGAAGGGAAGAGTCCTGCTAAGGCTGCAAGTCAGTCTTCAAGCGGGTCATCTTGCTCGCTTCAGTAGTTATGTTAGTTATATTTAAAACCTTGTTGAAAAGGTATTTTTTGTTGAAGATTTGTTTTTGACTATTTGTTGCACCTGTATATTTTCACATTCATAGCATTTAAGTGTTTTTTTTAACCGGTCTGATACTCCTGACTGCTGTTGTTGATAGTGTTGTTTGTTTTTTCTCATCTGTCAAAGCTTGGATATTCTACAGTGACCTAATGCACACTTGGACTCGCACACTGGGGTGAAATGAAATAGCTTGACTGAAAACTCGTCATACAAAGCAACCAGTTCTAGCCAATCATAAAACACTTTACTGTCAGAAATCACCTATGTAAGATGATAATATATTTAAAACCAAAGTCACTGTGAAATTATTAGTATTTTGACATTTGAGGGAAAAACAATACTATTGTATAAATTAAAACCCTTTCTATATTTACATTTGTTGAAGCAAGATTATTTTATAATTATCTGAATATTCATGTATGTGATATCTGATTAAATATTCATGTCGATGGTATTAATTAGTGCTCATTTCAGAACTTTTACCAATGTACATGCTTCATAAATGACTTGGCTTAGTTTTCCAATAATAATCAAATTTGTAGACTGGATTATTAGATATTTAATACTAACTGTATGGCATACAGCATTTACTGCTAGACTGTAACATGTAGTGAATGCACATAATCTTGTAGACTTTCCAATAGTCAGTACAAGTCGTCTGGTTTTAATATAGCAGACAGTTTAACAAAGGTGATTACAAATACTGTATTTACCCAAACAGATCAATAGTTCTCTAGTTGAGCTCATACATATATTAAACATAATCCCTTCGTTAGTATTCAGGGTATTTATATACTGTTTACTATAATAATAAATGAATTTCTATCCGTTGACTTCAGAAAGCTTTTACACTGTGGTTTTTCTTTAAGATCTAAAAACAAACATAATAATAAATAAGCCGAAGTCATTTTTGTTGTGGGTTTATTCATAAGTTTTGTTAATGTTTATTCTTGATTTATTCTACTGCTCCTTATAATATATTTTGTCCATATATTTCAGTCATTTTCTGTTTCATTTATAAGTATTTCATAAAACAATTAGTGTTTATTTTTTCTGAAATGATTTTCTCATAGTTGATGCAATTATATTTTTGAAAAATATGAGCTATGACTGAAGTTGCATTTGTCTGTATTAAAGTACTTTATTGTTATGTTACTTATGTATGTAAAATTCTAAACATTTCGGCAAAAACCGTTTTACATAAAATTGACTCAGTCCCAAAACTAATGTCTAACCCATTTCATGGTGTAAATATACATGTATATAAATTTGTATTTATTTATTTACTGATTGGTCAAAAAAATATTTTTTTTTATTAAATACAACATACATTGAAAAAGTTCATAATTATGAAAATGGGCCTGTTCCGTAAGGCGATCGCTAGCTAGCCCTTTTAGAAAGCCATTTTTCTGTAGCATACCGTAAGATGTATGCACTCAGTTTGCTTCAAGCTAGCAAATCCAAGATGGCGACTTTTTAAACAATAAGTTCAGAATTGTAACAAATGAAAAATACCCAAATCAATTATCACCATGATTATTCTATTTGACTGCTTGACAAAATATATTTGTATTACATAAAAAATTAGTCAGTATCCTTAATGAAACACGTTCCCATAGGGGCGGTCATTTTGAAAAAAGCATAAGCATTCCAATTTTTATGGGTAGCAAGAAAAAACTAGCTACATATTTCTAGCTGGCCATTCAATTTGATTGATTGTAGCAGACTGTTTTGTAGGAAGTCGCTAGGTAGCGATACAAAGTGGAATAAGCCCATTAAAATGATTGAGGAGGTAGCTATTAAATAAAGCTAATTTTGAACCCCTCTTTGTCTTAACTGAACCCAGGTCGGCAGTGCAGTTGGTTGCATGCCTGGATTTTAAATCTAGGGGGGTATAGGTTTGAATCCTAACCAGGGAGGTTATACCCTTCCGTGAAAATTTGACAATAATGTCAATTTTCCTTTACTGATAAGGTATATGGAGAAGTTTCCAGCCTTTTGGAAGGGTAAGTGAGCACTGGTTATAGACAAGAGTCAGGAAAGCAAGGTTAGGTGCCCTGGACGCTGTTATATGACCTATACAAATACAAAGTGTTGCTATGGCGTTGAACCCAACATAATAAATAAATAAAACAAATTGTCTTAACTGATTAAAACAATTTTTATGTCAGTTCATGTCAGACCATTCTACACTGCTCTATATTACGTTCCTTGTTGTGTCAATTAACACCAACATTAATATTTTTTTTACCATAATGTTAATAGTTATATTTTACATATATTGTCTACTCTAGTTAATGGATGTTTCTATTTTTGTTAATGAACTTTGTTCATTTTCTACTGTAACATTTAATTCAGTGAGTCATGATTGCATTTAGGTATTTATAGATTTTTGGAAAATTTTTGGAACATTCCTAGTGAAGTAAACTGTAAAGATACTTAATTAGGTGGTATTGATATGGACTTTAAACCTAAAAAAAAGAGTTCTATTTCTGGCCCCCCTTCCCCCCAAGTTAGGTTTGGCATTTTTTTTCTAAGGGTCAAGTTTTATGATTTTTGAGGGTCAAAACCATTTTCAAATGTTTGATTTACTGTTTAATGTATAGCCTTAGTTTATTAGGGAAGCTGAGCTTTAAGTATCATTGGATGTCTGTTGTCAGTTATTCATGTTGAGTTTCCATTGTCAGTTAATACTGTTCATTAAGTGCTATACATTTGTGCTTATAGTATTGAAAGTAATAATAGTAAAACTGTAAATTGGCACATATATATAAATATATATATGAGATTTTCAATATATATTCATAGGTGCCTGTTTTAGGACTGATCTTAAACTTCATGATTGTAAAAAGGGGTTTTGTTATATTTGTTAAAATACAGGAATTTCAAGATTTAAAAAAAAATTGAATTGTGACCTTTGTCTTTTATCTAAGTCACTGCTATAAATTCCTGTATGAGGTTATGGATTGTTGGCACAATATATACAATGAAACTATTTGTCATTAGTTTAATTAGTTTATTTCGCATCATTTTCTTTGCTCTGTATTTGAATTTAAATTTAACACATAATTTTCAATTCCGGCTTGTTGATTCACAATGTGGAGCAATTTTTACTCCACTAAACCTATTTTTAGTGTTCACAGATAAGAACTCGTTGGTTGATGATTGCTTGTTTGTTACAAGTTAGTAAAAAACTGTTAAGATTTTATTTGAATGTTGAGCTTTATGTCTTCATTGTGCTAAATCAGATTATTTTTATGAAACAGAAGTCAAAATGAAAGAATATGTTCCAATTTTATTGTGACCTTTTGACCTTGGTTATGTTAAATTATCATTTATGATGATAAATGATCATTTATGATGATTTTGAATTTAGCATTTAACTGATGTATGAAATAAGATGAACTCTTTGTTTAAGGAAATTTGAATTACCAGTATAGTGAAAATAGATGCATGTTTTTTATGTCTTGCTACTTAGCAATGCTTTAAAAAAAATGGTTGAAAACTCAATTATTATTTCTTTCTACCATATGAAATTTGTTTTAAAACTTAACTTATAAATATATATTTTTATCAGGATTATTTTTTGCTAATTTTGGTGAGAATGTTAACATTTCCTGAAGTGCATAAAATATCATTTGTAAATTTTACAATAACACAAGACTAGTGTACCGATAATTGTTTGGTTTTATAATAACAATTTTACCATATATTTCACATTTTGCTGTATACCTAAGTTCAATATTGTTTTTTAAATAAGATTTTATCATTAAATTACTAGTAGAACAAAACCTTTCTAATCATATATGTAAAACTAATTTGTTAACATTGATTTTTACATAGATAAAAAGTAGACTTTTTGTTTAACATTTTTTGTGAAAACTTAGTGACTTTATGCACTTTCCATTTTTTCTTCTACATTCTGTTGTAAAATTTATAAAATTTATGTACACTGATTGTTATTTAGTAATGTACTGTGACACTATGAACATAAGTCACATGATGCGGGTTCTTGTAGGCGTGGCTACAATAATAAGTTATCTATTGAAAAAAAAACAGTATCAAATTTAGGTAATATTCACTGATTTACATTTAGAACATAAGTCGTAGTAAATTCTCAAATGTTAATACTCTTACTGTAGTCACTCTTTTATTGTAATGCCTGTTTCAGAATACTTTATGCGGTCATGTTATAAGTGTGCCAGAATTTTCCTTGTCCTTCTTCATGTTATATATGTTTTTCATGAGAATCAGCATGAAATATTCATAGTGTAGTTTGATCTTACTTCATAGAATGGTACCCACTGTTGGACTTCTAAATTTTTAACTGCAATATCTCTAATTCGAGGGTTGCCTGCAAGACTGTAGTTACTCACTCTTTAATGCAATGCACTTACTACAATCTTGCAGACAACCCTCGAATTGTAAAAAAGGGCATGACATTACTTTGTATGCATTAAGGGTCCTATACTTTGATTCATATAATATCATACCTATGTTATTATTCAATCTCATTTAAATCAGATCTCTTGTAAAAATACTGATACAGTATGTCTGTTTTGAGAAAGTCCCTAGATTCAAATGTCACGTGACTCTTTACTGGAGAAGTTGATCCGCTATTTGGTAATTAGCAATGGTTGCAAATGAAACGAAAGGTTTTTCGACAGGAAGACTTTTTGGTTATTGTAGTTTTTATTAATTAGAGGTACTAATAACAATTACAAATGTATATAAATGTAATTAATATCTTTCATAAATATAAAAAAATCGGTCTTATTGAAACAGTTCTGCCTTTCATTAGTTTGAAGGCTAATCAACTTAATATGATGTCATTGCATGCACAGTCAACCTTGGGTGTCCATGTCAAAAGTGAAAATATTTAGATTTACTGTTATGAAAATGTAGTGGATTTTTGAGTTGTCTGATTTTAATGACATTAGTAATTTATTATTGTTGTTAATGATTTTATTATTTGTGCTAATTGTTGTTGATTATATATTTACCTACAATGTTAAATATCTTATATTTGTTATTGATTTTTTAATTTTTCTTCTTTTTCTCTTATTGTATACTCAAAATGTTAAATCACAGTATTAATGTTGTGGTATGGTAATGGATGGCTATGGTTTAATTATTAATACATATATATCAAAGTACTTTGTAACCTATGAAATCTAAACACTGCTGTGAATCAGACGTAGGAGTTTTTTATTCATCTGATTTTCTTTTGCACTGAGGTTTGTTTGCTCTCAGATGTTAAAAAATTAACCAAAATATTTGTTCAGCCGCATGTTTAGTAATAACTGTTAAGGAATGAACGTTATGGGTACTGGTCTACTCAACCTGAAGACAACTCAACCTGTGGATAACTACTCAAAGTTGGGACTACTCAACCTGTTAGTAGGGGATTGAGTCGTCTTGGGTTGAGTTGTTCCAACCCTAACATTACGGAACGTTTTGGAATGTTCGGGGTAATTTAAGGTATACTTAAACCATAAATGTGTTTTATAGTCTTAAGTTTTATGCCCATTTACATTCATTATCTTAACAGCTAATATTACCCCAGGTCATCAGACTATGTCAATCTATCACCTTGGGAAGCCTTTTACTCGGCTTACAAGCAGCTGACACTTTGGGCAAAAGAAATAGGGACTTTAGTCAGTTATTTTTCTTGTATAAATCTGAAGTAATCCAATTGGTAAGTAGGTCCTTACAGTTGGAATCCTCAGATTTTATCTTTGAAGTCCTATGTAAGGATAACAAAATATTTCTTCTAATATCTTTCTTGTTAATGAAGATGTTAGCAGAAATGATCGAATTTATATAGTTCTTTTCCCTAAAAATACTTAGCTTGATTTTCAAACAAATTAAATGATTTACAAAAAAGTTATTTAAGATTGACTTTGAAAAGTCAGGGTAAAATCTGAGTAATCCAACTAATTGAACCTACCTATTTGAAGAGTATACAAGGGAAAATAACTGACTAAAGTCCCTTATTAAACCACCCTTTCAGGTACCCCCTTACACACTGGTGGAGTGAAGCAATATCAGTTACCCAGTGTGAAGCAATCTCGGGTTCACTTCTTGCTCAAGAAAATTAGCAGTGTCCATTGTGGGGTTCAAAAAAGTGACTTTTTCATCACATTTTGCTGGTTCTAGCACTGAACCACTGCTCCTTAGATTATTCAGTATTTCTCAGTGTTTAGGTTTCTCTGGTTCCTAATGACTATTACTCAACTTCATGGTTGTATTACTTTTTTCAACTTGTATGCTGAGTGATCAGTAAAAATTTGTGCCTTTTTAATTGAAACTACGGTATACAGACTATGAAATTAGGATATAAAAGTGGTTGTCTAAGCCGGCCATTTTAATAGCAAGCACTATATCTTGTTCGTAGAATTTGGTTGCCTTACAGAAAAATTAGGTTGCCCATACTAAAATGTGGTTGTCCCGGGCAACTGGACACCCACTAATTTGGTAGACTGCTATATCAACATCCAAATGATATTCTACAAATGATCTTGCTGTATAATATTTACATACATGTACAATGCAAATGATTATCAAATATGCAGACTTTAAAAATATATGTATATTTTATATGACATTACAAACAGGCAGTATAAATGCTCACATTTCTATTGCTCAGAATTTTGGAATTTATTTATTGACATTGTAAAAAGCTCAGGGATTGAGATACAGTATTTGAATACATATTTAACACTACATTGCCTTATCTTTATATAGAATGACAATTAGTTATATACTGGGAGATTTTTGTTATTTGTGGGTAAATTTCTTGGGCCTTATTGATATTGCAATTGTTATTGTCTTAACTAAAGTGTTAATTTTACTTTATCTAGTTTATCATTTTTTATGCAAAGTTAATTTGTGACCATTTAAGTCACATTATTATAAAATATTGCCTTAAATTTAGACATATTGAATAGAAATTGCCTTAAATTTAGACATATTGTATACAGTATAGAGATTGCCATAAATTTAGACATATTGAATAGAAATTGCCTTAAATTTAGACATATTGAATAGAAATTGCCTTAAATTTAGACATATTGAATAGAAATTGCCTTAAATTTAGACAGTGAATATTGCCTTAAATTCAAACAAATTAAAGAAATATTGCTTGAAATTTAGACATAGTAGATGAATATTGCTTAAATTAAGACATGGTTAATACTTTCTTAAACCTTGAAAAAGTAAACAAATATTGCTTTAAATTTAGACATAGTTACTAAAATTGATAATGCCTTAAGTTTAGATATAGTGAAAAATATTGCCTTAAATTTAGACATAGTAAATAAATATGCCTTAAATTCTACCAAAATAAATTTGGCCAGAAAGAAAAACTAAATACTGCATTTATATTATGTTGTAAGAGTTGTTACCGTTTTTACTCACACTAGCCTTACGTTGTTTTTAATCCAGGTACTTTTATCGTTTTTATTGGATTTTTTTTCTGTCTAATGTTTTAGTAAAATATGTGATGTTTTAGTAAAAATTGACATTTGCTTTATTGATAATGTATGCTGATTTACAATACTATGTATTGCATTCTAAAGTTTACCAGGGATATTATATAACAGGTATTTGCAACAAAGTGCTTTTTGAATATTCACGGTCGTCACTGTCTATAACTGGCTGAAGCAGGCTGTATAAACTATTCCAGAATTTAAAAACTTGATTTATCTTTTTGTACATGTTTTCCATGCAACTTGTGAATGTTTCTGAAGTTTTTGACAACAATTAGTTGCAGTTATTACCAAAAATATGACTCTAGGTGATGTAAATTAGGGCTGAAAATGGCGAATAAATGCATAATTTTGTGAAACAGTCTGTGAGCATAATTTACATCAAAATCATCTAGAAGCACATTTTTCCTAACCTCTATGTTAGTTTTAATGGTACTGGTACAAAATTTCATGTGACTATCTTTATTCAAACTTATAACTTTTGTTATCCGTATGAGTTGAAATAATAGCCACAACAGTGAAACTTGATGTAAATCTATGTGGTTACAAATCCCCATTAAATAAAATCCCTAAGTTTACTTAGAATACTGCTTCAACCAAAGGGAGATTACTCTTGTGGAAAAGTTTATTAAAGTTCATTCACATATCTAGTAGCTATTGTACACTGTTTTATCTAGAGTTAACTCCTTTAAAATGACTGTTATCATTCTTATATCCTGTAATCCTCAGCCAGGTATAGGGATTTCATTTAAGTCTCAATACCATGGCAAGTTTGCATTTGGTCATGCCTTGTCTGTTTGATGAGTCAATACCATAACCTGGCAAGTTAATTATGATAGTTTTGCACTATGATTAATATATATTTTCATTACTGTATCACATAATATTAGTATTTAAGGAATTTATTTTTAACCTAAAATTGTACACCAATATTTTTTTCTAAAATTTTACCCTTAAGTAATAAATTGAACCATTTTAATATGCAATAATGTTTAGATGTACAGTATATATGTTGTCTGATTTATTTAACCAATATTTTTTTATATTGAATCCAATTTATGAGATACTTTCAATGCAGTGTACAATTTCCTATTTTGGTCACTTCCTTTTCACTACCACTTTTCTACAACAGCCTCCTAGAACTCACTTATGTCATGCCTTGATTTCCATCTACTGAATAAAATAAGTTCTCAACCACAGTAATCTTTCTACAACCACAATATTATATCAACCCCTTGTTTTGCTTGTCACCTCCTACTAATAAAAAGACTATAGACTATATCTGAAATTAGAATTTCTGGGTTTTTCTTTCCGTGCACAGATGGTACAAACACAGTTTATTTCACATTAATTACGAAAAGCATGAAATATGGACTGTTGGTGAAAGTTTGTTTGTAATGCTGGGAAACCCAAATATTAGAATTCCGGATATAGTATATTTAGTCACTGCTACTGGTTGTTGTTGAGCCATCTTTTACTTTAGTTAAACCAGTTGTTTATAAAATCTGTAGTTGTAATAGAAGATTGTTGGTGAAACCCTTTGAGATGTAGACATATATTTATATGTTAGATTCTAGTACTGTGTACTACAATATGTTTTTATTGATGTCTAGATTGTAGCATTGACATTTCTGAAATCTATCACACAATTGTACATAACTCTTATTATAAGACTTATAATTAAAAAAAATATTAGTTTAATTATTTAAAAATGACTTATAGTATGTTCTATGAAAATAATAGACATCTGTACCAGATATTCTATTGATGTTTTTCTAAAATGTGGTCCATATGGCACTTAAGGGCTGGTTTCACACAATGTTTGAGGGGAGATTTATTTTTGTTGCAATTATTTATTTTTGGTTGTAATTGAAAAAAAAATCAGTTTGAAAATTTTGTGAAATCTACCCGTATAATATTTGATTCAGTACTTAAGTTGATGGGTTATTTCAGCAGAAATACTTAGTTTGTCCTGGATGTACTTTCGCATAACTAAGTTGATTTCAAAATGAGTATACCGTTTTTGATTAAAACAAATCTAAAATTCTCCTCTTCCTACTTGCTTATATAAGACAGCCGTCTATAAGATATCTCTTTAACAGTGATTTGAGTATACCTATTTTAAAATTATATTTTATACAATGTACATTGTATTAGATATTTCAAAATTTTGTTTTCATTTATATTATGAAATATATATGTATTATGTAATGTGCTGATGTAAATATTCTATATTATATAAGTTTTATCTTCCTTTATTAATCTACACTTGTTTTTAGTTTTTATTATTATGGTTAATTATGTATTATTGGAAGCTTGGCAAGTTATGATGGAGATTTATTAATTATTATTATTATTTCTTTTATTTTCATGTGTGTGTTATATTGGTATATCTATATTATTATATTTAGAGATATGTATTATATGATAAAACAAACCAATCTATAAATGACCATAGTTACACAAGAACACTTGATTTATGGTAAATAAATATCTTAAAAGAATATGTTCTTGTTTTTTTACTTACACCAAAAATGTTGACATTTTTAGTGCCAGTGATATCTGTTTGTTATTTGATTAAGCATGATTGTTTAAGGAAGTTTTAATATATTTTGGAGAATAGTAGGGCTATTATATTTAGTTGTGCATAGGTGTTGGCTTAACACTTCTTAGTTAGGTTTCAAGTGCACTATTTTAATGCATTTGTAACTACAGTAGAGGTTCACTTAAAACTTCACACATGTCTATGGGGCTACTTTTTGAGGTAAAATACCAAGAACCATAAATCTAGCAAAAATTTAGTCTAAATTTTGACCCTTTTACACTCACAAAATTCTTAGTAACATGCACATTAAAAGCCTGCATGTGAATTCTTGGCTTCAGCTCATTGCTATTGTTTTACACAAGCACCTAGTATAGTAGCATACACTGTCAGTAGATTTCTCTAGAATAAATCACTCTCAAGCCTGCTTCCTTGGAAGGATACATTGTATTATCAAAAATCTTACTGCAATATAACTGTACATTATAGAAGGATTTATGACTGAAGTTGGTCATAGGACTGTTGATATTGTGGATGTCTGGTTACCAAGTATTCAGCAATCAAAGCGATTTTGTTAGTTTCCAACCAATAATGTTCAATAGAAATATCATAGGCAGATCCAAGGGGGGCGGACCCGGCGTACGCCCCCCCCTAAAATTGCCTAAGCAAAGGCCTTTTTTTTATCATGAATATGATATTTATAGAAAAAAAAATACATGTATGTAAAAAAAAATTCGCACGCTATGCGTGCAATAAGTAACGGGGCTAGGAGTAAGGAACCTTGCATACAATTTAAAACAATTACTTCTCATTCATGATTGTAAGTATTTAACATGAACCAACAGCTGTAAGAAAAATAATGATATATATCTAGATGCTTTATATTGTATACCCTAGGAAGGTTAGGAAGGCTCTAGAAATGTGCCTAAATCCCTTAGAAATGACCAAAACTGATATTTTGGGTGCTGCCGGTCATTTAGAACCCAGGTCCGGGCTTTGCCCTGGACCATTCAGAACCCTTACGGCCCCTTAAAACCTCATTCTGCTTGTTCATTTTACGCCTCCTCTAACTATAATTTTATACCCCCTCTAACTAAAAATCCTGGATCCGCCTATGAATATAATTTTTAAGCTGAACAACTTGGACAACGTAGCGAGTAAAAATGACAATAAAATAGTCACAATACTACCTTGTAAACAAATAACAGTGACATACAATTATATTTATAAACCAACATTGTATACTATTATATATGGCACATTGTATACAAATATAAACATTTGCACTAAACTAATAGCTATTTAAAATTGCCCAAAAGTAGGTTAAATTTATGGTGCAAATATAAAGGTTAATATATTAAGCTGGATTTTATGATCCCAACAATTGCGAGTATTGATTTTTTGGGGAAAATCACAAAATTTCAACATTTTAGATTTGTTTGAATATTTAGACATTTTTGGTCATTTTATTGTACTCTGACACAAGATTGAATCACTTTGTTTACACAATGTCTTTATGTGCACTCATAAAAAAAGTTTTTGAACATTATTTGGGAGGAAAGGTTTACAGGATTTATGAACAGTTAAATGGTTTAAGCTATCATATAAGGCAAGGCTCAAATTTAACAAGAAAAAAATGAATTGCTATTTTTTGCGAGTTGATTTTATTTCAACTTGCAAAATGAAAACATCACTGGCATTCCTTTCTCCAAATTGTAATAGCATACATAATTACTATTCATCTATGCAAAAACATACTACTATATTTAACTGTAGATAGAACAAGGGCCATATTGTGGGATAGACAAAGAATAACGAATATTTTTAGGGTGAATCTTTATTCTTGAAATAATACTATTGATATTTCTGGTTGTTTCAATGCTAATTTGAGCCTCATTAGATTAGACAGTAATATTTTTCGTTGATTTCAACTCGCAAAAAAGTTACTCGCAATTTTTAAAATCCACTCGCATTTTGCGAGTATACAAGCTTAAATTCGAGCCCTGTATAAGGAACAGGAACAGCAAAAAACCCAGACCTACCACATGACCAAAAAGCAGTAGAGGAAGATATTTTTTGATTTTTGTTATAAAAGGGACACCATAAACAAATAATGAAAACAAGAATCTTAGATGAGTTTGCATTATTTTAAATTGGTTATTATTTTAAATTGGTTGATGTTGAATCAAGGCTATGTAAATGTTTTAAATTAACAAAAATACTCATTCCTATGAGTCACCACCATCAAATTTAATACTGTAGGGCAGCAGTCAGTCACTGACAGAAGTAAGCACCTAACTAAATTCAGAGATTTGGCCTTTCCAGGAATGCTGAGTAAGTTGATTGACCTCGGAGATGATAATGTGTATCTATGGCATTTAAAAAACAAACAAACAACAAAATTAACACAAAGCTTCTTTCATTCAAGTATATTTTAATAGAAACAATTTATAAATTCATGTTCCTGAACAATGTAATAAAAACTGCTAAAAAAAGTAAAAATCAATAATGTTGACAAGTATAACAATAATTAACAACTGTAACTGTATAGATATTGCAAGAACAATACATGTATCAGTGATATCACAGTAAGATCATCTAGTATAACATGGTAGATCTGATAACATTAATAGTAAACAATGAGATGTGAAAAAATGAATAAAAATATTACACTATGATACTACTGAACACTTTATGAGTTGACTTAATGTACATGTATGTCAGTTGTAAATAGAACATCATTTCTATGGATTAAAATACTGTATAGCGGGTAATTTACAGAGAGGGGCATAATTTTGCAATACTCATTGTCAACAACGATTGCTCATATTCTACACTCAGTGAATGTTACTGTATTATAATGATTGTATTGGTAATGATAGGATATACATCAAACACATAAATTATAAACACTGTGAAATTAACCCCTGCTAGAAAATGTGAAGTATACATTGCAGAATGAAAGTGCTATACAGTACACAAAATGTAAACAGTTTGTCACTATTTGTTTACCATTTTTGTAAAGGTAAACTACATACAGTACCCACCAAAAGTTTGGAGACAAACAAAATAACTACCATTCTTGAATGTTGATGATTGTTTTTGTAGAATCATTATTTCATATATTTAAGTATGGTTTGTAATAAAATGAAAACTAATTTCATGAATGCAACACATAGATAAGATGCAGCATCTGACATTGTGATGCTCCCCCCAAAACCATGTTTATTTTATGTTCCATAACATAGTTTTTATGCTATTTTTGTAGTCTCAGTCATAATTATAATGATACCCCAAAAAATAAAGCAAAACTAAAAGGCATTTCAAAATAATTGGTTATCAAAATGTTGACAAAAGCTATTCAGTAAGCCTACAAATTGAAAATGTCTCCAAATTTATGGTGGGTACTGTACATAGTAGGCCTATATGTACTTAATACATTTAATAACATATCTCATATAATAAAGATATTTCTCAATGGCAGAATCATCAGTGATGAGTGAAGGTCAGGGTGGGAGGTAAGGTCAAGAAATCAAGAAGAATTTTCAAGTTCAGGAGCAAGTTTAAAAGCTTTTCTGTACAACTCAGCAGCCTCCATGCATTCACCTGCATTCTGAAATGAAATCAAATCTTAAATGTAAGTACAAGCGTAAAGATTCATGAGAAATATATTTTTTGTAGGGTGTAACACCATATTTATGCAGATTAAAGTCATTATACAAAAGTCATCTCATCTAACCTAGCTTTCCTACAACTTTGTCTATAACGACTACTTCTTCATATACCTTATTTATGGATGGAAATTGACATCATTGACAATTTTCATGGAAGGTTATAACCAGCCAAGATGAGACTCAAATCAGCAACCCCTTGGACTAGATTTGAAATCCTGGGCATAGCATAAACCATGGCATTTAAAATTATAAGTTATCAAAGTTTTAATATAAAGAAAGCCATTCTTACAGTAAAAGACACGGGCATATTTTTAGCAAAAGGGAAATAACTCTGGTAATATATCAGTACTCAAAGTCAATACCAAGAATTACAGTTCTTACAAGACTACTGAACAGAGGTGCTTTTCACAAAAATTCTTACGAAAAAATCATGGTAAGTCAAAAGCAAGAAACATTAATTATATGCTCATTTTCTGGCTTATCAATTCTAAATATTATACAAATTGTGTAGACTTGTGTATACCTTTTAAATATCATATCATAGTTACGCTTATTATCCCTTTGACTTTGAAGTGCTAACTATATGAAATTGACTATGAAACTGGCTTACCAAGATATTTTTCGTAAGAATTTTTGTGGAAAGCACCACTGTTAGAGGAACCTACATATGGAGAAATAATAAAAACAGCATAAAACGCAGTTTTGGACAAAGGCATTTTAAATATCTAGTTCACAAATCAATGACTAACTTTGCTCTGGAACATTGAAAGTGTCTATCTTTATAAAACAACAAAGACTATTACCTCTAATGTTTCAGCTTGTTGTAACAATTTTACAGCTTTAACATATTTGTCACTGAGATTCTGGTCTACATTCTTAAACATTACATCTGTACGTAATATATACTTGATACCATCTCTGTAAGTGAATAATACAACAACATCACATAATAGAGGCTGTCAAAGATTATTTTTTATAGATGGGAATTCTGGTGAAAGAAATCATCTTAAAAACAAGGGCCAGATTCCCTTTCCGCAACTATTTACCTTAAGATAGCTCATCCCTCTAAGACACATACATGCTAGTGAAGACATAATAAGAGCAGGTTAGACCAAAATGAACATGTTGTCCCTCAGATCAGTACTTTTTAATCCAAATAGTTTGAAACCCATCTACAACCCAACTTGAACTTCCTTTTTGTCAATAATAGACATGTTTTCTAATTTCTCAGTATACAAGGGAACCAGAAGCCAGTGCTGAATGTGATAAATAAAAGATTTTATAACTTATTTTACCATAAAGGACAGATGAGAATTTTAGCAATGTAAATATACCTAGGAAACTCTAGAGTAATAATAAAGAAAAAATATAATTTAGATATTTTATATCATACTTGAGTTGTGCTCCTTCATGCAGTCTGTGATGATTAAATACAATAGCAAGTCCTGTCTCAGGTTTTACTGAACATACTATATTCTTCTCTTCAGCACAATATACACCTGATGTAGCATCCTGAAATTATATTTTAGAATTCATTTGTGATTTTACCAAATTTTAGTTAAGTTTGGTTAGGAAATAATATATATGGCTTTTCTTCCTCCTACCACTGACTCTTAATCATGTAGGGCAGTTGTCAATATTGATGGAACTATATGCCCTGTATCTCATTCTGGTTCAGGATAACAAAAACTTGGAAGGAATGCAAGTGATTCTCAGCTGAGAATTCTGTCAGGATCCATCAAAAGTGCCTCATTCTTGTGTTGATTTGAGTTTCCTTGAATTAACTACAATTGTGACTGCAAATCTCTATCCAAAAGTTTTGTCTTTTATTAAAAGGAATCCCTAAAACAAAGGAGGTTTCGGCGCGATATGACCTTTTTGTGTTGGTGCGCTGAAAACCCAAACAAACAAACAAAGGTGGTATCCCTGAGTAAGTGATGAGATTCCTTTTGGATCCCTTGTAAAAACAGTTATTGTAAAACCTTGCTATCAGACATAAAATATATTCACCTTGTACAGTGTTTGTCTTTCATCTACAAAGTTTGTTGATCCACCATTAAAATCACCATTTAAATACAACATTAATGTTTTTAATGATCTTTCAGAGGCTGATTTATCATAGTGACCATCAAAATGTGGAGCAAAATGACCACCAGGTAAGTAACGACATAATCTAAATATCTACAAGTATAAAAAATACAAAAGATAAATGACAAGTTTCATAAACATGTAATAGAAGGAGGAAAAGTTATGTGCAGGTTGAGAGAATTGAGTCCACAACCTCTGCTAGCAAGTCAGATGCTCTCCAAACTGAGCTAATACAACAGATGAATATAACATACAAATAATTTAATCATACACAAAGTACTGTATATACAACCCTGCTACAAAACACTGAAACACAACTACACCATAGCATTGAATATATCATTAAGATATCATGAACAAAACAAGACAGGATTTCAGTATTTATAGTGCAACAATACTAGTATGCTATAAAAGAGAAATCAAGATCTCAAAGAGCCTTTAACATTGATTACAAAACCAAAATGATCCATAGATAATGGACATTGCAAAGTGGTTTGAACATGTACAATATGTCTGTGTCCCCTAAAAAAACAAGTACCTGTGTAAAGGCCAATTTTGGGGGGAAATTGACTGCTTAGCTGTTTTCCGTTTTGCAGTTGCCCAAATTGCATTACTGTGACTGATACAATTTCCGGATTTGTATTTAAGTAAATCTTTCAAAATGAAATCAATAATGGAAAATGTTTATTTAATTTCCAACTGAGTAAAAAGTTGAAACATAGGCTTAGTTATAAGTGTACAACAACATCATTCTAGAAAACCCAAAATGCAGTTGAAACCATGAAATGAAACATGTTGTTTGACCATCATAGGTCAAGTTGAATTACTTAAAAGTGTAAGCCTAGTTATGATAGCTCAGTAAACTTTGCTTAGAAGCGTCATCAGGCCGACATGATTTACTGTGGGTTATCTCCCTTGTATCTATTATCAAGGTTGAGTTTATTTCAGAGTAGCTTATCTTTCTTCTACTTGCAAGGTGTAAAATTAAAGTCAAAGAAATACCAAAGTACATCTCACATTATTCAATCCTACAGGTTTCCAAGTACCTTTCATGATAGTTGGAGGACCATGTACATGTACTGTATGTGGATCATCATCTATATGTATATCTTTAATGTAAGGTTCTATACGACTCCATAATGTATCAGCTAAAACCTGATCTTGTATTGTTATCCTGAAACAAATTTTTGACAATGGTAATTTTATATAGGAGTACATCATCTTTATTACCTTTATATTTAAAAAATCTAAAAAGAATCTAATATACATGAATTTTTTTATGAAGGCATAATGCCGAAATGTTAAATACATTTGATATACACTTGATTCATTAGCAAATTAGTAAAAATGAATCAAAGTGAAAAAACTTTGTCATCAAGGTCTATCCTATACATGAAATTGTCGTGGTATTTGCCATGATCTTAGAAGAAATAAGGGATTTATTTAATGAAAACATATGCTTAAGATAATCTCCTTTTAAAACTTTAGTAATTAAAAAAAATAAATAAGGGATTTAATTAATGGAAACATACAGTGTATGCTTCAGATAATCACCTTTTACAACTTCTGTAGTCATCACGTACACCTCTTATAATTTCAAAACCAATGTTCTCTCCTCCATCAATGAAGAGCTGACATTCTTTATCAGATAAAACATTATGAAGTAAGAATCCTTCATCACCAAAATCAGAGATTTTAGATACAGTTAATTGTTCATTTGGTTTGTCTGAATCAGGTATAAAGCGGATGTTTTTCAAATCATCAAATTTGATTTCAATATTTCCCTCTAATGAGGTTCCTTCCTCACTACCTGGTAGATATGGCACACTCATTCTGAAATAAAACATAAATTTATCTGAGAAATTCAGTTGGTTACATTAGCCCAATAGACATGTTAAAAGTGTCAACAAGAAACAAAAACTATGTACATGTGCACAATATTAACCTGCTACAGCAGATATTCTGAAAAGTGTTATGACATTACTGGACATTCAGTCCAGTGATCTTGGAAGAATCACTATTCACTTTCAAGTACTGGACCCAAAGAAGTCATCCAAATATGTCAATATGTCTGACTTATCATTACTGAATTCTTGTTGATTTCTAGTTGATACAGTATCAAACTGTAACTATCATAACTTGAAAACCAGAAAAAAAACACTTACCTATTTGTAACGTTAAAAGTGTTAAACTATCAGGACTTCAGGATGAAGTAACAACCAGGAAACTATTTAAAAACTCATTATACATATTGCAACATCGACTGCAACCAAAACACATGTTGGTAATTGCAGGGTAGGTATCCTTACGCAAACACCGTTTGACAATTTAGTGGTGTCTGACCGTTTTTAGAAAAACGTAAACAAACACGAACTTACATTGTCTGAATCATATGTCAATATTTGTTTGTAAAATCTGATATACAAAGATGGTTTGTGAAAAATGTAAGTATGGTTTTACTTTATAATTCCCTTTTTCATGTTAATTTCACTCCAGAATTGAACTAGACATAAATTGAAAGTAGCAGTAATTCGGATATGTAATAGAAAAAATGTAGATCTTATGGTGCGTTGCTTAAGCAAATCGCTACATATTGCTTTGTGTCCTGGTACCCTTCTTACAACATAAAAATGAGTGTGTGACATCAAATTTTGAGTACCAGGACACAAAGCGATACGTAGCGATTTGCTTAAGCAACGCACCCTTAGAACTTATATGGTACAGTACAGTGAACTCGACAGTTCCGGGTCATCGACAATTCCGGGTCACTTTTTATAATAGTACAGATAATTCCTTAATTATGCAATATTTTGATTATATGATAGTTAAGTCATGTACACTAACACATTTCTCTACCAAAAGTCAGTCATGAAACACTAAACAGCGTCTTTTCCTACCAAATTGGAATTACCTCGGCGATGATCGCCGAGGTGGTTCCGAATGGTAAATAGCTAGCCGTTTCCTAAGACGAATCGCTACAAGAAAGCGCTTTTTCATAGCGAAACGTAGCGAAAATCGTTAGGCAACGCGCCCTAAATCTAGATAAAACATATGGTGGCCATTTGAAGGTGGGGTCCAGACACTTTTAAATGTGGGATTTACCACTAAAGGGTTTATATAAGGTTGTCAATATGCAAATATCTGATTATCTTTATTCAAGTGTTTATATGCACTGTATTCTTGTATCTTTTTATAGGCCAGAAGAAGTTGGGAAAAGTGATAACACCTGATCCATGGAAAAGTGGAGCAAGAAATACTACAGGTTTTAATTTTTGTGTGATCTATTTTAGAGCAGGGCTTTACATTAAAGGTCCTTCAATTGACTCTGACAACTATATTTGAGTTCAGGCTACCTGTTACTGCTTGTAAACATTTGGTTCAGGCAAGTAAAATAATAAGTTGGTTGTCCAAATAGGCAACCTACTTGAAAAATTATGTTGATCCCTGTTACAGATAAATATTTTGGTTATATCTTTAAATAATTGGTAGTACATTGTATCTATAGTTTTTTTCAGAGCTTGGTAAGATCTTAAATAAAATATTGCTTATCTTAAGTTTTATTTTGCTGAATCTAGGGATTATTCTAGAACTCATAAAAAGGGCAGGGAGGCAGAAAAAAGGGACAGGATCTATATAGCCATGCTACTCTGGCTTAGGATAATCTGGCCGAGGCAAGTAATACCTTTCCATGAAAATTCAACTTAGGATTAGAAAGTTATTGCTCATATGATTGTGGAAAAAACTGTGTTGGAAATCTTGTTTGATGAGTCAGTCACTGTAAATGACCAATTAAAGTTGATGATAAACAGCACAAGATTAAAATGAACTAATGTTTAACCAATGTATGGTTTCTTGATCAAATTGTTTAAAAATTCTTTAAAAAGTATCTTTATTTTTTCAGAGGGAGGTGGTAGATCACTTAATGAAAACAAAGCATTGACATCTAAGAAAAGCAGGTATGTGCAGTGGCTGTTCTATAAGTTTATATCAAATTTTTTATATGCCACCACCACACAAATGTCTACTTCATGAACTGTCAAAAATAGGTCTTGGTTAAACCTGGCATCTGAAACAACTTCTTGGAAGATGTTATTTTTACAACATAAGCAAAGAACTATTTGTTTTTATAGATACGGTACTTTACATTTTGGATATTTTACATTTTAACATTTTTTGTTAAAACATATCAGAATGGTAAAATTTATTAATATTATTGACGAGGATCGACTATGTATCATACTAAGACCATAGCAAGATATTACCACTTATAAATTAGAAATATCTTTAGAATTTTCCTATTATAGATATTTGCATACTATTTGCTCTCTCTTCATGCAATACAATAATTAATTTGGTTTATGGAGAAGTTGTTGGCTTTAGGAAGGGTAGGTGAGTACTGGTTATAGGCAAGGGCCCAGGAAGCTAGGAAGGTGCACTGGCTCCCTAAAATAACAGAAATTTTGTTGACTCAGCATTAACCCTGTATAAATAAAACAAAGAATAAAGTCTATCAATTCTCATTAATCCATTATTGTTTAATTCAGATTCAATCCATACAGTAAAGAGTTTGAGAAATGTAGGATTTGTAAATCATCTGTACATCAGAAAGGATCACATTATTGTCAAGGTAAGAATGTACATTTAATCACACTTATAACAAAGTACAAAAGAAATCTGAGATTTTTCATGTATCAATGCGTAGTTGTGTTTCATTTTAGGGGATGGTTGTCAATACTAAGTAGCTGTAAACAAGATAATTAAACGTCAACAATTTCTTGTAAATATCATGACCATCACAGTTAAAAATTTCAACTGTAAATTAGTTTAGGCCTCAACAAGTTGATGATATGTTCTATGGAATTTTTTTGGAAAAAAATGGGGCGAGTGAGCGAAGAAAATAAATCTTAATTCAGTTGCTTTATATAGCGGTTTGACCAAATTTTTTTTGAGCAAGCAAGAAAATAAAAATATTTTTTTGTTTAAAACTGTCAAAATAAAGGTGTGAGCGAATCCATAGAACATACGATCAACTTGTTGTGGCCTTATACTAATTTATTTTAACTTGATTGTGAAACAATTTCTTCCAACTTAGTTTAATCCGCTTCCTGGTCCCCCAATACTGAGCTAGTAGGATAAAGTTTCTTGCTCAAGGAAACAAATGGGTAGGTCTTAGATAGGCTTCAAACCAACATGGAGCTGGCTATCCAATGATTACCAGTTCAACGTTTAACCATTCGGCCACGTGAATTGGTAGAAATGTCTAATTTTAGGACTATACCCCTTGTCCTCATCAAGCTCATGATGTGACTGATTTTCTCTGATAGCAGTACCTTATAATCATCAGTTGATTACACTAGCACCATGCCTTTAAAAGGTACTGGTAGTTGAATGTATCGAGTTGATTGGTATTCTACAGACCACAGCATTGCTATATTTTTAAATGCTTGGTTAGGCATTATAAGAGGTGTGTTGACTAATAACGACAAATACTAAGGGAGATAATCTGTCAAGATAATCTATCACTCAATTGATTTTATTCCCGGATTGTGTTGAAAGTGGGACAAAACACAATACAATAGGGTTAATGCTTTAAATTGTATTTTCTATATCTGGAAAGCAAAATTTATATTTTTATATCAACTATATTGTATATTTCATGTAATTTGTTATGTGGTTGTACTAGATCTTAGAAAAGGGCAAGGATTCAGAAAAAGGGGAAAGGGCTCATCATAGGTTGATATTTCCAAGTAACTATTTCTGCATAGGAAGGAACAGGCAGGAAGGAGAGAAATGGACAGGGTGCAGTATCCTTTTATTCAGCTTTAGAATAATTACCCTGTATTTGTATGTTTGTACGGGTCCATTGATCTATTAATTCAAAATATAAAATCTTGTTTTATATCATTTATAGGATGTGCATACAAGAAAGGTATTTGTGCTATGTGCGGTAAGAAGATCATAAGTACAACAAACTATCGTCAATCTTCAACTTGAAACAATAATAATAATTATTATGTATTATATTTGATGAACAATATCCCAAGAAAGTTTTATCATATTTAAGTCCAAGTCTATTAACATGCTTTAGAATATACAGTTTAACCTTTACAGAACGGCCATCTACAGAACAAATCCTCTTCACCACAACAGCTTTCGATATTTCCCTTTGTTCAAGAGAGGTCCCAATGTAATATTATATAATACAATGATTGATTTTAAAAGAGAAACACTTCCTGGTTTTGTAAGCAATATTGTATATACTTCAGTAACTGGGGTGCTTTTCACAAAAATTCTTACGAAAAAAATCTTCGTCAGTTTCATATGATTAGCATTTCAAAGTCAGGCGGATGATAAGCATAACTATGATACGATTATCAAAAGGTATACACAATTCTTCACAATTTGTATAATATTTAGAATTGATATGCCAAAAATGAGCGTTTAATGAACGTTTCTTGCTTTTGACATACGAAGATGTTTTTCGTAAGAATTTTTGTGAAAAGCATCACTGGTATGTAACTTGAAAAGTAATTAAAGGAATGTCAATGCTGAAAAGGTTAAAGTTCAAAATCTTCAACAATGTGGTATTCTTGAATGTCATGATATCATTAGCTTTTATATAGGAAATAAACCCCTTCTTGGGTTCAAAATATTATGAGTCCTTAAACTTTCACCCATGTAAATGATATAGTTTTTTTATATCTTAGGCCAGTTGTCATTTTATGAATATCCGATTATAGAATTTGGCTGGACCATATTTTTGTAGGCGATTCAGATTCATGAATGACTTAGTACAGAGTCTTAAACTTTATATTCAGAGAGATCTTGTTTCATTAGTTCAAATTTGTCTACTTAGGCTGTAATTATTGTACAATCAAAGGTTAATGTATATATGAGGGCAGGTTCATAGATTTGATCAATGTATGTTTTTGTCTCATAATGTGTTTGTACAAGTATTATGATTTTATTTTCATAAGTGGTTTAACCTTATGAATGCATGATCTGATCTCATACTAGCATATTTTTTATTTGAACCTAACTTTTAATTTGTGGCAGTATTTAATCTTTTTCAGCAATAATCTTATAAAGCCTAACATATGCAACATTTGTTTTATCAAGTCAATTTTAAATCAAATGTAATGTATTGCTTTTTTAAATGTATTACTTATAATTAAAAATATCTGTTTTATGTGATGAAGTTATAGTTCTTTGAATATTGTTGTCATTTACAAACTGAGAGTTGACTTCATAATTATACCCCCGCTTCGAAGAAGAGGGGGGTATACTGTTTTACCCTTGTCCGTGCGTCCATCCGTCCGTTACAAAATTTCCGTCGCAGTTTTCTCAGCAACTATAACATGCAGCAGCCTAATACTTTGCATATTGCTTCATCCCATAGTCCCATGTGGTGTAAAGCGATTTCATGCTCCTTGCTCATCTACTTCCTGTTTGTCGCATATTTTTAGATTTTTACATAATGTATTAAAATCTGTTTAACAACCATCATAAAACTCATGTAGCATATGAAAACAAGAGAACAATGCAAAACGTCTATGATGGGACAATTGTGTGTACCTAGACTAAACTTAACAATCTTTTGTGGACATCTATCATAAGACAATTGTTTAAAAAACTAAGATTTGGTGTAAATATTTAGATCTAAATAGGTAAGGGCATCACTTCTTAGCAAGTTTCTGAATTACATTGTAGCTCTAGCTTGTGAAATTGAATAGAATCGGAACATTCTGACATTTCCAGAGACAACAATTTTGGTTTTGCCATCTTCAAGAAAAATTGTTGCATTGCATTTGCCTAACACAAAAAAGCTCCCAAGTGGCAACTTTCTTACACAACTGGATCCAAGTCAAATTGACAGATTATAAACACTTGCTAGTCAAAGATTCATTGTGTTTCGGGTAACTTAATAGGTTCTCTGTGTTTTATGACCTTAGTACATGTAAATTTTAGACATGTTTGAGTATGTATATAATATCTATTGTATTTGCAGTACATTTATTTATGTAATATAAAATGTTTATAAGTATGATTATTGTGTAAATAACAGCATAGCAATAAATCATGTTTGTGAATAATAAAGTTTTGTTTTTATTTTTCTTATACCTTTTTTCTTTCTACTTTTTGTTACGTCAATAAGTCAATGTGGGCTACATATTAGCTTGCTTGTATTTCATGCTTCATCAACATCAGTATTATTTAGAGCTTTTCCAGCGGAGGCTGAGAGGTATATTTTATGGATACTTACATGCTTTATCTCCTTGTGTTAAACTTGAGCAATTCACCGAAACAATAGAATGTAGTTAAATTTACATTAACCCCACTGATTTAAATACTCACTACAGTACTCCTGTACTCACAATCGAGAATAATAAATACCCATATTATGTGGGGTTACTGTATGTACCACTGACAGGTGAATAAAATTTAACCATACATTAACATATTTTGAATAGTAGTATAAGAAAGTATTTCAAATAATGCCTAATTCACAGACAATTTGTAGTAGATATACTAATGTACCCTTGTTATGATATAATAAGCACATAAAACAATATATTTTGATAAAGCACTTTATTGCCAATGAAACATTAAATTTGCAAGCCCTTACTATAATTATGCAGCACTTGTGAACTATTAGGTAAATGTAGAAAATCAAATCATCCATCGGGAAAACTGCATTATTATTCACAAAATTAGCTTCATTTATCAATTGCTTCAACACATAAGATGTAATGTACAGTATAGCACATAGGGCTGCAGCGAGTATCCGAGTAAAATTTCAATTGCACATTCATTTAAACAAAATCGGTATCACTGAAAATACCCCAAAAACGTCTGGTAATAGAAATGTTTGAAGTACATGGTTTTCCTTATAGTAAAAGCTTCTGTAATTCTTCACTTATTTTATATATTACATGAATTATGTATGCTTCTTCATTAACAAGTGATTCGTGAATTGCTACACATGAATCGTGGTTTGGATCAGATCACCACTTGCTCAACGATCCACAGCTCTAATAGCACACATGTCCACATGGATTCAAAGTCTTAGTAAACATTCACAACTGATAACATGACACAACCTTCAGAACTCCTCAGCCATATGAATAACCTTGGATATATTAATATACCATTTTGGAACAACCTTTGTGTCTCATGCCCAAACAAAATGCTTTAACCGGTGTTGAAGTAAACAAATCCATAATCGTTAGGGTGATGATTAATGTCTCGTTTTTAATCCATAAATTTAAATGCATGATTTATAGGGCTGTCACGATACGCCAAAAGTGTATTGTGATACATTGCATTACGCTAGCACCATACTGCGATACATACCACAATATAATGTGGATTTTTAGATTCGTTATGCCTCCACTGTATTTAACAGAAACATTGCAAATCTTACATGTAGCTACTGATAGAATCTAGCTTCTTTAAGTATATACGTCCATTTAGGACTGTGTTACCGGTATGTATATGAAAAGATGCTTAGGTTGAAAGGAACAACCACTCACTTAGCTGCAGAACATTCCAAGCAATCAAGCTCCTAGATGCCATGCTTGTTTCATAACTTTATGTTCCGATGTATACGATTCAAGTACATGTTTTGCACAAGTTCCGTACAACCAATCGAACGCGCCCCATTCAATCAAAAATTCTCTGCAACTTAAGCTTAGATTGAATGAACGATGGCAAAACTGACGTATGGCAACTTTCATTTCGCACAGGGAACATTTTCCAATGAATTAAAAAAATATCACCAAATACCGATACAACAAACTAGTACCGTGGTACGTATTTCCGCAGGTGCGTATTGCAATATACCGGTATATCGTGACAGCCCTAATGATTTAATAGTAATGCTGAACAATATTCAGTCACATATATAACATACAAAATGTTTTTTTAAGGCCCTGTGGTCTTTACGGCAATAACTATTCTGCATAGTTGTAATGTGCTTCCCCTCGCATATGTAGCAAAAAACCCAATCTTCTGAGGTTATTTAACTCAATGAATGGTCGAGATGTTATGAATGCATGTTACTAGTGTAAAATGTTGTCAATATAAATCTGTCTAATTTCAGGCAATTTTTCATACAGTATCATACCAAATGGTTTTGATATATCAGTCTTCATGTAGTATAAAATATGTTGCTTCAATTCCTGAAATTTAAAATAACAAAAATAGGCATCTATTTGGTTTGATATATCCTTTTAAAATGTTTGTTAAAATGGTAGCCTTTACTTTTTAGTGAAAATTTGTGCTTGATAAATTTATAATATTACAGGCACTTTTTATCAATTTTTACCATTCTTAGATGTGGACCTCTAAAATCATTACAGCCTCTCAATGATAGAATCTATTGGAATTTAACCCTGTAATTGACCATGGCTCTTTATGTTACAGTAAGCAGTGGTGCTTTTCACAAAAATTCTTACGAAAAAAATCTTCGTAAGTCAGTTTCATATAATTAGCTCTTCAAAGTCAGACGGATAATAAGCATAACTATGATATGATATTCAAAATGTATACACAATTCTACTCAATTTGTATAATATTTAGAATTGATAAGCCAAAAATGACCGTAATATTAATGTTTCTTGCTTTTGACTTACGAAGATTTTTTTCGTAAGAAATTTAGTGAAAAGCACCACAGGATTGGATTCTACCAGTATTTTTGGCATGTCCCAGGATATAGTTAGAAAAACTGTCCAATCCACATGTCTATGATGCTAAAAATGACTTTATGACAAAAAACAACTTTAAAAGCTTATACAAATGTACTCACTTCATTGCTAGATTTATGTAATTCTTTAATCATTGCCATCTTTAGTTTTTGATGCATTTTATCCTGTGTATATATAAACCTGTTGACATGATGTACGGCTATCAAGTACAAGACTGGACTCCATTTAGGACGTAGTTTACCACTTAATAATGATTGATAATATAGCCGGAGTAATTCTACATTAGTTTCTTCTGGATCTAGGAACATCTCCATTGGTAACATTAACTGGAAAAAGTTACAACAAAAATATGATTGAATAAATGTAGGTCACATAAACCTGTTTTTCACTAATTTTGTTAAGATAGGGATGGTTACCATTAAAGTTATTAAACATACTAAAAGCAATTCAATGGGTTAGAGCAAAACTAGTCTCTTAACTATATGTAAATAAAGAAGGATAGATATACAGATAAGTGTCACTTTTATAGTCCAGACATTATTGTAATATTCTACTGTGCTTAGAAAACACAGTTTACTGATTTGTATGAAATTTACTGATTGTGTTTTAAATGTTGATCTAAGATATATCTCATTGTCAATGTTAATAAGTGTCCCTTTAAATTGTTTCACCTCATTCGATAAACAACAGCTAGAGATCTATCCACCTACATTCATTTACTAACATACTTTTGAAATTGTATAGAATAATAAAAAAAAATGTAATAAGAAATAAAATACATAAACATGTATCAAAAGAATTAATTGAAATAGGGATTTTGAAAGTGATTGTTTATCCAGGCGTGTGGAATTCCAATGCTCAACTCGTCTGAATGACTTGGACATTTATACCTGCGGACAAGTAAACATTTCATACTCTACTTGTCCATAGTCAAGTAAATTTTTTTTGCTGTAAATAAGCTAACTTTGCAATACTTTATGATAAACACATGTAGATGTCTCAATTTATTAAACAATAAATAATTTTAAAATCAATTTTCTATTATTAGTTTAAGTATGTATTTTATGTCATAGTTATTAATATTTCTTTTTGAATATTGAACCTTTGCATAAATGCATTTCAATCTTGGACAAGTTTATTTTCAGATTTCACATGTCCGTGGAGAAGTGGAAAAAAATTGAAATTCCACACCACTAGTTTATCTAAGGCTTACCTGATTTAATGGAAGTGAGACAGATCTCAATACACCAGTATATTCTAACCATATACATGTTCTATATTTTACATCAAATCTTTGTTGTAATGGTAATAATAGATAACAGGCAAATACTGTATCACCAAATGATACTGCTTCAAACTGTTGTACTAAACATGTAAACCTGTAAAAAGAGGTTAAAACATATCAGGAAAAGCAACAGTCAAAAAACAGACCTGTCCCAAAATCAAAAGTGAACGAGTGAAAATTAACTACCGGTATTCTTTCAACGTGCATTTTTTATTGCAATACATAATGCTGTCCTTCCTCCTAAATAAAGTCAGAATGTGTCATCTGTTTATCATAAATTACTGTATACATATTTAATAATGATTTTTTAAAAATCCTATAATCAACATAGATGGTCTTAATAGTGGAATGATATAAATAAAGGAACATTTTGTTCCTTAAATTATTCATTTGGAATAGTCAATCATGAAAAATGCAATGATTTTATGCTGCCACAAAATAACTTCAATTGTGTTGACAGGGTGTTAAACCCAAAATAATTTTTTTACACTTAACCCTCATCAAAACAAGTAAATCTGTGAGCTAATGCTCACTAGTGATATCCCTGCTGTGAGAAATATGACTATCATAATGTAACTTTCATTTAACAAAATCTAAAAATATGCGACAAACAGGAAGTAGATGAGCAAGGAGCATGAAATCGCTTTACACCACATGGGACTATGGGATGAAGCAATATGCAAAGTATTAGGCTGCTGCATGTTATAGTTGCTGAGAAAACTGCGACGGAAATTTTGTAACGGACGGACAGACAAGGGTAAAACAGTATACCCCCCTCTTCTTCGAAGCAGGGGTATAATGATATACTAAAACAACTTACAAATCATAGAAAGATGGTATTCCAGGTATATCTTGAGAGAAATCTATTTTCTTTAATAATGATGATTGTGTATATGTTCTTAATAATCCAGCTAAATATTTATGTACACTATGATCTAGAAACATCTCATTACCTGAAATAATATACCTTGTACGAGAATGTATAAACAGTCAACTTTAAAGGTTTTATCCTGAATAAGGTTTGTTTGTACCGCATACATCTGTTGCAAAACAAAGTTATTTTTCATTTTTGCTAAAAAATATGCAACACAGGTTAAATCCTATTGTTCTGTGCACACAAAGTTTATTTCAACCATGTTTCAACCCGGTACATCCAGTACAAACAAAAATTTTCAACATCCCTCAACCAAGAATTACAAGCACATTTTCTTATATCATAAATATTTGTTTTGGTTGGATTTAACAGCTCAGCAAAACATCATATAGCAGGTGGTCAGTCAACCTACTTATCATTCCTGATAATGCTATATCTATGTATTTAGCTGCTAACCATATAATAGGCTCATACTTTCATCAGTGACTGACAACTGCCTTACATAATTAATAATCAGTGAAAAGAGACTGGCCAAAGACTGTAATAATTTTTTTGGACATAACTCCACGAACGTATGCCAAGTCTGTGAATCCAACCTAAAACCACACAATCAGTAGACTTGTGTGTTACAAACTGAGCTAGCCTTGCCACTCTGATAAAGTTAGTATATCATCATGTTTTTTGTATGCACCCACTCCACTGAGCTAGTTTAGTTATTCAAATTCACAGTAAGAGGCAAAAAGGTTAAAGATGCCAGATAGGAAAAATATTAGTGCACTCCTTTACGCCAACAATTTTCTATTATGATTATAATAAACTGGACAAATAAAACATATAAAGTTTACCTGTAAGGAAAGTACACATGATACGAGATAATCTCAATGTAACAGACACACCCTCTAACATGATTGGTCGACAAGTCTCTATAACATAGATCCATCTTAATACATTACGTACAACATCTAACTGTGAGTTAGATAATACATTCTGGACATCACCACCGCTATATAGAGATACATGTACAATGTTAATAAGACAGTCTACAAAATTACGATATGAAAGTGATTGTCTGAACAGATCATTTTAGAGGAAGCGCTATATCTCTTTTGCAGAATTTTTGTTTTCCAAAGAAATCATTGGATGCCCCAATCTGATTAAAACCCGATCTAAAATTTTACCGTTCGCATACTCGCTAATTTAGATCTGGCCTTTTCCAAATGAAGGTCATGTTCAGGTGACCTTTTCTCATCATAATATTCATGACGAAATTGTTATGATACATAACTTGTTTACATCGTCTACGTCACGCAATTTGAAATGAGCCACCCAATCGCGAACTGTGAATAATACCGCTGTTAAATTTGCATGCAAACCTTGGTCTAAAAATAGAAATTACGAAATCAAAATGTGATTAATAGTGTTTTCGTCTAAATGAAACTACACATTGATTGGTCGACACAAAGTTCATCTTGACGTGACCTTGCATTGACTAAGTAGAGATCCAGTACGACAACGCGAGTAGAACAGGATCTCTGTTTACGGAGATTGTGGTTGCCCAAACTAAAAAGTGGTTGTCTTGGGCAACTGGACACCCACTTATTTCATAGGCTTGTAAGATATAATAATACAAAATATTTTCTGAAGAGTAGTGTGTGCAGTTTTCTTAAAATATTATTTGCTAAAGGACTTTTTGAGGGCACTGTATATATATATAACAAAATCAATTTTTAAACATTAATAATATGGCCTTATCTGTCAGTTGGGTATTAGGATATAAAGTGGTTTGGCACTGTAATAACCCCATTTGTATCTAGTATAACACACTTGCAATACAACCTTAAATTTGCATTTCATTTCAGGGGTTGATCCAGGATTTTTTTCTAGGGGAGTCCGAACTTTTTCAGCGGGGGGGGGGGGGGGTGTGTCCAAACTTTTGAACCACAACCACATTATACGCTGTTCGCAGAATAATGCAACATATTAATAATAAAAACTACATAACCATTAAATCTATGTTTAGCACAGAGAAAAATTGCTTCTTGCTACTTAAAAATGAATTACAGTCAAGAAATACACTAATGGACAGGTACATTTTTGAAATTCTAGGGGGGTCCAGACCCCCATGACCCCCCGCTAGATCTGCCTATGCATTCAGTTACGGTAGGGCTACCCCAAAAAAGCTCGAAAAGTGCTAGTATTTTCAGAGACTTATTATCACTATTTTTAATTTAAGATCCGCATCAACTTATTAAACTTTTCTAATACTTGATAAAATATACTTACACTGACATAAATGTATTATATAATTCAATAAGTGGTGAAAATATCCAATCTTGTGGCATTAAAGACTCTTCAATATTGGAGGTAAAACAACTAGTGGTAGCCATGGTGACACCATGATAATGATTCCTAAAAAAGAATAAATAACAATAAATTTCATACATTAAACTAAAATAGGTTCTTTAAGTACTTTTTAGAATAGTCTGAAAAATCTATAACATTTTAATTGGTAAGACTTTATTTTAACGTAGTCGTTGATCCTTGGAGAAGCAAGTAAATTTTCGCAAATTCAAGCAGTTATGTCCTTGGAGTAGTAATTATTGGGTAGTTTGTGTCATGTTGGTAAATATCTTACCAAAAAGGTGGAACCTTGCACAAGAAATATCATGTTGGCTAAGTAAGGCCACATATACATGTACTGTATACTAAATAGTCGTTACTTTAAAGTTTCTAAAGTACTAGCCAAATTTATCATATTATATAGTAAAGGGGGGACTTTAACATCATAACAACACATTGTATAGGTCATATTACGGTGGTCAGACACCTAGAAAGGCTATATTTCTGAATTTAGCTGTTAACCAGTTACTAGACGCATAAATCCATCAGTGACTGACAGCTACCCTACATGATTTAGAATCAATGGTAGAAGAAAGAATGACCATAGTAACTATTTCATGACCAAAAACCACTAAAGTATTGCCCCACCTGAGGAACAAACATACAACCTTTTGATTAGTAGGCTTGTGCGCTACCGACTGCAAAGAGGTAATAGAATGCCTACCTTGAAAACCTAACATATTGTTCACTATGACTCATTGAGGCCAGATAGACAGCTCTTATAGTAATGAGATGTTTGATAGCTTCAGATATCAATACTTCAGATGCTATATTCATTTCTTCTGTAGTAGCTGATAGTATGTGTGTAGGTATTGATAAGTTCAAACTTTCTAATTTCATCATGGTGGACTCTGTAGATTGTAAACTGTAAGATGAATAAGAATATTTTATCGAACCATAAAACATAAATAATGATAATGGGAAAACAAAACAAATAGGATAGCTTTATCATAGCAAATTGGAATAAGTGGAAGTCAATGATCACGCATAAGCACAAGAAACAGTCCAGTAAATAAAAAAACATCTACCACCTTCACTTGCGTGCAACAGTGCCATTGAGAGACAAGCAAGTTATTTTTCTTTAAACTTCTAGTTCAACCATTTAGTCATACTGTAATGAGTATATTACCTATTCAAATTGCTGAAGCATCAGGTAGCAAATACTTGAAAAATCCCCTCACATTTTCTGGGAAAAGTTTTAGGTTTGACTACCTGAATCTGACCCCTGGAATATATTAACAATTACCTGTCCTATGAGTGTTCCTAGTTTCAAACCCCACTAGGAGCACTGCTGATTACCTTGAGCAAGACAATTACCTAAGGTTGCTGGTTGTTACACTACAAACAATGTGCACTGAAAGGGCCACCTGCTTGAAGGAGATTTCAATGATCATGGGTAGGGCTTGGGTTTGTGGACCCTGTCGCGAGACGAACCGGTTCGCGATACGGCAAAGCAATACACAGATCGATTCGCGAACCTTTGCTATTTAATGCATGTTTAACTTGCTTGTGTACACTTTACCTTAATTTCCCAAACATGAATATTAAAATCTATCACAACTATCCCACAGAACATTTTTAATTTTGATAGAAATTAAAAATGAATTGTTTTGTGTTCAACATTTTGATTATAATCCAGTGGTGTAAAATACAACTCGCCCGCTCGCCATGACGATTGTTCCCACCTGTTTGGCCAGAGACATAGATGATACCTAATATCCTGTGTTTGGAGGGTATTTAGGATTGTTCCTAATAAACGCCCCCCGGGGGCGTTACATTTTCCGAAGAGGGGGCGTTTATCAGGAGCGAAAAATCGGCAATTTTTTTTCTTCCATTTATGCTATTTCCATTCATTTTTTGCTTGATAACGACAAATTAATTTGAGTCCAAAACAATTCCATGCATATGAAAAAGATACGATGGTTATAATTGAGTAAACACGGTAGTGCGTACGTGACTACCGGAATGTATCTCATTGATGTCATTGTGGTGTGATGTCATATACCTATTCTGGACATTTCAACATTTGTGTAGCAAAATCTCGGAGAACCAACTCTGACAAAGCACACAGGAAATTCACAGCTGGATTTAATAGATTCAATTAAAAGGATGCTATAAATTTTTATACCAATAGATTTACTTATTATTAATAATTATGTTCACAATTTTAGTTAACATCAATCAAGTTTAGTGTTAACTGTTACTTAGTGACATTTGTAATGCCCTAAATAGTTGAGGAGATTGTTTCAAGGTTTGTCGGTTTCTTTGATCATTGTGCTACTTCTAAATTGTACTGTCGGCGCCCTTTTGATGACCTTGCTTGAACTGTAATTGACCGTGATCAAAGGTGCTATAATACCGACCTACAAATCTTTTTTAGGAAGACAGCCTCTCATATCGATTTTTTGACACCTGCAAGGTTGGTTATCGAGTACAATTACGATGTCGTCTTTAATCTAATAATGTCCCTTTTAAAATTTAATCTTTGAAATGTTCCTGTTGGAAAGAGTTTTGTTGTGCATCAAATGTTTTAAAATTTAAACCCAGTTGGTTTTTAACTTTGGATTAGTAATTGTGTAAAATTTAAGTTTTCAAAACAGATTTTTTTCTTTCTTTTTTTAAAAAAAAGAGGGGGGGGCGAATGTTAGAGCATTGGCGTTTAATAGGAACAATACGGTACCTTTCTAAACGCGGTCATTGATAGGTCATCATATTTTGATATTTCGCAAGTTAACTTATTCAATTAATTGTTGTTTGAAATGTATATGGTATTCGCGAACCACCCGAACTTTGGTAAGGCGAATATTCGTGTCCGAATTTCAATCATGGTTCACGAACTCTCGAGAGCTCGGACATTCGTTAAAGCCCTAATCATGGGTTATCATATATAATTGACTTAACAGGTGTAAGGAAGCAGAATACTTGCAAAAAAAACCCATCCCACTTCAGATGGAAAGTCTTAAGTTTGACCAATGAATCTACCCCCTAGAATATAATGTTGTACTTACCTAAAGAATACAGGATTAAAAACGATAGTAGATAATAAATCATGAGCTATATATTCATCACCATGTTGTAATATAGATAATAACTTTAATGATAAACGATGTAATGTTGATATATCTATACAACATTTCTTTATTACAGTCTGAAATACAACAGGAATTATACATAATTTATAAGTTCATAAGTCTTCTATTCAGTCATAAAAATTCAGATAGAAATTCACAAGGAAGTTGGGCTAGTAATAAGAAATTTTTCTAGCCAAATATATATTTTTACTAGCTCCAAATTAACAAAGCAGTAAGTGTTCTTTTTGGCAATATTGATGCGCACAAGCATGTCAGACTAGTAAAATGGACTACTAGTTTTTTGCTGTCAGGCTAGTGTGAAAATCAACCACTGTTTATTTTAAGGTTAATACACGACAAAAGCAAGAGCAGTGGCTGCATTCAGTCAGCTAGCATGAATAATGCTCTTGAGAGCAAACTATGCATGAATGTAGACTTAGAGGCTTACATTGATGGCCTGTCATCACTCTTATAATCTGCAAAGCTTACAACTTGCTTTCCTAGATAATTGTCTATAGTCAGTACTCACTTACTCTTCAATAAGGCCAACAACGTCTCCATATTCCTCATTATGGAGGAAAATCAACACTAATGTCGATTTTCATGGAAGGGAATAACTTAACTGAACGAGGCTCGAACCAGCTACCCTTCAGGTTGCTAAAGTTAAATCCAGCAGATAGCCTAATGCCCCACAAACCTGGGATATAATTGCTGCTCTTAATCATCCTAAAAAATTTTTAATACCTAAATTGAAATAATGACAATAACGATAAATGCAGCAAGTGCTCTTTGACGTGTCATTAGTCTAAGATGATAGAGTTATATTATCCAATTTATACTGGGTTTAACGTGATGAATAGTTTACAGTGTCTGGCTCACCTAACCTAGCATTCCTCAATTTCCTGGACCAATGTCTATAACATGTACTCACCTACCCTTCCACATATACCTTATTAATGGAGGAAAATCGTCATTTATTGTCAAATTTTCATGGAAGGTATAACCTCCCCTGGTAAGATTCAACCAGTACTCACTTCGGGACACTTGATTCGAAATCCAGGCCCCTACCAACTGCGCTACCAACCCAGTTATTTTATCAATCAATTATACCATTAAAATGTATATACTAAAACAAACATACCAGGTCAGCTGCTAACTTCAACACATAATACAGAAGATGAATATCATATCTACTGAACATATTGTAAGCTAGATGACTTAGTTTTCCATCCACTATCTTTTCTATGTAAGTCTTTAAATCACTGGATGTCAACACAACATAGGAAGATACTGCTGTCTGAAAAATAAAAATTAATAATAAGTTATGAAAAAAAATACAGCAAACAATGCTTCAAGAAATGACACTTCAAAATTTTGAAACAGTTTTTGTGAAATAAGTCGCCAAATTGACTTTTTGAAAATTTGATAATTTCCAAATACTTTTTTTGGCAAAAATCTCACAGGAGGGTTTGAGTATCAACAAATAAAATAATACTCGCCCAAATAAGATTAAGTTTCTTGCCCATTGAAACAAAGAAAAAGGTTTTGGATGCTGTATGAACCAACACAGAACTGGCCATCTAATGAATACCAGTACCATATTATAAGCTTTCGTAGTACCATGCCTGCTTTATCTTTATACCAAAACTAAAAAAAACAAGCATATATCAACAAACCTCAGCATCAGATGTCTTTAATCCAGGATGTACCTTAGAGAAATGATAAATCATTCTGTATAATGCTGACAAGAATCCTATAGGAGAGTTCTTACTGACAACAGGCACTAAACGTTCCTCCAGCGGTGAAGAGTTCCGATATTCTGGCAGACCCTTTGATTGTTCAAGATTTCTTTCATAATTGTTGGCAATTAAGTTTGAGTGTTTACTGCAAGCATAAAATATTCAAAATATTGAAATACAGGTTAAACTGGTCAGGCATTTGAATGGTTGATAGTTTTCGACTTGTGGTATAACTTAAGCAATTCGGCGAAATCGCGATAGTCTAAAAATGAAATGTCAGAATACAAGATTTCTATTACACACAGAATTTAAGGACAGTATAAAATCCAATGGTATTTAATTAGTAATCTTTTCATGCAAATGATCATTGGGCCAGTTTATAATGACAGTTGACACAGAATTATCAGTATATTTTCCAAGAAACTGCAGTCTACAGTAATACAGCGGTCTCCTTAAGTCCTCCGACAAAATCCTCTTTTAGGGCAAGCTGCTTTACATTTACCTATGGGAAAAATGAAATATGTACCGGTAGTCATCTGAGCACATTCTAAAATCAGCATAAATTATATCAATGAATGATTCAACTATGTTATACAAGAAAAGATTAATGCAAAGCATTAAATACCGCCGGATAGTGGTAATATTATGTGTACATAAATCAAAAGAGAAAACAAAGATATATGCGGCAAAAAGAGTACAAAATTCTGTATTCTGAGGTATAATACAGAACATGCAAAGTGATCCATGATAAATGTCACAGTTTATAAGTCTATATATTTACTACATTATTTAATTAATACATTATTCCTTTTTACAAACTTAAAAAAATACGGCTTATTGGCAACTAATTACAGCAATAAATTTATGTTTACTAAATATACTCGCATGTCTACGTGTTTAAGTCTAAACCAGGGTTTAGAAGAGAAGATAATTACAATGTAGCAACTTCTTGGAGAAACTCCTTTTAAACATGATATAAATGTTTTAAATAATAAATGAAAGTTATGTATACGAAAACATGCCAGATTTAACATCATGCATTTAGCGCTTCTTATACGATAAACCCGATCTAAATTTCTCAACTCGCGTACTTGCTTATTTACCACAAGTCTATAGCAAATCTGTTCACGGAGACGTGCGTGAAATATGTACGGTACGTGGTTGTTTTTAGCCTGAACCTCAATTTAGAGGAGCAGCTATTTTACAATGTCTTAAAATTTAAATTAAGGATAAACTGTTCTTAAAAATGCCCCCCCAAAAAGCACCAACTTTTATTGCAGTACTATAAAACTAAAAATTAATACAATTTAGCAACATTTAGGTCAACATTTGTAAATAAAAAGGAGGATGCAAGTAAAAGAAATCATGGACTGCTTCTACCATGGTCATCAGATTCTGACGACTCCAATATACCACCGGCCTTCAGGCCGGCGGTAAATGAATAAGGTTTTAATTATAGAACAATTGTGGGATGCATGATCAGCTTTTCTAAAAAAAAAATTGAAAAAAAATTGAAGGGCACTGTACATACACTGCCCTCCAAATGTTCCTTCACACATTCACTTTTTATATTCTACTAAATAGAATTTCAAAAAGTTGTAACAGCAATTAATTGTTACATGATTTTCAATTTTGCTTTTTCTAATCAGTACATCTTTCCTATGAATATGAAATTACAAAAATACATTGTATCTCAAATTTGATATTAGTTCATTGAGATACATTGACCATAGTTTTGGAGGCTGATATATAACTTTTGCTGCAACTAAAATAAATGAAATGCAGTAATAGAAATTTCATTTCCATTACATGAATAATGAGTGAAATAAACAATTATATAATAATTCTTCAAATTTGAGTATAGAAATCGGGGCAATTTAATTCATTGTACTGAAAAGAAATTTTTGGAGATCAGTGCATACATGTATATCTTTGCCATGATTCAAATTTGACGGTTTGAGTCAACTATCATTATATACAGTCATTGAGACATTTAAGGATGGATATAATGCAAAGTGTATCAGACGTTAGAAACAGATAGAAATGACAGGAGAAAAGTGGTTAATATGTCATGGGTATATGCACTTTTACTACATAAAAAGTACAATACAGAAAGAAAACAACTTACCATAAACTAGCCATTAAATAGTTAAATCCAATAGAACCCCAATGTTGAAGCGTATCATGATATATTTTTTCCATATTTTGCAAACTATTAACTATATCTTCACCATTGAACTGAAACGAAAACATCAGAAACTGAACATGTATTCTAAATTAGGTTACACTTATTAAAATAATTTAATGATGGATTAAATTTTGGAAAATCTGCAATTGTTTTGGAAAAAAAGAAAATACATGCATTCTAGCCATTTTGTATAAAAGAGAAAGTATGACAAATTATTTTTTGGTAAATTTTGGATTGAAACTAGTGGAAAAGTTTGATGAGTAGATTAATTATGAATAATCAAGAGGTCCTGCATTAAAATCTGGCTATCAAATTATTCTTTGCAGGAAATTTACAAAGTTGGGTTCCTCTTCATGAAGAAGTTAAAAGAAAGCTGTTATTCATAAGGTGGTTAGCTAATGGGATATGGTTGCCCAGGGACAGTCTTATGTTAACAGCTACTTTAAAGCAACTTCACTCAACTCATACAAAGACAAAATTTGTTACAAAGCAGTCTCTACATATACCACAGTATATATTATTTATGGTGATGGCAGAAAATGAAAATTAAAACAAGAAATAGTCGTTGAATACAGTAAGTAAAAGAAGTACATGTATCATACCTGAGATTGACAATGTATATAATATGTTGTGATGAAGTTAAGACAAGCAATGGGTAACTGTAAACTGTGTTTCTGTAATAAAATATAAATATTATATAAATAACACATGGCAGTGAGGGTGACAGTACAGATTATCAACCCGAGGAAAATAATATCAACCGAGGCGCTAGCCGAGGTTGATATTATTTTTCAAGGGTTGATAATCTGTACTGTCACCCTCACTGCCATGTGTTATTTGTTTTATTATACCAAACAAAACTGTAACATGTAAATATTTATTGAACAACAAATAACTACACAGTAAAGAAAGCAATCAGTACAATAAAAAAACTGAATTATATCACTAATATACCCCGCCACGAACGGGATTCGAACCCGCGATCTCCGGATTCGAAGTCAGACATGCTAACCACTACACCACGGTCGCGGCTATTTACGGCTACTAATCGTTAATAAGTGGTCTCCCTTAGATAGCAGGTAATATTACCATGTGATCGAACAAAATATCAACTGCTCCGGTATAGGGCTTTAGCATAGGGAAATTCCAGTGAGGTATAATAAAATATAATATTTATTGTAAAGTCACCAACATGACAAAACATTACAGTACAAATCATTATGAAAGAACTTTGTGGAGAGAACATGTTTGTGAAGACAAGGTATCCCTGGATAACCACAAGCTGCTGGTATGAAAGAGTCCCTCCTAAAAATCAAATAATATTTCTGCACACACCCCAATATGTATATAAGATTAAAAATTCCATTTGGAGGGGGGCTCTTTCATGCAGCCAGCCTGTGTGGACAGGCAGCCCTTTACTGTTTTAAAATGATTACAATAAGGAGTAAAACCATAAATAATAATCAAATAAAACTGATTTTGAATGAACCATCATACTTAGGATTAAAGACAATCAAGAATAATTCTAATATTCAATATTTTACAGAACAGTTTAACAGTCACCAAAGAAAATAAAGACTATAAAGATGATAACTGGAACAATATTTCAGCACAGACACACCAATGATTGGGTTTAATGCCATAGCGAAACATAATATAGGTCATATTATGGCAGTCAGTCAACCTTTTCACTGTTTCTGGAAAGGATTATATCTCTGGATTTACCTGCTAACCAGTTCCTGAGTACATACTTCCATCAGTGACTGACAACTGTCCTACATGATTTACATTCACTAGTAGGAGAGAGAATCACCATAGAAACGGACACACCAAAAGAACAAAATGAACCAAGTATAGCTTTATATACTACTAGTGAAATGGAGGTATAACAATAACAAAAATATCAAATAACACTAACCTTGATCTGATAGGAGGAAGCAATGTTACTAAGTGAGTTTTGTAACAACAATCTGATAGGTTGTATAAGATCAGCTACATGTGACCAATTGATATCTGGTAATATAGGTTCTTCTTTTATATCTTCTATACTCTCTTCACTTAAAAATACAAATATCATAACATTTCATTGGTAGTTTTGTGGAAATTATTGTCTGCATTACCTGTAGTCATAAGTCTGCCGACATTTTTTGTGTAGCCCAAAATATAAAAAAACAAGTAAATCTGTGAGCTAATGCTCACTAGTGATACCCCCGCAAAAATGTAAAAATATGCGACAAACAGGAAGTAGATGAGCAAGGAGCATGAAATCGCTTTACACCACATGGGACTATGGGATGAAGCAATATGCAAACTATTAGGCTGCTGCATGTTATAGTTGCTGAGAAAACTGCGACGGAAATTTTGTAACGGACGGACGGCCGGACTGACGCACACACGCACGGACAAGGGTAAAACAGTATACCCCCCTCTTCTTCGAAGCGGGGGTATAAAAATCATCAATATCCATACTTTTCCAGGAATGCAAACACAAAACACCCCTTATTTGGGAAAACATAGAATTTATATCATCCATAATAATTTAACAATAGTGTCAATCTTCCTTCATTAATGAAGTATATGGAGAAGTTGCCAGCCTTGTGGATAGGTAGGTGAGTATTCGTTACAGACAAGGGTTCAGAAAGCTAGGTTAGATGTACTGGTTACCGTAAAATAACCTTAATAACCATTATAAAAAAGTGATTCAGGCTTGAAACATTTAATACTTATAACAATAAAAGCCTATGCAAACCTATTATTAAATCCTTGTTGTTTTCTAGGTGTGACAGCCACACAAACACACATATCTAAACATGATATTAATGCTGATAGTCTATCTGTAGTATATATATCTTGGTCTATCATATCAGTATATGACGTCAATCTTTCTACAATCTTAGGATATGACTCTCTGAAAAACAAGGATAACAAACACTATAGGAACTTTGTGTGATAATCAAACTAATGAACCCTATGACATCAATGGTTCTTACTCAGAACTCAAATTTATGGGTTTTGCAGTTAAAAACAATTTGTTTATAAATACCAGATGCATCTGAGTGGAGCAATTTATTTTATTATACATATTATAGCTGAAAAGCAAGCAGCACAGATTAAATCCCACTGTTCTGTGTAAACACATTAAAGCTGAATTTAAAAACTTTAATGCAAAAAAATACAAAGGGAAATAATCCATAATAAAACCAGGTAGAGTTGTTGTTACTTTTTAATTCTGTTTATGTTATCATTGTATGCAGTTTCATAAAGATCTGACAATAAATGGCAGAGATATATGCTAAACTGAAAACTAACACAATTGTTCACGACACTCAATTTTTTTTACTTTGATCATCTTTGTTGCTAGTTAATATTTTTTCATAATAAAGGTGGTATTATTAATAAACTATTTTATACATGTAGTAGATTTTTAAAGCTAATTTCACACAACTGAATGTATTACCATCTTTAAAGTTAAAGGCTCAATTTCATTGGTGTTAGTCTATGAACTGTTGAGTCAAGCCCTAAAGTGATACAACTGTTAAATAGTCTTCAATTATTCAAAGTTATACCCTTTTCACATAAAAGTGACAAAATAATAGCTTACTAAAAAATGCTCTGAACAATTAATGAGGCAAAAACGGTCAATTTTTTGCCAAGTCAAAACTATCAATGGGTTGAATCTATTATGGAACAGTTGATTTATTTTCAAGCAAAACAAGAAGAAAATGACTTAAAGTTCACTTACATAAAGACATTATCAGCTAGACCATAAGCCAAACAAACCTTCCATGTATTATAACATACCATCTGTAAACCATGTGCTTCTATATCAGTTAACCCTATATCACTGTAATATCATAAATCTATCATAAAAACATGTACAATAAAATTAACATACTGAAACACAAAATAAGGCCATTTGCATCGATGGAAGCTGAAGTTTTGAAAATACTGAAAACATACTTTCAAACTACTGAAATAGACCAATTTTACATTTTTACAATTACTTGATTCGAAATCAACTGCCAACTGCCTCATGGACCTTGTTGATTTAAAATCAATATCAATAACAATGTAACACTATAACAACAAGAAATGTAATGTGGAAACCACAATAAAGCAGGATTTAAAAACTTTAATGCAAAAATTTCAAAGGGAAATAATGCATAATAAAGCCAGATAGAGTTGCGGTTACTTTCTAATTCTGTTTATCACATAGTATATTATCATTGTTTGAAGTTTCATAAAGATCTTAAAATAAGTGACAGAAATGTATGCTAAATTGAAAACTTTAACGCAATTGTGAACGACACACTGGACGCCAGACCATCCGCCCGCCCTTGTTTCGCCAATCTATTAGCCAAATTTTTTTGTTGAAAAATCCGGCTAAAAACAAATAATCCACTTACCTTACATCTGTTATAATAAATCTCATCAATCTCTCCTCTATCTTATATTTGCTCAACTAAAATATTAAAACAGACTAATATTTCTTATATGCATATATATTATCTACACTGGAACCCCTCTATTAAGACCACTGACCGTTCTTTCAAAAAGTGGTCTTATTAGCAGGGTGGTCTTTGAATCGTCTGGTCTTAAAGTGAGGTTCAAGTGTATCTACATGATTATGCAGGACTCATGCTATCACAAGTCAAATTAACTCTCATAACCTAATTAGACTTAACATCATACCAAGTGCAGACCCATTGAAGACTTTACATGCATACAAGCATCGTATATGATCAATATGGTGCACACAGTCAGATGTATACATATATGGCTAAATCGACATTTTTGGGTCAATATTAATATGAAAATGACAAAATATTTTATTGATAATATCTAAAACAACAACAACAAAAAACAAAGTTGGTTAAATTACAAGTATACGGTCAGAAAATCTTAAATACATAAAATTGTTTATATTATAGGTTTCAAAAAACTCACTAATATTGACGCCATATTTCTACCAGCTTGACACATTGTACAAACCAGTGTTATTGCTTCCTTTAATGGTACACCATACACATTACTGATTGCCTCATTTTTATCTGTAATAAACAAACATTATTCAAACATTGCCACCAAAAAAGACACTAACAGTCCCTGGAACTAATTCCCCATGGTAGCTATTTGTATCATTTCCTTGTGCATTTCTATGCAATGGTCTGCTACAAGCTAGCAAAAGGAATTGCTAACAAAATTTGTCTTCTTGCAAAGCAAAACATTTGGAACATTGATCTCTACCATTAAATATGGCTGCCACCAAGGTGCTAGAGTTTCCTTTTCTCTTACAGTTTTACCTAAATTTTGTCAGGGCTAAAGTGTATAAAATTTGGGAATTAATTCTTTTTATAACTATTAATTTGTAACAAATTTCGAAGTCTTGTTTGTGGAGGTCACCATATTAGCTAAACAAGGTTGAACTAACATAGTGAAATATTTGAACCAGTTCCAAAAGACTCTAATAGCAGACTGAGATAAAGTATGAAGCATACCTGAAATTTTCCATGTAGCTGGTATAAACTGAGTAGTTATTACATCAATCAAGTTTGAACACTTGAAAACCTGTAAATAGTAAATATACATGTACATGTATGATGTATATAAAGTAACATACCTGAGGGAATATCAGTTAGTGGTGGGACATCGGCTGAAATCGGTTTCTGTTGTCGATGAGATTCTTCCGATTATAATCGGTTCCTGATAAGTTTGTTTTTGCATGCATGTTTTACAGTGAATCCTTATAAAATTCTTCTACGTACTATATGGATTAGGAAATATTTTTTCTTTAGTCAAATGTGGCAAAAACCTAATAAAAATTAAAAATCAAAGAAACCGATAAAAATAAATGATCGATTGCCTAGTTCCCTTGACTAGTATAGTAGCTGTATTTTTGGAACTTGAACTAGATATATCAGTGTCCAATACAAGTCAGACACAAATGACATGTATTTAAAACATTTTTAATAACAGTTCAGATACATGAAAATATGTTATTGTCCTTAAATAGCCTATCCTCCTTTCTAACTGATGATCGATTATGATAAAGTTTAATCGATTATCAGAATCGTAAGCTTCCAACTAGTCGTTAATCGATTATTCCCGATCATTGGTGCAACACTAATATCAATCCTCATTTTTTATCATTCTTTTGTATATGTACTTGTTTGTTGATAAATAAAAATTGTTTAAACTAAAAATGTGTCATTTAGAAAGAAAAATGTTAAAAATCCATGGTCCAAACTGAAATCAAACCAACATCTTTTCAAACTTTATGCAAACACTCAACCACATCACCATAAGAACTAGCTTGAAGGCAAGGGAATACACATGCTGTACTTTACCTCTGCACCAAGTACTCATGTATATCAAACTAGTCCTAATTTGTTATTTTCTTTCGAAGGGTTTCAACCACATCAAGTTTCATCCCACAGGGATATTGGAAGTTTTGAAAGTTAGAAGTTTAGTCATAAATACACAATATGTAAAATTTATTTTGATTATTTCTTATGATAGATTGTATATGCATTCGATAAATATTATCATATAACAGTTTTGTAATGTTGATGATAAAATAATAGTTTTTACTCAATCCAAGCAAAATAGCATAGACCTAATTTCAAACTCAAATTTTTGTAGGGTTTTTTCTGTCCTTGTGCAAGCGGTACAAACAAAGTTTTTTACACATTATTGATGAAAAGCATGAGAGACAGGTTCAAACCTACTGTTTTTTGTACACGTATTTTTAATGGGATAGTAAAAGTTTGTTTGTATAAACAAAAATATTTGAATTGCCAATATAGTCTATTTCTTACTCACCTCATAAGCCATTTTTCTAGAATGTCTACACATCTTAGTTAAAATCTGTAGGATAGCTATCCCTGTAGGAGCTTGTGGTCTTACTTTGTCTAATATATATGACAGTCTCTGTATAAAGTTCATTCTAGTACCTAATGCCTAAAAACATGGTATATTGTTAAATTTTATTCATGTTTATTCTCATAAAAAGCACTAGCAGAAACACATTTTTTCTGACCCTGCCCAAACAAAAACATAAGACATTGAATGGTTGATATTACATTCAAACATTTTGGCTGATTTAATCAGCTATGATTAATAAAATTTTGGCCACGACTTAGCAAATTTTTTTATTTTTTTTATTGTTAAATGGCCTTATTCTAGCCACACTTTGATGCAAAAATAATTACTGACATGGGAAAAACTGTTGGGACATGTTGTATCAACAAGCAGGCTAGCAAATGCTAAGATTGTCAAACATACTGACTACCATGGTCAGCAGACGGAGAAAGGACCAGCTAGGTGACAGACTACCATGGTAAATCAAGTGTAAATCCCTTTTACTTACCAATATAATATCATGTTTAGCAACATCAGCATCACTTTGTTCAGGTTTCTCATCAGTGTCACCTGGAAGCTTTATGCCAACAGACTCTGGTTCACTAGGTGCTTGACATGTTACTCTATAGCCTTGATACCAATGAAAAACTTTGTTCAATGCTTTCTGAAATGACAAATAGATTTCCAATATTAATTTTACCAGGAAAAAGGTCGAGTAGAAGGGCCAATATGTAAAAGGAGCAGTAATCTTGTGATAGAATGTGAATCTAAAGGTTAGTCTAGTCTTGAATCTTATCAAGGACACAGCTATATTTTTATGCAAGAACAATAGCAATACACTTTATTTCATCCAGGTGAAAATGAATACATGCAATAGCAGTATAATTTTGAGAAACTTTTTGTTAACTGCAAACAAGTAGAGATAAAGAATTGGCAACAATTTGGAAACTAAGTAACCATTTTAGTATAAACTATATAAGATTTATTCAAACTTTGATGCAGTTCAAACAAAGTTCACTCTTTAAGGGATAATAGGCATATCCCATTCTAAGCCCATAATGTTTCCTTATGCAGCAGATGAAATCTGGTTAAATCTTAAAAAGCAGATACAATAAAATGTAATATCTTAACACATACCTCATCAGAATGATTAACAAGTAAAGCATTCAATGCTGCAACAGTAGAAGCCATAACAGATTCCACATTATCATCTAGTGACCATCGTAGTAAGAATACCACACCGGCATCAATGATACATGGTAATATAGGTGATTGTACCAATGTTGAGAGATTACCTTCTTTAGCCTACAACAATACGTTCATTTATTATTGCAATTTAATATACAGTACCCACAAAAAGTTTTGAGACATTTTCAGATTATAGGCCATTTGAATAGCTTTTATCTAAAATTTGGTAACTGCTTATTTAGAAATGCTTTTAAGTTTCGCATTATGTTTTGGTCGTCATTATCATTATAACTGAGACTACAAAATAAGCATAAAAGCTATGTTATGGAAAATATTAAAAATAAACATGCTTTTGAAGGCTTTAGGATGTAAGATGTTACACCTATTTCTTTTGTCTCCAAAAATTTTGGTGGGTACTGTATATTAATGCGCAAGTCATTTGTGACTTCCACCCCTCCACCTAAGCCAGGGGGAAAGCAGGTGATAAGAGCCGTCCAGCCTCCCTAGCACAGCCTGGGACTAAAATTGTGATTATAGCTTGATACTTCCCAAGGGTATTTACTAAGGTATTTTATCATCCCAATTTCCTTGCAGAGTAGTAATTTATGAGGGATTTTATACTTATTTTATATGGTGATGGGCAAAATCATCAACTAGCCAAATTACACAAAATAAGTTATTTTCACTAGACCCAATCAATTTTCACCTATCACTTATTATTGCTATTAATCTGGGGTTCAGTCCAGTGGGTTAAGATGATGACTGCTAAACAAAAAAGCAGGGAAGAATACAAGTATTCTGTAAAAATTATTGTACATACCTGTTTGATAATTTTACTAAGTGTTGTCAAAGCTATGACTTTCTGTTGAACATTGGTACTTCTAGCAAGTGTAAATAGTTCTTCTAATGTATATCCTGCCCTCTGGTGAAATCAAAATATAAATGCATTAATACTATAGAAAATAGCATTTTTTTACATTTATAGATACCATAGTAACATAATATATATATACATTTATGTAACAAATAATGTTTTTAGAATAAGCAAAAATGGAATAACAACACAAGCAACAGTGATGTTCTTAAATTCACTAACTACCAGCAAAGTTTGTAACAACCCATGACTCAGAAAGGTTTTGTAAAAACCCCTAACTAGAGAAGTTTTGTAACAGCCCATGACTCAAGAAGTTTTGCAACAACCCATGACTCAAGAAGTTTTGTAACAACCCAGGACTAGTGAAGTTTTGTAACAGCTCATGACTAGAGAAGTTTTGTAACAACCCGAGACTAAAGAAGTTTTGTAACACCCCATGACCAGTGAAGTTTTGTAACACCCCATGACTAGTGAAGTTTTGTGACAGCCCATAACTAGAGAAGTTTTGTAGCAGCCCATGATTAGTAAAGTTTTGTAACAACCCATAATTATATAACAACATACCTCAGGTTCATCTCCATGGTGATGTAATCCTATATTTACAGGTATATCAGCGTCTGCTTGTACTAAATTACCTTGAAAATCAAATCTTGCAGTTTGACCACTCTGAAACAAAATATTAAATGTCATACAAATATACTCACACAATTTTAGATAGGCCTACTATATCTTTCGACAAGAATAATTCCTTTTGATTCAGACCTTTGGTTTCTTATCACTAAGTAAGTAAGATTATGTGTCTTGCTCAAGGTAACATGAAGGTAGGTTTCGGGTGTGATATGAAATAGCACATAGCTGGCTATCTAATGGTTACCAGACTAACCTTTTTCAACCAGTTCTCAACTGTCCCTCATTTTTTGTTTTGTTTGGATAAAATCACGATATCAGAACCAGTGGTAGCTATTAGACAATACATGTATATTATCTAAAACAACCAAAACAATTTTTATGATAACCAGAAAAGTACACCTACCTTAGAACCTTCAGCTTTAGGTGGTGGTAAGTCATTCATCCATTCTAATTTATCATATTCTATTTTATCCATATGTACCCAGTCTTTCTTTACATCAACAGGTATTTGTACATCACCTTCATTTACTGAAATAAGAAGCATTAAAATATAGAATGTTCTCAGGGAGGGGAGCTGAATCCTGAAGGAACAGGAGGGTTGGGGCAAGGTGGTGGCTTAACCCTACAAATTATCCTGAAAGTAAATTGATTTAGATAACCAGATTTAGAAAAGTATTGCAGTTTTTTTCCTGACACAGTTCTTATGTTAAGTCTGTCATATTTTTTTAAGTTTGCTTGAAATTTTAAAAACATGTAGGTCATGTCTAGTTTGGGTGGTTACCCTTTAAAGTAAACTACAGGTCGTCCACATAAACATTGTGTATATAAACACAGCCAGTTTCATTACACACCGAATTTTAGGGGTGAAATATTTTTTCAGTTTTATAGTTTAGTTATTTGACACTAAGTAACACTTATAATAAACATACCACTATATGAAATTTAAAATGTGCATATACAGTATCTAAAATAAATGTTAAATATCAGAGTTGTATGTTTAAATTTGTAAAATGCTGTTCACGCATCAGCTTATTCACCTATTGAGTTGGCAAGTCCATTGTTTAAAGTACAACAACACACATGACCTAGAACACAACCTGTACTTACATTTATGAGGTTTATGAGCTGGTTTCTTCTCTGATGTTTCGGTCCAGTTTTGACTATCAGCTGTTTTAGATGTAGTCTTGGACTCTTGTCTTTGTTTTAAAAATTTTATCAATTCAGGATCTAAAAAATAATAATTTGACTCATTTTAGAAAGTATTTTTTAAATTCAACAAAACAACTTCACAAATACAGTAAAAAACATCTTAATGTAATCAAAATATGTTTTTTTTGGTGCCTCCATATTTCAAACAATCACTATAATAATTATGATACACTAAAATTTCTAGCTGTTGTTTTTTGTTGTTGAGTTCAACGCCACAGCATCACATTGTAAAAGTCGTATATCAGTGGTCAGTCAACCTACATAATGTTCCTGGAAAGGCTAAATCTCTAGATTTAGCTTTCAACCAGTAAGTAGGCGTAAACTTCCATCAAACACTTACAACAGCCCTACATGAATAAGTAATATGAGGGAGAAAGGCCATAAAATTCATTTTAAGACCAAACTCCACAAAAGTATGCCTCGCCCTGGTTGGATAGAATCCAACCTACAAGCCCTCAATCAGTAGACTTGGGCACTACCGGCTGAGCTAGCTGTATGTGTGGGTGGGTGGGGGGCGGCTTTGAATGTTTATGCCTCTACATTAACTCACCACAATCAACCATAAATTTCTTAAATATGAAATAAATATTTATGTAAAAATTACCAGAAAAACTATATCAAATGCAATGAAAATATGAAATCTCAAAAATCACATACCTAGCATTTGAAGAAGTTTCTTTCGTTCATTTAAAATTTCTTCCTCTGACATTTCAGAAAGCTGATGAATATTTTCTTCATGTATTTTCTTAACTTCATTTTTACCAAATGTTGCACTAAGACCAGAGCCATCGACTAAACAGGATGGTATATCAGTGGACCCTGAAATATTACACACATGGGTATTACAAGATATAGTCAAGGTATAGAGCAAATTTGTCAATTTGGGTGTAAGATCAAGTTTCATTTTCCCAGTGTGAGCTCAGAAAACATATTTTTCTGAGCGTCATAGCCACAAGTGAAATTGTTGTTTTCTGAGCATACTTTAAAATAAAATAATGTTATAAAAAAGAATATTCTGGGTTTTTTTCATGCTTAACTTGTTACAGGTATTTTGAACAAATATAATGTGACATCATATCTTCTCCAAGATGTTGTCATTAACCTTATAAGATGAAGTCATTTTGACAATGAAAATAAAAGATTATATTTCCACAACTATATTTTCATTGTATACTTCCATGGTATATTTTCATTGAACAACAGAAACCCAATACAGTATAACATTTGCAGAGCTGCCCTCTACAGAACAAATCCTCAGTACAACAACAGCTTTCGATAATTCCCTTAGGCCTAATTTTAATTGAATTTAACCTCTGTAGAGCAACATTCTCTGAACAGCAACATACTTTAGTCCCTCCTAGTGGGTGTTGTTCAAGAGAGGTTGTACTGTAATGAGAAAATGATCAAACTAAAAGTCACTTACCTTGACTCTCATCTGTGTCCATTGCCATAGCAACCTTGATAGCACTAGGAACTTCATTTTGTCCTACAGTAAATTGATCAGGTGACTTAGCAAAATGTTGAGCGAACAAACTTTGTTTTTTCTTCTTCTCTGATTTCTAGAAGTAGAATACAAAGAAGTTATAACAATAAATGAAAGATTAGATTAAGATAATTGCACACTAGTAACATAAAATGATAAATATCCCTTTTTCATCTCCGACTATGAGTTTATATGGCAAGACAATGTTCAGCATTAAAGTTCTAAGACACTACTTTTTGATACTGTATAAATGAACCACAAAATTCCACAAACCACCTTAAGTTATTGCAAACTCATGTAATTTTTCCACAATTTCCCAATGCTAAATTGAGAAGAAAAAGATCCCAAGTATTAAGACCATTCCACTACTATATTGCGTAAATATTGACCCCGACCTGACCTTTGTGCAGGAATATTCATTACATTGAATACGAATGTACTAGAAATGCTTGTCACACCGTGACCATGAGGATTGTGAGTTAAAACTTAACGCACAAACATACTTCTATAATCTTACGATCGCTGCCGAAGTGTAGAATAGGCGTGGTACTGACTTTCGTTGGGATATGTGTAGATAATTATTAGATGCAAATGTGAAAGGTAGGTTGGGGTCAATGTTTACGCACTATACTACTATCTATTTTGATAGTCCTAATGGTGGAACTTTACTGTAGTTATTGTTTAATTTATTCAGCTAACAATAATGCATACTATTTACTACAATACTTGATGTATGCCCCATCAACAGTTAAATAAAATTTAACAATACCTACAATACATAACTAAATGAAAGTAAGGCCAGACCTTTTATATTTTTCGTCCTACAAAAATCCTGACCCAAATTTTCAGAAACTGAAAACGAAAATCTTGATTATTGATTTTTTTATTACCCACTGTACTTATTTTGCACCATAGAGGCAAAAACCAAACCCATACCAGTATGAATAAGCTCAAACTGCCAATTATCACACAGTTTGAGAAAATTTCACTCAGAACTTGTACAAAATGGGTTTGAAAGTCCATTGTATTAATTGACATCTTTTATCTTTTTTTTAATTTTAATTTTGATCTACCATACTCATTTATTTTCAAGAAAATTCTTGCAAGACTAAAAATATAAAAAGTGTGTCCTAAATAGCGTTTAAATCAATTAAATCATATTCTTAGATCAATCTAGAACCATAAAGGGGCCATAAACTGCAAATAATTAATGCTATTAAAGCTACAGTCCCATAAACATAAAAATAACTGTGAGGGCACCGTACGGGCGCCGTGCGATCAAACCTCGCAAGGGCCCATACGAACTCTTGCGTACCCGTACGGACTGGTACGTTTTTGCCAGAGTCCGTGAGATGAGCCCAGGATACACGTATTGGTTTCATAGTCAAGTCGTGAACAAAATCGTGACCGAGTATGAATTTAACTTGCAGCTTCAGCTCTGTACGGGTGTGTTGTTTTGTGCCATGTGCGTACCGTCTACGGCTTCCCACGATCTATGGCTGTCTGCATGTACGGGTCCGCAACAAGCCACGATTTTATGGGACTGATGCATAAGAGACTAGAGATAAAAATAATAAAACCAAAGCATACCTGAGGTTTATTAGTAGGAACATTAGACACTGATGGAAATGGTAACTCTACAAGATTTGGTAAACAATGGACAGCATTCCTTGTATCTCTCTCCTGAAAAGGCAAGGATAAATAAAAAGGAGTAAACAAACATAGCAGGAACAGCAACAGTAAAATATCCAAAGACCTACTACAAAGCCTAAAAACAAAAAGGGATAGTGTTTTAGATTTAAAAAGGAATGCAGCTAACAAATAACAAAAACAACTAACTAAGGGGTTTTCACTTTGGAACAGACAATGGCAAAATAAATGTCACTGGAGGTGTAAACCAGACAGTAGGGCACACCAACTTCACACTTGCCCCAAAAGGTTCAAGAACAGAGGTTGCCGCTTGATGGAGGTGCCGTTAGGAGAGGTTATACTGTACTAACAATTTAAGTAACTTACAATAATTTTTGATAACACTGTAGCAGAACTTCTATCATGGTCTGAAAAGGCAAAAACATCACATACATCAATCATGCAATCATAAAAATGTTCTTGTTTATATATAAATGAATGAATTCAATACAAGCAAACCAATTTAACTATGGGCATGTTTGATTCGTGAGATCTGAGTACTCGGAGTACTCCGATCACTAAAAAATTTGAATCAAACGGTTCGGATCACGCGTTCGGAGTACTCTGAATACACCTGCCTTTTAGGAGGAGTAAGCGGAGTATGACGTAGTTTAAAAGAGATCCATGTTTTAATGCGAGGATTGCAAATGTTTTTACTATATTTTTACATATTTTGTATCATACTCTTTTGATAAACCACTCTCATCTAACAAAAAGCATCTTGTAACCTTTTGCACCATTCTTGTGTTTTGCTACAAAATTTGGACATTTGATTCATCGGTGCACGCAGAGTAGACCGGAGTACTCGGAGTAGACTGAATCAAACACGCCCTATGAAAATCCCAAAAGAATTTCTTATCAATTATTCAGAGATTCCTCTTTTACATTAGGGATACCGCCAGTAATAAAATAAATTTCAAATGCAGATTTGAAGTCACAAATTTATGATAAACAATTCATGAAAACTCAAATTTTTGTAAGAAAAGCACAATTTTTCAGGGATCATGACACCAGTCTTCGAATTAAGCCAGGACCGTGGACTAAGTCCACCAAAATCACCGTCGGTCCCATGACTTTGAGAATGTGAGTGGTTGGACAGTCATCCAAGTTTTCACAGCTATTGTTTTCTATATTCAATAAAAAAAACTTATTTGTTACTATATTGTTTATTTAATTTAAATTTACGATATAAAATGCTAAGTCATTAAAATGAATTGCCTATTATAGCAAGTTGCTATAAATTTTTAGTCCAGTAAACTTTATAATGGTCCAGTAAAAATTGATTTGTCCAGATGTTCAGTGCTGATGAAAGTTTGTCATGAAGGTTGTGACGGAATCTCTAGCTAAGCATCACTGAGATTTCTCCCTCATTTTTGGGATCCTTGGAATCCTAGGATGCTGACATTATGGAACACTTAATAAATCTACATATGGCTATATCTTACCATCAACAATATCATTATCTTGAAACCCAGAGGTTTTTTCTCTCTCTTGTTTAACATTTGCCTTCAATTCTTGCGCTGCTTTAAACTTGGATTTCTTAGCCACAGGGGCTGGATTAACAACTGAAGGTGGTTTAGAAGATGCTGAAATATATAATGAATACTTTTTAGTTGCCCTACTGAAACTTTTTTGAAAAACAAAATATTTTTTAACTCCCCAGTTTTACTTAAAAAGTAAAAAGGATTACAACTGAGAGAGCAACTTCAAAAATATCTGAATACTTGTACAACTTACACTGGTGTCCATAAGTTTCTTTACACATATTAAATTTTGATGTTTTGAAGTATACTTTCATATATTATATGTATCATTATTAGTTTCACAACTAATATACAGTTTAGTATGAACCCTCAATTATGTTCTTTATAAATTCATTATAAATATGAAATAAAATGCTAAACAAAAAGTGTCTGCAATAAATTTTCCTTTAAAGATAAGAGAAAACATGACAAAAAATACATGTATAAAGAAACTCCCAGTGTATAATATAACACACCCACAGCATTTCTTGTATTCTAGCTAGAACATATTCTATGCATCTATGGACTGGCCTAGAATGTCAATCCAAGATTGATCAAAACAACTACAAGAATTCTCAAGCAGTAAAATAATTTTATAAACATAAAAAATCTATATCAAGTACTATGTACTATAAAGTTTGACAATTTAAAGGTAAATGCTACAGATGAAATTCAATAATCTTTACCATCAAGCTGTACCACATCTCTCTCTGCTGTTCTCTTATCTCCAGCTTTCTTAGTAATACTAACAGATGGTGTTGTATTCTCTTGTAGAAATTGTTGCTGAAACTTTAACAGATCTTCTTCAGTTTCTCCAGGCTTTGGTCTACGAAACATTTCACTTCAATAATTTCTACAGTAACAAGAAAGAGAAGTGAATGAATACATATACATGTATCAAAGCAGGGGTGGATCATATACAGAAATTTTAATCAGATAGCTAGCCACATGTAACAAACCATTCAAAATTTCTAAATACTAATTGCAAAGATATTTAGCAAGTAAGGATTCCACACAAAAAAAGAAAAAAATCTATTATTTCCATTTTTATTGGCAGTTTTATTCGCAGATTTCTAAGTTTAATTGTCTGGTAAATATTTAAGACTCTTGGAATATATTAAAATGTAATTTGATGTATCTATATCTGTCACTCAGGCCATGGGCGCTATTTTATATATAAGGACCAATATTGCGCAGACTCACTCACACATTCTCATTGTTTTCATATTTAATTAAGTATAAATTTATGAAAACAATGAGAATCATGTAAGTTCAACTAAGCTCTGATAGCCTTAAACCTAAGTATTGCACAATATTTGAGCAAAATAAGGTGCTTTCAGTTTCAATTGATATTCAATGAGCGTCTCCGTGATTTACATTTCAAGCGTCTATGAGATGTATAAAATGATTAACAAAAAAGCACGTTTCTTAACATAACAATCGATAAAAACACATTCAGTTCTAATGAATAGCAAGGGAACGTTGAAAAACAAAAATATGTTATCTCTGTGATAAAATTTAGTAAAAAAAAAACAACACTAATGACATAACAAAGTTCACTTACAAATAATCACTCAGAACTTAGTAAACGAACGACAACTCCGATTTATTAATGAAATTCCGTATCGAGCAAAGTCCGACATAACGTATTTTTACCCTAGCCATAGACTTCCGCTTCCTGTTTACCATAGCAACTGTAGTAAAATCTCAACGGTAAGACGTCAAACGTTGTTTTATCTTTAAACCATTGAATTTTGAGTTGACATTGATAGTTGTTTGAATATTCAGTGAGTATATGAACTGATATTGCTATTTCGTTCATTGTTATTGTAATCATGACGGGACTTTTTTTTGTCTGATATCATAAACATGGCATAAACATGATTGATGAAGACCATACTTATTTCCAAACTCTGTTCCAAATTTTCTGATAGACCCTACTTAAGCATGTCTATTTCAGTCTATTTGCAAACATAAAGGCCATATAGGGATCTGTCACATGTATTTATGCGGCAGCTTATTGTGACGAATGCAAGATAGCTTTGTCAACTGCTGTCCTTTTTTGGGTTGCATCTAAGTAAATCATGGCTCTCACTTCTAAGCTTGAGTGGTATCATTCCTTAACATTGGTTATTGCCTTAACCATTCTAAACCCTAGGAAATAAAGTACACATGTAGCTGAACTAGCTTGAACTGTTCTGCAAACTACACTAACTCGGTCAGGTCAACAATAACTTATAAAGCAAGAAACTCGGCTAGAATGCACTTTACCGGTACGCCCCTACTGTGCATGCGTTATTTTGCATTCTTCGTTGAGTTGGTAATGACGGTTACCAATTAAACGCGGGGGTTCGGGGGCGGCAGCCCCTGATTAAAGACAGAAAATATAATGAAATTAAAATAAAATCACTTACCTTTCTATTCAAACAGGGTTTAGGTTAGGGTTAGGTTTATATTTCTACTTCAGTTGAATTACTACTTACCGGTAAAGTGCAGTAGCCCCAGAAACTCTTTGCCATAAACAATTTGTGCTGAGCAAGTACTACATGTATATTTCACTGGTATAATTCCTTTTAGGCAGGTATAGATGTGATTGTTTGAATTAGAAGTGAAAGGCTTGTCATGTCTTTTAGCAAGACACTTCATTATATTGATGCAGATAATATTGTCTTGCTTACCTTTAGGCCTATCAATTTATAAATGCAAACATCCAAATTCAATTGTGATAATAATCCAGTTACAAATCTTTCTTGTATTTTAGATGGCAGAGCCACAAAGTGCAGAAGATACCCCAAGAGAGGGTGATGAGGCCTCAGCTGATGAGACCAAGAGTCAGAAAAGTGGACCAAAAAGTCAAACAGGTTCAAAACCTGCTTCACGTGTTGGTTCTGCCCAATCAAAGAAAAGTGGGAAAAGTATGGGTGGAGAAGACAAAAAGGGCACTGGTCCACCTTCACCGACAGGGTCAGCTAAAGATAATCCTGCTTCTGACTGGAGAAATATGAGAAGAATTATTGCTGAAGATCCTGAATGGTCCTTAGCCACAGTTCCTCTTTTAGTAGAGATTACTTTAAAGAAAATTATCAGTGATTTTGAAGGTAAGTACTCCTTTGTAAATTTGCTATAAGTTTATTGAGATTATTATTTGTTAAGCTTAGATTTTGAACATTCAATAGACAATGTCACATATATTTAAAGATGGTAAGGATAATAACTGCTATTTATGATTTTAATAATACTGCCTGCCTAGCTCAGTCGGTAGCACCCAAGTTTACTGATCGAGGGGTCAATTTGTTCAATTCCTAAGCAGGGAATTGTGTTGCTACGGCATTAAGAAAAATTTTAAGAAAATTGATTTTAGAATTTTTTTTAAAACACATTGTTAGTAGAGGTGAAACGATTAATCGCGGTTCACAAAGAATCGCGATTTTTAACATTCGGTTCGGTTCGATTCGATTCGGAAGAGGCAGTTTCGATTCGATTCTTTTTTTAAATACTGTCTTTTTCAGTAGTTTTGTGAGTTGAATGAAACGCCCCTTTTCGGTTGAAATAAGCATTTTTTATAGTAAACTAAAATAGTGTACCCTTATTGACCGACGATTGTTAATCCAGATAAGAGTTGTAAAAAGTGAGACTGCCCGCTACAATTATACATGTTAATTACGCGTACATGTCAATTAGACCTTATTGTCGGTCACACGCTGGGAGATTAACTCGCTGACAGAAAATCGATAATGGAGTCGTCGAGTTAGTTAACACGCTTGATATCATTCATATATACCTAAGACTGCTACCTACAGAGAATATAGTGATAAAGGGGCCACCAAGATATAACCAGTCGATTTAGTTTTACACGATCGGCAATATTGGGGGATTTTTCTTAAGAAAAACAAATTAAACTTTTCACATCGTCGTTTCCTGAAGCATCATTTGTTAAATCAAGATGAAAACATTGAAAACAATAAGTTTTTTAATCACAAAAGATGTTTCATATGAAATTGCTATCTAGCGTGGGTCGCGAAAATGAATGACATAACGCCGAAATGGCTGAAGCGATTTCGTTCCCTATGATACAAAATTAAATCAAGCATGATAAAGTAATTTAGAGATAAACTGTAAAGTTAATTGTTTGTTTTGACGTTATTTACGTTTATTTTCGGGAAAATCCTATTTGTTTTTCTTAACTATTAAAATCGGGCAAAACGTGGTTGGTTAGATTTTATTTACTATAAATTGGAAATGAATTCTATGAAATGTCCGAAGATAATTGTATATTTTCACTAATACGTTCATTTAAGCCCAAAAATAATTTTATTTTGAAATAAACATTAGTGTAAGAAAGTTATAAATATAGATCTAGAGTTGATAAAAATTAATTTAACGTTTATGATGTGATGAGAATTATTTTAAATCATGCCAGAGCCAAAAGAAAATATTTTGAAACAAACTAAATCAAGCTGGTCATAGTGATCTACATTTGCTGAATGCTTGCAATTTTTTATTGTCTAAGCGTAACCTTAACTAGTCATTAATTATGGCATTGATGCACTGATGATTAATTTTATTTTGATAATGACTTGAGTCATATACTGTTTGTACGTACATGTAGGTAAGGAGAAATAAACAATTTGTCCATGGGCATTACTTTTCATTAAAAAGTTGGAAAAAATACAATTTGTCATTTATATATGCTAAAATGCAGTAAAATATTTTTAACTATTCAAGCTCTAATACCTGTAAAATGGGTATTATTAAAGAATTAGAATTAGAATTTTTCGTCTTCCGGGAGGGAGGTCCCTCAGATAAAAATGCACTGTTCTTAAATATATATATATTTATGTTCTATTGTCTTTGGGTTGTATCTCTTTCTTAATTCTTTTTATAATTTATTTTTTGTTATGTCCTATATAATTCCAGTAGAAAATCGAATTGAATCGAAAAATTGAATCGTTTGATGAAAAATCGAAATCGAATCGAAAATTTTTGAATCGTTTCACCTCTAATTGTTAGATAAATTGTCTTTCGTGACTTCTTTAACACATTTGTACATTTCTTTATTTTTCCAGATAACTCTTCCATATTGAATAATCTTCTACCCAAACACAAAGCAAAAGTTCTTGAGAAAATATCAACAGACATACCATTGAAAATAACTGCCAACTTGGTGGAAGATGATGGATACTGGAAACGTTGTTGCAAGGCGAGATGGGAAATCTGTGATGTTGCTGCATTTGGTGGATGCTGGAAAAGAATGTATTTTGAAAGAAATCTTCAAGAAATTGTTGAACATTTTGTACCTGAAACAACAGATCCCACAAGACTAGATGAAACATTGCCATTATCTGCTAATTATGTAAAGAAACTTGATGTTCGTCAGCTTCTTCCTCCAGTTAGAGAGGCCCCTAAGGGTCCAGACTTTGACGATGCATCAGATGCTGGCAGTGATGCCGGTGATGAACCAGAGTGTGATCATTTTAATTTTGGACCAGTGCTAAAAAAATTACCTAATCTTGAAGAATTACATCTTACATATGGTGTAAAAGACTGTGGTATGAATTTTGAATGGACATTGTTTCAATTTACTGCCAGAGATTGCTTACAGCTGGCACAATGTGTTGCTGCTTGCAAACACCTTAAGGTATTCAGATTACACAGAAGTAAAGTAGATGATGATAAAGTTAGAGTATTAATCAGTCATATCTTAGATCATCCAGGTTTACTAGAACTTGATCTTTCTCACAACTGTATTGGTGACCGTGGAGCAAGAGCTGTAGGAAAGTTCCTCAACAATCACAGTCAACTTGTGAAGCTTAATCTCTGCGATAACCAGATTCGTTCTACAGGTTCTCAGGCTATTGCCCATGCTTTGACTAAGAATACAACTCTTCTTAACCTAAACTTACGACTCAACAGACTTGGTGATGAAGGTGGTCAAGCAATTTGCAGAGCATTGTTGAAGAACTCTACTTTAAAGTAGGTTATAGTCAAACCATTTTCTTTTCTCTTATGCCAATTATTTTTGAATATACAAAAACATTTGTTATTGTAATAAACAAATACTTTGTATTGGTAGATAGATCTAGATATATTTATAGATATATTATGGCATAGTATACATGCAATGGCACAAGACACTAGGCTAAGGAACTAGTAAAGGATGTCAATTCCAAATTAAACTTAGCTTTTAGACTAGATTCTTAATTGACAACAACTTTCAGCTGAAACTCGCCTTCACCATTAAGATAAAAAAAACAGTGTTTGTGACACAACAAAGATATAAAATTTAAAAAAATATGATCTTTGATGATTTTGTTATTGAACTCTAGATAGTGTTTTTATCTTCTATTGTCCTTCAGCAGTAAGGTTAAAAGTTACTCAATTATCTCCCTTGGCTGGTTCATAGTGCTACAAAAAATCAACAAATGATGAAAATATATGTCATATTTAATTTTGTTTCACTTGAAATAACCATGAAATTTAATGTTTAATGTAAGAAATAGCAATTATTAGTTTGTTTGTTTTCAGAGAGATTAATCTTGGAAGTAATGAAATGGCTGAACCTACTGCTGCAATTTTATCACAAGTTGTAATACAGAACACTACAATACGTTCTATAGATTTATCATGTAACAGACTTGGTCCAGTAAGTATTGTTAAATCTTATTCTACTGTCAGTGGAGCATACATTAACCCTTTTGACTTAAATAAACACTACAGCACTTCTTTTCTCACTGTTGATAAAAATGTTATCAGTGTCTGGGTACAGGGAATATCAAGCATATATTCAGACCATTTTCCCTTATATAACAGGGGCCATTTACAGGGCTTTCCCCTCCTGAAATTTCTTTAAAATCATGTAATTTTCTCAAAATTTGGAGTTTACATTGGATTTTTTGTTCCCCTATCTATGAAATTGCAACAAAATTACCCAAATGATTTTCAATTTATTTGCCTTAAACTAGTGTTGTTGAATCTTCAGTGACCCATGAATAAAAAAGCAAAGAGTGTTTTTCAATAATTGTCAATTTTGCAATTATGTTTATTTCAGTAACAGTCTTAATAAGGTTTTGGATTGTGAAAACTTTATTTATATTCTACCTTTCGCTAATACTTAAATGAATGTTTCACATGAAATGACATTTAGACATAAACTCATAGTGTCTTAATTCGCACATAACTATTGTTAAATTTTATTCAACTGTCAGTGTGGCATACATTAACCTCGCTGATTTAAATCGATCATATGTACAGTAGTACTGTGAATGATATATAAATCAGTACTGTGGGATTAATGTTTGAGCCACTGACTGTTGAATGAAATTTAACCATATATTAATAGCTTATTAGATTAATAGAAATAAATAACTATTTATATATGTTTTTTCCAATGTAATTCCAAAGGGAATATAGAAATATTTGTTATAAAAGATAGCAAACTCTGTTTTCAATATTTCGGCCGAAGCCTTTATCAAGAAATTATTTCATGAATCACATTACATTTTGAACATAGACACCATATTGTTTATTTGATAATGACATAACGTCGTCATTGACGTCGCGACGTCGTTTGGCGTTGTAAACCATTTGGCGCCAGAATGTTTATTTAAACACTGTTGGTATGCATTTGAAGCTGTCTTTAATATTACAACCATATGATTTTATTGTATGAAGTTTCTCAATCCATACACCTTCTGCTAGTTGCCGTTCCGTTATTTCGGCTGCATACATTTTCTGTAGAACATCAAATGCAACATCCTTCTCTGTATGTTCCAACAATCCAAAATGCGCATTAAATTACATTCAACAGTCGGTAGTGCATACATTTAATTGCAATAGTTTGTTTATATTAGGGACATAACATAAAAAGGGTTTAGTGCAAAATGGTCGTATCTCACTCTTTTCTTATTGAGTATCATGTAATATACATGTATCTATATATTTGACTTCTAGGATGGAGGAAAACAGTTACAAGAAGGAATGGAGGAAAATTCTACCATTACAACAATGGATTTACGTTTAACAGAATGTGGGCAGGAATCAGAGTATTGTATAAACCAGAGGCTTCATACAAATCAGGAAAAAGAAAGAGAGAGTCAGATGAAAGATCAACCTATCCTTTCAAAGAAAATCCAACCACAGGCTGCACACAGGTTCAAGCCAAAACCACAAAAAGCATAAACTTTGTCAAAAAAGTGAAAAAAATGTGAAATAGATTTTTTATGTGCATGATAGTTGACTTTGTTAAATATTTTCTGGTAAGAAACTAAGTTCAAATACTTAGTTTGAAACTTAACTGGCATTTGCATTTTTTGTGTTGAATTGTTGATATAATTATGTCTGTTCCTCATATATTGTAAATTTACTGCTAAAATCATGAATGAAATTTATTTAATGTACATTATGTTTTAACTTCACACAGTACTATTATGTCTGAATTAAGCTCTGGAGGGGAAAAACTAAAGACTTACATGTGACATTGGTACATGTATGCATGCTTAAACTGAAGTTTTAATTTTGTCACAACATGTGTTCTGTCCAATGTTTTAGCCTGTAACATATGAACATATAGCCTGCAACATACTTCATTATTTACATCATTCTCGTACCCTGAGGTTTTCAAGACTCCCATTCTAACTATCTTGATAGCCTCTGGGAACGAGAATGTATTTACATTAGGGCTGTGGCGAGTATCCAAGTACTCGGGTATTTGCGATCTCGACCAGAAAATCGATTACGATTATTAGTAATGTCCGAAATCGTCGTAAAGCGATCTATTTTTGGAAAAGATAAAAGAACATTTTCAGCTTTATTACCACTGATTTCAGTCGCACTACTAATGAAAACTTTAATTTATGTAGGGACCAAGTTATCATGTGTCAAAATTTTGATTGATGCACTTTAATTTAAACAAAAACGTTATCACAGCAAATACCCGTAAAATGTCTAGTAATAGAAATGTTTGGAGTACATGGTTTTCCTTATAGTAAAAGCTTTTGTAATTCTTCATTTATTTTTGTTATTATATGAATTATGTACGCTTCTCCATTACTGTAACAAGTGATTCATGGTTCGATTTGTGAATCGCTGTACAACAATCGTGGTTCGGATCGGATGGCCACTTGCTCTACGATCCACAGCCCTAGTTTACATGTACTTAAACTAGTTTTACTCTGAGCCATCTTTATTCATTTGATATTTTCTAAAACTGACTCTTATTCTTGCACATAACATACACATTTGTGTTTACATAAAAAATCTTGGTATAAGCTGAGGAAGACATAATTATGTATTATGCTTATTGATGAGATAACACTTTAGGGGATTGCAAGAATTCTAGTTGTACAGAGATATATACACATACCCTGTTTTCTGCAGAACTGTGATGTTTTTTTTTATGTTATCATTACTTAAATATTTGTTGAATCTTTAACTTGAAATATTATATTCATACTAAAAGACTTTGTTTGTTTTATTATTATCATGACTCATGTAATCACTTCATTCTCATTCCCAGAGGCTAGCAAGATTCTCGATTCTTGATAACCCTAGGGTATGAGAAATTGAGAATGGTAATCACTGCAGTGGTTTAATGGTTGGTTGGTACTTCATGTTGAGATGTCCTGGGTTTGAATTTTATCGGGGCACTGCTAATTTTAGAAATGTGGCTACAATAGCTTCACTTCATTTAGGTGTAAATGTATATTTGCCTGGAAAGTATAGTATTTTGTGCCTTTGGCCAGTTGCCCTGCAGGGGCGGATCAAGGATTTTTTTCGGGGAAGGGGGGAACTTTTGAACCACAACCGTACTATTTATACTGTTTGCAGATAACGAAGCGTATTAAACATAGAAAAATACAAAACTGTTAGATCTATGTTAAACACAAAGGCAAGTGAAGCCAGCCCATGAAAAATTGCTACATGCTTCTTAAAAATGGTTTAAAGTTAAAAGAATACACTAATGGACGGGTATATTTGAATATAATGTGAAAAAAGGCTACTTTTTACACATGTCGCAACTAATAAAGGGTTAACGAAAATTTTTCAAAAATGAAAATAAGTTCGTTTTTAGTGAAATTTTGATAGAAGTGATGTGTAATCATGGAAAATCGTATTTTAAGCAATTTTTTTCATTTTCTTTGTTAACCCTAAACTGGTCAATCTCGCATTTTTACGTGTCTGGAACCCCTCCCCCCTTCAAAATGGCCACCACAGCCTTGAAATTGGTGTATTTCAACTGGATTTGGTAAATTTCACTTCAGGAATGTTGTCCCCATAAAATGACATTCACGTGCCTCTCCCATCAAGAGATGTCTCGGGGGGATATGTGCCCACCCCCTTTGTTGCTAGGGTTTGAAGTGGGCTCTCATCGCCAGAAAAAAATCGGGGTCATTGAATGCAGAGAAATGGCACAAAATGTAGGTAAGAAAACGTGTTTTCAGTATCTGAAAAGAACTGGCACTTTAGACCTCAATTTTGGAAATATAACTGACTGAAACGCCAAGTTCGGGTTCAAAGAGAGCGAAAATTGCATTTTTTTTGCACCGCCCCAGCGTTGCCATGGTAACTGGGATCGGGGCTCTACTTGGTTTTTCTGAAAGGCAGTCACCCAGAGAATAACTTGGCCAAGTTACAAATCTGTCTTTTAATTAGTAATGAAATTAGAGCATCTTAAAATAGCCCTAGCGCGTTAATGTGAAAAAATGGCTACTTTTCACACATGACACAGTCAAGGGTTAATTAGCTTTATAGAAAAAACTAATTGGCATTTTGAATTGCGCGTGAGGTAAAAGTAGAATTAATTAAATCCTATTTCATTTCTAGTTCCATCCAAGAATATAAGTTTTGTTCAGTTTTTAATTAATTCTCAGTTACCAGTGAATAACGCTAGATAACAAGTACATGCAGTCATATTCAATGATTTGTATGAATTGTAAGTAAATGAAATGGTGTGTTTTTATGTTAAGAGAGTCGTAGGGTTAGGGTTTTGTTCTGTTTATGTTATGACAGTTGTATTTGTGGATGAAACCAGAAACTGCAGTGGTCGAAACCGTGATATATAATATTGAGGAAAGCTAAATACACCTTGACAAAAACCGCACATTAGATGATTTTTAATATTGATCGAATTCAAACCTATATAACATATATAACCACAATATAACAGCCATAGTTTTGTCTTGACGAAGGTATTACATCGGAAGGGAGAGAAATAGCAGCACGATTTTGTTAGAAGTTTTTGAATATGTTCAGAAGCCGCACTGGTCAATTTGTCTATGGTCTATTAGTATGTTTGTAAAGGGAATGCTTTTGGCATACTTTGCACTGTTGTTATCATTATCATGAATTACATACTTTATATATAACAAATTTAGTAGATGTTTTTTCTTGTTTCTTTCCATTTCGCTAGGTACCAATACTCATACAGTATTGGTATTTAGCAAAACGGAACAAAACGAGACAAAATAAATATATAAAAAAGACAATTTTCAGGAGTATCGGATACTCGTTTATATTTGTATAACTGTCGAGCTTGAACCTGTAACTCATCTATTCTATGTATTAATTAAGGAGAATCTTGATGTTTGTGTTTCTTGAGAAATTGTTTGTAATGAACACATACATAGCTGTACAATAGTCGAGCTACGACCTGCAATTTTTCATTTGACAATGATGGATTTTCCCACAATACTGCAAAGTCTAACATACTGAACAAGTATATTGCTATCGAATTTAAACTAATCAATTGTTTCGAAAAATACAAGTACACGTTCATATTAATTAATGCATGCATGCATTTTACCCGGAAATACAAGCTCTTTGTAAAAAGTTATTAATCCTTTCATGATAAAAGGTTTAATTTGTTTTTATTGCTCTTTTAAGCAGCTACGTTGGTTTCTTTTGTTGAACCGTTTTACTGAACAAGTTACAAATGCTTACAACGTGTGGTAAACAGCGTAAAACAATATGACAAGACACGCCTCATTCTAAGTATGTATGGTGATGCATTTAACATAAAGATATGCATGTTGCATTAAATGATCATTTCAATACAGTGATTTATTGCTAATAAAACAAACAAACAAAGAACATTTGAACTTAACAGGACAAAAATAATCTTCAAACGCTTGGTGCGCAATAAATGGCTGAAAGCAAGCTTCTGATTACAAAGACCAGTTTGTTTCATTGACAGCATTTTAAGTTCAAAATAGAATGATTTATAATGAATCGATATGATATACTTAGTTTAATTTTATCATGTAAATTGGTTATTAATAAATGCTTTAGATATCGTAAGCTGGCCATTACTTATATAATAAGGGACTTTAGTCAGTCATCTTTCCCTGATAAAGTCTGTAGCTATCCAGTTGGTAAGTAGGTCCTTACAGTTGGAAGTTCTGCATTATATAAAACGTGTGTACACTCTTACTCTTACGTGGATCTTGCAACTATTACAAACAATACATAATTAAACTGGAGCCATTTCATCAAAACATTATCATTGATTTCCTAAGTTTCTGTATGAAATGTTTCTTTGTACATGGCCTATTGGTCATTGAATATTATTTCATTCAAGCCATACAGGCGACATTAACCTAAACTCTTGATGAGATAGTTTGTTTTAACTGTATAGAAATTCATAAGATAATAGTTGTTTTAGTTGTGTAACGTTGGGACGTCTATTGTTCACCATGATAATAGAACAATTGATTGTGGTCAACGGTCAATTTGATGTATCATGTCCGCTTGAATCGATGAATAAAGTTAGTACGAGGACACCATATATCACCACTAAATAATTTTTGTTGGGTTTTGTTTGTTTGTTTTGTTGGGTTTAAAGCTGTAGCAGCACATTGTATAGGTCATATAAAGGCGGTCAGTCCACCTACTCACTGTTCCTGGAAAGGCTAAATCTCTTTAGTTATACTTTCGCCAGTGACTGACAACTGCCCTACATAATTTAGAATAAGGGGTAAGAGGTAGAATGGGCGTAGAAATTAGTTCGGAAGTATGCCCACCCGGGCTTTGTACCAACGATCCCTCGATCAGTGGACTTGAGTGCTACCGACTGAGCTAGCTGGGTGGGCTCTACTAAATATATATATACTTAAATAAGTTTGTATTATAAGTCTGGAGCACGGTAGCTTCATTTGAAACAATCAAATGTGCTCTTCAGTTTATAAAATTCCTGCCTCATTGCTCTTCAATGAAAAACAACACCACATTTATGCAGCATTTTACATCAGCCACCTTTACAGAAGAAATTCCTCGTAGTCTTGAGACTGGCTGTCATTAATGGACTCACAACGTTTATATTATTGACCATTTTATAAAGTACTAACACGTGTATGAAAACCACAGGTTCAAATACTAGGTTGTAACAAAGTACACAGCCCTTTAACAGTGTTTCACTAGTATATAAAGTGAAATCAAATCAACAAATCAAACAAAGTAAGTTTAAGAATGTTTAAAATTTTACGATGTTTGTAATTTTAACAAATTGAATGTATTCACACACGAGAGTGCTTGTACTCCATCTATAGAGTAAATATTATGTTTAATGTATTTTTGTTGGTAAACAAACTATGGTGCCATATTTCTGCCATCAGATAACCACATAACTAACTAGTTAATTAAGAGGTTAACTAGTTACGGTAACTAATTAACCACTTAACTTAATTAACTTAAGAGGTAACTATATCGTAACTAGTTAACTTCTTAATTAACTAGTTAGTTATGTGGTTATCTGATGGCAGAAATATGCCACTATAACAAACATAAAGTGATCGGAAGACACTTGATAAAAGTGTAGGCTGTTTTCTGCTTGTCGTCTGCTACTTGCAAGTATTCTTCCACAAAACGCTCGTCGATTTACGCACGTAGTAAATGATTGCGATTTGTAGTACCATTATAAATGTCAGTTTTCATTTCTCTAAAATCGCTTGAAATTACTCTGACGCCTTTGCTAAGTAAGAGTATAGGCCCTAAGTTTATGCCATTACGTTATACTATTGTTTGGCTTTCCAAAGCATGAATGTGGCTTTTCATTATCGTTTCAATAATTTAAGTATTACAAAACCAAAGCGTGACAATCGGTTCCGTCCTGTCAAGTTTAGCCTCCTACATAATGGTGAAAAATCGAATCCTGCAAGTAACATTTTTTATCGTTTGACAGCTCAAGACAGATTGAAAATGCTTGTAAATTGGCGCCTGATAATAATGTTTGAAGTCAAGTATATGGGTACATTTGATACATTTGATGAAAGCACGACATTCCGTCTGTACGGAGCCTCTAAAGCGACATTTTAGATAGTTTATTTTCACGACTATTTCGTGTAAACGTATAACAGTTTTTTTATTACGAAATAAATTTTCGAAAAAACAACAACACCGAATTAATCTTAATTTCTTAAAAATTATCTAATATTTTGTAAAAACGAAATATCTCAGAAAATGTCTCTTTAGAGGCTCCGTTCGTATATTGCGTTTTTGCTTTCATTGTTCATTCAACTATATCATGTTGATTTATACCGGATTCTGATGAAAAGGAACATCCTTTGTCAGTAATGGAAAAACACACTCACGCTGGCAGATTTATCAACATAATTATTAAAATAAATTTGTCTGATTTTGCAAGGGCGTGAGTACGCTTTTTGTATTCATTGTGTTAACAATGAATACTCTGTTACCAATAGATTAATAGTGGTATTCCGATCGGAGTCCTATATTTAATCAACGAGACCTAACAGCATCCATATCCGGATAATTCCGCTACAATAAAATAGTTCATACTGAAACTGGTACTTTATGTATTTCTGCGCGAGAAAATGACCAGACGCTCAATATGACGTTACAGAAGATACTTGAAGCGATTAACTTGTAACAGAGATAAGACTGCCCATAATACTCGTGAGAGGTGTGTGGCAGTACTATTAGATAGATGTACACTCGACGGCCTTCGCGGTCTATTTATAGAAAGTCACAGTCTAAACCACTGACGAAGACACTGTGGCTGACACCATAAACAGAGAAGAATTATCAGACCATCACTGATAATGATCGTTTTATATATTGTACATTTATATATTAAATTATCAAACATGGTTGGTTTAATTAACGGTTAATAAACATTTTTTAAAGAATTTTAATGCCTCACTTATAGAGATCACAGACGTAAGCAGTACTTTCGTGCTATTAATTGTTTGGGGACCTTTGATGCTTTGCCTCAATATTTTCTTGTAAAGAAATATAATCTTCGTTCGATTAGCCGTCGAAATATGGGACAGAACATGTTCTTGAATCGAATAATCTGGATTGGTTATCAATAAATATAATTTCTTGCCAAATGGACAGGTGAATTATAAAGTATACCATAAAAAATGAGTTTGTATGTGCTCGGTCGGAACATGACGAAATTGTTAAACTCTGACACATATATTGCTTGAATGCTTTACTAAAGGAGATGTCATACATGGCTAATCGACGATTCAAGCATTTTTGAAATGCTAATACTTGTACTGTATACATTACTATAAGTGCTGATTCCCGCGTATTGGGTTTGTTTTAAAGATAATTATTTCCGGACTGTAACTGTTCGGGTCGTATGCAATTAAACCCGAGGTGTGTTCAACAATGCGAGCGCTCGAGCGAGCGCCCGCCTCGCGAATTGTTAGGCTATTGAACGACTGCGCTCATTCCATAAATAGGTGAAGATATCGGTCAGTCAGACCGTTTGTGTACAGAATGTCGAGCGCTCGCTATAAAATCCAAGATGATGTCAAACAGCACATCATTGAAAAAGCGGGTGGGGGAAACAATTATTTCTGTTGATACACGAGATCTTTCATATTTTTTTACCATACATAAATCATAGAGACAATTTACTGTACCAAATAAAGGGTACATTTAGTATATTTTATGCATATATGCGTGGATATTTTATGTGGAACAAGTAACACACAAGTTTGCGTCCCACTTTTCAGAAAAATTCTTTGATATAAAAAAAAAAATTTCCTGCCACCATCTTTGGTACCTGTTATAATATATATTTCCAATGATATATTAATACAGTACCCACAAAAAAAACTACAACTCATTAATTTTGATGATTTTTTTTGTAGAATTACAAGTTTTTTATATTTAAATATGGTTGTGATAAAATGAAAACAAATTTCAATAATGCGGCACATGAATAATATTCAGCATCTGACACCCTAGCTTAAGCCTATTTATTGTAATCATTTTCTATAATGTATTTTGTTTGGTATTTTTGTAGACTCAGTTATAAGTAAAGTGATAAACTTTTTTAAGTAAGCAGTTTTCAAAATTTTGGACAAAAGCTATTTAGTAGGCCTGCAAAGTGAAAATGTGTCCGCACTTTTGGTGAGTATTGTATATAAAATCTAAAACAACATTATCTTTAATAGACAAGTTATGACCAATGAACCGTATGGCTAAATATGTTTGAATTAGTAAAGAAAATAAAATTAATTGGCATGTGAAGTCACATTTGCTTAATTTTTGTAATATATAATATATGTATATATATAAGTAGAATAAAATAATCAAGATAGCCTCAATAAATTGAGGCTATCTTGATTATAATGAGGAAAATAAGCTAAAATCAATAATCTAGGTATTATTTCTTGCATAAAGGTCACGCTCAGGTTAATTCTGTTGGACTATATCAATGTTTATATGAAAAAAATCAGGGGGTCGATCGTGAACTAATTGTCGAAATTTTAAGTTGAAAATCAGGTACAAATGTAATTGATTTTTTCTTACGTCGACGTCAGTTTGAAATGTTATAATTTACAAAGTCTAACAGCGTAATCATTATGGTAAAGCATTGCTTTGGAATACATCTGATGTAATGATGACACTAAGACACACATATCATGGTACTGGACTAATACAGAATATTGAACATTTTTACAAAAAAGTTTGATGAGATTATTGAGAATTCCAGCCACGATAACAGCAAAAGGGTCAGAATAAAAAATCACAAACTAATCAGTATCTGGTATGTCCACCTCTAGATTGAATGACAGCCAAACAACGTCGTCTCAATGAAATTATGAGTCGCCGGGTGAAGTGAGCAGGTGTCTGTGCCCATTCCTCGTGCAATGCACGCCCCAAATCACGTACGCTATTGACGTCATTCAAGCTAGAGGTGGACATACCAGATACTGATTAGTTTGTGATTTTTTATTCTGACCCTTATGCTGTTATCATGACTGGAATTCTCAATAATCTCATCAAACTTTTTTGTAAAAATGTTCAATATTCTGTCGATTGATTAAATTTTGTTACAAATCAATTTTTTGTCAATAGAATGGGGTTTATTATAAAATATTAAATGAAACATTCTTACTGACTAAACTTTTTCCTCTCAGCATATATCTCAATATGTCAATGTTACCTCTTAATACGTAACTATCATGATATCCGAGATTTATCTGCATAGAAGATCGCCGAGGTAAGTCCGGTGGTAAAGTTATACATTCCTCGATCGACCTCTCTCAAAATGCCAATATTTTTCCGACAAAACTATTTTAATGGTTTCATATTGTTTGCATATTTTTGAATATGAGAGGCAATGCATTAAACTGACGTGACCCGGGTGCGAAGAAATTCATTTAATGTTTTTTTTTAAATATATTTTATCATAATACATGTACTGCATTTTGACCATGGCACTCTTCCTGTCTTCGATTATAGGAGGTTGGATTTAAAACAATATGAATTTAACGAAGGGGTAGTAAGTACATAAATGTATGAAATGGACATAGCAAATTTACCACTTAATGTATTCATTAATATTTTTTTCAAATTTCTCTCAAGATGAAAGAAATATTAAATCATTTTCAATATAGTTATTTAATTAAATATAGGGAGGCGAGACAGGATAGAGCGCCATGATCGTGCGACCACATGCACGACTCATGCAGGTTGTTTCGTCATCTCACGATGACGAACGCAGAAACAAAGCGTTTGACCAAGTCCTAGCAAAACATCAACAGCTCTGGTAACCATGCCATATTTCCCTTCTCTAAGAAAAAGGAATGACTTGGTATTTGGGAACGACCAGAGCCAGTAAAATGCTTCGTCAGAAAAAGGCAAACGCTTGACAAAGTGAACAGACGCAGCTTGTCTGTTTGTTTCAAGAACGTCTATAGATCTATATACAATATATTAATTACAAGGTTTTTAGTTAAATCATACCGCTGTACATAATTTATTAGTATGTCAAATAAATCGTACATGGGATTATTTTACTTGAAATTTCATAACTATCATTAATACGTTTAATTACAAATCAGAATTTAATTGCTTTTTTAATTTGATAGTGCAGTTTATTTGTATTTGATAACAACTCACAAAATTTAGGATTCATCTTCCAAAATTATCTTCCCCATATTTAATGTCCTTTTTACTGTATTTAACTATTGTTACATGCTCAGCCCTTTAGGACCCGAATAGCTCAGTCGGCTAAAGGGAAGGAACGGAAATATTCATTGAAATGAAAAGTTCAAGAGGTCGCTGGTTCGAAACCTAGCAAAAGCATAAATTTTTATTTTTATATTTTATTTTTTATTATATTTCTATATTTTATATTATACATATTTACGTATTAAGAGGTAACATTGACATATTGAGATATATAATCTTATGAATATTTTAAAACGACTAGTGTTGTGTTTACGTTTTATTATAGTTTCTTTAAGCTGTACATGTATTAGACTTATACAATAACACAATCATGTATCTTTATTTGAATTATTGAAATACAAAATATATATTTCAAAATTTATAATATTAGTCCAGTACCATGATATGTGTGTCTTAGTGTCATCATTACATCAGTAGATGTATTCCAAAACAATGCTTTACCATAATGATTACGCTGTTAGACATTGTAAATTATAACATTTCAAACTGACGTCGACGTAAGAAAAAATCAATCACTTGATTTTCAACTTAAATCTTTGAATCAGAATTTTATGAAACTATTGAACCATACCTAAAAATATTGATCATAACTTAGCCTCATATGAAACTGTATGATATTAATTATTGAACAGACCCTTCAGGGACTCAAAATATTGATTACTGAAAACAAAAGACGCTTAAGGGACCTAGATTATTGATTTTAACTCATTATCCTCATTAGCCTTAATAAATTGAGGCTATCTTGATTATTTTTATCCTACTTCTATTCAATAAAGAATAAAGGTTTATGATGGAAAAGTTTCATTTCACCAAAGTGTAATCTGACAAGATCTGGAGAGATTAAGGAAAAATTCCTGAATAAAAAATGTTAATAAAACATACTCATTTAAAAATACAATAACTGCATTTAACTTAAATATATTAATAATATGAATGATAATTATTATACTATCAGTTAATGTATTGAATATATTATTTGTACTTGTTAAAGTCATCAACATAATTAATGTTTGGAACATATATCACTTTTTCTTCAAAATAACTAGTTTGTGTGTAATAATGAACTCGGGTATTAAATCTTAGTATAACACTTTGAATCTTAACATTTGTTTATTTTCTTACAAGATATAGATAATTTGTGCATATAAAACACTTTCAACTATTTCCCAAAAAATAATCCCATTCACTTGACTACATTAACCTCGTTGTTAAATCAGGTAACCGAATGAAAAAAAGAAATATAATTTATCAAACAATTAATTCTTAATTATATCTGTAAATTTTAACCTTCGTCATTAAACACCATCAGTGCAGGTAAAATTAATTTCTAAGACATTTATGATAAGCAGAAATGGGGTTTAAATACATTATTTTCCGTTCAGTTACTATATAAATCATAGAATAGCAGCAGGGTGTTAGTCCAACTTTACTCAAAAATGTGTACTACGTAGCACACATAACAGATACAAATGACATAGTTTTAAATCTCTCCTATATTAGAGATTTTTTTGACACACAGGCTAATTAAACAATGTGATAGTCATATTGTAACAGTTATAGCTTTGACTAATTACAGCAGTAGTCATACATGTAGTCAACAGCTAAATCCAGAGATAAAGCCTCTTCAGGAACAGTGAGTAGGTGGACTGACCGCTGTGATATAACCTTTATAAGGTGTTTCTACAGCATAAAACCCAACAAAAATTGAATAAATCTAAACACAATGAATACCCCAGTACTTTCAGTGCTTTGATTATTGTCGTTTTGATATAATTTTGAAGTTGTTTATTATGTCAGTGTGTTGCAACTTTATCTGCTAATGTTTCATTGTTGTTTTTTTTTAATGTAAGTTGAAATTCGATTTGTACTGTTTCTATCCGGACGGATCCAGTTTTGTAATCAGCCACACATTGATTAAAAAACAATTGTTGTAAAAATATCTGGAAAAATAATAATTTCGCAAATATTTGTCTATGATCAAAGAGTTCAAGCTGGCCTTTACGGAACGGACCATTACCCTAGTTTTTGTTAAAAACAAGAACAGATTTTTTAAATAAAATCAATTATTGTGTCAGTAAAAACGGAGTATGTCCATAAGAAAAACGGAAATACCTATAGTGTACAATATTTCAATAAACACAGGACAATATTTGCGTTGAAGCTACGTTTACTATTTGTTTTTATTCCGGTCACTTTCGACAACTGTTATTAAAAATTTTAGTAAAATGATTTCAATTGACTTTTCACAGTCAGAGTCCTTATTTCAATGTTATTGGACCATTGTTAAATAAATAAAAAATGATGAGAGACTAATGAGCGGGTACAAAGATAAAATCGATAGCATTACTTTATGATAATTGATAAATGACATAGGGACTGTCACATAGTACATTGATGCCCTGATCACCTTCTCTGTCATTTAAAATGGTAATTGGTATCGATGGTGTATCGACCATGGCGAGTGGTGTAACTTGGTGCCAAATACGTAATTACACTGTATTAAAAAATAGTTCTTGAAATGTTTATAAATTTCTGACTTTGTTTATGAATTTCTGGTTTGATCGTTTGGTAATTACAATGTATTACAATTACATGTAGTTATATTGTCATCGTTTTGATTTTAAAATTATTTCAATTTTGTGAGTGGGAACATTTTGTAAGGATTGAACAATGTCGGAGTTATTTTTGTTGCTGATACGTTTGTTGTTTTTCATGGAAGCGATTATCAATTGTGTTGGTAAGAAAGCTTTTTTTCTTAGAAATATTAGTTCAAATGATAATTTCCATTTTGCATATTCATCTACAGGTTTAGTTGGCGTTATTGCTAAATTATATTACAAATCGTTCCAAAAATCTACATGTAAGACCAAAACAACTGAAACGGCGTATTCTAAAGCGTGTGATGGCAAAATATTTAAAGCCACTGGATAACAAATATTATTATTTTTTTGTATTTTTTTTGTATTATGCACATCTTATAATGTGAAATACATGTACTTTACTTGTGTGACATAAATATGGTATGTGCGGGAGACCAATAGTGTGACCAAGACGATTCCAGTCTCCAAGTGATATGTGTAGTGTCCGTCCTTTGGAATTAATATTCGGACACCGCCGACACACCGGGCCAACAACCCCAGTCTGAACGCGATAGGAATTTTCCAATTTCCGTTACTTGAAGATATTTTTAATTGTTACGATTGCAACTACGTTTTGCGACATAATTAAAACGGACGAAAATCATTTTTGTGGAAGACGATTAAAAGTACAAAATGTACAAATGTACTTGTAACGTCAGTCTATTTGTCTCGAGTGTTCCTTCTGTTTCAACTTCCCATAATTCTTACCACAATAAAAGGAACATACGCATATAAAAATAGTATTTTAGTTATAGGCGCAAAATACAAATTGTCTCAATTTTGAACATATACAATTACACTAACACAGAATGGAAAATAATGAAGCATGCCTTTTTATTCAACAAAAACTAATAGGAACGGAAAAGCCTGGGGTTTGTTACATGCACAAACTACAAAATCCGTGCTACCGTGCTATAAACTTAAAAGAAAAAAGTCCTGTCGAGGACAATCGATCAAATAGTTTTTTTCTCTTTATTCATGCTTTACGATGAAATGTAGCGTTATTCAATGAAAATATACGGTGGAAATATAAAGTAATATATTTCTACCGCAGGGGCGGATCCAGGATTTTTTTCTAGGGGGGGGGGGGTCCGAACTTTTCTAGGGGGGGTCGAACCTCGAACCACAACCACATTATACACATTTTGCAGAAAAAAATACAACATGTTGATAATAAAAGCTACATAACCATTACAATTATGTTAAGCACCGAGAAAAATTGCATCATACTACTTAAAAATGACTTACATTACAAGCAAGAAATACACTAATCGATATGTACATTTTCCAAATTCTAGGGGGGGGGGGCTCGGACCCCCTGAAACCCCCCCCCCCCGCTGGATCAGCTCATGTGCCGTATCTGCAAAATGATGCCATAGAACTATCAAAAGAAGAAATACATCATTTAGGAGGAGAAATTATTATTGTTTATACATTTTGTATTTCGCTTTTTTCTGTTTCAGATGCCGCACCGTTTGCTCAAAGTGATCTTACTATAAATTCGAACGCACCAATAGGAAGTGGGGTATGGGATATATCAGCATCATGTCAGATGGTTATAAACGTCGCCTACAATGTGGGGGAAGCATATTTATTGTTCAGAAGTGGTGTACCATACACTCGTATTACGGTAATGGTCCTATACCCAATAACTCAAGTTTATCATTAATGAGTAAAAGCGAAACTATTCAAACTTCATGTCTTTTTTCTATGATACTTCTCTCAGGTATATCGTTCGTCTCCCTTGGCTTATGAGTGGCTAAAGTCGCTGATTTTCAAGCGCTTTTATTATATACAATGCTTTAATAAATAGATCGAGGGTCCAATGCACCTTTTCACAAAAATCTTACGAAAAAAGTTATCGTTAGTCAATTTCATAATTTTGCAGTTCAAAGTCAGAAAGATAATAAAAATAACTATGAAATGATATTCAAAAGTTATACAATATTCTACAAAATTCAGTAATATGTAGCATTGATTGGCCAAAGAATGACCGTACTATTATTGTTTCTTGCTTTTGACTTCCGATGGTTTTTATTGTAAGTTTTTTCTATGAAAAGCGCCACTGGGTTCTAGTTTAGCTATCAACATAGCCTTTATTGTTAGAAATAAGGGACCGAGTTGGTTACGAACGCTAGAAGTATAGTTAATATATATATATACAAGTGACTATATTATTTACATCATAAATGACAAAGGAGCAGAATTTCTATCCGGGGTGAGGGCGAGGTGAGGTTAAAACAAGATCTATAGGCTGTAACTGGAATCAAATTAGTTCTAAAAATAAATGCCAAGCAACATATAAACATATACATTCCGAGCTTGATTTCTGGAACAAACTACCTGCGACAATTAAATTAAAATTTTGTCAATAGATGAAACTAATAAGATAATAAAATTATTAATATTTTGTTAAGGTGCGTAAATAATGACATTATTGAAAGTTTACAGTCATTTACAAATTCCTTTTTCATCAGAGGGCAAAAACTAAGCAAATTACGATCTACTGAAGGATAGTTTGTGCTGCTGATACGGAGAAAGTTGCATTCTAACTAATAATTCGTCAACTATTTTATCATACAGCATTTTATCATACTAGTTAAAGAAACTTTAACTTGGCATAGTTAGAAAGTTTAGTATCAACGAGTTCAATAAATGCACGCGATGACAATTAAGCTGTTATAATAATATTTACGCAGGTTCATCCAGTCCAATCAATAATATTTAATGAAATAGTTATCACAGGTTACGGTATAGACCGCTCATGTACGTAATGTCGCTTATGTCGTTATTATGTAAGGACAAGTAAACAAACACTTGATTTTTTGTCGATTTCTCTTTTTGGACAAAATATGTTATATCAAATAGAGCGTACATAACTACTATGTTTCTCTCCCTAAAAGTCCTAGTTCGTCGTTTGAATTTGATCATGAACTCCCTTTCGGAACTCTTCGGCCATTCGCTACAAATAATTATTCATTCATGAAAGGTCGAGGTGTTCCGAACGCACGAACTCTAAATCCTCTGCTTTATGTATGCGCCAATGACAGTTAAATAAAATTTGATAATACTCTCAAATATTCAAATGATGATTTTTTAATACATACAGGACAATGCTAATGGAGCCGTTGTACAATCAGGTAGTAAGTGGCACGTGGTACAGATAGGTTATGGAAGTGGTGGTAGTTTTATGTATACGGTACAATATAGACATACAAGATGGTTGGCTGGGGCTAATCCATCTGGCGAATGTGATATGTATATTGGGAGTACAGATGCTGTAACGGATGCTATAAATGGATATGAGTTAGAGGACCCTGCTGCAGGTTGTATTTATTTTTTCCGTACATGGATTTGATGCCGTTCTTTATTATTCATAAGGTCGTTTACGGCGGTCGACTTAACTGACCAGCTTTCCTGTACACTTTTCTTTTACCACATTCTCGTTTCCCGAGGTTGTCAAGCATCGAGAATCCTGGGTACGAGAATACTTTTACCATTACTCGCCTACGCTTTCAAACAGAGCTGACAAATTTTCTGTAAATTATGGAAATCGTATAGAATACAGTACAAGCAATTTTCTAAGTATTTTCCTACAAGCTTTAATAACGCATTATACTTAACATTTTTTGTAACTTAAGATACTATCGCCTTTGGCATAAATAATTACAATATATGACAAGCAGGCAGGTAAGGTAAAGTCCGGCTATTAAGACCATCAAAATCAATAGTGTATGCTATATCCGAATATGTTATAATGAGCTGATTTTACATAGATAATAGGGATGCAAAACGGGCCAGAAAAAGTATGTTATAATCGAGTGTATGTAGTTACCGAGTATATTAAATCCATGTTTTACAGTAGTAGAATATGGTCTCAATAAATACTGTCTTCACATACATCATTTTTCTTGTCAAATTCATCGTCGCCGACCACAGCACTTTCTTTCGTTTACGTAACGCAGCATAGCGGAGTAATGGTTCGTGGAATAACCGACAATGCTCAATTTAAGCAATTGGGATTTTAAACGGTCAGAGATCGCATGATAATGCAATAACTAATTAACGTCTTTTTTTGATATCCTAAACACTGGCACCAGAGTCCTCACTCTCGTTAAATACGCACACATATAATATTTTGTCATCAAACACAATTAAAAATCGGTCCCGTATACATTACCGAGTACGAGTTATAACTATACTTTCATTATAATATTCATTATTATATTAGGTAGTGTACATGTATGTATGTACAGAGAACTATATATATAGGGACGTACGCATTATTCTATGATCATAAGATATGGACTCTGGTGCCCGTGATCTTAAAGTAGAAATACTAAGTGTGTGTATTAGTATACTCGTATATTAATATAATAGTTAATGGTAACAGGACTTATTCAACAATGTCCTTATTGTTACAGATCCACATATTTCTAGTGAAGGCCTGGTACAAACGGCATACAGTCATCCTACAGTTGATGCTGGTTGTTCCTTCTTATTTAGCGGGATAAGTTTTGGAACGAATGAAGCGGTAGTCATTATTGATTACAAAGTTCCTATCCAAAATTTAAATGTAAGTTAAAGTTATTTGGTCGCCATAGAGACCAATTTCAATGATATTTGGATTAAAAAATTAGCTACTAAAGCGTTAATAAGAATTTTCTATTATTAGCTCCTTTGACCTACTTTTTCATCCAAGATTACCTATGTTTGAAACCATTCGAGCAATTACCTAGACAAGCATTCTGACCAAGTTTGATGACAAATGAGTGAAAAATGTGACCACAAGTGATATCACAAGCTTTTCCTTATTTAGGGTGTAAGTTTTTAACCCCAGGTGATCCATATTCGAAGCTGACCTAGAAATTATCATAACAAACTTACTAATCAATCTCCAAGATACTTGGATCAAAACAGTTGTCACTAGAGTGTTAACAAGATGTTTATATTTTTAGCTTCTGTAACATAGTTTTCAGCCGAGATAACCCATGCTCTAATTCATCCGAGCAATTACATAGACAAGCATCCTTACAGAGTTTGGTGATAATTGAGGCAAAAAATTGACCTCAAGGATATTCACAAACAAAAATAGACAGACGACGGACGTCAGACATCAACGATCCTGAAAGCTCAATCTGAGCTAGCTTAGGTGAGATAAAGATAGATAGATATATCAATTCAGTATACTCTTCTTTATAAATTATAATGGGTACAATTTTCAAACCTGTCATAATGTCAACATCGATATAGCATACATGTACTTAAGTCTAAAGTAACCTGAATTTACAATGTATTAGTGATATATCATCGCCTTAAATCGTTTTTCAGGATTACAATGGTGGTGGCGTCGTATTTATATCAGATGATGGGACGTGGAGTATAAGCGTCGTACCAACTGGTGCACAAAATAGTTACCAATTTAATGTCAGATTCGATCTTGTAACAACTAACTCTAGTTGGTCGGCAGCTGAGTGTCACATGTACACAGTAGCGAGTACAGCACATCTTAACTCTGGTATGAGCTTGTCCTCTTTCTTATCTCCAACGTCGACATCTTCTACCTCTACACCTACTGGTACATCAGCTACACCACCCATGTCAGCAACATCTTCGCCACCAATGTTACCAACCATGTCAGCAACATCTTTTCTACCAGGGTTACCGCTCATATTTACTATATCCACCCCAACTCCTGGTCAGAACGTCAATGGAGGTTAGTAAAAACGTACATGTATATAGTTATTAGTTAAGAGGATTATGTTTAAAATGATTTCTGCGAATCTGTTTATATATGATATACATGTATGTTGTTTTACTATTTACTAAAGTTAAAAAAAGAGTGCGGTTTTAAAGCTAAATCCATATACATGTTCAGCCGACTTTACAGTCTTGTACGATAACTCCAGTTCACTGAAATCACCTTCAGGCAGGCGATCCCTCACAGTACCCATTTACACCTGGGTGGAGTGGAAATTATCAGTTCCCCTAGTGGGGATCGAGCCCGGGACCTCTCCATCCCTAAGCGCGCGTCCTACCGCTGGACAACCGCTTCTGCTATTATTAACTGAACACTCGAACGTTTTGCCCTAATTGGTCTCGGCAGGTACCAATTATTAGCTGTGTCCTCCACATTCTCGTACCCAGAGGCAGAGGCTATCAAGATTCTCGATACTAGCTTTTTATAGATCGAGAATCTTGATTACCTCGGGGTACGAAAATGCGCCATCCGTCACAAAATGTAAGATGTCTTCTTAGTTGCCTATCAGTTGTCTTAATAACTACCCTTCCAGTACATTATGTTGGCTGTTAACAGAGCTGTCCCTCCGTCACAAAATGTTAGGTGTCCACATAGTTTTTACCTCCGTTACAAAATGCTAGCTGTCAATATAGCTGACCCTCCGTTTTAAAAGGGTGGTTTTCTTTATAGCATCATGAATTATATTAGTTTTAGTATAGGTCCTTTTACCAACAAGGACCAAAATAATGGACTGCAAATGAAGATCTTGATTTTTTTTTTGTTATCATTTTCATTTTAGAAGTGAAATTGTCTGAAGTTCTAGACATGAGAAACCAGTTTGTAGACAGTGGTAACCTATGGCAACGTATCACAACAAATGTTCTACGGTGTGCACGACAATGTCGAGTTGACCCAGCATGTTATTCTGTATTCTTTGAAGCAAATATTTCAAGATGTACTGCTCATGGTGCATTTAAATCATCAGGAATAGCATCTACAAATGTCCGTTACTTTGTTAAAATACAATGAGATGCGTGGTTCTTCTTAACACTTTTGAATATACACTGTAGTGCTTTTTTCTCTTCTATCAAAGTTTGAATAATTTCGCGGTAACTGAATCTCCTATATAAATACGAGGGTCGCTTTAATCCCTTAAAAGGAGACTTAAAACTGCTAATGATACCTAATCTACTCATGAGCGCGTTGCCTAACGATTTTGCTACGAATAGCTATGAAAAAGCGCTTTCTTGTAGCTCTTCTTCATAGGAAACGGTTTGCTATTTACGTCACAAATCAAGATGGCGGCCTTTGTCGATACACTTTTGCGCATATCATAGTGCAATTGCATGTTTTCGGGGCGATTTCAAACTAAATGAGTCTTTAAAAAGTATAAAATCATTGCAAAATATGTATATATGAACAATAACAAATATTTATTAATTTCAATTCATCTATAGTCAGTCAAACATAAAAACAATTGGCAAACAGGAAGTCACATTACTGCGTAGGCAGTCTTTTGATTTGTAACAGCGCTCTCGGGTAGCGAAGATTTTTTTATGCTAGCTTTCGCTACTAAGCGAAATGAAGCGACATCTTGTAGCAAGTCGTTTCCTATGATTTTGCTACGTAGCGATACCTAGCGAAATGCTTAGGCAACGCGCCCCATCTGTTCCATCCAGTCTTTAAATATGCTATCGAAACATCACGATTGTTACGCGATGAACATTTTATGACAAAAAGTCATCAGGATATCATAAATTCATTATATCATTATGTCAGTTGAGAGCAAACAGACAATATATACCGGTAATTATGTACGTGTATAATAATACAATATTAGACGTACCTTTATACATGTACATTTGTATATCAATTAAAACCTAATAAGTCAGGTAATTGTTTGTTCTTTTAATAGAATTTCATCTAGGAAAACAATCAGTCAATTAAGTGGATTGTATTTTATCTGTTTTGATACAATAAAAATATAAAGAGATATATAATTGAGAGAGCACCAGATGTTTGAATCCATGACCCTTCGTAGGCCTATCTTCCATAGATGTTTTATTACGTTTCGGTCTTATGCCAGAACACGGGTCAGTAGACACAACAATGGTTTTTATTTGGGTGTCTCGCCAAAGCAACAAATTGTATTGGTCATATAACGGCGGTCAAAGAACATACCGTTCCTGGAAAGGCTTAATCGCTGGATTTATGTGTAAACCAGTTACTAGTTGCATATATCCATCATTGACTTACAACTTCCCGAATGATTTAGAATCAGTGATAGGAGGGAGAATGGCCATATAACTCATTTCATGACCAAACTGAACGAAAGTATGCCCCGCCCGGAAATCAAACCCACAACCCCTCAATCTGTAAACGTGGGCGCTACCGACGGTGTTTGCATACAGATGCAGAACATACAACTTTAGAGTGAATGTTCTCATTTCGATTGGTATTGAAAACTAATTACATACATATACAAGTGAAGTATGCTCGACACAACGCCTGATTTAAATCAAAGGGTGTAAGTATATCACTTATACACGTATAATATGGATGACAAGGCCCCTGAAATAAGACCAATTGGCCATTATTTCAACAACCACAGCAACGAGATATTTAGTAAAAATCTATCATTTTGATTAAAGTGAAAAAAAACAACAAAAAAAACAAATGTTACATTGGTAAAAAATGACTATGAATGCGATACTGTCATGTTACATTGTACGGTAGAGTCAACCAATATGGCGGACAGAGTGCACGTGGTATAGAATGTTTCTAAAGATATGTTATGCGCGTGAAACAGCGGACAGAGTGCACGTGGTATAGAATGTTTCTAAAGATATATTATGCGCGTGAAACATAATGTAAAGTATTTCTTGTGTACACTGTATGTTTGAGATGACGTAGTGATCTCATGTCTTGGGTTTATCTGATTCCACTGTTATGGATTTTCTTTTTGGTGTGTTTCTATCCACATAAATCTATTCATAGATGTTGTCGCTCACTTGTTCTTTTTGAACGATGTCTTTTGAACTATGAAAACGTTGGAAAACGTCCTTGTTTTTTAAATATTTAAAAATGATTTTTCGAATCGACGTAAATTAGACTGCCTTGAGAATAATTAAACAGTCTTAGACAGTATGACTAGACCCTCATGTCAAAATTTCGTACGAGCTTTTAAAATCTCAACTACACCTATATACACCAAGATTGAAACCTATCAAATGTCTCTCATATACCATAGGCTGCACGCGTTTACATGTTAGATCATCGGCACACATCTAGGGTAAGTTTTTCGTCTATGATTCTATCACATAGGTGACAGGATTTTATAAAATCTCTGTATATAGGAGATTAACATTTTGCATCGTACTTCGAAAAAAATATCCCTCCTCCTTCAAAACGATACAGTATGTTAAGCTCATGTGATTCTATGTTATATTCCGAGGAAAGCTCGAACTAGTGGATAAATTACCAACTGTTTACAGTCAAGATATAGTTTTTATTTCATATATGTTGTTATTAAATAATTGTTAGTTTGTTTGTTGGGTTTAACAAAACGATACAGAATGTAAAAACTCGTCGGATTCTACATGTATGTAATATTCCATGGAAAAGCCTGAAATAGTGGACAAAATTACCAACAGTAAAGATATAGTTTTCATTTCATAGCTGTTGTTACATTATAATTAAAAAGGGACAATATCTATTCATTGACAACAAAACATGAATATAGAATGCAATTTAACATTTATTTATTTTTAAGCTCTGTGTTTGTTAGAACGTTTGAAGAAGCTCATTATTCCTGTTTTTCTGGATTTTCTCTCGTTTCTCTTTCCATATTGTGGCAACTCTTCCTCGTCTGAAATATAGACAACAGTTTGATGTTAACATGTGTACACTTATTTCTGTTACTTGACTTGTTTTTGTGAGAAATAAGAACCATAAATTCCAACATAAACTAATCGTTTTAAGTATCCAAATACTAAATAATTGAGAATCAATGATCCTGTTTACTCAAAACTTTAGATTACTTTCAAAGAGGTTCGAAATTCTCAGATTAATCCGTATTTCTATAACCGTAGGGCGTGTAGTAGAATTGAGAAAGATCGTTGTTGGTGGTGTAAGCTGTATAATGTAAACGAAACGCAAGTGCTTCAACTCAATGATAAATTAGTAAACGTATTAGGAAAAACTACTGTACTTACTTGTGCAATGAGTGTATGTTACAATGAACATATCTGCAATTCTTTCTAACTCTTCGGCTGAGTAGATTGGTTGATCAGCTGCCATGTCTTTTATTGGTGTAATCCTGTATGATGATAATGTTGGTTCTGACTTTGACTTCTTTGCTGGTGTTTGTTTAATGAATTGTTTAGGACATCTTAAGTCATCAAAGGCAAGGAAATCTGAAAATGTAAATACAATGTAATTTATATTGTGTGAAATTGGTTATTGTGTGCGGTTCATGGCTTTAATGTGTCATTTAGCATACACTATTAAGTTAGTAACCAGTTTGTACTTCGGCTATATCGCGTGATTTTCTGAAAGTAAAACTCTGAATACCCTGAATCCTCTGCCCAAATTTTTGCGTGGGGGATGAGAAGTAACAATGAAACTTCGAGGTAGAAAAGTAGTAGTTACATTGTATATATTTCATGTGCTTTTTGACACCATTCAGTTATTTGTCTGGAAGGAGAAATTGAAGATAATCATGCGCTTGTTACCATGTAAGTTTTTGTAGATCGCATGATTATAGACCCTGAATAAAGTCTTTGTTTGTATTAACTCTGTCTTTCATTGGGAGGGAATTGTTGCCAGGGAAATTTGTTCTTTATGCGAAGGAATGATGTTTGATAACAAGTTTGAAGAGATTGTCTGTATTACTTAATAATTTTAACCAAGTCTACAAAAATACGTAAATATAAAACTCACCACTTGTGTTTTTAGAGTGCATAGACATGTCTGGTTTTAGTACACTAACTTTAGTTGTATATTGTGGATCTGAAAATCTGAAATATAAATGTATCAACTGTCAAAATTATTGTAAATGTAGATCTGCAAGGTATGTTATAAAGCAGCAATACAATTGAATTAATGCTACCTAATATTTGCCATTCATCAAAATGAATAAAAGTAGAAAATTATTGATCTTATCTACAAAAATCTATGCTCGTCTGTAAGAATGCATCTAATAATCCAGTTAAAAAAATCCATAGCTCTAAAAGAAGTGCACTCCAATGATGTGGTCAAGGTAAAGATACGTTTTATGTCTAGCAAAAAATGAGAGGAATCAGTTTTTAAATCTAACAATGCAATCAAGCTAAATTTTCGCCTACATTTTGTCTTTTGTATCTAATATCTAATATCAACATAAAATTTAAAATTCAATTAAAACATCATGCAGGAAAGAACCATATTTCACATAAATATATTCATGATAAAAATATCTTACCTGTCTTTGATAAATCGTAATAATCCCATGTTTGATAACGGTTGTAGATACGATGTGACTGCACAGTTGGCGTAATATAGTTGCTATGAGCAATAACGTCACGTTTATGACGTAAAATAATACATAATATGACGTTGAACGCTAATTACGTTTTTGACGTTATATTGTTGGATTAGGCTTGTGTATTTGTAGATTGTGTTTTATCTGTCATTTTACTCGATGTTTAAAGAATTGGAATTCTAACATTTCTTAAATCGTAATTGACACAACTGATGTCTTAAATGATAAAAAGATGACTGTGCTGTCCTGCATACGCAATAATTTTTTGGTTTGGACTTTAAATAGCTTGAGCCAATTTATAAAGGTATAATTCATGTATTAAATTATACACAGTTTTAACGACATTCCGCATTTATATAATAATCAGGACGTAGACTATATCTTTATATGTTTTACTCATTCTTCCCATAGATATGTCGTAGATCTGAACTGATACTGACACAGCATTAATCCATATATTGTACTGTAATCATAAGTCTTCATAGACTAAAGGTATGCATCTGTTGTAATTACCAACAGGCGTCCTTTCTTTTTCAACCTACACTGAACAAAAGTTCTAACCGATCACTTTTCAAATTTTGACTATTTCATAACTGGCCAATGGATCATTTTTAAATTTTACTGAGGTGATTTTTGAGTCATTTTCTACCGATTTGTGGGGAAAAAATAATTTGATACGGTCCGGTGCACTCGATCGGCACACATGTTGTGGATTACACATTTTGACACGAACTGTTGGTGTAGAGAATGATGAGAAAATAAATTTCACTTTGCATGAATCCTTGTTAACTTTATAAATGAAAAAAACATAAAACATTGCACGAATGTCGATCCTGTCGGCGAATTGTAACCTTTGTTCTTGGTCTTCGGCGTCAGTTAGAAACGATTCCGCTCCCTTGCTACATCGTCCAAAGTCGCGATCGTCGAAAAGACCCGATTAAAGTGTCGTGCAACTTGAAATAGGGATGAACACATTAAGAATAATAAAATTATAGCATTTTTTCTATTTTGACAATACTTTCCGATACTTTTTAAAGATTTTTCCATGAACAGCCACTCACCTGTTTGATAGAGGCTTCGGTATTCAACATTCCATTGGCTACGCCACGATCCGGCATCGGCATTCGTGCAATGTTTTATGGTTTTTTTTTCACTTATAAAGTTAACAAGGATACATGCAAAGTGAAATTTAATACTTACCACTCTCTGCACGAACATTTCTAGTCAAAATGTGTAAACCACACCCTGTGTGCCGATCGAGTGCATTGGACCGTATCAAATTATTTTTTCCCCATAAATCGGTAGAAAATGACACAAAAATCACCTCTGCAAAATTTAAAAAGGATCCATCGGCCCGTTATAAAATAATCAAAATTTGAAAAGTATTATATTGAAAAGTTTTAATCATTTATTTAAATATAAATATAACATTTAGATACACTAGAAAAATATAATGAATAGCACGGGCCTGTATATTAGATTATTGAGATTGAGAAGTCGCGGTTAAAGCAATGTAAACAGTCAGAAACATTCAACGTTCGAAAAAAAAATGCCATTCAGGGGAAGTAACCATTTATAGAAAATCTTAATAATTGTCTCCCCTGTTATCATGTGAAAATGAAAGCTCGATCACAATATTTGTATTGAGTATGCTTTATCTAAAAAGTTAAAGTTATAAGTGGACAAGATGCATGACGCATTTGAAGCTGGAACTATCTTAGAAAAACTTCCACTGAAAATTGAATCCATCGCTTGTTATGGTAAGAAAGTTTCGTTATTGATGGTGGGAGGGGTTCATGATCGTCACAAAATCATTTATCAAGATTTGCTTCCTGATATATGTTTCTATCAATTTATCATCTATATGTATTTTGTCTTTGTAGTTATCTCACTTGAAAATAAAGATACAACGTTCCAAATGTTGGAGAATCATGCGTTAAGTGCATTTGAAGACAAAGTATTTCAAAACTAACATAGAAGTCGGATAGTACTTTTTCGGATATTAAAATTTATAAAAACATTGGCAATGTTCTTATTGGTGTAGTGTTTACTCACTATCATTATTTACTTAGTGGACAGAGGCATATATATCTTTTATCTAAAATTTGTTGTCAAAGGCCAGAACACTTAGATTAGTTGACATGACATGTAGGAACAACTGATGAAGTATACCGATGGCCACGAAGCTCGCGGTATTTACACATTTACATGAATAAGTTACGGATATCGACTGACCCAATTGAGTTATTTTCAAAACCTGTTAATTTAGTATAATTTCTCCTAAATGACACATTTACACAACAAAAACTTCACTTAAAACAATTTAAATAGGTCATCAAATATCATAACACGGCCGCCATTTGTAATTAGGGGAGACTACTAAACTCGCAGTAGACTGGTTTACTCATTAAGTTTTCAAGTGTGAATAAAATGGGTCACACTTGTTTACCTATAGTACTGTAGACGGCGCTTTTCCAAATGCCGCATGTTTAGTGATACCGCGAGATTCGTGGCCTGGAGTATATATCTTTGAATAATATAAATATAAGTTAAACTAGTCAACAACAAATTAATATTATGCGACATCTTGCGATTAAAATATTTATCACTTTTGCATTTAATGAAATTGTGGAAACTTAATAAGTGAAGAAAACTCTGCATATTAAATGATCAGCATTACCACTTGTCTATTTTTTGAATTGTGACATCATTAGGATCTAACTACTGTACTTTATCTTCTACCAACATTTACAAACCTTATGCACATCACCCCAAAAACAGTAAGTCAATAATGGCTCTTGGTTTCCTCTAACAGTTGATTCAATAATCTAAATCTACATTACAATGAATTAAATATGCCTCTGCTAATCTCTGTGTAATAATAATCTCTGCTAGTTTTTACACAATATGAATATTTTCTTTTCAAAAGAAATTCCTGTTGAAATGTAGTTTCCATGATATTGACTAGGAATCTTGTTTTTTTTAAGGCTAAGTTTTACAGCTAACAGATACTTTGATTTCATATTTTTTCTAGATGATATTGTGCTTGTTGGAACAAAAGATGGGCCATTGTTACAATATTCAGTGAAGAAACAAAGAGTTGCTGGTAAGTTTCTTAATACATGTTTACACACAGTCAGAGCATTAACCCACCACTCAGTACCCTTGGACTAGCTTAAATTTATTTGGGCTTGTGAAAACAACTTATTTTATACAATGGGGCTAGTTGATAATTTTGCTTTTTACTACATAACATAAAAAGTGGGATAGTGCTCAAGAAAATTAAAGGCAATGACTGTGTATGCATTAAAGGTGGCAAATTATAAATAAGAAAATCTGATTATTTTAAGATGGTTGCTGACTGTGGCAATGGCACAGTGGCAGATTGCAGAATTGGGAATCTAGAGGGTTTGGGGCCTAGTTAAGGCAACTGTTGATTTTACTCTTCCGTTACAATTCAATTTATGAAATATAATCTGTCCTTCCTAGAGAAAGAGGTTGTCAGCTCCTTATGGAAGGATGAGTGAGTACTGGTAAATGTATGTTAGAAATCACTGGCTGAGTGAGTCAGCTGGCCTTCATAACCTAACAAAAAGTGTTGGTCAATGGCTAAACATAAATAAAATAAAACATTTATAAGTATGTCAATATAATAGTTGCTAATTTGCTATACTGAGTCCTTGGATACTATGCATTAGTATTGTACCGATGATCGGGAATAATCGATAAATCACTAGTTGGAAGCTTCCGATTCTGATAATCGATTAAACTTTATCAGAATCGATCATCGGCATTTGTATTGGACACTGATAAATTTTGTTTAAGTGCCAAAGGTACTGCTACTACACTAGTCAAGTGAACTAGTCAATTGATAATTTATTTTTGGAGGTATCTTTGATTTTTTTGTTTTGACACATTTGACTAAAAGAAAAGTTATTTCCTAGTCCATAGTATGAATTTTATAAGGATTCACAGTGAAACATGCATGCAAAAGCAAACTTGTCAGGAACCGATTTTAAGCGGAAGAATTGCATCGACAACAGAAACCGATTCCAACTGATGATCAATTACGATTTTCAGCCAATGTCCCACCACTACTATGCATTCCTACTTTACTTTGTAATTTTTAAAGTTTTTTCTTACGTTTACAGGAGAGATTAAGTATGAAGTTTTATTGAAAAGTTCAAACAAGACATTCTCAAAAAAACCTGTACAACAAGTAAGTGTTTGTTTAGAATAGATAGTAATTTGTGGTGCTGTTTGCCTTTTTTGGACAATGTTCAGTTACATAGGGACTGTCAGTTAACCTACTAACTGATTAAGGACAGATCTAGTCATCAGGATCAAATTTTATAAAATACTATGCACATAACTTGCCTAAATGATATAGAGGTAGAAACGAGTTTGTGATATAAAGTCTATTAATTATTCTAACATAGGCACGTGCGCTTTCACTCTTTATTCAATGTGACGTCATCTATGCTTTATTATTCAATAAAATATAGCTGGTGACGGCTGTTGAAATTTTACTCCCCACGTTAAATGAGCAAAGCCGAAAATAGCGCCCGAGTTTAAAGGGTTGACTTTAACAGAACCTTGGAACATGTCAGTAAATTTAAAACATGTACTAACCTTATTACTTGACCAAAAATGGTATAAACTGAGTTTAAAACGATTCTAGCATAAACATGACCTACTTCAAGTTCAAGACGTTTTCTAAGTCCCAGCATTTCCCGGTTCCGCTGTCTCATTTCATCCTGCCCTTCATCCGACGATCATGCCAGCCATTATACGAAAATACAAAGATTGACTATTTAATCAAAGCCAAACTGTGCATAGCATAATATAATGGAACTGGCTACGTGTATTCTTTCAAGCTCGTAATCATCCAAGCTGACACGAGCAGTGCTGATTTTCCGAAAATCTAACCTTCCTTGACACACGTTCATAAATCCAATTTATATCCAACCTTTTACAAATATCTCCATCAGACTGTCTGATAACACACTCCTATTCAGTTAACATCCAATTATTTAAGCAGTATTTGCAATATTCCGCCGAAAACACCGAACTTAAATGCTTCATCATCGTGTGTATATAAAATGACACTCACTAAGGGCAAGGTCGAATGTTTATTTCACGGCGCTTATTTTAAAGAATGATGTTTTACACACAAATAAAACTATGACAATTCGTATTTAGTTTTGGGTTCATTTTTTTAAATTAAGATTTGAATATTATTTGTTTGAAATTAGAATCAATTATCAATGAGATCTGTGTAAATAAAGGCTATTTTCGGCCTTTGCACTGGGGGGGGCGGATTTCAACAGCATGGCGTTTCTGACAGTAAAAAATAGTTCTATAAAAATATCTTTTCTAAGGATGTATTTTGCGATGTTAGAATCGAAATAACTTACAGTTGTCTATATTTTATTGTCTAATAAAACATAGGCACTCGTTTGATGCGCTAATTAAATCACTCATGCTAAAGCACTCGTGATTTAATCATACGCGCATCACAACTTGTGACTATGTTTTATTAGACAATAAAATATAGACAACTGTAAGTTATTTCTTAAACATAACATAACATATTCTTTATTTGGCATCAAATATACTATTTATAGCCAATACAAAAGTAATATTACAAATACATGGTACCAGGCGTGTATTTACACGATACAAAAAAAACAAAAACAAAATTTCAGTCAGAGAAGTTTAGATACAACTTACAACAATGATCATTATTTATTCAGTTATACACTATATAAAGTTTTATGGTGTCCTGTGCTTTAATTATCAAATACCTCAAATAGTGTGTTAGTCCTGTCAGGAATTAAACGCACCTGTCCTAAAAGCCAAGTCACTTATGCTTCTGGCTGAGCTAACTTGAGGATAGAAATCAGTGTGTTATAAATGTTGCTTGTATATTTTATTTTCCTGTTTTCATAATGCCTATTGCATGTTAAATATTTTTATTAACAGATCAATTTTCTCTTTGGTCATTAAAACTGTTGAAAGAAAATATTCTAACATTTTGTCATGAAAGCTTGCTTGACGACAAGGGAGCTAAACAGTTTATTATACATTATTCATGTTGAAACTCTTATCATGGAGTTGGAATCCCTACAATTTATAACCATATTTCATTATCTTTATTTCAGTTATTTGCTGTTCCTGAATTATTTTTACTGCTTAGTTTATCAGGTATGGTATCAACTTTTTAATTGTAATTTTGAATTGGTAAGTTGCTAAATACTGATACTTTTCCAGTTGTAAAAAGACAGAATATTGACCCCTAATTTGAAGCAAATAATCACTCATAAGATTCCATGTCAGGGATTGAGTAAATGACAGGTACTGTTACATTAGTCTATGAGACTTCAATTTGCTTCAAAACCAGTTTTAGAAAACAAGTTTTGTGTTGGATTTTTCTACAAAAAATTCCGCTTATAGTTTTTAATCGTTTACCATATATTTCAGTCATTTATCGTCAGATCTGTATAAAACTTCATACAATGATAACATACCATGTGATGAACAGAACATGCATCTCTACCTGGCTTTGTCATGGATTATTTCCCTTTGTAATTTTTGTGTTAAAGTTTCTCTTGTCACAACATAAACATGATCTAAATTTTCCCCATCTGCAGAACAATCAGGCTTTAATGTGGTTTCCTGATTATACTATGTTGTCAATTTGTTGCTGCTGATATAGTGTTTTATTTGATTACAACTTATTGTGTTACAGATTATCAGTTGAGTGTTCATGATTTACAAACATTTAATCTAATTACTACTTTACCTAAAACTAAAGGAGCCACACTATTTGCTGCTGATGTACAGGTTAGACAATTTATATTATTACCTGATTGCTTATATAAGTGTAATTCGATATTTTTAACTGTTTTCTGAGTGAACTGTTGACCGGTCAATAGTTTTGACTGTTTCCCGCGATGTCACATAATGACATCACGTATTGACGTCACAAACTGTTACTGTACTTATATAAAGGGAAGTAACTGCTATGGGATTTTAGACTTTACCAGACACTTTAAACTTGTCAAGTACTGTTAAAATAGTAATTGATCAGGTAATAAAACAGTTATTTTATATGTGATTTGGGATCAGTTGAACGGTTGTCCCTCGATGTCAGGAATAGTGCTTTAAACTGTTTCCCTCGGCCTACGGCGTCGGGAAACAGTTCAAAACACTATTCCCTCCACCTCGGGCCAACAGTTTGACTGTTCCCAAATCACATATGAAATAAATGTATATGATTATACATCTAGATTTCCTGACACTAAGCTTTTTGTTGGGGGTGTAGAAACAATTTATTTAGTGTCTTCATTATTTTTCATCAGATTACAATAATTGTAACATCATTTTATGTTATTTTCAAATAAATTAAAGGCTTTGGTCTTTCAAAACATCAGCCCTTGACCTTTAAATTTACGTTTGCAACTAGCTGCCCTCTGACATTCAGCTTTTCATGGCATATCTAAACCATGTAGTAGTTGCAGAATCTGACTCTGTGTTTTGTTTTAGTCATAATTCAGAAATGTTTGAATACCCAAGCAGAATTTTATTGACTGATAAATAACTAGTTGCCTAGTCAACTGGGTATCTGTTAACTTTGCTGACTTGTCATACTTATTGTATTGTCAGAGTTAAATTTTGCTTTTGCAGACTTTAGAATCACTAAGTGGAGAGCGTCAGTCAACATTACAAGTATGCGTGGCTGTGAAAAGAAAGATACAAGTAATGTTCTGGAAGAACAGAGATTTTATGGATCTTGTTGTAAGTTTGAAATAATAGTTATTAAAATTTTAATATGATTTAAAAAACTTCTCAAGTTGTGGATATTTAACTGAAATGTACTCAATTGTACATTTTAGCTGACAAGAGTCAAATGTTATATTAATTATAGCGATGGTTTGTGATTATAAAGAACATACTTAATTAGTATGATCAAAGTGAATATGGTAAATTAGGTTTTACATGCTTGTAGATGCTGGAACGCCTGTGTCTAGCTGCTAGCTGACTGATTGATTATGAAAGTTGCAAGTAATTTTAATATAATTAATGCTTATTCATGCAACATATTTATGGATAAAATCATTACGAGTCTGTTTATTCTAATAAAAGGGTTTTGTCCAGGGGCACTGTATATGTATATTATCTAAACTTCAGCCTGAGATGAACATGTATGATATACCTCGTGCAATGGTTTGGCTTAAAGATAGATTGTGCGTTGGCTTTAAAAGAGATTATTTTATTGTTAAGGTAAGTTTTAACCGTCTACGATTTTAGGATATGAAAGTGTTGACCAACATTGATTTAGCATCAAGCCCTATCTCTTGTTTGTAGAATGTTTGTTGCCCAAAAACATATTTTTGGTTGCCTAAACTAAAAAATGGTCGTCCTAAGCAACCGGACACCCACAAATTTTGTATACTTGGTTTATGCTCATGGCCCGACATCATTAGAAGGAAGTATAAAGACAATAAAATGACTGTACAGTAAATATTGTCAGGGTCAGGGATTGTGGTTGAATGATAAGGGTGACTAACTTCAAACAACTGTAAACTCTCACTTTTAGGAGGTTATTTGTTTCAGCTTAAAACCTTTTTATTTTTTAACATGAAATAGTTAAACTTCTATGGGTCTGTTTTTGTGTGACAATGTTAATGGTAAATTCAAGTATTTTACTGTAGCTCAGTCAGTTGCACATCTAACTGAATTTAGAGGTTGTATGTGCCATTTTAAGGTTTTGCAGTTTGGTCATAAATTTGGCCATTCTCCCACTTTCTTTAAAATCAAGTAGGGCTCTTAATAGCCACTGGCAGGAACACTAGATTAAAAAGCTTGGCTCCACAGATCTAGGCCTGTTCTGGGAAGATAAGGACAGTTGGCCGTCACAATATGACTGAAAATGTTGAATTGCAATGTAAAGCACTTTACAGTACATTATATTGCACAGAGTTAAACATTAATTTTAAACTGGGTTGCCTAGTTTGACAATAGGGCTTTGGATCGTTGAGCAAGTGGTGATCCGATCCGAACCACGATTCATGTGTAGCGATTCACAAATCGAACCACGAATCACTTGTTAATGAGAAGCATACAGAATTTCACGTAATAACAAAAAATAAGCGATGAATTACATTAGCTTTTACTAAATGGAAAACCATGTACTCCAAACATTACTATTACCTGACGTAAAATGGGCATTTTCAGTGAAATCGTTTTTGCTTAAATGTGAATCAATCAAATGTTAGAGTTTACATTAGTAATGCGGCTCGTTTTCAGTGCACGTAAGGTAACTTTTTTCCCAAAAATCAGATCGCGATTGGATGATATTCGACGAATATATGACGAATATTCGTACTTGATTTTCTGGTCTGGATCGCGAGTATCGGAGTACTTGAATACTCGCAGCAGCCCTATTTGACAACCAGCTGTATGTTTTACTTACTGGAGCCAAATGTTTACTAGCAGTAACAAGTTGCCTGAATTCAAATATAGTTGATCGGGGGCAATAGAACGTCCTTTTATGTTAAGCCCTAATTACATTATATATATTTTTTAGTATTTGAGTATCTTATATTATAATATCTTATTAATAATTTTATTATATTATTTTTTTCCTTAGATTCAAGGTGGAGAGTCTAAAGAGTTATTTCCCTTAGGTAGTAAACAGTCAGAACCTGTGATAACAAATATGAATGATGGTTTTGTATTAAGTAGAGATGATCAGTCTATATTTATTGATAAGGAAGGTAATCCTAGAAAGAAGCATCCTGTAAAATGGTCAGACATTCCTATTGCTACAGGTATGTGAATTTTTACTTTTTTTTCACAAAGCTACCTGGCTAGATCACTGGGTAGCTCGCAATTCTACTGATCTTGGGGTCATAGGTTTGATTCCTGGGCAGGGCATACTTTCTTGGAGTTTGGTCATTTAATTATTTCTATGGCCATTCTCCCTCCTACTACTTATTCTAAATCATATTGGGCAGTTGCCAGTCAATGATGGAAGTATCCATCCAATAACTGCTTAAATGCTAAATCCAGAGATTTAGCCATCCCAGGAACAGTGAGTAGGTTGACAGATTGCTGTGTTATGACCTATACAATGTGTTGTTACTGTGGTTAACCCAACAAAAAAAAGATATCTCAAAAAGGTATTCAGGAGTGAGCTTGTTTGTCCTTTAGTTAGTCAGTTGGTCTTTATGACAATGCAGTGGACTAAAAACTAGGTCAAGATCTCATTCACCATGGCATGTAATTAAATTTGTACTTTTATCTTTATAAGTCATGTGTTGTCCTCGTTTTTTTGTTCTGAGAATTTGATTTTGTTATTCGAAATTCTGGGATATTCAAAGTCTTTTTATTGTACCACAAACTTAGTCAATTGAAATACAAACAACAATTCTTGGAAGATTAAAGATTTACTTGAAGTAATTGTCATAATGGGTGGATATTACTAAAAAAACATCCATTTTGATGAAATTTATGATTTTACAATTTCTCAAAATTAATATTATTTGAAGTTTTGTGCCAGTCTAGTGCCACTTCTAAAAACCGTTATTCAACTGTCATTCTTATTTAAATGTTTTATGTATAAGAAACACTACACACCACTGAGAGCCTCCTGGTCTAATAGTGACACTAACATACAGTAGACCCCAGCCTTGGGCTTTGGTCCACTATATGTTATAGGGCTGACTGGGAAGTCACTATCAGACCATCCGACCCTTAGTGGCGCATACTATTTCTTATATTATACCGCACATTTTTTTTAACATTTGATTTTTGCAAAAGCAGAAGAATAAACATTGTTAAACATTTAATAGGTCAAACTTATAGCATAAACTTTGATTACATGGTACAGAAATTTGTTCTCCTTGAAAATTACACCAGGGGTTACTTCCCACTAAACAAGGGTTATTAAACACTTGTTTAGTGGGATATGACATCAGATATGACGTCAGAGGGACACTTTCATATCAGTGGGCACTATCATATTATAACTGCCCTATATATACGTAAATTTTATGTAAGGTATGATATATTTATTTCAGTGTATGAAGCTCCATATTTGATATCAGTGTTACCTAAATGTATAGAAGTACGAACCATAGACCCTGTATTGATGATACAAAGTAAAGCATTACCTAATGCTAAATATGTATGTCAAGCTAATGGACAGATTTATATAGCTTCAAGTAATCATGTGTGGAGATTAAATAGTGTATCAGTCTCTTCACAGATTAGACAATTGATGCAGAATAAAGAGTTTGCTTTAGCTTTACAATTAGCGGTAAGAACTTGGATATACATATATATATATATAAATATATATAAAAAATTATAAAAATATTATCTGAATAGACATATTTACATATTTTTTTCCTAACTGGTTTCAAATTTAAATGGTATAAAATGACAATTTTTTTTTTAAATATTGCATCCCGTTACTTGGCAACATTGCATAAGTATGTGTATGCAAAAAAAGTCAACATCATCAATTGGTGTTTACTTTTGGTTTAAAAATCTTTATGAATTTCATCACAATGATGTTTCAGCCAGGGTTTTAATAGAAAGTCACTTTATAAAGATTTTTAAACTGAAGTTAAATGCCAATATCTGATGCATTTTATTCATGATGGTGTTTTGTTAATATTTTTTTTTTCATGAAAACATCTGTATACATATGCCCATTTTATACATGTATACTCTTAATAAGCTGTAAAAGTGCTGTTCAAATTTTCATTAATAATCACAATTTTGTTTTTTCTTATCATGCACCTACAAATGTATATTTTTTAAAAAATAATTATTAATGTGTATCATATGATTGTTTTGATTTATTATTTGTAGAATATGACTGAGGAGCCAGAGACAGAAAAACAACATAGAATAAGTCAGATACAAACATTATATGCTGTCAATTTATTCTGTAAACTCAAGTTTGAAGAATCTATGAAAATATTTGTTACTTTAGATACAGGTAAATATATACCATTGTTATAATTGTTGTTTTAGTACTGCCACAGTGCCTGTATCTAAGACATTTTGTTATCAGACAAGACCTTTCATATTTTGTGTCTTCCTACTTTAAAAGTTATTGTTAGGCCCTGTGTCAGTGTATATTACATTTGAGAGTCAAGTTTACTTGTGATTTCTAACATCCATCTTGATTTTTACATGGAGTTTCCCATGTGTAGTAGCCAACAGTGGCTAATGCTAATTATAATTATCCACTGCTGTAGATAACATTTGGCTCGGCTTGCGCATTTAAAGGGATAATTGACAATGCAAGAAAAAATAATCTGCTTTACTTGTTAACAAGCAGACAATGCAGTTTGTGTCATTGAAGTGTTTCTGATCTGGTTTAGAAATTGGTGTGTTGTAGAATTCCATATTTATATATACTAGGACGAAAAAGAAACGCCGGGTACATAAAATATGCAACACATGTCCAGCCGTGTTTCGCAAAACAAGAAGGGTCATCGTTAAAAGGGGGTATTTTTTCACATAATCAGCATCGGAAATCGATTGAAACTTCAACTGCTGGTTCCATACAGATGACATTTCATACAAAAATAAATATAATAATCCAATAATACAATTTATCCCTTAAAACAATCATTATAGGTTACCCGGCGTTTCTTTTTTCGTCCCAGTATACTTCTTAAAAACCTCATGTTAGACAGCGCTATTAGTGCTTTGATTTTGATCATTTTCTTTTTTATTCTTACCAAAGTCTTATGTATATATTTTGATTTATTTGCTCCAGAAGACTGTTCTGCTATGAAAAACCATCAATTATAATGGTCCTAAGAACGAAACTTTACTGTATCCATTATTTTTAGTCAGATTTTTCAACGAAAGATCTTGATGAAAATCTGGCTTTAATGTGGTTTCCACATTATATTTCTTGTTATCCATTTATTGTGATTTGGTTATTTATTTTCAATTATTTCAATTATTTTATACTCTAAAATGTAAAATTTGACTTATGTTTCAGATCCATCTCATGTTATAGGATTATTTCCTAATTTACTACCACAGGAATATAGAGATAAGTTAGATTATCCGGAGAAGTTACCTAAATTAGAAGGTGGGGATTTAGAGAAAGGTTTACTGGCATTGACAGACTACCTCAATGATGTATGTTCAACTTTTGATCAGAATGTATTGTTTACTTATTATATACTGTTTTTTTTATCATTATACTGGTCCTAACTCTGTTTAAGGGATATATTGGATCCAGCTTGTCAGTAGGTTAGATAGTTTTTTAATCTGTAGCTTTTACCTTTCTGCTCAATTTCTCAGCTCTATTGTACTGATTAGATACAAACTTCACATATAGACTTGTTATCAAGCAGACATTTGCATATCCCATTTTGGTCAAGGTCTGTCAATTTTTGCAAGTTCCGTTGCCTAACGAATTCGCTACGAATCGCTATGAAAAAGCGCTTTCTTGTAGTTATTCTTCATTAGGAAACGGCTTGCTATTTACATCACAAACCTAGATGGCAATGTACAGAAAGCGCTTATTGCAATTGCATGTTTTTAGGGCAATTTTCAACCCAAATATGCTTTAAAAAGTATAAAATTATTGCAGAAACATATGTTTATATGAACATTTACAAATATTAATTAATATCAATTCATCTATAGTCAGCCAAACATTAAAAACAAATTGTCAGCAAACAGGAAGTCACATTGCTGCGGGGGCAGCCATTTTGATTCGTAACAGCACTCTCGGGTAGCAAAGTTTTTTATGCTAGCCATCGCTATGTAGTAAAATGAAGTGATATCTTGTTGCAAGTTGTTTCCTATGATTTTGCTGTGTAGCGATACCTAGTGATATGCTTAGGCAACAGGTCAATGATCTTATGATGAAAAATATTGTCTGTGTGTACCTGTGAAAACATAACTTTGCTACTTGCTGTTTTACTTACTTCTACTTTGTATTTTTTTTATCAGGAAAGTTTTTCAAACTTGTGCTATTTTGTTTGTTCCAGAAAAGAAGAATGTTACTAAAAGAGAATTTTGTATCACCTACAGCCATCAAGGATGGTAATAAAACATTAGATTCTAAAGATCAGTTATCACAAATTATAGATACAACTTTACTCAAGTGTTATCTACAGGCAAGTTTACATATTTACTCTTTTGTTATAAAACTGTTTATTACCCATATCATTAGAACTGAGGTGCGTTTAACAGTGTGAGCGCTTGGGGCAACACCAAGTGCTTTCGTTCTGACTGGGGGAGCCCACTCTTGCACTCATGATTCAGCTGGATTGGTGTTTCGCATCGATATCAAAGATGGCGGCTGGTAGAAATTCAGTTTTGTATCTCAAATAATTATCCCTGAAAAATGGGACACAAACGTATGTGTTACTTGTTCCTCATAACATATACACGCAATGCATAGAATTAAAGCTTTTTAGTACAAAAAATGTATCATAATGATTCATATAAAATGAAATAGGTGAAAGATTTATTGTATCAGTAGAAATAATTGTTCCCCCTACCCCCTATTTTCATTAATGTGCTGTTTGATGCCTTCTTGGATTTTACAGCGAGTGCTTGCCATCATTCAATAGCCTAACAATAAGGGAAGCATGCACTCGCTCATGCACTCGCATTGTTGAAGGCACCTCAGGTTCTCATATCCAACAACAAAGGGAGCTAATAAAGTAGAATTTAGAACAAAATTCAGCCCGTTAGACACCCAGCTTGCTCTAATTTTTTGTCATGTCTCATCAAGCTTGAGTCTTAGAACTTTGACTGTAATTAAAAAACAAATACATCTCATTATATTTTTTTTTATGTATATTATATCGTGACGGCTGTATTGGGGCTTGTATTGCATCACAAATCATTGAAAATGCTCAGCACTGAACTAGCTTTACCAAACTTGATGTATACATACAATGTATTTCTTTATTTTACAGACAAATGATGCCTTAGTTGCTTCCTTATTAAGATTAAAAGATAATAACATACATATAGAAGAAGCTGAACGTTCATTAAAGAAACGTGAAAAATATAGTGAACTCATTATATTATATGAGAAGAAAGGTTTACATGAAAAAGGTATGTTCACACTGAACTTTAATACAGCTGATCACTATATCACTGATAAGTCTTGTATCCTAAAATTGTGGAATTGACCAACACAACAACTTCAAACTTAATTAGCCTGATTGTTCAACAAAAAAATTCGGCTTATAAGTTGGCGCAACCTGTGCAGGCCAGGTGGTCGGGCAGGCAGTCGGGCATCCGGTGTCTTTAACAATTGCGTGAAAGATTTTCTTTACCATATATTTCTGCCATTTATTGTCAGATCATACAATGATAACATACCATGTGATGAACACAATTAGAAAGTAACCACAACTCTACCTGGCTTTATTATGGATGATTGCCCTTTGTAATTTTTATATTTAAGTTTTTTAATCCGGCTTTAATGTGGTTTCCACATTTAATTTACATTTCTTGTTTTAAGTGTTACAGTGATTCTATTATTACATGCTTTTGCATTTGCCCAATTTTGAAAAACTTTTTCGCCACTTTCAATGTTTTTTTTCGCCATTTGGGGCATTGGCCAGTTGCAGCGGAAACCCTGAACTTGTATACAATGTTACCTCTTTACAACAGACAGTAAGAAAGGCTATGGGTTGGCTGAATTGGCCCTTAGAGAGATGTGTCTGAAAATTTATTGTTAATTTGAGATGACTGCTGTAGAGAGGTTGTCTTATGCAGATATTACTGTGTTAAGTTTAAATCTTGTTTAGATTCTTTGATTTCAATATAGTATGAAATGAGTTATTATTAGTGCCCCAGTGTTTGGAATCTTGTGTCCCTAAGGGGTTACAGGTTCGAACCTCACCCAGGGAGGTTATACCCTCCTTGAAAATTTGACAATAGTGTCAATTTTCTCTATTAGTAAGTTATATGAATAAGATTCCCTAAGGGGTTACAGGTTCGAATCTCACCCAGGGAGGTTATACCCTCCTTGAAAATTTGACAATAGTGTCAATTTTCTCTATTAGTAAGTTATATGAATAAGATTCTGGCATTTTGGAAGAGTAGGTGAGTAATGGTTATATACAAGGGTCCAGGAAAGCTAGGTTAGGTGCCCTGGAGGCCATAAAATGACCTAAATTATTTTGACATGGCATTAAACCCAATAAAAAAATACTTATTTTATTGTTTCTTGTTATATTTGATAGCATTAAACCAGTTAATGAAACAAGCTACACGTCCCAACTCTCCACTGTATGGCTGTGATAGAACTGTGTCATATTTACAACATTTAGGTAAGTATTTTACTGAATGGTTTTAGTATTTGATAGTATGATGATTTCATGATTCCTAGGTAAAACTAGTTATACCCCCGCTTCGAAGAAGAGGGGGTATACTGTTTTACCCTTGTCCGTGCGTGCGTGTGTTCGTGCGTGCGTCTGTCCGTTACAAAATTTCCGTCGCAGTTTTCTCAGCAACTATAACATGCAGCAGCCTAATACTTTGCATATTGCTTCATCCCATAGTCCCATGTGGTGTAAAGCGATTTCATGCTCCTTGCTCATCTACTTCCTGTTTGTCGCATATTTTTAGATTTCGTCAAATGAAAGTTACATTATGATAGTCATATTTCTCACTGCGGGGGTATCACTAGTGAGCATTAGCTCACAGATTTACTTGTTTATTACTTATTATTACATTTGTGTGTTGAATGACTTGCCAACATCCAAAGTACAGTTCCATCCCAAAGTCCATGGAGGAGCCTGTTGTTAGGAATAATTTATTCTAATTTACCGATGATCAAAATAAACAAAATGGACCTAAATTGACCAGGTTTTCAAAGGCGTTAGTACTTGTATACCAGAGGACCACTGCATACAGTATATCATTGGACTTAGACTATGGTCAAAGTTGATATATGAAACAGTTCTTGTATAGTAAATCATTTTCTGTAACATGGTATAAAGCAATATTGTATATTACAGGGTCTGACCATTTACGTCTTATAATAGAATATTCAGAATGGGTAATAAAGAAAGATCCAGACGAAGGATTAAAGGTAAATAAATTAACTCTTTGTCTGCTAAGGGTGGTCATATATAGACATTTTTATACAGCTTAGAACTTGGCTACATGAGATTTCCAGGGTTTTTACGGAGCCTTGAAAGTTCTTGAAAAGAATTATGACTTGAAAAGTCCTTGAACTACAGGTTACTTTGAAAAATGATGAAAATTGTCCTTGAATTCTTATCAATAACCTTGAAAATACATATTTGCAGCAGTGATTTGTAGAGGCCCGCATCTGGCACTGGTGCATAAAAATTTCAGTGACGTGGACAAAATCGTGTATTTTGGCCAAGCGCAACAGTGTCTTTCTAGTTATGTTGAAAATATCAAATCAAGAATTAAGTTCATCATTTTCATGATTTATGAAATACCAAGTTTTGTTACCATAGAATTTTATCTAGGTAATATTAAAATAAAACGCCTTGAAAATACAAATTCTACCTTGGTAAGTCTTTTAAAAATGACCTTGAATTTAGGTGTAAGAATTTAGTACTAGCTCTGGATTCCATACCACTGTCAAGTTATGACCTGTGCATCCATGCAATGATTTAGGGTACTAGTCAAGATCCTTGTCATTATTAATTTCTCAGTAATAAAACTGCCATATGAACAGTGAGCCCTTTCTTTAACAATAAGTGCCAGGAGGACAAATGTTATTGAGACTGGATGGTTGACGTAAAGGGTCATTTGTTATGAAAGTAGCACCACTATGGTGACTTTGAGATGAATGTTGTTAAGAGATATAGAGGATATTCATCTACTTTAGTGTAAGATCGATATTTATACCCCCGCTTCGAAGAAGAGGGGGGTATACTGTTTTACCCTTGTCCGTGCGTCCGTCCGTCCGTCTGTCCGTGCGACCGAAACGAAATTGAGGGCCTTTTTAGTTGTGTAAAGAATAATAAAGGGCCATTTTACGGCAAGGGGCCATGGCCCCCTGTTTATTCGCTAAAATTGTTATAGAGGGCCATCAAAATGAGTCCAAATAAAAATTACAGAAGGCCCCTTGTTAATTGTGTCCATGTCCATAAGTGATATACTTTGGACTGTCACTAATGATCAGAAATTGACAGTAAGAGTTACCGTTCTTGAAAGTAAATCACGAAATCTGATTGGATGTTTGCCAGTGTGGTCAGAGTGATCTAATTACCACTAGAGTAACCTCCCTTACTGAAACAGTTTTCGCGAGTTTGTGCTACTTACTAGAAGTATTTCACACTGGATTTTTTGCAATTGTATTCTAGTTTTAAGCAAGCATGTGAATTTTAAGTATTGGAACAGATGATTTTTAGGCACACATTCTTTATAAAAAAGATTTGAAAGTATGCTAATGTTTTTTTCAACCAAAATATTTAAGAAATTCAGCGGTTCTGGAAGGTAAATAAAAGTTATAATTGCACTTTGAAACATTTCTGAAAATATAATTTATTACTTTTGTTTGTCATGCCTTGAAAATAACTTGTTTCTTATGTCATTTGACCCTTTTATTATAGAACTCTGTTTGCCATCTTCATTTATTCCTTCTCAGTACTGTGTTTTGAATATGTTAGATACTTACCCTGTAATACCAGCATTTAGTGGGGGTCATTCATTTACCTGTAACCTGGTTTTGACTTTGTGTTAATTAATAATTATGATTGGGATGATTACCTAAAATTTCATAAACTGTCATTATGCAATAAAGTTGGGGGGATGTTGTTTATGCTGTTGTTTTTTTTTAATTACCAATGGAAAAAAAATGATCCTTTGGAAAACAATTTGATTAGATAATCCAATAATAAAAAATTAATGATTGACAGGTCTGATTGTCTACTGGTAAATTATTAATTTCGGAATGGATCATTGCACTTCAGGAAAGATAAATCATGCATGTATCGTCAGTATAGCAATATTCATTGACCATAGTCTTTGCAGTGAGGCGTTGTCGTGTATATAGGTTTTACCTGCCACCCATATGGACTTTTAAATTTGAGATTGTCCATTCTCAATCATATTTAAATTTATAATATATTTTTACACCACTTGAACATGTGAAAAACAATCATCACAGGTCATAAATTAGACATGTAACATTTTACTCAACAGTAGGTCAGATCCTTTTGTTCACACTTCATATCAATAGTAATTTCCAAATATCTACACTTATCCAGTCATAGGGGGCCATTTAACTTTAAACAGAACAAAAGAGAACAATAGAGTTCATTTTGAAACAATATAATACGGGGCCATTGGCCCTCTATTAAAAATTAAAAACAAAAACAAAAAATGGCCCATTATTCCAATTACGGTCAAAATCACTTATCACTGGTCCATAAATGAAGATTTAAGGTCAAAATTGCCTGTGAAGTTTATAAAGGGTTAAGAAACAAAATTTTGTCATTTCGGGTGACCAAAAAGGAATTGTGGGCCATCAGTAGTATTCTGGGATAAGGGGCCGCAAAGCCCTCATTTCACAATTTCTTTCTGGTAAAATTACGTTCCTGTTCCTCTCCCCATTGAATATACATTTTTCCCCTATTTTAAAAAAAATCCCCACCCCCATTTATTTTAGTATGAAACCATTTGCATCATCCTGCTGAAATTTGCTTATTGCAAAATGAAATATATACTACCTAACATCACAAGTATTATTTTTACAGGCAAAGTCCCCATATATCCCAACATTCCCCTACCTTAGGGCACTGGCCCAAGTCCCCATAAGGTAATTAAGACCTTGGATATGGCCATGACTTAGTTATATAGATAAACATAATTTGTCAACTTGCCCTTTACAAATGGCATGTAAAACATCTTTCATACATGTAACTTTGCATGAAGTGTAAGAGAAGGTTGTTCTTGGAGTGAATGGACTAAGGGGCCATTTCATTTCTCTTTTGTTAAATAGAGGGCCATTGGCCCCTTATTTGTCAACTTGCCCTGTAAAACATCTTTCATACATGTAACTTTGCAAGTTCTTTCTTGGAGTGAATGGACTTAGTAAGGGGCCATTTCTTTTTGTTAAAGATAGAGGGCCATTGGCCCCTTATCTGTCAACTTGCCCTGTAAAACATCTTTCATGACTAACTTTGCAAGTTCTTTCTTGGAGTGAATGGACTAAGGGGCCATTTCTTTTTGTTAAAGATAGAGGGCCATTGGCCCCTTATTTGTCAACTTGCCCTGTAAAACATTTTTCATGACTGTAACTTTGCAAGTTCTTTCTTGGAGTGAATGGACTAAGGGGCCATTTCTTTTTGTTAAAGATAGAGGGCCATTGGCCCCTTATTTGTCAACTTGCCCTGTAAAACATCTTTCATGACTGTAACTTTGCAAGTTCTTTCTTGGAGTGAATGGACTAAGGGGCCATTTCTTTTTGTTAAAGATAGAGGGCCATTGGCCCCTTATTTGTCAACTTGCCCTGAAAAACATCTTTCATACCTGTAACTTTGCAAGTTCTTTCTTGGAGTGAATGAACTAAGGGGCCATTTCTTTTTTTCTTTTTAATTTTATTTTGTTAAATAAAGGGCCATTGGCCCCTTATTTATTATTATGAAATGAACTCTTGTTCTATTTATGCAATTAGATACTTATATATTTATTTTTGGTAGTGCACATTTACACCTTTCTTAGAGTGATCTGTCTCAATCATACATGTTTTCAACTAGGAGTCACTCTTGTTTTAAACATTCTTGTTTCGCTGTATTCAGCGGCCCTGTATGTCTTTATCGTCGTCCTCTTATCCTTAAATGTGGCCCCTTGCCCGGCGCCTCTTTATTCCTTATCGGTAGAACATAGCTCGATGGCCCTCTATTAAGTGGCCCTTTATTTAATGGCCCTCAATTTCGTTTCGGTCGTCCATCCGTCCGTCCGTCCGTTACAAAATTTCCGTCGCAGTTTTCTCAGCAACTATAACATGCAGCAGCCTAATACTTGGCATATTGCTTCATCCCATGGTCCCATGTGGTGTAAAGCGATTTCATGCTCCTTGCTCATCTACTTCCTGTTTGTCCCATATTTTTAGATTTTTGCGGGGGTATCACTAGTGAGCATTAGCTCACAGATTTATTATTTCACTGAGTGAGCTCAGAAAACATATTTTAACAAGTGGCATACCGGTAACCATGAGGGAAAATGTCATTTTCTGAGTTCACAAGTTGAAATAGAAAATATTGTACACAAAAGTTGACAAATATTCTGTTCCTTTCATGCTTAATTTAGTGTTTTATTAGATGTATTTAACACAAATTATTATGTGACGTCATTTCTTCTCCAAGATGACGTCATTTATCTTCTAATATTTTCAATAATTTTCATTGTATATTTTCATTGAATAAGTGATGTTTCACCTTAAAGTATGAAAGAAAATAGTTTAGTAGAGTTTCACTGTACGATAATTGTCTTATGTATTATTATAGATATTTACTGAGGATATCCCGGAAGTAGAAAGTTTACCTAGAGCTACAGTTTTACAATATCTGGAAAGTTTAGATAAAAATAATAAAGATCTTGCTATCAAATATTTGGTATGCTTTTTATTTTATACTTTAGTTTAATATTGTCTGACAATGGGCGAGTTTTTTTAGGATATCGCTAGCTAGTACTTCGTGCCTTAGTACCCTTCTTACTCTAAAAGAAATATGTATGTGATATCAAATTAAGGGTACTAGGGGACAAAGCGCTAGATATGTGAACATCCATGACTGGTGTTCAGCCCCTGGCTGGGTGTGTGTGCTTCCATGTAGTACACTTTCTTAATCACCATGACAGATTGTATTCACATGAATAACTAGGCTGAATTTTAAATACCTAGCCAATTTACTGAGGAAATGGGGACATTAAACTTGCAGTCATAGTTATCTTCAGTGCTATGAAAATAGAGTTCTTCTTTGTTTGTCTGTTATTTGAGCATTGTATTGGTAGCATCATGTGAAACAGTTCAAATATATATATCTAATAACACTATAACTTGCATTAAGCAGATAGTGACGGAAAGCGGCCAGAGTGGGCACTTACAACAGATGATGGCTGTAACTAGGTTTATTTAGACTGCTTCAAACAGTCATTTTGATGTACCCTTATTCATCATCTTCATAGAACTTTGATGTCATGATCTGTCAACAGAGCAATGTTAAATGATATGCCTTTATTTAATAACTGTGGTCAACATTGGGTATATCACTACTTCTTGTGTTTGTATTTCCATATCATGATCATCAGATTTTAAGTTGGCTATATTGGGGTAGTACAGTATAACCTCTGCAGGGCAGCCCTCTACTGAGTAAATCTGCACAACAACAGCTTTTTATACTTCCCTTAGGTGTAATTTTAATTGAGTTTAACCTCTGCAGAGCAACAACCTCTGAACTGCTACTCACTGAAGTCCTTCCTTGCTGCTGTTTCCCAATAGAGGTTGAACTGTACCAGTGGTTTAAACTCCCAGATTACAAACACATGCCTGTGTATACCTTTTTCCTCCCAAATTAAGCATTATGGACTAGAAAATTTAAAATCACATGATTTTGCTATAACATAGTGGTCTATGTATTGTGCTTAAAGTTTGACCCCAATCTGACCTTTCACATTTCCATCTAATAATTATCTACACATACCCCGACAAAAATCAGTACCATGCCAATTCTACACTTCAGCAGGTAACGTATTCAAAATAAACAATTGATTTACATCATATAATCCTCTCGGCCACTGTGTATTGGACACTCATTGTACCATATAATATATTTTTAAAATAATATTTTCCTTATGTAATAATTACATTTGAGCTTTGATGATATACTCCGATCAGTATCGAGCATTAATACTACATTCGTATTGAATGTAATGAATATTCTTGCATAAAGGTCAGATCGGGGTCAAACTTTACACACAATAACAGGGCTTAACTGTACATGTATTTGATTACTGTATTTGATATATTTGACAGAATCATGTAATATATTCATGGAATGATACATCTAGTGATTTACATAGTAAATATGCTCAATTATTGAGAGAAAAAGTTCAAACTTATATGAGAGATTATCTTAATGCTCTTCCTGAAGGTAAGTCTATTGTTTGTATTGAAATAGTTTTTTTTGGTTGGGTTTAATGCCATAGCGACACATTGCGTAAGTCTAATCAAGGTGGTCAGTCAACTTATTTAGTAGTGCTGCTGCGAGTATCCGAGTACTCGGATATTCGCTATTCCGACCAGAAAATTGAGTATGATTATTCGTCACGTTTGAAATTGTCAGATCGCGATCTATTTTTTGAAAAAAAGGAAATAACATTTTCAGCCATATTACCATTGAAAACAATCTGCACTACAAATGAAAACTTTTATTTACGTACTATGCACCACTATGAACCACTCGACTACACAATAAATTGGAAAATAAACAAAAATAATAGGGATGTTTGGAGTACATGGATTTCCATGTGGTAAAAACTTCTATAATTCTTCACTTATTTTTGTTATTACATGAATTCCTGTATGCTTCTTCATACAGAAGTGATTTGTGGTTGGATTCCTGAATCGATACACATGAACCATAGTTCAGATTGGATCATCACTTGCTCAACGATCCACAACCCTATTATTTAGTGTTCTTGGATAGGCTAAACATCTGGGTTTAGTTTTAACTCGGCACATACTTCAGTTGATTGTCTGTTGCTGTACATGTTTTAGAATCAGTAGGTAGGTGGGTAAATGGCTGTAGAAATTGGATGCTTTCATTATAAAACAAGTTATGAACTTTGCTAATTGATCTTGATAAAATGTTACAGAGTGTTATTGTCAATCTTAACTAGATGTTACAGAGAGGTTACTGTTGTGGAGAGTGTTATTTTCAATAGTAACTTGCATAGGACAATGAATTTTAGGTAGCTGTGGTCTGTTTTATCAACTGTCTTATGACAGATTTTAATATTTTAGTCATACATCCTTTTATATCATATTGCAATATTATTATAAGATTTTTGATAATACCTGCCCCATTGTTTAGAGTTGACTGTTAAATGAGATTTTACTTGTATTGTATTGTATTGTATTGTATTGTATTGTATTGTATTGTATTGTATTGTATTGTATTGTATTGTATTGTATTGTATTGTATTTTATTATATTGTATTGAATTGTATCGCTGCCCAATGTAGCCCATCATATTGTATTGTATTACATTGCATCACATCATATCATAGCATATTATATTATAGGTCATACACCAGCTAAGAAAGCCGGTACAGAGCCAGCAGAACTTGGTGAATATAGAAAAAGATTGATAGATTTTCTACAAGATTCTATATATTATAAAGCAGAACAATTACTGCCTAGATTTCCATTAGATGGTTAGTAAGATATAAATAATAAAGTTATACCTAATTAAAGTGGCTAGGCCTATGCTACTAAATCTATGGCTTCTTGAGGCAGCTGCTTATTATGGATGTATATCTGTCCTTGAAACAAGTCTTCAATTTTTTATGTTTTTGTAACTTCTTATTACTGAACATAGTTTACTACATGAGTACAAACTCAGGCTTGATTTTACTGCTTATGGCATCAGTGTAGTGTCTAAAAATGACTTATATATAATATATATATAATTATATATAAAAAAGTTAAAACATGCTGTAACAAGCATCACATAAAAATATATAAATCAATATCATCTAAATTGATATTTCAATATATATATTTAAACCCGACCGGTTTATGAAGATTATGTTTTTACATTTTAGAAGGCTCTACTTTTAAACTTAATGATAAAAAAATTTTATGTAAAAGAAAATATGAATTGTACCGTTGAAAACGTTCTATATGTTCTTATATGTAATGGGTGCAAAGAATTTTACATTGGAGAAACTGGCGACAAACTTAGATATAGACGAACAGTTCATAAACAAATTAGAGACCCATCAACTAGACAAATACCTTTAAGTAATCATTTAGATAATTGTTCAAATGTGTTTCCTAAATTTTCAATATTTCCATTTTATAAATTTTACCACAATGATGTTTCAACCAGGTTGAAGAACGTTACTTCATAAATATTTTTAACCTTAAATAAATGCAATTTGATGAAGTTGACTTTTATGTGTACACATGTATACGCAACGTTGCTATGAGACTATATAACGTTACGCCATATTCGTATTGTTCATTATAAACCCTTTGATAATTTGAAACCAGTTGGGTTTAAATATACAGTGGATCTTGTGTTAAGCGACCATCAAAGGGAGAAACAAAAAGTGGTCGTTTAAGACAATGGTCTCTTAAGACAAATTTTGATTCCCGACATTGAAGCTGTTCTGACATTCTAAAATTCGTCATTTTCGTAGAACACTAATCTGTCAACGGGACGATTTTAACTGATGGGCTTTTATCTAAATTTCGTCAAATGCATACAAATAATGGGCCAATCGATTTTTCTCTTTTTTAAACATCCTATAATTTATTACAATTAAGTGAAACTTTGGTTTAAATAACGATTGCCAAACATTCGGTTTGTTTTCGTACATGTTAAAATCCGTAATTCCCGGACATTTTCGCGTTTAAAACATCCAATATTTAGGTCATCAGAGTAAAGGCTGTTACATTTAAAACTGTGAAATTTACACAATTTATAAGAATTAATTGTGATAATTGTCCAACACACCAGCTTATTCTTTGTTCTAACAAGCGCTGCAAACTTAAAGCGTTCAAATGTTGGCCTCGTTTGAAATTGAATGTAGAACGTGACGCTATTTTCAGAAAACGTGTTTATAATGTCCTCAATATTGACCTTTCTTTGTTTAAATATCTAAATTGTTTCTGCCTACGTATTTTTTAATAAATATTACTTCACACGTTCGACGCTTGGATAAAAAGTCAAATTTGCAGTCTCTTGAAATGTTTTGAAAACGATAACTCTCCACGGTACGGTAAGTACGATACGGGACTAATTGTTCAATGCGTATTATGTAATTACATTATGATTGGATCGTATTAGTGTCTCTCTTTTGATTGTTCCCATTAACTCCTTTATCTTACAGTATTTATGGCTGTCAATTATTGATTTTTAGAGCCCGACATATGACTTTAGGTGATAGACATTGTGACGACGTACCCCCGGTGTATATCTCTAATTACTGGGTTTTATTGATTTTCGCCAAATTCGATTTATATGAGCCGGTCGTTTAACACAATTAAGTCAAGTCAGTTTCGGCCAAAATTAGCGGTCGCTGGTCGCGTTGGACAAAAGTCGCTTAAGGCAAAGATTTAAAGAGTTAAAATGGTCCGTGGGAACTCAGAGTGGTCGCTTAGTGCAAATGGCCGCTTAGGAGACGTGGTCGCTTACACAAGATTAACTGTATATATTGAAATATTCATTTAGATGATGTTGTTTTATATATTTTTTATATAATTATATATATATAATTTCGTGTTTAACACCATGTCAAAACCATGGCCAACAACCCATTTTGTAATCAGTACTTCGTTACCCTTCCACTAGACCAACGTCTTACCACATATTTTTTAATGGAGGAAATTTTTTGTCGAATTTTGATTGAAAGGTATAACCAGGCTGGATTGAATTCAACTGGTACTCTATTCAGAAAGCTACCAACTGTTTACTGATCCAGGTCAGTGTTAAGTGTTAATTTAATTACATTTTCTAGATAGATATATCATTGTTACCTTTGATTGAGAACCTTATTCTTTTAGATGACTTAATATAGCCTTTTGTATTTCAGGATTTTTTGAAGAACGTGCCATATTACTAGGTAGGCTAGGAAGACATGAACAAGCTTTAGGTTTATATGTAATTGTACTGAAAGATTCAAACCTTGCAGAAAAGTAAGAAACTCATAAAACACATCATTTTTTTCTCTCTTTTCACTTGCTCTTATACAGAAATATATATCTAGCAAGAAACCTTAATAAATAGTTGCTTATTTAATGAAAAGCCAATTACTAACAATTTTTCTATCCCAAGTATAGTTGTTTAACAAGCAGGCAGGTGGACAGGTAGACAGACGGACACATGGAAAGCCTCTTGTATCGAACATTTATAGCTGGAAAAAAATTGGTTGGGCATCTGGTGTCTTTAACAATTGCTTTTAACTTTTTCTTTACCATATATTTCTGCCATTTATTGTCAGATCTTTATGAAACATCATACCATGATAACATACCATGTGATGAACAGAATTAGAAAGTAACCACAACTCTACCTGTCTTTATTATGGGTTATTTCCCTTTGTAATTTTTGCGTTAAAGTTTTTAAATCCGGCTTTAATGTGGTTTCCTCATTACATTTCTTGTTTTGTCTAAAATTGCTGAATAAGTTTTAATATACAAGCCTTACACCAAATCATGACCATTAAAATGTAGATATAATAATAGTGATTAATCTGTTAAGTATTGTTTGCTTACCAATTAAACGATTTAATTATGATACGCTGATTTCCAGTGGTTAACATTATAGGTCATATGATGTTTTAAAAGCTTGTTTATTGGTCTGCCCACCACTGTGATAAAAATTAAAGCCCAAGCAAAAAGTAAAAGTAAAATGTGTTAATTTTTATAGTTAGTTTGGCACTTAGACAGTCAACAGGTCTTGTTTAAAAACCTTTAAGGGATGCAGAAAAAGGGGACAGGGCACATCAGAGGGTTCATGTTCCCAAATAAGTATTTCTGCATAGTGTGGAGCAAAAAAGGGAATAAAGGAAAGGGGTAAAGTGCAGTGCCCTGCTATTCTGCTTTAGCATAATCACTATAAAAATGTACAAATATGAATTATATTGATATTTTCCTATATTATAGATATTGTGAGAGATACTATGATAAAACTAAACAAGGTGATAGAGATGTGAGTATTCATTTATTTTGATACAACATATGACTAAATATATTGTGGGCACTTTCTTGGCCATTATTGTGGTTACGTGGCTGGTTATACTTCTTTTTTGCCTAGTCTTACTGTGAAAGGTGCCTGAGCAATTTAATCACAAGATTGAAAATAATTTTAAAATAAAACTATTCAAAAGAAATTTTCAACTTTTTATAATATGTGTCCTTAAGACTTCCAACGCTGAACTTATCAGCAGTAAGTATTTTATGTAGTTAAAATGTTGATGTATCTTAAATGATTTACATGTATGCGTCTAAATCATTTCATATACAGGTCGTATTCTAGGTCATGCGTGTTATTGTACTTTTAACAATGGACTTGCCCAAGATTTAGGTGATTAAGCTGATGCATTAACAGCATTTTACTGATTTAGACACATCACTTGATATTAAGCATTTATCTTATATAATGTATATCTTCTTTGTAAATTTTTTACGATTTTATGTTATAAAACAAGTGTAAACTAACCAAACTTTAAAATTGTATGAATAATTCACCCATAAATATTGGTGTGTAATTAAACTGGCCATGTTTATATACGCAATGTTTACGTGGACGACCTGTAAGTTCTAATATAAAGACCATACTTATCAATGGTCGTAATTGCAATATGGTCTTAATAAAGGGACCCTTTTCTCAAACTAAGCATTTAGGACTTGAAAAGTATCGAAAATTGTATAATTTTGCAATAACCAAGGTGGTCTTTATAGCAAAACTTTACTGTATTATCATTATATAAATAATTATTTTGTAAAGAAATACACCTTCAGATAATTACAATAAAAGAAATATTTTATTTTTTTTCAGGTATATTATTATTTATTAAAAGTATATTTACAACCACCGGATCCATTAACACTTGGTTTAACATCATTTAAAGATAGCACTAAACCTGCCCCTAATCTACAAGCAGCCCTTCGTATCATGGATAAACATGCTGGATGTATAGACACCACAAAGGTTGGTATAACATACTCAGAACTCTGGATAAAGGGTTTGTCCATGTAGGTATAGTTAGATTTTATTCAACTGTCAATGTCGCATTCATTAACCTGAGTGATTGAAATTTTCATTTTAGTAATTTTGTACTCAAAATAAATTTAAATCAGCAGGGTTAATGTATTCACCATCGACAGTTGAATTTAATTTAATTATACCACAATTTTTATCACATTCCTGCTGTGGGACATTAATAGCTCAAAACTAGTCTTATGGTATGTTTATATTCAATGAATATTTTGTTTGTACCAACATTGATAAAACATTTATTTGAGTTCTGTGTAAAGGATTTTTGATATTGCTTAGTGTATTAAATATCATTAGGTTTCTGCTTGTTAAAATCATTCATTTTAAATCCTAATGTCAGGTAATTTGAACATTCCTAACAGAAAGTAAGAAAATGTGTTGATAAAGATTATTAGGGTTTAGATGTCTTTGGTTTTAAGCTGGTTTAAGCACTTCTCATATTTTTTACTTAGAAATGAATATGCAATTTTTGCACTCTATGCTAGTGTTAATGATTAATTGCAAGGCTACAATTGTTGCACCATTTGTTAGCTGTCAAGTAATGAGAATACAGTAAAACCTCTGCAGAGGGACCCTCTACAGAACAAATCCTCTGCACAACAACAGCATTTGATATTTCCCTTTGGCATAATTTCATTTGAATTTAACCTCTGCAGAGCAACAACATCATAACAGCAACTTGCTTTAGTCCGCCAAAGTGGGTTTTGTTCAAGAGAGGTTGTACTGTATGAAGATTCCAGAGGGAGGGTGTGTACCTCAGGGTGAGCAAGCTTCTGAATTCTTAATGCCCCTGGCGCTGAAGTTAACTTCATATTCTTGTGGGCATGGAAGATTTTAGGCTTGTAGTAGCTGTACAGTTCATTAGCTGTCTAAAAAACAAAAGAAAAAAGTTCAAAGTGCAATTCCATTTTATAAATGAATAGTATACAATTTTATGTGTATGTGTGTCTTCAGGCATTAGAGTTACTGCCAGCTGACACTAAAATCAAAGATATTCTTACATTTATGGAGAATGTGTTAGAAATGAAAGCAGCCACCAAACATCAGAACAGGGTACTTAGAAATATGTTGTTTTCCGAAGCATTACAGGTGAGTTTTTATCTAAACACAATTGTTTTAAATTGAGGCCACTCAGTAATGAAGTGGTCCATGTAAGAGCTTAACCACTACAATCAATGCAGATTTTACTAGGTCGACACAAATGTCGCAAAATTAATATACAGTTATTTTTCTCTGACATCAGTTTACTAAATTAACCTTCTTTGGCACGATATAACCTTTCTGTGTTGATGTGCCATAAAACCCACAAACAAACTAAATTAACCTTCAATTGCGCTATTTGATTTTTCAACAATTGTATCGACTAAATAAAATCTTTGTTTATGTGGTGTTGAGAATCAGCCTACAAATTATTTTTTTTGGGGTATTCAGAAGATGTTGGTGTGATTTAAAAGAGTAGAGCATTAGCTATGCATGCATGTTTATATTTGTGAAATAGAATAAATTATAATGGAGAAACTGGTCCCTTATCAAATTTAGGTAAACAATCTTTCATTTTTACAGTAATTTACCTTATAGGACCTTATATACCGGGGGCAGATATAGGATTTTTTCTAGGGGGGGGGGGGGGGGGTCAGAACTTTTTCTAGGGGGGGGGGGGGTCAAAACTTTCGAACCACAACCACATTACCGGTATACACATTTTGCAGAATAATGCAACATATTAATAATAAAAACTACATAACCATTAAATCTATGTGAATCACTGAGAAAAATTGCTTCATGCTACTTAAAAATGACTTACAGTCAAATTCCAAGTTCCGGACCCCACTGACCCTTCCCCTGCTAGAACCGCCTATGTATACATGTATAGAATTTTTTACTCCGAACAGTACCGGTCGCCTATAGAATAATAGATAAACTGATTGACATTTACACATGAAAAAAGAAACTAAGAGTTATCAGAGAAAATTCTGCAATCAGCTTTTATAAGTATATGAACATATTATTCAGTTTACTTTACATGAATATACTATGATGACAGTATTAATACCTGCTGTATGCATGATTAGAATTTGTCCAAGAATCTTTGGAGGGCATTGTATGATCTAGATATATATTCTATTATTTGTCAAATATAATGTATAACTCATGTAATTGTCTAATTATACATTGTATTTTACAGGTACATGAACAGAGAATATTTTATGAAAAAGAAAAAGTTGTAATAGATGATAATAAAAATTGTATGGTTTGTAAAAAAAGAATTGGAAACAGGTAAATATATAAAAGATTTTTTTGGTTTGGTTTAACTCAGCAGCAACAAATTGTATAGGTCATATAACGGCAGTCAGTCAACCTACTCACTGTTCCTGGAAAGGCTAAATCTCTGGATTTAGCTGTTAAATAATCACTAGCCACATACTTCTGTCAGTGACTGACAACTATCCTACATGATTTAGAATCATTGGTTGGAGGGAGAATGGTCATAGAAATTATTTCTTGACCAGACTTCATGAAAGTATGCATGACCTGAGAATCTAACCATGACTGCATGATTTGTAGACTTGAGTGCTATCAATTGAGTTAGCCAGCAGGCCAAATATTTAAAAAATATTTAGAATATTTAAAATTCTATATATTCCAGTATTGAGCTAGTGTGCCAAAATACTTGCCATGTTTAATAACCTGTTCTTATTTAAGAATATAGTTCAAGATGATATATAATGTGTTGCTATGGTGTTAATATAGGACTCCGGCAGTATGATTAATAAAGTAATAAAAATGCTTTGGACTTTTTAATTATCCAATGCTAAAATCCAGCAATGTTCATTATTATTTTTCAGGCTACTAATTTAGGTCGATATACAAATTTATATCACAAGTATTTTTCTCTCCTTATTTCAGTTCATTTGCTAGATATCCTAATGGTGCTATAGTACATTATGTATGTTGTAAAGATCCTAGAATACCACCTGGTGAATCCTGATCATGTGACCATGGTGGTTGTTGTTTACTTCATGTGACTTGTTGTTGATATAAAACAATGTGTATCATTCCATACAGATTAAAAGTGACTCAGTGTATACATGGACCAGTGCAATTATTGTAAACCTTTGTTTGATCAATGCAGTGAAACTATAAGTGCTTTTTTGTTTAACATACTGTATAAGTGGAAATTTTGGTGGTAACTATGTCTTTAGTCAAGCTGCAGAATTAATATCCACGAAAATATTTGCTCATAAACTATCAGAGTTTTGACATTAGTGTTAAGTGCAACAGGAATCTAAAACTGATAACTGGATTCATTTATAGAAATGTATGGTGCAATGAAGTATGATTGTGACTTAGATTTGTTTGTATAATAACAATGCTTTTACAATTGTTTTGCTCTCATAACAATAGAATGTTTTCCTAAAATCCAATTACTTCCCAACCTGATGATGCATATTTTGTGAAGTAATCAATACTCAAAATTTGCATAGTCAGCAGAATTTTTGTCTGCTAAATAAAAACATGCCAAATTTTGAAACCACAGATTTTCGCCCCCCTCAAAATTTCTACTTATGCAGTCTGTTTAAACTTTTATTTTAACCATAAAGTACAATGTAGATTCAAGGGTAATCTTCGTCAAGTATAATGGTATAGATCGTTATTGTCTATGATATATAGTGAATATATACAATCATGTTAATAACCTCATAGATGTCCTCACTGTGAACTACTCAGTATGAATTATTCAGCTGTGATGGCTTGGTTACAATGTGGTACTATTTGTAATAACAATAAAAACTTCATTAATAGAGGCAACACAGCTAGACAGCTTCCTTGTGGTTGTCTTAAAGTGTTATTCCAGGATAGCAACATTCCTTATACTCAAAGACTATTTGCTGATGATGCCTTTATCATCTAAGGCATATATATCAAATTTATCAATTTTGATAAACATTTTAAAGTATGAATTAACCATTGTGAACTATACTCAATTTTCACTTAATCTTTTTACAGGGTAGTTGTTTAATAAACAAATAATTTAATTAATTTCTTAAAGTAATAACTCATTTTGTTGAAGATTCCTTTGAGAGTAAATCTGTGTTTCTGAGTACTGAGTGAGCTCTCTAGTTTAATAATCTATGTACTCGTTTAGTTTTATTACTCACTTATGTTATTCATGAGAACAATAGAATCAATGTGCCTTTTATGATATTGTGTTTGAGATTGAAAGCCAAAAATGATCTCAAATTGACCTGGAAAGTACATAATTTCCTTTCATTATACCAAGAAATGGCAATGCACTCTTATATTTTAATTAACTAAAATCATAATTATGGAATGATGCATACTGAACTCACTATAAATTTTTAAATAAGCATGGAAGAAACAGATTATTGATAAATTTATGGATAAGATTATTTATCTCAACTTATGTTCCCAGAAAATGATATTTAAATACATCCAAAGTGGTTTCTCTACTCTGGGTTGTTCTTCTTTTCTGAGCAATCATGTAACATCATGTGGTATCATGTGACCATTTACTGGTACATGTTTAAAAGCAGTAAGCTGAAGGGGATAAGATCAAAGGTTGCCCCCTAGACTGTAGAACATGGCTTTTTAAGCAATGCACTTATTAAAGTCTTGCAGGCAACCCTTGAGATGTAAATAAAGAAAACTTCTATTAATACCAAGTTTGATGAGTTTTTGGTTTCTTTAAAGTAAATGACACTGTTTACAGATTGTTATAAATGTCTTTATTATGCTCTCAATCAAAGCTTGATGTATTCATTATTATAGCCAAGTGTACATGTATTTAGATTATAATTATGTATGGCAAATTGGCTCAAAGTGTATATACAGTGCTCTCCAAAAGTTCTTAGACAAATGAAATTTAGAGAAAAACTGATCATGCAATCTGCAAATAATTATACTATAATTAATTTGCATCATATGTCGATACACTTATAAATGCTGATTAGTGGAATTTTTCAATGAAAAAATACGGCTAATAGTTTGGCGAAACACGGGCAGGCGGGCTTCCAGTGTCGGTAAAAATTGCGTTAAAGTTTTTGATTAAGCTTTGTTTGTTTGTTTTGTTGGGTTTAAAGCCGTAGCTACACATTTATTGGTTATATAACGGCGGTTTTTTGATTTAGCATTTATTTCTGCCATTTATTGTCAGATCTTTATGAAACTTCATACAGTGATAACATACAATGTGATAACCAGAATTTAAAAGTAACCACAACACTACCTGGCTTTATTATGGATTATTTCTCTTTGTAATTTATGCGTTAAAGATTTTAAATCGGGCTTTAATTGGTTGTCACATTACACTTCTTGTTTAGAATTTTCTTTAATGACTTTTTTTCTTTATCTATATGGGTACATGTAAATAAGGTTATTCTAAAAACACCATTTTGTCTAAAGACTTTTGGTTGGCACTGTATAGTATCAATTAGGGGTGTAACAATACGGTAAAAACTGTATTGCAATATATTGCAATATGCAAAACCCGTATTGCAATATATTGCAATACATACCAGTTTTTTGCTTAGACATGCAAAGCATGAATTAATGCATGTACCTCATTCTAGTTGGATCAGCATAACACGCATATGGGTACTTCAAATGCTCTCTTGTTCAAATGTTTTAATTACTAGAGTAAGATGATCTATATGTTAGAGAACAAGCTTGTTTTTTAAACGACTTTCGAAAACAATTTTTCTCTCATTTGACTTAATGTTTTACCTTTTAAAGCATGGTAGGGTTATTTCAAGTAATTCGATACATTTTAACATTTTTTTAACATTTAACTTTCAGATTATGATAAAAACAAAAAGTACGACACATAACTCAAAAAACCGGTTCAAGGAAAATTGAACCGGTTAAAAACCGTGAGAATTCGTATTGCAATAACCGTTACACCCCTAGTATCAATAATTCATTAAAGTATTATCATGGTCCTGTTTCATCAAATATAACATCTTCGACAACCGCAATACTTTCTTCTATTACACTCTTATTATGTACGGTGGGCATTTTGACTGGCAAAATCTCGTTTTCATGAATATGCATTAGGAAAGAGAGACCAATCTTCTTCCAATAAAATTGTATGCTACTATTGAATACTCTTCAATAGCAATGATGTCATACTGGATTTTGTTACTTAAAATAGAAACCAATGTATATGTTTATTTTCTCATTTTGAATGGTAAACCAAACCTTTGATATAAAAGATAATTTCATTGGCTAGTTTTTCTTAGTGGTTTTCTTGTGGAACCAATGAAACTGCCTCATTAATTATTCATGATTATGAAATTTTCCTAACCAAATGGCCCACGGTACATAACACAGCATAGTGGAGTAATGTATCATGGGATAACCGACGTGGGATGAACTGCTAGACACATTTAAGATTTTTAAGAATTATTTCTTGGAATAACAAAAAGGGGTGAATCTCCAAATTAAAACAATGTTGATATGTTATACAAGTGCATACTTACAAACTCTTTTGCTCGTAATATTTATATTATGGTTTATGTTAAATTTACTAAGTTTTGAAAATCTCACTTTGAGTTCAATCTCATGTTGTGAAGTTAAGTGAAACCTGAACCTGGTTCTTATGATTTTTTGCTCCTGATAAAAACTGTGCATGCTTATGAATACAGTATTATTCATTGTTGTTTATTATGGTGTATTGACATTTTGCACTGTTTGACGATATCTTAATATTGCCCAATTTTGGCCTACTGTGTGTGAAATTGTATGCTTAGAATCTATATAATCAGAATTTTAAGTGTAAAAAATACTCTTTTATAATTGATACATTGTTGTAAGTATCGAACATTATCTTTAGGAATTTTTCCAATTACATGGATATGTTGAATTTTATATACCAATATATACATATTCATAGCACTAAGAAAACTGTCTTTAAATCGTCTAGTCATTAAAAGTATGACACTATAGAAAAACTGTGACATGCCAAACCCTTGGAGGCAATCCCTTACAGTTCCCATTTACACTTAAGTGAAGTAGAACAATTGTAGGTTAATTTTTTGCTCAAGGAAATTAGCAATGCCCCCTGTTGGGATCGAACCTGGGGCCTCCAAATCCCCAACTGGGCATCTTACTAAGGACTGCATGCTCTTTGGTTATTGAAAATCATGTTTGACAATGTTTAATGCCAAATGTTTAATTTTAGAAGAAAAATGTCTCTATATTATTAAGACCATTCCACTATTAAAAAAACCCACTGTACAACAATTGTTGTTGATTGTCATTGAATACATATGTGATATGATTTTTGTATGTTATATGGTACAATTGTGTACTTTAAAATCATTGCTTGTTAAAAGATGTATGAAATTATTATGTTAATTATTGAAAACCATTTTTTTCTATGATATTAAAATTCATAAATCTATCAAAGTTATTGTTGATAGTCAAAAATGATCAGAATTATTCCATTGATACTTACAACTGTATGTAAAACATCACAGGAAATAAGCACCAGGCATTAAATAATGGCTATTGGAACACCTCGACCATTTATTGAATGAATGAGCTCGGGAGGATTCATCAAGAATAACAACAAGAATATTGCTTTTTTGCTACCTATGGAAGACAAAGCATGCAACACTAATGCATTATAGTTCTTGTTGTTAACACACAAGGCTTTGAAAACACATTTTTATGTTATATATGTGACTATATATTATTCAGCCCTATCATATAATAGTGTATTTCAAATTCATGGACTGAAAAGGAGACATAAATTATCCCCAAAACGATTGCAGATGTATTTAGTTAAACTCCAGGTAAATTTTTTTGGTCATGTGACGCCAATGTAGTTTCATCATGGTGTCCAAATAAGCCTGAGGTTATTCATAGTGCATGGCGGAGGAGTTCCAAATGAGGTTAATGGCTTACAACAATCTTGAACCACGAAAGCCGCGGCCATGGTGTAGTGGTTAGCATGTCTGACTTCAAATCTGGAGATCGCGGTAGGTCATACCCTATACATGAGTTGTCGGCCTCGTGGTAGGGTAAGTTAGTACTGGTGATAGAAGTGTCCAGGAAACCTATAGTAGGAAGAGCTGGCCGTGGTATATATGACCTAAATATGTGTTGAAACAACATTAAAAAAAGAAGAAGAACCACAAGCTCTATTCTATCAAGCAAATATGAAATATCAGACTGACTGGATGATAATATGTGACAACAACTGATAATGTGAACCCTTTCAATATGTAGGAATTGTACCAGGAGCCCATTCAGCAAAGTTAAGGCTTCGTGACATGTTATGAAACTGTCTGCTACAAAGTGTAGCAAAATGGATAGCTAGCAAGTGATACAAAGCAAGTTTTTTATTGCTTTTTAAAAACATCCAGAACACCTGCTTTTCAAAATAACTGTATCCAGGGTGGACACTGTTTTCTTTTTCAAGAAAACTATCTTATTTTTACATTTAATGTATAGATTTCATAGAGCAGCTTAAGTTTTGACAGGTGATGATTAATTAGTATATTTTTCATTTGTTACAATTCTGTGGAGCTTTTCACAGAAAATCTTACAATAAAAATCATTGTAAGTCAAAAGCAAGAAACATTAATAGTACCACCATCTTATGACTAATCAATTTCAAATATTATTGAATAATGTAGAATATTGTACACCTTCTGAATAGTATATCATGGTTATGTTTATCCTTCTGACTTTGAACTGCAAAATTATAAATTGACTTACGATAATTTTTGTAAGAACTTTGATGAAAAGGTGCACAGAATTTTTGTTTGCTACAAAAAGTGCTTTCAAAAAGCGTTACATGGTGATTTCTTTATCAAACAGGCTCCAGAACTCGGAATATGTCAGAGAGTTAGTAAAAAGACATGTAAGAACTATTTTATTTCATGGTGCATATTTTGCTAGCTGCAGATGATAGGTGCTGGGTGCCTCGGATTCTAATCCATATTCTAACATGGGCATGTCCTTTAACTAATTCTATATTTAACAAGATATCACCCATATTCCGTTACTAAACATATCCAGAGCTTTTATAATTTAACCCTTCCATAATTTAACCATTGTCAAATTATTCTTTTTCTTTATTATTATTATTATGTACCGCATTTGTATACAGTAAGACATACTCAGTTATAACATACACTAGGCTACAACATACCGTTTTTCCTGGCCAGTTTTGCATTCAGATTCTATACAAAATCAGCTTGGTTATAACATTGGTTTGTATGATCTTTCTTCCCTTTGAAGGACTTGTACAAGGATGTGATTGCTGTATAGTCAATCTACAAGTCAATATAGCTGAAACAATTAGATATTAGATCAAAATCATTGATAGTAGTTATCAATTTCCTTGTACACACATTCTCTTTCCTTTCTTGTAATGAATAAGTTTAAACTTTAAAAGTGAGTGTTAAGAGGTCTGAATTTAAAACTTACACTTTTATAAATATTAACTTTGGGTTTTCTAAGTTGTTGTATATTTTGATGGCTTAATATAGGTGAGTTGTTTGTTTGTATAAACTTAATACAATTATTGTTAGCAGTCCCTGGGGCACTGGCAGCAGATGACCAATAAACTATGCAGATTTAATTGATAAATGATGATGAATTTAATTTTGTTACATATAAATGCAATATTAACTAATTTACTTATTAAGCTTTTATTATTTCAGCTTGTATCTTGAAACCTATGATTAGTTCTAGGCATGGTACTGGCATTTTTACTGATCCTGTTTTTTTTGGGACATTGATTGCTTCACATTGTTAAAAAACATCCTTTTTAATTATAAAGTTTGATTTTATTTTCTGTGAGCCATTACCTTCAATATGATTTATTTGATAATTAAACTTATATCAGTTTTTCCACTTGGCTACGGACAAGTGACGGTATCAAAATGATGCACTTGTCCAGAGGTTCAATACTCAAAAAGAAATATAGGGAACTTTGATATGAAATGTATATTTAAAGAAACAATAAATAATTAAATGAAATAGTTCAATGCTGAATATGATTAAAACATTGAGACATTTACATTATTAAGTATAGCTATGTTAGCGTATTACTTGTCCATGGACAAGTGGGCTGGATGTATTTACTTGTCCTCAGACATAAATGTACGAGTCCAGCAAGTGCGGCAAGTTGGGCGTGGGAATTCCACACCCATGGGGCTCATATTATCAAGTGTCTAACGACTGATTTTAGTCATAAATCCTTCTATATTGTTATGTTAAATTGTTGTAAGATTTTTGATAATATGCTACTATGTATATTAAAAGTCTTTTCAGCCTGTTCTACTATAAAGTACAGTGATGAGTGCTGGAGCTAAGACTGATGCTTATGTATGTGAGAGAGTACAAAGTTTAAAAAAACTTGGATATACCATAGAGTGTATGACAGCTTATGGTTAGTAATCACTTTCTTCCTGCATATACAGTACACAACAAAAGTTTAGAGACAAAAGAAATTACTACTATTCTCGAATTTTGATGATTATTTTTGTAGAAATATTATTTCTGATAAAATGAATACAATTTCATGAATGGAACTCATTAGTTAGACTCGGCATTTGACATTCTAAAGCCTCCCAAACCATGTTTATGGTAGTTATTTTCTGTTATGTAACTTTTATGCTATTTCTGTAGTCTTACTTGTAATTATTATGATAACCAAAGAATGAAGCAAAACTAAAAAGCATTTCAAAATACATTGTATACAGCTATCAAATTTATATTAAAAGCTATTGTTCGTTTTTTCTCAACTGTCAAAACATGAATAATTTCACGGTGAATGCGTTTGTTCAAATTATTGTGGTAATACACCCATGAGTTTCCAAAAGTGTGTATAATGATTGAGTAAAGCTTCTTATGCCGTTTGATAAGTTTTAGTCAAGATATTTTTAATAACCATTAGGCCGCCAGTACAAAAACAGTGCATTCAGTCTCCGTGAAATTATTCAAGCTTTGACAGTTGAGAAAAAACTGACAATATTCAGTGTGAAATAGAAAGTGAAAATCTCTCAAACATTTGGTGGGTACTGTTGTTTAAGCAAATTCAATTAATTGACATAAGAAAAATAAATACATTGAACGTATAGATAACTTCAAAAAAATTTTTTCGTTGAGTAAATGTATGTAAATGATATATATTTGGAACGCTGTAGAAGAAAATTCTGCATGTTCCAGGACAATAAAGAGCTTCATGTTAGCTCACCCAGGTCGCACCTGACCACAGCGCACTTCTCTGAGGCATTACGCCAGCAGTGGTTCCAGCTTTGTAAAGATACATATACAGATACTGATATGTAATCACATTTTTTGTCTCGGGAAAATGCTCCCTAGTGTACACTATTCAGACTTTGACTGAATTACGGCCCTTTGATATTAAGAATGTATTGGTTTGTTTTTTTGGTGCTATTTTATCTTTGCAGCTACTGAAGAGACTCACTTGAAACTTCACACATAATTATGGCATTAGCAATGGTGGACAAATTCTAAGTTGCTTAACTCAAGCATGAATTTTGACTGAATTTAGGCCCTTTTTTATACATTAAAGTTTGCTTGAAATGTTATAAATTCAAACAATTAAAGTATTTAGTTTAAATTTTCTTTATTTGAATAGGATTCAATTATTGATTTTGTTTATAAGCGCACCTAGAATTGTCGAGCACACTATCTATGGTCTGCTCCATTATCGGTTCAAAAGCCCAGCAACGGCTTAAGCTTATTGTTTAAGGTATACTTGATGACTCAAAATAAAGAATTATCTTATCTTATCTCTTGTTTATTTTTACTTTCCTTTAATAATAATAATAAAGACGTTATTATACCCCCGCTTCGAAGAAGAGGGGGGTATACTGTTTTACCCTTGTCCGTGCGTGCATGCGTCCGTCCGTTACAAATTTCCGTCGCAGTTTTCTCAGCAACTATAACAATTAGCAGCCTAATACTTTGCATATTGCTTCATCCCATAGTCCCATGTGGTGTAAAGCGATTTCATGCTCCTTGCTCATCTACTTCCTGTTGGTCGCATATTTTTAGATTTTGGCGGGGGTATCTCTAGTGAGCATTAGCTCACAGATTTACTTGTTTTAAGAGGCTACACATTAGCATAAAACCAATCTTCCTCTCGGCCTCTATCAAACACACTTACACAGTATACTGTATATAATAGTTACTTAAAAATGAATGGTTTTAAAAACATTTGAAAATAAAATTGAAAAGTTTGTGCCATAGACATGAGAAAAACATAATTATTATTAAGGCAACAGGAAACTACATGTACCAGAATGGTAATTTATTATATTTATATATTGTTTGTTATTTTATCAGATAATGTTTTATTGATTGCTGTGAAAGGAGATCAGTTATTGAGATATAAAGTTGAATATATAGATGACAGTAAGTACAATGTAATTTGTTTGAGTAGTGTTGCCCCTAAAGTTTGACCCTGATCTGACAATTATGCTAGAATTTGGGCTGCGGATCGTCGCGCTAGTGGCGATCCGATCCGAACTACGATTTTATGTGTAGCGATTCACGAATCAAACCATGAATCACATGTAAATGGAGAGGCATACAGGAATTCATGTAATAACAAAAATAAGTGAAGAATTACAGATGATTTGACTACATGTATATGGAAAACCATGTACTCTTAACATTTTTATTTCCAGACCTCTATGGGAATTTTTAGTAATAACATTTTTTGTTCAAACAAGTTTCAATCAAAATTTTGGCACAAGATATTAAGATTCCACATAATCTAAACTTTTCATTAGTTGTGCGCCTCGTTTTCAGTGGTAATTAAGCTGAAAATGCTCTTTCTTTTTTCCCAAAAATAGATCGCTATCCGATGATTTCGGATGTGACAAATATTCGTACTCGATTTTCTGGTCGAGATCACGAATATCCGAGTACTCAGATACTCGCAGCAGCCCTAGCTAGAATATTCATTATATTAAATAAGGATGTAGTATTAATGCTCGATACCAATATCGAAGTATATCGTCAAAGCTTGAATGTAATTATTAGACAGGGGTTAATTTGCCCAAGTGTAGAATAGGCCTGGTACTGATTTTCATTCTCATCGGGATGTGTGTAGGTAATAATTATTTGCAAATGTGAAAGGTCAGATTAGGGTCAAACTTAAGGCACTACATGTATATTCTCTGTTGTGGGTCTGGACCTTGTCTCAGTCTAAGCCAAAAGCAGATGACAGGGGTTCTTTAGAACATTACAATAAAGCCTTCTGTTTGCCCTTTCTATCCCCTCCCATGTGGAGAGGCGGAGATTCTGTCTTACTTTCCTTTATCTGTATATGAGGCTTAGATGAAGACATTAGATTTAGATTCAACATAGTTAATAGTATAGTGCGTACAAAATAACAAAACGTGTTTTGGTAAACATTAAACACGAGACAATTCATTTCAGGGGTAGGCAGTATTGAAAATAAAATTTGTGTGATTCATTTTAACAAAATTAGCATGGCGAATAAACCACCACCCCTTGGTAAATCATGCTTGTTATGGAAGAATGCTTTCCATTACACCAACAACTAAGACACAAATAAAACGTATCACAATTGTTTATTTTAAAGTCATCCTGGGCATCCCTCGTCGTGGGTTAGTTAATAGTATTGTTATTATAAACAATGTTTTGTTTTTTGTTCGAACTATATGTATGACATGTTTTGTTTTATTACTTTCAGGCATCTTACTTTTTTCTTTGAATGAACTAGTACAGTACCCACCAAAAGTTTGGATACATTTTCAATTTGCAGGCCTTCTAAATAGCTTTTGTCTAAAATTTGAAAACTGTTTATTTTAAAATGCTTTTTAGTTTTGTTTTTATTTTGGTTATCACTTTACTTATACATGTAACTGAGTGTACAAAAATTGCAAACAAAATACATTATAGAAAATAATTACAATAAACATAGTTTTTTCAGGCTTTAGGGTGTCAGATGCTGAGTATTATAAATGTGCTGCATTAATGATATTTGTTTTCATTTTATCACAACCATACTTCAATATAATAAAACTAATAATTCTACAAAAAAATCATCAAAATTCAAGAATTGTTGTAAATTTCTTTTGTCTCCAAACTTTTGGTGGGTACTGTACATCTATAGACAACTGCTTATTTTCTTATATATAGAGCCATGGTCAGTAGTTGAGCTCTGTATTGGTATCACCTTGTATTGGTAAAAGGTGATTCAAAGCCATTACCTAAATCACTCCTCTACAGAGGCAAGTAATCATTAGAAGAAGACCTTGCAATGTCACTATGACAAATCAGCCTTGTTTAACACAGAGGCATAACATTGTCCTATCATAATAACAGTTTTTGTTATACAACAAGTGCTTTGAAAAGTATGCTTAGTCGACCATAGGCGGATACAAGGGGTGACGGACCCGGCGTACGTCCCCCCCTAAAATTGCACAAGCAAAGTTATTTTTCCATCATAAAATATGATATTTATAGGAAAATATAACAATATAAATGTCTAAAATTTTCGCACGCTCTGCGTGCAATTAGTAACAAGACTGGAACTACGCTTATACAATGACATAACGTACAATAATTCAAGGAAAATTCCTCTTCAGTATTTGTAACATTTAAACATAATCGCACGGGTGCAAAAAAATTTATGGTATATATCTAGATGCTTTAACCGTATACCCTGGGAATGGATAGTTTAAGTTTTGCAAATGTGCCTGAATCCCTTAGAAATGAGCTTTAGGGATCACAGCAACGCTGAACCCCTGGTCAAGGCTTTGTCAAGAAGGACTCATAGTGGGCCCTTCAATACGGCCCCTACCTAGACCCCCAGTCTGCTTGTTCATTCCCCCCCCCCCCCCCCCCCGTAACTTGAATTTTCCACCCCTGTAACTGGAAATCCTGGATCCGCCTATGAGTCAACTGTACAACTATTTTCTACTTGAATTATTTCCCTTTCCCTATTGCTTGTAACAAGGTTATGGATTCACTCTCCACAGAGGTTATTTCCCTTTGCTGAATCAATAATTAGCTTGGCATGAGGTAACTGCTGTGGGGAAATTTGATTATGGAAAGAGCACAGGTCCCGGACAAAAATTTTTCTTATTATCGTACATAAGTATATGAATTCAAATATTTGGGTATTTTCCCTGCGGTACTAACTAACTTTCACTGTTACAATGAATACATGGGTACAAAGAACAACAGTATTTAAACCATATTTCATGCTTTTCAGCAATAAAATGTAGAAAACTTTGTTTTTAATGCCTGTGCATGTACAGACAAACACATAAATTGGAGTTCTCAATTAGATCTAATAGTATCTGCCTGGGCCAGTGTATAATTATGTTAAGCCAAATACTGGGTTTAGCGCAAAACAGTCGTAACTCAATATAAGAAAAAAATGACATATGACCATTTTATGCTTAACTCACAAAATGGTCAGTGGCACATGAGCTGAGGAAAAGACTCCTCAGAGGGATAAAGAAATTGATGCCAGTAGCCTAATAATCAAGATTTATAGATGTATAGTCAATGAACATGCATCAATATGAAACATAGGCAATAAAATACTGTTCACTTTTTTACTTTTCTTATTTGAAAGTATTTTTTTTTCAGAAAGCAAGAACTATGTAAGAATAAGTGGTCCACAGGCATTTAAAGTATTTGGTAAACCAGTATCTGAGGTGAGCTCAAGGCTAAAATATATCTTCTACAGAACGCTCTAAAATTTCTTGGACTAAGGAAAGTGTGGAAGAAATGAGACCATTTTCCTTAGCAAATCGCTAGCTAGAGCTTCATCCTTTGGTACTCTCGATTTGATATCAAATATTTAAAACTTTTGGTGTAAGAAGAGTACCAGATCTAATGCAAAAGGCTAGCTTGTGATGTGCTTAGGAAACTTGTCTATGATCACAATTAAACATTTTAAATTACTTTTCAATTTCAATTAAAAAATGAAAATAATAGAAGTATACTTTATAATATGCTTTCCTGTGAAATACCTTGATTTATCAGTGAAATGAAAAACAATATTCCACTGCTTTGAAACAATGAAAATAAATTTATTATTATTCTCTTTGTTTTAGAGCATTAAGTTCTGAAAGCATATCAGTATTAAAATGACAAATAACGCCACTATGTAGCACATCATTCATGATCTATACATTTTATTTGTGAGCTAAGGATATTATATTTTCACTTGTGGCTATGTCACTTGTGAAAATATTGCATCCATAGCTCACTCAAAAAATAAAAAACAATGAAAAGCAATGGTCCCTATAGCAGATTGTTCTTAATATAGGACCTTTATATTCTCAAATTATTTGAGACTTAAAAATGCTATTACTAGAATGACTTTTAAATAAGCAATGTAATCTTTATCTATATCATCAATACTAATCAAGATGAAAGTGTAGCTGCTAATTCATTAGTACCGCATCAACATTACTTACTGTTAGGGGCCAAACTCTGAATCAATTAGTTAAGAGTAATTCCCCTTTATATCATTTATAAAGGTTATGACTTATGGGATTATCATATAATTGTACATGTATCTGCAATATTTCCTTAGACAATCTAAACGAAATGTTGAAAGCATTCTTATTTAAAAGAAGTAAAGTGTGCTGTCCTTTGACCACTGCTCTTGTTCAAGGATAGCCTCAGTAGGCCAAATACTTGGGCTCAAGCCAGTGTTTGCTGTGACTGTGTGATAACTAGAGATGAGATGATATGGCAATATATTGATACAATATTGATACCTTAGGCAACGATACATATCGTGGCTCAGCAGGATATATCGCAATACCAACCTGACATTCGTCATCAGGGGAAGTCACTGTATTTTCAGTACTTGACAGAATTGCCTTATTTGTTCAAGAAATATCATCTATGTGGCTGTTTGTAAAGCTACTCTGGTACATCTCAACCTTTGTACGTCTAAACCCGAAAGTTTGTACAACTCAACTCGCAGGTAGAGACAACTCCATCCTAGGACAAACTGTGATCATAAATAATAGAATATAATGTTTGTAATTTTACAATATCAACCTGTATCAAATAGTAAATAATCATTTCATCTCCTTTCGAATCGATATGTATTATATCATATGATGACAATATCATCTCATTCCTAGAAATAAACTCTCTATGTATTATTTTAGCTAGAGGTCATTCAAGATAACTTCAACTTCTTGATTGGAGTACATGGTATGTTATCATAACTTTTTCTTCAATCTGTGTTTTGTTGTAACCAATCATTTCGAATCTAGTGTCCCGAATGGGGGTATGAAACATCCACAGTAATAGCCTTCCATGAAATTTGACAATAATGTCAATTTTCTTCCATTAATAAGTTATATGGAGAATTTACGGCTTGTGGAAGGGTAGGTAAGTACTGGTTATAAACTTGGTCCTGGAAAGCTAGGTTAGGTGCACTGGGTGCCGTTATATGACCTATACAATGTTTAACCAACAAAAAATATACATAAGCAATAAGTCTTTATATTTAATAATTTTGCAGAAAATATGCATTTGGATTACACCAACCTATTTGTATCACCTTTGAAATAAAAAAGGACCTGGTTTTATTGCTAGTTACCCTGTGAATGTAAAATAGACAACAATCCAAAAAATTGAGGCAAACATTAAAAATTAATTATTGCCTATTATTAATTCAGTTTTGCTATCAGTATTCAGTGCTATTCACAGACTACATGCATGTACTTATTTCTATAATATAGGCCCAAGGTCATTCATTGTTTAGAGGTTTTGTCATATTTTGATAAAAAATCTGTATATATTATATCTACATAATATATTTGTAATTTCAGACCATATGTTGAATTTTTATGATCTGGAAAATCTTTTTCATAAATCCACTATAACAGAGACTAAAAACTTTAACCATTATGCTGTCTCTGTACAGGTTAGTAAACGTAAACTTCAAACTTCTTCATTTGATTAAACGCCTATTTTTATATAACATATTCAATGGCGTTGTACAAAAGATAAATCATAAAAACTAAATAAGTAAAAACCCTCCACCATAAATATATAAAATAACACAGAACAAATTAAAATTCATTATGCATGATGTTATATAATGTGATTATTACGGAAGCATGGAGGTGACATGGTCGATATTTTTTCTAACTTGTTCCCACAACTTAGGAGAGTAGGTAAATGTTTTTCTAACTTGTTCCCTCAACTTAGGAGAGTTGGTAATTTTTTTATAACTCGTTCCCACAACTTAAAAAAGTAGGTATATTTTTTTCTAACTCGTTCCCACAACTTAGGAAAGTGGGTAATTTTTTTTCTAACTTGTTCCCACAACTTAGAAGAGTAGGTATATTTATTTCTAACTCGTTCCCACAACTTAGGAAAGTGGGTAAATTTTTTTTTAACTTGTTCCCACAACTTAGAAGAGTAGGTAAATGTTTTTCTAACTCGTTCCCACAACTTAGAAGAGTAGGTATATTTTTTTCAAACTTGTTCCCACAACTTACGAGAGGTGATATTTTTTTTTGTAACTTGTTCCCACAACTTAGGAGAGAAGGTAAATTTTTTTCTAACGCGTTCCCACAACTTAGGAGAGGTGATACATTTTTCCATCAACTCCACATAATAATAGGAATTCGGACAAATCTGACATGTTCAAGTCGAATGGACTCTTCGGATGGCGACTGGATGTAACTTGGCGCGATTTTGAAGACGCCCTCTGATTGGTCAATTTATCTTGAGGGAACAACTTACTAAGTTGTGGGAACAAGTTAGAAAAAAATATACCTACTCTTTTAAGTTGAGGGAACAAGTTAGAAAAAAAAAATACCTACTTTCCAAAGTTGTGGGAACGAGTTAGAAAAAAATTTACCACCTCTCGTAAGTTGTGGGAACAAGTTAGAAAAAAAAAACCTACTCTTCTAAGTTGAGGGAACAAGTTAGAAAAAAAAATACCTACTCTCCTAAGTTGTGGAAACAAGTTAGAAAAAAAATTACCTACTCTTCTAACTTGTGGGAACAAGTTAGAAAAAATTTTATCACCTCTCGTAAGTTGTGGGAACAAGTTAGAAAAAATATCGACCATGTCACCTCCATGCTTCCGTAGATTATGCATTTGGTTTTCATATATCAAGTTTATAAGACCTATATTAATCTTAGTTCATGATTTGACTTTATTTTTTACATTTGTTTTTTTTAATTTGATATTTAAAGTTGTTTTCCTGAACAGTATAACATGATGCTACTCTTAACCAGACTTGTCCTGAACAGTGTAACATAACGCCACTGTTAACCAGACAATTCCCCAAAGGTGTCGAAACATCACCTTTAAAGGGCCCTTAATACATCCCCAAAGTATAGTATATGTGAAAAGAGCAGACTTGGTCAAGTGGTTACATGTACAACGTTGGACTAGTATTATCATTGGATCAGCCTTTGGTTGGTTTGAATCTCATCCAAAACCTACTCCCTTGTCTCCTTGAGCAAGAATCTTTATCCTGCTAGTTTAGTACTGAGGGACCCCAAAGCAGACTCGAAAGTGATTAAGTTGAAATATCTTTATTGTTCCTCCACAATTGAGCTGAAACAAATAAGTGGTATAGTTTGTGACTTAATGTTCTGTAACTATACTAGAATTGATAATGTACACGTTTGTTGGTTGTTTTTGCTGAGAATATAATTTTATACTTAACGAAACTTCTATGTACCCCCATTTCAATGTTGTTGGAAATTTTTATTTGTCAACATTTATGTTGGATCGTTTATGGTAATGTGTATAGGTCTATACTGTTGTCTGCTTGCATGGTTTTCTTGCTTTCCAATTGATGCAAATTAGTTTTGTCATGCATGTGCTGGAAAGCAGAAATGGGCACATGCTTCTCATGCAAAAAAACTGAAGTGGTCAATTTTGGTGAAAATCATAAGTGTGTCCATATGTACAAAGAAAAATCAAGAAATGGCTCGAATGTTGCTACAAGAACGAGATATTGCCCAAGGTCTTTTGGAAGGGGTAGCATCAAATGAAGAATAAGATATCTAATTGCTAATTTCTGTTAAATCAAAGCAATAAGAAATCCTCCTATATCAATGCATGAAAACCATGCAAGCAGAGGTCAGTGGTTCTACCCAGAAGACACATTTCCATCATCGATCAGACATAAATGTTTAAAAAAACATTTCTTATAATATTGAAATTGGGGTATTTGAGATATATCTTCTTAATATAATAATGCTGAGTTATCCTTATTGAAGCAAGTTAGACCAGCAAGAAGTCTCAGAACCTACGGTTACCTTCCTGGCTGATTCCCATCCCACTCAATTTACCAGTACTCATAATTTATTAAACAAAACTAATATACCAGAGATTAACTTCTTTGTAAAATATATTATACATGCGTCATGGTACTTACCTGTTCACATAATGAGTAGAAGGATATGTAAGCAGCGGGATAGCTTAGTTGGGGGAGAACTCCCCTAGTAAGTGAGAAGTCCTGTGTTCAAGTCTCAGTCAGGCTGCATATTTCTTACCCTGTGATACTTGTGTCACACTGTGGTGTAATAATACTGCAACCTTCTACAAGAAATGGCTGTTAATCTTGACAAACTCACACAAGTTTACTTTAAATTTTATGATGGTGTTACATGTACAATATTTGCAAGACTTTTCTTCCGTAATTGTTCAAGATTTACACATATAATTTAGACATATTAGTGATATAGCAAATACAAAAAACTGCAAGTAGTCTGTCTGTATGCATATTAGTTTTTTGGTCAGGATTTTTTTCTAGGGGGGGGGGGGGTCCTAACTTTGGAACCACAACCACATTATACATATTTTGCAGAATAATGTGTCATATTAATAATAAAAAACTACATAACCATTAAATCTATGTTTAGCTCTCAAAATATTGCTTCATGCTACTTAAAAATGACTTACAGGCAAGAAACACACTAATGGACAGGTACATTTTGGAAATTCTATGGGGATCCGGTTTAAATAGAAAGGTTAATTGTGTGCCTTAGGCAGTCCCAAGTTGTGCTCTTATCTATGTGTATGTAGTTATTTGAGGTTTTGATAAAACCATAATTAGGGACTTTAGTCAGTTATCTTTCCCTGATAAAATCTGAAGCAATCCAATTGGTAAGTAGGTCCTTACAGTTGGATTCCTCGGATTTTATCATTGAATTTCTATGTAAGGGTAACAAAATATTCCATCTAATATCTTTCTTGTTATTGAAGATATTAACAGAAGTGATAGAATTTAGATAGTTCTTTAACTTAAAAATGATTAGCTTGAATTTCAAACAAATTAAATGATACACAAAAAAAGTTATTTAAGATTAAATTTGGCAAATTAACATTGAAAAGTAAGGGTAAAATCCGAGTAATCCAACTAATTAGACCTACCTATTTTGAAGAGTATACAAGGGGAAATAACTGACTAAAGTCCCTTATTATATGAGTGTTCTTTTACTACTATCTTGAATAAATTCAGTAGCACATTTGACTTTTAATCCAGTTCAGAACTATCCTACTTATAGTCAATCCAGCACTGCAGTGCTTTAACTTTATTTACATGTATATTATATTCAGAATGAGACAGACTCACAAGGTATATATGGTCCTAATCTGAAGATTTGTGTTACAATTGGTAAAAAAGTTATGGTAAGATTTTTGTCTACCTTTTTAAATAATCTATAATTGACCATTAGAAATTTGTTTAAAATATAAATTATTTTATGTCTACCATGTTTGCTGTATATACCATGTAAATACTGTTGCTAAGAGGCTCACAGGGATGATTGGGCTTTACTGATACTGTGCTGTCTCTGTAAATAAAGTCTTTATTAACGCTATTATTATAAAATAATTTCATAATTACCACTGACTCTTAATCAATTGTATGGCAGCTGTCAGTCAGTGATTGAAGTATATGCCTAATAACTGGTTAACAGCTTAACCCAGAGATTCAGCCTTTCCAGGAAGGTTAAATAGGTTGGCAGGCTGTCACTGATATGGCCTATACAATGTGTTACTATGGCATTAAACCCAACAACAAAAACTACTTAACAATTGATAATTCAAATGAAGCATTTATTTTCTGTATTATTTGTAGGTTTATGAATGGAATGGCATTGCATTTATTTCAATTATAGTAAGTCTTATATATTGATATTTTACTAAATTATAGAATTTATTTTGGAATGTTTAATACAAATGATACAGTGTTGTAACTATATCTGACATATAGGTAACTATGACTTACATAATGTTAGTCTTTATAGCTAAAAAAATTGGCATTTTTATAATGTTTTTATTTTGGTTGGAGAACACGTACTAAGCTATTGCTGTATCAACAGCCAATATAAATCCTAAGCAATTTATTCATTGCTGTGATGTATATGTTTGGACGTTGGGTATTACATTATAATTATGTGTATTATACAAACATCTCCACACCACCCACACCACTCAACTCCAAACCACACCATGCCACACCACTCCACTCTTTTTCACACAGCCCACACCATACCACCACCCTCCCATTCATCCACCCACACCACACCCACACTACACCACACCACTCCATACCACACCGCTCCACTCTTTTCCTCACAGAATACACCACACCACCTTCCCACCGACACCACTCACCACACCACTAACAGTTCTCCACATCACATCACACCACCCTCCCATACATCCACCCACACCACACACACACTACACCACAACACATAGCCTACAACACCCACACCACATCACCCACATTACACAACACTTCACAACACCATACCACTGACACCACACAACACCACTCCATACCACACCATTCCACTCCACTCTTTTCCACACAGCCCACACCACACCACCATCCCACCCACACCATGCCACAACACACCACACCACACCACCAACATAACACCACATCACATCACACCACCATTCTCATTCACCCACACCACACCCACACTTCATAACACCACACCACAACCAATCACCTACAACACCCACACCACACCACCCACATTACACAACACTTTACAACACCTCACACCACACAACACCCACACTACACCACACTAGCCACACTACACCTTACCAGCCACACTACACCACACCATTCCTCAAAACACTACACTACCCACACCACTACTCGCCACACTACACCACTCCACTCTTTTCCACACTCCCCACACCACATCACACCGCACCACGCACAGTACAACACCCACATCATCATACAATACCATACAACATATTTTATTTATGTTACAGTCTGATCTAGTTCTAACAGGAACTGTTATGAAGATATTGTGGTGTAAATCATACTTGATTGTTGGTTTAAAAGATGAATATCTATTTGTAAATGTAAGTTGTTACTTTTGCTTTTATTAAACCTCATTACCGTATTGGTAATTCATTCTCTGACTGTCAATCCAGTGCTTGTGGGTTGGATTCTTGAGCAGAATCTGCATAGTCATGTCTTCATGAAGTTTAGTTATACATGTACATACCTTTTATTGGTTGTTTATCCCACATTTGTATCAAGTATGGCAGACTTAAGCCTTTGACAAGGAAATGTAATAGTTTAAAAGCTTTGTTTGTTATTCTATGCCAGCATATAGGTGAAGCAGAATATATGTGCATGAAAGGTAAATTTAAAACAATGCTCATTGAATGGTATAAAGAATGGCCCTTTTGGCGTCTGGTTACCAGGAGTCATAATCAAAGGTTGTTCCTTTTAAATACTCCAATACTATAAAATAACACATTTTGTAACCCAAACAACTTCAGCCCTTCAGCTCTTTGATTTTTTATGGGACATGATATTATTATTATGTTCAACTTAAATATATTTTTTATGGGACATGATATTATTATAAAGTAAAACTTTAATACAATCATGTTAATATTATCATAAAGTAAATAAAATTTAATATAATTTTTATGGGACATGATATTATTATAAAGTTAAAATTTAATATAACTACTTCTTATATGCCAACCTTCAGATACTGAAGATTCAAACAGACTTAGTGATTCTGAAGTCACCTATAGCCAGATGAAATACATGTATCTTGCTGAATAAATGACTTAAACATATCCCATTACAAAATTCATATAGCAATACTGTCAGATCCCATTAAAGTAGCAGATGAGATTGTATTGAGATTGGTGATAAAAATACCAGCCAGTTAACTATTTTACATTGCAGCCAGTAACTGGTGATTACAAGGATGTCTGTAAGTTTGGAAGCAGTTTAAAAGTACCATTAATGTTGCACATAGAAGACAATGATGTGATATTGCAACATGATAATACTTCAATAATGAAGAAATGTAAAGATGATGGGAAACTGTATGATAATGGATGTCTTACATGGACTGGTGTACCTGATCATATAGGTAATATCTAAGGGAGATAACTTTATATATGATAATGAATGTCTTACATGGACTGGTGTACCTGATCATATAGGTAATATCTAAGGGAGATAACTTTATATATGATAATGGATGTCTTACATGGACTGGTGTACCTGATCATATAGGTAATATCTAAGGGAGATAACTTTATATATGATAATGAATGTCTTACATGGACTGGTGTACCTGATCATATAGGTAATATCTAAGGGAGATAACTTTATATATGATAATGAATGTCTTACATGGACTGGTGTACCTGATCATATAGGTAATATCTAAGGGAGATAACTTTATATATGATAATGGATGTCTTACATGGACTGGTATCAAATATGTAATATCTAAGGGAGATAACTTTATATATGATAATGGATGTCTTACATTGACTGGAATCAAATATGTAATATATAAGGGAAATAACTTTATATATGATAATGGATGTCTTACATGGACTGGTATCAAATATGATATATCTAAGGGAGATAACTTTATATATGATAATGGATGTCTTATATTGACTGGTATCAAATATGTAATATCTAAGGGAGATAACTTTATATATGATAATGGATGTCTTACATTGACTGGTATCAAATATGTAATATATAAGGGAGATAACTTTATATATGATAATGGATGTCTTACATGGACTGGTGTACCTGATCATATAGGTAATATCTAAGGGAGATAACTTTATATATGATAATGGATGTCTTACATTGACTGGTATCAAATATGTAATATTTAAGGGAGATAACTTTACATATGATAATGGCATTCGAAACACCCTCGACCTTTCATAAATGAATAGTCTCGGAAGGATTCGTGGGGGGTCTTCACTGGATTTTGGTGATTTTACTACCTATGCGAGGCGAAGCATGTAACGGTTACACAAAATAGTTCTTGTAGTATACACACAGATCTTTGTCTAAACATATTTATTTGTTTTAAATTGAACCAAATATTGTTCATCGGTATCATTGAAGTGTATAATTTCAAATTTACGGACTAAAAACGAAACTTCAGTCATCGCCTTAACGATTGTGTATTTGTTTACTTCAACTCCGTTTTTTCCAAAATGACATCTAAATATGTCCGAGGTTATTCGTAGGGAATGGCCGAGGAGTTCCGAATGATGATAATGGATGTCTTACATTGACTGGTATCAAATATGTAATATCTAAGGGAGATAACTTTATATATGATAGTGTTTGTCTTACATGGACTGGTATACCTAAATATATAGGTAATACCTAAGGGAGATAACTTCATAAGGAAAATGATTAACAAGGGGGGTAATTTTATAGATCATAATGGATGTCTTATATTGCCTTTTATATCTGAAGGTCCCATTTATGTTACCATGAGTAAGCAAGTTTTTGTAAATATTTTACAAACTGACTTCCTTGTGTATATTTTTTTCATTGTTCTTTTAAATGTTTTCTTCTTACTCCTTTATGATATTTGATTATCAATTGAGTTGTGCAGTGAAGAAAAAGTTATTATATGTTTGTGTGTTTTCCTGTGATCGAATCCCATAGATGTATATAGAACTTTGACAAACTATGGCAGTACTTCCCTTAATTTTCTGCTCTTCTGATTTCTTACAGTTTTTGACTCTCCCTATTTGTTAGCTGTATTGCCTCGATACATTGAAGTCAGAACTATCGACCCTAGTGTCAGTATACAACAAATGGAAGTTAGACATGTTATCAGTGTATGTCATGGAAAGTAGGTGTATTTTTATATATGGTTTTCCATGTTACACATTGTAGTAGCAAATCCTTATATTCCGCTGCAGACAATAACATTAAGACCCACATGTGCAATTGTAAAAGTTTGCTTTATCTGTTAACATGCAGATGGTGCAGATTGTGAAATTGATGTATATCTTTTCCAGTTTAGTATTCTAGTGAAATTTTAAATGTTAGGGAAATTTCCCTGGTATTGTTTTTGCTAGAAACATGGAAGAGTGATTGCTTATGATGAATTCTTATGGTATTGAATTGATAGTATTAGGGTTGTAGGTACAAATCCAGGTAATTTGCTCTTGCAGAGACATAGATATCGTTTTTTATGTATCTGGCTCTTGTGATTACACAAAAGTTTCGTATATGTCATTATTAATTGATGAAATAAAAACAGAATGTGATTTCAGTGTAAAATATTATTTTCATGCATAATGGTTACCCTTTGGCATATGGTCCCTTATATAGAGAACTTGGCTCAGGTTAATTTTATTGGACTGTATGGTATCAAAATGTTAGTATATGAATTCATATTGTACCATCAGGTAACCCACTATAATTTTTGCAAGTATATATATGCACATATATAATTCAATCAAGTAAAATAATCGATAGCCTGCCCAGCTAGCTCAGTGAGTAGGGCACAAGTATAATTATTGAGGGGTTGTAGGTTCGATTCTGGGCAGGGCATACTTTCCTGGCTTGGTCATAAAATAAATTTCTATGGCCATTCTCCCTCCTACCACTGAGTCTGATTCTAGGTCATGTAATGCAGTGATCGGTCACTGACGAAAAGTATGCGCCTTGCAGTAGGTTAACAGCTTAAGCCAAAGATTTAACATTTTCAGGAACAGTGAGTAGGTTGACTGACCCCCATGATATAACCTATACAAAGTGTTGCTATAGCAATAAACCTAACAAAAAATGTTTTTCAGGGGTGTAGTATTCTTACATTGTAAAGAAGGTTTATACATGTTAACATTGAGACCATTGGGATCCAGAATCAAATATATGATCAAGAGTAGAAACTATGATGTTGCTATAAAACTACAGGTAACAAATCTGTAAATGTTGTACTTTTAATATGTAATAATCTTTAACTCCCTGAATTTTAATAATGGACTTGTTTTGTTCTAAATTTGGAACATTCCATAGAGAATTTAAGGGAGATCTGGCTTTAAATGCAAAATTGAGCAGCCACTTGTGTTTAGAATGAGGCCAGACTGCACAATCCCAGTAAAGTTTGTGAACATGCAACAGTATAAGACCAACACTATAAAATGCAATTTCATTTACTTTATAAATGTATGAGCAAATAGGAAGTCATGATATGTAATACAAGTTTTAAGCTCGACTTTACAAGTAAATTGAGAGCTCTCCTACTCACCCTAGCGTTGGCATCCATATTTCTGATTAAAGTTTTTGTGTAATAAAATATTTTTTACTATAACTTTTTTATTTCTTAAGGAATCACTATCAACTTCAAACTTTAAATATATGTTCCTTATTATTAACCACATCTCATTTACAAGGTTCATAACTCCAAATTATTATTTTCAGAATTATCTCCCATTGAACTTAGAGTTTCTTTAAAAAAAGTTTGTTTTTACTGCAACTGTTTTATTTCTTAAGGTATCAACTTCAAACTTTCAATATACATGTATGTTCCTTATTATCAACCACATCTCATGTGACAAGGTTCATAACTCCAAATACTTACTTAGTCGAGCATGCTGTCTCTACTGACAGCTCTTGTTTGATACAGATCTACAGTGTAACTTGCTTCAAAGGTCACTCTCAAGTTCACTTCATGGTTCCCTGCTTGTTTGATACAGATCTACAGTATAACTTGCTTCAAAGGTCACTCTCAAGTTCACTTCATGGTTCCCTGCTTGTTTGATACAGATCTACAGTATAACTTGCTTCAAAGGTCACTCTCAAGTTCACTTCATGGTTCCCTGCTTGTTTGATACAGATCTACAGTGTAACTTGCTTCAAAGGTCACTCTCAAGTTCACTTCATGGTTCCCTGCTTGTTTGATACAGATCTACAGTATAACTTGCTTCAAAGGTCACTCTCAAGTTCACTTCATGGTTCCCTGCTTGTTTGATACAGATCTACAGTATAACTTGCTTCAAAGGTCACTCTCAAGTTCACTTCATGGTTCCCTAGTATTGAGCTATTAGAATAAAGTCTCTAGCTCAAGTTAACAACATGAATCGTTTATATGTGATTTACAACACACTGAACTGGCTATCTAATGATTGCCAGCCCAACGTCATAATCACACATAACCAGCTCCATGCTTTCAGTGGCCACATGCTGTAAGAGGAGGGGGTAAATCTGTCTATCTCCAATGAAAAGTGTTGTATTATGTGCTGTAATTAGTGATCACCTATAAAATATTATAGTATACAAGCACTCTACGAAATAAGTTGGTGTCTGGTTGCCAGGGACAACCACATTTTAGTTCAGGCAACCACTAATTCCTTTTTGGCAACCAAAATTAGGAAATGCGATATAGTGTTTGCTAACAAAGTGATCTGTTTGGTCAATCATTTTTATATCCTAATTTCGTTGACTGTACAAGTCAAAATGTTTGCTACTCACATTGTTTTGATTTGTTTGTAGGAACAACAGACGGATTTGACAAAGGAAGAAAGAATATCTAAGATCACCAGTATCCAGACACAACAAGCAGTGTATCTGTTTACTACCATGGAATTCAAAAAGTCTATGAACCTGTTTACTTTATTACAAATTGGTATTGCCCTTAGCTTATTAACTTACTTCAGTGAATACAAAATTTTATGATGATATAGAGGGTATACGTTGTAATGTTTCTTTTAATTTGGTGTAAAATTGATTTTAATTTCACCAAGTGCGCTCAAAAATCATATTTTCAAGAGACGCATAGCCACAAGTGAAAATGACTTTTTATGGACTCGCAAGTTATAATCAAAAAGTTCTTATTTCAAAATTGATGAATACCGGTATTGTATTTCTGTTATGCTTAATTCGTTAGGTTATTTTACACAAATACTTGTTAAATCACAGGACCTTGACATTTTATATTATACTATGAAAATTCCCCTCCTTCATATAATTTTTATTATATGAAGGAGGGGAATTTTCGTAGTATGATATTAAATGTCAAGCTCCTGTGGTTAAATGCGTTATTATTTCTTCTTTAATAGGATGTCATTATCTTCTAAAGTGACATCATTTTGACAATGAAAATATAGGATTATAGTTTATCTACAATGAAGTTAATGTAAAATTTTATATTTTCTTTGTATAATTTTACTGAATAACACCACATTTCACCTTTTTTCCTGAAGCACAAAATGACTTATACTGCATTTATGTACTAATAGATTATAGAGAGGAAGTCGTAGTTTTCAGAATTTTTAACAGCCATGTTACTGAGGAGTGGCTTCAGTGGTGTTTGAAATTTAGATACATCTGGGATTCATCAGGAAGTGAAAGAATTGTCTGCTTATTCCAAGGAGATCCGGGGCATCACCGAGCTCTTCCGTCATAAACCAGCTCTCCCCCTTAAGACCAATAAGTGAAACCATAGTAAATCAACATGGCCTTGGTCTATGGTGGAGTTACAGTGACATCTGGTCTGACATATCAATTTTCTTCAAAAATCTTGGTTCAACTTGTTGCACGGGCTACACATTATTAAGATGCATGGAAGCATACATGGGGACAGTGTGAACTAGTGTTATATACATTCCAGATCCATCTCATGTTATTGGTATGTTTCCTGATTTATTACCATCAACATTAAAGAATTCTATAGAATATCCAGAGAAGATATCAACATTACATGATCCATATCTAACTAAAGCTTTAACAGATTTAGAGATTTATCTTCATGAGGTATGTACTGAACACCTAAAGTGGCATTCAAATAGTTTGTTGGTTTTTGTTGAGTTTAATGCCATAGCAACACATCGTATAGGTCATATAAGGGTGGTTTGTCAAGCTTCTCACTGTTCCTTGAAAAGCTAATTTTTAGCTGTTAACCAACTACTAAGCACATATTTTTGTCAATGACTGACAACTGCCCTACATAATTAGAATCATTAGTAGGAGGGAGAATGGTCATGGAAATAATGGCATGACCAAGCTCCACAAAAGTATGCCCCGCCCGGGAATTGTATTTAACTAAAAAAGGAAATAATATTATTTTAATTATTAGTTTAATTATTAGTTTAATTGAAATAATATATGGTAAAAATTAAATAATATTTAAAAAAATAAATAATGTCACCTTGAAATAATCGCCAAAAAAGTATTTCAATGATGTCATTTTAGGTACTTCGTACGTATGTATGTTTCTCATGGATTGAAATTTCAAATCCCAACAAGTTTATCATATAGAAGCATTACCTGATAATACTTTTTTTAAAAAGTACAAAAACATTTTTGTTTTAATCAATAAATAGGTGCAAGTTGGTTTTTCTACCAATTTTTGTTTCACATGGCCCTTATACACTAATATAATTAAGCTTTATTATGAAACAAGCTCTTTTAAGTTAAATTAATCTCTTTTGAGTCCACTTCTTGGTCCCTCTGTTCTGAGCTGATAATGATAATGTTTCGCACTCAAGGCAACATGGGTAGGTTTTAGATGTAATTTGAACCAACACAGAACTGGCTATCCAAAGACTACTGGCCTAACAAAATAATTACTTGGGTATGTCTGTTGTTGGATAACATAGACTTTGATGATTTAGATCTTTTTCAGCAATTACAGGGTGCTTAGTCATGTGATAACTTTTCCACATACATATATTTTTGTGTGATCTTGTTTTATTTCCAGTTACAGTTGGAAGTTGAGCATCCATTGCCTATAGATGGCGCTCATTTTACTAGATGTAACAGAATCAGAAAGCAAATATCAATCAAAAAGCTAATAGTGCTGTCGAACATAGGGTTTAGATAGAATACATATGACAAATGAAAGCAATACAAATAAATTTTCCTTTACATATGCCTGATTTAATATACTTTAATTGCACAAATGGTATATTGCCTGCTTGTTAATGCATTATGCAAACTATATTAACTGAAGTAGTGATTATCCCTTGAAATGGGCACACACAGCCTAATGTTATCCTCTGTGGCAAATTTTAATGATAGTTTGCTACAGTCCACTACTAGACTTGGAGAAACCCCATGTAAAAACCTAGTTTCTTTGCATGGCCATTTTTCTTGTTCTGTATATTTCAGAAACGAAGAGAAATTACAAATGAGACAGAGTTTCAACCATTTAAACCAATAATGGAGACTAAAAGAAAAAACACATTGAAAAGTAAAGATCAGGCTTTAGGTGTTATTGATACTACATTGTTAAAATGTTATTTAAAGGTACATGTACTTATATTTGTAGTAATCATACTTTTTGAAAGTCTTAAAACTAATTAACTCACAGAAGTCTGTGGTTTTCATATTACTCCATAGTTTTTCATTGTCAGTTATCCCACGTTACATTACTCAGCTATGCTGCATTATGCATAGAGTGTAATGAAAGAAAGTACTGTGGTTGTCAACAATGGTAGTTTGTTTAGCTTAGAGGACCATAGTGCTCAGATTGATCGTATTGATAGTCTGCCAATATTTTACCTTATTTTGTTTGCCTGCATACCTGTCTGACAGTCAATCTGTCTTTTGGTCAGTCTGTCTGTCCACCTGTACACCTGACTGCTTGTCTGTCTGTTTGAGTGTCCGTCCCTCTGTCTGTTTTTCTGTTCATGCATCCCTCTATGTACAATTGCTTGTACAAATAATAGATTGACCATTCTTGCTCCTAATTTAATGTACCATTCATATGTGATCCACACCCTCCACTTCAGGAGAATAGCAAGGACTTTGAGTCCATCTACCCTCTGGTAAAGCCCCTCCCCTGCCTGATACGGACATAAGGATGGTCAAATCCTTGCTCAAGTATTAAGCTATAGCATCAATAATAGTCCCTGCTTTTATGCTGTGGGAACAATACCCCTGAAGTTGCCAGGGAGTTTTTTGTGAAAACTGGAAGCACTGGCACTAGAGTCTATAACTTATGATCATTAAATATTGCATCTCTATGTATAGTGCCGCTATGCATGAACTTTACTGTATAAATATTATAATTAATGTACATTTACAACTTACACATGATTATGTGTATGGGGTTGTTTTTTTTTCTGTTTGCCTACAAATTGTTATTACTCAAGCTTGAGTAGCATACCACTATTTGTGTTTAATTTAATATTCTAATTAAAAGGTTCTGGTGCCAGGGGCTGGAAGGTAAAATATGACTTATTTCCCCCTGCTATCTTCCATACCACAGGTGGCCAGAACAGTCCCGAATAAAAAAACACTATAATATACATACATTGTATATAGTGCTCTTGATTTGGTACTGCGTTGGCTGCCTGTGTTTCATACTGCCCCAGTGGCAGTGGGTGCCTGTTACATATAATTAGTGCATTATACAATTTGAGGGTTGCTGCAAGACTTTAGTAAGTGTATTCCATAAAAAAGCAAGTTACTACTGTGTTGAGGGCATCCCTCAAATTATTTTTGTTTTGTTGTAGACAAATACAGCAAAAGTAAGAGACATCTTATTGCAACCAAATAATCATGTACATCTTCAAGCTGCAGAGAAAGCACTCAAACATGCAGACAATTACCTGGGACTAATTTTATTGTATAAACAACACAAACAATATGAATCAGGTATTGTATGAACACAGTTTATAGTCACATAAGGGAACATTTCAAGAGTTGTCCACAAGACTATAGCAAGTGCATTACGTCAAAGAGCAAGTTATTACAGTCTTGCGGGCAACCCTCGATTTTAGAACTGAAAAATAGTTGTCATAGCATCCACACAATTGCTAATTTTGCAGACTGTATAACCAAAATAACTCTTACACTTGTAAAAATAGCTAAATTTTCATAAATACAATTAAATTTTATTTCATGTTTTACGCATTAGGAAAGTTATTTTAGATTGTAACATTTGATCGGGGAGTAATTATTATACATGTATATAAATGTAATTGTAGTTGTTATACATGTACATGTATCCAAAGATATGTTTAAGATTTCTTAAGTATTGGTAAAAAATTAAAAACGAATTACACAATTACAAAACTGTAAAAGTAATTATGGATGGCACTGTATTAATTTTTTTATTTTAAGCTTTGAGTGTTATGAAAGAACATGCTACAAAATCAAAATCATCATTATATGGTCTTCAACATACAATACGTCTGCTACAAGAAATTGGTAATTATTAACTTTTATTGTTAATACACACACAATACAGTATGATATAAGAATGCTATAAGAATGCTAGAGTGTCCAGTATAAGCCCTAAGACAAAATCTTGCTTTTAGGATGAAATGTGGCTAATTTACAGTCCAGACGTGCCAACTCTCCCAAAATTTTGGGGATTCTCCTGGATTTAAGTCAACTTTTTTAACTACTGCAAACATAATAGAATCTCTCGAATTATGTTTTTGTCTGAAACTTTTTCGTGAAGGTCCAACTTTTCTTACAAATTTTACCCATTTAAAAGATAAAATTCATCTGATCAATTTTTCCAAATAATTAGTTAATCAATCATGATTCAAACTACTTAACATGAATAAAAAACTTTATATCAGTATGCACAATTAATTTTTCTTAAAATTTCTTTTGTCCAAGAACTTTTAGGGAGCACTATGTAGTAGTTAAATATCATTTCAACTGAATATATACATGTAGTTCGTTTTTTCTCAACTGTCAAAACATGAATAATTTCACTGTGAATGCGTTTGTTAAAATTAACATCGTGATAAATTTATGAGATTCTAAAAGTGTGTATTATGATAGAGTAAAGCTGCTTATGCTAAATGATATGTTTTAGTCAAGATATATTTAATATCAATAGGCCACCAGTACAAAAACAATGCATTCAGTCACCGTGAAATTATTCAAGCTTTGACAGTTGAGAAAAAACAGACTATAATCATTGAATAATTAAAATAAAAATAAAGGAGTTTTGTTTAACTTCACATATAATAAACAAATATTATTAGGTCTCAACAACCAACCTTACCAAAAACAATACAACAAAAGCTACTCTGGTTTGGCATGAGTGAGACACATTTATAACTTAAAAAATATTACTGCATCTATTGACTAAAGAATGGTTTAAAGTCAAAAATTGAATTTTCGTACAAGTGTGTTTGCTTTGTAGAATGATTTGCTTTGACGACCTCACCTCTATATATACCCATGCAAAAAACTGATCAACCGGTTGTGGTCATATGTGTGTTGAGACAATGGTACTCGGCTATACTATGTAACCCAGAGAACATCATTTACCTGTGTAAAGATATTGTTTGACAATATCCAGTATCCACTAGCTGTTACGCCCACTCGTCTAGCTAGGTGGGTAGCTCACAAGTCTGCTGATCGAGGGGTCATAGGTTCGATTCCTGGGAGGGGCATACTTTTGTGGGGCTTGGGTCATAAAATAATTTTCTAAGGCCATTCTCCCTCCTACCACTGATTCTAAATCATGTAGGGCAGTAGTCAGTCACTGACGGTAGTATGCACCTAGTAGTTGGTTAACAGCTTAATCCTGAGATTTAGCCTTTTCAGGAACAGTGAGTTCACATAAAATGTGTTGCTACGGCGTTAAACCCAACACAAAGAAACTAAAAATACTAACAGATACTTACCTGACCGCATTACTCTTTCTACATAGCTCCACACTTTTATTGCTAAAAGCCAGCAAGAGACCTTCTAGTACCATGTTTATAGTCTTTGGTATGACACGGCAGGGGATTAAATCTGCAACCTTCCACGTCTAAGTGGGCACTCAACCACTAGACTATGTATCAGGGTGGTTCAAGTGTACAAAGCCTTGAATGATAGATCATGTAAATTTAAAAAAATGTATAAAAATTTAATCGCCTCTTTTTCAAATCACTACAGCATGAAGGAAATTTGCAAAAAATCGGTGTGAGTAGTGAATTAACATTTAGCGTATATTTCAGGTAAAGATTATATGGAACTAATATTTAAATTCAGTGAATGGGTTTTGAAAGAAGATCCATATGAAGGCATTAAGGTACATGCGTTTATCACAAAACTGTATTTTCCTAAAAATGTGCCAATTGATTTATAACTTCCTTCACTTTAAAATATGTCAGCAAATTTTGTCTCCGAGTCTTGCATAGGTATAAGTCAGGGTATTGGGATTAAATCTGAAAAATATTTTTTTATTAAAAATACATACATTTAAAAAATGTAATGTATGCCAAAAAACTCAATTTAATTTAATAAAACATGTTTCAATGCCCTTATATCAGTTTAAATATGACATGGACCTTTTGTTTCGCAATAGGGACTTTAAATCTAATTCTAGGTGATATTAAATAGGGTAAAAAATTGCAGATCCACTTATAAACAACCTAAAAGATACTGATAATGATAACATTGTTCAAACCTCTGCTTTATTGAACTAAACCAATTGTGTGTTTGCTCAAATTTGTATCTGTTATTGTTAAATTTTATTCAATTGTGAGTGGGGCATACATTAATCCCGCTGATTTAGCTACTCACATCTATTTTGATAATCCCTGTACACAGTAGGAGCAGTGGTCCAGTGGTGGGCGGCGCTTAGGGATCAATAGGTCCCGGGTTTGAACCCCACCATGGGCACTGCTAATTTCCTTGAGAAAGAAATTTACCTGCGATTGCTTCACTTCACCCAGGTGTAAATGGGTACCTGCGAGGGTGGTATAATTCCATTGCGCCAAAGTGTCAGCTGCACTAAGCGGAGTAAAAAGATTCCCCAGATAGATAGGCAGACAGGCAGGAAGGCAGGCAGGCAGGCAGGCAGGCAGGCAGGCAGGCAGGCAGGCAGGCAGGCAGGCAGGCAGGCAGGCAGGCAGGCAGGCAGGCAGGCAGGCAGGCAGGCAGGCAGGCAGGCAGGCAGGCAGGCAGGCAGGCAGGCAAGCAGGCAGGCAGATTTTTATCGATTGTGTGTGCAGAAATACTGAAGTGAGGTAAATGTTTTCCAGTTTTAACAGCTGAATAAAATCTAGAAATAGGTAAGTTTGAAAATATAGACTTGACACAAATATATACAATATATAATACAATATAATACTTATATCACATATAACAATAATATATATAATACACATTATTTTTCGATTCATATTTTATAGTGTCACTCATTAAAGGGACAAAACTTAACGAACTAAGCCGTAAATCGATAAGGATACAAATGAAGTGCATGTTTAATGTCAAATTATAAAATGTTGATTTTTTATTACTGCATTGTATTTTTAGATCTTTACAAGAGAGGAAGAAAGTGTCAAAGAGTTACCAAGACAAGAAATAGCTAAATTTATACAGAATGTTAGCCCATTAGTACTTGTTGAGTATCTGGTGAGTTATTGTAGTAAAACAATGGTGAAAATATCCTAGGCTTAGTGCAGAACAGTTGTAGCTCAATTAAAAAAAATGAGTTACGACCGTTTTGTGCTAAGTCTGCTTTGTACAATTTGGGGAATTGGAAGGTTACAGATTTTAATCATGTGGGGATCACAGCCCCTTCAGTCAAAATCAAGATTACATAAATTTTACCCTACTTGGGTAACCAGGTCTGTGGTTCAAAGGGCCATTCACAGGATTATGAATCTAGTATCTGAAGTGATTGGTTAATACCTACCTAGGCTGGTTATCCCCTTCAATAAAAAAATGACAGTAAAATTGACTCTATAGAGAAGTTGTAGGAAAAGTAAGAGAATACTGGTTAGAGACAACGGTCAAAGAAAGCTAGGTTGGGTGTGCTGGCCTCTATAAAATAACCATAGTTGTTGACCCAACAATAAACCCAGTAAAAAATCTGTTTACTATCACCTGGTCAAATTTAGATCAGATATCAGTTGGAATACCCCAGCAAATGCACATTGATTTGAATTCCTGAAAGCTAGCCGTTATACAGGATAATTAATTAAAATTGGTAAAAACCTCATTAAGTTCTGACTGACAAATACAGAAATGAAGTTCTCACATATTTCTATTAATCAGAATAATTACTGATTCCACCTAGCAAGTTCAGGGAGTAACATGCAAGTCTACCGATTGAGAGGTCTTGAGTTAGGTAGTTCTCCCTCCTACCATGTAGTGCAGTTGTCAGTCACTGACGGAAGTATGCTCCTAGTTACTGGTTAACAACTAATTCCAGAGATTTAGCTATTCAAGAAACAGTGAGTATGTTGACTGACTGCTGTGATATAACCAATACAATGTGTCACTTTAGTGTTAAGCCCAACCAAATAAATCAAAGTGCTAATAGTGCTGTCGGACATATACATGTATATATAAACACAGGATTATATAACAAATGGAAGCGATGCTAGGGAACTATCCCTTGCTTTAGCTGGAATTGATATACTTCAATTGCTAAAACAGCATATATCATTTGCTTGTTAACACTTTATGTGCTATATATCAATTGAAGTAGTAACTATCCCTTGAATTTCGCGTGCACAGACTAATGTAATTGTCTGCGACCAATTTTAATGAAAATTTTCTACAGTCTGTTAATTACAATGGTGAAATCCCATGTAAAAAATTATAATTAATTACTATATGTATAATCCCAACAGGAACATTTGATATATGAATGGAATGATGATACAGCTTGTTTACATGCTATGCTTGCTGATAATTTGATATCTAGAGTTATTGAAGAATCCAAACTGATGTCATTAGTACATTTGAAAGGTAATCTGCGATTGCTTTTTTGTTTGATATTTAATATAAAGGGATAATATTCCTTTTTCTGAGGTAGATATTTTTGAGAAGAAAAACTTAATTATGCAGTAAGGATTGTAACTTATCATACCATTATAAACCTTTTCTCACCAACTTTTACATTCATGATTGATATTCCCTATGAATTTAAATGACCTGTTTTTTACTTGCTGGAGAGAAAATGGGGACACTGGATGCAGGAAAAGGCACAATACAGAGATAGGAAATAAGAAAAGCATAATTAGGCTCTAAAATGATAGAGCACAATTGGCATTATAGATAACCGATTCACGTGCAAGTAGGGGCTAAAATTGGCAAAAATGCATTCCTCTACTGTATTGCCCGACCTAAAGTTTCCATGGTAAGTAGGATTTGCCCTGAAATGTCCATTTCTGATAGTCAAAAACCCAGGTAACACTCTATTCAAGAAAGTATTCTGACCTTCAAACAGTGCCAAAATAAGAAAACATTGTATTTAAAATGCCCCATTGCATTACAAAAGGAAAAAGTTCATTTTTTTCAAAGTCAAAACTAGTAATGAATTTTGTTTGTTTGTAGATGTCCGAACAAAGGCAGGGACTGAGGAAGGTATGATGGGCATATTGAGACAAAAGTTAATTCATTTTTTAAAGACAACAAAAGTCTATGATCCAGAAAGTGTATGGAGTAAACTTCCTGTCGACAGTAAGTATGGGTTTTATACTTTCAAAAAGTTTTAAAGAGCAATATTAGAATGTATGTGAAAATAGTAAGGGTTTACAGTAACGTTGTACTGCCAAAAATTCTAACAGTAAGGCTTAACTGTTAAACTGTCGAATATTCTAACAGTACATTGTTTACTGTTCAACTGCTGTACTGCTGAATATTCTAACAGTAAGGGTTTACTGTTGTACTGCTGTACTGCTGAATATTCTAACAGTAAGGGTTTACTTTTGTACTGCTGTACTCTCGAATATTCTAACAGTAAGGGTTTACTTTTGTACTGCTGTACTCCTGAATATTCTAACAGTAAAGGTTTACTGTTGTACTGCTGTACTTCCGAATATTCTAACAGTAAGGGTTAACTGTTGTACTGCTGTACTTCCCAATATTCTAACAGTAAGGGTTTACTGTTCAACTACTGTACTGCTGAATATTCTAACAGTAAGGGTTTACTGTTGTACTGCTGTACTGCTGAATATTATAACAGTAAGGGTTTACTGTTGTACTGCTGTACTTCCCAATATTATAACAGTAAGGGTTTACTGTTGTACTGCTGTACTCCCGAATATTCTAACAGTAAGGGTTTACTTTTGTACTGCTGTACTCCTGAATATTCTAACAGTAAGGGTTTACTGTTGTACTGCTGTACTTCCGGAATATTCTAACAGTAAGGGTTAACTGTTGTACTGCTGTACTCCCGAATATTCTAACAGTAAGGGTTTACTGTTGTACTGCTGTACTTCCCAATATTCTAACAGTAAGGGTTTACTGTTGTACTGCTGTACTCCCGAATATTCTAACAGTAAGGGTTTACTGTTGTACTGCTGTACTTCCCAATATTCTAACAGTAAGGGTTTACTGTTGTACTGCTGTACTCCCGAATATTCTAACAGTAAGGGTTTACTTTTGTACTGCTGTACTCCTGAATATTCTAACAGTAAGGATTTACTGTTGTACTGCCGAAAATATTAACAGTACAGACTGGTTTACTGTTGTACTGTTTACTGCTGTGCTGCTGTTATTGCTGTCTTCACATACATGGCAGTATACCTTTGCTATGATTCTATATCAAAGGGAGATAATTATAACTCACTTTTATTGAAAGTTTTCATCTATAACTTTGCAACAGAATGTTTCTTTACATAAATCTAATCCAGGAAAACTAATTGACATGATTCAATGATTAAAAATATTATGTTTTATAATTATTTATTATGGTTTTCCGATATACATGTACTTATTTCTGTAAATTATATAAATTATGGGATTTCTACCTTACAATTGTCTGACTATATACTAAGATTTCAGGCTTAGCGCAAAACAGTAGTAACTCATAATATAATAACAAAGAGTGAGTTACTACTGTATGAAATATATCTTTGAATTGCAGGTTTTTATGAAGAAAGAGCCATAATTTTTGGACGTATGGGTAAATATGAGGAAACTCTTGGAATTCATGTTTATGTTCTGGAAGACTTGATGGAAGCAGAGGAGTATGTATTGTTGAATTGCATTGAACTGTTACTTAAAGCCACTAAACGAAGACAAAATCTTCATCGTTAAATTGTAACTTAAGCTTGGTTATACTATTTGTTCGGGACTTCAGTCCTGAATAAAATATTTACTGTTTTTTCAGACCCTTGCCAATTTTGAAAATTTACCGATTCTAGAAGTAGTCCCTCAGTGTATTAGTTTAGAACAATTCAAGACGATTGTCTGTTACGATTGGTGCAATATTCCCTGACATACACTTATAATCATAACTACATCGTAATGTGTCTCAGTAGAGATGTTTACCTCATCTTATGTAATAGAATCATATCAACGATCCAGTCCCACCCAGATGTGTGGCCCAGTAGTCTAATGAAATTAAATGGTTATAGGGATTTGTCTGTACAGGAATATTAGTAGAATATAAGAATATATATAAGTACACAAAGTATTCCAAAATGTTTAATCAATTATCACCCACATTTGTTTAAGACTGTATTGGTATTTAATAAAATATGTCCCTAACCTAGCTTTCCTGGATCCTTGTCTATATTTGCCTACCCTTCCACAAGACTGGCAACTTCTCCATGTATGGAGGAAATGTGGCATGACATTGTACATTGAATTTTCAAATTTTTATGTAATAGTATAATCAATCTGGGTGAGATTCCAACCCATACACCCCTTCTTGACTACAGATTTGAAATCCTATTCGACACTTCCAAAATCGTCGAATCGCGATCTTTTTTTTACAAAATTTTTTTTAAAAAAATCAGCTAAATTACCATTGAAAATGAGGTCCGCTTTGTACATAAAAACATAAATCAACGTGCTTTGTGCACTGCCCATTTTCAGCACATGCGAAATCCCTTCTTTGAATCTCTGACATGATGCTGCAGACAGTGATGTTGAAATTGCTATAAAAGCTTTTGTAATTCTTCACTTATTTTTGTTATTTTTAAATGTATATTCATATATATATGTGTGTTTTATATATCTGAACTCCTGTACGATTTTTCAGTAAGCGGTGATTATTTATTTATTGGAGTTAACGCCGTTTCAACACAATTAAGGTCATTTTACGGCGTCCAGCGCACCTAACCTAGCTTTCCTGGACCATTGTCTATAACCAGTACTCACCTACCCTTCCACAAAGCCGGAAACTTCTCCATATTATCTAATCAATGGAGGAAAATTGACATTATTGTCAAATTTTCATGGAAGGGTATAACTTCCCTGGGTGGGATTCAAACCCGCACCCCTTCGGGCACGAGATTTCACATTCCAGCGTGCTACCAACTGTGCTATTGATCCTGGTTTTAAGCGGTGATTTGTGGTTCGATTCGTGAATCGTTCTACATGAATCATGGTTCAGATCGGATCACCACTTATTCAACGATCCGCAGCCCTATTAATTTCACCTTTGTGTAAATGAGTACCTGTCATAGGTGGTATAATTCCATTGTGCCATTTTGTCGGTGGCACGAAACACGGAGCTTATTTCGATATGACAAATAGGTGCCGCCAATTTTAGCTTCAAAAGTGAACGATCATTGTTACATCACATGTCACTACAATACAAAATTATTTTATTGTCTTACTATGTTATTTATTTTTCAGTTTCTGTAACACAAAGTATAATGAAGGAATCACTGATGTAAGGCTTATTATTTATATACATGATTGTATCAAACTCAGCCTACAACATATGGGTATGAAATGGTTGTCCAAAAAGGGTCATTCTAGTTGCTGAAACGGAATTTCGGTTGCCCAGACTAAAACAAGACTGTGCTCAAAAACTTGACACATGCTTAATTTTGTAAACTGCAAACTAGTAACAGGTTGGGGAGTTAACATCTTAAAGATAGACATTATGTCTTTGGTAAAAGAGATTGTGTGGTTTGTGAATTCAATGATTATTTTTTAGACTTGTAAACTTGTACTCTGATCTGATGTAGGGTCAGATGGGAGAATATAATGATGGCATATTATAGGCATATTATCATAGATATCAGTATTTTAGCAGATAATTCTTTTATGGTAACCATTAAATTGGCATTGTTGTAACTTGTAATCAATACTTAGGGGCTGATTTTTCTACCTTGTATTGTTAAACTGTCAGTGGTGCATACATTAACCCTGTTGATTTAAATACTTGATATTTTTTATTTATATTTTTTATTTAAATAAAAATGGTTACATGTAACTATTTCCTTCAATAGTAAGTAGCATAAAGAAGTATTGCAATGAGTATTTAAAGCAGTGGAGTAAGTGTATGAGCCAATGACATTTGAATATTTTTTTTTCAAAATAATCTTATTTTTACAGATTTATCTATCATTATTGAAAGTGTATTTAAATCCACCAAGACCCTTGGCTCTAGGTCTAACAGCTTATCACAGACAACCTAAAACAATGGTTCAACATGCTTTGTTGTTGATAGAGAGTCAAGCTAACAGAATTAATATGTTGAAGGTTAGTACTTGTATTTAGGCCTAAACTAAAAAATACTTTGTTTGCCCTCTACCGCCCTAAATTTTTGGGTCAGTGGTAAAAAAATCTAATAATATAACAGGTTGGTTGGAAAAATATTTTATTTTTCATAAAGAAACAACCAGAAAGTAATATGATGAACCGTCCTGACCAATAAAAAAACACCACATACAAATGTATATTTTTCGAATAGATTTTTAGTTGGCAGCATATTTTCGGGTAGGTAGGTAAAGGGCAAACAAACTTTATTTTAATTTAGTCCTTACTGTACCTTGCATTTTTATCAACTTTCAATGGGTTTAGTAACTAAATGGTGGCTGAATTTGTTGTCTTTTATATAGATGAAAGGTACAGTTATTGGCTCAGCAAGCAGTAGGGATGGGTATTGCCGGAAATTTCGTATTGCGATATATTGCGATATATTGGGAGTTTAGAACATAAGCTTTTTTCAGCACCCATGCTTGTATTTTACTGACAATATCAAGATTCAACACAATTATACATTGTGAAAGCTATATTTAAGCTATTGCAAACATTCAAACTCAACTTTTGTCTAGTAAAGTAATGTAGACAATATAGATATAGAGGGAAAATGCAGTCAACAAAGGATAAAAGCAAAACTTTATACTAGACCTTTATGCTAAAATAGATTAAAGGAAAACCAAAAATGAAATAGTTTCCGGTCAAATTCTGTCACAAATAATGCAAAACAGGTTACAGTATGCACTATTAGTCTATTAAATTAAGATAAAAATATTGCGATATATCGCGGTACCGTACCGGTATGTATTGTGTTTGAAACGTATTGCAATATACCGGTATACCGGTATTATCGCGCATCCCTAGCAAGCAGGTATTAAAAACTAAGGTAACTGCCTGCTCTATCTGATCTTAGAACAGTTTACTGCAATAACATGATGGTTAGACAACAAACATTTTAACACTTAATTGACTCTGAAATTATTCGTGTTTTGACAGTTGAGAAAAAAGCAACACCATTACTACATGTATTAGGGATTATAGCCATGTGATCTTCAGAATATAAACACTTGTTTTAGTCAAATTCTTACAGCACTTAAGAAATAGTAAACATTCAAATAGTTCACAAATAACTGCTACATTTTTTGTTTAAAAATGCCCACACTGAGTTGTAAAATTTTGATTGATTTCTCCAAATCTTCTGCACCAATTACTTTTTGCACATGACCTTGTTTATTGCTTGAGCTAAACATTTGTGTGGAAGATTTAGAGCAAACAATAGGATCAATTTGAATTTTTAGAGGAAGAAAAGTGGCTGTTTTCATACCATATTTAATGCCATTCAATTATTTGTCTGAAACAAATTAGGGAAGAAGAGTTTTTATTCACCTTATTAGATATTAATAGACTTTATTTAGAATTTAAACATTTCACCGTTACAACGAAAACATGTGTACTCAGAACAGAAGGATTTAATCCAAAATTTCTTGCTTTTCAGCAATAATGTGTAAATAACTTTGTTCGTACCATCTAAGTGCGATTGCAAAACCCCATAAATTGGAGTTCCCAAATTAGGTCTATTTAGATCACTCTGTTATAAACCCTGATTATGAATAAGAAGCACAGGTGCCAATCTGATTAAAACCCGATCTAAAATTTTACACTCGCATACTCGCCAATTTAGATCTGGCCTTTTCCAAACGAAGGTCACGTTCAGGTGACCTTTTCTCATCATAATATTCATGACGAAATTGTTATGATACGTAACTTGTTTACATCGCCTACGTCACGCAATTTGAAATGAGCCGCCCAATCGCAGACTGTGAATAATACTGCTGTTAAATAAGCATGCAAACCTTAGTCTAAAAATAGAAATTACGAAATCAAAATGTGTTTAATAGTGTTTTCGTCTAGATGAAAGCTACGCATTGATTGGTTGACACGAAGTTCATCTCGACGTGACCTTCCACGGAGAAAGTAGAGAGCCTGTACGACAACGCTCTACAGGATCTCTGTTTACGAAGAGTGAACAGGTGCCAGACACAAACTTTCCTTATCATAGTAAATTTGTGGTTGACACCTGTGATAAGAAGTAAAATCAAATTATATTATTCATCAACACCAACTTTAAGTAAAAAAAAATGCACAATTCATTAAATCCTTTTGAAAAGCTATGATTTCAATTGACTATATCCGGAATTCAAATATTTTGGCTTTCCCCTCCGGTACAAACAAACTTTCCCTGTTACAATGAAAACACACGTAAAAAGGATTTAATGCAGTGTTTGTGCTGTTTAGCAAAAATGAGTGGAAAACTTTGTTTGTACAGCCTGTGCACGGACGGAAAAACCCATAAATTTGAATTCCGGATTAGGTCTATTCACACATTGCTTCATCTAAAGGGAAATAACCCCTGCAGGGAGTTTGTTCAAGTCCAGTGGCAGCCATTTTGAAGTGGGTGATTAGCATGGGATTGGCAATTATAGGGTAAAAGAAAGTTAAAATAACTGTTTTCAGGCAATAGAAATGTTACCAGAAGATATAAAAGTAGAGAAATCAAGAGCTGTTTTAGATCTAGCATTAAATGCTAGTGTGTCAAATTGTTACATGAGTCAAGTTCATAGGAACATGCAACATTTAAACTATTTACAGGTAAGTCCATTACTTAGCTTTTCTATTCTCTAGGTGTCTCTTTCTAGTCAGAGACTTAAATATTACTGCACATTGGGGCAGAGGCAGACTAAAGCTAACCTGGGAAGAACTGGTTAAGAGTGATTGGCTGGTACAGAAAATGGATAACACCAACCCTTAAGACCGCCAATCATGGAGAGGAAGACTTCACTCCTGACGAGACAGACAGGCCTCACCCTTACTAAAGGATTAATCAAGGGCCTGTTAAAACTAAACTAGATGATGATGATATATGCTCCTTGCCAGTTTTTACATTAATTTTGGTCTTGTGGTATTTTGTGTTTTTTTGGTAAAAACTCCTGGCATATCATTTTAGAAATATTAAAATTTATTTTGTTCAGAAGTTAACTTGTTTTTCATTTTACAATAACCAGCTCACCAATAACTCAATAACCTAGCTGTTCTAGGCCATTGTCTACAACCAGTACTCAATCTATAACTCAATAACCTAGCTGTTCTAGGCCATATTCTACAACCAGTACTCAATTACCCTTCCACCAGGGCAATGGCTTCTCCATATACCTTATAAATGGAGAATAGTCAACAATATTGTTAAATTTTCATGGAAGGGTTTAAACATCCTTGGTGAAATTCAAACAAACTATGTAGCCTATTATACTATATACAGAGGAAAGGCAGATGTAATTACTTTTATTATTTTATTTGTACAAGAGCAGTGGTCCAAGGGTAAGATGTAGGTTTTGGGATCAAGAGGTCCTTGGTTTGATCCCCACTAGGGGCACTGCTAATTTCTTTGAGCAAGAAATTTACTTACAGTTGTTCCATTGCACCCAGAAGTAAATGGGTACTGTAAGGGATCACCTACCTGTCAGAAGGTAATTTCAATGATTAGGGGTTATCTAACAAGATTGTAAAGTTGGCTAAACATGTATATAGAAGCAGACTTAATTAAAACCACACTTTAACTTAAAGTTATGTCGTTTTGCTTTTTGTAGACATGTAAAGAACATCAGGAGGGATGTAGTACACAAAAGATGACAATAGACAACAATCTGAAATGTAAAACATGTAGACTAAAGATTGGTCATAAAACGTATGGTTACATTTTTTTACAGCTAAAAGCTCAATTTTTATAGATCTTGATTTTTTTAGATTTTTTTATAAAGGTCCTTGCTGTTATTTCATAGTTAACTTTGGTAAACCTGTTCTTAGATAACATCTCACAGCCTCGATTATATAAAATTAGATCTGGATTTATTGCATTTTTTTTAGCAGTAGTCCAGTGGTAGGAAAAGTGTTTAGGGACCGAGAGGACCTGGGTTCAATCCCCTATTGGGGCACTGCAAATTTCCTTGAGCAAGGAATTTACCAACAGTTGTTCTACTCCACTTAGTATAACCTCTCTGGGTGGTATTTGAACCTGTACCCCCTTTGTGACACTAGATTGCAAATGCTGGTGCTCTACTAACTGCACTATTAACCCAGGTCGCAGAACTTTATGTATTAAGATTCATCTCAAATATTCATTATCTCATCTCAAATATTCATTATCTCAAATATTCATTATCAATGAAACTTTACTACACAAACTATAACTAAGGTCAATATAATAAGCATGAGTGAAGAAGGATTGACCTAACATTAAATTTATCATTGTGCTAAAATTGGTCTAGAATCAACTCTTAATTTGATAAGTTTAGTGAAAAAGAGACACAGGAGCCACAAACCAGAGTTGCGTTCAACAATGATAGTTGTCGCCCCGAGCGCTCTCGTTCTGAATGCCGGCGCCTGTGCGAGTGCTCGCAAGCGCTCGCGATTCAGCTCAAGAAGTGGGAAAAGTTTAAATTTTTATCTCAAAGAATTATCCCTGAAAAGTGGGGCATAAACTTGTGTGTTGCTTGTTCTCATGACATATCCACAAAATGCATATAACAGAATTTATTTTGTACAGGAAATTGTATCATAATGATTCATATAATGATAAAAAATGTGAAAGATCTCATGTATCAGCAGAAATAATTGTTCCCCCACCCACTATTTTTAATAATGTGCTGTCTGACCCCATCTTGGATTCTACAGCGAGCACTTGCAATTGTTCAAGAGCCTAATATTCACAAAGCAGGCGATCACTTGAGCGCTCTCGTTGTTGAACACCCCTCTGCTTCAAATAATATTATACTGTACATATTTTTCAGTGCATTTGTACGGAATGCAAATGGTGATTATATGCATTATAATTGCTATGGCAACATGGACAAGATGTAAAAGATTCCATAGACTTCAATGAAACTTTGAACACAGCACTTCAAATCAATGCACCAAAGACTCAACAAGTTTTAAACTAGGTTGCCCAAATGGACAGTCAGCAACAGTCATTGACTTAGGGGAAGTTTATGTATACAGACCCGACAATCTTGCTGAAATCAAAGACTGGGTAGCCGATGGACATAATTTTTCTTGTGAAGGGTGAAGGAAAATCCGTGGCATGACCGGACCGATTACTAAGAAGTATTTTTATTTATTTTTGAAAACAGAAGGTAAGCAGAGAATACCTGACAAAAGATTTAGAAAAGAGATTTATTTATCGGCCGATTATCCGATCACTGTCATTTTACATTATATTGGAGATGAAAAGTTGTCTTTACCAAAGGCAACAGTTTACGTCAAACAAAAATTAACATCAGAACCAATCCATCTGTCACAGAAAAAAATAAAGAAATTATGAAAGAAAACACTGACAAGTCGGCACAAAAATTGTATAAAGAAACAACATCAGATGCCGCGCCAGTGACAGAACAACCAACAAATGTGCGAAAAATTCATTATATTAGAGAAAAGGTGAGAGCAGAAAGCCGTCCAACAAAAGGATTCATGTTTATTTGCATCAAGTGTCAGCAATGGTTTCATCCATTATGCCAAGAAATAAAATTATCTGAAAGACAAATTAAACAATCAAAATCTATAAAATGTCCAAGATGTAGAAATTGAATGTAAAAAATTCTATCAATTTTGTTTTTATTATGTGTTTCTGTGTCTTACGGATCAAATGCTGATAAATCACAGATTATTACGGAAATTCCGGAAATCACAGAGAATCATGGAAAATCCAGAATTCACGGATTCTATGCTAAAATCACGGACTATTGGCAGAAAAGTCGGAAAATCAAGTATTTAATCTTACCAATTACGGACGATCAATATAGCAAAATATGTTGATTTTATGAATAATTACGTAAGAATTCCCGATAATTGTTCGTTTTTAGAGAAAAAAATAGTAAAAAACTACATAAAATATGAAAATCCGTGATTTCTGTGAAAATCCGTGATTTGTTAAGGGCGTCTCTCGAGCACTAGCCTGATTTATCATGTTATATGGTGAAGTGGAAACTTATCAACTAGCCCAGCTATATAAGTGATGTTCACAAGCCCACATCAGTTTTCACACACCTAAGGCTTCTAGCTAGTGGATTCAGGGGAAGACTACTTGTCACTGTTGTCTAGTCAAAACCTTGTAACTTTACCTTTTTTGAATGGAAGTTACGAGGTTTTGACTAGACAACAACTATTTTAGAACTTGATCAAAGAATATCTTTAATAGCAGTAACAGGTTGCCTGAACCCAAATATGGGTCAACAGGACGACCTTTAAGTAGAGCCTTGTGCACTATGATTAAAAAAGAAAAAATACTTGACTGTTTTACAACGAATGATGGTTTTGACTGATGAAAACATAGGATAAAATATAAATAGCTTTCATTGTTGTGAAAATACAATGTCAAATGGTATAATCTTAATAAAAGATAAATGATGTCATCTTAAAGTGGAAATGACGTCACATTATATTTGTGTAAATATATCTCTTAACTAAACACAGAAAAAAGATCATGAAAGAAACAGAAAATTTATCAACTGAACCAGAAATTATTTTTTACTTGTGAGCTGTGATAATGAATTTATTTTCTTGTGACTTTCAGTGATCAGTGTAGGTCAATATATAAAAACAAACACACCATTATGATAGTAAAAATCTGTAACTTGTTCACCATTAATTAAAGAATTATATGGAGTGCCAGCTCTTTATAAAGAGTAACTTGTATGTATAATGTTTATTGTGTAAAAAATAAGTACTTTTTGATAAGTGAAACTGTGGGCCTTGCACAAGCAAATCACTTTCATTGAAAGTGCTTTGAAAGTGCTTCTTTGTAGCTTACAACGTCTACAGAATGATTTTGCTTCCAGTTAGCAAGTCTAAGGTGGCTACTTCCTCTAACAAAGGTTGAGAATAGTATGGTGGACACACGGGTTCTCACACCTCTAAGGACTCAATGAACCATTTCTAATTAATGCAACAATACTTTCAGAAAAATACATTAAAAACGAACCTTTTAATCTATATTCCATTTTTTTATCATATACTTGCTGATATTTTATATTAAAAACAAATCCAAATTCTTCCAGAAAAAACACGACCATTTTCTGAAAACTGTCATGGCGGCTAAAAATAGATGACCTAATTTCGAACTTCTACTGTATTTGGCTCTTTGTGAGGTCATAATTAGCTGCCACATGACTGTCACGTGACTTTATGAGCAAGGGCTACCTGCCATGTGCTTTTTTTATTATAACATACTTTTAAACAATATTTAATGGATTGTACTGACAGAGCAGAAAAAGGTGATAAGGATTTATTGAAAAATATTCACCATCACAAAATATTCATTCTAATTACCTGTTTCTTGCGCATTATTCTCGTTTGGCAGTTGTAGTTGCGTCGATTGTTTACTTAACATTGTGCACACAAATTGATGACGTCATACGCAATAACTTAGCAAAGTAAACAACTTTTTTATGAAAGGTCCGAGATCAGGTGAGGTCCGAGATCAGGTGTTTGTACGATACAAATAAAAAAATTAAAATCAATCATCATAATCATTCAATTTAACAGCTCTGACGAAATATATGCATTAGATGAAATTAGTCAGTCTTCTTGACAAGAAACCCATTCACTATGGGCCCTGCCATTTTGTAAAGCGAAGGTGTTCCACAAATATCAGTGAGCAAGAAGAAAATTTGCTATGTATCCCTAAGTAATGATTCAATTTGCTAGACAGTAGCAGACTTTCCAATACATAATCGCTAAGTAGTGATAGAAGCTCTCGTCTTGTTTTTTTTTTGTTATGGTTTCCACCGACTGTTTCACTACAGAATCAATTTTCACAAGCCTTTGACCTTGGGGTAGTGAGTAAATGAAAACAATCAACAAAACGTATGATTCTTTATATGAATACTTTAATGTGATCAGGGATCATTAAACTAAAACATAAAAATATCAACAAATCATTATAAAAATATTAATAAATATCACGATTCTACAAATTCAGGTTTCCAATCTAAAACTGTTTTTTTCTCTACCATTTCATAACATATAACAGTATCACCAACTTCAAATGTGTCTGGCATATTTAAATCAAACTGTATTCCACAATCTTGACCTTTTCTTATGAGTTTTACTTCATCCTTGTGATGTTTAAGAGACGCTAGATTATTTCCTGCAAATAGGGTGAATAAATAACATTGAATTGTTAAAGCCACTATATGAAAAACTGCCACTGTCCATTGGCTTAAAGAAAAATAGACATTTACCTGGTACAAATGTGTTTCATATTATTTTAAACACCCCTAATGAAAAAGAACCAATTAATGAATAAAATCTTAAATATGATTATTTCATTAATTGCATTTCAAAAAGAAAATGATCAAATCAAATACATGACAATCATCATCATCACTACTATCATCATCATAAATTACATCATCATCAATATCATCATCACAACTATCATTACCATTAGTTTCATCATCATTATCATCATCATCATCACAACTATCATTACCATTAGTTTCATCATCATTATCATTATCATCATCATCACAATCATCATCAATACTATTAACACCATTATATCATCATCATAACAATCATCATCATAACAATCATCATCATAACAATCATCAATACTATTAACACCATTATATCATCATCATTAGCATAATCATCATCATAACAATCATCAATACTATTAACACCATTATATCATCATCATTAGCATAATCATCATCATAACAATCATCATCAATACTATTAACACCATTATATCAACATCATCATCATCAACATAACAATCATCATCAATACTATTAACACCATTATATCAACATCATCATCATCATCATAACAATCATCATCAATACTATTAACACCATTATATCAACATCATCATCATCATCATAACAATCATCATCAATACTATTAACACCATTATATCAACATCATAATCATCATCATAACAATCATCATCAATACTATTAACACCATTATATCAACATCATTAGCATAATCATCATCATAACAATCATCAATACTATTAACACCATTATATCAACATCATAATCATCATCATAACAATCATCAATACTATTAACACCATTATATCAACATCATAATCATCATCATAACAATCATCAATACTATTAACACCATTATATCATCATCATTAGCATAATCATCATCATAACAATCATCATCAATACTATTAACGCCATTACATAATCATCAAAACTATCATTATCATCATTTTTATTATCATTATCAATGCCAATGCTTATATCATCATGCAAGGGTGAGAATATCAACAGAAACATAACTTCCCCTTCATAACTAGTCAATAAACCAATTTGAGAAGTGGACTATATTTAATTTGGACTTACCCTGGACTATGACTTCACCATTTCTTACAACTTTAAATAAATGTTTTCTTTCTAGATTCCCAGACTCACAGGAACATCCAGCCACTGATACTTTCTGTTTTTTCTTCCCTACTTTAATTGTTACATCAAATTTTTGTTTTATTACTGCTTCACCTAAATATACAATTAATTAATCGTAAAGAGATCATAAATGTAAACAAAGAATTATTTGGTCATTGGTCAAGAATTTTGAAAAGAACTTAGGATACTTTTGAATATGGTATATGAATTATGAATAAAACCTTATGTATATACTATCAAAACTCAAAAGTGTTTTGCGTTCTTTCAATTTCAAACAACCATTTTCACTATATAATTGACTTTGTATAATAACAGACGAAGGGCATATGTATACAGTTATTGCCCTTCCATGAAAATTTGACAATAATGTTGATTTCCCTCCATTGATATGATAATATAGAGAAGTTTCCGGCCTAATGGAAGGGTAAGTGAGTACTGGTTATAGACAAGGGTCCAGGAAAGCTAGGTTAGGGATGCAGTAAAATGACCTAAATTGTGTTGACACAGTGTTAAATCCAGTATTAGTAAAGAATTAACTTGAAGACATGTAAAATCTAGATAACAATATCATGTATTTAAAAAATACTTGTGCATGTCTGAATCAATCACCTAGCACTCCCTCCACCATAACAATGGTGAAATTAATTATTAAGAAATAACTAGCAGTTGTTTATGTTTTATCATATAATAAAATATAGACACTTGTTTGATACAGAAAAATTGAACAAAAGAGTGCTTTAAATGGCACATCAAACAAGTGCCTATATTTCATTGTATGATAAGTCCAAGACAACTGTAAACTACGTCAATTCTAACACCACAAAAACAATGTACATTGTATAAAACTAGAGACAATATATTTTGTAAAACAATTTTTTAACAAATTTACACATTGATGTAACACAATGCCATTGAAACTAACCCCCTTGTGCTCAAGTCAAAAATAGTATTTATTTACACATTTTACAACATATTCAAACCTTGGTGAGTGACATTTTGTTGATATTATCTTAAAGGAGATAAATCAGTTTTATATAGGGTCAATGGTAATATTATGTAAAGTCACTCCATTCATTAACTGTCCCAATTTTCAGCAATGTTCGGCAACACATTTAATAGGTCATATAACGGCGGTCAGTCAACCGACTCACTCCTCCTGGAGAGGCTTAGTCTCTGGATTAACCCATTAACCAACTACTAAGAGCATACTTTCATCAGTGACTGACAACTGCCCTACATAATTAAAAATCATTGGTAGGAGGGAAAATGGTCGTAGAAATAATATGACCAAACTCCACGAAAGTATGCCCCGCCCGGGAATCTAACCCACAAACCCGAATGATCAATAGACCTGCGTGCTACCAACTGAGCTAGCCGGGCGGCAGCAAAGTTCAATAAATGTGGGTGTGAATAATAATAATGTACAGCATAGGCTCCAATGCTTTTATTGTAAAATTTCAGGTGACTATATATGTATATTTGAAAATTAAATAAAATCCTTACCAACTTCTTCTTCTTCCAGTTTACTTGGTAATTCATCATTTATTAGATTTATCAGATCATCAAATAAATGGTATATAACATTATGATGTTTTATTGGTATATTATGACTAACTGCTTCAGCACCTTTTGAAACACCAACATTAAATGCAAATATAAAACCTGAAATAGTTAAATAGTCATCATCAATTTTATACAGTGGCCATCAGTATACACTTATTTCATGTTTATGTTTGATTTGGGAACAGTCAAACTGTTGGCCCAAGGTAGAGGGAATTGTGTTTTAAACTGTTTCCCGAGGCTGTAGGCTGAGGAAACAGTTTAAAACACTATTCCTGACACCAAGGGACAACAGTTTGACTGTTCCCAAATCAAACATGAATTAACTTTAACACACACACAGTTTTATTACCTGATCAATTACTATTTTAACAGTACTTTGTCAGACAATACCAAAACTGTCTTTCCTCTCTCGTTGACATGTTTATGTCTGATAAATCAAGATCAAAGATGCTTTGTGCATTTGAAAGCGTCTGGTAAAGCCTAAAATCCCTGTAGCAGTTCCTACCCCTTATATCAGTACAGTTAGGTACAGTTTGAATAACATTGCGAGGTGTCACAGCACACGCTGGAAACAGTAAAAACTATTGACCCTTTCTACTGACAATCAATAGGATATCTGTTTACTAAGATCAGGCACTGATACGATATTAAGTTAACCATTGTTGCCTGCCCAGCTAGCTCAGTTGATAGCATGCAAGTCTATAGATCAACAGATTGTGGGTTCCATTTCTGGGCAGGGCATACTTTCATGGAGATCGATCATGAAATAATATTTAACGCCATTCTTCCTCCTGCCACTGATTCTTAATCATGTTGAGAAGTTGTCGGTCGATGACTGAAGTATGTAGCTAGCAACTGGTTAAAAGCCAAATCCAGAGATAAAGCTTTTCTAGAAATGGTGAATGGGTTGGCTGACTGTCTTGATTTTATGTACACAAAGTGTTACAATGGCTTTAAACCAAACCAAAAATAGATAAAAGCTATGAACAAGTAAATCTGTGAGCTAATGCTCACTAGTGATACCCCCGCCAAAATCTAAAAATATGCGACAAACAGTAAGTAGATGAGCAAGGAGCATGAAATCGCTTTACACCGCATGGGACTATGGGATGAAGCAATATGCAAAGTATTAGGCTGCTGCATGATATAGTTGCTGAGAAAACTGCGACGGAAATTTTGTAACGGACGGACGCACGCACGGACACACGCACGCACGGACAAGGGTAAAACAGTATAGCCCCCTCTTCTTCGAAGTGGGGGTATAATTAAGGGTTTGACACAAAGATAATCTGTTAATCAATAGGATATCTGTTTGCTAAGGCCATGCCAAACCATAATTTTGTTTAGCGTCAGTGTAGGTTAATTTATACTTCTGTTGTTCCGTGATTCATTCCGATATTTCTCAGGAAATACTGATAGTTCCTTGTTTCTGTGTATTTGATTAATGAAAATGTACACGCATTTATGTTGTATATACTTTTTATGGAATTACTTTAATCTTTTGTAAATGTCATAAACATTCATGTTCTACCAAGTACTTATGTGAGTGAATACTAGCTAGAATGGATATGTGTTTTCGTTTTGTGTGTTTTTGTGAATAGGTACCTAGGTTTGTCAAACTTGAGTTGACGCTTAACAAAATTCAAATTTGGCATGGCCTAAGATTAGGCACTGATGAACCAATGTTGCTATAGTCACCAGAGATAAACTTACCATCAGAGATTTCTGCTAGTTCTATATCATATTGTGTCACTTCACCGACACCACTATGTACAATATCTATATCACATACATTACTTCTAAATGTACTTAAAACATCTTCTATTGCTTCTAGACTACCAGCTACATCACCTACATGAGATACATATTAGTATACATTATACAGTACATGTACCCATCAAAAGTTTGAAGACATTTTCACTCAGTAAGCCTACTGAGATACGTAGAGGTTATTTAACAGGGCAAGTGTGCCTTAAGGAAGATATCGGCACACTTGCTTAGGTATTGGCCCGAGTGCTAATCCCGGGGAAAGTGTGCCGATATCGACTTAAGGCACACATGCCCTGTTTCATAACCTTTTTATTGCATATGTTGACCAATGCATGAAATGATGATTTTTCTGTAACAAAAATGCAAATTTTTCTCGACGTAACGCGCTATTTTGCACGTTGACGTTACGTCACATGTATTGTTTTGTTTTTTCAATGCCGAAACGTTGGAATCTAATGAACGCTTGTTATAAAACGTAAGTCTGGTTGTTGATTATCTTATTAATTTTCAATATGAAAAAACACACGTTGAAGAATTGAATAGCTTCTTGTTGCTAATTATGTACGAATTTCACGTGCGGAAAGTCTGCCGTTGTTAAACTGCAGGTGCGTATTGACCAGAAGTTGCCTCAATATCGATTTTTGGCACACTAGGAAGTGAGCCAAATATCGATATTTTGGCACACTTGCTCAATACTGGAATGTATTGCCTACATAAAGGCTATATTGGCGCACTTTCTCGTCAATTTTGTTACTATTTATTGTAACATATGCAATAAATATTAGTATACATTATACAGTACCCATCAAAAGTTTGAAGACATTTTCATTCAGTAAGCCTACTGACTACTGAGATATGTAGAGGTTATTAAACAGGGCAAGTGTGCCTTTAGGAAGATATCGGCACACTTGCTTAGGTATTGACCCAAGGGCTAATGCCGGAGAAAGTGTGCCGATATCGACTTAAGGCACACTTGCCCTGTTTCATAACCTTTTTATTGCATATGTTGACCAATGCATGTAATGATGATTTTTCTGTAACAAAAATGCAAATTTTTCTCGACGTAACGCGCTATTTTGCACGTTGACGTTACGTCACATGTATTGTTTTGTTTTTTCAACGCCGAAACGTTGGAATCTAATGAACGCTTGTTATAAAACGTAAGTCTGGTTGTTGATTATCTTATTAATTTTCAATATGAAAAAACACACGTTGAAGAATTGAATAGCTTCTTGTTGTTAATTACGTACAAATTTCACGTGCGGAAAGTCTGCCGTTGTTAAACTGCAGGTGCGTAAAGACCGGAAGTTGCCTCAATATCGATTTTTGGCACACTGGGAAGTGAGCCAAATATCGATATTTTGGCACACTTGCTCAATACTGGAATGTATTGCCTACATAAAGGCTATATTGGCGCACTTTCTCGTCGATTTTGCTACTATTTATAGTAACATATGCAATAAATAATTGTATACATTATACAGTACCCACCAAAAGTTTGTAGACATTTTCACTCTGTAAGCCTACTGTAAAGGTTTTATAGCAAGAGCTGTCAGTAGACAGCATGCTCGACTATTCTGGGTGCTTTAGTAATCAAAAATATAATAAGTAATAAACATTTATAAGTAACAGGGGGAATAATTTTGTAAAAATGTGTGCTAGAATGAATCTTATCATACATTATGTGGGTGATGATTAGGAACATATGTGTGTTTGATTTTTTAAGTAGATACCTATAATAAAGAATTATTAATAAAGAAGATACAGTAAACATATTTTTAAAATAAAAATTAAGTTGAAGAGGAGATAATTCAGAAAAAAAGTTGAAGTTGATACCTACAGAAATAACACAGTTGAAATTGATGCGGGACGCACACAGGCGCGTATCTGCCATTACGCACTTTACGCACGTGCGTAACCACGATTCCAGAAATCGAAAATTTAAAAGTGCCAAAACCCTGAGAAATTGGATGCCCAACCCGGCTAAGGCATTATTTGACTCGACTGTGATAACTAATAAATATACTCCGACTAACTGAATGAAAATGTCATATAAAACAATATACAAATTAATCAGTATGGCGCTTTGTGCACATTGAAACTTCGAAAACGAACAGTGATTGTCGTAATTTACCGGGAAAGGGGCATGCCCCCGGGCCCCTAGCATTTGTGCGTAATCTCAAAAACAGTCTAGATACGCGTCTGGACGCACACACATGCACTAAAGCACGCACAGATGCCAGGTAGACCCATATAGCTCATCTTAAGCACTTAGTGCCATTCAGAGTTGTAGAAGGTAGAAATATTGCCTATATCATTGTTCCTGTGATATACACTGGAACCCCGCTATTAAGACCACTGACCGTTCTTTTAAGAATTTTAAGTAGTCTTATTACGGAGTAGTGGGGTGGTCCTAATTTCGGGGTTAAAGACGACTAAATACAGAGCAAAAAATCCGTTCTTTTCAAAACCGGTCTTTTTAGCGGGGTGGTCCTTGAATCGGGGTGGTCTTTAAGCGAGGTTCCAGTGTACTAGTACAGGATGTCACATGTGAGATGTCACATGTGAGATGTCACATGTGAGATGTCACATGTGAGATGTCACATGTGAGATGTCACATGCGAGAATTGATTGATCTTGAACACACAATTCTAAATCAGTGAATGATTAGTGATTTCAAGAAAATGGGTCAAACATAAACCACATGAGATTATACTAAGGGCCTGTCCCATAAGGCAATTGCTAGCTAGCCTTTGTAGCATAAGAGTTCTACGCAGCAGTTTTAATTCAAGCTAGCAAATCCAAGATGGCAACTTCCACAAACTAAAGTTCAGAATTGTAACAAATGAAAAATCCATCTTTATTTGGCTTCCTGAAGGTTTTCAGGCAAGAGAATATATTGGGGGCATAGAGGATAACCCCACTATTCTTGTATAGTCAAGCTAAAAATGATAAAAATTAGTTAAATTACCTTTAATGATAATATGAAATTTTGGCCTTATTCGTACAATCTCTCCATTTTCTGGTAATTGTCCACAATTCTGCCGAGACTCAGCCCATGAAATACTTGTCCTATATGCCCCCTTAAAATTATATGACTGAAAATATTTCACTTTTTCTTCACGTTTTTTCAGATAAATTTCCCGATCTGTTTTCCTAATATTGTCAATGATTGATTTTTCACTTTTTGCTTTTTCCTCTGCTTCCATTTCCAATCTGTACTCGACTGCATTCACTACATGTTTCTACAATGTAAAAAAATAACTTGGTTTGAAATTGAAATGAAACGGTGGAAATACAATGGAGTGCTAGATAATTTTTATTTTGCAAGCTAAATACATAACTTTAGAATGCTCCTGGGGGCACAATCTTGACTTTACTAGTTTGAAGCTTATTTGTCACATTTAACTAGACATTTTAATGGCATTAAAAATGAAGCTTTTATTTTGGCTTTATTTATTGTTATAGTTTTATTTATAGTTCAAACCACAAAAAGCATAAAGCTCTGTTATGGAAAATATCTATATTTAACATGGTTTTAGACAATCTGATTAAAACCCTTCTAAAATTTTCCGCTCGCCTTCTCGCTAATTTAGGTCTGGCCGTTTTTGTTACAAGTGTCATGTTCAGATGACCTTTTCTTATTACAATATTCATGACGAAATTGTTATGTTTAGTAACTTGTTTACATCGTCTACGTCACAAAATTTGAAATGCCATCCAATCGTAGACTGTGAGTAATACCACTATTGAATTAGCTCGCAAACCTCGATCTAAAAATAGAAATTACGAAAACAAAATGCTATTAATAGTGTTTCATCTAGATGACAGCTACACAAAGATTGGTCGACATAAAGGTCATCTTGAAATGACCCTCCATTGAGACCTTAGAAATCATGTACAACAACACTCTACAAGATAACTGTTTACGGAGATTGGGTTTTAGAGATTCTGTGATGTCAGATGTTGAATACAGTCAATTCGCATTATCTCGACTACTCTTGTGTCGACATTTCGTTGTCTCGATTGAAAATCAAAAGTCCCGATTTTTTTCCTTCTTTATCTATATGAAAAAATCATGTTTGACTCGATCTTTTTGTCTCGATATTTTCGCTCTCTCGACTATAAATTTGAGTCCCAAAGTGTTATTTTACTATAAAATTATAATGTTTAAGTCGACTAGACAAAGATATTATCGGCGATCCGTTGAGGAGCGAAAAATAGCACACGTCCATTGTTTATCAATTAGCGACTGTATAGGTAATCTGATTAAAAGAACGTGTCAATATTGAATTAACATGTCATTTAAATATACAAACTAACTGACATGAATGAAACCATCGTTGAATAAGTCGAGAGTTAATTGACAGATGTCAAAATTGAGTGTAAAGATATCAAAATGCGTGCTTACAATCATGTGCTTCATTACAAAAAACACTGCGCCATACTCGTTATTTTGTTGTGTTCATTAATTTTGTTTAATGAATATTTTGTCCAATAAAAATAAGAAACAAATATTTTTCGTTTATTTTTATTATTATATTTCGTCATTTAAGTTGATATAAATGTACGGCATCTTCTTTGCATGATAAATTAATCCCTCTAAAGACCTGTTGGAAAAACGATGTTTACAACTGTTATGGATCGAAAATAGAAAGACACGCATTTAAAAGATATGCCGACATTTTTGTAGTTCAAGTCTATATTTTTTCGTGACGTAATATTCAACTACTCTTCACACACACAACTGGATATTATCTGCAACTACTCAAAATTATCAAAGAGAAGCCGACTTACACAATGACGGTGCTGTGGTTGTACGAAATAGTGTATGACGTCAAACATATACACACACAATTCATCTGACTGGCTACAAATATTCTGAATAATATACGCTTGGTTAGTCGTTCTTTCGAGATACAGTCAGTGAAATAGTAGAAACCAAAAGTAGATTTTCGGAAAATACGCAATTTTGTTCTATAACTTGTCGAGAGTGAACTTTGCCAGCGGTAAAAGTGTCACAAAACCTTTAGAGTACAAGTTTATGGTAAAACCCTATCACAGCTGCAGCAAAGCGATTATTCTAAACTACACTCTCTGAACAGGTAAAACTGCTACTGAAGACATCGGAATTACCTCCCTTAGAAAATTTCGTTTATCTTGTTTGTCTCGACTTTTCGATATCTCGATTATTTTCCAACGGTCCCAACTAAGTCGAGATAACGAGAGTTGACTGTATTATAAATGTGATGCATTCATGAATTACTTTTTCATTTTATCACCAACCATACTAAATATATTAAAAATTATGCTTTTAAAAACCCATCATTAAAATTGGTAAATTTCCTATTTTCCTTAAATGTATTTTTTATTGGGTTTAATGCTGTAACAACACATAGTTAATTCATATCACAGCTGTCAGTAAATCTACATACCGTACCTGGAAAGGCTAAATCTCTGAATTAACCTGTTAACCAGTTACTAGGCTTAATTCCGTCTGTGATTGGAAGGAGAATGGCCATAGAAATTATTTCATGACCAAACTACAAGCAAGTAACCAGTTACAAGGCACAATTGTCCGTCAGTGACTGACAACAGCCCTACATGATGTAATATACTACCTCAATCTCCGTAAACAGATATCCTGTAGAACATTGTCGTACAGGATCTCTACTATCTCAATGGAGGGTCATGTCGAGATGACCTTTATGTCGACTAATCAATGCTTAGCTTTCATCTAGACAAAACACTATTAATAACATTTTTAATTCATAATTTCTATTTTTAAACCAAGGCTTGCAAGCTAATTTAACAGCGGTATTATTCACAGTCTGCAACTGGACAGCTAATTTCAAATTGCGTGACGTAGACGATGTAAACAAGTTACGTATCATAACAACTTCGTCATAAATATTATGATGAGAAAAGGTCACCTGAACGTGACCCTCGTTTAAAAAAGGCCAGATCTAAATTAGCAAGAAGGCGAGCAGAAAATTTTAGATTGGGTTTTAATCAGATAGTATACTACCTGTGATGAAGCTTCTAAAACATCATCTCCAACCACAGGAAATTCCTTCCATCCATCAACTTCTACAGGGGTTGAAGGTAATGCTTCTTTAATTGGTTTACCATTACAATCATATAATCCCCTAACCTAAAAACAAAAAAATATGTCATACATTACAATAATATAGTCCTCTAACCTACACACCACACACACTGGGGTCCAAAACTTTCTTTACACATGTTAAATTTTGATGTTTTAGAAAAAACATTGATTTTCTTCACATGTTGTTCTTAGTTTCATAACTAATTACATTTTAACGAATGCAGGGGAAAATGTCGGAGGTAAAACTGCAATATACAAAAATTTCAAAGGTAAAAATGTCATACCCTGAGCGGTAAAAATTCCTGAGGTAAAAAGGTCAAAGGTTATATAAAAATGTTGACTTCCATCAGAAGACTTGTGAGCTACCAACTGAGGTAGCTGATTTAAGAGCACAATTACATGTACATTCTTTAACATCAATCTTCAGGGGCATAATGGCCAATGTTTTTAAAATGTCTGTTTTTCTGTTTGAAAGGTCAAAAACCTACCTGCCTGTAAACACTAAACAAAAAATTGATTTGATATGGCCTTATAACTGTGCAGTAAGTGTGTATATGTGAATCTAAAACTATTTAAATTGATTAAATACTAAAATCCTATGGATTTTTTGAATAATTTAAACAAATAATACAAACAACAAAGTTATATAGATTAAATTAATGTACAAACCTTTGTCCAAGTATTTCCAGAGATAAGGTAAGAACCTTTCTTTAATATACCTCTCTGTACTAATACTGTAGCCAGTTTACCACGTCCTTCACTGGTTCTAGTCTCTATTATACTACCTTCAAATGATCCACAAGTAGGAGCTTTTAGTTCCAGTAATTCTGACAATGTTATAACGGCCTCCTCTAATTGGTCCAGATTTATTTTCTGTAAAAAAATACATAGGTCATTTAGGCTATTAGTTAAATAGATTTATATCAGGTGACTTCTAACCCATGGATCTATGTATTTATATATGTATTGCCATGTATTGTTTTATGTATGTATGCAGAATACCAGACATTGTCTTAAATTCTAACATTATGAAATGATTGTAGACATGATAAAAATATCTTGTTTATCTAGTCATTTAACATTATGAAGACATAGACACTATGGACTTCTAAATAAACTTAAGCTAGTTTTCAAGGATTTTTTAGCTAATTTTCAAGGACTTTTCAAGCCACACATTTTCAAGGATTTTTCAAACAATTCATTTTCAAGGATTTTTCAACCAATACATTTTCAATGGTTTTTAGGTCACACATTGCTTTTCAAGGCCTTTTCAAGTAACACATTGCATTGTCAAAACATGTATTACATTTTCAATGACTTTTCAGGTCACACATTGCATTTTCAAGGACTTAGTCAAACATTCCACATATTTTCACTGACCTGCTTTACTGACCTGACTCATAGCAATGCAAGATAACAAAGCTATGGACATTGCAAAGAAATATTTAATACCTTTAAAGCAGATATAGGAACAATTTGTACATCACCACCAAACTCTTCAGCAACAACATCATGGGATGCCAACATATGTTTTATCTTTGTCTGAAAACATAGTGTAATGTACAGTGCCCACCAAAAGTACTTGGACAAAATCCTGATTTTATGATAAATTTATTTACTTTTCCCATGAAAAAATGAAACAAAGAGTCATCTGAGCACATTCAAAATTAGTATCAATTACTTTGACTGATGGTAAACAGATTATGATTCATATCAAATTAACAATTGACAGTTTTCAATTTTGTATAATTATAACAGCCCCACAGATATAGCTGTAATCATTGCATTTTAAATGTATTTTCAACAAAAAAATACATGAAAGCATATTCATAAATTTAAAATGCAAAAATAATGTAATTGCCAATACAGATGTGTTTAATATGCTTTAAATGTACATTTAGTACAGGCTCCCCACCAGTCCCCCCCTAACTAGACTGCTATTGTACCATGAACCCACAACCCTCAATCAGTTGGTGATAACAGTGACTAGAAGTCAGACAACCAAAAAGAGCCATATATTTAATGATATATAGAGGATATTAGTTAAGTTTACATTGGTATAAGATCGATTTTCATTTCACGAGTGAGCTAAGGATGCAATATTTTCACGAGTGGGGTAGCCACAAGTGAAAATAAAATATCATTAGCTCACGGAAGAAATAAATAGATCTTACACCAAATAAACAAGTTTTCAGTTTATTATATGCTTCAAACTGGCCTTTTTCTAAAAACTGCGCATCCTAACACTGAAAAAGAACAAACTTATTTTCATTGTTTCAAAACAGTGGAATATTGTTTTTTATTACATCGATAAATCCTGGTATTCGACTGGAATGCATATAGTAAATTAAATAAGATTATTGTATACTTACAATATCACATCCTGGTTTATCTATCTTGTTTATAGCAACTATCAATGGTACTGTAAACAATAATAAAAAAAAACAGCTTTAAGCTTAGATTGGTTTATGGTACAATTCATTTTAGTTATTTTACAACTTAAGATTTCACTCATATATTCAGAAGTGACTAAGTAAGCAATGCCATAATAAAAATACTTATCTGAAGTACTGTTGATGCACTACTAATGGCAAAAAGTAAAATGCAAAGAGGGAGATTTTTATTAGAATTTTACACTTTTTCATAAAAGGAACCCCACCTACAAGTACTGCAAACAAGAACCTACAGAATTTATGAAATAGACAACGGGAAAAACAAGTAAATCTGTGAGCTAATGCTCACTAGTGATACCCCCGCTGTGAGAAATATGACTACAAACAGGAAGTAGATGAGCAAGGAGCATGAAATCGCTTTACACCACATGGGACTATGGGATGAAGCAATATGCAAAGTATTAGGCTGCTGCATGTTATAGTTGCTGAGAAAACTGCGACGGAAATTTTGTAACGGATGGACGGACGGACGCACGCACAGACAAGGGTAAAACAGTATACCCCCTCTTCTTCGAAGCGGGGGTATACTAATTACCACTGGGGGTTAAAAACATGTTCTAAGGTTTATCAACCTCACACTAGCCCCAAAAAAGGTTAAAGAACAAACAATAACAAATTGTAGTGATGAAAAAAACTTCAACCCATCCTTCACTCAACAATTTTGGAAACTAAGAACCACCAACATGTAAAAAACAAAATACTATTCGCATTTCTAAAGTAAAGGCAAGTACTTCATGACCTTCTTATGACCAGAGCACCTGAAGTTAAATATCAAGAATACAACAAAGGAATGATAGAAACATGTCATGCCTTTACTTTCTTCAAAAGAAAAGATATGCATAAAAATCTTTAAAAATTCTCAAATCCTTGCCACTTTCTTGTAACCAAAGTGATCAATTGTAGAAGGGTCAATCTTTTTTTTTACGTCGTATTCAACACATATTTAGGTCATATATACGACGACCAGCTCTTCCTACTATAGGTTTCCTGGACACTTTTTCCATCCCCAGTACTAACTTGCCCTACCACGAGGCCGACAACTCATGTAAAGGGTATGACCTACAGCGACCGGGCTCGAACCCGAAATCTTCGGTTTTGAAGTCAGACATGCTAACCACTACGCCACGGCTGCGGCTTGAAGGGTCAATCATCAAGCTAAAAATATAATGAGCTTCAATATGTACATACCATTAGCATTTTTAGCATGTTGTATAGATTCTATAGTCTGTGGCATGATTCCATCTTCTGCTGCGACAACTAAGATAACAATATCAGTGACAGAAGCTCCACGTGCTCTCATGGCTGAAAATGCTCCGTGACCAGGTGTATCCAAAAATGTTATAGAATGACCACTGGCAAGGCTTACTGAAATATGGAATTATAACAGGCATAATTATAGTGAAATAATTTAATTTACACGCATATAGTAAAGTTATTTAGAGTAGTTGATACTACACAGTGCCATACAAAAGTTCTCACACAAATGAAATTTTGAAAATAAATGTTTTTAAGATCTTAAGGCTTATTCATGTAACAAAGTTTGAATCATACTGTTAATAAACTAACAAATGCTAAATTTGGAATCAACTAAGATGACTTATTGTTTCTTTTTTTGATAGTTATTAATGTGAGTCTGTTTATCCTAAAATCAGAAATTTGTCCAATGAATTTTGAAGGGCAGTGTACATCCCCATTCCCCAATAAGAAATGTGGCTAACCATTTATCGTGCAATAATGTTTAACATTCTGATGCATGTAACAGCTACTGGACCCACAAAGTCCAGAGGATCTTTGAAGGGGCAGTCCTTGCATTTAAAAATTTTCAGCACAAGCCTATTTTATGATATCTGGTGAGGGGCAAGATTATTAACTAGCCCAACAATATTATAAAAGGAATATCATTTTATACTAGTTCCAGGCTTTAGGTTAGTCGGTTAAGTTGATAACAGAAGGTGTATACATGTATTGACAAGCTTGCAGTGCAGGTCATGTTTAGCTGACTTTTGCCATTTTAACATTCATGCCACAACTCACAACAAATCATCTAATCACAGCCTGTGAACAATATACACTGTTTAAAAAGCCTCCAACACCTCATTTAAAAATATGAGCAAGAAATGCAATGTGGAAACCACAATAAAGCTGCATTTTCATCAAGATCTGAACATAAATGACAGAGATATTCAACATATTAAAAACTTTAATGCAAAAATTACAAAGGGAAATAATCAATAATACATCCAGGCAGAGTTGTGGTTACTTTCTAATTCTGTTCATTACATGGTATGTTACCATTGTATGAACTTTCACAAAGATCTGACAATAAATGGCAGAAATATATGGTAAAGAAATAACTTAAACGCAGCTGTTATTGACACCGGACGCCCGGGCACCCAGGTTTAGCCAAACTATAAGCCGAACTTTTGGTAGAAAAATCTAGCTAATAATAAAACTGTTATGATATTGATAGTGTTTTGTGTAGAAAAAAAGCTACCCATTGATTGGTTGACATATAGGTCATCTGAATGTGACCCCCCTGTGTGATGTCAGGACATCCTGTATGACAGCAGTGTATAGGATATTTGTTTAGAATCAGAGATTCTACTTATACATACCAACAAAAGCACCAATATGTTGTGTTATACCACCAAATTCTGTATCAACTATAGACGACTGACGTAACGCATCTAATAATGTAGTTTTACCATGATCAACATGACCCATTATTGTAACAACTGGTGATCGAGGCTTCAATAATTCTTTAGGGGCTGGAGGTCTGAATTCAATGAGAGAAAAACAACAAGACTAAATTAAATTTACTTGACTAATAAAATAATGAATCAAGTTTATCCCAGCAAAGGGGATAAATACAACGTACTTGTCTTATCCCAGGAATCATTAACTAGTAGGCCAATCTAAAACTTCACAATCAATGCAGATTTTGTTTAGTCAACACAGAAGTCCTTAAATCAATATTATATCACTAATGAAGGTAAATTGGGTGTGCCATCATTTGTGTATATCATTTTTGCAACATCTATGTTGACCCGGCAAAATCTACATTGAGTGCTTTTTTGAAATCGCCTTATCAATTTATTTCTGGCTCATTCAAAAGATGATGGTGTCATAAGAAAGAGCAAAGCCTTAGCTATGCATCCATGTCTGTGAAGTATAATAATCTATAATGGAAAAACTGGTCACAAATTAAATTAGATAAAAAATCTACTAGTTATAATAACCTTTTATGTATATATAGGGCGTGCTCGACTGGGCTGTCAGAACTTTGCCAAAATCAAATTCCAACTCTTCCACAGAATCTGCCAAACGAGCGAAATTGGATGTCGGAACTGAATCAAAAGGCAAAATCCTTAGGAAATATACTCGGTTCTTACTTTATTCATAGAAAATAGTTAAATTGTTATCGTAAACAATCGTTCAAAAGTATAATTTTAACAACATTTGCTTTCAAACACCAAACTCACATGTTTGCAGTGATGCCGCCGCCATCTTGGGTATGAATAAACTGCGACCGATTCCATTCACACCACCTATTTCGATGGAATGGGTAGAACGCTGCCAGAACACAGTTCCGACGCACTCGATTAGAGTTCTCCCAGTTCTAACAGTCTGAATTTTCAATCGAGCACGCCCATAGTGTTTCTATCTTGGAACCATGCCAGCTGCACATGCATTCACCAATCTTATAACAAGGAGTGGGCATGGCCAAATGGTAACAACATTGGAATTGCAATCATTGGATAGCAAGCATTGTGATGGTTTAAATCCCATCCAAAACCTACCTCAATGTTTCCTTAAGTAAGAAACTTTATCCAACTTGCTCAATGTAGGGGGGACCAGGAAGCAGACTCGAAAGTGATAAATCTAAGTTGTAAGAACTTGTTTCACAATTGAGCTAAAATAAACAAGTAAATCTGTGAGCTAATGCTCACTAGTGATACCCCCGCTGTGAGAAATATGACTATCATAATGTAACTTTCATTTAACAAAATCTAAAAATATGCGACAAACAGGAAGTAGATGAGCAAGGAGCATGAAATCGCTTTACACCACATGGGACTATGGGATGAAGCAATATGCAAAGTATTAGGCTGCTGCATGTTATAGTTGCTGAGAAAACTGCGACGGAAATTTTGTAACGGACGGACGCATGGACGCACACATGGACAAGGGTAAAACAGTATACCCCCCTTTTCTTCGAAGCGGGGGTATAATAAGTATAAACTAACAAGAGTTTTCCGTCCTAAAACCTGGTAAAATGGTTATGATTTAGCCCTAAAGTTCCTTCCACTACTTACTGTTTGACAATATCCAAAACTTCATGCTTGTCTGGTGGTTTAGGTTTTTGCTGTTGTTGTTGTTGTCCTTTCTTTTTATCATCAACAATAACAAAATTACGCTTCAACATTTTACATGTTTGTCTAAGAAGAGTGACATCTTGTAAAACTGAAAAAAAATTATAACATTAATGTATGTTTTGACGTGGTATAAGTCATATCACAGCGGTCAGTCAACATTCTCACTGTTCCTAAAAAGGCTAAATCTCTGGATTCAGCTGTTAACCAGTTACTAGGCGCATTCTTCTCATCCGTCAGTGGCTGACAAGTGCCTTACATGATTTAGAATCAGTGGTAGAAGGAAGAATATCCATAGAAATAATTTCATGACCAAACTCCGAGAAAGTATGTCCCGAAGGAATAGAACCCACAACTCCTCTATCAGTAGACTTGCATGCTGCCAAATTAGACCCTTTACTTATAACCGTCATCGTCTTAAATCTTCTTGGGCACTAGCCTGATTCATCATGTTTTATAGTAACCCGTACGGGTGTGTTGTTTTGTGCCATGTACGTACCGTCACCTTAACACGCAAGGCTTCCTATGACTTATGACTATCTGCACGTACGGGTCGGCAACAACCCACGATTTTATGGGACTGAAGCATAAGGAGAAGACTGCTATATACAAGATGTAAATAGCTGAAATGTATTTAGAGTTACTAGGCTTAGAGAATGTCTCGGTTCCTGTAATAGACTATACAAAAGGAAATAACTACATGTACATGTAGCATCATTGAAGGCACAGACTACAAATATAAACACATCAATAGTTTTACCTTGATCAGATTGATATTCCTTTTCAGTTAATACTTGTAAACATTCCAATATCTCACCTGTAAAAAATTAACCATATCCTTGATCAATTAAGGTATGCCACTCACAGTTAAACATTGATTTTGTCAAAGTATGCTAAAAGCTTACAAAACATGATATTTTTCATTCTTTACAATATGTTTATATTTATGCATGGATCAGATTTACTACATAACATGCAATTTCAAAAATATTAGACAAAAACTTTTAACAGGACTTAGTAATTACCTCCCTTGCATATGAAAAAATAATAATTTCAAATGAGTCCATAAAAAGTCTATGTTGATATTATTAAAATATCTAACATGGTAAAAAGTTTAGAAATACCATGTACAAACGGTTTAAAGTGTATCTAGAAGTATTCAGCGTCCATAAAACAGTTTTTAGTAAGAGATTTTATACCTAACTTTTATTTAATAACCTGATATCAATCATTAATGTTACTTGTTTAAATACTTGGTTAAATTAGTTTGATATTTTAAAATTAACTGCCAGTGTCTGTAATTGAGTTAAGAAAATTACTACATGTGTACATACATCAAGCATGAAGCAGTGAGAAATCTTGTATGCTCGCCCAAAGTCATTGTGGCAAAAGGGCGAGCCTAAAGAAACACCAATCAGTGAGAAAACAATATTATGACAACACCCTATAGCAACATGAAATACAGTAATACAAAATTGTGGATATTTATGACTCTTTTCACTATTTAAATTGCTTATTTTGACCTACATACCTGGGCTCAAATTTAAACTCGCATACTTGCAAAAAGCGAGTGGATTTTGAAATTTGCAAGAAACTTTTATTCTAACTAGAAAACTTTCGCAAGTTGAAATCGAAGCAAAAATATTTCTGTCTAAATTGATGAGATTCAAATCAGCTTTGGAATGGCCAGATAGATTTATAGTATTGATTTATTATTCACAGTAAAAACATGTTGGATATTCTTGGTCTATTTCACAATAACACCCTTGTTCTATCCATAGTCAAATATACTACAGCACAATTTTGTTTTTATATTGTATATATGAACTGTAACTATGCATGCGAATACAACTTTGAGAAAAATGTGCCAGTGATTTTTCCTTTTTGCAAGTTGAAATAAAACCCAATTACAAAAATTTGCAAGACCAATTTTTTGTTAAATTCGAGCCTGCTACATACCTTCCGGAACTTTGAGTTTATACGCTAACTTGCTAATAGTCATGCCAGGTTTAATATAAGCGGTTTGACTTTTCCTCTTCTCTATTTTATTCTTGGCATGTGCAGCTAGTAAACATGGTGAAGAGGTCTGTAAAAAAATTATATAAGACAAGAAATGTAATGTGGAAAACACATTAAAGCCAGATTTAAAAACTTTAAAAGCATCTAACAGAAAATAACCTGGGAACAATTTGGCCAAGTTGCAGCTTTGTCAGTTAATATTGAAACTAGAGCATATTGAAATAGCTATACAGTATAACCTCTGCAGAGCGGCCCTCTACAGAACAATCCTCTGCACAACAACAGCTTTTGATATTTCCCTTAGGAGCAATTTAAATTGAATTTAACCACTGCCGAGCAACAACCTCTGAACAGCAACACTTTTTAGTCCCTCCCAGTGAGTGTTGCTCAAGAGAAGTTGTACTGTATTGCATTTTATTTTTAAGTGTAAAATAGTCAATTTTTGTCCATGTGTCAATCAGTAAAGGATTACATTATGATATATTTTAGTCAGTTGAAAAAGCTTACATAAGCTTATGTTTGTTGTTAAATTGTCTTGCTGACTTAAAATAAATATCTTATCTTACCTTATAGAATAACTGAATCACCACAAACTCAGACGTGTCTGAACTCATAGATGTTATAATTTTCATCACTACTAAAGATATGTGATCAATAGAACTAAATACAAGATCATAATACTTACATGAATATACTGAGAAGTATTACTGGGATGTGCAAGAACGCATTGACTATCATCAGAATTTAAAAGACCAGTTGATTGAAGACATCCAGCAAGCTTCACACAAGAATAAGGTGCAATAGTTTTCAGTTGAAAAGCTGGATGGATACATCTTCTCAGCAGTAAACTCATTCTTGTATACCTACAAGTATTGAAATACAGTTTATAAAACATGATAGGTTAAAGAAACATACATCAAATTAACATTATTTACATGTCATCTTAATTTTAAATGCTATTCTTGTTTGTTAAAAAAATCTAACAATAATTGTATTTTATTCAGATATATCTTCCACACTCGATAAACTTATGTTTACTATCACTTTTATTTGTAAAAAGTACTTTTTATCTCGAATTATCAATTATATTAAAAAACTGGCCGAGGTCAGGTGCCAGTGGGTTGAGTTGACCACAGGTTGAGTTGTCTCCACCTGCAAGTTGAGTTCCTATGGGTTGTCATGGGTTGAGTTGTCCTGTCCCTTAGAAAGTGACTTTATAGCCAGCTACCCACAATCACCACAATTAATCTCTTTACTTTTCCAAGGAGCTTGGCAAACTCTCAGTAAATGAACTGTTCATGCTAGGGCTTCACATAGGAATACAGATATTAAATTTCTCTAGTTCCTCAAATACATCTGACACAACTGAAGTTAACAAGGAGTAGAGTTTGTTAAATAGCCTGCAACTATTGAAAAATCAGTGATTTTTTATTGGAGTCGCCCACAATCGATAGTGAATTAAAACTATCAATAGTTGCTTCGGGCAATTCCAGTCTTTTCCTATAATAAAACTGTTACTAGTCTTATAATAGTGAAACTGTAAACAGTATTTTATTACAATTCATACCTGAAGTCCAACATACAAATAAACTACAGTCAAACCTGTGTATTGTGACCTTCACTCGGAGTTAGCCAAAAAAGTCACATTAAACAGAGGGTCACAATATGCAGGGTACAAATACAACTCAAGTTTTCAGCCTCAATTTCATAGGTCGCTTAATTGTTGCATTAGACAGAGAATCGTAATATACAGGTTTAATATATAGGAAAATGTCACGGGAGACTCCAAATTAGGTCAGAAATAACAGATGCATATTACAGAGGGTCGCTAAGGCAGGTTTGACTGTACATGCAATTGTATCAATAAGTGATTAAAGTTTAAACTCCTTTGATTTCAAATGTTTTAATTGTTAGCTGACTCACAGGTCGGGCACATGTTATATGTTAGGTTTCTGAATACTAGGACTGAAGGAGAAAAAATACCTTAGCTGGGAATTGAAATATGTTGTCCCAGGTGGTATTAGCCTATTAGAGACACTCAACTACATGGCTATACTAAAAGAGTTAATCCAAATTGACAAGATCAAAGATAGTTCATTTTACACAAATACTAATAATAACACAGAATGAATTATCTAAATCAAATAATTATATAACTAATAATGGTTCGAATATTATTGAGTACGAATGCAAACAGCAAGGACATGTTTTGGACTGCTGATGTGACAGTGAAGGATTGTGTCACTTGATAAAAATAAGAAGAAAAAAACGAAGTTATGTAATAAATACGTGAACTATACTTACAATTATATGAATGTCAATGGCTTAGCTTTACGAAAAAATGCATCCCCATCAAAATGAAACTAACGTAATATTTACACGCTGTGAAAATTGGTAAAAAATGCCAATCACAACACGATCAATCAAGACGTGATATTTTAATAAAGTAGGTAAATCATTCTTTCTATTTATGATTTATTGTTGATATTTCATATACGCCAATTTTTTCACGTTTTATTAATTTGATAGAGTGTTCACTAAACCTACAGGGTTGATTCATGAATGTAGTGGTACAACAATCGGACAACAACTTTTCGGATAAGTGGTATACTCTGAGTAGACGTAACGGAAATGAGTGATTATTAAGTATCCAGTGAAGTTTCCTTTAAGTAAATGCTAATTCATTAAATAGCGTGCCGTACTTAAAATTGTTGTTAAAGTTATTTTGTTGTGAGTGACTGTATCATTGATGTTCAGAACCTTGGTTCAATTTCATTTTCAACCTTTTCTTAACCATTTTTTATTTCAGTTATGAAATCTAGATGGTAGCTAGTATAAACATTTCTTAAGTTCATTGAAATTAGCATGATATCTAAACGTTACGATCACCTATTGCGCCTCCTTCTGGTTGGTGAAACAGGTGTTGGGAAGACATGTTTACTATGTAGATTTGCTTCTGGTGATTTTGTTGAGTCTCACATATCAACAATAGGTAAGCATGCTTATACCATACTCCTCTTATCTCATTTATTAAAGAATTTTTTAAGAATTTTCACTGCTTGTCTGTGTAAAAATATGGAAGATTTCACATTAAAAATGCAACTTAGTGACATGATCGCACAAATCAGTGTTAAAATAACATATCGTAACTAATCCATAAAAAAGTAATGACCACCTGATATGGGTTTTAGACCCAAATAAATTTTCATCATTTTTATGATGAATTCTCTCATTGATCCATCACTTTTCTGAGTGTGGTGATGAACCAACACATTTCACTTGTAAACTTATATTTAAAAAGTAAAAATTTATTTCGGTCAGTTAAATGCTGTGTCTATTTAATGTTTTATCAGTGCTATTTGAATACATAATTTTGATTATACAAAATGCAGTAAGGGTGTAGTAAATGGTTATTTAAATTAGTCAGATAAAACTTTGCTATTTTTCGTTCATTTCTGGTAAAAGTTTTCATGAAGACTGTAAAAACTTGCACCTTTTGCACCTATGTGTCATTGGCAGGACATAAAATAATGTGCTTTTAAAGATTCATTTTCTGGCATTAAAGAATTTAAAGTTAATTGATAATATAATGAACTGTTTTCAGGTATTGATTTTAAAATGAAGACAGTAGATATAGAAGGAAAAACAGTGAAAACTCAAATTTGGTTTGTAATTAGTCATAATTATTATTAAATACACTTGTTACTATTAGATATAACAAAATTGTACAATTTCGAGGTGAATATCTTAGTCATGTGACATAAATTATTCTGCTCCTGTGTCAAAGTGATTATTATTTGTAATTAGACTACTGGAATCAGAGTATCGATGCATGTGCACAAATGATGTTATCCTGTCTGTATCTGCTGTGTATTAACCTTTTGATAATTTGTCACAGTAAACTGACCACAGAGTTCTGGTATATACTTGCTGGGATGATTTGAAGTCTGTGAGAAGACTGATTCTTAGGAAACAGCATTTCTATGCCTTTAATTTTTTTATTAATTATTTCATTTTACCTTCAGTTATCCTATTTTAGATTAACAGTTAAAAGATAATTCTAGGGCTGAACAAAACACCATTGTGAATTATTTCCTTTTATTTTCAAATTGAGTTACAATAGTGTTTTGTTTAGCCATTGATATATTTTCCATCAAACTCTTTAATCATGTTAGTTTCACTTTTAGGGATACTGCAGGGCAGGAAAGATTTGAGGCAATAACTAAGCAATTTTATAGGAGAGCTCAGGTTTGTTTTTATTAAACTGTTGATTTCCACTATGAAGACCATCAACATTAACGATCCTAAGATAATTGCAGAATGAACCCTTTTCGTCTCAAATTAAGTATTTCGGACTTATAATCTTCAAAAATTGCGTGATTTTGCTATAACCCTGGAGGTGGTATTATAGCAAAATTTTACTGTAGCTTTATATAAGATACTGTGACAGGTAGCAGACTTGAATGGTCTAATTTGTCATTTTCTCAATAAAAATATTGTTTGGTGTGGCTGCATGGTGATTTAAATAGATTTAACGGATTCGATAATTTCTTTGCAGTTAGTCAAATTAAGCTTGGCTTTTTGAAGAATGGTGTTGTTTTTTTGTGTCAGCATTATTCATGAGTTGATCTATTAATTTGATACTTTGAACCTAGAAAATAACTTCTTTATAACTTTTATATTAGATGAAACAAGATGATTAATTTGCAATGGAATGTTTTATTTTTTAAATTATCCTATTAATAGACAACAATGCATTTTTACACATTTTACCCCTCTCCCATTCAAAAAGGGTGCTCTAGAGCTAAACTAGTCTGTTTTGAGCTTGACTTGGTTGATTTCACTTAAGAAATGTTTCCCCTTGCCAAAAATGACTTTTTTGTGTGACTTTGATTTCTCAAGGGGGTTTTGAGGGGGAGGGGTGTCCCATCAGTTGCTTGGATTTGAAGAGTGTGCAGCTCCCCTCAGACTTTCTGGTTTAGTTTAAATCAAGTAGTATTTCATATCATTTTGTTGACATTTTCTCTATTCAGGGTATTCTTCTAGTCTTTGATATATGTAGTAGAAAATCTTATGAAGCAATACCAAAATGGCTTGATCATGTTAGACAGGTTTGTAATTTAAGATATTTATAAACATGTTTTATAGTTTAAGCATATTTGATTAAGTGTTGAATTTATTTAAGAAGGTCTGTTGTTATGCCTTTTTTGGGGCAAGTTAATATCAAACATTAGTTTTGTTGACCCAACTAAAGAAGATTTAAATCAACTAATAGTCTAACAAGTTTAAAGTCAGGTAGTTTTGTCCAGTTTAAGTATAAGTTTTTTTTATCTAAATAGTAAAGCAGTTCTTTGAGCCATTAATACTGCATACAGTTAAAATGATGTATAAAATGTTATAAATGTTGGCTGTATTGACTTGATCTCAAACCTGGGCATAGCATACTTTCTTGTAGTTAGGTCATGAAATAATTTCTGTGGCCATTTTCCGTTCTACAATGTGTAGGGCAGTTGTCAGTCACTGACGAAAGTATGCACCTATTTACACGGGTTTACAGCTAAATCAAGAGATTTAGCCTTTCCATGAATATTGAGTGGGACCGCCATGATATGACCTTCACAATGTGTGGCTACAGCTTCAAACCCAACCAATATAAAATATATTGTAATTGTGGAATTCTTTTAATTCCACAAGTTTTAAAGTTACGAAAATGCTGAATTAGCCCCAAGTGTCAGTGTAATGTGAATCTTTAAACCACTTCCAAAGTGAACACATTTTAATAGTTCTTGTCAAGTCACCTGATCATATATTATTCATCAATTTATGTTTCATTGTTTCAGTTTTGTAAAGAAAATGTAGTTATAACATTAATAGGAAATAAAAGTGATAGGATAGAACAAAGACAAGTGCCTTATGTAGAAGCTCAAATGGTAAGATTAGCTTTTTAAAGTGTATTTTTTATTGGGTATACATCTATTACTAACAGATTTAGTCATTTAGTTGAAGATATCTGTCATGCTTCGGATAATTCTGAAATCTTTTTCTTAGTGAAAACAGCTTGCTTGTTGATGAATAAAAGTTTTCACTATATAGTAAAAGTCTATGCAAGGCCATCAGTTTATATGTTGATAGTGGATTTAAAGTTTGATTTGAGTGAAATTGTTATTCACTTGTATATGATAGATCATTGTTAAACATACATGTATTAGTTTGAATCTCTCATTTTACAATAAGATTTTAATGTGACTGTTACACACTTAATAACTTTTTTATGTGAGTGACCATTGTTAATTATAGTACATGTATGTTGTAATTTATTTTCTCATATATTTTTTTGTCTTCTGTTATTTAATCTATTCAGTTTGCTGATGAAAACAGTATTAATTATTTTGAAGTTAGTGCAAGGAATAAAAACAATGTTGACAAGGTAATGATTCTTAGCATTCTTTACACAATAAGGGACTTTAGTCAGTTATTTCTCCTTGTATACTCTTCAAATAGGTAGGTCTTATTAGTTGGATTATTCGGATTTTACCCTTACTTTTCAATGTCTATTTGCCAAAATTAATCTTAAATAACTTTTTTTTGTAAATCATTTAATTTGTTTGAAATTCAAGCTAAGTATTTTTAAGGTAAAGAACTATCTATATTTCATCACTTCTGTTAATATCTTCATGAACAAGAAAGATATTAGATGAAATATTTTGTTATCCTTACATAGGAATTCAATGATAAATTCCGAGGATTCCAACTGTAAGGACCTACTTACCAATTGGATTGCTTCAGATTTTATCAGGGAAAGATAACTGACAAAGTCCCTAATTTGAATTACTTGGACGCTCACAGCAAAGCATGACGGACCCAAGGACAAATCCTGTAAAAAAATAAAAGGTTCGTTCACAGGACCGAGTCCGACTGACTGTTTGGCAAGAAATTTGATTTCATCCACACAGTTTTTCAATTTATCTAAATATGTAAAATGTCTTCCGTCCTGTAAGACTTGGGCCCGGTTTCACGAAAGCTCTCATAACTTAAATAAATTTAAGACTGTCTTAAATATTTTGGCCGTAACTATGAGTATCTTACTAATTATCTTAAGTGGATTTCACGAAGCCTTTCTTACATAAGTATAAATTTAAGGTTGATATAAGCGACCCAAACTTAAACCAACTAAATTACCTTAGAGTACTACATGTCCAACGTGTTTATTGATCGACTCTATAGCGTAAACGGTTGGATTGTTGAACGTTAAACATCGATTTTGTCTGGCATAGGTTCGAACCGTGAATGTCGACTTTTTTCACTTTTGGTTTATTTTTTATATTTTTGTCAGTCATTTGTGTTTTTCTATAATGCACAATTATCTTACTTTTACTTCATTGCTGTATTTGTAGAGTTTAGTATTTTTCGAATTACAATATTGCGCATCAATAAGTGATAAATAGGTTATTAACTGTGGATAATATCAGGGTATAGATATAAGATTAACACGAAATCTCATACCTTTCGGGTCATTATCTAAGTTTAGAGACGAGCTAATTTGGATAACAAAGACTGCAAAATGCATCGCATATAATGATGCCCGTCTTTGCTAACTAAAAATAAGGTGGTATGTTTAGTTTATTACTAGTAGGTGATAAAAGAACCATTTGTTAAACATTTTGTTAACAATTTTTTGAATGTGTGTAAATGTTCCAGACAGTTACACAAAAGCATTACTTGAATTGTGGAGCTCGGACCAGTCAGTTATTGTCCGTTTGGTCGAGTGACAACAATTCCTTCATTAAACAGATCGAAAATTGCTTAAAATGGCTTTTGACGATTGATGTCCGCCTTACAATACGCTTGACATTTTATTTCTGTCTTACAATAGATTGATTTTGCATTCAATGCTTGCCTGGACAGTGTGTTAAAATGTAAAGCATGTCTTGCACGAATATGATGGTTAGAAACGTTTACATTATCTATGTTTAAAGTGGTTCGACTTTCATTACTTGCATCTGAAAATATTGAACTGTTTATAAAAAATACATTTTTTTTTGTTAAAATCTACAAGCTATGAATCTTAAATAAAGACACAACGAATTAATGTAGCATACTTAATAGGTCATGCCCCGAAAGCAAAAATGCTGAATATAGGTGTACATATTTACGCGAAAAATGCAACGAGGTCCCATTTATTGTTGTTTTCAAGTATTTAGATTAGGGGATAATGAAGGAATTGAATAAAGGTATGATTGCAATATATTACGATACGATGATAATGATAAAATACCTTTGAATTACGATGCGATTTGGTGACGAATGTGTAATAAAATTAGAATTAATGAAATTGATAAAACTAATTAATCAATTTTCTGTTGGAATGATTGTCATCTCTAAAATCTAAGCCAAATGACGATCGATCTAGATATTAAATAATTTATTCGTTTTAATCTGCTAGTAATACTCAACTCCATTAACACTTGAGTCTTGAAGTAGTGCAGAAACTGTCATACTCCGTCTTATACGTAAGGAGACGAATAAGTTCAACGACGAAATAAATCGTAGCAGATGAAAATCTGTAACTCTGATATATTTTATCTTCCGATATACTTCCTTATCCACACTAAGTGTCCCTTCGTCGGAATTCATGTCGTTTAGGGACTCTAGAGCCAGTCCAACATAAATTTAGACGCATGTTAACCATTTGTTTATATTTAAGTATTTTTACTTTCAGTTTAATCTACCCATTCACTCGATTAAATTTTCACTCATAACTTAGACTATTTAAGAACGGATTAAATTGTAAAATGTTTGTGAAACGCACTTAAACTTAAAAATGCTAAAAATAGCAAATTTATGGTTAATCTAGAAATTTAAGATAGGATTGGGTTCGTGAAACCGGACCTTGGTTTGGTTGTGTAAAATTTTGATCTTTACAGGACCAACTTTCTAGTAATAAACTGTTATGTTTACTCACTGTGATGAGTGCTTAGATTTATTAATGAATAAATGAAAAGTTGATATAGATGGTCTAGGCTTGGTATTATGATTTCATCTTTGTCTTTTTACTAATTATTTAACTGATTAAAAATTTGAATGTTTAATTTAGGGACATTTTGATCCACTGATAAAAAGTTTTACTGAACCATTTTTAGGATTTCTTTCTTTATGATAACAGATATTTAAGAGTCATATTCCCGCTATTAACGATATTACCTTCTGTTGACCTCTATCAAAGAACAGAAGTACAGAAAAGTATATTTCCAATTTTTGAGAAGTTGAGTATTTTTTTATCAAGCTTGCTAACTATTCTAAGATAAAATGATTCTACTTGACTGCTTCATGCCGAAAAATGACATTACAATATTTTTATTAATCTTTTTGTGAAGGTGTACCTTTCTTAGTTCTATTGTTGTGACAGTCTAAGGATTTTCCTCTACTTTATTTAATTGATGCCTATGATTGTTATACATTTTTTAGCCGTTTATGGACATGTGTCGAGACATTCTCACAGTGGTTGAAAATGAAGGTGAACCAGACAAAGAGAATACTAGTGTTTTAATTGACACACCTGCGCAAACAGACAGAAATAATGTATCATTATCTACATCAACCAATGAGGAGCCAGCAACATCTTTATCAACCAATGAAAATCAAGGAAATTGGTGCTGTACAATATCCTGAGCTGTGTTTATGAAATATTTTACATTTTCTCTTAAATTGATGATTTTGTTAATGCTACACATTATTGTTAGTTAGGCCAGACCTTTTATATTTTTCGTCTTACAAAAATCCTGACCCTATTTTTTTTTACAAAAATAGAAAAAAATCTTAATTATTAGATTTTTTTACCCTCTGTACTAATTTTTGCACCAATAAAGAATAAACCGAAACTCATCCCAGTATGAGTATGCTCTATGTGTCAATTATCACACAGTTTGATAAAATGTTAGTGAATTTTTAGGATAAACGTTAATTTCAGTGTATACAAAGTTGGTTTGAAAGTTGATTGTTATGGACATCTTATATCCTTTTTTTAAATTATTATTTTGACCTACTGTACTCATTTTTTTTCAGGAAAATTCTGGTGAGGCTTAAATATTAAAAGTGTGGCCTTTCTTTGTTTAGTTGCTTATCATTACATCATCATGTATACTCAACTATTCAAAGAATAGTATAACAGGGTTCGTACAGACCTGGAAAAGTCATGGAAAATCGTTTTTTTTTAAGAAATCATGGAAAACTCAGGGAATTCTGAAATTTGGTAATTTATAAGGGAATTATCATGGAATTTCACAAAATAATCATGGAATTTCTAATAAATATCCTTGAATTATTTAATTTGCAGAGTATTATTTGCTTGAAATAAAAATTGACGAAAAAATATCATGGAAAAGTCATGGAAAAATCATGGAATTTTAGGTCAGCAAGTCTGTATGAACCCTGGTGTAAGCTATTGTACTTACTTTATCTACAGCATAAGTGTAACTGTTTGTTGAACATCAAAATATTTATGTTTGGATACCATGCAAAAATTTTGGAAAGTCCATTTCCACAAGTATGCTGTAGTTTGTAATTTCGATAACCATCTAATCTTGAGCCTAAATTCTACACTAGCTGAATCAGTGGTTTAAGTCGTTTGTTGAAACTCCCTTCTACCTACCAGTACTTTAACTGAAAACTAAGTTAAATTTACTTACCAATTATTTATGTTACTGACTTAAGCCCTTGACTTACTTATTGTGATGCCACATCATTTTGCTCAAGTCTGATTTTTTCTGGTTTGATGTAATGTTGATATGAATACATGTTCCATCTACTGGTATATAAACTTAAACCAGACTTTTATTTATTATCAAGCAACTAAAATAGTTTATTATACTGTCAACAGTCTGCTCTTGTTATATTGATTGACCCATTGTATCAATGTGTTATATGACTAGTCACGTGACTTAGGCTTTACTTAAAATGTGTATATTTGATGTGATGGGTATCAAGATTCATTAAGTGATGAAATAGCTATATCATACTGGGCCATACTATTGCCATAAGTAGGAAATGTTCCCAGTATTCTTGTAGAAAAATTGAACAAAATTTACATGATGAAATTGACCATCATTTAAACTGTATGCAACTAATATTATGGATTATCATAAAAGTTAATGAACTAGGTATCATGTTAGGAGATTGAAATGAATTACATAGATTTTATTGGTAGGGTAGTGTGTACAATGTAATTTATCAACTTCATCAAGTCTGATATGGTTTCTTATTGATCATGCCAGTCCTACCTAATGCATTATTACAAATATATATATGTTTAAATTTCAATCCATTGAGAAATAAATGTATTACTGTTTACCCATTTACCATTATCTCTGTATTTTTTATGTATGTATGATTTTGTACTTACATGTATATGAAAGTGTTGGGGAAATTTAATTGGCCCTATATAAAATCCCAACCAAGAACTTTTTATTAGAAAATATATAATAGGGGCTATATCAAATCCCGATCAAGCATGGACTTATAAGTAGGAAACATATAACAGGGACCTAAATCAAGTCCCAATCTCCCAATCAAGTAAGACTTTTTTAGTAGAAAGTATAACAGATCAATTCTTATTTTAAAAATTCCCTGAGATTAATTTCATTCATGATTGTAAAATGATCACACTTTTACAGTAGAAATTATTCTACTCTAGAGTTTTCACATTTTCATTTTTCTCATTTAATCAAAAACAAACTATCGTTTCCTTGCCTTTTAAATCGTGTATGAGCTGTTGAACAAAAAACTTCCTCTTATTTTTTATACTTTTATACAATTTCTTTAATAGTATATTGTTATTTTTCTATATTGTATCAATATTTCTTCCTTCATGTTCATATTTTATCATCACCTTACGATATAACTGACCATACTAGCAGGTTGTATAACTATGTATAGTTTGGGCTTATCATTTTGTGACGAGAAAGATTTTTTCATTCATTGTATATAAATACATTTAGTGCCCATATGCATTTATAAATGTATAGATTCTTCACAGTAAATGGTTAATGAGACTTTATTTACACAGGTTTTTATAAGTGACATATAGTTATGCATATATTGTGCCCGTTGTCAATGCTTGAAATATTTGTTTCACCTATCTACCATCATATAGCAATATTACCAAATAACCACATAACCAAAATATTTTAATTTATTGTATGACAATTTTGTCTCTAAAATTTATTAGGTGCTTATGTTTTTGATAGGGTAAAATTATTGTAATATTTAATTGAGCATTTTGTAGTTCTTGTTCAATATATTTTAAGTTCAGTCTACATGAATGACCAGGGAAGTTTGTAGAATGTTGAAATTTTTACTTAACCCAAAAGATTCACTTTAATTTTATTGTACTGAAGTGATTATACAAGAATTATTCCTTTGAGCAGAACTTGATGTTAGTTTCTGTAGCTAAAGTATTTATGCATTAATTTATGATACAGGTTTGAATATAAAATAATAATTTGTTTGAACAAAATTTGATGTAAGTTTCTGTAGGTGAAGTATTTATGCATTAATTTTATGATACTGGTTTGAATATAAAGGAATTATTTGTTTGAACACAATTTGAAGTTGATTTCAGTAGGTGAAGTATTTATGCATTAATTTTATGATACTGGTTTGAATATAAAGGAATTATTTGTTTGAACACAATTTGAAGTTGATTTCAGTAGGTGAAGTATTTATGCATTAATTTTATGATACTGGTTTGAATATAAAATAATTATTTGTTTGAACACAATTTGAAGTTGATTTCAGTAGGTGAAGTATTTATGCATTAATTTTATGATACTGGTTTGAATATAAAATAATTATTTGTTTGAACACAATTTGAAGTTGATTTCAGTAGGTGAAGTATTTATGCATTAATTTTATGATACTGGTTTGAATATAAAATACATTGTAATTATTTGTTTGAACAAAATTTGATGTTTCTGTAGGTGAAGTATTTATGCATTAATTTTATGATATTGGTTTGAATTTAAGGAATTATTTGTTTGAACACAATTTGAAGTTGATTTCAGTAGCATAAGTTGATTTACTTTCATTCTATGATATGTGTGTCTTGGTGTATGTCATTATATATCTGCTTTTGCTTATTTATGTTATTTGTTCTTGATTGCAGTGTATGCTTATTTTGTTCATATTGTTGCCTGCCATGTTATTTCTTGTTCATAGATCACAATGTAATCCATACCGTCCTTGTTTTCTTCAATGTTTTTGTACAGAGTGTTCAGTTTTTAAAATAATGACAATGACTTGTCTTAACTAATCTATTTTTTCTATATTTATTTGTTTATTATACTATTGCATGCATTCTGTGATTGATGTATAACATTCCAAATAATCTTTGTATTTATATTTATGTAATATTATATTCCTTCATGTACAATATATTTAATGTGGCATTGAATTTGTTAATGAATACATTTTTGAAAATAATGGAAATCTCTTCTTATTTTTTCATGCTGAAAATTTCGTATAATTTGTGTTATTGCTCCATAAATTGTGAACGTCCCTAAAGCCATTCAAGTTCTTTTAAAACAGTAATACTATATCTGCTGGTAAATGATAGAAGTGTGCCGAATTGTTTGCTTAAAAGTCAGAGAATCAAATATATGGCTCCAGTATGGACCCCATTGTCAAGAACAGAGACATAAGTATATTGGACCTTTACAGCAGTTTTTTAGAGTGGACTTCACACAAAATTTGTTTTCACTGTAATGACTACTACAGTATAATCAGGTCATAAATATAAATATAAATTTCACATGGTTGAAAGTATTCAATAGTAATACTGATAACAGCATTTATAGAATAAATAACTCCTTGTATTTCATCCATAATTAATTTTTATATGCCCAAAAGAATTTCGGGCATATTATGTTATACCCCCTGGCGTCCATCTTTCCGGCCATCTGTCTGTTAGCAATTTGGTTTCCGGAGCATATCTTAAGTTCCATTTGGCCCACAATATTCAAACTTCATAGGGTGATTGTCCATATCGGGTAGAAGACCCCTATTGATTTTGGGGTCACAAGGTCAAAGGTCAAGGTCACTATTACCTTAAAACTGAAAACAGTTTCCGGAGCATAACTTAAGTTCCATTTGGTCCACAATATTCAAGCTTCATACGATGATTGTCCATATCGGGTAGAAGACCCCTATTGATTTTGGGGTCACAAGGTCAAAGGTCAAGGTCACTATTACCTTAAAACTGAAAACAGTTTCCGGAGCATGAGTGACAGAGTTATACTCATCACGAATAAAAAGAAGCATTCTCAATGGTATCTTTTTTCTCTACTTTGTTTTCCACAATTATTCATAATATGATATTCATATGAAATTTTCTCATGACTTACTAATGCTTCATCTTAACTAGAAAAAAACAACACTTTCGGGCATATAATGCTCCGCCTAGTGGTGCTCTTGTTAATAGAATCGGGGATACACAAAAAAAATCAAATAATGGATAGCAGTGGCATTCTGAAGATTTCATAATGCCTAAGATCAAACAAAACAGAAAAAGCGAAGTATGGATTTCAGTTTGAAACATGTTGAAAATGAAACCAAGAATAGGCAGGGGCTTTGTGAAATATCTTTCAGAACCAATAAAGATTCCTTGCAGTTACGTGGAGATAGCACCAGTGATCTAGAGAATATTGAGTAAGGGAACATTTTATAGCCCATTGGATAAAATAACATTCACAGGACTAGCTACGAAACAAATTTATGTAGGACTTTCCCGCCTTGCTCTATTACTCAGAGATCGAAAATATGCTCGTATTATTATACTAACATATCAAAGTTGTTAAAGTATCATTGATATGACTCATAAAAACAAGTAATTTACTGTCTAAACGCTATTTAATTAACACTAAACAAAATTTTTTAGGACTTTCTGGGCTTTCCGACTTTCCTGGCTTTCCTGTAAATACATGGACCCTTTAGATAGTGTGAATTTTCAATGCACTGTATATAACCTAGATAATGAAATTTCCACATACACTGAGGTGTGATGCAAATTAGGGCTGTCGCATTATACCGGTATATTGCAATATGCTGCTGCGGCAATATGTACCGCGGTACCAAATTAACGTACAGGTATTTAGCGATATTTTTTATTTCACAGGAAAACTTCCCGTCGCAAAATGAAAGTAGTGAAACATCAGTTTTCATGCAAAACATGTTCTTTACTCGAATACTTTGGGACAGGAAGTCATTTAGTAGCATGGTGTCCTGGAGCTTAATTGCCATGATATTCTGCAACTAAGGGGTGATTGTTTCTTCCAGACCAAGCATCTTTTTACATTGTATATGCAAAAAAACTAAATCATTTTGTGATTATATGCACTCAATAAACGTAGGCGAAATCATCGTGACAATTTTCCTATGCTTCCCTTCCGTATATGATAATTATGCTCTTGTCAGTCTAGCATTTTTCACTCATAATGGCGTCACTTGTCGCAATACACCACCCCTTTTGTCAGCACGATAAGAAAATGCCCTGACAGTGTTCCTGGTTATGCGATCTTTTTATTCTCAATCGGGAACATAAAGTGAATCAATCGCACCCATGATTCACAGGCACATTTCATATTACAGGCTAACAAAATCGTCGACGGGGTAGCTGTATGTAAGATTTGAAATATTTCTGTTAAATAAGCATTGGAGGCACAACTAATTTAAAAGCCCTCAATATATCCTGGTACAAAATGTATTGTAGATGATCTATCTAAGGTGCAACCGTATTGCAATATATCGCAATGTCCTTCTGGCGTACCGTGACAGCCCTAATGCAAATTGTAAGTTTTTATTTGAAAACAAGTCAGTTCCAACAAGACTACAGTTGTCATTTCTAATGTGTGATTCCTCAAATATTAACTTACCTTAAACTGATCTGGTCGCAATGTGAACCTGCCCTTGTGCCATTCTGAAATTTAACTTTCCTTTGAACTTAGTTAAAATGTCAACAATGGCTATAGAATGTACCTGTCTGCAGTTTTAAGCTAGCTCTGGTCAATTATAAATGGCTAAATGGTTAAATTAGCCCCCACATACTCGAGCAGAATTAACTGACAGTCAATCCCTACGTGGGATCACTAGCTTGGTGTGGTCTTATATTGCATAAAATCAAGCTACTAGTCACCCATAAACATGGTAACTACATGTATACAACATAAACTTACTATTAAATTTTATTGCAAAAGGATTTCAAAATACAAAAAATTACATTTACATCATATTATACATATATAAGTAGCTAAATTTCAAGGCATTTAAGCCCCTGGGTGTATGATTCTATGACATAAATACATAATTAAGATAAATGGGCATCTTGAATATACATGTATGTATTTTAAAAGGTAAAGACTTAAAAAGATTTAAAAAATATAGTATGTGATTATTAGGTCCTTGGCCTATAATTAAATCAATAGCCGCCCGGCTAGCTCAGTTGGTAGCACACAGGTCTACTGATCGAGGGGTCGTGGGTTCGATTCCCGGGCGGGGCATACTTTCGTGGAGTTTGGTCATGAAATTATTTCTACGGCCATGCTCCCTCCTACCAAAAATGTTTAATTATGTAGGGCAGTTATCAGCCACTGACGAAAGTATGCGCTTAGTACTGTAGTCGGTTAACAGCTAAATCCAGAGATTTAGCCTTTCTGGGAGGAATGAGTAGGTTGACTGACCACCGTTATATGACCTTACATAAGTTGCTACGGCGTTAAACTCAACAAAAAACAAAACAAATATAAATCTATATTAACAATTATTTGTACATATACAAAATATTGAAATATACTCATAAAGTTGAAACATATAAGAAAAAAGCAAAGTACACTATTAAAAAATTATGATAAAATTTGAAAATAACATAGTACATGATTGTTTTTTATGTATGATGGTCATTCAATATATAATACAATTATATAATAATAGTAAATGTCATGTTGCAATCTCCGTAAACAGATATCCGTTAAAGCGTTGTTGTACAGAATCTCTAAGATCTCATGGAGGGTCACGTCGAGATGACCATTGAACTTGGTCCTTATGGCCTAATATATGTAGACATTAGTGCAAATCGAAAGTCTTCTTCTACTTGTAAAATGTCAACAATAGCTATAGAATGTACCTGTCTGCAGTTTTAAGCTAGCTCTGGTCAATTATAAATGGCTAAATGGCTAAATTAGCCCCCACATACTCGAGCAGAATTTACTGACAGTCAATCCCTACGTGGGATCACTAGCTTGGTGTGGTCTTATATTGCATAAAATCAAGCTACTAGTCACCCATAAACATGGTAATTACAATGTATACAACATAAACTTACTATTAAATTTTATTGCGTAAAGATTTCAAAATACAAGAAATGTAATGTGGAAACCACATTAAAGCTGGGTTTTCAGCAGATGGGGAAAAGTTAGATCAAGTTAATGTTGTTGCAAAAGAAAGTCATATTTAATAAGTTGCTTATGAATGGTATACTAAGGGCAATAATTCATCATGAAGGAAGAAATGGTGTTTTAATCCACAAAATATTCGACTTAAAAGGCATAAGACAAGCTAAACTATTAATGCAAAAATACAAAGGGAAATAATCCATAATTTAGTCAGGTAGAGTTGTGGTTACTTTTTTATTCTGTTCAACACATGATATATAATCATTGTATGAGCTTTCATCAAGATCTGACCCTAAATGGTAGAGGTATCAATCAAATTGAAAACTTAAATGCAAAAATTACAGAAAGAAATAATCCATAATTAAGCCAGGTAGAGTTGAAGTTGCTTTCTAAATCTGTTAAACACAAGATATGCTTTTATTGAATCAAATTTCATTAAGATGTGACAATAAATAGCAGAGATATACAACAAAGTGTAAACTTAAACGTAAAAATTACAAAGGGAAATAACCAGTGATTAAGAGATATACAACCACTTGAAAACTTTAATGCAAAAAATTGCAAAGGGAAATAATCCATAATTAAGACAGAAAGAGTTGCAGTTACTTTTTAATTCTGTTAAACACAAGGTATGCTTTCATTTAATGAAATTTCTTTAGGATGTGACTATAAATGGCAGAGATATACAACAAATTAAAAAAAAATTACGAAGGGAAATAACCCATAATTAAGCCAGTGGGAGTTGCAGTTACTTTCTTATTCTGTTCATGACGTGGTATTTTCATCGAATGAAATTTCATTAGAATGCGACTATAAATGGCAGAGATATACAACAAATTGAAAACTTAAATGCAAAAATTGCAAAGAGAAATAATTCATAATTAAGCCAGGAAGAGTTGTGGTTACTTTCTAATTCTGTTCATGAAGTGGTATGTAACCATTGAATGAAACTCCATTAGAATCTGACCATCAACGGCACAGATATACAACAAAATAAAAACAAACTTTAAGGCAAAAATTAAAAAAAGGGAAATAATCCATGATTAAGCCAGACAGAGTTGCGGTTACTTTCTTAATCTGTTCATCACATGGTATGTTATTATTTCACGGCGTCTCAACGCCGTGATATTGTGGTGGGTATATTTTGATAGCAATGGGCAAAAGTCACGTGGCATAAATCCTTTCGATTCCTACTGCCGACAAGTTTGTTGTTTTTAATGCAGTTATAGTACAGCGCATTCCCGTTAAAAATTACATTGAAAAAGCATTTTTGGCGGAAACCATATAAACAATATTTCTATCTACAGTGTAACAAACGAAAAATCAGCGTTTTACATAAACACATTTACGCAAATCCTTTCGACTCGTATGAAAAGGGGTAAGTATAATTTGCGGACCAACCGGACCAGCAGACCAGTTTAGTAAACGGATACAGTATAACAAATATGCGTATCATAATGTGTGTATAGTGGATATCTTTAAGAAATAAGTATGCAGATTTCAACTATAGAAAGAATCGTCGATTGCTTCATTACATATTGTTGTTACTTATGTCTGTTATCCAATCCAATTCATTGAATAAAATATGAATTAAGTTACATATTGTTGTAAATATTATATATTTCAACTATTAGAGACTTAATCATTTGAAAAAAATTTTGATAGGATTCAAATGTAATATTTTAATAGTATGCCTGTTTTGTACTTTTTAGCGGACTGTAAATAAAGAAGCCTAATCGTGTAACGTTGATTTTAAATTCTTACTTTAATTGAGTTCTGTTGACGATCTTTTTAAACTATGATTAAGTGTAAGGGGCCAGTTAATTCTAAGAACGTAAGAGTTACGGACCAGGTTATAGATCGAGCAGATGTAAAGATAAATATTTTGTACAGCAAATCTACATCGGTATGGGCTAATCTGTGGACGAACTTTTTAATGATAATTATGACGCACCTTCACGTCTTATACCGGTTTCGTCATGTTTTGTTCTTGGGAAGTAGCTGTTGCGGTTAAAAGGCTCTTTTTATGTACTTTGATTTTCATTTTGCCTTGAGACCAACGATCGTCCCTTATTATACAGATCACTTTTGGGAACCAATAGTCACACGGATTGGTAAGGACAGATCCGCAATGTAAAGAGCACTTGACTGAACAGAAGCGATAAGTCATGCAAATAGCTGCTTTTCTGGAAGAATACGTTTTCCCTTTTGCCGATCTTTTTAAGCGTCATGCAAATATGAATTACTGGAAATTAATCCAACTGAAACCAAACATCTTGTCGGAATAAAGATGGTGTCTAGATCCAGACCATTCTCGTACCCCAAGGTTATTAAGATTCTCGATCTAACTAGTATCGAGAATCTTACTAGGCTCTCATGGAACGAAAATAATACATATGAACAGGAAAACTTTTTATAACAAGTTACATTTTTATTACTGAAAAACCTTAACATGACAATTCAATATAATGCTTTTTGAGTTACCTTCAGATTATACTTTGTAATTATTTTTTTGTTTGCCGTGACAATCCCTTTGCTGCATTTCGCAGCAATTTTTTACTTGTTGTATGAAGTTTTGTAGAGATCTGACAATAAATGGATTAAATATATGGCACATTAAAAAAGTAACACAATTGTTTACGAATGAAAACGTTAACGCAAAAAGTTCAAGGGAAATAATCCCTGATTAAGCCATGCAGAGTTGCGGTTACTTTCTAATTCTGTTCATGAAGTGGAATGTAATCATTGTATGAAATTGCATTAGAATCTGACTATAAATGGCAGAGATATGCAACAAATTGAAAACTTTAACACAAAAATTACTAAGGGAAATAATCCATTATTAAGCCATGTAGAGTTGAGGTTACTTTCTAATTCTGTTTATAACATGGTACGTTATCATTGTATGAAGTTTCGTAGAGATCTGACAATAAATGACAAAAATATATAGAACAATAAAAACTTAAACACAATCATTAACACCAAAATTACAAAGGGAAATAATCTATAATAAAGGCAGGTAGAGTTGTAGTTACTTTCTAATTCTGTTTATCACATGGTATGTTATTGTATGAATTTTCATAAAGATCTGACAATAAGTGGCAGGGATATATGGAAAAGAAAAACTTAAACGCAATTGTTAACGACACCGGACACCCGCCCGCCTTTCCGCCCACCCGCATGTGTTTCGCAAAACTATTTGCCGAATTTTTCGTTGAAAAATCCGGCTAAAAATGTGCATTTACATTTATATTATACATTTATAAGTAGCTTAATTTCAAGGCATTTAAGCCCCTGGGCGTATGATTCTATGACAAATATATAATTTAGATAAATGCGCATCTAAAATATACATGTATGTATTTTAAAAGGTAATAACATAAAAAAAGACTTAAAAACAAAAGCATGTGATTTTTAGGTCCTTGGCCTGTAAATCTACTAACATTTATTATAACATATACAAATATTGAACACGCACCAAAAGTTGATACATATAAGAAAAAAGAAAAAGTACACAATACAAAAATTAAGATTTTTACAAAATTAACAAAATTTAAAAGTAACATAGTACATGATTGTTTTGTACGTATTATTGTCATTCAATATACTAATTTACAATGTTATTGATAAATATAATGCAATTGTATAACAATTGTAAATGTCATGTTGAGGAATCAAATATAATTTCTGTTAATAATATGAACTATGAGTTGAAAATGTGGAGCTTACTGGACAGCTCAGAGAAAGATCAAGACAACGACAACAACATGTCTTCTAAATGCCATTTTAAGTATGTATGCAGAACAACAGTAGAAACGTGTTGACATCATTTTGATTTGAAAAACAAGTGTCTAAATCACTGCTTTTTATCAGAGTGGGTAAAAATACAAAACAAATGCTCCCTTAAGGTAGGATCTTCTTAAAATAATTCGCCACTTTTATAGGATGAGTACCGGCTCCTAAACTAATATGGTATTATTCAATACCTACTTTACCATTTTAATCTTGTATCCACTTCTAAACTTATAACTAATCCATAACAAAAGGGTTTATATGGGGAAAATCGGTACATTTTTGGTAAAATGTGTTTTAAACTGTTTCAAGTAAATGTAGGTATAAAATGAATGAAGATCACTTACCATCACCTGTAAATCTACAAGTATTTATTAGTACATAATATAGAAACATGCATATGAAGTACAAGTATATACATTGTACATAAATATAGAAAAAAAAATACTTTTACACAATACAAAAAATAGTAATTTTGAACATTAAAAAAATCTAATGCATGTATGTATATCAATTAACACTTGATATGTATCTATATACAAGGGGTCATAAATTATTTAGGCTACTTTCGAAAAAACTTTTTACTCTCAACTTTTATTGGCATATGCCTATACCTTTTCTCTACAACTACCTTCAGACATAATTATATCGATGGAAACTATTTGTCTAATGTGGAACTAGCCTAGCAATAACAAAAAGCTAACTTGAACCACCTTTAGCTCAGGTAACCATAGTAACAAAAATGCTCTTATTTTTATTTTAATCTTAAGTTTGAATCTTAAGGTATTAGAATTATTAAGATTCCTAGCAAATTCTTTAAAAATGTAAATAAGTATGGTTTGACACATGCACCGGTAAAACCCCATACTTCTGACCATTAATCTGAAAAAGGAACGATCAATTTGTCAAATAATAACAACATATCACTAATAAATTTAGTCCTGAATATAAATATTGCCCTATTAGTTGATAATGAAGTTCATGAATGAATCACCATTTTGGAATGTGATTCCAAAATTCTTACTGAAGTTTACACCCTATTTCAAGTTCATTTCATCCACACCTACAGTGAGCTAGGCCATATCAATGTAGAAAAAAGTGCCAAAGGTGAATTTATCATAATCAAAGTGCAAGATGTAAAAATGTCATACGCTGACATACCCAAAGTGCTAAAATGTCAGTTTGTATACAATCCATCATTTACATTATATGGTTTGGATTATTCTGCCAATGTATCACCAAATATTTTCTTTGAGTAAATTGCATACCACAAGTTCCACAAACAGTGCCTTCATTTTCTACTTTCTCATCCATTGTGCTGACATAGGTTTGGGTAGCATTCCTGATACCACTTGCAGATTGATTCACTACGTTTTTCTTCATGTTTGCATCATGTACAGCGGCATTGGAATCATTGTTCTGTAATTGTGCATTCTTTTTCTTCTTAGGAGTGCTAGGTGTTACTTCACTGGGAGGTTTGTGAGATCGGTGCACAATCTTTTTAGGAATACCAAGTTCTGTGGAACTTCTAATAAGCATGCTTTGAGGTAAAACTAGGCTTGATTCAACAAGTTGTCGTTTTTGTCCTGTATTGCTAGGTAAAGAAGTTAGCTGTTTTGGTAACTTTTGCTTATGGCTCTTTGTAACATTCTGTTTGATTGATGATTTCACGCCAATGTTTGAATGCATCTGTTGCCTATCAGCCGATACTTTTGTCTTCGTCATATCTTGCATTTTAGTCTTTGTCATCGACTTTATGTGTGATATCATTTCATTTCCATCTCTTCGACTAGGATCAGCAATATTATTGTCACCTTTATTGGATGTCATGATGATTAGATTGTCAGTATTCGCTGACGCAACAAATAATGTTCCTTGTTTTTCAATTGACTCAGGTATATTTGTCTGCGATGTCAACGTGGGATTTTGAGAAGGGTTTGAGGTAATCTTATTTCCATGAGTCAGTCTAATATGCTTTTTCAAGTCACTGTCATAATGAAATTTCTTCTTACAAAATACACACTCTTTATTCCCAGGCGTATGAGCAACTTTTATATGTCGTTTAAGATTATGTTTATTTGTAAGCATATTACCACACACTAAGCAAGTAAAGCCCTCGTGCATTACGGAGTTGTGGACTTGTAACAATTTTATATCATCGCATTGTTTGTAGCATTTCTGACAGGTTACATCCTTATTTTCATTCACTTTTAGACCTAAACTCATGTAATAACCTTCATTAAAACAACTTAAAGAATCAAAATTGACGTCATTTTGTTCAACCATATCGGATCCACTAACATCGTCAGCTCCTGGACTATGGAGTGAAACATCATCTTCATGTTGCATGCCAAGTTCTTCTAAATTTTGATCTTCATTGTCCTCATTCTTATCGTTGATCATTGATGTACTACTGCTAGAACCATTTCCCTGCCTGTTATCTTTGTTAACTTCAAAATCTAACTTGATGACGTAATAATTACCGTCATCAACCTGGTAGGTCACGATTCCAAGTAGATTTATACTGTTGCTTAATTTCATGGTTCCAAGTATTGTTGATTTCATTGAGTTCTCTAGAATCATCTTCAGCTGATCAGATTTTGACTCATTCATCTCTCCAGACTTATTCATAATGACGTCAGAGATATTGACAACGCTTCTAGTCCGTGTGTCTTCGTCTACTGTTATAACAAGAAGTGCCTCTGTATTCAGTTTTATGTACGAAAGGAACTCTTGGCCATATGATAAGATATGTCGACGTAGAAGACGCTCCATCAATGAACGTTCATTTGATGCCATGATTTTACCTGAAAAAAACAACAACAGAAATATAGGTAGAAATTAAATTGATTGATAAAACATTAGTTGTTTTTTAAAATCTATAGTGCCGGTGCAGCATTTTGAGAGACAACTGTCGGCCTCAAAGGTTACTAGAAAACAATTCCAATTCATAGGCTCAATTTATCATTTACTAGAAATGTCATCTTCGTTCTCTAAATATAAGTCCAATATCGAAATAATAAAATGTGATATGTATTTATATGCCACTTTCAACAAAAAATGTAAAAGTTGTGGTCGTGGTGTCTTACCATGCTAGAGATAAATAGTTTTCAAATGGTTACCTATAGATTTCACATAGAGTTCACATAGATCAGAGCCAGATGTGTAAAACACATAAACACTGGGTTTAAATATATTTTGACCCCACTCAAACAAGTCACTTAACTTGACGAGCTTAATTTGCCAATTATATGGAAATTTCTCAAGTATAGCACTTCCAAGAAACGAGGTACATTGACCATTTTACTCCCTAAAGTTTAAAATATGAGCGATTCTGGTCAGCACATGATTGTGTAACGATCTGATAACCTGTGTTCAAAGGTCTTATTACCCGCAGTAGAGTTAGAAGACCTTGATTCTAGCTCTCTTAGATATAGACGCGATTTACTAGTGTTAAAACTTAGTTTTATATACATGTTTAATAGTTTGTTTAACTTAAACTATGGTGTAAGTCTCTTCGTAGCTCAATGATTGGACAGGAATGTGACACAGTCGATGCTACATGGAGACATATTTATAAGTGAATGGAAATGCATTTGGGTTGAACAATACAAAAAATCCACCGTTGCGTTGTAACTGTGTTAATAGCATAAGTGGCTTTTTCCAAAAGACAACACGGGGAATAATTTTGCCGAGTTACGGCACGTCACTGTCAGTCAATTTGTAATGAAATGTGAGTATCTTGAAAATGCGTATGTGATGGGGTGAAAAATAGCAAATTTTCGCCCAGTTTCAAACCCAGTTAATTAATAATAAAATATTGTTTGTTTACTGATGGAATTAGCTGATTAATGCTGATAGAATTAAATATATTCACTGCAACAAAATTACAGTAGTAGTTTTCCAACGATTTCTAAAAAGTCTGGAAAATGAAATCGTGTCATCTTAATCGAGATTTATTTGTGCAACGTTTATTTGTGAAACGTGTGGTTATATTTACATACTCTAATTTTTGTTGAACTGTGTTTTATGATTTATGCAGCTCTATTTGTTCAATTGGTTAGTAGCTATACATGTATGAACCTTGCAAACAAGTATCACTGAACTGTCCTAGTCATATATATAAGACCCTCCGTAATTCATTTCACATTGGGACATTATTCTGTTCAACTTATTAAACCCAAACAAATTCAGTGCCTTGAACAGCGCTTTGGTTTGAAATGCTACGTTTGTATACGCAATGTTTACATGACCTGTCACGGCTTGTCAGCGTATTTAATGAGCCTCGTTCTGCGTATCATAAATATTCATGAAGTGATTTCTGAAAATAATATCTAGTTTTTGAAGTTTTTAAGGATTTTCGGAAATCTGTACTTGTACAAATTGGGGAGAACGAATGACGTGAGTCAAACAAGACTCAAACAACTTTTGAAACAGAGTAGAACATAAATAAAATTATAAGATGGTGCACAGTGACGTTAAAAGAAGATATAACTTTATTGTTCTAATATCCGGCAAGCATGTTAAAACATTCTGTAACAAGCTTCACATAAAACATATATAAAAAAACATCATCTAAACGGAATTTCCAACATATGTATTTAAACCCGACCGGTTTCAAATTATCAAAGGGTTTATAATATATGTATGTATTAACGAACCTCTGAAAATGACCTATTAATTTATGACCTACAATGCACATATTGTCTTGTTTTCTGCAAACAAACCGTATCGTCGCCGTTTGTAAAATGTGTATGCACACATTATTAACAGTAAAAATAGTATTTTGTTTATACAGTTTACTTGCCCATGCAGAGATTATCAAGATACATAGAATTATTATAACTTCAGGGTGAAAGAATTACAAGAGCGTGTTTGTATGATACCCGCCCGTATTATATGTGTACATTTGTTTTAAAAAATTCAATAAAATAATTTCAATTTACATGTACCTGAAATAAAAGTCCGCCAATATCACAATTTTATGTCCAACTATCCCCGTAAAACTTTATTGTCACGTTTGAGATTGGTGACACGTACATACAAGTACAATCTTTGTTAAGTAATTTAATCCTATATACAATATTTAACCCAATATCGCTGTAGCTTAGTACGAAACTCGTGTAACTCGTCTAACTTCATGAAAATAAACTAGGATATAAACTAGTGTTCCTCTAACCCATTAGTTCGTTTTCGGAAAATACGGAGGTCAGGCGCTCCGCATATGGGGATATGGGCGGAGTCAAAAAACTTCGCGCATGGCTACTTAAATGGTTGCTTTGTGGGTACTTTGGGTGGTTAACCTTAAGTAATGTTTAATCTAAACAGCAGAAATAAAAACATCAAAACCTATCCTTTTAGAGCTTTAAATTGAGTCCAAGCCTTATTAGTAGTGAAGTGAAATTACGATCTTCGCATTTGGTATGTATTTTTACCAAACTTTCGTGTAGCAATGCATTGCAATTCAAATCTATATCAAAGTTAATAAAAAATCGGACTTGTCTAATTTCGGATAAACATTGTCACCTTTTTTATAGAATTGAAACTTGTCGCAACATTTACTACATTTTGTGTGACAAACTATAAGTGTTTCTTCAAGCTACAAATATTTGTTACTGTATTTCACTCTTGATATAATCTGCTGGGGAACTTACCAGGTCATAACCTAGTCCTAAATATAAGACCCTACGTATGTTTTTTATCATTTGGACATTTCTCTGTTACGTAGGGTCTTAACGGATTGCTTCAAAATCCGAGAAAAGAGGTCATGTCAAACCCTACTCCTCATGCTCATTGAAGACATACTCCAGGTTGTAAACTTAAAAAGCCAAGTTGATCTTGTTCTTCTTGACTTTTAAAAGACGATATGGTCAATCACGAGAAACTTCTTTATAAGGCCTAAAAAAAAAAGATGTTTGTTTCCTGTAACCCGACCGACCCATCGATTTTATCGCCGACCCTAACTTTTTTTTGCCCCCCAAAAATCGTCACCTATCGTTTTCCTAACATTTAGTGTTCCAGGGTTCTCGGAAACGCTTAATTCCGCGAATCTTGACGCGTACTTCCGACTTTTGGACGCCAAAAAATCCAATCCCGAGTCCGCGATACGCATTTAATTTCCAGCCACGCGTTTATCAATAATTGACAATTTAGTGTAAAGCTAAACGTATGTTCAATAAAAAGGCGGAGCGTACGCATTATGATATGTTTTCTTAACCAATCAGCGGCTGCAAAGAAATCGATATTGCTACATGTTGGCTCGATAAGATTGCTTACGTAATCAAACTGTTGCAATTAACATACAGGTGACTAACTGTAATGTTACATAGGTTAAAGTAGACAAAACTTGATTGATGCTTGCCGTTAAGCTGATAATTGTACTAAATCATTAGCGTGTATGAGGCAGTTTGAATAGACATAATTGACTGTTTTTTAAAGACAATTAAAACAGGGATGAGCCGAGGGGGCGAATCGGGCGACTTCTTCTCCGTTTCCGTTATAACTTCGCTCTACTAGCGCATCAAAGCGAAAACGAATTTGCCGACATTTTCGGGAAATTAATAAAACAAAATGACCCAGATTATGACAGACCTCGATTTAACGACGGATGGGGCGTATGTTACATCCGCATTTCTTGTGTAATCTACCAATCAACTACGCGGGAGGTGTGTTGTTAGTATACACGTTTCAAAAGCCTATAATTAGTGACTCGTTTGTTTATCGATGGCCCCTGTGTATATTGTCGCCTTTTAGACCAAACAGAGTCCGCTTAAAAATCAATAGTGCTATATGTCGGCCCGATAAGAATGATATCGTAATTAAACAGTTGCAATTAACAAACACGTGTCAAACTGTGATACTACAATAATAAAAGTAGATAAAAGTTTTTGGATGATTGCCGTTAAATTGATAATTGTATTAAATTATGAGCAAGTTGTTAGGCAGTTAGAATTGTCGTAATTAGCAGTTTGCCAATGATTACAATTTTTTGTTTTTAAGCGTGCATGATGTCATACGTTTTCGCGACCCACGCTATCGCCAATCAAAGCAAGCAAGTTTAAATCTACGTTAGTAATTTAATAATCATATTATTTGGATTATTAGTTCTTTTTAATTAAGCAATAAGTAACGGGGAAATCTCTCAATCTTTCGACTTAAAGAATAAACATCGGTTGGTGCAATTGAATTTATGAAAATTGTCAAAGTATTCGTCACGTAATCTACCAGCTAAAGTCGAGTTGCATACTCTAAAAAATCAATAATAAACATGTATTGCTACACTATATGTTAAATTTAAGAAGGTATGTTATTTACAGCAGAACTAATTAAATAAAAAAATATTTAAACAAAGAAGTGTCAAAAACGAGGGCACTGAAAACATATTTAAAAAAATGACCTTTCTGCATTTTTAATCTCTTGCTGAACATATACTAGCAAGTAAAAATGCTAAACCAAAAAGAAGAACTTTTCATTTGAATGAAACTTAGATAATTTAAGTGTACAATTTGATACAAAATCAATGTGTTCTGTGAATTTTGTGTAAAACATATGTAACATAGTAAAAACTCATTTATTTTATTTTCATTATTATTCATATTAATTTTATTTATTATTATTATTATTTTAAATTTCTCAACAAGTATAAGATTTCAAAAATATAAGTTTACAAGTAAAAACAAAGTTTTAACATGTCTTAGCTGTTTGTTTGGTTATAGTTGTTTTCATTGTTGTTTGTTTTATTGTTGTTTGTCACAACCAATTAAGTTTCTTAAATAATATTGATTAGTAATGATTAGGCTCTATACATTGTAAGATTTTGATCTGAATTTCTTCATGACAAGTTTTAACTAAATTATTATTTTGTTTATGTTGTTTTCGCTTAGTAACAAACTTTGTAAGAACATGTTCATCTAGCTAATAATATTTTTTTTAATTAATTTCACTGGTCAGTTATTTGTTTAATTTCATTTTATTGGTTAATTTGTTTCTATGGAAAAAGCACTTTGATAATTTGATATTTTGTTTAAGTTAGTTAGAAAAAGTCATTTAAATAAGTAACATCTGTTTTTGTGTCAGTCTTAAGTCATCTAGTATTCATCGTCAAGTTTAATTTGTATTATCGACTAAGAAATATTGTTTAAGTTTAAGTTTAAGGAAAAATAAAAGTCATCAAGAAGATATGGCCTAATTCAAAAAAGTGTGTTTTTTATTGAAGCCAAAACTCTCAGTATAATAAAATAGAAGCTGAAGTAGATAGATGAATATCAACTTATATTTTATGTTTGATAGGTATTTTTCTAATTCTATTTCAAATTTCAACTAAAAAGATCAACCGGTTCCAAAGTTACAGTGATCCGAAGTTTAGAAAAATGTGAAAAATGGCCATTTAAGCGTGACATACATTTTAATTCCATGACAAAATACAATATTTTATTACTTTAACAGTGTTAGAATCTTAAATTCAAGTTGCTTGTTCACACCAAGGCCATTTTCTAATCTGACACCGAAAACCAAACATTGAAATTTCTAGCGGGTTCTTTTTTTGTCGGCAATTTTCTGCAATAGGTGAAATGAAGCCAAAAAGTCAAAAACTGCCATCAGTAAGCTTTGTGAGTATATTTCTTTTTACAAAGGTGTTTATAACTGAATTAAAGTGTTTTTTATATCCTAGAGGCATTGTTTTCTAATAATAACCCCAACACCTAACATGTTCTTTGCAGGTCATTCTGCTATAGAATCCTTTTTATACTATCATTTTTGTCCCAACCATAACGGTTTGATACCCTGCATACAAATGTACCTGTTTTAAACAGAACTCAAATGCTTTACAGCCTTCTTTTTACAGCTGTAGTTTCCTTATACATCAGATAATAACTGAGTTTCAACAAATCATTGCTATCTGGTGGAGGATTGTCTTATGAGAGCATCAAAGAAATGTCCCAACCATAACGGTTTTTGTCCCAACCATAACAGCAAATAGTATATGTTGTTTAATTAATGTATTTATTGTCCTGTCTAGTTTTTAATGGGTGTTCTTTCATTTCTAGCTATGTCATATATTTTAGCTTCAATATTAATTGAGTTCTGTGTACATTTTAGCACTAGATTTGAATTAAAATGCGTTTAAATATGTCTATCTGTTTGAACAGAGTACATTATATAGGTAAAATTAAATTGTCTGTGACTAACAACTGCCCTAAATGATTTAAATTGTTTGTGACTGACAACTGCCTTAAATGATTTACAATCACAGGTAAGATGGAGAAGGAACATAGAAAGTTTTCCATGACCAAGCTCTAAGAAAGTTTGCTCCATGCATAAACCCTCGATTAGGAGACTTGTGTGATACGGACTGACATAGTTAGGTAGGCAATGTTTCCTTTCAGGAATGTGAGTTAAACAAAATCTTAATTTATCTACATGTAAGTGTAACAAGTTTAATGCATATATGTTGTATTTCAGGTATTAGAGGTAGATGAAGATGTCAAACTCAGATTTCTGAAAGCTACATCTACTTCAGACATATTCACATGGCCTGAACTGGAAAACATATCTTTGCATCCTCAACAAGATAACAACAAACTTTCTCATCCCAAGTTGGTCAAGTGGAGTGGTGTTAAGCCCAAGTATGCTTTATAGGAATATAGTGAATTCCAGTGATGACTTCACATATAATTGTGTGCATCTTGTACATCATTCGTAATAGGTTTCAGTGTAAAACATTGATAAAAATGGGTGAATGAACAGCAACTTCATTGAGCAAACAAGAAATAACTAATTTTGTCCCGACCATAACAGTATATCATTTATTTTTGTCTAATTGTTTCTTTTCAATACTTGCAATAAAATGTTGTTACTTTGTTCAAATCTATGATGTGTTGTTTTTTGTGATCCTCACAAAGGTGTCATGTTATTTTATATTACTGGACTTTGAATTCAATTTCTTTATAGACCTACATATATTTCTATGAGGATGTAGGAATATTCACAATATCTTAAAGTCACTCACAAAAAAGCAGTCGCAGTCATGTAGTTGCAAACACAGAATTTAAGTATTTTCAACCATTTGAAGAACAAATAATTACATTTTTCTGTGAAAAATGACTGCAGAGCCATATATTAAGGTGGTTTGTCCCAACCATAACGGTAAACTCAAAGCCTAGACCTAAATGGTTGGAGTGAATTCTTAAAGTCATGAATATGCACAGAAGGAAATTATGTTTTCTAGTGTTTCAAGCACATGTAGAAGCTGACATCAAGCTATTGTTTTAAGTTCCAAGTGACAATCTTTCCAAAATAAAAAACTTTTTGTCGCCAATTGTAAGAATAGAGGGGGTTCATTTATATGATTTTTTTTTTTTTCGAGATTTTTTTTTAAATAAATGTAAAAAGCATACCAACACGTTGGTAACGCTTCAACTTAATAGTTAGAACTCAAAACTGGACTGCATTTTCACTTTAGTTATGAAAGGGCCCCATTATAAAAAATTGTAGAGGTTTACTATTTAATGATATTCTCACATTTCATTGTATTTTTTTCTAAAATGAAGATATGTAGTCAATAAAACCTTTACATTTTCTGAAAATACAAAGTCTACCCCACAAAATGAAAGCAAGATTTTTATAAAAAAACAAACTTTATTTTTTGACAAAATGTCACACTTTTTTTTAATTAGGCCATATACGCTTGTTATTATATGCAACCAGAGTTGAATAGAGCACAACTGAGAGATTCTGTCGGCACAGGGGTTTGAACATCACACTTGGAACATTGAGCAGTCGGCCTGGCGGAATTAATTCCCGCTACATCAAAGTGCCAGAGCCACTGCCAGACCCAGCCCTCGGCGACACATATAACAAATAACTAAGTAACCAAACATTCAGGGTGTATGTAATACTCACACAGTCACACTACTTGTGAGTTACAGCAGACACATTATTTACTAAATGTAATAGTAATTACAAGTATATAAAGGATAGAAGTTCTAGAAAAGTTTGTATTTAAGAAGTTTGTGATTACTGTTTAAAATATTCCATTCGGTTCATCAAAGTTTTCCCACTTGTCTTCTCCCTCACATCACTGCACTTCTCCCTAAATTACTGGGAACCCACTAAATTTGGAACCCAGGTTCATCCCTGTAAAAGTGCCCAAATATCTTACATACTGTAATATACAGTGTGATTTTATTTCATACTGATTAAAATATGCATTGCATTTTACTGAAATCATGCTAATAATTCTTGTCACCCTCAGTTTTATTGTCATAGAGATTGCCTTTTCTAGTCATTCAACTGAATTCTAGTCACCTTTTTGTCTGTTAACCACAGGTTTTTTGACAAAAATAAATGATCAGAAATGTTTTTCTGTTGTATTTCTTTGCTTAGTTTTATGCCTGAGGATATATCAAGGGTGTTTGACATTGAAAACATGTGAAGCACCGGTTCTACAGTAGAGAAGTTGTTCCAGATAAAGTTATTCCAGATAAAAAGTCCTAGGTTCAACTATTTCAAATACCAAATTTCATATATGATACTGATGAATGAATTTCAAATGCAACGACTGACATTTGATAATCTATGCAGCGGTCTAATATCAGGAAAAGCATATACGTATTACAATCATTCACTAAAAAAAAAAAAAAAAAAAAAAACCTTCCTACCTACCGACCCATCTTTTTTTTAGGCCTAAATTACACCACTGTGAAATAAGAGGTCCTAACCTAAATGGATATAGAGTATTCTTGATGGCTTACGGTCGTTTCTCCACTAAGTCATTTCTCCCACTGGTCATTTCTCCACTTTTTAGTAGTCATTTCTCCACTTTTTAGTAGTCATTTCTCCACTTTAATATAATAGGTTTATAAAAGATATAGGTATGTTATTGAATTATGTACATGTTAATTTTGTAAATAATATTTATTTTTGAACTAAAATAGTATAATTTTTAGAATGTTTATTTAGTATATTATGATAAATAAATTGTATTTTTTTGATGAAATTAATTAATATTGAAGTGCAAATTAAAATGTAATTTTGTATGTTATTCAGTATATTTCGTACGATATAATTTAGTAACTGACTAAAAATAAAATATTTTAAATATAGAAAGGAATGATAATCTTGCTTGTAAATAAAATAAAATGAAATAAATCAATTCGTTCATTGTCTTTTTAACTACATAGTTTTGATAAAAGGTTATAGTGTCAATGAGTGGAAATAATTGTATAATTATATGAAAATATGAAATTGCTGGAGTTATTTAAGGAATTATTTTAAGGAAAATTATAATACAAATTAAGAAAATTGTATTAATTACCACTGTTTATTGAAAATAAATGGTGAAAAAAAAGTGCTTTAAAAGTGCAAATAAGAGCAACCACTTTCACCTAGAATTGATTTGATTAAACACATCACATTCAATGACACTTCATAAACCAACAAAATATTTGTATAAAAACATGCTTAAATAATATCAGTTTGTACTTTATATTGATATAATGTTTCAATATAACTATCCAATAATAAGGGTAATTATCACCTTAAACAATAAACCTATTATAATCCTATAATATATAAAAGTGGAGAAATGACTACTAAAAAGTGGAGAAATGACTACTAAAAAGTGGAGAAATGACCAGGGGAGAAATGACTTAGTGGAGAAACGACCTGTTCCCATTCTTGATAACAGGCCACAGTCAGTAGTTCTAAATGGCTACAACTCCAGCACCATACCAGTATCTTCCGATGGGCCCCAGGGCTTGGTTCATGGACCGCTTCTATTCCTCATATACATTTATGATCTTCGGAACCATGTACAGTTCTCCAAGGTACGTCTTTTTTGCAGATGCCACTGCTCGTAATTTAACTATGTTATATAACAAGACCTCTGCAATCTGGAACATTGGGAAAAAAGTGGGACATGAAATTCAACCCATCTTAGTGCCAAGTCATCCAAATCACTAAAAGAAAATCCACTATACCAACACAAATATAAACTTCATGACACAATATTAGAGACAGTGTCTTCTGCGAAATACCTTGGTGGGTGTTACATTATCAATGACCCCTCTTTTAATATTATTATCTACTGCATACAAGACTGGTCAGGCCTCAGTTGGAGAACAGTGCTTGAGTCTGGGTAGAGCCCTCGCTGGGCTAAAGATGACTTTGGCAGAAATTCAAGTGTAACTGATATGCTCTCCAAACTAGAGTGGAGACGCCTTGACCTCCGTAGTATTGACCAACGAGTCATCATGCTCCACAATATCGTAAACAATAAGGTTGCCATCCCACTTCCCCCCTACTATGCCTGCCCTGTTTTTAACCTGTTTTTAACAATACTTACTTCATACTTTTATCAACTTTTATATATTCCTTATTAATATTCTTGTTGGTTGACGCCCCAAAAGTCTAAGTCCCCACTCGAGGATTTTACTTAATGGAAGTTTGTTTTTGTTTTTTTGTTGGGTTTAATGCCGTAACAACACATTGTATAGGTCATATAACAGCGGCCAGTTAACCTACTCACCGTTCCTGGAAAGGCTAAATCTAAGCACATACTTTTGTCAGTGACTGACAACTGCCCTACATAATTAAGAATCATTGATAGGAGGAAGAATGGCAGTAGAAGTAATTTCATGACCGAGCTTCACCAAAGTATGCCCCTCCCGGGAATTGAACCCACGATCAGTAGACTTGCATGCTACCAACTGAGCTAGCTGGGCTGCTGACTAAATGATAGACAATGTTTCAGCTATGCCAACGACCTTAGTTTAAACTGTTGTTTTAGTTAAAAATACTGCTTTAAGCAATTGTTTTGTAGATTTTTCTGAAAGCATATACGGTACATGTACATACAAACTGGTCATAGGTTACTGCATAGTATTTTCGTAAATGTAATTGTTTCTAATTAGGAGTTACAAATATTTATGGTATGTTCCTATTGTACAAAAGCCTATTGTTGATTTAAATTCAATGGTGGTTGTTGTTGATTACAATGGTGGTTGATAGTACATTAAACATTTTATTGTTATTGGAATTTAGATTTATTGAACTATAAGCAATGTAAATAAATATTTGGATTTGTATATAAAATCTTTGTATGTGTAATAAACACCTGAATTTATAACAAATATTCCAATGTTTGTATCCATAGAAATGTACATCTGAAATGAAAATTTTTATTCTTATTTCTTTTTATTTCACACAAACATCTATAACAAAGTAATTAATAGTTACTGCATTTTTTAGTATTAGTTTCATAATTGTGCATGTTCTCTGACTTAACAGCAATTATCCTTGGTCATCAGGCTTCTAGTATCTGTCCTATCAATTTCCCATGGGAATCATTTACTTAAATTACTTTGGCAGGTTGAAGGAAGTATCTGAATATTGGGGACGCAGAAGGAGTAGGTACGAGAGGGGTGTCCCCTCCTGCCGGGCCAAAGTTTTAGAAATATAAGCCTCTGAAACTTGATTTCTAGCACTTCCAGTCTTGTATTAGACCTCAAGATTTTCAATATGTCATGAAAAATTAACTTGCGGTCCCATTGCCGCTGGTTGCCAGAATATTGGGGCCGCAGCTGCGGCCCTAGGTCCTACGCGCCTGTTTGCTCAGAGCATTCTAAATACTGGCTCGACAGAATTATACCACCCTCCCAGGTATCTATTTACGTCTGAGGATAGTGAAGCAATCGCAGGTTAATTTCTTTCTCAAAGAAATTAGCAGTGCTCCCAATGGGGTTCGAACCCTAAACCTCTCAATCTCTAGACTATGCACCCATTCTACCACTTGAACACTGTACCTATGTTACACATAAAGGTTATTGTGCCAAATTGCACCAAAAGCTATTGATAATCATCTTTGAATTAAAATGTTTCCAAGGCATGAAAGTCTAAATTTCAGTAAATGTAGACTGATAGTAATGAGACACGTCTAGTTTTGCAGACCCTGGAAGTAAATATAAATAAGCGTGCGCAGCGTTCTGTTTCTATGAGCAGTCGCGCGAAGATAAATGCGGCTAATTTTTTGTTATTATGGGGTCTGCCGCCCCCACACCCCCACCGATATTAAAACGGATAACAAAAAAGCATTTTTAAATAGTTATTAAAAATAATTCATTTAAATAATGAATAAAAAACTGCATCGGTAAAAACAAAATGGCATCCAAAATTTGTGAACAATGCAACGTCCGAGCATGCGCAATAGCGGGGTCCGCTAAACTAGATTCTATCCGATAGTAATATACATGCATATTATGTACTTAATACTTAGTAGTTTTTCTCTGATTTTCAGGCAGACTTCATATAGTTCATATCTACCATGGTGTTGTATAAAGCAAATGAGTCACATTTTACTTCAATTATGACATTATTGAATCAACTGCGGAAGGACAAAACATTTTGTGATGTAGTGTTGAAAGTTGGCTCAGACGAGTTACATGCCCATAGATCTGTTCTTGCTGCAGGATGTCCTTACTTTCATTCACTGTTTCTTGGACAATTCACTGAAGCAACTATGAAGGAAATTAACTTGTCTGAAGTAACCAATGACATTAGTGCTTTAGAAGTTATCATTGATTTTATCTATTCTGGTCAAGTTGAAATAAACATGAACAACCTTGGAATAATTGTGAAACTGTCATCATTTTTCTTGCTCGAAAATCTTCGAGTATTTTCTGCAGATTTTATGAAGGATTCATTAAACTTGAAAACATGTTTGAAATATTATTTGTATGCAGCAGAACATGGAATTACTGATGTGGAAGTGGATTCAGAACTTATGATGGAATCTAGGTTTCATGATTTTTTGATATTTGAAGATGACATATTAAGTCTATCCCCCGATGAGTTAGTTTGTCTTATAGATAAAGATGTGTTTAAACATTGTACATTGTTTAATATCGTACGGTTTATTGCCAAGTGGGTGGAAAAAGGTAAAAGTAATGGACACATTGATGTTGGACTAGAAATGCTTCATAGTTTAAAGGATTCAAAAAAACAAGAAGAGAAAATGATGTTTTCATGTATTAATGAAGCATGTCTCCTAGCTTTGTATGAAAAAGTTACCATGACATTTGAAAATTGTGACTTTGAAAAAAAAGAAGACTTTATCTCAAGTTTAAAGCGTACAATAGATTACGTTTTTCATGACAGTTTGCCTCCTACGCCAGTAAACCAAGACCAACCATCTACAAGCACCCAGTGTTTAGATAATGATTCTAATATTGACATAATCAATACAGAATTAGCTATCATTACATTATCACCTAAACTGTGTATGATTGAAGACTATAAAAAGGCACGAGAGGGTGGCATGATTCATTTTGAGCAGGAACCACTCTCAGGATCAGTGTTTGATGTCTGTGTTTACATTCCTAGAACAAAAAGTTGGTATTATGTGTGTTCATTGCCTGAAGCAGATGGCATGCCAGAGTACCTAGTTGACGGTGCTGGCTATGAGTGTAGATTGTTTGTATTGGATGATAATATGGCTTTTGTTGATAACCGTGGTGACTTAATAGACTTGTTTAATCTAAAAGATTCTTCTTGGAAAAGACAAGATTTTCAATATTATGAACAGAACCTCCAAGAAGAATTCGTAAATGGACATTATCAAGCTAATGACGTTTGTTTTGCTGTAGGTAAGGACTCTCAAAAGTACATGATTGTAAGAGTTCGTTTATTCACTGACGCATCTTATGATGAAGCTATTGAAATGTATTTCAGAGGTTATTCTTTACGTGATGATGGAGAGTCATGGGATTGTATTTTCATCACAGAGACAAGAATTCGTACAAATTTATTAGATTGTGGGGGTGTGCCTGAGATGAATGCAAGAATTAGTGAAACAAGTAATGAAATGATTGTTACTCACAGCACACTAGATGGTGGCTGGAATATTGTATTTGTAGCTGATCTTAATGAACCCGCCCCTGTTCCTATTATGCTGAAATCTGAATTTATTGAGGATCAAGACATATTTAGAGGAATTGCCATCTTAGAAGAACAGGATAGATTCATTATTGCTTCAAATGGAACTAAAAATTGTAACCATGAAGTTAAAGTTCTGTTTGAGTATAAATTCAACTCTGGTAAACTGTTGGAAATATCAAGGCCCGGAATAGAAATTTCTACCATATCAAAACCATATGTTTATGATGATGAAGAAGCAGAGTATCCTTGTCTTTGTGAGATTAGTGCAAGTGATGGTCAATCTATTTGGTATATTGAAGGAAATCTTGGAATAGTTAGTGCATTTACTGAGGTCAGGTTGGATAATAAAAGTGAACTAGTTACTAAGAAACATACTCCTCCACCATTTTCATGCATTGCTAAAGCATTTGCTGGTTATGTTCAATCTGACTTAATCTCTAATCTGAAAAGAATAACAAGATTTTTGATTAAAGAAAAAACAAAAACTGGACATTAGTGTAAAAATTGAATGTGTAAAGTAAAGTGAAAGTAAAATACTTCTGGAGCCTATTGCAGTAATGGTGTTTTGATTCCATGTACGAAATGTTGGTTACCTACTCACTCACAGTTATGGTTATATTTTGATAATACCTAACAGTGTCTGTATTTGTGTTTAGAAAATGATGTCTCAATATTTTAGTCAACCTGACCCATAGGTAGAGAAATGAAAAATAAAAACCACAAAACCCACCTTATTTGTAAAATCACCAACTTTACAGAACTTGTATGTCAATTGGTGCTAGAATTGTCATTATTAAAATACTACTCCACCGCTTTCTGGAATGTTACTGTGCAAATATGAGTGATATAGAAAAGATAAATGTTATTTCAAAGTTGGTGAATAAGCAGCTTTAATGATCAAAATAAAATCTTTGAAAGCATTTTTGTAAAGGTATGTCATCAAATAAAGAAATCCCCTAGCTTGATGCACTTAAATTTTGGTTGATTTTATAATGTAGAGGCACCTTATGATATAATTGTCTTATGAAAAAATACATTTACAGAAGAGGTCACTTAAAATTTATGGCTATGTACTTATTTTTTAAATATTTGCTTTCAAAGATTACTGTACAGACAGTTTACTCTACTCTTTGACTTCCATCGACCTCAATAAAAATCAAAGGTACCTGTTGAAATTTGAGTGTGTCCATTTTCATTGAAATCTTGAAATGATTGTTTTAAATAGCTAATAAAAAATTACTTATTTATTACATGTTCATCATGTATATACACATTTGATTAGTCCGAAATTTTATCATTCAGCAATTGCAATCCAGTGATTGTTAAATTTTATTCAACTGTCATTAATTAGCACATACATTAAGTCTGCTGATTTAAATATAAAATATTATTACAGTTTTTCTGTACTTACAATTGATAAAAAATTATCTAAATCAGCAGAGTTAATGCATGCACCACTTTCAGTTGATTTAAATTGAACAATAGTTACCAGTTTGATTCAACTTTGAGAGGTTAATAAATGGATAAAGTGCGGAGATCAAAACTAGTGGTAGTATTTGATATATCATTTATACTGTGTTTGGACACAGAATTCTGTGTGCAGTAAATCTCTGTCATAATTATCATTTTCATTAATAGGGGGGGGGTTATCGCAAAACAGTTGTAACTCACTGTTTTCTTATTTTGAGTTATGACCGTTTTGTGCTAAACCCGCAATTTATGTCAATTGTTTTACATGATTTTATCAATAAATAAAATGTTTTAATCAAATATGTAATTGTATTTTATAAATGATTTTATCTTTTTTAGTTTTTAAAATAAAACATGTGATCACCATCAACTACTTACAGTGTCATTTCTTAGTTAAAGGGTTGTTAAACAAATTTAAGAGGGAATTTTAATTGTTTCACTACTTTATTGTGTATGAATCTCTATGTGATGATATAAAAAAATATTGATTAGAATTATTTATGTATGTCAAAACTTAAGACAAAATATTGAATCAAATCAATTTCATACGCCAAATTTGTAGAAAAAAAACAATTTATATGCAATGCGCATGGTAGCAATGTGATTTAAGGCCCAGCATACTTTTGGGTTTGACTCAAATGTGCGGTAAACTTTACACCACATTTTTGAGTCAAATGCATGCTGGAACAAATCTCTTAGTGCATTAATATGCTGCATATTGAACAAATCACATTCCTGTATAATTTTATTTCAGTAAAAGCAAAAACAAAACAACAAAAATCTCTTTAGTCCTATTATATTATTTCTTTATTCAACAGACCACCACTGCACAATAACTATCGTCTTCAAACGTTATGACATGTGAACCACTTTAATACTGACAAACCAAAAACAAGATCGGTGCTTTCAGTGCTTTGATTAGGATTTTTTGACACTATTTATGAAGGTATCGGAACTGAGTTTATTGGTAACAGCAAAAATATTAAAGACATGAGTCTCGGATATCATTTAATATCAATATTGCAATCCTATCGTAAGATTTGAACAAAAAATCAAGTTGAATAGTAGCTCTTACTTGATAATAGCGGTTGCTATGGAAACGGTTTTTACATACATAAAAAGTACTTCTGTCATAAAGATAATTTTGAATATGATAGAGTAGACCTTCATAGAATATTTTGTAACAAAATAAATGTATTATTTCTCCAAAATATGGTTCAGAAATTAAAAGATATGCATGTAATTGAAAAAAATCGAAATTTTTCTGCAATTTTAATGTTTTTTGGTCAATTTCATAAACTAAACCGTATTTTAGCGGATAGTTTTTCATATATGTCTAAAGGTCAGTGTCTCAGCTTTGATTTGACACTAATTATATTATTCTAGATTAATGCGTATTAAAGTTATTAATGATTTTACAAACACCGACAATTTCAACAAAAACACAAGGGGTTGCCATGGAAACTGTGACATTTCAGGTAGTGTGCGAGAGTTTATTTTTGAGAACAACACGGATTCTGATTCAGTGGACCCTAAGGAACAGTTTAGCATAGGTGGCAAAAAGTCTAGAGGGGGATGCACGGTGGACCCCTCTGACCCCTGTACTAACAAAAATGTTATCACTATAATTCCCATAAAACGTCTGGGTAATAGAAATGTTTGGAGTTCATGGTTTTCCACATAGTAAAAGTTTCTGTAATTTTTCACTTATTTTTGTTATAAAATGAATTCCTGTATGCTTCTTCATTATCAAATGATTTGTGGTTAGATTCATGAATCGCTACACATGAATCGTGGTTCGATCGGATCGCCACTAGCTCGACGATCCACAGCCCTAATACAAATACAAATATCGGATCATTAAGATTCAAATATATCCTATAGATGACCATGTAGATTTGTTTATTCCGGAAATCTCATATATCATTAATATAAATTTACCATAGTTTTCTGATGTAGATGAAAGGTAAGCTTGACAATCGACCCATACATATCTTAGTACTTTCATCATAAAAAAGTGTTTGCAATCAGATAGTGGTCGACATATCATAGCACATTTGGTTCTTGATGAAGTAAGTTCCTGAAATAGCATTTCACCATTCAAGCACTGATGTCCGTCATTGTCAGGATTACGTGACAATATGTCACTTTCCTGAATACATTGGTACATTAAAGTATTTGATTCTCAACAAAATATCAAGTGACGCTGATACGTAAACGGACATTCAAAATCAATGGTCAAGTAAGGCTGACAATAGATTTATAAATGTACTATCATATGTAAACAAAGACCAATCTAAATATTCAATATAGTTTTAAAGTAAAATAATTAATGGCTTTTTAAAAATTGCTTTTTTATAATTGGTGCTTAAAAACTTATTTCTACTTAACTTATTAATCGACCAAGCCCAAAAATTACGCAGGTAAGCATATGCGTATACGTCTTCATCTCGTATGAGTTTTTACACATAAATATGTAACTGAACGATGATTTTCTTGCATAATGACATCAGAACACCCGTGGTGACTTCAGACAGTGCCTTCTCACAGCGTAGGCCGAATTGTAACGGTAGGTGCAGTAATGGCAGTATTAGGAACACATTTAAAAACAAAAAAGTTATTTTGGTATAAGTGTGATATTATTTAATTGCTGCTAAAATTAAATAAAGTGTTGCGTCTTTTCAAGTAACTTTCTCCTGTTTGCATCGCTTTAAAGTTTCCCTCACTGACCTGCAACGGGAGCGTACATGTAACTGACTATTATGATAATTAAAGCAGTCAATCAATATTGTGAAAACAAAGTCTTTGTCTGAAAAACTTATAAAACAACTATGCTAGTTCTGTACATTCGGCAATGTGTCTTGTAAAGTAAATCATGTATTTCAAAGAGCAAAGATAAATAGTTTTATTAGCGTATGCAATTATGTTCATAGGATCATTCCAGCTCATATCAACCAGTGCTTCCTAGGTCACACTCCAAGATCTGCCTGAAACCTTTAGCATGTATATGTGCATTAATTCATTGACAAAAATGAAATATTTAGTCAGTATCTTCAGTTCTTAGGAAAAGTTGACTTCTAAGTAAAGGGGATAGTTTTGCAGTTTCTAAATTTCGTTCTGTATGGTGGCTGATTTATGCCATGTCGTATTTTTTCTTCGCCGCGAAGAAAAGAAAACACGAAGACACAACAAATCCATAGTTTGTTGTATCTTCGTCTTTTGGCGAAGAAACGAACCCACGAAAAAATAAATACAACAATACGACAGATAAAATGTGTCGTGTTCGCCTCAAAAAAATGAAAAGACGAAGATACGACTGATGTTAGGCGAAAACATGACACATTTTATCTGTCGTATTTATTTTGTCATGTGTTCGTTTCTTTGAGGTGAAGAAACGAAAAGACGAAGATACGACAAATTATGGATTTGTCGTGTCTTCATTTTTTCGTCAGCCAACATAGTTCTGAGGCCATGTTCAGACACCTATATCTCCTCTGTACGTCTTAAAGTGAAATATGTTACGTAATTTGACCTAAAGAGTACTAATGCGGTGCTCTATCAAGTGTAAAACTGTTATTTTTTTACTACATACCTCTAAAAATCGAACATCTTAAATGTACCATAAAATCTGCTAATTTTAAACATTGATTATTTCATGACCATAACAGCTTTAGATCTTAAATGTGCCAAAACTTCTGCTAATTTAAACATTGATTATTTCATGACCATAACATCTTTAGATCTTAAATGTGCCAAAACTTCTGCTAATTTAAACATTGATTATTTCATGACCATAACAGCTTTAGATCTTAAATGTGCCAAAACTTCTGCTAATTTAAACATTGATTATTTCATGACCATAACAGCTTTAGATCTTAAATGTGCCAAAAATTCTGCTAATTTAAACATTGATTATTTCATGACCATGACAGCTTTAGATCTTAAATGTGCCAAAACTTCTGCTAATTTAAACATTGATTATTTCATGACCATAACATCTTTAGATCTTAAATGTGCCAAAACTTCTGCCTAATTTAAACATTGATTATTTCATGACCATAACAGCTTTAGATCTTAAATGTGCCAAAACTTCTGCCTAATTTAAACATTGATTATTTCATGACCATGACAGCTTTAGATCTTAAATGTGCCAAAAATTCTGCCTAATTTAAACATTGATTATTTCATGACCATGACATTTTTAGATCTTAAATGTGCCAAAACTTCTGCCTAATTTAAACATTGATTATTTCATAACCATGACATCTTTAGATCTTAAATGTGCAATAAAATCTGCTAAATTTAAACATTGATTATTTCATAACTAGAACATCTTTAGATCTTAAATGTGCAATAAAAACTGCTAAATTTCAACATTGATTATTCCATAACTAGAACATCTTTAGATCTTAAATGTGCAATAAAATTTGCTAAATTTCAACATTGATTATTTCATAACTAGAACATCTTTAGATCTTAAATGTGCAATAAAAACTGCTAAATTTAAACATTGATTATTTCATAACTAGAACATCTTTAGATCTTAAATGTGCAATAAAAACTGCTAAATTTCAACATTGATTATTCCATAACTAGAACATCTTTAGATCTTAAATGTGCAATAAAATTTGCTAAATTTCAACATTGATTATTCCATAACTAGAACATCTTTAGATCTTAAATGTGCAATAAAATTTGCTAAATTTCAACATTGATTATTCCATAACTAGAACATCTTTAGATCTTAAATGTGCCATAAAAACTGCTAAATTTCAACATTGATTATTCCATAACTAGAACATCTTTAGATCTTAAATGTGCCATAAAAACTGCTAAATTTCAACATTGATTAATCCATAACTAGAACATCTTTAGATCTTAAATGTGCCATAAAAACTGCTAAATTTCAACATTGATTAATCCATAACTAGAACATCTTTAGATCTTAAATGTGCCATAAAAACTGCTAAATTTCAACATTGATTAATCCATAACTAGAACATCTTTAGATCTTAAATGTGCCATAAAATCTGCTAAATTTAAACATTGATGATTTCATAACCATAACATCTTTAGATAGACATCCTTTCGTATTTCAAGATACAACTGTACTGTAAAAATGGATTAAATAATGTTCATACATATCACGTCACCGCCTTAACAGACGACACAGATATTTAGATAACATTAATAAGTAATAAAGTTTGCGTACAGTATTTTTTACAAACTGACATTGAATGGTATACATTTAATATGAATATAGTGCGTAAATATTGACCCGACCTGACCTTTATGCAAGAATATTCATTACATTGAATACGAATGTAACTAATTCTATGTAATTTTACGATCGCTGCCGAAGTGTAGAATAGGCGTGGTACTGACTTTCGTCGGGATAAGAGTAGATAATTATTAGATGCAAATGTGAAAGGTCAGGTTGGTGTCAATATTTACGCACTATACCAAGGATGTATTACAAAGATCATATTACGCCAACAAATAATAAATTCAAGTAGCGGGTGGATTCGGATAGTTTGTAGAGGGGTGTCCAACAAATAACTATTTTAGGTCAGGTCGTCTGGACGGGGAATTGAATCGCTAAAACCTTTTAAGTTGAAACCCGTTTGAACTTGATTTCAAGTATACACTTGAACAATCCAGAGGCATCGTGTTTCCCCGGAGCAGCCAATTGCTACGTGACAGCACACTGCACAAAATTTATCTAACTCATGCGAGCTTGTTATTTGGTAAAGATATGTGGAAGTGATTATGCAGACATTGTGAAGCTGCGTACGTGTAAATGATAAAAATGTCCAGAACAAATCAATCGTAAGTAAATAATTGATTTTATATTGATATGCATGTAGTATAATATGGTGTTGGTTTTGATTTACACATATATTAACAGTAAAGGACAATAATAATGTCATGTATATCTCAAGCGATGTACGTAGATTCTATATTTATCTTAAAGTTGCATAGTCTAAAATATATGTTCTACTTTTCATTTTCTCCCGATCGAAATTGAGAGATACTTAAATGCATTGTCTAAAAACATGAAACCTTTCATGAATAGTTATTTGCATATGGTTCATGCTCATTATTCAATGATAGGCAAATTTGATTTTTTCTCAACTGGACCGCGTTGGCATTTTTCGTGGCGAACCAAAATTCATTAACGTATATAATGTGTTCTCGCGTAGGGATGATTAAAATGATTCAAAAAAATATTTTCGGTGCAAGACCTTTGATTCCGTGTTCAATTTTCCAGAACAATACTTTTCAAAAAGTATAAACACAACGTAAGCTGAAACTAATTTGATAAGTGCACTATATACACGTAGAACAAATTTACTACGATAAATCAAAGCACTGAAACCCCTGTTTCAAATCAAAATCTGTTTTGTTTTCACTGAGAGCGATTGCCTTTGGTTTTTGGACGCATACTTTCCTGTATAATCCAATTTTATTAACCTGTCACTCATGAATATAATTTCATGGTGTGTACACACTCTTACATGTAGTCTAGTTTTCTGACTAAAATTGCTCAAATGTTATCTAAAAGGGTCATTCCATCTCAAATCAACCAATTTTTGGAAATTTTCCCAGGTCACCCTCTCAGATATGCTTGAAACTTTTAACATGTATTTGTACATCCAATTCATTGACAAAAATGAAATATTTAGTCAGTATCTTCAGTACTTTGGAAAAAATGGCTTTTTAAGTAAAGGGGGTAATTTTGTAATTTCTGAATTTCGTCCTGAGGCCATGTTTAGAAACTTATATCTCTTCAAATAATATTTCGATACTTCGGAAAGTGAAATATATTCTGTACTTTTACCTGTAGAATACAAAAATGGTGCTTAATCAAGTGTAAAATTGTTACTTTTTTGTCTATAGACCTCCAAAAATCGAAAAATCTTAAATTTGTCATAAAATTTGCCAAATTTGAACATTATTTTTTTCAAAACCGTTATATATTTAGAACTCAAATTTATTTTACATTTATTTACAACTTGGTAGATTACTTTAAAGCAAATTTGAATAAAAAATCTCATTTCCAGAATTCACAATCTGTGTTTACATTAAGCAAGGTCTCAAAATTTTCCGAAAATTGCCCATGTTTGAACACCAAAATGGCCATGTCAAGAGTTCCCAATCTTTTCCAAATTTTGTACATGAATTCTATTACATGTAAAGATGACTTAATCAAAAATTTGTTTTGTTAATGAGCTTCTCCAAGGAGTTTGACGTAATTTAATAGGTATTGAATTTTCAGTTCTCAGGGGCTATTACGGTATATTTTGAAGTTGGTTATGTCCTGGGGTATGACTGTATATGCTCGGAATAGACTTAAAAGTCCTCATATTATGTATGGAAATAACATTTGAACATTAACTTGCATCATATATCAATATTTCAACAAAAATTTAATTTTACTTTAACTTTAAAAATTTATTTTGTTGGGTACTTAAGTGCTCAAGTCATCATTGGTGACTGTATTAAACTGAATATCTCAGGGCCCATATTCTTTCAGTAATGTTTCGGTATTTAAATGCTTATAATTTTTTATTTACATGCAAGCTTCTTTCTAGAATTTAGACAGCTTTAGTTATTAAATTTAAGTATATACATTGTAAGTACATGTAGTAGAAATTTAATATCTTTTTTCGCTTCTACTTTGGTCTTCTAGTAGATGTTTCTATTAGCAAATACAATTAATAGTTAACTAATTAATATTTTTATATTAAATTTGAAATTCTTATTTTAATAATGTAACTCTTCACAGTGAAACTATTTATCTGTGATCAAACATGAAACATACAAGTTTTATCACTTTTTACTAAGTGTTCAGTACAGGGAATCTCTCTAAGACATTTTATCATGTAGGCCCACAAATGATATTATCTTAAGAGTCCTGATAGCATCTGAAAAGTCCCTGTAAACAATGTCTCTCTGTAATACCTAGAGTTAATTTGTGTCCCAATTACAGATAACTATATCTTTTCATGTGCTCAATAGTCCAGTGAAGACAATTTTTTTGCACCGCTAGACATAAATTCAGAGTGGACATTTTTAATGTCTTGGTTGTGACATGCCTTGATCTTAGAACCATGAAAATTAAAAGTTGAGAGAAGTTATTGTTCCCTTTTATTAAAAGCTAAGTTAAAACTTTGTCAACTGTACTTCATTGTAGGCTGGTTTCTCTACATACAGTGTAAGGATGGCATAGGCGGATCTAGGGGGGGGGGGGGTCAGGGGTCCGGACCTCCTAGAATTTCCAAAATGTACCAGTCCATTAGTGTATTTTCTGACTGTAAGTCGTTTGTAAGTAGCATGAAGCATTTTTCTCGGTGCTTAACATATGTTTAATGGTTATGTATTTACTATTATTAATATGTTGCATTATTCTGCAAAATGTGTATAATGTGGTTGTGGTTCAAAGGTGGGACCCCCCCCAGAAAACGTCCGGACACCAACTTACCCACAGGTTTAGAATGGTACAGCCCTGCACTGGAGATTGTGTCCACCAAAGCTGGTTTAGTAAGACTGACAAAATTATTTTTCTTTCATGATTGACAGCTCTCTTATAGAGATTATAGGATAATAATTAAAATATATATTTCCCAAGAACCAGATTTATACATTATAAATGTCTAAATTAAAACACAGGCATGCTATATTTCAGGCCTGAACCTGATTTCTGGGTTTTGATTTCATCTGTTGTCTTCTTTGTGTATTAGTTAATATAGTATTTACAGGTTAAAGAGGGACATTTCAGGCTTGGGGAAATGTGGTCAATGGCAGGCCTGAAATAGTACTGGTATTTATAAAAAATAAAGGTTCAGTGTGTCTTGATCAAGAAAAAAAGTATAATACAGTAAAACCTCAGTATTCAAATCACCGGAGACTATTTTGAATAAAATCAAGTAATTTATGATCTAAAGAAAATACTTAGCTTATAAGTATATAATCATGTATTTATGAAGGTTTTAATATGGTGTTGATTCTGGCAGTTTTATCATAATGAATTAGGTGACAGTGAATCAGGCATTAAATATTTTAAGGTGAAAAATATATTTATCTAAAAATTTTTTTGAAAAAAATAAATTTACAAAAGATCCAGAATCTCTGTATCCCTAATTAACAAATCATTTTTTAATTAAATTTTGAATCATTTTAGTCAATACACTTTGCTTTTAGTGTAAAACATGTTCAAACTATCTACAAGAACTGAAAATTTATATCATGTTAAAATGCCTTACAACTCAATGGAGAAGTTTGATCACAAAATTTATTTTTGCTTAAATAGTTTGGTGCATAATACAGTTAAATGGTAAAATATTAAATCCATGCATAACATGAGGGCTATATGATTTAAAGCCCATACTGTAATAACCCCAATGGTTACTTATAGTTCAATACCTCTTTAGCACCCAAGACTCCACGAAGAAACTGTTTTTTATTCTAGAAAGAAACTTTTATATAACTAATATATCTATGTACATATAACTCAAAAAGTTTCCATGTAAACATCTTATCATTACTAAAAGAATATGGGCCCTGAGACATTCAGTTTAATACAGTCACCAATGATGACTTGAGCACCGAGGTAACCAACAAATAATATTTAAAGTTAAAGTAAAATTAAATTTTTGTTGTCATATTGATATATGATGCAAGATAATGTTCAAATGTTATTTCCATACATAATATGAGGACTTTTAAGTCTATTCCAAGCATATACAGTCACACCCCGGGACATAACCAACTTCAAAATATACCGTAATAGCCCCTGAGAACTGAAAATTCAATACCTATTAAATTACGTCAAACTCCATGGAGAAGCTCATTAACAAAACAAATTTTTGATTAAGTCATCTTTACATGTAATAGAATTCATGTACAAAATTTGGAAAAGATTGGGAACTCTTGACATGGCCATTTTGGTGTTCAAACATAGGCAATTTTCGGAAAATTTTGAGACCTTGCTAAATGTAAACACAGATTGTGAATTCTGGAAATGAGATTTTTTATTCAAATTTGCTTTAAAGTAATCTACCAAGTTGTAAATAAATGTAAAATAAATTTGAGTTCTAAATATATAACGGTTTTGAAAAAAATAATGTTCAAATTTGGCAAATTTTATGACAAATTTAAGATTTTTCGATTTTTGGAGGTCTATAGACAAAAAAGTAACAATTTTACACTTGATTAAGCACCATTTTTGTATTCTACAGGTAAAAGTACAGAATATATTTCACTTTCCGAAGTATCGAAATATTATTTGAAGAGATATAAGTGTCTAAACATGGCCTCAGGACGAAATTCAGAAATTACAAAATTACCCCCCCCCCTTTACTTAAAAAAGCCATTTTTTTCCAAAGTACTGAAGATACTGACTAAATATTTCATTTTTGTCAATGAATTGGATGTACAAATACATGTTAAAAGTTTCAAGCAGATCTGAGAGGGTGACCTGGGAAGCATTGGTTGATTTGAGATGGAATGACCCAAAAGAATTTTTACCTCTAATTACTCATTTAATAAATCTCATTGAAACATTGGGTATTCCCTTCCAAGTGGAAAGACGCAATTGTTAAGCCTCTCCTTAAGAAGGTTGGTCTGGATCTTGATTATGCTAACTATAGGCCAGTTAGGAATCTGTCCTTCTTATCTAAGTTAATTGAAAAGGCTGCATTGAATAGATTGAATACTCATGTTGAAAATAATAATCTTATTCCAAAAAAATTAGTCTGCATATAGACGTTTTCACTCATGTGACTCAGCCCTCCTTAGATTAGTTAATGACCTACTGTGTGGTATGGAGAAATTAGAAGTTACTGCGCTAATAGCTATTGATCTGAGTGCTGCATTTGACACTGTTGATCATGACATTTTATTAGAAGTACTTAATAATCAATATGGACTACAGAATAGTACACTTCGCTGGATTGACTCATATCTTCGCCCACGTGCATGTCGAGTGAACGTCAATACTAGTTCATCATCTGTACGTTCATTAGATTGCAGTGTTCCACAAGGTAGTTGTTTGGGTCCGTGGCTATATCTTACTCATGCAGGAACCTTATTCGATGTCATTCCATCTGATATATCAGTGCATGGTTTTGCTGACGACCACACTGCTAATAAAAGATTCTGTCCTAACAATCAGAATGAAGAAGCAAATGCCATTTCTGATCGTGAGGATTGTGCCCTAACAATAAATTCATGGATAATTGAAAATAAATTGAAAATGAACAACTCAAAGACTGAGTTTATCATGTTTGGAAGCAGAGCACAGTTGAAAAAATGTTTAACCCAGTCAATTAATATTGCTGGTGAAACTATAAAATCTGTGAAGACAATTCGCTATTTAGGGGCCTTTCTTGATGAAAACTTAAGCTTCAAAGATCACATCAAAACAAAAAGTAGAACTGCCATGTACAATTATTTACGTATCAAAAGTATAAGAAAATATCTAGATAAAGATGCAACGGAAACTCTAGTCCTATCTTTGGTCATGTCCCACATCGATTACTGCAATCTGATCTTGTATGGAATTTCAAAATGTGATCTTAGCAAATTTCAGCGAATTCAAAACATGTGTGCAAAACTGGTATTAAGGCTAAAAAATCTGACAGTTCAAAAGGTGCTTTGTATTCACTGCACTGGTTACCAGTCAAAGCAAGAATCAACTTTAAAACATGTACTTTCATGTACAACTGTTTTACTGAAACTGCATCTGCATATCTGACTGAAATTCTGCGAAAGCCTTTACAAAACAGATCTGGTCTTAGATCTGCAAAATCCAAAGACCTGTTTTTTTTGGTTCCAACAAATAAGAAAAAAAACATTCAGTGACAGAAGCTTTAGTGCAGTTGGCCCCATGCTATGGAATAAGCTACCAGATGATATCAAATTACCACCTACTTTGGATGTTTTCAAAAAACGATTGAAAACTCACTATTTCTCTATTTTTTATTATCTTCTTTAAAATTGACATGGCTAGTAAATGCCTCACCATACTATTACGGTAAACATACTAAGTGATTGAGTGAGTGCATTATGACGTGAGAATGAGGATTGTCTCGCTCTCTGTCATTTTCTACCTTGTCTCATATGACTGTATTACAGCTATAAAATAAATTGTCCCTTTAAAGGTGATGGTTAGACACCTTTGGGGATGTATTTAGGGCCCTTTAAAGGTGATGTTTTGACACCTTTAGGGAAATGTCTGGTTAACAGTGGCGTTATGTTACACTGTTCAGGACATGTCCAGTTAACAGTAGCGTCATGTAGGACACCAACTTTTAATATCAAATTAATAAAAAAAATGTAAAATTAGTGATAAAAATGTAAAATTAAGTAGGTATAATACTTATGATGTAGGTATAATAAAAATACACTTACACACTATATTACATCATGTGTGATAAATTTTATTTTGTTTTGTGTTATTGTATATACATTATGTATTTATGGTGGAGGGTTTTTACTTATTTATTTTTTATAATCTATCTTTTTGTACAACGCTATTGAATAAGTAATATAGAAATAGGCGTTTAATCAAATGAACAAGTTTAAGTTTAAGTACAGTGTTTATTTTAGAGTGTGTACACAACATGAAGTTATGTATGAATGACAGGTTGATAAAATTGGACTATAAAATTCGCAAGTATATAGATGCACATATATAATTCAATCGAGTGAAATAATTTATCTGTGTCAACATGCTTACCTTACATCATATATTATAAAGGTTATTGCTGTTGTACAGAAAGATTTTACGTTTGTAATTACATGTTGTAGGAAACGTTGCCGAAAAGTAACGGCTTGAATTCGATAACCTCTTCTACAGTTTTAGTCCAACAGCATTAACCTGAGCTTGACCTTTATGCAAGAATATATTAAACTCAGTCGTTACAGTCTATTTTTGTCTTAGTTTGTAAATGGCCCTATATAGGAAGCTTTTGGAAAAGTAGAAATACTGAACAATTTATTTCGTTTTTATGAGAATGAATACTTCCACACTGTGCCACAATATTGCGGACGTACGTGTTTCTCCATAAATGAAGGAGTGCAGTAACATTCAATGTTTACAACATTGTTTTTTAGTCACATGGATTAATATAAACTCGTGTATAATCGTACATACGCGGTCGGAATCTCATGATTTAATGTAAGTGGAGTGTGTAATTATTATGATAAGGTAGTTCAAGCTCCGGCTGATATTGTTTCACTATAAATATCGCGTTTGTTGGAATCCCTCTTATGTTGGTTTCCATTAAGCAAGTTTCTTTATTCGAAATCATTAATATTATAAGACCAGGAAAAGATAAAAATGAGTTGAGTAATGTTGTAAGAACTTGTTTGACAATTCAACGAAATTATATTTTTAACAGTTTCGCCACTTTTGAGCACAGGCTTTATACACTTGCTTTGGTTGAACTTTGTTTACACACTTTTACTTTCATTTCAGACGAATACCCGCACATTCTATACACAGATAAATATATTGTACAATCAAATAATCAAATCATATGATGGCAGAAGGTGGTTCCTTTTCAACAATCAACACTGATTCAATTCAACATGCTTCTGGTGATGCAGACGAGGTTTTCTGTGATCCATGTAAAAATAAACCTCAATGGATTGCTGTTAAAGGATATTGTAATTTCTGTAAAGAATATTTATGCTACAATTGCCTTGAAGTACATAAGAACCAAAGATTGACAAAAGATCATCCCATTCTAGATAAACATGCAATGCCTAAAAAACACGAGTCTATTAGTAGTCAGGCCACATTTGTTGAAATTTGTGAAGAACATGCTCCTGAATTAGTCCGATATTATTGCGTGGATCATGATGAAACAGGCTGTGGAGATTGCATGACTCTAAATCATGCATCATGTCAAAAGAAGAGAGTCCAAGATATTGCTGCGGGATTCTCAACTTCCGACGAATTTAATGAGTTCCTCCCAAAGCTTGTCAAGCTTCTTGAAGATATTGAAAACATGAAAACCACTTTGGACTATAAATTAGAAAATATTGGCACACAGTACAGAACACTTCTTCAGACTATTTCTGATTTTCGACAAAAGATAAATGACCACCTTGATCAAATACAGCAACAAATTGAAGATCAAGTAACAAGTTTACAAGAAACACAAAGACAAGAATTGAATTGCCTTATAGCTAGCAATGCATGTATGAAGAGTAAAATTGAAAACGCTCTTCAGAAGATTGAGGTGGCTAGTTCCGATGTCAGTGAAAGTAGTACATTTATTGTAACCAAACAAGCAAAAAGAGAAATGGTTGGAATGGAGAATGAACTGACAACTATTGAACTGACAAAAGAACAACAGCAGTATGATTTTTGTCCATCTAGACAAATTACAGACCTCATCCCCGATTGCATTTCATTTGGCAAATTGATTAAAACGCCTTGCATACAGAGTACAGTTTCATACACAGGAAGTTTTGATGTCAAAACAGATTCCGATCGTTCTATTTGTAAAATTAATGACTGTGTGTTTCTTTGTTCAGATAAGATGGCTGCTACCGACGGAAGTAATAAAAAGATAAAACTTATAGATTTGAAGGAGAGGAAGATCATTTTTAGCTACGGTGCAGTGGGAGAACCGTTTGGAATCACTACATTTAAAAGGGACCAAGTAGCTGTCGTATTTCCTGCAGAGAGAACCATCGAAATATTCAAAGTTACAACTAATTTAACTAGAATACGCAGCATACATCTAACCCGTGATTGTTGTGGAATATCATACAAAGATAATAAGTTTGCTGTAAGTTATTCTTTTCCTGGCGGATTTGAAATCTTGGATATCCAAGGCAACCCACTGCATACTGTTGAGCCGATGGATGGTACTGAACCCATGTTTCAAGTCCCCACATTCGTTTCATTTGGACTCGAAGAAAACACTGTTGTACTTTCAGACAGTTACTCAAATAAGGTGTGTGTTGTTTCATTTGATGGAAATGTGCTGAAAACATGCCATTTGAACGACCCTCGTGGGTTTGCAATAACACATAATGGTGCTATGTTGGTAAGCTGGGGACATGGGTGTGTCACTGTAGTATCTCCTGACTTCAAGACAAAGAAAGTCATTGTACACCGTAACGAGCACGTGACAATGCCACAAACAATTACTTACTGTAAAGTAAGACGTACATTGTATGTGACCAACAACGAACTAGGAGCAGCAGGGGGTAATCAAATACATGCTTACAAATTGGATAATTGAACATGCAATGATGACGTTTACAAACAATGTCCACATGTATACGTCGCACTCACCGTATAATCTTGGTTAGCACATCGGTGACCTTAGCTTGTTGTAAATACAGAAATTAGCCGAGCAATTACTTTATTAAGACATTCTAGATGTCTATATGACATATAGCTAGACCTGCAAATTGCACTTGAAATTAGAAATTACTAATTGTTTGATTGTGTATGGTGATAGATGAGATGTTTGTTTCTTCAAGTAAGATCCTTATCTGTTCAGCAATGTACAATCATATGAAAAGTAGAACTATGGTCTTTAAACACAAAACCACAGGGACCACCTTGTTACTGTTGCCAACCAAATGTTGTCAGTGTGAATCATTATTTGGTTTCCGTGTTAGTCGCCATTAGTCTTTTATGTTGCCAATATTGATCCCTGAACGTTTTATGTATCATAAGTTTGCAATATAAACTATTATAACACTACGATGCAAATACTATTTTTGTGCTTATCATCATACGTTTTCAATGTTTCATGTGTGAGTTTCAGTGTGAATAATCAATGTTTAAATATAACCTGTTATGAGTTTCAATGTTAACAATTAGTAGTTTTCAATGTAAATCATTTTGGGTTTACAATGACCTCCATTTTGTTAGATTACCACAGTGAATCCTCGACGCGTTTTGATTGGTCAACGTGATTTTCGACCAATCAAAACGCGTCAATTGGAAATGTAACAAAATGGAGGTCATCTGTCAAAATAGTAGGCATGTGGAACAATATTCGTGGGTTTAAGTGTTCCTAGAGACGTGTTTGAAAGTTTTTACGCCGTGAGTCGATAGAAAATGGATTTATTTATTGAAAATATGTAGATTTTATGGTAGTTTTTGTTTTATTTGCTCATAGCGGACGAAACAGTCCGTTTCACTATACGTTCTATATGGACGACTTGTTTGACATAAAACGATTTTTAAGGCTTTTTGGGGATATATTGGGACCATTTCATCAATTTTTGATCGTTTTTCTTCAAATAAAAGTATTTTTGTGCAAAATAATCCTTTCTAGAGCTGATAGTGAAAAAGATTTGACGATCGAGTCGTTTTTGTGAGCTTGGTGACGAGTTGAAAACTACAACCGTTGAACAGGCGTTAGAGACCTTTTCTCTATATATACTATAATAAGGAAAAATTGAGTCTGTCACCTGTGATCGTCTTCAATTTCTCAGCGTAATTCTTATCAATTTTAGCTTAAATCGATATCATTATATTTGATTTAAATCATTATTTTTTCATGTAAACTATCATCTATTTTATATATATATTGTTTTCACGTTTTATGCTCACCTAAGCATAAAGTGCTAATATTGAGTTTACGTGTTCGGTATTTGTCCGTCGTACGGACTTAAAAAACTCCTCTTGAACCCTTGAGCAATGTTGCGAGGTCTTGGCAAATGTTGCTAACTTTACAGAATTGTTCAAGAAATCCATTTCATGGTAATATGCTAACGTAATATTCATAAAAAACTGCTACTCTTAGAGTTTTCATATTTGACATGTGTCGTCACCTCAAGATCTTCTACAAATTCGTTCAAATTATGCCCCTGGTGTCAAATTTGCTCCGCCTATAGGTCAAATGTTTTATACTGAGTTTAATCGGGAATGTAGAAAGCCGTAAAGATTTTACATATTTGATATCATATTGGAGTCATTTTAAAAGTTTTGCCTCAAAGGAAAATTTTTCCCCCGCCCAAGGGGGTTACAGTTTTCATACGGCTGAATATTAAGGTAGTAAACTTTATTTCGTTAGATGCCCTTCTAGTTCTCAGGTGAGCGATTCATGGCCCTCTTGTTTTAATACACGTATCTTTTTTTGCTTAATAGTTTTGATATTATGTATAACTTACAGTAAATAACTATGTACATGAGGAAATTTTGTTCACGTGACTTATGCAGTGCTAGTCATGACATGTGATATTCAAATCCTGACTGGAAAGAATCCTTTGAATCAGACGAATTTCTTGGTTCAAACATTCGAATTCTCAAAAATATCTGACAAATCTTGAAAACTCTTAATTGATAATGAATGTACATACTAAGATTACATTTTAAGGTTCAAAAAGACGATTGACTGGTACATGTTTACGTCGCAGTATAACCTTAGTTAGCACATCGGTGGCCTAACTTGTTGTAAATACAGGAATTGGCCAAGCAATTACTTTGTTAACCCTTTCAATGCTGGAGCCAAGTATGAAAAGCATTTGCCACCAGCAAAGAGCCTGGTCTGCAGACACAACACGTGCCGACTAACCAAGCTCTTTGCGGTTGGCTGCTATTTGTCTATTTTTTATATTATTAAATCCCTAAAATGACAATAAATAGGTCCAAAAATTGAAGTCAGACTAGTCCATTGTGGAAATTCGGCATTGAAAGGATTAAGAGGTTTTAGACGTCGACCGCAGTCAAAAAGACATTGGAAATTGTAGGACCGTGTGTAATGAAAATAACTAGATATTACTGATGATTGGCCACCAATGGTTCAAGTATTGTGCGTTTCATCGAGCTTATGTGCGTACATGCGAACATTCTTTATCAGTCAATTATAATACGAAGCACGGATAATTAACACCAAAGTAACAAAGACTGACGTCACCGATGTAAGGACTTTGATACTTGAAAGTTTGATATACAGGGTCGATAGTCACGTGATCTGCACCAATAAGAACTAAGCTAAACCAGCATATGCTTTTCGCCGATTTCTCGTACTAAAACAATTAATATCACCATGAAGAGCATAAAATAACTATTACCTTTCTTTCTCTGTAACTTCCCAATTGGTCCGTTTAATATGATCGTTCGCTAAAAGCATCTGCACAAAAAATGTATTGCACGTTAAACTAGGTCATTTGCAAAATAGTTCGTGCCAATGATTTGGAAAAAAACAATTATTGCAATTCACAGGTTAACATTGGTATTTTTGGACTTAGAAATGTCATACTTATTTTATGCATTATTTGATGTGTTTCTATGTTTTGGCTACCGCAATAATTAGATGAAAAACAAGATTTTGAACAAGATTCCGAAGATCATGTTACTATATTCCCTGAAATAGTAAGGTAAATAATATGATTCACGCTTTATTACTTATATGAGTTATCCTCTATATTGTATATAAATGGTCGTTCTCGTTCCCAGAGGCTATTAAGATTCTCGATCTAACCTCTGGCGCCACACGACGAAAACTGAGCACGCGCATGCGCATTTGATATTTTTTTACATACCAATAAAAATACGCGTTACAAAAATTCCGCGAAACGACGCCATTTTGAAATAGCTTGTTATCGACGTACCTGTACGTCGATATATACAATTATCAAGATTTGAGCATTTTGTAGTCGACACCGGTTGCCTTAAGCCAATCAAAACGATGTATTTGAGGTCACATGATAGAAAAATGGACGGCAAATTGTCAATTTAGGGGTGCGTGAATTGACTCGTCTGGACGCCATCGTTTGTCGGGTATTACCAGAAAATACAATAATCAGAATAGGAATGAGTACCAGTTTCAAGAAAGCTGCATTTAAGACCCAGAAAATACAAAACTAACTGTAACATGTTTGTTTTCTTTTTAAAACTCCCATTTGTTGAAAAAAATGCAAACTTATCTTCCCTACTAATGGGCGAATCTATTTTTACGGGAGAAGATTATCTGTATCCAATCAGCTGAGAGGCGTAACCAGTATCCACTGAGACAGGTTTAAGTCACGCCCCTCATAAATATCGCTGTTCGCTTAACGTTAACCATTGGGAACGCCCCACTGATTCATATCGGTAATCGTCTGCCGGAATATTTTGGTTTACTAAAAAATTGAATGAAGTTCCTATATGCCAAATAGACAGGAACAATTCTAGAGTCTACCATAATGCTGTTTTACGTGCATAGTCCGAACAAGACCTGGACAACACCTGTTCATTCGATGTATTTTTATCAGCCCGGAAGGTTCCGTACAATGAATCAAAAAGGTCTAATAAAATGTTTTACATATAGTTAGCGGGTCACGCAAATCCCGACTCTAAATAGACTTGGCACGGCTAATAGCGTTGACGTATATTACTTGGAAGGAGATGTTGTAATACACGGCTAAACGTCGATTTCAAGCATTTTTGGAAATGCTAATACTTGTTTACAAACAATCGAGAATCTTGATAACCTCGGGGTACGAGAATGGTAAAATGGAGTCCTGTACATGTACAAAAATGTAAGCATGATAGTATATGTTAACCATATAAACTGATGTATAATTATGTTTTTGTTGTTTTACTATTCTACTACCAGCTCTGGACACAGCCTCTACAACTACTAGAAACCATTTCTGTAATTCCTTTCAATGGAAAGCTTGGTAAATTTATTCTGACTCAAATAGTGAATAAGTATATGTATTACATTTCTATGTCCGAAAATGCCTTAATAAGTCTATGAGTTATAATTCTTTATTCTCAATCGGCTGCACAGATAAAAAATTAACAACTATACGTGTTTCTAAATCAATATACTACTAACAAAATTCACATTTTTAATACTAGTGTATTTAAAACAATATTGACACAATGTATAAACATTTATAACGGAATAAACACATACACATGAACGACATCAATAATATCAAATAAATACATCGCAATAGACATATACACATAATACGTATAATGCATTTCATAAAGCACAATTTCCCATTCAATAAATTATCCAAAACTGAAGATGGCAAAACATTTAAATTGATGATGTTTTTAATAAACTAAATAGATTCAAGTCTTTTTCGACAACACTACAGTCATTGAACTGAACTACATGATCCTTTACTTTGCTGTCATCATGCGAACAAATTCTGAAACAGGAAAAATATCATTAGTTCAAAGCAAACAATTAATTTATATGTGTATATCTTGTGCTCAATGACTTCCAAACTAATGGCTTGTTTTCTCTTTTGGTAATCAGAGGCTCTTTTTCAATGGGTAGGATGTGCATAGGAATCGAGAGTTCTCGTGTTCGAAACCCACTAGATGCACTACTAATTTCCCTGGGCAAGACATTTACCTACAGTTATTCCACTCCACCCTAGGTGTAAATGAGTATTGAGGATATCACCTGTCCGAAGCTGATTTCAATGATCAGAGGTTATGGTACACAATTGTAAAGTCGGCTGGACATGAATATGGAAGTAGACTATACATCTCTCTTAAACATTTTTTTCAAATTTTTCTACTTTAACACCACTTTCAACCATGATTATCATTACATGTAATATATCAGCAGTCAGTTTACGTACATTCTTGAACTAACTGGTACTGATTTACCAATCCCATAGTCCTGACTGACAACGCTTTTAGATTTTCGGCAATTTCGCCGAAAGGCTTAATTCATACCACAAGTTGAAAACTGTCGACGATTCAAATGCCTGACCAGTTTAACCTGTGGAGTGATACACGTGTCTCTGATATACTACGCAGTCAGCGATAAATGTAGTTCCATCATCTCGTTAATACACTAAGCAGTATACACGAACCTAGTAATCAATAAAGTGTTAATATCAACCACAGCAAATCAACGGTTTACATTCCATGTTGAGAATTTTATGTAGTAAGCTCAATAAAATGATTTGTATATTGATAGTGTATGTAGCTGCCTAATGTAATGATACTGCTGTCATTCTTGTATTACTTGAAGTTTAAGTTGTTTACAGTATTGTACCATAATTATAATACCTACGGAATTTTACGGAATTAGTATTCTAAGTGACAAAGTGTACAGGGGAAACAGTACTTCAAGATTTTGTATGGAAAGAAGAGGAAAATAAATATTCGTATATTGAAATGATAGTATTTGCCAGTAATACAGAGTATAATAAACATTTCGCCTGCATTTTTGCACTGCTCGATTCGTACTTGAATCTACTGTTTAAGGAGTTATCTTTAGTGTGGATTTGTTATATTTCAATACTTTGATCTTGAGAAGTGGGCGTAGGCATGCCGCCATTTTGTAAAGAAGGGTACAACTAAGTTCGTCCCAGTCATAGAAATCGAACCAGGCTCTACAGGTTTGATTTATAATGTGCTAAATACTGGTTAAGGTGAGCGGCATTTGTCATGTTATATACTTACCACGTGAACTTAATGTGCTTAAATTACACTTGATAGTTCAGCTGTGCGTTGATAACCAAAGCACATAATGAACGATTTATTGAAAGTTTGCCTCATACTGCAATGTTGTTTGAACCGAGGACAAGAACCGAGGACAAGCAAAGTATGGTGGCATATTTCTGCCACCAGATTAACACATAACTTACACGTTAATTTAGTAGATAACTAGTTACGTAACTAGTTAACCAGATAACCAGATAATTTCAATAAATAAAAGATCATAACAGGAAAAAAATGCAAATTAGTGCTTACAACTGCCATTGTGTATTATTTTACCAATTTAACGTTAAGTGGTATGCTAGTTACGTAACTAGTTAACCACTTAATTAACTAGTTAATTATATGGTTAACTAGTTATGTAACTAGTTAACCACTTTCCAGTTAGCGATATTTTGTACAAGTGGTTAAGTGGTAAGCTAGTTACGTAACTAGTTAACCACCTTATTAACTAGTTAGTTAAGTGATTATCTAGTTAACGTAACTAGTTAAACTGTTATCACTTATCTATAAATAGCATTGATTTGCTCAACTGTATTGATACACAGTCACTCTACGCAAAATCTATTTATAGATAAGTGGTAAGTGGTTATCTAGCTATGTTAACTAGATAATCACTTAATTAACTAGTTAATTAAGTGATTAACTAGTTACGTAACTAGTTAATCACTTACCACTTATACAAAATATCGCTAACTGGTGAGTCGTTATCTAGTTACGTAATTAGTTAACAACTTAACATTAAAATGATAAACTAATACAAGAATGGCAGTTAAAGGCACTGACTTGCATTTATTTTCTGTTATGATCTTTTATTTATTAAAAACTAGTTACGTAACTAGTTGATCACTTAAATAATGTAATACTTAATATGTGGTCATCTGGTGGCAGAAATATGGCACCATAACTATGGTGGCATATTTCTGCCAGCAGATAACCACATAACTAACACCTTAATTAAGTGGATAAACAGTTACGTAACTAGTTAACCAGATAATTAACTAGTTGATTACGTGGTTAACTAGTTACATAACTAGTTATTTTTTTAATAGATAAAAGATCATAACAGGAAAAAATGCAAGTTAGTGCTTACAGCTGCCATCGTGTATTATTTTACCAATTTAACGTTAAGTGGTAAGCTAGTTACGTAACTAGTTAACCACTTAATTAACTAGTTAGTTAAGTTATTATCTAGTTAACGTAACTAGTTAACCTGTTATCACTTATAGAAGAATGATAAGAAAGTTGACTTTCCAAATATTAACAATGAGCTCTTAAAATCGTTCAATAATAAAACATACGTATATGACGTCATTGTTACGTCATCAGTCTGCAAAATCAAAGGGGAGATGGTGGTAATTGCTTTAATAATTAACTTAATTGGCAAAAAATAAATTTGTGTTCAGTGATTTTTTGCCATGCAATAACATTTGAACTGAATTTGTTTTTGTCTATCAGTCGTCCCTTTAAATTATCTAAAAAGCCGAGTATAGAAAATAGTTGATGTTTAAAACGTGACAGCGAATGAACAAAACCATTGACAGCGAGTTAATTTGCTAAGACTGATCGACCATTTACATTGTTAGTGTTCCGGTATAAATAAATAATAGACAAAATAGTAATTAAACAAATGGATACAAAAGGTTCCAGCAATTAGGTGGCCGCCATGAATATTTGATGACAAAATACTGCATTACACGTCTTATATTGAAAATAGAATGAGTTGAACAACACGTACCTTCATAGTTAATTTGCCCGTCCCCATCTGTGTCCGCTTGCTGTAACATATTAGTGACTTCTGTATCAGACAAACGCTCACCCATGTGTGTCATTACATATTTCAATTCTTCGAAACTGATCAATCCATCACCTTGACAATGAACGGAGATATAACAATGACAGTTTAAAGGGTTTATTCGAGTTCAGCGTACTATCTGCTGTAGTTAAAAGTCTACAATTCTGCCAAAATGTCTACAAAGTTTGTTTGATTAAAACACTGACCGGTCATGTTGCCCAGACAGAGTGCAGTATCAGAATATTTAACGACATGGTGGAACATATTCTAGGTTTTGATCCAAGACCAAGATCAACTTTATAAATGAATGAAAAAACATTGAACACGTGGGTGAACTTCAAGTTTTTCAAGACTGTTTTCATCTTTGTTTGTACAACTTCAATAAACCCTGCCCAGTCAGTTTACAGGTTTCATAGTTCTGCAAAATTCCACTATAATGACCATCAAAATCGTCGGTCTCAATAGCTTAATGGTCTTAATATAGGGACAATATTCTTCTCAAATTATGCGTTTGGAACTTAGAAATACAAATGCGCATGAAGTAAACAATCGCGTAATTTTTCAATAACAAAGGTGGCTTTTGTATCGACATTTTACTTCACTATGCAAACATATGCAGTTATTCAATTTATGAAACAACGAGTTATTCTCTAGCCAACTGTATCAAATAGGACATTTATCTGCTATATGCAAGGGTATATTATGCTTTGTACTAGTTAAAGGCTTTAGCCAAGAAATCTGGACCTATACAGGGACAGTGAGTATGGCAACTGACCGCCGCTTTACGAAAATATGGTCTAAAACACAGATTCATTAATTACATTTTTGCAACTGACCGTTACTACTTTTTCTTACCATTTTTATCGAAGACTTTAAACGACTTTCTTAATTCGTCTTCTTCGTTGACTTCTAGAGATCGTTTACTCATTAAGTTTACAAACTCATCATAATCTATTGTACCATTACCTGTATGAAATTTAATATAAAACTAATAACAGACTGCAAGCGTTCCAGTGACATGAATCGTTGATCAGGTTACAAGTAAATATCATGCAACTTCCGGTTGATGCAATGGCCGCCATTTCTGAAGGCTAATTTTTCTGGATCACCAATACCTTTCGATTCGAATTCCCACTGAGCCTAGTCACATTGAACAAAGTCTAGGGGACTAGAGCTACCACCGTTGTGTGACTCTCTACTGATGTCACGTGACTTGGCTTAGCCACGTGATATCTATTTATCAATTATCAAAACCTTAGTGAAAACTGTGAAGTCCTGTCGAAATTAACAAGTCCACATTTTTTATTTAAATGGTAAAACTTGAGAACGAACTCTATACTTAAAACTCACTTTTAAACCATTTCAGAACACTTCTTTGTAAAAGCTAACGTGTGTATATCTTTGTAAAGAAATTTATACAGTTGAAAGCAGTATTTTTATATTTGTTTCCTAATATTCATTAGTTCGTGGTTTTATAAAACAAAGGAAATAACGCTTGGGAATTGTACGGTTATTTTACAATGGTACCCGGACCAACGCTGTAAAACCTTTGCCAAAAACGCCTTACCATCTTTATCAACTTCGTTCATTATCTCATTCAATTCATCTTCTGTTGGATTCTGTCCCAAACTCCTCAAAGCTGTTCTTAGTTCATCTTTACTTACTTTACCGTCACCATCACGATCAAATAGACTGAAAGATGCTTTGAAATCTGAAATAAAGAAATACAATACAATAAGTTTATTCAGCATTAAGCCTATTCATTAGGCTTCTGGCCATACATGTATTTGGCGTGGGGTGGGTTTACTATAAAACAATTTACAGCAATGCATTTCCTGATAGACTGTTGTGATTTTATGATCATTTCTTCCAATCTCAAAGCAAAAGTGCTAAAGGAAATTCATTGGTCATTTTATCACTTCATATAACCCCATTAGATTGATATAGAACCAAAAACGATGATGATCATGATCAATGTGTGTTTTCTTCTACTCATGAACTAAGATCAAAACCTTAGTTCGTAAACCATGAAAACTTATATTTTCAAGCAAAACAACTTTTCAATACCAATATGTTTTGCAAAGTACATGTTCCGTTGATATTCCATGAAATCCACGGATTCGAAATTAATTAGGTCTTAAACTGAACAACAGTAAAGTTACAATATAAAGACTACCATCATGCGATTTACGATTTGAATCGGCGGATCGGTCGATAAAGGGCAAACCTACCCTCGGGATCTACTTTGACCAATGATTAGAAACAACAACTTAATCCAAACATATAGACTGTAATCAACAGACAAGCAATATATACATGTGCTCCGAGCGGTAACAAAAGAAACACTCACAAACTATCATACAAGGCTCGGGCTTCAACACACGGGGTGCTGAAACCACTAGCAGTTCCAACCAGCAACTCAACTAATACGTCAAATGAACTACCAATAACCCAAAGCAACACATACTTAATCGCTACAAACAAGTTCGAGTGTCAGCACAAGAGGCGTTGAAACCACCCGAACCAAACCACGCAACTAATGCTCAACAAGACGTTCCACCCTCTTTCTTATAACACCACAACCCGGTACTATGGTTAGCTAATCTATGACCCTCTCACGATGCCTTTGGCTTTCTATGAGAACGCGGATCAATAGATTCCGTTACTCTAATCGTACAACAAAGCTCTGATAATTTCATGAAAAGCGATGTGAACCCTCCGGAGCAGGGATGGGGCCAATTAATTGCTCTGAACAATTAATTGCCAATTAATTACTGTGTGAAAACCAATGGTAATTGTAATTAATTATTTTATCAAAAAATGGAAAACAATGGTAATTATAATTAATTACTTAGGAAATTTAGGCAATAATTAATTGATTTCAATTATTTTTCAATTACTTCATGATACATTTGCATATGTTTCATTAAATGTGACTTAGTTTCCAAACTGGCCCCTCTTTTCTGTTTTTCACACCTTTTACACCTGATGAATGGGTTCTTTACTATCATAACAATAGTGTTTGTATAGTAAGATTTCTTTCAACTTACGAAGGTCACGGCGCTTACCTTTGTAAATATGGGCTAAACCATTATAAAAGAGGTTGTTACACCCGATTTCAAAGAATTTAGCAACATAATAAATAATTTCTTTACATTTTTGACAATTTTTCGCGTGCTTACACGTTTCAGACATGATTACCTAACTAACACTTTAAATACCTTTCGGTCGTTATATACACTCTTTGTGTGCACGATATTCACGAGGGAGGAAAATTTGGACAATTTATATAATACTGACACCATATTATAAATAAGATGGAAAAAACGTAGCAAGGTTTTAGTCTGAAACAATATTATGCTACTGGGATTTGAACCTTAAACCTTTAGGTCTGACGGTCGACGCGTTACCACTGGGCTCAGGATATCAGTTAGTGAAATGCGTCAAAGTAATTGTAATTAACGCTTGCTAGTATTGTATTGCACACCTGTTCATCGCATTCGGATCTTCTTCATGAATATTCAATGCACTTTGACCTTCGTAAGGTGAAAGAAATCTTACTATAATATGAAATCTATAGCTAATTGATTGATAACCCTGCATGGTGTTATAGTAAAAGATTAAATTGTCTGACTGGTCACTGACAGTTGAGCATTGAGGTGATAATCTTGAAGACAATGCCCATATTGAGTAAATATTTCACATTGTTTCTGTTGATATGATGTACATTGTATATATAAAACATAACTAAGAATTATTAGAAGAAAATAAATATCAAGTACATGCATACAAATGTACTGCCATGTGAGTTATCTTATCTTTTATTTAGTGTTTTAAAGGTAAGGACAATAATTAACAGTGATTTTTTTACCTCTGCATCCTGAGTCCAGGACTCATTGAATTTGCTGTGGATGCAAAGTTTCAAAATATAATGTACATCTTTTGGATGTATACTTTTTCTGAGTATGGAGTCCTGTCTGACAGGAATTTGGTAATGCATGTAAATACCAAATTGTGTTCAAGTTATGTCAATCATATTCTAGGTCTGCAAATCTTCTATGTACAGATAGAAATAATAATGTGCTTTACTATAGATAAGCATAAAGATATTAAGGAAAAAGAAGTTTTGATTAATCACAAACTAAATTAATGAAAATAAACTTATTAAATTTATTTGACAGTTTTGAATAATTTCAGTATCAGAAGCATTGTAATTAATGTAGAAATCAAATTCAATTTTTCTTCATTCCATTGTTAATATACCTTTCATATCACCAAAGCAATATTATACAAAGCCTTGTAACTTGGATTAGTCGGCTAAGTTTTGGGACTCATAGATTTATAGCCCAGCAAGTCCTAGGACCCACACTGATGAGTTGGTAAAAAAAATCACTGAATTAATACATGTCAGTAACTGGAATTTCATTTTTTGCCTAAATACGTTGTTGAAATAATTAATTAATAATTAATTGTTTATGTAAATAATGGTAATTGTAATTAATTATTGTCCTTACTCAGGGTAATTAACAATTAATTATAATTACTGAGGTTGAGAATAATGGTAATTATAATTAATTACTTTGCAAGTAATTGACCCCATCCCTGCTCCGGAGTCTCAAGCCTGACACCAATTTTCTCTGTCGATTTACGCTTTTTATACCCACCTGATACCCACGCATACCGGAACTGAAATCTGATTGGTCCTTAATACATTTGATGCTCTTTGGAACTCTTGCACAAATAGTACACTTGCAAGCGCCTACACTGTCTTTGAATGAGCGCTTACCCTAACCCCTACATGGAGACGCTAAAATACAGTCATGACCGTTAACGTTACAATTTCATATGTAAATGTGAAACGGTTTATTCTCAAAACAGCAATATATCCAAGAACTTTTGAGGACACTGTTTAACTGCAAGCGTCTTAATGTTGTTATAACAATATTAGATGTAAAACAGTTATTTGCACCCATTTTATCCACAATATGCACTTTATACACCTCGCTGTTTATTATTTGCCATTGCTCGACGTAATTGTTTTAAAACAACGAAAAACCTAGCACAGATAATAGAATTAAACAAACATGGTGCGATGAAGCCGAATATAATTGAAATGTCAATGAAGCTACGTTGACTTCATACAACAACGTTTGGGGATCTGTTAAATGAATTTCAGAAATTAGAAGAAGTCTTCTTAAACGATAAAAAGGTGTTGAATTATTAGAAATTTTAATTTTCAAAGGTTTGTAAATTTGGGAGTGATAATTTTGGATTTTGTAAATGAATCTCATGACTAAGACGTGAAAATGTTTTATGCCGTTTTATTAGTTTGGATGCAATGGCTTCTTGACATTTTAGAATATGGTTATAAACTAAACAGCCAAATCTTAAAAACATCCTTTATTGTACATATGGTGTCCGGAAGTACATATTTGACTGGAGCAGTGGTCCAGTGGTAAGACACGCGCTTAGGGGTCTAGATGTCCAGGGTTCGATCCCCAGCAAGAAATTAACCTACAATTGTTCTACTCCACCCAGATGTAAATGGATACTGTAAGGGATCGTCTGCCGGGGTAGATTTCAATGAGCAGAAGTTATCGTACGAGATTGTAAAGTCGGCTGAACATGTATATGGAATCAGACTTTAAACCGCACTTTAATTTTAACTTTATAGTGTTGGAGACTGGCAAAGCTAGTATGCTAGGTAAGAAATGACAGACGCTGTTCAAGAATTGAAATATTGGCTTTTTCGTAAAGCCACAATAGGTAACAATGATAAAGTATACAGGTCATCCACGTGCCACAAGTACCTGGTTAAGCCTGTATGTAATATGAAATCAAAGCAACGATAGCGCTGCCAGAAAATGGGTCCAACAGGGCAAAACAAGTCAAATCAAGTCAAAATATTTTACTGGCATAAACAAAATGTTCAACAAGACTGCTATATATTGTCCGATATTATTAAGAGGGACTCTATTTTTTTCACGTGTATGTATTAAACTTCATATCGTCGCGCCTAATCTTACTGCGCATGACCGAATGTAATTGTCCGCGATATTTTTAGTGGTACGTCAATAAAAGACAAACATATGAAATAGAAAAGGGGCTTTGTTGAACCTCATTTTTCACAACCCGTGTTTTTCACAACGTGTGAAAAACGCGTACGCAATTTTCACAACTTGTGAAAAACACGTTAGTAACTTTCACAAGTTGTGAAAATTGCGTACGCGTTGTTCACAAATGAGCAATGTGAAAATTACGTTAGACATTTTTTCGATTTTTAGTCCTAACGCAATTTTCACAACATTGGTCAATATCATAGTATATTTTCAAGTATATAATAAACAAAACTAATGTTTCATTTTTTTTCAAATATTTTATTTAAATGGTTTACATCGCAACATGAGTGCAAGATGTCCCAACTACCCTAAGGTGTTCAACAAGCCAGTATTGTGCCTTATTTTACTACCTTTACGTACAAGCAACCACTTTAGAACATAGAGAAGCCACCTTAAGGTACATAGTAAGCACATACATCCCATGGTACTGTTATAATGTCCGTATTCACAAGGTTTGTATCAGCTGCCCAAGCACAGCACGAATATCCATGGTAACATTTATGTCCATAGCAAATTCTGTCGAGCCTTGGTCGTTTAAGTGGAGGAGAGGGATTCAAACTAGCGACTCCTTGGGGGACGAAGCATTAAGCACACAACCCATTGTATGCCCTGACACTAATATTCATTTATTATGCATCGATGGCAACATGAAAATTCTACAGTATTTCATATTTTGGTGAGATATACATGTACCTTTGGTAAAAAAGCTTAATGTTGGGAAGATGCATGCATATTAAACTTAAATAAATATGATTACAGCATAGATAATTGATATATAAAAGTAAAGGTCATTGTATCTTTATTATGCAAACATTTGATATTATTGAGTTATATCTTGTGAATTGTAACACAGTGGTCAATTTCAGAGGTACAGATTTCATTGTCAGATTTTTTTATTTTCGCTTAATACTGGAATTTATATTTTGCATGGATAGTAACAAAAATGCTGCGAAAGTGTGCCGATAAAACCTCGAGGCGGTCAATATGTATAGGTTATTAAACAGGGCAAGTGTGCCTTAAGGAAGATATCGGCGCACTTGCTTAGGTATTGTAATGTCGAGGAAAGTGTGCCGATATCGACTTAAGGCACACTTGCCTTGTATCATAACCTTTTTATTGCATATGTTGACCAATGCATGTAATGATGATTTTTCTACAACAAAAGTATACTTTTTCTCGACGTAACGCGCTATTTTGCACGTTGACGTTACGTCACATGTATTGTTTTGTTTTCAACGCCGAAACGTTGGAATCTAATGAACACTTGTTATAAAACGTAAGTCTGGTTGTTGATTATCTTATTAATTTTTATATGAAAAAAACACGTCGTTAAATTTAATAGCTTCTTGTTGCTAATTACGTACGAATTTCACGTGCGGAAAGTCTGCCGTTGTTAAACTGCAGGTGCGTAATGACCGGAAGTTGCCTCAATATCATTCATAGTAACATATGCAATAAATTCCATTATTGCATATGTTACTATAAATAGTAACAAAATCGACGAGAAACTGCGCCAATATAGTCTCAATGTAGGCAATACATTCCAGTATTGAGCAAGTGTGCCAAAATATCGATATTTGGCTCACTTCCTAGTGTGCCAAAAATCGATATTGAGGCAACTTCTGGTCAATACGCACCTGCAGTTTAACAACGACAGACTTTCCGCACGTTAAATTTGTACGTAATTAGCAACAAGAAGCTATTCAATTTAACGACGTGTGTTGTTTCATATAAAAATGAATGAGATAATCAACAACCAGAATTACGTTTTATAACAAGCGTTCATTAGATTTCAACGTTTCGGCGTTGAAAAAACAAAACATGTGACGTAACGTCAACGTGCAAAATAGCGCGTTACGCCTAGAAAAAGCTAGTGTAGATCTACTTTTGATGTAGAAAAATCGTCATTACATGCATTGATCAACACATGCAATAAAAAGGTTATGAAACAGGGCAAGTGTGCCTTAAGTCGATATCGGCACTCTTTCCTCGGCATTAGCCATCGGGCCAATACCTAAGCAAGTGTGCCGATATCTTCCTTAAGGAATACTTGCCCTGTTTAATAACCTCTACGTATTGAGCAAGTGTGCCAAAATATCGATATTTGGCTCACTTCCTAGTGTGCCAAAAAAAGATATTGAGGCAACTTCCGGTCATTACGCACCTGCAGTTATACAACCGCAGACTTTCCGCACGTGAAATTCTCAACAAGAAGCTATTCAATTCTACGACGTTTGTTTTTTTCATATTGAAAATTAATGAGATAATCAACAACCAGACTTACGTTTCATAACAAGCATTCATTAGATTGCAACGTTTCTGCTTTGGAAAAACAAACAATATATGTGACGTAACGTCAACGTGCAAAATAGCGCGTTACGCCGAGAAAAATTTGTATTTTTGTTGTAGAAAAATCATCATTACATGCATTGGTCAACATATGCAATAAAAAGGTTATGAAACAAGGCAAGTGTGCCTTAAGTCGATATCGGCACACTTTCCTCGGCATTAGCTCTCGGGCTAAAGCCCTCGGGCCAATACCTAAGCAAGTGTGCCGATATCTTCCTTAAGGCACGATTGCCCTGTTAAATAACCTCTACATATTTAACGATCTGTACAAAACGATATTTTGAACGTATAAAAGATAGAATAATAATCACATTTATGTTGTAACGAGCGCTTATTATTATTGTAAAAATGACGTCATTGGGGTCTACAACAAAACATTGACCACATCTAGAGTATCATTCGGAACAACCTCGTCGATCATCTACGAAGATGTACCTCGGAAATCAGACGTAGTAGAAATACAACCAGGTTATAAGGTCCGGCGATTAACTCCCTGGCAAGTAGTACTATTATTGTTTATACATCGACGTGTAAAATCAATATTATCTAAAAAAATTGTATGCTACAGGTCGTCCACGTAAACATTGCGTATATAAGTATGGCCAGTTTAATTACACACCAATAATTAGGGGTGAATTATTTATACAATTTTATAGTTTGGTTTGTTTACACTTGTTTTAATATACATGTTTATAAAACATTTACAAAGAAGATATACAATATTTAAAATAAACATTGAATATCAAAGTGGTGTGTTTAAATCAGCAAAATGCTATTCATGCATCAACGTTTTCACCTATATAGTAGAAAAGTCCATTATTTAAAGTACAATAACACGCATGACCTAGAATACGACCTGTTGTTAACTAAGTAGCTAAAAAACAACATTCAGAAGTCATAGCAAATAGCCCTGGACTGTCTCTATATACATAGAAACACGTCCAATGGTCATTTGCATGTCAGCATTTAATAATAACCTTGTTACACGTTTATCTCATCATCACATCAGAACAACGTCTCACACGTCGTATTTCTGTGCAGTTCAGACTACATTACTACAGAAACTAACTTCGTAGATCTACTTTTTCACCTTATGATATTCGAGATTTATCTGCATAGAAGATCGCCGAGGAAAGTCCGATGGTAAAGTTATAACTTTCTCGATCGACCTCTCTCAAAATGCCAATATTTTTCCGACAAAACTATTTTAATGGTTTCATATTGTTTGCATATTTTAAATATGAGAAGCAATGCATTAAACTGACGTGACCCGGGTGCGTAGAAATTCATTTTATGTATTGTTGAATATATTTTTGTTTATCATAATACTGCATTTTGACCATGGCACTCTTCCTGTCTTCGATTATAGGAGGTTGGATTTAAAACATTATGAATTTTTCGAAAGGGTAATAAGTACAGAATTGTATGTAATGGACATAGCAAATGAATCCATTTTAAAGTGTACATGTATTCATTAATATTTTTTTCAAGATGAAAGAAATATTAAATCGTTTTCAATATAGTTATTTCATTAAATATAGGGTGGCGAGACAGGATAGAGCGCCATGATCGTGCGACCACATACACGACTCATGCAGGTTGTTTCGTCATCTCACGATGACGAACGCAGAAAACAAAGCGTTTGACCAAGTACTAGCAAAACATCAACAGCTCTGGTAACCATGCCAAATTTCCCTTCTCTAAGAAAAAGGAATGACTTGGTGTTTGGGAACGACCAGAGCCAGTAAAATGCTTCGCCAAAAACGCTTGACAAAGTGAACAGGCAAAACTGTTCTGTTTCTTACAAGAACGTCTATGGGTCTATATACAAAATATTAATTACAAGGTTTTCAGTTAAATAATAGCGCTGTGCATAATTAATTAGTATGTCAAATAAATCGTACATGGGATTATTTTACTTGAAATTTCATAACTATCATTAATACGTTTTTTACCAATCACAATTTAATTGCTTTTTTAATTTGATAGTGCAGTTTATTTGTATTTGATAACAACTCACTAAATTTAGGATTCATCTTTCAAAATTATCTTCCCCATATTTAATGTCCTTTTTACAGTATATAACGATTGTTACATGTTCTGTTTTTTAGGACCCAAATAGCTCAGTCGGCTAAAGGGAAGGATTGGAAATAAGCATATGACATGAAAAGTTCAAGAGGTCGCTGGTTCGAAACCTAGCAAATGCATAAATTTTTATTTTTATATTTTATTTTTTATTATATATCTATATTTTATATTATACATATTTACGTATTAAGAGGTAGCATCGACATATTTAGATATATAATCTTATGAATATTTTAAAATGAATAGTGTTATGTTTACGCTTATTATGGTTACTTTAAGCTGTACATGTATTAGACCGTACATTACTTTATAGCGAAATTTTTATGGAGATATAACTTTAAACCATCAATACTTGGATTTTACCAATGGCTGAACGATGCCTAATTTTATGCTGTAGTAGGCGGAATAAAGATCGTAGAAAATTTTAGTTCATAAAACATGAAAGGTACATAATTACATTAAAGTATATCATATAAAAGGTGGGTTGCTCTCAAGACTGTAGTAACTCGCTCTTTAATCCAAAGCTCTTACTTCAGTCTTGCGGGCAACTCAGGAAATAAACCTACAATCATACTGATAAAGAGGACATTTTTTATATAAACGTAAGATATCTTTATAACATTGTAGATCTACATTATAAATATAATGATAAAACAATAATGATAAAAAGTCATTCTTTTTCATTTAAAATATTCCTCATTTCCACAGAATAAATTTCAACCTATTTTCTCACAATTCGTAGGAACTCAGGTAAAACAATATTAGTTGAGCATCCAAAATTGCATTGTTTGGACAGTGAACAACAATGGATAACAAGCCATGTCTCTGAAATAGACAAGCGCCCCGAAATAGCTAGCCCAAGCCTTTCTACGGCTATTCTCCCTCCTACCAATGATTTTTAATTATGTAGGGCAGTTGTCAGTTTCTGACGATGTGTGTACTTAGTAGTTGGTTAAAAGCTAAATCCAGACATTTAACCTTTCCAAGAGGAGTGAGTAGGTTGACTGACCGTCGTCATATGACCTATACATTGTGTTGCCACGGCGTTAAAATCAAAAAACAATCAAACAAACAAGCATGATATATTAAAAAGTATTATTATAAACTATAATAAGATGTTGGTTTCTGTTAGAACATGGAACCGTGAATACGAAATAAAATACAATACCACATGTTAACCGAACAGAGGAACTGAAAACGACCGATAATATTTGAAATTTTTGACTAAGTTATCATTTGGAACAACCTCGGCGATCTTCTACGAAGATATACCTCGGACATCAGACGTTGTAGAAATACTACCAGTCTATAAGGTCCGACGATTAACTCCCTGGCAAGTTGTTTATACATCGACGTGTAAAATCAATATTATTAAAAAATGTGTATGCTAGATTACTAATTAGCTATACAAACAACATTCAGAAGTCATAGCAAATGGCCCTGGACTGTCTCTATATACATAGAAACACGTCCATTTGTCATTTGCATGTCAGCATTTAATAATAACCTTGTTACACGTTTATCTCATCATCACATCAGAACAACGTCTCACACGTCGTATTTCTGTGCAGTTCAGACTACATTACTACAGAAACTAACTTCGTAGATCTACTTTTTCACCTTATGATATTCGAGATTTATCTGCATAGAAGATCGCCGAGGAAAGTCCGATGGTAAAGTTATAACTTTCTCGATCGACCTCTCTCAAAATGCCATATTTTTCCGACAAAACTATTTTAATGGTTTCATATTGTTTGCATATTTTAAATATGAGAAGCAATGCATTAAACTGACGTGACCCGGGTGCGTAGAAATTCATTTTATGTATTGTTGAATATATTTTTGTTTATCATAATACTGCATTTTGACCATGGCACTCTTCCTGTCTTCGATTATAGGAGGTTGGATTTAAAACATTATGAATTTTTCGAAAGGGTAATAAGTACAGAATTGTATGTAATGGACATAGCAAATGAATCCATTTTAAAGTGTACATGTATTCATTAATATTTTTTTCAAGATGAAAGAAATATTAAATCGTTTTCAATATATTTATTTCATTAAATATAGGGTGGCGAGACAGGATAGAGCGCCATGATCGTGCGACCACATACACGACTCATGCAGGTTGTTTCGTCATCTCACGATGACGAACGCAGAAAACAAAGCGTTTGACCAAGTACTAGCAAAACATCAACAGCTCTGGTAACCATGCCAAATTTCCCTTCTCTAAGAAAAAGGAATGACTTGGTGTTTGGGAACGACCAGAGCCAGTAAAATGCTTCGCCAAAAACGCTTGACAAAGTGAACAGGCAAAACTGTTCTGTTTCTTACAGGAACGTCTATGGGTCTATATACAAAATATTAATTACAAGGTTTTCAGTTAAATAATAGCGCTGTGCATAATTAATTAGTATGTCAAATAAATCGTACATGGGATTATTTTACTTGAAATTTCATAATTATCATTAATACGTTTTTTACCAATCACAATTTAATTGCTTTTTTAATTTGATAGTGCAGTTTATTTGTATTTGATAACAACTCACTAAATTTAGGATTCATCTTTCAAAATTATCTTCCCCATATTTAATGTCCTTTTTACAGTATATAACGATTGTTACATGTTCTGTTTTTTAGGACCCAAATAGCTCAGTCGGCTAAAGGGAAGGATTGGAAATAAGCATATGACATGAAAAGTTCAAGAGGTCGCTGGTTCGAAACCTAGCAAATGCATAAATTTTTATTTTTATATTTTATTTTTTATTATATATCTATATTTTATATTATACATATTTACGTATTAAGAGGTAGCATCGACATATTTAGATATATAATCTTATGAATATTTTAAAATGAATAGTGTTATGTTTACGCTTATTATGGTTACTTTAAGCTGTACATGTATTAGACCGTACATTACTTTATAGCGAAATTTTTATGGAGATATAACTTTAAACCATCAATACTTGGATTTTACCAATGGCTGAACGATGCCTAATTTTATGCTGTAGTAGGCGGAATAAAGATCGTAGAAAATTTTAGTTCATAAAACATGAAAGGTACATAATTACATTAAAGTATATCATATAAAAGGTGGGTTGCTCTCAAGACTGTAGTAACTCGCTCTTTAATCCAAAGCTCTTACTTCAGTCTTGCGGGCAACTCAGGAAATAAACCTACAATCATACTGATAAAGAGGACATTTTTTATATAAACGTAAGATATCTTTATAACATTGTAGATCTACATTATAAATATAATGATAAAACAATAATGATAAAAAGTCATTCTTTTTCATTTAAAATATTCCTCATTTCCACAGAATAAATTTCAACCTATTTTCTCACAATTCGTAGGAACTCAGGTAAAACAATATTAGTTGAGCATCCAAAATTGCATTGTTTGGACAGTGAACAACAATGGATAACAAGCCATGTCTCTGAAATAGACAAGCGCCCCAAAATAGCTAGCCCAAGCCTTTCTACGGCTATTCTCCCTCCTACCAATGATTTTTAATTATGTAGGGCAGTTGTCAGTTTCTGACGATGTGTGTACTTAGTAGTTGGTTAAAAGCTAAATCCAGACATTTAACCTTTCCAAGAGGAGTGAGTAGGTTGACTGACCGTCGTCATATGACCTATACATTGTGTTGCCACGGCGTTAAAATCAAAAAACAATCAAACAAACAAGCATGATATATTAAAAAGTATTATTATAAACTATAATAAGATGTTGGTTTCTGTTAGAACATGGAACCGTGAATACGAAATAAAATACAATACCACATGTTAACCGAACAGAGGAACTGAAAACGACCGATAATATTTGAAATTTTTGACTAAGTTATCATTTGGAACAACCTCGGCGATCTTCTACGAAGATATACCTCGGACATCAGACGTTGTAGAAATACTACCAGTCTATAAGGTCCGACGATTAACTCCCTGGCAAGTTGTTTATACATCGACGTGTAAAATCAATATTATTAAAAAATGTGTATGCTAGATTACTAATTAGCTATACAAACAACATTCAGAAGTCATAGCAAATGGCCCTGGACTGTCTCTATATACATAGAAACACGTCCATTTGTCATTTGCATGTCAGCATTTAATAATAACCTTGTTACACGTTTATCTCATCATCACATCAGAACAACGTCTCACACGTCGTATTTCTGTGCAGTTCAGACTACATTACTACAGAAACTAACTTCGTAGATCTACTTTTTCACCTTATGATATTCGAGATTTATCTGCATAGAAGATCGCCGAGGAAAGTCCGATGGTAAAGTTATAACTTTCTCGATCGACCTCTCTCAAAATGCCATATTTTTCCGACAAAACTATTTTAATGGTTTCATATTGTTTGCATATTTTAAATATGAGAAGCAATGCATTAAACTGACGTGACCCGGGTGCGTAGAAATTCATTTTATGTATTGTTGAATATATTTTTGTTTATCATAATACTGCATTTTGACCATGGCACTCTTCCTGTCTTCGATTATAGGAGGTTGGATTTAAAACATTATGAATTTTTCGAAAGGGTAATAAGTACAGAATTGTATGTAATGGACATAGCAAATGAATCCATTTTAAAGTGTACATGTATTCATTAATATTTTTTTCAAGATGAAAGAAATATTAAATCGTTTTCAATATAGTTATTTCATTAAATATAGGGTGGCGAGACAGGATAGAGCGCCATGATCGTGCGACCACATACACGACTCATGCAGGTTGTTTCGTCATCTCACGATGACGAACGCAGAAAACAAAGCGTTTGACCAAGTACTAGCAAAACATCAACAGCTCTGGTAACCATGCCAAATTTCCCTTCTCTAAGAAAAAGGAATGACTTGGTGTTTGGGAACGACCAGAGCCAGTAAAATGCTTCGCCAAAACGCTTGACAAAGTGAACAGGCAAAACTGTTCTGTTTCTTACAAGAACGTCTATGGGTCTATATACAAAATATTAATTACAAGGTTTTCAGTTAAATAATAGCGCTGTGCATAATTAATTAGTATGTCAAATAAATCGTACATGGGATTATTTTACTTGAAATTTCATAACTATCATTAATACGTTTTTTACCAATCACAATTTAATTGCTTTTTTAATTTGATAGTGCAGTTTATTTGTATTTGATAACAACTCACAAAATTTAGGATTCATCTTTCAAAATTATCTTCCCCATATTTAATGTCCTTTTTACAGTATATAACGATTGTTACATGCTCCGTGTTTTAGGACCCAAATAGCTCAGTCGGCTTAAGGGATGGATGCATATGACATGAAAAGTTCAAGAGGTCGCTGGTTCGAAACCTAGCAAATGCATAAATTTTTATTTTTATATTTTATTTTTTATTATATATCTATATTTTATATTATACATATTTACGTATTAAGAGGTAGCATTGGCATATTGAGATATATAATCTTATGAATATTTTAAAATGAATAGTGTTATGTTTACGTTTATTATGGTTACTTTAAGCTGTACATGTATTAGACCGTACATTACTTTATAGCGAAATTTTTATGGAGATATAACTTTAAACCATCAATACTTGGATTTTACCAATGGCTGAACGATGCCTAATTTTATGCTGTAGTAGGCGGAATAAAGATCGTAGAAAATTTTAGTTCATAAAACATGAAAGGTACATAATTACATTAAAGTATATCATATAAAAGGTGGGTTGCTCTCAAGACTGTAGTAACTCGCTCTTTAATCCAAATATCTTACTTCAGTCTTGCGGGCAACTCTGGAAATAAATAGATTATATGTTCTGTATTGTAGTTATGATCATAATTTTGTATAAATTAGTTTCACAAGTATTGTTTTGTTATGAATTTGAAACACATTCATGTGTGTCAAATATGTAAATCTTCACGGACCCAACAATTTTCATCATACATGTATAAGCCTGGAAAACGTTCAGTTAGTCTGTTTATGTAGTAAAAGTATTGTGATTATGTGAAAATCACGTAAATCGTTATTATTTCAATTTATGTTCCGTAACAAGCTCACTATGCCCCGTAACGAAATGAATTTTCTTTCTTAATGAAAGAGACATCAACATTTTTCTTTCCACTTAAATAAATGAGTCAATGGAAGTAAGATTAATTGTAAAATTAAAAATCTGAAAGTCATCCATCACAAATTTTTCAGATTTATGCTTCATCCTGTACCTGCACTAAAATATGTTTTTCTTACACACATACCGTAACTGTTAATGCTAAGGCCTAATTTTGCTTTTAACATGCTCAAGCGATCAAATGAGGAATATCGAAAACAAAAACAGTTTGTTTCTTCCATAAATTATATCATATAGCATGTGAAATACTTGTTACACAAAATAGCCGTTACGGAGCACAGGGGTTTCGTAAGAGTTTCCCTCAATAAATATAGAAGTAACGATAAATGTGCGCGTAACTTGCACTTGATCATACCAATGTACAGTGGCAAACAACAATTTGATGTAAAAACACCTATATTGTCGCTAGCAACTGCCCTATGCTCGTTATGGAAGCATTGTTGAACCTCATTTTTCACAACCCGTGTTTTTCACAACTTGTGAAACTTGCTAAAGCCCTCGGGCCAATACCTAAGCAAGTGTGCCGATATCTTCCTTAAGGCACACTTGCCCTGTTTGATAACCTATACATATTGAGCAAAGTTGCCATTTTGAACCTCGTTTTTCACAAACGTGTTTTTCACAGGTTGTGAAAAACGTGTTCTGTGAAAAATGAGGTTCAAGGTTGAACCTCATTTTTCACAAACCGTGTTTTTCACAACCTGTAAAAATTACGATCGTGGTTTTTTCCACGTTTATTACCACCTGTTTTGTTATAAAAACCCTAATTATATTAAAGATTTATTATTAACGGGTTGGTAAGTTGAGCCAATTTTGTAATAACTCGTTTGCAATAAAATATGACAACTTGTTTTTCTGTCGAAATCTTCAAATTAACATGGCATAATGTAAGTATTTTGTCTACTTGAGAATTAATGTTTGCTCGTTTAGCATTATTTTCTTTCTTTACTATTAATTTAAAGTATTAAACTATATTTTATAATTAAACTAATACAACTAGACACTTTATTACATTTCGGGTTTTATACAAAATGCGTCTGTATGTTTGTAATAACCCGTTATGTAATAATTATTACAATTCGGGTTATTATTACAAAACGGGTTGTAACAAACTTTGAACCTCATTTAAAAAAAACTACTACTAAAAAATTACATGTGTGAAAAATGCGTTAATACCAAAAAACTCAAGTTTTTCAATCACTTTTTTCGTCACATTTGAAGTTGTGAAATATGCGTTTCTATGCTTGTATGAATTTTGTATGCTAACGTGTTTTTCACACAAGTTGTGAAAAATGCGTACGTGTTTATCACAAGTTGTGAAAAACACGGGTTGTGAAAAATGAGGTTCAACAGGGCTTTAATATTCTTGAGCCGTGTTAAATTATGTAATTCTATGTATATTGTACATGGAGTGTTTTAAATATGTAATATAAATTATGGGCAAGACAAACGCGTCATATTCAAGGTAACAGTTTAATAAGTGTGACAGAACCAGATTTTTTTAAATAAGTAATAATAGAATTTTGTCCGTTTACTCTTTAAATAGGTAGGTCCAATTAGTTGGATTACTCGGATTTTACCCTTACTTTTCATTGTCAATTTGCCAAAACTAATCTTAAATAACTTTTTTTGTAAATCATTTAATTCGTATTTGACAAATGTAGGGTAAAGAACTATCTAAATTTCACCACTACTGTTAATATCTCTATTAACAAGAAAGATATTAGATAAAATATTTTGTTATCTTTACACAGGACTTCAAAGATATAATCCGAGGATTCCAACTGTAAGGACCTATACTTACAAATTCGACTGCTTCAGATTTTATCAGGGGAAGATAACTGAGAACAGACCCTCATATACCATCGTATAAATATATTTTATTAAAATCAGACCCGCCTATTTAGAACTTGAATAAAATATTTCCACAGAATCTTTTTATTTATACGTGATTGAAAAAGAATAAAATAAAGAATCCTGGTTGTCATGACAACCAAATAATGTTTTTAAATTTCTTCTAGTTTAAAGTTGGCTTACAGCTATGTTAGCAGATTATGGCTGATAGTTTAATGTTGCAGTGTTACACTGACTATCATCTTAATATTATGATCATAGCATGGGAAGTAATCAATGTGTGAACTAACTTTGACATTGAAACACCCTGATATGAAATAAGTGATTTTTGGAAGGATTAAAAAAAATCCTTTCTATGTCAGCGCTCTGCAAAATTAAAAAAAAGGACGAACAATACCTAATTGAAATCTGTTTCGACTCAATAGAAATCAATGAGTCAATGCGACCAAGAAAATAGTGCAGCAGAAAAATATGTATACTATCAAACGTAGATGAGTTGAAAAAACTGATTTAAACAAATACTTAAAATTATGATATTTAATTAGTTTTTCCCACAAATCAAACATTATTCAAACTGTTTACGGAGAGTATATTTTTTGTATTATTGCGCATTAGAATCTGCCACACGCTTGTCATTCTCGTTCCCAGAGTCTAGTAGGATTCTCAATACTAGCTAGTATTGAGAATCTTACTAGACTCTGGGAACGAGAATGAATTTTTGTAGGCATAAAAGATTTCTTTAACAATTATGTTTAAATTTAAAGACCTCTATTCATATAAAGAACGCTTAATTTGGTTGTTTTAGTCGAACAAAGTGGAGTGACTTCGACAAGATCTCTATATCAAATTTTAGAGTTATACTATTAAAAACTTGATTTCGAATTTGAATTATACCTTGATAAACTACACACCAGGTAACCCGCTAAATTGGGCGCGCGAGGCTAATTCGGGCGATATCCAATACTATACATTTTTGAATCTAAATCAGTGTAAGATTTTCGTTAATTATTCTTCGTATATTTACTTTTATGTTATAAAAGTGGCACCTATCTTATGGGTCAACTAAAAAAGCACTTAGGATATGTTAAAGTCAGGTTGAACTTTCCCTCTGGGCAAGTTGGTCTAAAAAGTTAAATCTAACACTGGTATGTTATTGAATATACATAATTATACGCATATATGCATGCTTATTAACTTTTAAGCTATAAATATATGTTCTATCAGGGGCGGATCCAGGATTTTTTTCTAGGAGGGGTCCGAACTTTTTCTAGGGGGGGGGGGGGTCCGAACTTTTTCTAGAGTGGGGGGGCGATATTTTTCGGGGGGGGGGGGCGTTCCGAACTTTTTCTAGGATCTAAGTTAAGCACCGAGAAAAATACATTTTGTTAATTCTAGGGGGGGGGGGGTCCGGACCCCCTGACCTCCCCACCCCGCTTGATCCGCCTATGTCTATTCCGTTCTGTTCTATGTGTATCATGTTTGCAGAAAGTTTCACAAGCGTGTAAAATGTGTCAGGAAATTAATCACGATATTTCCTTACATGAGCTCAGTAATCATTAATTATTTGTAAACATCTAAACTCTTTGTTGTTAATGTTTCTTAAATACGATAGTATTCATCATCCCGTGTTTTGTAGACCTTCGGGAAATGAATCTCACATAACCTAACATAGTGGTTACAAAAAAAACCCTGAGCACACAGCTTATTTGATCATGTTTTAACTATACATTAGAGTATTTCTTAATAAATATACCTAAAACCATCAATAAAGCTCACGTTAATTGTTTGTTGGCTTTTGCTCCATGATCAACGGTACAATAAAGAGTTATTTAGATACAATTGAAACAAATTTAGGTCACAAAATGTAAGACAGAGTAGTTCTTGAGAGTTATATACGTAAAGCATGGCCTTGTAATTTGGCTTCCTAGGAATTTTACTTTTTAGTTTATTAATTAACTTTCTTAGGAAATATTAACCTTTGTTTAACGTTTTAATCGATGTTTAGAAGATTTGCCTGACTCTCGTGAGCAATTAAAGAATTCTAGTTATTTATGCACGGAATGTTCTTGAGTTTGAGCGCTACTCACGATAGAGACATTACGAAGCTACCCTAATGACCACAATGGACTTGAAAAGTTTGTTTGTTTGTTTGTTTTATTGGGTTAAACGCCGTAGCAACACATTGTATAGGTCATATAACGGCGGCCAGTCAAACCTACTCACTGTTCCTGGAAAGGCTAAATATCTGGATTTAGCTGTTAACCAACTATACTAAGCACATACTTTCGTCAGTGACTGACAACTGCCCTATATAATTAAGAATCATTGGCAGGAGGGAGAATGGTCGTAGAAATAATTTCATGACCAATCTCCACGAAAGTATGCCCCGCCCGAAAATCGAACCCACGCCCCCCTCGACCAGTACACTTGCGTGCTACCAACTGAGCTAGCCGGGCGGCTTTTTTATATGCGTTGTGACGTTTAGCGGCGCTACAATACGTCCAAAATTAAAAGTTTCTCAAAGGCTTTTTACTCTCAGAGTTCAGAGCAGTTTATTTATTTTCCGTATCTCTCTCTCAGTGGCTCTAAATTGTTTCCAACACTAATTGTTTACATGAAAGTATTTGTTACAATGTCTTACTATATCACCTACTTAACCATAAATACTTTAGTTAAATATTCATTTGTTAACTATTTCCTCCTTCTTTATTGGATTTAATAACATACTGACTTTGTTATTAACACTCAGTAACTATCTCAAGTAATTGATCACCAACTGAGGTTGTAAGTGTCAAATTGAAATACGCTTCTGTAATTCCAGTCATCACTTTAAATTGTGCCGAGCATTTACCCGCTTCTTAATGTCATATAGAAAGAGCAAAATTATCAACTCACTGGAAATAAGTAATTTTTACTAGTTCCGGAGTTCAGGCAATTTGGTTCAGGTGATTACTGTAATATTAAGTGTGTCTCTTATACTTCCAAGATATAGAAGTCAGTAAGTACAGTGGAACCTCTCTTGAACAACACCCATTGCGTTATACTAAAATGTGTTTAAGAATAATATCTTGGAAGGATAGAAAATCTTATGGATTTGTTAGAGGTGAAATCCAACGACAATGTGGCAAAATTGACAACCTTTTGGATAGTGTAAAAACGCGGAAGGTAAAATGGTTTGGTCATGTTACCAGAAAGAAAGAAGCCATCTGTAAGTCCATTATACACGGGCAAGTAAATATAGAAGGAAGCAGAAAAGTGGGAAGACCCAAGAGAATTTGGTCCGACGATATTAGACAATGGACTGGTCTGGGCTTAACGGAAGCATCGAACAAGACTGGCGACAAACGGTAATGATGATGATGACGATAATGAAAGCCGCGGCCGTGGCGTAGTGGTTAGCATGTCTCACTTCGAATCCGGAGATTGCGGGTTCGAAACCCGGTCGCGGCAGATAATACCCTATACATGAGTTGTTGTCCTCGTGGTAGGGTAAGTTAGTACTGGTGATAGAAAATTGTCCAGGAAACCTATAATAGGAAGAGCTGGCCGTCGTGTAAAGGACCTATATATGTGTTGAATGCGACGTTAAAAAAATGAACAAAATGAAAATGATGATGACGATGATGTCCCTTACTTATGCCTCAGTCCCATAAAATCGTGGCTTGTTGCGGACCCGTACGTGCAGACAGCCGTTGGCCATGGGAAGCCTTGCGTATTAAGGTGACGGTACGCACATGACACAAAACAACACACCCGGGCGGAGCCGTAGCTGGAAGATATGCAAGTTTAATCCATACTCGGCCACGATTTTGTACACGATTTGACTTTGAAACTGATTAGTGTATCCACGGCTCATCTCACGGAACCTGGTAAAACGTAACAGTTCGTACGGGTACGCAAGGGTTCGCACGAGTCCTTGCGGAGCTTGATCGCACGGCGCCCGTACGGTGCCCTATCGGCTATTTTTATGTTTATCGGACTGTAGCATTATTCTTACATCTATATGACTATACATGTATATGTGAAGACAAAGTCGCATAGCTTATGCTTTTCACGGTGATTTGAGTGATTTTCATTTGGATAAACATTTTTTTAAAAACATAACATTTTCAAACCTGCAATTTAAATCATTTTTAATGCTTAAATACGGTGTGAAAATTTCAGCTGTGGATAAATCTATGTGTTCTGTGAAAACAAAGAGGACGTATACGTAGACAATTGAATAAACAACCATGCTTACATCTCAAAGAGTAGGAGCAGTGATTCAATGGTAGGATGCGCATTTCGGGTTCGAGCTCCCGAGTTTGAACCGCACTAGAGGCACTGCTAATTTCCTTAAGCAAGAAATTTACCTACAAATGTTCCACTTCACTCAGGTATAAATGGGTACTTGAAGGGATCACCTGCCTGAAGGAGATTTCAATGATCTGGAATTATCTAACAAAATTGTAGTAGCCTGAATATGTATTTATCAGCAGACTTTAAAACACACTTTAACTTTAACTAACTTTTAATGCGTACAATGAAGAGTAGGAATTTGCTAAATGAATGACAGAGATCCACTTGAAAAATGGGATGTATCCAAATGCGTAGCCCCGTTAAATATAGTTTTGACTATGAGTTAAATTGTTGACAAATGATGATATTTCATTTATAACTTTTTGTGGTTCTTAATGATAGTGTAAGATTATCTATGTGACAATATTAAACCTGTTAAATCAAACTCTTTAATATACAGACGACTTTCTAAATACAGTGTAACCTCTGCAGAGCGGCCCTCTACAGAACAATCCTTTGCACAACAACAGCTTTTGATATTTCCCTTAGGCGTGTAATTTTAATTGAATTTAACCCCTGCTGAGCAGTAACCTCTGAAAAGCAACACTTTAGTGCCTCCCAGTCGGTGTTGTTCAAAAGAAGTAATGCTTGTCCATTTTTAAGAAGCATATGTATGAACAGATTGACACATCTTTAAAGACCAGTTTCAAAGTATAAACACCTCACAATAGAAGCAATTCAATCTTCAAATAAAGACAATCCCCTAAATAAAAGTAACATCGCAATTACAGTAATTTCCCATGAACGGCCCCTGCGAATAAAAGTCATTTTCCAGTTACAGCTACTTCCAAATTAAACTTATTTTGCAATAACAACCATTTCTAAAAAGAAGTAACTTTCCATTAATATTCCATCTATATAAAGCGCTTTCCTAATACTACCACCACCCAAAAAATGACTCTTAATAACAGTCACCTTCCGATGGAAGCCATTTTTCAAAAGCTGTCATCCACGAATAACTTCCCTCTGAATAATAGCTACCCTAAAGCCACAATAAACATGTTTCCGATGGAAAACATACGATTAAATGAGTGCTCTGCTACTTGCTATAGAGGCGACGTTTCACTATATTTTCATAATCGAAATAAATAATCATTACCTTTCATCTGTTCAATAGCTTGTTGCATCTCCGTCTCAGACTGTAAATAAAGATAAAATTAATAAAAGGTATTTTTATAATCAAACTTACATTACTCGTATAGAATCTAATTATGTTACTATAAAACATTAGTATCGCGATATTGACGAGCCTCAATAAATATATCGATGTATCGATGCATTGACGACGTACGCATGGTACATAGTCACGTGATCTTCCGAATGAAAACAAACTAAAGATTTTTGTCAAATTCACGCAGCAGCCAAGAACATAGAGGCAAAACACTGTAACATTTCTTCGTATAGTAATATTTTGTTAACCTGTCACAACTTAAATAATTACACGGTCACTGAATCTGTCATTTTAAACTCCTTTCGAACTTGTTATTTCCCCGATATTCAAAATCGCTGCATACATAGTAAGATTATTAATAATTAATATGGATCGGAGGCTCAATGGTTGAAAAGAAGTTGAATTATAACACATTTAGTGACCGTGTAATTATTCAAGTTGTGACGGGTTAATATAACGGAACTATATAAAATTTCTATATAATTCTGTGAGTGAAAAATTGTTTACTTTGAATCTTCTGCACAAAGTATTTTTGCACATGACCTAGATTATCACTTGATTCATTTTTGTGCAAAGTTTTTGTTTTCTTCATTAGTTGTAATTTTAAATCACGTGTCCATAAACTCTAATACGTCAACAGACAAAGAGCATGGTCTGGTATTTGATGTTTTTTCCATGGTAGCTTCTTTGAAATAGATCCCTATATAATTGCTAGAAAATATTAAACAAACAAAAAAAACCAATCGATATGACTTCGGTTCTTGGTAATACAACATTTTCTATTTTCTATGAAACAAGGCCTCACAGAACATAAAATACCACAATTATCTAGTTTATGTTTAACAGTTGACCACTTAAAACACAATTAATGTCATTGTGTTGGTTCTAAAAACATCAAGTTTTGTCTTCACGTACAACGACATTATCTTAAAAGCAACACCATTGCTATGTTCAGGAGTAAATGTATAGTTTTGTAAATGGAATGTACCTACATGTATGAAGCAATAATACACGTATTTAGTTTATGAAAATCAAGTTACAAAATACAAACTATATTGATTTTTTTTTCAATTGGACAACACAATACATACATGGAACTCAATTGCATTCAATTGTTTTACAACATTTCCACGGAAACCTAAAATCATTCAGCTTTCCTAAATCATTGATGAAGAGAAATTTCTTTTATTTTCTTTTTTATTGGGTTTAACGTCGTATTCAACACATATTTAGGTCATATAAACGACGGCCAGCCCCTCCCAATATAGGTTTCCTAGACACTTTTTATCACCAGAACTAGTTTACCCTACCACGAGGATCCGCGATATCCGGATGCGAAGTCAGACACGCTAACTACTACGCCACGGCCGCGGCTAAGGGACAAAGAGGCAGCTTGGGATTCGAGACCAAATATTCGGGGTAAAGTGTTCAGTGAAGTTCGTACACAAGGATCACTGGTTGAATGGTGAAGAAACTTTATTTTGAGATAATATGGAGTTTCAGACAAAATCAGTTTAACTTAATATGATGTGAACTGTGTATCTTGCTTTTCATTTATAACATGACCCATTTTATCACCCCTAGGGTTAACGTATGAATCTTAAATAATAATACTCCCTCATAGGGTTCACTCCTTGTATTTTTGGATATTTTTAACATGTGCCAACGATTCATGCCGACCAGCCTCGTGTTTAGTAACGACTGTTAGCTAACGTTACGGATACGGGAGAACTCAACCCGAAGACAACTCAACCCGTGCAAAACTCAACTCAAAGTTGGGACAACTCAATCCGTTAGCAGGGAATTGAGTTGTCTCGGGTTGAGTTGTCTTTGGGTTGAGTTGTTCCGACACTTCCGTTACGGAACGTTTTTGGAGTTCAGAGAAACTGAACACGCTGCAAATCATCGAATAAAGAACAGCTTATTTCCTTTACCAAAGTACAAACAGAGTGAAAATGTTTATTCAGCAAATTCTCGTGATCAAAAACCAATTATGTACAAATGTTCTCGTACATAAACTTAGCGCCTCTAAGTGAGAGACATCACCGCCCTCGGAAAATAGTCCACAATGAAACACGCCTACTTGCAGAGACATTGTCTCTTCAGTTGCGGCCTACACATTTTTATTTTGTGAAATACATTCTTCTTCGTTTGCGTAGTGAATGGTATTAAGAGCATTTTTTCTTTACAACAACTCAGTCATTTGGTGCAAGAGTTGCCCACATATGTATTTGTCAGCACTCATTTTTATCAGTGCAAATGCTCACTTTCAGTTTTTCACAGTTTGCCATTCGAGGCATATAATTCTGTAGATTGAGTACAATGTTTATGGCCAATTTTGCAGCAAAGGTTAATCTGTAAAAAAACTAGAGCGAATGTTCACTATTAGCACTTAGAAAATCGATGGCCTTAGTTGCGACTGGTTTGAATATACTCGTAGGGACCCTTTCGCTTCAAATATAGCATTTGGGACTTTACATTTTCAAAAAAACGCATGATTTTGCAATTACCAGGACATGGTGATTTTTATGGCGGAACTTTACGGTTTCTTACTCGAACTGTTAAAGCTTCAAACAATTGATCTAAGACACAAATATTATTTAAATATCTTATGTGCATATTGCATCAGTTTAAAGTAGTGTAGTCACCGAAGTGTCTAATGTATTAATCGGCCTAAGGTCAATTTGCACGAACGACATATACACTACCACAACTAATGTCAGGAAGTATGGATCCAGACTTAGGGGAAACGTATACATGGTAAGTTGGCAAGTTTCATCTTACAGCTTCTTGATTGTTTGCTTGTTTGTTTGTTAGGTTTAACGCCGTAGCAACACATTGTATAGATCATACAACAGCAGTCAGTCAACCTACTCACTCCTCCTGGCAAGGCTAAATCTCTGGATTTAGCTGTTAACCAACTATACTAAGCACATACTTTCGTCAGTGACTGACAACTTTCCTACATTATAAGAAATCATTGGTAGGAGGGAGAATGGTCGTAGAAATAATTTCATAACCAAGCTCCACGAAAGTATGCCCACCCGGGAATGGAACCCACGACCCCTCGATCAGTAGACTTGCGTGCTACCAACTGAGCTAGCCGGGCGGCTTATTGATTGACTCTTGCAATTAATTTCTTTCATTGAAGAGCATCATTTAGGTTTCAGATTAAAGTCTAACCCAAATACTGGAAAGGAGCAATATGACACTTCATGAAAATGTTCATGTGCGCCGAGGCAAGCAACTGCAGGTTACCCGCTCAGTATAAAATGAAACTTTTATGACCTGCCGTTAATCTTACATCCTATAGCTTTAATGCAGACTTGAATCTACTAAAACAGTAATGTCATTTCAATGTAAATAAATATTTCAAGACAAAGTGTAATTTTGCTCAACGTACTATCCTATAAACGCACTTTAAAACATAAATGAAATCCACATGAGTCTTGAGTCTCTTATAAATGATAATACTACGATATCAGATGATGCCCTATTGTACAAGAATAGTAAGTTATTTAATTTACGATCCATGTAAAAGATAGTACAAGACTGAAACATGTACCTGCTTTACTTGAAACAAAAGTATGATGTAAGTTGTTTATAGGGAAGACTGGACTACGTCTAATGAGGTGGCTCTAAAATTCCTTATTATCATTATATTCATTATTATCAAATGAATTAAGTATGTTTTAATATATACACCAATACTGTTGTATTGTGCAAACAAAAAGCACAACACTGTTAATATAAACAGTACAATGAACTAATGCGCGACAGGGGATGCTCAGGATGACAATAAATTGTATTCATAGTAATATTTTGTTATAAGTATCCTATTGTTGTAGTGACAAAGCGTTCTACCATTACAAGCATGATTGACTAAGAGAGCGATGGTTTATCTGCCTCACATATTTTATAAAATACTTTTATTTTTAATACTGTCTCACCTCTGAAATGAAATGATTTATTTTAGTTTTTACACAAATATGTAATGTTATTTTGTGCGAACTAAACTTGATGTTTTACGGTATTTGTCAAAATACATAAGCCGCCCGGCTAGCTCAGTTGGTAGCACCTAAGTCTACTGATCAAGATGCCGTGGGTTCGATTCCCGGGCGGAACATACTTTCGTAGAGCTTGGTCATGAAATTACTTCTACGGCCATTCTCCCTTCTATCAATGATTTCTAATTATGTCGGACAGTTGTCTGTCACTGACGAAAGTATGTGCTTAGTAGTTGGTTATCAGCTAAATCCAGAGATTTAGCCTTTCCAGGAGGAGTGAGTAGGTTGACTGACCGCCGTGATAGAACCAATACAATGTGTTGCTACGGCGTAAAACCCAACAAACAATCAAACAGAATACATACTACGAGTAGTACATAAAAGTTTTTCTAGCAGGCATTATTATAATTACATGTAAATGATACAAAGTTATTTGTCCTTACACTTTTTGAACACCCCTCTAATGACGACAGGGAAACAATTATTATAAAAACAGCATTGAACAAAACAAACCGTTATTAGATAAATCATAACACAACATGCTGGCGTAATATAATAAGACAGAATTTAAAACCATATACATATATTTATTAATTAAAGTATAACGTACAAATGTATGTACAACATGTATATAAAACTTTTATATATTGTACAAAATAAAACATGTACATTTGCCTCTCTTAATAGAGTTATAAAAGGCCATACGTACAGTATCTATCTTAAATTATCAAAAATTTACTAATATAGCTAGTTTCAATAAATTAAAGGTACTAGTTCACAGATTTGGTTCAGATTTTTCTATATTTTGAAAATACTATTCAGTGTCTGCTATTGTGTAAAAAAAATTCTTCGTATTTTAAGACAAACTGAACAATAGATTACAAGAAATATACAATAAAAGTCACAAAAATGCACTAAAATTGTCTATACCGTGACATACGGGGTAGATTTTTACTACTTGAAACACAATAATTTGTAGTTGTATGTCCATTTAAACTAAAAATGTCGTTATCAAAGCCCTAAGATCCTGCTTCAAAAATGATTCCATTCAATTTAGATAGTTTCAGAAAAAGTTGATATTTAAGTTAAAATGTGTGAATGAGTACCTTTAACAAATCATGTATAAAAAGGGATTGTAAAGAGAGGGAGAAAGAGTACAAGATGTTAAAATTTCTAGAGTAAACACTAAAACCTGACAATCAAAGTATGCGAAAATTCAATTAACCAATAAAACTTAAAATCTTAAAACAAATAATTACAAACATAAAAATTTAAATATCCAACACAATTACGTTTTACAATAGAATTTATAAGTTAATCATACTATTTTAGAAAATTTCAAACAAAACTCATAATTCCATAATTTTAATTTCAATAAAAAATTGACGAGAAATTCATTAAATTAAATTAAAAAATTATCAATACATAATACAAACAAAATATTTTAAAGATTCAAAATACACCATTAAAATTTCAAAGTGAAACAGAACAATATAAAAATTCTTACCATGTTTAGATGTTAACAGTAGTAATCCGTAAAATGTAAAATATTTCAATGTCTCGAAGCACGTGTGTTCTTTTCTCTCATGCGACCATCGCTATTATAGTCATTGTTTTAACTGGCTTTAATCAACAAGTTCCAAATGTTTAATCGCCCTAGAGATCTGTTAATTGAATCATGGATAATTACAAATTTCTCGACTGCCAATATAGCTCTTTTTGTCTCTCTTTGGCTGAATAGGAAAATGTTAGAATGGCACCGATCCTTGTTTCAATATTGTATCGACTTCTTTGACAGTATTCACGAAGTCTACCATAGAGTGAAGAAACACTAAATGACTTACCAATCACAAATGACTCTTGGGTTTTATATGACATAGCGATTATAATAAACTCACAGGCGGAGCAATAAGGGATAAAGGTAATCCCCCTGATATTTTTAAAATCATTTGCATTGAAAAAAGCAGAATGTCAAGCTCCTGTGATACATAAGATTGTTTTATTCATAAATATTTCTAAAAGCCATCTTACATCGCCAGTAGTGACTTGTTCGACGAAATTTTATACCAATTTAAATGCGTAGTTCCAATCTAAGTCCAACACAGTTGATTGTTTAAAGGTTTGGCATTACTACCAGACATTTGGAATTGAAATAGACAAAAATGGCGAGGTCTCCATGGCAATTCTAATCAAACATACATGATGCATTGTTGTTCAACAATGGTTACAAACCGGAACGCTTGTAGATTCCTGCATAATATCAGCGAATAACAAAACGTCATGTATACTTTATGTCAATGTATCGCCAAACATTAATACGATACTTCACAGACAGGGGTGAACTTGTTGGGATGAAATGCTTTGTTTTATTAATATGGACATAATCATTATCATCACTATCTTCATCATCATTATCATTATCATCATAATCATCATTATTATCATTATTGTTATTATATTTAGTAATTTTGTTCAACACCATTGAACATGTAACAAAGAAATAATTTATTGGTCATTAAAGAATTTTAAGATGTAAAAAAGTTAGGAATAAATCGGTAAAATGGGGAACGTGTGTCAATTTATTCTCCTGTTTCAGTGAGCCAGACCAAAAGTACATAAGTACATGAATATGGATGACCTACTATACGACCTGTAACGGCCTGATTTGGTCATTAATTGTTTCCACTAATCATAACAATAGTTTTATTAGTTTCAATCGGATTGTGTCATATCCGATTAAACAGTCATTAAGCACTTAAGGGATATATTTCATTTTGAATTTTACGCTTTGATTTGAATTACTTTGACAGATTAGTTTTGTTAATAAATAGAATTGGTGTTTATAAGCACTTGACTTTGTCCATAGCTTAAAAATAATTATAACTTTAGTATCAATTTGTAATTAGTTCAAAATGCAATATCCGTAAACAGATATCCTTTAGATCAGTGTCGTAAAATGCTTTCTTTATTATGAAATGTCTAAAACGATATTCGGTGTTTGAGTTTAATGAATTATCCTATTATTATATCTAAATAACTAAAACTCAAATGTACTACTTGTATGCTTTCTTGTATTGCATTTGTCCCGGTTGCAATGGCAGGTGGTCCTTTTCCAGTTTGAAGAATGTATACATACATAATACTTATACTTAAAGCAGGTACTATTAACTTTCAACAATATCAATATCTGATTAAAAACATAACCTAAATTCAAGCGTAAATTTATATACGAATTTCGTTTACAAATATATGAGTCCAAAGTTATAATGTCTACAGTCATTTTTGTATTCATTGTGTTAACAATGAATACTCTGTTATGAAAAGATTAATAGTAGTATTCCGATCGGAGTCCAATTTTAATCGCCTATACCTAACAGCACCCAAGCCAGAATATTCCGAGACAAAGTAGTTCATGATTTGCATCATCTTACTGAAACTGGTACTTTATGTATTTCTGCGCCAGAAATTGACCAGACGCTCAATATGACGTCACAGAATATACTTGAAGCGAATAATTTGTAACAGAGATAAGACTGCCCATAATACTCGTGAGAGGTGTGTGGCAGTACTGTTAGATAGATGTACACTCGACGGCCTTCGCGGTCTATTTATAGAAAGTCACAGTCTAAACCGCTGCCGAAGACACTGTGACTGGCACCATAATCAGAGAAGGATTATCAGACCATCACTGATAATGATCCTTTTATATATTGTACATTTATTTATCAAATTATCAAACATGAATGGTTTAATTAACGGTTAATAAACATTTTTTAAAGAATTTTAATCCCTCACTTATAGAGATCACAGGCGTAAGCAGCATTTCGTGCTATTTTAAAATTGTTTGGGGACCTTTGATGTTTTGTGTCAATATTTTCTTGTAAAGAAATATAATCTACGTTCGATTAGCCGTCGGAATATGGGACAGAACATGTTTTTGAATCGAATAATCTGGATTGGTTATCAATAAATATAATTTCTTGCCAAATGAACAGGTGAATTATAAAGTATACCATACTGAAAATGAGTTTGTGCGTGCTCGGTCGGAACATGACGAAATTGTTAAACTCTGACACATATATTGCTTTCAAGAATGCTTTACTAAAGGAGATGTCATACATGGCTAACCGACGATTTCAAGCATTTTTGGAAATGCTAATACTTGTACTGTATACATTATTCTAAGTGCTGATTCCCGCGTATTGGGTTTGTTTTAAAGATAATTATTTCCGGTCTGTAACTGTTCGGGACATGTGCAATTAAACCTGAATTTTACGGCGCATTGGATGCAAGTCCTTAAGTGAAAAAAAAATTAACAAGGATAAAATCATCAATATACATTTTATCAATGAGTATCACAATGGATAAAATACTTGCAATAAAATCCATCCATGACTATATCGGGTTTAAATACTTACAAGTCAGTAAATTTGGAAAATCCTCTGTTTTGAAGTGTTTTTTGTTTGGGGGGGGGTCTTTTGAAAATCTTGTGCAATAAAATAGTGTGAATTATCATTGGTAAAGTCACACTATTAGTGTAGACTATGATATATTAAGTAGCACCCTGACTTGAATACTGGAGTATCAAACCCTTTCAAGAAAATAAAAATTAATGTAGATTTTTTTCTCTGTGAAGGTACAGTTTGAAGTACTGTGAGAGCTAAGGGATTATAAAATCTATAAAATCTATTCAATAAAGAATAAAGGCTTATGATGGAAAAGTTTCATTTCACCAATGCGTAATCTGACAAGAACTGGAGAGATTAAGGAAAAATTCTTGAATAAAAGTCATATTGTAACAGTTAATAGCTCTGACAAATTACAACAGTGATCATAGTAATACGTAAATTCAATCGTTCAATATTGTTAATGACTCAAGCAGATTTTATTGTGAAGAGAGCATGAAAAAAACATGTAATCGACACCATTAATAATTTCTACGGCCATTCTGCCTCCTTCCCCTGATTCTAAATCGTGTAGGGCAGTCATCAGTCACTGACGAAGTATGCACCTAGTAGTTTGTTAACAGCTAAATCCAGAGATAAAGCCTCTCCAGGAACAGTGAGTAGGTGGACTGACCGCTGTGATATAACCTTTATAAGGTGTTGCTACAGAATAAAACCCAACAAAAATTGAATAAATCTAAACACAATGAATACCCCAGTACTTTCAGTGCTTTGATTTAATGAGTTTATAGAGAAAATGTCTAAACTTTAAACGTTTTCATTTAATTAAACGCATATTCCTATATTACATATTCAATGGCGTTGTACAAAAAGATAGATTATAAAAAATAAATAAGTAAAAACCCTCTACCATAAATACATAATGTATTACAATAACACAAAACAAAACAAATTTATCACACATGATGTAATATACATTTGTAGTGTGTAAGTGTACTTTTTATTATACCTACATCATTCACAGTTCATGATCCTACTTAATTTTACATTTTTATCACTAATTTTACATTTTTTGTTAATTTGAAATTAAAAGTTGGTGTCCTGAACAGTATAACATGATGCTTCTGTTAACCGGACATGTCCTGAACAGTGTAATATAACGCCACTGTTAACCAGACATTCCCTAAAGGTGTCGAAACATCACCTTTAAAGGGCCCTTAATACATCCCCAAAGGTGTCTAACCATCACCTTTAAAGGGACAATTTATTTTATAGCTGTAATACAGTCATATGAAACAAGGTAGAAAATGACAGAGAGCGAGGCAATCCTCATTCTCACGTCATAATGCACTTACTCAATCACTTAGTATGTTTACCGTAATTGTAAGGTGATGCATTTACTAGCCATGTCAACTTTAGAATAGATCATAAAAGTTAGAGAAATAGTGAGTTTTCAATCGTTTTTTGAAAACATCCAAAGTAGGTGATAATTGATATCATCTGGTAGCTTATTCCATAGCATGGGGTCAACTGTACTAAAGCTTCTGTCACTGAATGTTTTTTTTTTCTGATTTGTTGGAACCAAAAAATTCAGGTCTTTGGATTTTGCAGATCTAAGACCAGATCTGTTTTGTAAAGGCTTTCGCAGAATTTTAGTCAGATATGCAGGTGCAGTTTCAGTAAAACAGTTGTACATGAAAGTACATATTTTAAAGTTGATTCTTGCTTTGACTGGTAACCAGTGCAGTGAATACAAAGAATCTTTTGAACTGTCAGGTTTGTTTAGCCTTAATACCAGTTTTGCACACATGTTTTGAATTCGCTGAAATTTGCTAAGATCACATTTTGAAATTCCATACAAGATCAGATTGCAGTAATCGATGTGGGACATGACCAAAGATAGGACTAGTGTTTCCGTTGCATCTTTATCCAGACATTTTCTTATACGTTTGATACGTAAATAATTGTACATGGCAGTTCTACTTTTTGTTTTGATGTGATCTTTAAAGCTTAAGTTTTCACCAAGAAAGGCCTCTAAATAGCGAATTGTCTTCACAGATTTTATAGTTTTACCAGCAATATTAATTGACTGGGTTAAAAATTTTTGCAACTTTGCTCTGCTTCCAAACATGATAAACTCAGTCTTTGAGTTGTTCATTTTCAATTTATTTTCATTCATCCATGAATTTATTGTTAGGGCACAATCTTCAAGATCAGAAATGGCATTTGCTTCTTCATTCTGATTGTTAGGACAGAATCGTTATTAGCAGTGAAATAATCAGCAAAATTTTCTGCTATGGAGTGATCAGAATCGCCTTTAGGCATTGGATTCTCAGATCTTACTCCTGTCATTTCAGCAACAAATTTATATAATTGTTTTGTATCACCTTTAGCATCAAGAACTCTTTGACTTAGTGATTTGACTTTTTCTTCATTTAATTTACAGTGATAACGGTTGCGCATAACCTTGAAAGCTTCTAATTGTTCAGGCTTTCCATATTTTCTTCATAATCTTTCTACATATTACCCACTATACGATACCACAATTTATGAATATAAGACATTACCGAAACTAGATTTTAATCAACCCACGATTTAATAAAATATTTAGAAATCTATTACAATAAATGAAAATTAATGACTAAGATATTACACTCAAATATTATAACTGAAGCATCCGATATTGTGTTGGCTGAGTATCAGAAAATGTAATCAATTATCACACAGGGCTGCCTTAACCTACGGTAACAATGCTAATGTGTAAAACATGTATTTTTTGTTCAATACCTCCTACATTTATATGTAGTAAAATCTATGCAAAAACTTAAACTTAAACATCCATCGTCAGCAACCACAGTACTTTCTTCCGTTACTCCATACGTGGCATAGCGAAGTAATATTTCGTGGTATAACCGACAATGCTAAACATCATATGTAACTATGTTAGGAAAATGCTGTAACATTGCATTAAAATGTGCAGCTTAAAAATCAATTCCCTTTCAAAAGGACACCAAATTGAAACAAATTATGAAAAGTCAGCTAAAAACTGGAGGTGGATGTTGCTATCAAGAGCAAAACTGTAGGCGATTTGACTCGGTAAGTAGTAATTAAGTACAACATAATTTTATCTTATTTTAACAATAATAATGTTGTGGCGCCCACGACATACATTGTATATTGTTTAAGGCAATGTGAATATAGCATCATTCCATAATTCTATAAAGTAATGTTTTAATAAATGCAGAGTATGGAATATTTATGCAATTAGAGAAAATGAAACATAAATATGGAGACGTTCAGCTTTTAAGGTACCTGAACACTTTCCCCCAAAAAAAGGGAAAGTAGGTCAACTTGAATGAAATTTTGAATATTTATTTTATGAAGACTGCATTTTAAAGATTTCTTGTAATTGTTTGTCAAAGGGAGTACTTACTGGAGTAAGTACAAGATAAACCTAGCTCTTGGACGCCTTGGTATAGCACAATTGCCATCAAATCCAATACTTATCAAACCGAGTAAACTCGAAAGTCATCTTGAGGTAGATTCTACACAAGAAATGTTGAATAATCTTTCGATACCTCTATTGAACTGGCATGCCAATTTACTTGTATTTACCGCTTGGGTCTATGACAATCCGATGTTCATATAAATAAACTTTGTAAATTTGTAAACCTTTATAATAAAAGAAAATGCACTTAGCGTCGCAAATGATTCATTGACAATAAACATTGACATTCAACATTCGAGGAAACAATCGATATTCTTTTATGTTTTACATGCATATTACTGCCTATGTTTAAATAGATTAAAAGACTGTCCAAAATTCACGTATTTCGGTATTTATAATATTTGTAAAAGTTTAACGAAAATAAAAGAAGTTAAACTGAAAGTTTGACAGTGAAGTCATTAATTTTCTTCTCACCCCCTCTCTTCCCTCTTTTCCTTTCTCCCCTTACAACGCTTTATACCTTTTCTACATGCATGTATTGATCACCAATTTTGTTTCCTTGTTTATCAACTGTACATATAATTGCTCATGAATCATGATTTGAGATATAAGAGTTTGTTCTTTTCTGTTCCAAACAATCTTTAAGTGTTACGTAATTCACTTAGGGTCTGTTGCAATTCTATAACATCGAACAAATTAAGCAACCGTGTAAATTTTGTGTGCATAAGTTTACTTCAACGATCTGCGTATAGCTATTTTAGTTAGTATTTGAACTTAATGAAACAAACAACAAATTGAACTTAACCTATACGCACAATTATTACTCAAATGACATTTTGAAATAGGAACGTTCTCAGCCAATTATGAACAAAATAACTAAATATCTAAGTAGTTTACTTTGCGTTGAGGTAAACTATTTACTAAGTAAACAAAGCCAAAATGTGTAAGATGATTTGATTCCGTTCAACAAACTAAGATGTTGAATTCTTAATACCTAAAATTAGATTTATCTAATCACACTTACTATTGACATCATTGTACTCATGAGATGTTAGGCAACACTAATCGTGTCGATTTTGTCCTGGTAAGAAGCGTCTACAGATAGAGATAATTGTATTTTAGCTGTACTGAAGTTTGTATTATACAATTTAGTCGTGTATAAACAAAACGAGGAATGTAAAATTAGATTGCAATCAGTAGTTCTATGAAACTTTCAGCTAACTCACTCATGTAGAATTCAATCAAGTACAACAATTTACTAAGTAATGGGCTTAATAAAATTTAGATAACAAAATGCACTTAAATACAGATTACTTTTTAGATGTAACACATCAAGGATAGAAACACACTTTACTAAGTCTAAGAAGATAATAAGACACTCAAATCTTGTTAGACGAAACAACAAAAACGACATTTTTCAGTATACTGTTGTTGTGCGCAACTCATTATCTCAGGACGTTGTGGGCAGCTTTATAGAAATAAACTATATAGGGGATTATATGTATGACATCGGTTTTTAATTTCTAAAAAAATCGCGAAGTCATATATACACAAAATGTATCTCCAGTAATACTAAATGATATTCTGAATATAGCAAATGAGTGGTAACAACCTTCTATTCGACGGGGGAAGCAAAAAGTTCGTACAGTGACATTTATAACCTCAATGAAGTGACATAAAACTACAAAATGAATGTAGTAGTACAATATAATACATGTGCAATATACAAACAAAATTTCAACGAAATACACGAAACAGTTATTGCACAATGACATATAAAGATATACAGCATGTATTGCCTGATGTTATAACATAAACGTAGTTTTTTTCATATTGATAGGGCAGCGGAAAAATATTATCAATATTACATGTTTATAAAATAAAAAAGTAGCATATGCGAAATATATATGCAAATTGTCCATTGGTAGAAGTAACACAACTATTTCTTTTTATTGAATTGCCATGATGGGATCTAATTTTGTATCTCTTGCTATAACAGTTTATCTTAATATGTTAGTCCTGTCTATACCTTCTAATATAATATTTAAATCTTTAAAGCTTTACAATTCAAACATATCATTTTAGATTTATACTATGCCACCAAATTTATTGTGCCTACAATTATTAAATTTTATTAACATTATCAATTAATAATATTACATTTAAAAAAAATTAATAAAAAGTGTCGCTATGCACAGCAGTAAATGAAAATTAATGACTTGGATATTAATCCGTAACATTAGAACTGAAGTTTCTAATATTGTGTTGGCTGATTATTGTAAAATATCACCTCAGGTTCATAATTCCACGTTCACTTACAATGGTAGTTTTACGAGTAACACACTGATATTTTGGATATCACCCACATATTCGTAAACGAGTTAGTTCGAAATAATAGTCATGCGTTCACTTTTCCATGTAATTATCGGCTGTATATTTTGCAACGTTATTTTTAAACACACAGATGTCAATCAATTTCTTTACCAATCTGCGTAAACACATATCCAGCAGACCACGGTCGTACTGGATCTGTACTTTTTCCCTTTGAGGTCACGTCGAGATGAACTTTGTGTCGACCAATCAATGGGTAGCTTTCATCTAGACGAAAACACTATTAATCACATTTTGATTTCGTAATTTCTATTTTTAGACCAAGTTTTGCTTGCTAATTTAACCGCGGTAATATTCACAGGCTGCGATTGGGCGGCTCATTTCAAATTTCGTGACGTAGACGATGTAAACAAGTTACGTATCATAAGAATTTCGTCATGAATATTATGATGAGAAAAGGTCACCTGAACGTGACCTTCGTTTGGAAAAGGCCAGATCTACATTAGCGAGTATGCGAGCGGTAAATTGTAGATCGGGTTTTAATCAGATTGTTTCTTTACAATAGGACATAAAATATTTCAATAAAACTCAGGGAAATTCTCAAGTGATCTTTGCCATTATAATTATATAATAAAAACTACACTACAAAATTGCATTTTATTAGAACAATAGTGATGTTATGGCACCAGCAACAAATACTTAGCAACATCATAACAAATTCTATCATTTGAAGTCCTTTATTTCTACTGCAGGTACAACAGGTAATTATGCTTGTACGTACAAGTTTCTAAAATGATCTTTGTTAAATTTGCTTTTAGTTATGCAAAGCATATTTTGGAAAAATGAAATGTATTACCGAGTTTATTTATCAACAATTAAATCAAACTTTCTACTGAAATAACGTATAATATGCACCATAGCTAAATAATTATCATATTCATGTACAATACTCATATGTCAATAACTAACACTATTGTGACTTAGGATAGTTTGAAAAATAACATTTCTTTACATCATTTTTATCTTTAATTAACCCTTCCTGACAAATTGATGTAACATAGGAAACAATCTAAAGAGACTGTTTAATATCCATATCCATGTAAACATTGGTGTTATAAGCATGTTTTATTGCTTATGGACAAATATATTCTTTTGCTATAAAATTATGTCTATGTCTAATTATGTCTTTATTAAATGTTTTCTTAGTTTTACTTTCTATCTAAATGACATTAGTTATAGAAATATGGTGTTGCATTGATAGGATTTATATTAAAATTGAAAGATATGGTTTCCTACTAAAATAGTCTGTTCCGTAGGTATTTGTCAGTGGTTATAATGAGTCATAATGTACCTCAAAGTAATAAATATCAGTTTGCATCACCAACACGATTGCATTCATATTGTTTAATTGTATCTTTACCTTCATAGATTTTCTTTGCAAACTGAATTTGTACATGTATATTTGTCTTTCATAAATGAGTTTAGTATTTTCAAGTTAAGACTATTGTACTTTTAGTGTTCTTAATTTCCAAGCTACTAAGAGAAGAAAAATCTAAAAGCAAATTAAACTACTCGTAGTTTTCAATACAAAGTATACTATCTAGTCTTACAAACTTTCGATAGTCTCTAACAATTGCCTCAATATACATGTACCTGCATTCACTAATTTTACAAATGAGACAAGAAATTCCTAGTCAATTTCCAAACTAGCAGGAGAAGAAAAATCTAAAAGCAAAAACCGATAGTATTTTGCAATCACACTTTAGAATAGAATGATTACACTCGTGAGATACTACACAACCATTTTCACGAACATTATAAAACATTATAGAAACATCAAAGAAAGGGTATAGTTGAGAAGCAGATGTCCTTTGGTTAATGTGATTGTTATGGACTCGTCCTTGAAATTTCATTGAACAAATTCAGAGCTACACAAATAATGATTAGAAATTCAAATTTGTTTGCAGCATTGTAATTTCATTGTCAATTTATAACGTCAACATACAACAATAAACTGAATTAGCTGATGTTACAAAAATTGAATAAAATGAATATTCATGTACATGAAAGTCCAGATAATTGTCCCCAGATAAAGACTATGGGCAGAGCCATAACTAAGATATATAACTTGTGGCTCAACCCTTTTGCCATAAGTACATAATTATATATTTCAAGTATATATTAACTATTGATGAATATATTTGTTAGTAAATATTTATGTAAATATGGGCTATAAAATACGTTTAAACTAAACCAGATGAAGACGAAAAATAAGTATAAGCATTGAGAAATATAGAAATGTTTTGGTCATTTTGTACATTGTACAAGTAAGTATAAATTGAATTTCATCAACATAGGAAAAGAAGCCTAAAGTCGCAGATAGGGGTATTTAAACATTCATCCAATACCGAAGTAAAGGCGTCATGCGTGACAAAGACGCGATGCGCCAAGAAAATAACAATTACTTTGTTGGAAACAATATTGCATCTGACAGTTAATGTAATATTCTGTAAAACTTCATACGATAAGCATGCAAACAAAAACCAACAAAATCTTTAATTGCTTCCTTCTCATATTGTCAACATCTAATTATACTACTACTTTTATGAATTTCAATATTTGCAGAAGTAAACATCTGGTAACCAAACTCACGAACACTTGATCTACTTGCTTAAATTCTTAAAATGGACTGCCAAATTAGGAGATAGACTTCACTTTCAAATTAAGCTTATAAGTCTGGACTAAGAGTCTCCCGTTCGGCAGCCGTTTATACTTTCCATGTAGATAAAACATTGCCTAAGAAAGCTATTTTTAGCTTTTGCTTCACTCTCCTGTTCTACTGTTACAATATCTTGTGCAGTACCTTATTAGAATGTCACGATATTAAATAGCTTATATGGTAAATTTAGCGTTACTAGAAGACTATCATATTCTTATAAAAGGGATTTGTAGATTGGCTAAAACCTTTTACAATATGAAGATAAATAGGCTTACACAGTCTATAGTCTAAATGCTAAATGAAAAAAAGTGGACAAGATAATGGATTTGTATTTCAAAAGTTTCATGTTCAATATTTATACCATCTAAGTTGTGTAATTTTAGGTATTTGTGTTCTTCTCATTTTTATAGCTATTTAAAAACTGTTTCTACTAGTTGTAGGTATATATCATAATATAGTTATTGCTCTGTATTTTTGGTTGGGTTTATCGCCATACCAAGGCGGTCAGTCAACAAACTCACCTTTCCTCTGGATTAAGCTGTTGACTAATTACTTGGTGCTGTTCCTGTCAGTGACTGACAAAAACTCTACATGCTTTTAGTATCAGTGGTAGAAGGAAGCATGGAAATTGTAAAACTTTAATCTTAAAAGCATATGTTTTTACACACATACCATTTAAAAATGTATTTACACAAGCATTATTTAGTCTATAGGCGGATCTAGCGGGGCTGGGGGTCTGGGGGGTCCGGACACCCCTCCCCTAGAATTTCCAAATTGTACCTGTCCATTAGTGTTTTTCTTTTATGTAATTCATTTTTAAGTAGCGCGTAGCAACTTTTCTCGGTGCTAAACATAGATTTAATTGTTATGTAGTTTGCATTATAAATATGTTGCATTATTCTTCAAAATGCGTATAATGTGGTAGTGGTGCGAAAGTTTGGATCCCCCCTTTCAAATAACTACATTCTGAGGCTTCAGCAAGACTGTTTAAATTACACTGATGCTGTGGAAACTAGCAATTACACGTGGGCGATTTAACCAATTATTGATACATTGAGTAGTAGATTTGTAAATTCAGTATTATTAAATTTGCTATTGCATATTTTATTAGACGTAGCGAGAACAAATTGGTTTTACCGATACACATATAGAAATTACCATTTGACAGTATTACCTTGATTTCTTATGTTAATTGAGTACTCTTGAAATGCACCGACTATAATGTACGTATAGTTTTTCCAAAAGGTGCATAAGAAACCAAAATCCACTGTGTTCATATAAATGCTGGCCGGTTATGGTGGTTAAAAATAAAAGTAACATAATGCTGATCCCTGTCCTTTGTTTTTAAAATGAGTGCATCTTTACTTATTTCCAGGTACCAAAACGTTTAAAATGGTAAACTGTTGTATTTAAACTATCTACTAGAATCAGCTTTATTCTGAATCAATCTTCCTGTTTAATGAGATTTTCTCTGTTTCTTTGTTCATAAATGTATTCTTCCTAAAGTACATATTCAGAGTTGCAATAACTGGAATGTAATTAGAGAAATTATTATAAATAACGCAAAAACTGCATACAGAGAAATGTTACATGGTACTAAGAATGTTGTTGTAATAGAATGAAGAATACGTCTAGATATAAGTTTGTGGAAATTAATTTGCATACTGATTAATTTACTTTTCATTGACACAATCCTTGCGGTTTATTTACTTCTCTGCCTGCTTAGCTAACACCTCGAGTACGTATCATCACAGGAGCTTGACATTTATATCATACTACGAAAATTCCCCTCTTACATATAAAATGTCAAGCTCCTGTGGTATGTAAATCTGACAATAATTATAATACTTACAGCTCTTTAAAGCTCTGAGTCGAGGCGGATTTATACAGTTTTCTTCATTAAACCATAGCATTTAAAAGATGTCATAGTCACGTGGTATTGCCACCGTGAAACCGTTGATAATTACTTAAAAAATCTGAAAATGATTGTGATACCTGATATGATCGATAATTGTCTCATTAGTTACATAGATGATATGCATACGTTAACAAATTATCTGTGGTAAACATATTGCATAAAGAAATCATTTGTCTTCGTCTAAGAGTCTGAACCCATGCTGGTTGAAAATCACATTGGTTCACATTCACTGATTGTTAAAAATGGATGCTACATTTTCTGAGTTTGAAGCATTAACACAATTATTTAATGCATATGTGATTATGTACTCTATGATTGGTTTTCTTCAACATATTTCAAGACCGATTCCAATTTAATATAGGAACCAAATTATGCATGATTTAAACCTAAAATAGCAATATTTTTATTCAATAACATCTTCCATCTAAAATAGACGTTCTAACTTCGTTGCATTTACGAACAAAACCGTTTCCTGATGAACCGAATGTAAGTTACATATACGCTACAATTTCAAATGTTTACGTCTGTAATACGTCGTCTTCTCACATGTATATTGCTTCCTGTAAGGCATACTGTGTGTCATTAATTAGCTACGCATGTGAAATAAAAGAAACGTCTAATTGCAAATGTTATCTAAATGCTTCTTATATGGTAGTAATTGTCATCGAAATTCACAATTTCGGTTTGCTTCGAGGCATTATACTAAGTAATGAATCGTTTATACATTTATACAAGAAAAATTGTGCAATGAAATATGAAAACAACGCTTGACATCAGGAAGAATTCTGAATTCTTTTCATCGCAAATCTGGAACACCGAGAGTTTTGTTTATGTAGTGTTTATAAAATACAACACATTTGAAAACAAACCCTTTTCATGAACCCAGGTTTCTAATGTTAAGATAAAATCTTAAGGCACATGTCTTTCACATTTTGCTTCGAAACAAGGTCGGTTCTTCTTTACTATGTATTCAATTCCATGTTTCTTGAAATAATTTTGTTGTGGTGTGTAAAATAGATGAGTGATAGCCCCCTACACCACTCTGACATTACGATACTTTTGAATGTTTATTTTTTACATTTGGTATCGAACAGATTCCAATATGAATAACTTATAACTGAAAATATATTAAGATGATTCTCGTTTAAGTGCAATAAGGTTGAAAATCAGTTGATATTATTGTTCGAAGATCAACGAAGATTGTTTTGTCGCAGTTGTGATAAGAGGTAATATACATTTATATGTACAATGTATATGGAAATTAAATTTTATTAAGCCCATTGCTTAGTACATTGTTGTACTTGATTAAATTCTACATAAATGAGTTAGCTGAAAGTTTCATAGAACGCCTGATTGCAATCTAATTTTACAATCATCCTCATTTTGTATGTGAACATCTTAGTTGTATAATACAAACTTCAGTACAGCTGAAATACAATTATCTCTAGCAGTAGACGCTTCGTACCAGATTATAATTGACATGAAAATAGTGGCTTAATATCTTATGAGTGTTATCATTTCGTTCGTAAGTGTTATTAGATTATTCCATTTTTATGTTTTAAGACTTCAACATGTAATTTGTTGTACAATATCTAACTATGTTACATTTTTCTCGTTTGGTAAATATACACGTATAAAGTTTGGAAAATAAACGTATGGATCATTTGTTCAAGTATTTTTGTATGTTGAGTATGTTTCTATTCTGAAATAACACTTGTGTAACAGTTGTATGTGTAGGTTAAGTTCAATTTGTCGTTAGAGTCATTAAGTTTTAATTCAAACTGATATAGCTATATGCAGATCTTTGAAGTGTAAGTTTGCACACAAGATTTAGACAGAAGCTTATTTAGTTCAATGTTATACAATTACCACAGTCACTGAAGCCAAATTATGTAACATTAAAGATTTTGAAAGTATCAGATTTTTTATTGACAGTTTTTGTAATCCTTTCAAGTATAAGCAGTACTATGCTGATAAAACATACAATTTACAAATTGTTAATGTCTCACTGTAAATTTCATAGAAATATAACAACATTTTATTGAAAACATTAGATACAAAAATGGTAAATAACTTTAAAAGGTCGAAGTTTAGTTCTGTATATGTGATAAACTTCTTTAGATTGTACATGTAGTTTAAAGTTGAAATGACTATATCGAAATTTATTACATTAAAAAAAGAAAAGAAACGACTTACAATTCAATTGTAGTGTCAGTGGTTTGTTTTATATTTGAGCAAACATGTATCACAGCGCATCGTATCTTTTCATTAATGAAAACTTCTCAAAATTGTGTTTTCTTATTTTAATGTTAAAGAATAATGCCACATGTTGGTATGTAAACATGTACCATCTGACGAAAATCGGTTTTGGCAAAAAATTAAGTTAAAGGTAAGCCTAAAATACAAAACGGTTAATATTTTACATAACCCTATACTTTGTCTGACAATCTATTACAACAATCTTTAAGACTAAAGTCACAACTCAAATGAGTATGTAAAGTGTTGATAAATTAATCTCATCATCGTATTACCTTTTATGACTATCCAGATTGTCAATTGGTATCTTAGACTATGCAAAGAAATTATCTGTGACTTACTAATTCTAAGCAAGATAAATGTATGTCATTATAAATGTCATTTATCTTCGTCTTCGAGTCTGAAACCTTGCTGGCTGTCTCTTTTACAGTGAGGAAACCTTTTTAATGATTGATTTACATGTTCAACATTACCAATACCCTTCTATGTGATATGTGACTACGATATTAGTGGTGTCCGGTTGCCCGGGACAACCAATTTCTAGTTCGGGCAACCAAAACTTCATTTTGGGCAACCAAATTTTACAAAAGGTATATAGTGTTAGCTGCTAAAATTACCTATTCGGGCAACCACTTTCCATTCTGATTTTGTAGAATGTTAGACATAGAACCATTATGTTCTTTATAAACCGTTATCCATATGCAATTTATTATGTTGATCTTTGAACTTAGATGTACCAGTACATCTTTTTTGTTTTCTATTTTGCTACATTGACTAATTAATTTTCCCGTCTTAGTCATACGTTGATGTAAATTACAACGCTGAAAGTCAGATTAGATTTCTAATGGTCATTTGTGTAGCTCTGACATTTTTAAATTTGCTCATTGAAATTTCAAGGATCAGTCCATAACAATTACATTAACCAAAGGACATCTGTTTCACAATTATACCCTTTCTTTGATGTTTCTATAATGTTTATATGAAAAATGGTTGTGTATAATCTCACAAGTGAAATCATTCTATTCTGAAGTGTGATTGCAAAATACAAGTAGTTTTTGCTTTTAAATGTTTCTTCTCCTGCTAGCTTGGAAATTAACTAGGAAATTCTTGTCTCATTTGTAGAAGTAATGAATGCAGGTACATGTATATTGAGGCAATTGCTGGAGATTGTTCTTGTAGAAAGTTTGTAAGACTAGATAGTATACTTGTATTGAAAAGTTAAAAGTTATTACTTTGACTATGATTGGTAATGACTAAACGATATAATAATAATTAAATTAGTTATAGTTCAATAGTTATAAAAAACTTTCATAAACTCACAAATTAGATTTGAGGGTTAGACAAGTAATGCCCTTAATTCATAAGACCTACCTTAAAACTGAAAAAATGATGTTTTTGTTCTGTTTTTTTTTTGGACAAATCCTCTTCAATAGTCAATGTCTAGAGAAAGCCTGATCAGAAAACCATACGAATGATGTTGTTGTGTGATCACCAAATCGGGCACAATGTTTTCAAGCACAGGACTGACTTGAGGCAACTGTCCTCATTATTGAATGTAATAAACCAGAACTTTATAAACGTTTTTACACATTTCCATTTTGGCAGTGATTACGGCTTAGCAAGTTTATGATTGTGTTACACTGTTAAGTGTGGATTATACTAAGAACAGTAGAAACTGTCATACTAATTTGTACATATTTGTAAAAACCACTCAGGGTTCAGTCATTTCATGCTCATTAAACACCAATATTTCGTTGGAAATAAACGATCGACACGTAAATGGGTATTTATGATGTAAGTTTTTGTAGTTATTCCTAATTGCTGAAAATTTATACTGCTCCATGTACTATTATGTTTGCTGTTAATTTTCTTAATTGTTATTATTTCTATAAACTTACATTTAAGTTTAAAACTCTTTCCAGATGCACACCGTATATGCCATTTTATACAATGGCCCTTGTAAGTTCAAAAAAATTAAGAACTCATTTTTACAATTTACAATTAATGAAAACTTCTTACCTAAGTATAGTTAACTTTTATTCGTCGTAGATGATCCCGTGCGACCTTGGATGTTGTCATTTCAAAAATTCAAAACGGCATTTATCATATTTTGCTCTGTCACCAAACTGATGTCATGAACCTATGACAAATACTGGATCTAAATTCTACGACACGTCAATCCATATGATTGTTTTTAACCTCTATTGTTTTGTACTTGTACTTGTATAACTCAATTTCCAAGTTATGTTCGTGATGACCTTTTCTCTTGTTTCAATCTATATGTACAGGTCATTCTAGTACAAAAAGCAAGAATTGAAACATGGAATAAAACTCTATGAGTAGGAAATATAAGGATATTTTAACACTCTTAAATGTGATGTTGTCTGTAATATTGCCAAATCATTGAGTACAACCAGTATACCAACAAATTTATATAAATCAAATGTACTTGTAAAATATATCAATTTCAATGATTCGTATGAGTCATAAAATTGGAAATGTTGACATACTAATGTATTTATGAGTTTCTGGGAGTCGATTATATTGCTTTGTTGTTGTAACTGAATATATCATCAAAACACATCGTTTATGAACTCATAGCTTTCGTAATGTATGGCTTTCTAAAAGAAAATGACAACGGCTCATTAATTCATTTCTACATAAACATTGATTGCCATTTTGTTGATAAATGTTCAACACGTATTGTGCCAGAAGTTGTTAAAGTAACAGAACAAATACGTGAAAAACACTTTAACTTTGGTCATTCTAAGCATTACTAATAGAAGCACATTCAGTAGTTTTAATGGTCAATCATATACTAACCGATGATAAAAGTACAATTTATAATAGCATATTATAACATATTGCCGATGTTTATTCACTGGTTTGACTCTACAATTGAATTTGAAACAGTATCTCTAGTCGTGAAGACTTACTCAAATATTGGAATAAACCTGCTGCTGTTCCTGGTATGTTTTTAAACTTTTTTTAAACATACAAAACAATGAATAAATAAACTTCGACACTGTTAAGCATGCCGGAATAAAGTCATATATGCTCGAATGCTTGTATGCTTGGTGAAATAGCACTTTTTGCGATGATAGTCAAATACTCATGTTTTATGACAACTGATAAAGATTTTTTTGATTTTATATTTCAGTCTAGGCGATGATGTTATTGGAATTAGTAGCAAGGTATTATAAATAATACGAAACAAGATGCTATAGTTAAAGTTGGTGTACATTGTCTTGATACGTTAGCTGGTACGAGGAATGTATAACTATTGAGTCCATGCCAATTTATTGTCACTGAAAGAGCATGATAATTATAAGGGCATCCCGAAAATTGATTTATCAAACTCTATTTCCAATGATATCGTTCGCTCTATGTTTTTGTATTCATTGTGTTAACAATGAATACTCTGTTACCAATAGATTAATAGTGGTATTCCGATCGGAGTCCTATATTTAATCAACGAGACCTAACAGCATCCATATCCGGATAATTCCGCTACAATAAAATAGTTCATACTGAAACTGGTACTTTATGTATTTCTGCGCGAGAAAATGACCAGACGCTCAATATGACGTTACAGAATATACTTGAAGCGATTAACTTGTAAGAGAGATAAGACTGTCCATAATACTCGTGAGAGATGTGTGGCAGTACTATTAGATAGATGTACACTCGACGGCCTTCGCGGTCTATTTATAGAAAGTCACAGTCTAAACCACTGACGAAGACACTGTGGGTGACACCATAAACAGAGAAGAATTATCAGACCATCACTGATAATGATCGTTTTATATATTGTACATTTATATATTAAATTATCAAACATGGTTGGTTTAATTAACGGTTAATAAACATTTTTTTAAGAATTTTAATGCTTCACTTATAGAGATCACAGACGTAAGCAGTACTTTCGTGCTATTAATTGTTTGGGGACCTTTGATGCTTTGCCTCAATATTTTCTTGTAAAGAAATATAATCTTCGTTCGATTAGCCGTCAAAATATGGGACAGAACATGTTCTTGAATCGAATAATCTGGATTGGTTATCAATAAATATAATTTCTTGCCAAATGGACAGGTGAATTATAAAGTATACCATAAAAATGAGTTTGTATGTGCTCGGTCGGAACATGACGAAATTGTTAAACTCTGACACGTATATTGCTTGAATGCTTTACTAAAGGAGATGTCATACATGGCTAATCGACGATTCAAGCATTTTTGAAATGCTTATACTTGTACTGTATACATTACTATAAGTGCTGATTCCCGCGTATTGGGTTTGTTTTAAAGATAATTATTTCCGGACTGTAACTGTTCGGGTCGTATGCAATTAAACCCGAGGTGTGTTCAACAATGCGAGCGCTCGAGCGAGCGCCCGCCTCGCGAATTGTTAGGCTATTGAACGACTGCGCTCATTCCATAAATAGGTGAAGATATCGGTCAGTCAGACCGTTTGTGTACAGAATGTCGAGCGCTCGCTATAAAATCCAAGATGATGTCAAACAGCACATCATTGAAAAAGCGGGTGGGGGAAACAATTATTTCTGTTGATACACGAGATCTTTCATATTGTTTTACCATACATAATCATAGAGACAATTTACTGTACCAAATAAAGGGTACATTTAGTATATTTTATGCATATATGCGTGGATATTTTATGTGGAACAAGCAACACACAAGTTTGCGTCCCACTTTTCAGAAAAATTCTTTGATATAAAAAAAAAAAATTTTCCTGCCACCATCTTTGGTACCTGTTATAATATATATTTCCAATGATATGTTAATACAGTACCCACAAAAAAAACTACAACTCATTAATTTTGATGATTTTTTTTGTAGAATTACTAGTTTTTTATATTTAAATATGATTGTGATAAAATGAAAACAAATTTCAATAATGCGGCACATGAATAATATTCAGCATCTGACACCCTAGCTTAAGCCTATTTATTGTAATCATTTTCTATAATGTATTTTGTTTGGTATTTTTGTAGTTGTATTTTAGTTATAAGTAAAGTGATAAACTTTTTTAAGTAAGCAGTTTTCAAAATTTTGGACAAAAGCTATTTAGTAGGCCTGCAAAGTGAAAATGTCTCCGCACTTTTGGTGGGTATTGTATATAAAATCTAAAACAACATTATCTTTAATAGACAAGTTATGACCAATGAACCGTATGGCTAAATATGTTTGAATTAGTAAAGAAAATAAAATTAATTGGCATGTGAAGTCACATTTGCTTAATTTTTGTAATATATAATATATGTATATATATATAAGTAGAATAAAATAATCAAGATAGCCTCAATAAATTGAGGCTATCTTGATTATAATGAGGAAAATAAGCTAAAATCAATAATCTAGGTATTATTTCTTGCATAAAGGTCAAGCTCAGGTTAATTCTGTTGGACTATATCAATGTTTATATGAAAAAAATCAGGGGGTCGATCGTGAACTAATTGTCAAAATTTTAAGTTGAAAATCAGGTACAAATGTAATTGATTTTTTCTTACGTCGACGTCAGTTTGAAATGTTATAATTTACAAAGTCTGACAGCGTAATCATTATGGTAAAGCATTGTTTTGGAATACATCTGATGTAATGATGACACTAAGACACACATATCATGGTACTGGACTAATACAGAATATTGAACATTTTTACAAAAAAGTTTGATGAGATTAATGAGAATTCCAGCCATGATAACAGCAAAAGGGTCAGAATAAAAAATCACAAACTAATCAGTATCTGGTATGTCCACCTCTAGATTGAATGACAGCCAAACAACGTCGTCTCAATGAAATTATGAGTCGCCGGGTGAAGTGAGCAGGTGTCTGTGCCCATTCTTCGTGCAATGCACGCCCCAAATCACGTACGCTATTGACGTCATTCAAGCTAGAGGTGGACATACCAGATACTGATTAGTTTGTGATTTTTTATTCTGACCCTTATGCTGTTATCATGACTGGAATTCTCAATAATCTCATCAAACTTTTTTGTAAAAATGTTCAATATTCTGTCGATTGATTAAATTTTGTTACAAATCAATTTTTTGTCAATAGAATGGGGTTTATTATAAAATATTAAATGAAACATTCTTACTGACTAAACTTTTTCCTCTCAGCATATATCTCAATATGTCAATGTTACCTCTTAATACGTAACTATCATGATATCCGAGATTTATCTGCATAGAAGATCGCCGAGGTAAGTCCGGTGGTAAAGTTATACATTCCTCGATCGACCTCTCTCAAAATGCCAATATTTTTCCGACAAAACTATTTTAATGGTTTCATATTGTTTGCATATTTTTGAATATGAGAGGCAATGCATTAAACTGACGTGACCCGGGTGCGAAGAAATTCATTTTATGTTTTTTTTTAAATATATTTTAGTTTATCATAATACATGTACTGCATTTTGACCATGGCACTCTTCCTGTCTTCGATTATAGGAGGTTGGATTTAAAACAATATGAATTTAACGAAGGGGTAGTAAGTACAGAAATGTATTAAATGGACATAGCAAATTTACCACTTAATGTATTCATTAATATTTTTTTCAAATTTCTCTCAAGATGAAAGAAATATTAAATCATTTTCAATATAGTTATTTAATTAAATATAGGGAGGCGAGACAGGATAGAGCGCCATGATCGTGCGACCACATGCACGACTCATGCAGGTTGTTTCGTCATCTCACGATGACGAACGCAGAAACAAAGCGTTTGACCAAGTCCTAGCAAAACATCAACAGCTCTGGTAACCATGCCATATTTCCCTTCTCTAAGAAAAAGGAATGACTTGGTATTTGGGAACGACCAGAGCCAGTAAAATGCTTCGTCAGAAAAAGGCAAACGCTTGACAAAGTGAACAGACGCAGCTTGTCTGTTTGTTACAAGAACGTCTATAGATCTATATACAATATATTAATTACAAGGTTTTTAGTTAAATCATACCGCTGTATATAATTTATTAGTATGTCAAATAAATCGTACATGGGATTATTTTACTTGAAATTTCATAACTATCATTAATACGTTTAATTACAAATCAGAATTTAATTGCTTTTTTAATTTGATAGTGCAGTTTATTTGTATTTGATAACAACTCACAAAATTTAGGATTCATCTTCCAAAATTATCTTCCCCATATTTAATGTCCTTTTTACTGTATTTAACTATTGTTACATGCTCTGTCCTTTAGGACCCGAATAGCTCAGTCGGCTAAAGGGAAGGAACGGAAATATTCATTGAAATGAAAAGTTCAAGAGGTCGCTGGTTCGAAACCTAGCAAAAGCATAAATTTTTATTTTTATATTTTATTTTTTATTATATTTCTATATTTTATATTATACATATTTACGTATTAAGAGGTAACATTGACATATTGAGATATATAATCTTATGAATATTTTAAAACGACTAGTGTTGTGTTAACGTTTTATTATAGTTTCTTTAAGCTGTACATGTATTAGACTTATACAATAACACAATCATGTATCTTTATTTGAATTATTGAAATACAAAATATATATTTCAAAATTTATAATATTAGTCCAGTACCATGATATGTGTGTCTTAGTGTCATCATTACATCAGTAGATGTATTCCAAAACAATGCTTTACCATAATGATTACGCTGTTAGACATTGTAAATTATAACATTTCAAACTGACGTCGACGTAAGAAAAAATCAATCACTTGATTTTCAACTTAAATCTTTGAATCAGAATTTTATGAAACTATTGAACCATACCTAAAAATATTGATCATAACTTAGCCTCATATGAAACTGTATGATATTAATTATTGAACAGACCCTTCAGGGACTCAAAATATTGATTACTGAAAACAAAAGACCCTTAAGGGACCTAGATTGATTTTAACTCATTATCCTCATTAGCCTCAATAAATTGAGGCTATCTTGATTATTTTTATCCTACTTCTATTCAATAAAGAATAAAGGCTTATGATGGAAAAGTTTCATTTCACCAAAGTGTAATCTGACAAGATCTGGAGAGATTAAGGAAAAATTCCTGAATAAAAAATGTTAATTAAACATACTCATTTAAAAATACAATAACTGCATTTAACTTAAATATATTAATAATATGAATGATAATTATTATACTATCAATTAATGTATTGAATATATTATTTGTACTTGTTAAAGTCATCAACATAATTAATGTTTGGAACATATATCACTTTTTCTTCAAAATAACTAGTTTGTGTGTAATAATGAACTCGGGTATTAAATCTTAGTATTACACTTTGAATCTTAACATTTGTTTATTTTCTTACAAGATATAGATAATTTGTGCATATAAAACACGTTCAACTATTTTCCAAAAAATAATCCCATTCACTTGACTACATTAACCTCTTTGTTAAATCAGGTAACCGAATGAAAAAAAAGAAATATAATTTATCAAACAATTAATTCTTAATTATATCTGTAAATTTTAACCTTCGTCATTAAACACCATCAGTGCAGGTAAAATTAATTTCTAAGACATTTATGATAAGCAGAAATGGGGTTTAAATACATTATTTTCTGTTCAGTTACTATATAAATCATAGAATAGCAGCAGGGTGTTAGTCCAACTTTACTCAAAAATGTGTACTACGTAGCACACATAACAGATAACAATGACATAGTTTTAAATCTCTCCTATATTAGAGATTTTTTTGACACACAGACTAATTAAACAATGTGATAGTCATATTGTAACAGTTATAGCTTTGACTAATTACAGCAGTAGTCATAGTCAACAGCTAAATCCAGAGATAAAGCCTCTTCAGGAACAGTGAGTAGGTGGACTGACCGCTGTGATATAACCTTTATAAGGTGTTTGTACAGCATAACACCCAACAAAAATTGAATAAATCTAAACACAATGAATACCCCAGTACTTTCAGTGCTTTGATTATTAATTGCCTTGAAATATTCTAGTTCATATACTAGTAATCGTGGAAAATAATCTAGTGCGATGCTAGTTTACAACAAATCACTGATTTTATACGGATGAACGTTTCAAGTATTAACAAAATGAGGATTTGGTCCTACAACGCCAAAACTTGTAGATGAATGTACATGTATATTGTTTCAGCTTTGCCTATGATTAAAGAATCATCATCGAATAGCCAATCATCAGCCAATAGTTCGATTATACAGTTAACCATTCATAGCAGTAATTGTGGAGAATAACATTGTCTGGGGCATAAATGTTTTAACTCTATATGAAATAAATGTATCCGAAAAACAAGATAAATTTACATAAGATTTATTTACAAATATACAATATATAATAATAATCTTTAAAAACACTACAGGCCACAAATTACACTTCATTCAAAGTAGTGCTGGAAAATAAAGTGGTAAAAATCGTCAAGGTAAAATTCCAAAGACATTGGCCAAAGTTTCAGAGTTTGAAGCAAGCTGTAAATAGTCCGTGTGATCATTTCGTAAAAGGTACCATTTTGTTAAGTAGTTGTGTCCGTTTAAAACTAGAATACAAATTGCCAAACTTTTCGAAATGTTGTCTATACGCGATAAAATACTGACACTCTTAAGAATGTAGTACATACAATATAAAATGGTGTACACAATTCTGTTAATTTTCGCCAGACTAGTGACGACGTCAAACTCTTTTGAAGTGTAACAAACTACTCCAAACTCTTTGGAATTTTAGCTCTCCCTAAAACATTCACAATTTGGAATAATATAACATGAAGTGCATTTTGAAGCCAGTATTGCAATACTTTGGACGGAAATGATAAAAATAACAGAAATAATCTTATAAATCGCACAAGCAATCACATTAAGTTCCACAGCATCATCGAAAAAATTGACAGTAATATCTGAAATTTACACATAAAAACGGACTTAATTTAAATGTAGTTTAATTAATTACAAGAAATTACACAATTAAGTTCTAAGACCGAACAATTCCAAACATTCGACTAGACAGTAATGTTTTAATAACAAATGAAAATGACGTCATAGATGATAATACAGTTTTTTTAACAGTTTTATGCTTTATTTGGATGTTCGCATGACGATGTCGTTCATTTTAAAGCTGGGACATCAACTGTCTGCTAGCTCGTAGTTTGATGATGGACAGAGAAGGGTTAAAGATGTTAATATGAATACATGTCTGTTCATGATATCAACAACTGTGTGAACTCTGAAATAAAAAAACAAAAGTGAAGGTAAGAAAGTAAATAATTATAAATTAAGCAATTGTATGGAGAGCGGAGTGTGTCACAACGGTGTCAAGAAATTGAGAAAACCATTAGATCTTAGTACACGTAACTAATTAGGTTACATGGTACGATCATTCACCGAAGAACTGAAAAATATAGGTTACTTATCAACCCAGACACAACTTAACATCGGTGTCGCATTACCTAATTATGTTAAGGTCTAATGCCCCAAGTATGAAATAACTAAGATCAAGGTCATGAAAATCATGACACAGAAAGTCAGACACGTAGTTACTAAAACAAATGCACTTTGTGAAAACTAAAATTATTACACTTGTACAAGTTGCGAAAATAAATTTAAATCAAATTGTCTAGTACATATATAAAACCAAGATTACATTTGGCAAAATACTATAATTACTATTTGAGTATTAAAGTTGTAGCAATGAATTCTCGTTTCAAGGTCTTGATAATCAATGCTATAACTCAAAGTCACATTTTCAATCAGTATAGAATGCGCTCATCAAGTATTTTTGTTAATGAAATTGGTAATAACACATTATGCGTGTAAATTTCTAGCTTGATGGATTACCATGAGTCTTCATGAGACAATTACAAAAGTGACAAAATGAAAATAAGAAAATCCAAGGCCATTTAATTTCAAAGAAGCGACAATGAACAGTTTCAAATGTACCAACTATGTTGTAAGCATATTTTAATCAGTTGCATTTATATCCAATTTAATTAAGTAACCTATTGGTCATTTTTGTCTCACTGGTGTTGTATAAAGTAGACTAGTTTTCAATGTATACTACGAATGACTTGATCACTCTATTTTCCGCATGATGCAGCTATCACTGTATCAGCCAACTGTCTGTTTCCACATGAGTAGGCAGTAAAGAAATCTAGCTATTGCGGATCCCTGATCCCCCTCCCTCCCATATTATAGCAAATTAACTTTCAAGTTGTCGTATGTTTACCAGCTAGATGTACATGTATGTTCATCAAAAGATTTCAGATCAACTGCTAGTTAACCTTCGCGAATCCCCGCTTAAATTTATTAGAAAATATGTTTTAAGAAATTTCAATTAAAGAGAGATGCTAAAGTTATATTTGTTCATATATTTTAAAATTCGGTATTTTTCAGTAAAATCGCAGCGTTCAGTTCACCTTACCATTTTCCTTGTCTAAAGCCTAACAGTATTACTTTTTCGAACCAATCATTTTCGAAGCTGAAGTCTACAATCATGAGACTAATACTACCGGTATAACAATGTAAGTTTATCACAGTAATACAGTTTATACAGTAATTGTTAGGAATGTTTTACTCTATCTTACCTTGATAATTAATTTGACCATCACCATCATCATCAGCCTCTCTAATCATTTCTTCAACTTCTTCGTCTGTTAGTCTTTCACCCATTGTTGTTACAATCTTACGTAAATCGGCGGCACTGATTACTCCAGTTCCTGAAACATTAACATACATTTACAATTAGAATGCCTTGTACAAGTGCTCGTTTTAACGATTTCTTTATCGGCTTGTCAAGGGAAATCGTTGAGTTGTTTTTTAAAACAAATATTGATACACATTCAGTTCTGGAGCAGTTTTGAACTTCTCCGATGGTTTAAAAAACCTATTGACTTCATGATGAGTATCGTGAAATGTGCAAGTTTGATACATTTTGGATTTCTAAAGAAACATCTCTTAATATCATATGATTTTGTTATTGCCTGGTGTAGTATTGATTTATGCAAAATGATTTCAATTTGAGCCAAAAAGGTAAACATGCACAATTGATAGAAAGATGTAAATATGCATAAGTAATGGAAAGATGAAAATATGCACAAAGAAATGAAAATTGCCAATGGTGTAAAGCAAATAGCAAATAAAATCATCATACTTGTGCCTTTATTACATTTTATAGTTAAATAAGTTAGCGATGACCAATTTTACCTTCTTTATCAAACACTCTAAATGCTTCAAGTAGTTGATCATCGGGTTCAGGAACTGTTAAACGTTTAGCCATAATATTTAAATATGTATCAAAGTCTGTCAATTGTGGCCCAGCTGAAATAAAAGCAAACCATGTAATCAAAGTCTACGGATAAATATAACTTTATCTCTTGCAGTTTTTATTCTAAACGATTCCACTATGTAAATTTGTAGTCTTTGAGTCTGTTTCAGTTGCATCAATAAAAACCAATGTAGTTTTTACTAAATTGTATTGTTAATGCGACAGATAATGTAAGGACAAACGGTGTTTAAGAGTCATGAGAAACACAGTTAATTTAATTGATTTTAAAACCAATTAACTGCAATGTACCTTAGAATACAATCTACTGCATCAACAGCTAGCAGAACCATTGTATTACTTGCGAGTGCTCTTTTTCATTCATCTAGTCCTTTTGCTATTTAAATGTAATACGTTAGTTTTTCTTCAAGTGTCTACACATGCTTTTAGGATGTGTATTTATGTCTGTTATTGTGACTGTTCCCTTCTTCTCTTTAATTGAGTTAAAATTATTTTAAACTTTGAAAGTGTTTAGTCATTTAAACCATCGGGTAAATTCTCCGCTTTAAAATTACGACGAATACTTTATTATGTTAGAATGTATAAAAACAAACCATTGTATGAATTATTAAACAGAAACTTGAGTGTTTTTCTCCGCAAAGGACATTATCGACGTCCTTATGAGATAAATAGAATTTGTGATGCATTTCAAGGAACAAGTTTCCTGTCCTAAACGTGACGATAATTTTTAAATTGTTTAATGTCAGTTTGTCTTTCTTTCAAAGTGTGAAGTTAGACATCGTTTGTTTGGTGTCTCGGTGTTATTTTGACTTGCTAAGAGTTTTACTAGTGCATTATGTTTCTTATTCAGACGTACTTTAAGGTATTTCTAAATTATTATAATATTATTAATGCGTTTTTTGTTTTAAAAATATTTAAATTGAATTCTGGATGGCTGTTGCTTAGTCCTTAGAAGTTCATACATTGTTACTCAATAAAGACGTTAGGTGCACATTTAGAGAAATGTATAATTATATCTTACATATCTTTACGTAATTATAAAAGCAATGTAAAAATAATATACCCCTTTACTAGTTGACGCACTTATAGCACTCAAATACGTTACAAAACAATTCAAATAGTAAATAATATTATACATTAGGTGAACAGTAAACCATTATAACTGCAAAGGTTATTAGGTAATAGAAAAAACGTGGTGCACATGATACAATTAGATTGCATTGACGACTTTCTCGTGTTAAAACAAGCGATTTTGTTCGTCTTTTTATTATTTGCATTGTTTGTTTTATTCTTTAAACACATCTTAATATATGCATATGGACGTATATAAGGAGCGCCGATATGATATCATCATCTTGTGTTTCAAGAAGTACATGACGTCATTTAAAATGAAGTTACTAGAAACTTTTATAGATTCTTACATAGCCGCGGCCGTGGCATAGTGGAGAGCATGTCGGACTTCGAATCCGGAGATCGCGAATTCGAGCCCGGTCGCGATAGGTCATGCCCTGTACATGAGTTGTCGGCCTCGTGGTAGGGTAAGTTAGTACTGGTGATAGAAAAGTGTCCAGGAAACCTATAGTAGGAAGAGCTGATCGTCGTATATACAATGTATAACCTAAATATGTGTTGGATGCGACGTTAAACCCAATTGAAAAAAAAGGAAAAAAAAAGATTCTTACATTCTTGGTCTTTTGTTTGTTCCTGTTGATCTTGTTGTTGCTGTTCCTCGTTTTCAGCAGGAGGAGGTTTAGGTTTCGATACTAATTGTTGTATTTCATATTCAGTTGGATGTTGTGCCATTGCTCTCATGGCTTCGCCTAATTCTCTTACTGTGAGATAACCATCATTGTCTCTGTCAAATAGTTTGAAGGTTTCCTCTAACTCTACAAGAAATAATGTAAACAGATAAAGTCAAAAAGTGGCCTATGACTACAGTATATGTAAAAATGTTGGTAAAATGTCTGACACATGACAACCAGTTGACAACGTGTATAAAGCCTGAGCTTGTTCTCATGATCGTAGCCATATGCTACTTAATTATGCATATATATGCAAAAGTATTGGTGTAGTACCAATTTTACTGGTTACTAAGGTCATTCTCCCTCCCACCACTGATGCTAACCCATGTAGGGCAGTTGTCAGTTCCTGACGGAAGTATGCCCCAAGTAACTGACTAACAGCTTAATCCAGGGATATAGCATTTTTATGAACGATGAGTGGATTGACAGACTGCTGTGATATGACCCTTACAATGTGTCGCTACGGCAATAACATCAACCAAATAAGTATTACAATTTGTTTGGTTTTTTAACGGGGCTACTTTCGTGGGGCTCGGTCATGAACTATTTCTACGGCCATTCTCTCTCCTACCAATGATTCTTAATTATGTAGGACAGTTGTCAGTCACTGACGAAAGTATGTGCTAAGTAGTTGGTTAACAGCTTAATCCAGAGATATAGCCTTTTTATGAACGATGAGTGGGTTGACAGACTGCTGTGATATGACCCATACAGTGTGTCGCTACGGCGTTAAACCAAACCAAACAAACTAACAGTTTTTAACATTTCCATTGAAGACACTTATATTTGCATGTTCGACAAACATTTAGAACAACTATACTTAGTCACTAAATAATTAACTTCGAGGGAAGGAACAGTATTTGCAATATATGTATATGCGTGTCCATAACTCTACCTTGAATTATTGAAATATTTTACACATAAAGCTCGCAATTATTATCATGAATTATATAACATTTCTTTGTATGTTAGTCTAGTTGACCTCTTTCGTGTTTGCTATAAGGTCTATTAAATCTATATAAGTAGGTCAGTCACATATGATTTAATATCACATCCTTTGCTGGTTTCAAACAGTTCAAAAAAGGTAATGCATCATTTTTGTTGACATTTGCTTCTCGTTTGGATTGTACAAGTTTGACTTGTGTTATGGAACAAAAGAATGACAGAGACACAATATCAGCACACCATTCTGGTTGTATGATATCCTCGATTCTACATATACCTACTCTTAGGTAAACTGAATCACTTGTAAATACACTTCCTGCTCGATGCAATAAGCAATGAATAGGGAAAAATTAGGCCCGTATTATCAAGCGTCTTATGACATATTTTAGTCGTAAATCCTTCTATAATGTTATGTTAAATTGTCGTAAGATTTTTGATAATATGCTGCCCTGGGCCTTATGCTTATGTACACGTCTCATCACTAGGCCGCTACTCTTGCAGAAAGAGACATTATGGTATCTAAACCCCCAACAAGAATGTGTACGTACCGGCTCTCTCCTCGTCTGTGATAGCTTCAACTGCTGTCTGCAAATATAGAGAAATAATAAATGTTATATTGTTTGGAAACAATGACCAAATTTTCTTAAGTTTTCAAAACATATTCATAAATACATTTTATTTAGCTTTACATGATTAGTATAAAACATATCATACAATCAAGATTTTTCCATCATACTTAACCATTCTGCCATTATGTAAAACATTGTAAATGATGTTGCTAGTTCACCGTAAAAAGCTCAAGACGTTGGGTATTGATAAAAAAAAACATTACATGTATAATTATATATTTTAGGCAGTTATATCGAAATTATAAAGCATTCACAAGTGAAAATACAATGTTGTCACTAGTGCGTCCTGTATTCTTTATTTTTGTATTTATAAAAAATCATGGTCATAATCTGTGAAACATAAAAACTGATGACGTGACGCATTTAGTTTTAAAAAAAATAATAATTTAATTCAGTCTGAATACGAGCAGGGTAGCGGACTTATGAGCAAAACCATATCTAAATGAACCATGTTTTGTACGAATTCCCGTAATTGTATTTTTCGCTATATCATAAAGGATAGCACTTCGGTATTATTTAATAATTTCTGAAGTATTATTCGACCAAAAGAAACTTCAATTTAAGTATTCGTACTTAAATTACACAAAACATCAATTATATTGTCAAAATGACATTTGTTCACAATGAATATTACATCTACAAATTCTTAAGCTCGTCATTCTGACTGGAATATAAGAATAGTTTATGTATTTTTAGCAATTTGAAGATTTAAATATAGACATTTTTGAAGTGCCTTACGCTATTATACTCGAGTCATAATATACATACGATGTTTTTAACTCTCGATATATGTATACATATGTATTGACCGTCCCTGATAACAAGTGGCCCTACTAGATATAAGCTATATACGTTCTATTGAAAACCTTGATTATATGATTTAAATATGTAACGTCAATATTTTAACAAAGAATAATCTTAATCTTTTTTTTCATTTTTATCCGGTGGGCTTTGAAATTGTTTGTTTTCTACTTGGTATGAATTGTACATGTATTAACGCAGATCTTAACTTTATGGGGACTAAATTTTTTTGTCGAAAAATATAAAGTACTTATTAAATAGGAAAATGGAATTGAAACAAAATGGACTAGTCTTGTTTAATACCATTAGTTGACCCTCCTGTCGAGAAAATTTTGATTCGCCCATGCTTGATGAGCTTACTGATCCCATAGTTCTAAACTCACTGAAGCCATTATTTCCCCTTTTTTAAGAAATGTTGGAACGCGTGACGTAACTGCTCGTAGTGAGGAGTTTACTTTGGCTTTGAGCAACAAGGATAAAGTGTCCACTTTTATGAAAAGAGATGTTACCGTACATAGTTTGGTCTTTCAAGTCAATACACGACTCCACAAAACAAATAACACCATGAAAAGAGATGTCACTGTAAAGAGTTTGTTCTGTTTTGTCTATGTACAACACCATAAAAAACAAATGACACCAGTCATTCGTACAACAAAGTAACCTTACTAAGTCTCTACTAAAACAGAGCTCTAAATCAATTAACATTAAGAACACTTATCATTGTTCAATGTTACATTAGTGTAATCTCACAGGCTATAGTTTTAATTAGTTGAATTATGTGCCTTTTCTGTTATCACGAGTGTAAGAGAGAAACTAAGAGGCTATAATTTTCTACGAGCATGCGCATGAAACATGGCTAGTATGTCTAAGTAAATGCATCAATCGTTATTATCCGTCTTCTTTCGTTATTCTCCGTCTTCTTTCGTTATCATCAGTCTTATTTCAGTATCATCAGTCTTATTTCAGTATCATCAGTATTATTTCGTTATTATCAGTCTAATTCAGAATTATCAGTCTTATTTCGTTATCATCAGTCTTATTTCAGTATCATCAGTCTTATTTCAGTATCATCAGTATTATTTCGTTATTATCAGTCTAAATCAGAATTATCAGTCTTATTTCGTTATCATCAGTCTTATTTCGTTATTCTCCGTCTTATTTCGTTATTCTCCGTCTTATTTCGTCACATATTCCCTTTAAGGGCCTACTTGGACAACTTACACGATCTAATTCTTGGCAGTTTGGTTTGGTTTAACGTCATAGCGACACATTGTATAGGACAAATCACAGCGGTCAGTCAACCTACCTACAGTTCCTGGAATTGCTAATCTCTGGATTTAGCTGTTCACCAGTTACTAGGCGCATATTTCCATCAGTGACCGACAACTGTCCTACATGTTTTAAAATTGGTTGTAGGAGGGAGAATAGAGGTAGAAATTATTTGATGACCAACTTCCACAAAAGTGTGCCCTACCAAGGAATCTAACCTATGACCCCTTGATCAGTGTGCTACCGACTGAGCTAGCCGGGCGATCTTACGGTCAAACTTTATTAGCATTTGAATGCCCTTTGTCATTGCGCTATGTACGTTACATGTAAAACAACCTTATTGGCAGTAAAACAATCGTTCAAAATGATGACAGACTATATTTTCTTATTTCTTATGTATATGGGTATAAACATCAAACGATGAAAAGTATAGATTTTATCGTAATTTTGATTGACGTTAAATCGATTGAACGGATTCATGAACGTTTAGGTTTGTTTTCTAATTTATACTTTACAATGTATTTAAAACATTGGTGTGAAAATGATAACTTGAGAAAGGAACGACAATAACAGCGGATCCAGCCGAGGACCAAGGGGTCTGACTTTCCTCTTAAAGTGTTCAAGATAAAATGGTATTAACGATTAATATTATGATGTCTTAATGGTAATTGTATAATAAAATTACGATATATAGTTATATACTAGATTATGTTATACAGCGAAATCGGACGTAAATATTTTGATAGTACGACCTCTGACCCTCTGAAAAAAACTTAAGGCGAGACCATATGTAGTCTTGGTTTCGAGTCAAAATTATTATTTAGTGTTTTGACTCGGAACTGTTCCGGCCGGGTCTGCAACAAGCCACGATTTTATGGGACTGAGGCATAATACATGTAGTTAACTTTTTATCCGCCCTAGCATCGATACGATGAATATACAAAGAGATAATGCGTTTTGCATGTAAAATGATAAATGTACGTTTATGTAAGTTTATAAATATACCCGGTATAACATGTAAATTAATTATGTGGCATATACGTTCTCTTTTCTATAAACTCAGACCATTCTATGTTTGAAAGGATATTTCAATAACAAAGAAATTGATATAGCAATGTATCGGTAATCATTTTATGTATCCCCTTTGTTACATAAAAAATGTCTATTGAATTGAAAAAATGTATTTGATAAATTTCCCAGTTGAAATGTGAGATGGTACTTGTCGATACGATTTTATTCTTTAAATATACGTATAATGTAAATTATACCTTGCGATCGTAATTGACTGAGAAAATTGACTGTGCGTAAATATCCTCAATGTGGTTAGAAAAATATTTATAATGATAGAAGCAATTATAAAACCAACGTAGTGTATTTGTTAAACATTTCCATATCATTAGTGTATAAGGACATTTGTCAATTTATACTCGCTATTATCTATTAGTACAGAACAGTTATTAGAGTATACATGTAGAATTATTCCAAGTTTCTGCTATCTATAATTACACTATGATTAAACGTGTAACATACATGATAACTTAACTAAGTCTTGTGATTAGAACTAGATTATGAGTTAGTCTTGAAAAATTAAGACAAATTAGTACAATATGGACATATTTTAGAAATATGGCTTGTGTTAGATACAGAGATACAGAGCGACCTCTCTACAACAGACTGTGACAGGACGTTGTTTGGTTCATTGTTGTTGAAAGGTGGCTGTTGTAGAGAGAGCGAATTTCATCAGATTAAAACACGACAAATGTTAATTTGGCTGACTTTGCTATAGTCGAAATGTTACCGATGTAGAAACGGCCAACTTCATTAGAAAAAGAACAAGACATTATGAGAATTTTTCTGAATGTGCTGTAGTCAAGAAGTTAGTGTTGTTGGAAGGGCCAAATTCATCAGTGACTGACAGCCGTCCAACATGATTTAGAATCAGCGGTATGGGAGAGAATGGCCGTAGAAAATATTTCATTTTCAAACTCTTTAAAAGTATGCCCCGTTCTGGAATCGAATCCACGACCCCTCGATCAGTACTTCTGTATTCTACCGATTGAGCTGGCCAGGTGGGATAAAACTGAACACTAAACTACTTAACCGACTTGTACCCCATTTACGTTGTAATTCAACCAAAGTAAGCTCACGTAGCTGTCATTTTTCGGTTCCATCTCATTTTATTATTTGACCATCTAGATTTTTTTAGTAAATTATGACATTTGTCAGGCAAACAAATGTCGGGAACTTGGGCGATTTGATGATTCTAATCATATAGTATATGTATAGTGGTTTGACTCAGAGCCGTGCCGATAACCTATGATTCTAATTCCGACGACAAAAACAAATACGTCAACACAACTTTTAAAACTCTCAAACAAATCGTAACAATATCGTCATATAAATTATAATATCATAAAATTTTAACAACTTAAATGTATACATAATTTAAATATAGGTCTACAAACTGTAAACTTTCCACTTAAAAGTAATATATAACAAAACCCCTGCTTTCAAGTATATGTACAAGTATAATGTAATAAAATGATAAACAAAACAAAACTAACCTTAGTCATCGTGAATTTATAATAACCGAAGATTGAAAAATTCAGTAATATATTTCTCTTTAAAAAAATATGACAAAGAGTAAAAAAGCACGTATTAAATGAACACACTTTTTACTACTGACACTATATACCCAAACTGTATTATCTCGTACACACCGTGGTCTTTCTTTATTTCATGGGTAAAAAAATTAATTCCTAAGCTCATCAATGTAAACGTATTGATAGAAGTCATGTATTAAAAGTTTATTTAAACAATTTCTATGTATTACTACAACAGAGGAATTTTATATTATCTTCGCTAATATTGAATGGCAGATATTTTACTTTGTAACAAAAAAAGTCAAAATTGATAAAGCAGTTGTTTTTTTCAAATGTCTCAAGTGTTAATACGATGCAATATGAAACCTTTTATAATTAATCATAAGTTTCATTTATTTTGGATTTAAGGTTTTTCACCGCTTATATTATACAAAAATCTGACTTGTTTCGATATGTGTTATGAGTATTCCTTGAGTTACCCAGGTATATCAAAATCATTCACCATTTTCATTTATTCCTGGACTTTATTTTAATCAGTTTTCATGTAAGCAACCCGTCCCGGCAAAGCACAGGCGGCTATCTACATAATTATATATATTACCGAACCCAGCCGTTCGCATATTATTCCAAGCAAATTCATATGTTTTAGTATATATACTTTTTTTCAGCGTTTCTATGAAGTACTTATACAATGTGTATAGAATATTAAAACTGCTGGCTGCTAATAGACTATATCCGGAATTCAAATTTGGGTTTTAACAAACTTTGTTTGTACCGCATGCGCTCGGACAAAGAACCCACACATTTGAGTTTCAAATAAGGTCTATTTCACGTAACTAATAAGTCACGTGATCTCAATAAATAATCAGTAGCCTATTCAATTACCCTAAACGGTCCAAAACGTTCCGTAACGATACATTTGGAACTCCTCGATCATTCGCTGCGAATAATCTCGGGCATATTTAGACGCTATTTTGAAACTACCGGTGTTAAAGTAAACAAATATACGATCGTTTAGGCAATGAGTGATGTTTCGTTTTTAGTCCGTAAACTTTGAAACATCACTCATTACCTTAACGATCGTATACTTGTTTATTAGATTAGATGTTTTGCAGCGAATGGCCGAGGAGTTCCGAATGTATCGTTACGGAACGTTATGGAACGTTTAGGGTAATTGAACAGGCTACTGGAGTTGTAGAATAACTAACTTGTTTTCATGTCATGTTTACGTCTTTTCGCCTTAAAACAGCAATTGGCGATAAAACCATGTAAAAATTTTAATTCTTAAGATTACTTTTAAGTTGTTGTTATTCATAAACAAATTTCCTGTAAAATTCAATTGACCGCGGAAATACTAACAGAAGACCCTATAGCCTTCAGCAAAGGTGACATCATGAACTTTAGGTCCTATGTTGAATAGAAAAACTTACTTTTAAAATGAATGCATAATATCATGCATTTAAAATGCTTACATTCAGTAGTATTTAATTTGTCAAAATGAATAATTACTTATCCTGACTTTGGTATAGGTACCAAATACCTTAATTTAGGGTAAAGGTAATTAAATGCTAAATTAAATCATTTTTGAATAAACAAATGCTTGTTCTAAAACAAACATCCTCTCAAATGTCTTACTTATATGTTTTACATTTACAGACTCTATAGAAGGTTACTTAAGGTTAATTAAAATACCTCCATTAAAGAGAACAATTAATTTTCTGTCATTCAAAAATACCTTGGCATATTTATTCTGATCTGAAAATAGCTTGTATAATTTTATGTATAAGTACATGCATAATGTAATTTTCAAATTATGATTTTCTTTATGTGTATGGATTAGTATGGTACATTTTCAGAGTTTGCTTGCATATCTGACAGAACCGTTTCTGGAAAAAAATGATTGTTTTTCATTTTTTCGTGTGCAGAAGTTGCAGACATTTTTGGTGAGGCAATTTAAGGAACATTAAAGTTCTGACCCGGAAGCTGAAAGGTTAACAGACAGCATTGAAATAACCGAAATGCTTAAAGTGGCATTGAGGTTCTGGAACTGTAACTAACTTCGGTAAACTTCGGCACTCGGTATGATCCGTTTTTTCCGAATATCTCTCTTCGTCAAGTTTCGTAATTGCTATTTTTAGTATTTTTGACCACGTCTTAATATTCCCAATCATTGTAATAAAACATCAATCTATAAATTAGTTTTATGTCTTTTTTAAAACTAGTAGTGAAACAGACCTATCCTACTTGTGTGAAAATTAAGCTGAACGATTTTAGGGTCTACAAACGAACGTGTCAAATGACATATAATACGCGTACGAGCGACAATTAATAGAGGTGTCAATTACACCACATATGTTCGACAGATTTTTTTCCTTCTTATTGTAAATATGAAGATCTCTATATACAATACGAAGGAAAAATTGTGTCTGGCTCCTGTGTATGGAACAGATTTCTCATCGAAAAAATGATCTATCTTGTATCATTACAAACAAATGAACTATTCTGGAAACAAACAAAATAGCTACGACAGTACAATAGATATTTAATTAAGGTTCTCTGTACAGTAATTTCTTTTTAAAAGCATCTTACCTTAGGCATCTTGTAGCAAAAACTAAAAAGTTTAATTCCTTTTGGCTATATGAGAAACTTAATCAAATTGATAGGAAGACTATTAAACGCGCAATGTTAAACTATTCCGAGTACGATCTTTTCTAGAGTGCATTTACCGTTCACTGTGTGCTATCATATTATACCCCCTTTAACTTTATAATTCTATACATTTAATCATGGACGGAAGATAATATGTTTGAATTTATGATCTAGATTTCAAATCAAACATAACAAACAATTGTGATAAATGTAAATATTGGTATAGAACCCATTGTGTAATAAAGGATTTATTTTCATTGTTAATTGGACTGATTGTCCAGCCAATGGTCAGTCAACAAACAAGTTGGAACTAGGTTATGGAATCACCATAGTTTGTTTGTATATATCCCACCATGAAAACAGTCGGATTTAAGTCAATAAAGCAGATATGAGATTAATATATTAACTGATTTTAACTATATTACACTTAACGTATCGTTTTATATATTTTGTATTATTTTGTTGTGTATCGTTAGATAATAGTGTTTAATAAGAGTGTTATTTGCACCAATCCCACACCTAACTAAAACGCATTGTTACATAAGTCTTACGTTTGATACGGTCGTTAAAAATAAAGAGAAGGAACGGGTTGAGTCATATTTACATGATAGAAGGAAGTGTTCGATATAAGTTATATTTTGATTTTCGACTTGTTGGTTTGACAGTTTAGACGTTTTATTGTTAAAGTTTTCACCTTTAAGTATTTAGAAAATGAAAATCAGTTCATCGTGATTTTACCATGGCGATCTAAGCTCTAACAACGAACGCATACTATTTTTTGACTTGTGACCGCCTGTCAAAGCTAGTTATATCAATTGTCATTGTTTGTAGGCGTATTTAATAGTTTTTATATGGATGGAATTGACGATGATGTATAAATATATTTTAGAATTATGTAAGCTTGATTTTGATTGTTTAACTCTTTATTTTTTGGGACAATAATTTACATCGAAAATCAGAGGAAAAGATTAGTTTTTTATTTTTACTTTTGGTTTTTTATAATAACATATAAATGTATTATTAGTATTAGTACTTTTGGTTTTTAATAATGACATATAAATTTATTATTAGTATTATTAAGAGCGCAACAGTTCCTCATGCAAAAAGCAATATGACAAACTATGAACTACCTAACGCTCTATAAAATAGATGTGTAACTAAATCATGAGTAAACACACATGGGACGCAGACAAACGTGGCATGAACGGTCCTGATCCGATGAAAAAAGTCTCCATTCAATATAAAAAGTCAAACAGACAAATGAGATGTATAATGCTACAGTCCCATAAACATAAAAACAGTCATGAGGGCACCGTGCGGGGGCCGTGCGATCAAGCTCCGCAAGGACTCGTACGAACTCTTGCGTACCCGTACGGACTGTTACGTTTTTACCAGGGTCCGTGAGATAAGCCATTGATACACGTATCAGTTTCAAAGTCAAATCGTGAACAAAATCGTGGCCGAGTATGGAATAAACTTTCATATCTTCCAGCTACGACTCCATACGGATGCGTTTTTGCGCCATTTGCGTACCGTCACCTTAATACGCAAGGCTTCCCACGGCCTAAGGCTGTCTGCAAGTACGGGTCCGCAACAAGCCACGATTTTATGGGACTTGTGAATTAGTGTTTGTATAAAGAATGCACTTTGGTACAAAACAAGCTTTTCCCAGTTTTCTCAATTACAGAGTTTCCGAGCGGTGTTTTTTTTCTCAAGACAATTATTGTATTCGTGTCTTAGACGCAGTTTTGAACGTACTACAGTTTTTCGCCTTTTAATCTTCATCAAGTTTAGAAATATAAAACTTGATTTAAACTTTAATGTAAATGTATATTATACTTGAACTCGACCTACTTGTATAATAATAATAAAAAAGTTCTACAGTACAAATAATCTGACCAATTTAAAAGTAATTACTGAGCTCAAATGTCCATTTTCCTCATTAAAATGTTTAAGAGTTATAGGTATATAAAATTGATTGATTTATCGATCGCTTGGTCTCATTGAAAATTTCAAATATTTTATCTTTACATATAGGATAAAATCAGTGAACGAATGTACGAGTTTACTTGATTAATTATAACGTATATTGATATCTCCTGATTTTACAATAACTTTAACACCTTACAAGTGGAAAATTTTACTTTAACATTAAGTATTTATCTATCAGTTGCAGATAGATAAGTGTCACTAGGATTTAATTTCAACCGTAAAATATTACGTATAAATAAGTGGGTATTTCGGTATTCTCAGATAGTATTCTGCAATAGCGAAGTGTGGCGGCCTTGGTGATTTGTTAGGGTATGTTTATGTGTTGTTAACTGGTCCAGAGGTCACAACCTCTATCCAGAGAACTTTGTTGTTCCTTATTATTACATTGCAGACATAGCGGTTATTTCCCTTTTTTGAAATAATAACGAACTCTCCATAACTCAAAAGGACAAATCCCGCAGCGATTATTTCCCTCTTATCGAAAGAATAACAAACTCAACATAACGCTTACTTAAAAATAAATTCCACAGCGGTTACTTCCCTTTTATTGAAAGAATAACGAATACCCCCATTCCGAATGCGAATACCTCATTAGTTAAAATTGCAAATCCCACAGCGGTTATTTCCCTTTAATGACAGGAAAACAAATCCATCGATAGTTTAAATGCAACAGAAAGTAAAATGTTGGGCACATATCATAGTTCAGCAGCAGCGACTGTGAGGTTAATGATGAAATGGGTGATCACAGGGACTACCTTTGTCTCGTTGCACGTTTCAACAGTGAGAGTTTTTTATCTCAAATTTTGTCTTTTCTGGACTCATGTCGAGTGTAATATCAGAGTACATGTACATTAAATTAAAATTAGGCTACCTTCAATCAAAATATAAAATATTATTAAATAGAAAACAAAACAAAACGCTCAACGCAAACTAGTGTAAGAGCGCAAAACTAAACTTCAAAGCAAAAAAGCAAAATAAACAAAAATAATTAAAATAGTTACATAGGTACAATAAATATGAGTGGCATAAATAAATATAAATGATAAATGTGCAAGGATAAAAGCGGACATCTAGCGATCCATATAAGTACTTGAAACAATGAAATTGCTAAACTTTAGCAATTGACCGGACTTGTTCAGAAATATGATGATAATTAATCTTTAAATTTGTAATCGTACATAATATTTCTGTCAAAGAAATATTCAGACATAGAAAACTCATTTTTGGTGAATAATATTTTCCTTCGAATAAATTGCCACTAATGTTAATAAGTAATAAGGCTGATGTCCAGATTTCGCAAGACTTACCATACGCGCGTGTTCTTGCCTATTGGTATTAGTCGGCATAAGAGCAGTATCTAAGGGGAGTTACTCTGATAAGTTTTCCTTTTCATTCATAATTGTTACCTCCCTTTATTTTGCGCTCTCGTAACTGTTAGAGTATAATTTCATCTTTTTGTAATTGAAGCTAAGAAAACACTGATTTTAACCCGCATGTTACTGCGAATCTATATTAAATTTTAGTGACTTTGTTTATGCGACCACTGAGTAAGGCCTACAAATCAAACAATCAAAATATAGGAAGTAAATGTAGGCCTAAGTGAGTGATAACCATACACAAGTATAGTTTGAACAAATTTAACCTGAGACAAATTAATGGCTCTTGAAACTACACTATTTTTAATTGATTACTATGCAAATTGCAATTTTTAAACGGCTAGACATTGTGGCTATGTTTCTTGAACGATAAAGCGTGCTGAAGGTAATGATGATGATAGAAACGTGTCCAGGGAACCTATAGTAGGAAGAGCTGGTCGTCGTATATATGACCTAAATATTTGTTGAATACGACGTTAAAAAACAACAAAAACATCAAAAACAACAACAAAGCATTAAGGGGACGATATAAGCATGGAGTTTAAAAACAAAACAAATCAAACAAAAAACATCTAGAATTCAGCGCATAAAATGCAGCCATTGGCGAATAATATAAATGTATTTATACATGTACTACTGAGAAGTTTCCACTGTATGACCCTAACCAATTACGAGTAATAAGAGCTAGCAGAAAATTTGTATTTACATGAACATTGTATCAAAAATATCAAAATCGAATAAAATTAAACCAAATTCATTTACATTCAAATACCCAATCCATTGGATGAGCGTCCATGAGTACACGAGTAGACCAAACGTGCACCTTTTTCACCTAGACACTTCTTTTTCCAGCCGGAAAATCTTTGATGACTTCTTTTTAGACGATCAATACAGAAAGTAGGGACGTTGGTCAATTTTATACGAATAAGCTGTGTTCAAATATTTGAAAAAAGTTTGCAACATAATTATGTAGGCATACAAACTAATTGTATGGACTATGAATACTTCTCAGTAATGAAATTATCAACGTCTATCAAAAGCTTGTCTAAACAACTATACAATGATCTATATCTATAGGCGCTCTATGGATTTATATACAACAAAAGTACTAATTGTTTACCAGTTCACCTCCTTCCTTCGGCTGTTCTGTAGCGTTTGCCTGATTGAAAATTAGGTAAGTAATAAAATTAAAATTATTCGTAACAAAATACTACGTTAAGAGACTTTGATTGTGAGTTGATCGCCAAATTTATGAAAAACATTCAAATCAGTCTCAAAGAAAGTCATTGATTTCAGTGAACCCTCTACAGTAAACTAAAAAATCATCACTGATCAATACTTACTTTCAGATTCTAGATTCGTCGATCATGGTGACATAATAGTCACTGGTCACCAGATAAAACAAAGTCAGACATTTTCTGTATTCTATTGTTATGGAATTTTGATTTGACAATTTTTAAAAGTGCTCAGTAAAAATTAGTAAAGAAATATGCATCGAAACAACCCAATCTTTAAGCATTCTCTATATTCGAAACTATAGGAATACACGTTTTTGCAATAAAATGTCTAAACTGATGTTTAACTATAGAGCCAATATTTACATCAGCTGGTAAAAAGATTATAAAACTTGAAAAAAGAATTCTTTCTCAAAACTCAGTTTTGTTCTTAAGCCATATTTACATGATATCAACAATGCATGAACTAAAAGAACATAATTCTAACTGGACATGTAAAAACTTACTATTTGACGAAAATACATATTGTTTGACAAAAGAACAAACTTTTGGATAAAATAACATACTATTGGGCAAAAGAACATAATATTAGACAAAAGAACATAATATTGGACAAAAGAACAATATTGTTGAATAAAAGAACATACTGTTGGACAAAAGAATATTCTATAGGACAAACGAACATATAATTGGACGAAAGAACATATTATTGGACAACAGTTTATATATTTAATGTATTTTAGGCGTTTCTAGCATAGTTTCTTCAACCATTTTAAAGATGTTTCTTGACAACAAATATCAGTTTTGAGCAAATATTCCATTTTCCTGTTTTATAACCCCTTGTATACATTTAACTGGTTTCGAGATCTAAATACCATTTAACTTCTAAACTTCGTATACATGTAATCTACACATAATAATTCCTGAAACCAACTATATTTCAAGTACATTTATTTATAGAAGTATAAGTTTTACTTATAAAAGTACAAGTTCTAATTTCTGATACATTATAATATGTAAACATGTATAGTACTGAAATATAGTCTAAACATAACCTTTTCCTATGAATACATTACACCATTAATGAGGATTTTTTCCCACATGGATCACCCCATTGTAGAGACATATCGATAGTAGATACAAACCCGATCTAAAATTATCTACTCTCATACTCGATTATTTTTCATCTGATAAGCTTGCATTACGGGCCACATTCAACTGACCTTTCTAATTGGAAGTACAAGTAGTCAAATGTTAATGTATTTATAGGAACAAGTTAGAACAGTCAGAATATACAACGACATATTGATCCCAGCACCCTACACCACTATTTATATATATATTTATATACTAATTTATTAAAATAATACTATGACGATATAATTGTATACATGTATATTATATACATAGATGACCTAAAACAGTACATAATCTTGCACAACGCACCTACCTTCTATTATAGCATATATACAATAAAGTATTCAGTAAACATAAGGGTAATCATAACAAGTTGAAAACTGTAGAACTTTATATAAATAGGTTTACAGTGGTATAGTCACTCATAATGAATCGCCACTTTACCACTATGGTAATTTCAAGTAACTGCTTTTTTCTCCATTTATTTTCCAAATTAAATTAAGGTGGGACCAAAGAAACATTTAAATATTCTTATGGATCAGAAGATCCGTTGATCACCTTGATCTATTATGCTTTTACTTATACCTCAGCTTTGTAATGTAAGTTTCGAGAAGATAATTGCTATATTAAGTTACAATGTAATAAGCTATCTCCTCAAATGTAAATTTCGTCACATTGTTTTATGCATATGAGGCTGGCATGTTCCCTAACCAAATACACATGCACACTGGTGAATTGGTTCTGGACCCTCCCCACCGCGTTTGGTATTATGCACATACAAGCACTTCGTACTTGACCTGTTCAATGTTCATGTATACGTGGAAAGTAGGAAATAAATATTCATATCAATATATATCTTATTATCGTAATTTGTATTGTACTGTTGTTCCTAGCTCCAAGTTTACATTCCTTAGGCTATCAGTATTTGAATTAAGATAGAATTGTGAAGCTTATCAACTTATAATAAAACGCCTGTTAGTATTTACTTAATAATACAAAAGTATAGTACAAAATGTACGTGTATATACGCTCAAGACTTAGTGTATATTCTTGTATCAGTATTATCAAATAAATGAACTAAGCAGCCAAACTATAATATTATAGTAGAGATCCGTAGTAGGGCCATCAAAGTCGATGGTCTGAAAAGCGTAATGATCTTACTGTAGGGGACGCTTTCTTCTCAGCATATGCATTTGGGATTTAAAACTTGCTAAAAATGGCATGATTTTGCTATAACAAAGAGGCTCTTTTATAGTGGAACTTAAATGAATAAAAAAATCATGGTTAACTGATTTAGGACTCAAGCATGGACTCTCGTACATATATATAGGCTTTCAAGATTCTTGATCAGAGATTCTTGATAGTCTCTAGGTACGAAAATAAGCATTCACCTGTATTAAGCAGTTATAATATCTATCACAGACAATCTATTTACTTCTCCAGCTACGGATTGCTCTATCATAAGTTACTGTATGTGATTCCCATGTCTGGTCAGCTTACTCAAGTTTATCTGTATTTGTTTAATTTATGTAAGCTATAGAATGGAGAATCATGAATACTCATTGATGAATATACTAGTCAAGGCCAAATATGTCAAATAATTTAAAATAGACATCATCGATAAGAGAGGTAATTAATACAGTTACTGTAGAATTATAATAAAGTCTTGTTTGTATGATCAAATCATCTCGAACAAAAGACTTTAGCGTAGTGGTATTTATTCAGTGTTTTTAACATTTTAACCTCAGCTTGATTTTAACTTTATACAGTGATTATAAATTATACTCATTAGATTCGAATCCACTTTTTGATCTCCTGGTACTAAACAAATGTAATACGAATATTCTCTATCTTGTTTTGTTTGTTTTGTTAGGTTTCACGCCGTAACTACACATTGTATAGGTCAAATAACGGCGGTCAGTCAACCTACTCACTCACTATTCCTGGAAATGCTAAATCTACTAGGCGCATACTTTCGTCAGTGACTGACAACTGTCCTACACGATTATGAATCATTGGTAGGAGGGAGAATGGCCGTAGAAATAATTTCATGACTAAGCTCCACGAAAGTATGCCCCGCCCGGGAATCGAACCCACAACCCCTCGATCAGTAACCTGCATGCTATCAACTGAGCTAGCCGGGCGGCTTTCTCTATCTTGTGTCATCCTTGGGATTGGTGTGCATATCATGAACAAGAAGTATTCATGTACATGTTATAATTTTTCATACGTTATTTTGTACCATTGTCTTATAATTTATAATGTATATTGGTAAATTTTATTCAACTGTCAGTGATGCATGCACTTACCCCGCTGTTGTAAATACTCGAGTATGGATAGTGAGCACAGAAATATTGTAGTGAGTAATCAAATCAGCTGGGTAAATGAACAAATTGTTTCAATACTTAGCTAAAATACGATGTACATATATCTATCTGATCAGCATTTCTTTTAAAAGGATACAAACGAGATTGTTTGTTGGATCCAAACATAACCAGTTAAACGTCCTTTGCTAGGCCACACCTGAGTCAATGGATATTTGTATCCACCAAATTTGTATAGTAATTCTATGTATATTTATAAGTTCCCTTATAGCTACTCGTTCACAGATTTTAACTGAAATATCTTTTTTCTAAAATTCTCAAAATTGTAGTATAACAATGAAATGATCATAGGCGACCGACACAGTTCCGAGAAAAAAAACACATAAATACATGTCCATATACAATGTTTTTGTCTCAGAATCGTGTCGGGTGATTATGGTATAGATAATGACCATTAGGACAAATTCATGTAAAACAGTTATAGGTGATGATTTTATGCATAAAACCCTACTTAGTAAGCGTACAGATGATTTTATTGCGTTTTGTGACTTTATTTTACACTTTTCCTATCCAATCATTCTCATCCCCCGAGGTTATCAAGATTCTCGATCTAACATTCTCGTACCCAGAGTCTAGTAGGATTCTCGACACTTCTAGAATCTTGATAACCTCGGGCCAGTATCGAGAATCCTACTATAGACTCTGGGTACGAGAATGTATCCAATGAACCAGTTTGTCTTAAAATAATGTCTTGACACAATTACAGAAAATGGCGAGTATCAAAAAATGTTTAACCAAATCGGTGAGTGGGTTGCTTTAAGTGACTTTATCATTACTTTCATGTTTATTTGAGAGTAAAGTATAAAAACACGTGAATATATAAATACATAATATATAAAATAAATATGTTTATTTCATTTTCATCATATAAATATTACGTTTCAATTTCTGGGGAAGACGTAACCACACTTCTTAAGTACACCTATAAATGTACTAAACAAATAGAAATTTATAGCACGCACAATGGAGGACAGCATACAGTACCGGCCGAATGTTTGGAGACAAAGAAAATTTAATAAAAGTTTTAAATTTCTTCAATTGTTTTAGGTAGAATCATTATTTTTTCAATGAATTTAATATGGTTGATGATTAAATGAAAACAAACATTTTTAATGCATCACATTTTCAAGATTCAGCATCTGACATCTCAAAGCCTCCAAAACCAAAGTCAATGTTATTCTTTTCAATAACATAGATTTTAAGCTACTTAAGTATTATCAACTACAAATAGTCCCATAACAAAAAATAAGCTAAACTAAAAGGCATTTCAAAATAAATGGTAATCTAATTTTTTATCAAACCTATGTAAAGTGCGTTCAAAAAAACAAACGTGTTATGGTAAACATTAAAAATGAGACAATTCATTTCAGGGGTAGGCAGTATTGAAAATAAAATTTGTGTAATTCATTTTAACAAAATTAGCATGGTTGATAAACCACCACCACTTGGTAAATCATGCTTGCTATGGTAGAACGCTTTTCATTACACCAACAACTAAGACACAAGAAAAACATATCACAATTGTTTATTTTAAAGTCATCCTGGGCATCCCTTTTCGTGGGTTAGTTCATTGTATTGTTATTATAAACAGTGTTTTTTTGTTCGAACTATAGTAGGCTTGCAAAGTAAATATGTCTCCAAACTTTTGGTGGGTACTGTACATACAGTTGGTACCGTGAGGATTTCACTTTATTGTAAATATTAGTTGAGGTGTTAGTTTTCAATGTTCAATACAAATTTATTAACAAATAAAAATGATTAAAGTTCTTTATGGTAAAAAGAAATGTTGGACATAATAAACGCTAAAATGAAGTATTTTATGAATAGCCTACGTAACTTCAAAATATTTTTCAACTTTTAATGTTACTATACCCCCTAGAAGGACAAATTGGTGATCTGTATCAAAGTGACAAATGTAAAGGTTTATAACTTTATATAACATGAGTATGAATTGTATTCTTTTTAATAAATTGTATATAAAAAACAATAGCACATAAGGAATTATTTACATGTGTTACGAGGAATGATTTCCCCATCGTTGGAAACCTACTAAACGTCAAGTACATTTGTATTGTTATTAATATGTGTACTCTAATAGAAAAGCTGGTATGTTTGTTTTTTTGTGGTTGTTTATTGAATTAGACGCCGTTTATCAATACTTTTTATCAGGTAATGTACAGCGGCCGCTCACCTTTTGCGGGACACTTTTCCGAACCAGTATACTAGCTTACATCAGGCATTTTAGAATCCCTGCTTACATGTACCCTTTCCACAAGGAGCTGACGATTTCTCCTTCTAAAGAGGACAAATCTGTATTATCGAATAAACTATCGGAGCCTAATTTCAAACTTGGGACATCCGGGTTAGAAATCCATCGCTCTGATACTGCTCCATGGCCGTAACTGCGAAAAGCAAAAAATATGAACGTGGGTATACTACAATGGATTTCTCTACGACACCGAACAGGAAATGTTCTAAAAGGCACAGTTAAACTTATCACTCGACTTGTTAGTTTAGTTTAAACATATTATATTGACATTATACATTTTATACATTGGACATATACATAGAACACATATTCAAAAGGGTCAAAGCGGTCTGCCCACAAGATCTAACTATTTAGATACGATCATTCCCTTTTTAGTCGAGTTTCAAACCCCAAGGTGGTGTACATCATTATGAGTGACTAAACATACACTGTAATATAAACCTGGCATCTAATAAGTATGGTGGCATATTTCTGCCACCCAATTGCCACATACTTAATAAGTTAATTAAGTGGTTAACCAATTACGTAACTAAATAACCACTTACCAGTCAGCAATTGTAGGTAAGTGATAACGAGTTAACTATTTAAGTAACTATTTAACCACTTAATTAACTTGTTAGTTTTGTGGTTATCTGATGGCATAGTTACCTATTTAAGTAACTACTTAACCACTTAATTAACCTGTTACATGTAGTGATGTGGTTATTTGGTGGCAGAAATATGCCACTATACGTAAGACTTATAATTGTAATGGAGCTATAATTATCAACATACTTTACCAGCCACAGGAACGTGTGGAATCGACTACAAATGAAAGCTTAATTTTATTAACTTTAATACTACAATAAACATTAAACATCAAGAGGGTCAAGAACAATAAAATCAGCTTAGATGTGATTGATGGAATCAGCGTCTTAAAATAGTTTTTATCTCTTATTGATCAATTGTCTGATTCTGTAAGAAAGACACATAACTATTGACTTGTTCTCTGATTAGTTAAGAAACACATCGGTGAAATGATCAATTGTTAAAAAGTCTAAAAATCTATTTCTTGTGTTATATATTTTGGCAAAATTATAATTTTGTTTAGAATCATTTCAAATGCATGTAGCAGAGAATGAGACAAAACAACCCGATGAGTTTTAAACACACCGTGTTCTCCGACAAAATAAGGTTACACATAGAGGAAAGGTCAAAAGTTTTAAAAAAATCCAGACATTTTATTAGTTTTTCAAAGAAAACCCCTTTCTCAGGTACCAAAATTACTAAACTTCGGGGGCCAATCCGAAACATTTCACCTATGGTCCTTAGGCATTAGAACATTAAACTGCTTAAGGAAACGTTGAAGCCGAATGTATTGTACAAATGCAACAGTAAATGCCAAAGAATTCATATAAATTTGTACATGTATACATTAAAATACTTGTATCAAACGTGAGCTCAAAATTATATTTTATTTATTTATAAGACCCATATGAACGATTTCATAAACCAAAGACAAAAACGTACCCTCAAAAAAATGTGAAAGAAAAGTATCAGCTTACCATAATTTAGAAAGTAAGTATTCACTCTATTGATTCAAATAAGTCCACACTACAACACTGATTAACATGTGTATAGTATAAGTTCTAAATATACAAATCTTTTAAAACTTTATCTTAAACTAATTTTCATTAGCATTGAAATGTATTGAATTACTGTAACACTCTCGTTTACTTGTAAATGTACATTTGTCATGGGTATTATAAAAGGCTTAGACGAGTTCTACTTATTAGGTCTGCGTTTTTCTCTCGAGCGGAGAAAAGTTCAATTGATCGCTTCGTTAATTGGCAATGAGACCAACAGTTCTAACCTTAAAGATTATTTCAAACAGTTAAAATCAATAAATGAACGTATTTAAAGAGTATATAAAATTCAGTGAATAGTGTACGTAGATTCAATCGGGGTAAAAAGGCAACTTGCGGGTGTACATGTGTACATATTTATGAGCATTGAATAAACATAAATAATATATATTAATGATATAGAATGAAAGAGCTTATATCTTCAATGGCAAAGACTTGATTCAAATGTATAGTGACATAATTTATCATTGTTGGAAGTCCATACCTTATATGTACCAATGCCCTAATATCTTAAAATAAACTGAATAACACAGTTTTCTATGTAGTATCATATTTGTTAATAGAATATATTTATATACTTTGTACATGTATTTGAAATCGTATATAAAATCGCCGAGGATTTCCGAATGATTTTACATGTTTCATGTTAACATAGAAAATATTCAAAGGCATACATGTATGTTGAAAGCAATTATGAAGTATTAACTCACAGCTGACTTGCAAGTAAGCAACGCTAATGCCATGGAACGGAGTGAAAAGCTAGCGTTATTGCACAATTTTTGTCTACTTTTTAAATTTCAAATTCCACCGCATCAGATGCTTGTTCATGAATGGAGAAGATGCAACGTGACTTTTAATCCCCTTGTTAATGAAAACAGGCATGTTTTGATCCACGCCTCTTTTTAACAATCTGAATCATATGAGGCGACCAGTTCGCGTGCATATAATCATTACATGTTTTAGTATTCCTTCCTGGACATAGACATTCGACCATAGAGCCCAATGTAACCCGAGTTACCGGAAACCTTAACCGCTCGGTCATAGTCAAACTTTCCGCCCATGCAGTAAATCTGTTTAAGAATAGAAGTCATTATTCAGCAATAACAAGCTTTAAGATAAAGCCTAGTAATCAAATTATAGTGTCTGAATAATTAATATATACCATAAAATATGAAGCAAGGGTATCATCTATCGATGTGAGATATAAATATTTAGTATAAGTGGCTCATCGATTAAAGAAAGATGGAAATACGTCCCAATGGCGGAACCATCGAGGGAAAGAGTCGTGTTTTTTTTATCTTTCAGCTTCCATCACACTGCATGCATGGGGACTGCAGCGGAGTAGTTTTCGTTCTAAAAGTAGCGGGTACTAAAGTCATGACACAGCCGGTTACTACATGGAGGTATTTACCAGGAATTTCGCCATCAGAATACGCAGGGCAAAGATTTCACTAGGCACTAGGTAGGAGCGAAGTCAACGCAATTCCCCAGGGTGAGAATGCGGGTTATAAATGATGGAGAAAAATGTCAGTTTCACTTGAACCTTAAAAAATAGTATTTTCTTACCCCATTGAATAAAATGTAGCCGTGCCAGTGAAGAGTAGTTCGATGAGAATAGATAATCGATTTGAAGCTAATTAAGAATCTACTGCAGATCTATATAAAGTAAGTAGACAATACATGATATTTGTACTTGAAATTAGATCACTATTTATTTAATCTGGGTTAAAATCGACCTATCATATTACCCATCAACCATTATTATTTGATCTCCATTTAGAACACACCGGCAATCATCTACGAAGTATATTTGCATAGGAAATTGCCAAAGAGTTCCGAATGTTTGATCTCTTTAAAACCTTGATCATAAATACGATGTTGTACAAAATTACTAACTACGGATGGAATTGTGAGAAAAATTTAACCATGCTTACAGCAAGTAGTTCTAGTATCATTAGTAAACCTTATTCACGTAACATAGTTCGAATCATATTTTGATATACTATTCAGGGGCGGATCCAGAATTTTTTTCTAGGGGGGGGGGGGGGTCCGAACTTTTCTGGGGGGGGGGGGGTCCGAACTTTTCTAGGAGGGGTCCGAACCTCGAACCACGACCACATTTACACATTTTGCAGAAAAAAATGCAACATTTTGATAATAAAAACTGTAATAATTGATAATAACCATTAAATCCATGTTAAGCACCGAGAAAAATTGCTTCATACTACATAAAAATGACTTACAAGCAAGAAATACACTAATGGACATTTACATTTTCCAAATTCTAGGGGAGTCCGGACCCCCTGAACCCCCCCCCCCCCACGCTAGATCCGCCCATGCTATTTAATCCTAAATTTGCTCAGATGACATTGTGTATCTTTTTAATAAATAAACGTGATTCGGTTCATCCTAAAACAAGATTTTGTTTAAGGACGTTTGGAGGGCACTGTACAAAATGATATTTTAAATGATACAACTGTAAAACCTGTTACAATAGCATAATGTGTAGTGGGCGATATCGAGCTGTTGCAACTGTTATTATTGGATTACCGGTACTGTGTAGGTTAAAATCCCAATACATGTATCACTTGGTTAATTCCTTGAGCCGCATAATGAGTGATCAATATGAGTTGTAATAGTTGCTTTCGCAATCATACTATATTTAATGTAATTCCTTAATGCAAACGTGTTTGATAGTCAATCAAAATGGTTATAAATTTTTCACAAGCAACAGTATGATTAAAATACATGTGGGCTTTGACTTTCCAGCCTGTTATGCTAGGTCTTACTAACCAACAATGACCCGCTTAAAATACAACACCTCAGGAACTCTGATCATGTGCACAAACTTTCAAACAATCGGTGTACACGTATATAAGTAAGTATATTAAAACTGCAGAATAGGAAAATAACAATAACATATTAATATTTTATTTAAAGTATTGGAATACAATAAATGTAATAAGAAATCTATTCAGCACAAGTGACAGAAATCTATACACTCAGTAATTTCACCAACAAATATATAAAATGTATAAAATCACATTACTCATACTTTTGGCACATTCTAAAAAAATAATAATGTAAGTTTGAAAACACCTAGAACAGCTTCTGATATCCTCATACTTGTCAGAGGCGGATCCAGGTTTTTTTCTAGGGGGGGTCGGAACTTTTTTCTAGGGGGGGGGGTCCAAACTTTCGAACCACAACCACATTATACACATTTTGCAGAATAATGCAACATATTAATAATAAAAACTACATAACCATTAAATCTATGTTAAGCACCGAAAAACTTGCTTCTTAAAAATGACTTTAACTGTCAATACATTCACTAATGGAAAGGTACATTTTGGAAATTCTAGGGGGGGTCCGGACCCCCCTTATCCCCCGCTAGATCCGCCTATGCTCGTACATACAATTTTCTAATCAAATGTTATTTATACATTGAAAAACAAAACAAATGTTAATACGTGCAAAAACACCTAAAACAGTTTCATACTCATACATGTACAAACAAATATATAATCAAATGTTACGAGCATTTATTCATTGCATAGAATGTTTATAATAATAAAGTTATTACGCATATATTGGAAGTCACGTCTAAACTGCTGACTGGACAAAAGTGATCTCATCTATCAGGGTCTCTATCTCATTCATTAAATGATCCCTATCGTCAAATCGACGACGAGAGAGACGCTCAGTCGAAGAACGTGGAGATCTCGGAGAGTATCGCAATCTACTCTCAATTAATGACAATTCTCTTCTATCGTCGCTAAGGCGACCTCGACGCTCTGCTGTAGCCCTTTGTTTAGCAATAAACCTTTTATTCAAGTCTATTTCTAGACCGGAAGTAATTGTAAGATATCGACGCTGTCCATCGTCTCTAACCTTTGCTCTTGGAGGCATGGAACGCGCACGAGAATGATTATCACTAGAACGGCTTCTTGGTCTTCTACCTGTAAACAATTGAGTACCTGGTCCTCTTGAGTTCGCAAGCACGTCTATCTCTGCTCCAACTGTGTCTACCTCAAGTTGTAGAAATTCAAGCTCCTCGCGAAGGTCTTTGATCTCACGATCTTGTTCCTCCACGCGCTCGCATTTCTCTTTTAGTTGTCTATAAACGCTAGCATAACTAAATGATCTGTTTCCCCAGTAGATATCTACAGCCGTCCTACCTGGAAAACGGCACAACAACTCTCATGAAGTAAGTTCATTGTGTATGCATGCACCAACCTTACATAAGTGCACTTGATCAATTATTCAATATTGACTGCGCGATACTTGAAAAAGAAACATATTAATAAAACAAAGTAATGTTGCTTGGCGCTTACTAAAATGCTACTCAAAAATGGACATCATAGTCAGGAACACTTTATGAGCCAGTCAAGTTTAGCTAATATAATTTCCATAGGAAAACTACAGACATAACACAGGTAAAAGTTGATCATTCATACACGTACATGTAATTTATACAGAGCAGAGTTGAATTCAAAATTTAAGCAAACAGTTTGGTACTAAAATACAGAGACTACTAACCATACGTGCTTGTCTGTTGTATCTACAAATTTAGTAGCGCTAAACAGGCAAAATAATTATATTTTTTTATTTACATGCTTTAAATACTATGCGTACGAAAAACAAAAACCACCAACCTGCAGTACTGAATGTTTTGTTGTAAATTTGAATAGCCTCTACGCCAATAAGGTTTAGTTCTGGAAGACCATCTTTAGCGAGAGCATACAACTCATCAACATAGCGTTCTAGAACCATCAATGATAGGACAACCCGTTGTCCAGGCTCTATACCGACAATATAGAAGTATTGAGCCGGCATGAATACCATACTAGCTACTTTATACCTAGTTAGTTCAACATCTTCCCTGGTAAGACGAGTAAAATCACGGCCTCCTATATAACATCGTACAACACCAAACCCCTTTGCTGAAAAAGTAATAAGTTGCATCGTAGCTATTACATTGTAAGAATGGTCACCATACTACGAGAATGAGTATGGTAACATCCTCGAGCTAGCGATATGTGCGTGTTTCTATCTAACTTTTGATCAAGATGCATAAATTGCGACAAAGTTCCAGCATTTTCGACTGTATTTATATAAACAAATCTAAGAATTACAAAATACTTGTAATTAAAGAATTTTGGAACCCTTTTAAGTGGTCTGATTGACTGTACCCATTCTAATGGTTCAAATATTTGTAGGTAATTCACGTTAAACAAGTAGGCCTAAGGTTTTCCAACAGTTGGAATAAATTGTTATCGGTGTACCTTTCGAGAAGGTTTTGACAAATAAATCACTTCTATTTAAGAATTGTTTTTAACAACTTACGAACTTCTTCCAATTCTTGATAGAAGAAAACAATATCATGATGATGTTTCAAATATTGTACACACCGGAAGTACAAATCAGAGTCATCCAGACGCATGATTATATTTTGTAGATGATTGAGATTATCTCGACTGATAAACCTATATTTACGTAGATGTGCAATAACTTGTTCAGGAGATACGTAACCAGTCAGATGTCCTTCTTCAACAATACCACTTCCTGAAAACACAAATGAGTTTGAAGATTATTCAACCCGGGTCGATAGCGCAGTTGGTAGCGTGCCGGGAATTTGAATCTCATGTCCCAAAGAGGGTACGGGTTCGAATCCTATCCTGGGAGGTTATACCTTCCATGAAAATTTGACAATAATGTCAATTTTCCTCCGTTGATTAGATAATATGGAGGAGTCTCCGGCATTGGAAGGGTAGGTGAGTACTGGTTATAGACAAGGGTCCAGGAAAGCTAGGTTAGGTGCGCTAGATGCCGTAGAATGACCTAAATTGTGTTGACAAGGTGTTAAACCCCCACCCCAAAAAAGATTAATGATTAGGAAGAACAGACAAATACAAAATGAGTATCAAGAAAATGAACTGTATAATAATGCCGTATATTGCGTATAATATGTACTGAATTCTACAAGGAGCATTTTCGCAGAAGTCTGCTGGTGTCTACATGTTTTGAATGCCTCTTACTATTGCCACTTAAAGTAAACTAGGCCATCTATAAAATGGAAACTATTGCCACTTAAAGTAAACTAGGCCATCTATAAAATGGAAACTATTGCCGCTTTAAGTGAAATATGCCATCTAAAAATGGAAACACAGTTCTTATTTAAAATGATTTAACACATTCATGCAACTAACTATCAAATTATTCTTGGCCAACCCTCATGCATTGAATAATAGTGTTTCAATAAAATACCTATACACTGTAACCCCATAGCTGCTAAACATCTCCTTTCATAGTTGCATAGTAGAGGTTTTTTTCATTTTTCATCATTTGAAGGAAGAACAAATTAAACAAAGAACGAGTATATTGACTGGACTACACATAGTCCAAATATTTTACAACTTAAGTAAGTTACGTGTACTTGCACAGGTCTGAGATGGTATGCAGAGCTCTTCAAAAAATTTGGACAAAATTCTGATTTGAGAATAATTGTTTCACATTTACCCATGTAGAAAGAACAAAGCGACATCGAAGCAAATACCAAAACCGGCATTTATTACTTTATCAACATATGGTTCTAACCATGTTACATGAACAAATGTTTCATTAAAGTATAATTTTATTGTAATTGCAGTAAGCTCAGTCATTTTTTCTCATAATTCAATTTGCCTAAAAGCTTCTAAAGGGCAATGTATAGGTTTACCTTTGTGATATATGATATGAAATAATATTACATACATACCGACAAATAATCTGATCATTTCTTCCACATCACAATCCTGTAGTTCTGTCAGTACTTCATTCATTAGTTTACAGAAATCACGATCATTTGACATGTCATCTGTTATTACAGAGCCTCGTACTTCTTCATCCAGTTTCACCATTTGCCTGTGATCGCTTTCAGAGATATTCTCGGCTTTTGACTCAAAGAGAACATCGATTACAGAATTTCTTGGCGCTATGAAACCAGAAGAAGACGCGCTACTATCTGCAACAGTTGTTAATACATCACGCTGCTGAATTGTTGTTGTGCTTGTATCGTATTTGTTCGATGGTTTAAGTGAGCTTGTGCTTTCATACCCGCTATGCACACAGTCGTCAGCCAGCTTAGTGTTAGCAATTAAACTAGATTCGTCAACTGACTTCTCACAAAATACGGAGTCATCGTCCTCAGTTTTGGCTGCGTTAGGACTTTCAACATTTTGTTCTGCTTCTTCGCCGTTCTCTGCATTATCAGTTGCCACTGAGTTACATATTTTATCGCTGCAAAAACTGGTCGCTTTCTCATCGGCAATGCTAGAACTTGTACTCTTTTTAAGCGGATTTATTTCTTTTTCACTGGACGCCAAACTAGCACGTTCTATCAGGTCAGCTTCATTAATCACGTCGTGATTCTGATCAACAACTATTGCTGGCATTGCAACCTCTGTTATGTAGCCGCTGCTCATTGTCTGAGGGTTTATTATCGTAATCGTTTAATACTAGTACAAGAAAGTTCGCTGGCTGCAAGAAGACATGTGAAATTATCATTTTAAATGTCGGGCCCTGGCCGATTAGTTTGTATGACCATCAGCATTTACAACAAAATATCAATTTATCAAAGTAATCTCTTTATCTGTGTTGTTGACTAAGTACAGAATATACTGACCCCAGACATAGGATGTTCAAGGGTTGCTCTTAATTTGATTTAAACTTAAGTTCGTTCGCTAAAATGGAACTAAGTATCGATTATTATAAAATGTTGTTTTGTTTTTTGAACAACACATTGAAATAAAGAGTGATGACATGTTAATAAATGCATAATTACATAAAAATGAGCATACGACGATGCAAAATCAGCAAAACTAAAGAAATAGTCTATTATAATTAGTTATCTTCATCTTCATGTACATGAATACAAAATGAAGTTAAATCTTGAAAATTTACCTTTTACTAGCGTTAGAAAAGTTCCAACTGAAATCACGTGATGTGTCTTGGAGTAAAATAAGTATATTATAGTTATTAACTATAGAAATCTAAAACTTAAATGGTAATCAGTTTTTTCTAATCTAGGTGTGTAAGCAATATTCGATACTTTGGATTTTAAACTTAAAACAAAAGAGTTGATATTTCATTCAAGCTAATCAACCATGCAAGGTGGTGTCGAGTTTTACCTTGTAGGAACAATAGGTATTGTATAATTCTCACATTACAAGTTATAAGGAATAATATAATCTAATAATTTAACACTTTTTTCTAACATTTCGAGGTTAGATTGTTTTAGAACATAGGAGGTGGGCATGGTTCTGATTAGTTCCGGCCTCCAAGACTTATTCTCCCTCCTACCAATGATTTTTAATCATATCCAACTATTTGTCCTTTATCGATAAGCCTGATAGGGTAGTGAGCGCTATATAGAAATAAGAAGGACGTTGGTACTTAATCTAATATAACTTGAATTTAAAGTTATTTGTCATTCTATCCCATTCAGTTTCAAATAATTCAATTCAACATCTTACTTGTGGTATATATTTTTTTTAAATTGAAAAATAAATAGTTGGGGGAATTTTGAGTTAAAAATGTTAACCCTATTTTATATGAATTTTAGTACAAAATACATTTTTTTTACCTCAACATTTGCAATAGTTTGTCTAATTTCTTTTTTATCATTTAAAAATCATTTCTATCCCAATCGGATTCAATAACTACAATCTTTTCTTTAAAAAGTGGTATATGTTTCATAATTTTTGAAGAATATTTAGTAGGGGGAATTAGCGAATTAGTTTAGTAAGTATTGTTTTTTTCTTTCTTTCGGGAGATTCCGTTTCGCTATACGGAAACTGACGAAGATAGCCGAACGGCCGATAGCGTAAGACACTCTATCGCTACCGATCTTATCTGCGGTAAAATATATTATTTCTTATCTAGCATTATGATCAGAGCCACAAAATAAAGATATATTTATCATAAAGTAAACTTGATAGCTAACTGCATCCTTTACAAACATGCAATTATCAAAATATCACATGCCTATAGAAGACAAAATTAATTGTTCAAATCATGCTGATTTGGGTTTGAAGTGTCCATGGCTTTAAAAGAGTAGAGTACTTATATAAGATCACACTATATGATTCATTTTTATGTCTAAAACTCATGTTCGTTAGCGGTGTTAAAATGGGTGAATTTTCCTTGCTGTCAAAAATCTCGTACTTTAAATAAAGGACTTTACATATACAAGATATTTTTTCTTCAGTCTAAGACAGTGTGTCAATGTGACAAGAAGTATTTTTTTCTATTTCAAGTTTACTTGTCACTATCGTACGGGAATGTATAATTCGTGATTTGTTTCATATTTTTACACAAGTTATACAGTAAAATAAGTATTTAAGTTGAATATACCTTATTTAATTTAATAAAATGATGCTGTTATAAATGGTTAATTGATCAAATGAATTACAAAAAATCAGACGACTTCTAGCTCATAAAACTTCTAAAAAATAATTAATTTACACCTAGCTGAGAAAAGAATACTGATGACTGTACATGTATTTACTCGTCTTATTTGTCTACGCATACAGTTAAATGCTGTTTCAAATTATAAAATTTGTCTTGTCTTCACAATATTTATTTCTCCTTTTTCATTCTTAATTTCTTGTATGACTTAAAATGAATTGATGAAATTTATCACACTCTTTATTGGACCCCTGTTGGTGCGTATATCAACATCCAAGCGGGTGTCATTTTATACAAAGGTCCCTTTATAAACAGGGTCCTTGTTTTATGACAGGATACTACAATCATTATTACACCATCCAGGTCGCAAAACATATACAGAGTAGCGAGAATGATATAGATCTTTATTTCTTTAAACAATTATCTGTGAAAAGCTATCTGTCTTTTTTGTCCGTGTTTGTTTTATGGAATTTTTAAGTAATGAAAAATAGTCAGTGGTTATATTAAAGCACCAATTCTATACATATATCTAGGTATTAATTGATGTTCCAGATAGTTGTCTTTATTTGAAATTATATTGCACATTGTCTGTATTTTATGTTCAGCTATTGCGTTCATATTTGCCTTTCTGAGTTATAGCGACTATTAAGTGTACAATTAATATACACATTGATTGATGTTTTTAATTGTCATTGAAATAATTATTTTATATTTTATAATATAATAAGAATTAATGTGTACATTTACTTACACTGTTGCAAATGAAATAAAAACAAGATGCAATGAAAATTATATGTATGACACATATCTTATAAAGTGTAGTTTTTTTCATAAAAAGAAATGTAAATAAAACTCCATGGAATTCATTTTTATTCTTACCGCTCACTGTCTCTAATTTATAAGCTTGCATGAAAGTTCACAAATCAAATGTTGGTACTAGACGTCATGCAGAGTCTATCACGTGATATATTGATGGGGTTGATCAGTTTTATCAGTCTATGATCACAGCAGGGTGTCATATCGGAAATTTCCGAACAATACCGAGCGCAACAACGGAGGCTCTGTTTAATTATCGATTTTATCGAGTAGGCAAATCAGTAAGTTACGAAAGGACAAATAGTTGGATATGTATGTAGGGCAGTTGTCAGTCACTGACGAAAATATTACCTTAGTAGTTGGTTAACAGCTAAATCCAGAGATTTAGCCTTTCCAGGAGCAGTGAGTGGGTTGACTGACCGCCGTTATATGACCAATGTGTTGCTACGGCGTTAAACCCAACAAAAACAAAACAAACAAGACTTTATCAGCCTCTTTTTCACATTTTGTTTTCATCTAATGTGACACCTGTTCCTCAACAGAAGATTTTATGCTAGACTCTGAGTCTTATTATCTATATACACACAGAAATTGGTGGTGTTTTAACTTAAGTGTAGTGAATAGCCAGTTTCTTTATTACTAATTATACTATATCACATGCTAATCCATGTACATGTACGCATGGCTAAGGCGTTGCTCTTTCAATTGACACCAGCATACATAGATCTCGCTGAATAATAAATTTATGGCTGAATTGAAGCACCATGATCAAGGCTAATTTTTTAGTCGCCACACAGGTCACTAAATCAACAAACACTGTTGATTCGTTCTATTGGCTAGCCATGTAGCATGGAGTGCAACAACATGATTCACTGACCTCACCTCTACGACAGTAATTAATAAATCTTGTAAAACACTATGTTCAGTGTATTTATTACTAAATCTCAGGTCTACTGCTGTTTTGTTATATTGACTAACTTGTACGACATTGTAGAACTAACTGCAAGCTGCCAATTCAAAGATGTTGTTTTGTTGATTTTAACTCCAACTTTTCTTACCAACAATTACCCTTCCGCTATAGAGAGGAAAGCATATATACATGTACAAGCTTAATTTTCATTGAAAGATATAATTTGCTGGGTCTTGGAATGGATCAAGTGTTCTCAGGATTTGATGTCCAGCATGGTACCTCTACACCTGACTGCTGATTCAGGATAACTGTATACATAGTATATTCAAACAGAATGTCTCTTTGCTAGTATTGAAATATCTATGTTCACAAGCAGACAAAATGAAATATGAAAACACTTAAATTGAATTATATCTTGTTTAATAAAAATATGCATGACAATTTTTATAAACATATTCATGTACAGTAAGTCCAAATATACAAGATTAAAAAATTTAAAAAAAACCAAACATCATTGCATGATACATAACAATGATAACAAAAATGAAAACAGAAAACAATAAAAACAATTACGACTAGTGTCCAATTTCACTCATCATTAATACACAGTTACATCTGAACCTTGAGGGAATTGTAACATAGAGCATTTATTGCATAAATTTATTTTAAGAAAAACTTAATAATTCTGATATATTTAGTATCAATATTATAATCTATATTTTCCCAGCCAAGCCATTGTATATGTAAATGATATTGGTAGATAATTAAGTTCTCAAATAATCTTATCAACATAAGTAATCAGCATGTTTTTTGTTTGTAACAAATAATCTCAGTTTGAAACACCTTCTGGTGATGTCTATTGTTAGATAAATTATATAATCAAAATTCTTGATCAGTCTCAAGTAATGACATATGCTAGTCTGATCAAGACTGATCAAGAATTTTGATTATATAATTTATCTAACAATAGACATCACCAGAAGGTGTTTCAAACTGAGATTATTTGTTACAAACAAAAAACATGCTGATTACTTATGTTGATAAGATTATTTGAGAACTTAATTATCTACCAATATCATTTACATATACAATGGCTTGGCTGGGAAAATATAGATTATAATATTGATACTAAATATATCAGAATTATTAAGTTTTTCTTAAAATAAATTTATGCAATAAATGCTCTATGTTACAATTGCTCCCTACTTCAAATATGTTTGTCCTCAAACATCAAAACAAATTATTATTAAAACAGTATTTTTGTTATATTTCAAAATTCCAGCAAAATAAAATTTTTGCAATAAATGCTCTATGTTACAATTGCTACCTACTTCAGATATGTGTGTTCCAGCGTTAAGAGTAAAATACCATTATAATCATATGACCAATATGTCTATATCTTATGAACAATTGATAATTCAAAAAGAAATGAAATCGCAATAAAGTTCTTTTAAAGAATGGTTATTATAGATACATGTAATTTGTTGTTGTTTTTGTTTTATATATATGCCAAATTCAATGAACAGGATAATCATTAATATACATTATATACAGTAATAATAATGATACTCATGGTAAATGCATTATTATAAATTCTGGAATATGCAAACAATAAAATATACATAAATTATATAACCAACTTTTGTAGATAAAGATTAATCTTATTTGATATTGTTTATTTGTCCAGTTAATTGTGATCTTTCACTGTTATAGAGTTCATTTAATCATTAAATAGATCAAAACTGAATTTAAAACAAATGGTATATTTGTTTATTGAATATTGTTAAAAGTTTATCTTGCTAGCAAAATATATACCATGTACAGTTCATCTTCATATCTTAAGACATATGTGTATTTTGTATTTACTTCATGAATGGTGTAGTTCTTTATAACTACAATCAGAACATTATCTACTTATTTACATTACACTTGTATTACCACATCATAACTGAATTGATTTTCTAAGATTTTCATGATTTCTTCTTCACTAGCCCTTACATTTATTCATATTAACACTATATACAATTTTTCCACATATATTAGATTATTTTTATGTTACCCCGCCCCTAATTTTGACTTTCCCTATAAAACTTTTAAGTTATAGAATATATAGAAAAAATTCAAGATGTAGGCAAAACGTTAGGTTTAAGGTACTAAGTCTGTACATAGGAAGTTTTTAACTTTTAACATATTTTGGACACTTATTGAATACTTGCTTTATAATTCATACTGTTATTCTAATTGTTATTGATGATTTGAACTCATTAAAATTAATAGAAATTGGAAACAGTGTTGTGATTCATCATAGAACATTTATGTTTAGTTTCTTAAGCCGGTGTGTTGAATCGGCTGACCCTTCTGTTCGCCAGAGGTTATATGTGATTTGGTTCGAGTCGTGGTATTCCTGCTAATTCCCCATTTAAAAGGAGCCCGACTCTAAGTTAACTGCAAGATCTACAAGTTTCACTGGTGACAGAATGATTGGTCCCAATTTGGACATCCTGATACATGTTTATACCAATTTGATTAAAATCTAATTAAAATTTCTCCATTCTCATACTCTCTTATGTTACGTCAAACAAGCTTGCAGTAAAGGCCACAGTCAGCTGACTTTTTCTTTTATAATATTCATAAAGCAACTCATAATGAATTGCAAAATCACAGCTCATGAATAACATGCAACATCAAAACAATCTGATTAAAACCCGATCTAAAATTTCCGCTCGCTTACTCGCTAATTTAGATCTGGCCTTTTTCAAACAAAGGTCGCTTTCAGGTGACCTTTTCTCATCATAATAATCATGACGAAATTGTTATGATACGTAACTTGTTTACATCATCTACGTCACTCAATTTGAAATGAGCCGCCCAATCACAGACTGTGAATAATACCGCTGTTCAATTAGCATGCATACCTTGGTCTAAAAAAAGAAATTACGAAATCAAAATGTGATTAATAGTGTTTTTGTCTAGATGAAAGCTACGCATTGATCGGTCGACATAAAGTTCATCTCGACGTGACCTTCCACGGAGACAGTAGAGATCCTGTACGACAATACTCTACAGGATATCTGTTTACGGAGATTGCATCAAAACAACTATTCAACAATTTACAATGTAGCATCGGTGTACAAATTTACAATGTAGCATCCATGTATAAATTTACAATGTAACACCGGTGTATAAATTTACAATGTAGAACTGGTGTACAAATTTACAATGTAGCATCGGTGTACAAATTTACAATGTAGCATCCATGTATAAATTTACAATGCAGAACCAGTGTATAAATTTACAATGTAGAACTGGTGTACAAATTTACAATGCAGAACCGGTGTATAAATTTACAATGCGGAACCGGTGTATAAATTTACAATGCAGAACCGGTGTATAAATTTACAATGCGGAACCGGTGTATAAATTTACAATGCAGAACCAGTGTATAAATTTACAATGCAGAACCGGTGTATAAATTTACAATGCAGAACCAGTGTATAAATTTACAATGCAGCACCGATGTATAAATTTACAATGCAGCACCGGTGTATAAATTTACAATGTAGCATCGATGTATAAATTTACAATGTAGAACCGGTGTATAAATTTACAATGTAGAACCGGTGTATAAATTTACAATGTAGCATCGATGTATAAATTTACAATGCAGAACTAGTGTATAATTTACAATGCAGAACCAGTGTATAAATTTACAATGCAGAACCGGTGTATAAATTTACAATGTAGAACCGGTGTATAAATTTACAATGCAGAACCAGTGTATAAATTTACAATGCAGAACCGGTGTATAAATTTACAATGTAGCACCGGTGTATAAGTTTACAATGCAGAACCAAAGTATAAATTTTACAATACAGAATTGGTGCATAAATTTATGTAATTTTTTCAACAGGTGGTTTTATATATTTTTTACATTATCTTCTAGAAATTTTAATATTTTCTTCCATGAATCTTCTTGTGCATGAGCATGTGTAGCAGTCCAACCACCTGACATCATTGGTGTATCTGTAGTACAAATGTACAGTTTTAATGGGTTAAATGTCAACACAAATTTAATCATTTAATGAAAGTCATCTCATCTTACATAGCTTTCCTGGATCTTTTTCTATAATCAGTACTCACATTCCCTTCCACAAGGCTGACCATTTCTATATATACTTCATAAATGGAGGAAAATCACCGACCGGTTTGATGCTCAAATAAAAAAACTTCTTCCGGGCACTTGATTTAAAATCCTATATGTAGCCTACTGCTCTACAGTTCTGTCCTGGGTGGTAATTTAAAACTAATCATTCAAAACTATGCACAAATACAAAGGTAAAAGACAATGTTGAAACAACTTTGGGACAATGAGATTTTTCAGGCTTTCTTATATACATGTAGTTACACCACTTCCATCCAAGGTAGCAGGAGCAGTGTAGAAGGTACAAAAGTCACACATACAATGATACAAAATAGAAAAAAACAAAATTGTACACTTACCATGATATTTTTCAGGAATAAAAAATATTTTTTCTAATCTCTTTTTCCCTGGAACTATACATCTTACATGAGGTGTGTGCGGTGGTTCTATTAAATGTCCAGCCCCTGGATAATGATATAATTGTAAATTTGATTTATATACATCAGGGCATTTCTCGTAAAAAAATGTATGTAATCTAGGAGGCACTTGTTTATCATCTTCACCAACAATAATTAGAATTTTAGCTCCGTGTTGCCATGCCTGAAATATGTAAATATTGTATTATTTAGTAAAAAATATTCAAACCATTATGATTTGCCAATAAAAAAAATCACTGTTTGGACTTTGGGGTACAGATGTAGTGTACTCTAAACAATGAAGGTCAAAGGTCAGTGTGCCTAATATACCTGAGGCCAATTTCCCAAGCATATTGCTAGCTAGCACTTTGTCCTCTGGTACCCTTCTTACACCAAATGTTATAAGTATGTGATATCAAATCAAGGGACCCAGGGGACAAAGCGCTAGCTAGCAATTTGCTTAGAAAACTAGAAAACTGGCCACTGTCAAAGCTTGTATGACAATGATAAATTCACCAGCAAATATTAGTGAATTGGATATTTATTACATTCTAATACTGAAAACCAGAGTAAAAAACAAAGGTCTTATCTGGTCTTATCAGGATTACTTTTTTGCTGAAATAGTTTGAAGTGTTATAATTAATGACCTCAACACATCAGAATTAGTGCATTTTTCTCACTAATAAAATTACAATGTATTATCTTCCCTTCGACATCATGGTTAATTTTGCTGGCTTAGCTTAATAGGTAGAAATCATGGGTTTGATGCTTAGGCAGAACCCACTAACCTCTAAAATTTCGGTCACTAAATATTTAGTACAGCCATTCTCGGATCTACATCTACCTTAGTATCGCAAAGAACAGTAGTCAGCCACAGTGCTTAGTTGTACTAGGTTACAAGCTCGGGTTCAGGCTCTAGGCCTTTCAGGGAATGTGAGTAGGATTATTAACAGCTGTGATATGATTTAAAAAATGTTAAATGCTGCATGAAGCACTATATATTACATTCTTGTAATGACACATGTAAAGGGAGCTAACCTTGTTAATACTTTAGAATATATTATATGTAAAGGAAACAACGCTACAACAACCAACTAAATTTAGTACCTCAGCACATAATTGCTTTGGTTAGAAATTTTATTTAATCATTCAAAAAATAATTTTGCAATGTTTTCCTATTAATTATAAAAAAAATGTTTCTCCACAGGAGAGGCAGACACTAGACCAGGGCTCGAATTTAAGCTCGCATACTCGCTAAATGCAAGTGGATTTTGAAAATTGTGAGTAACTTTTATTTTAACTCACTAATTTTTGCGAGTTAAAATCATCGCAAAAGTTTTACTGTCTAAACTAGTAAGGCTCAAATCAGCATTGAAACGGCCAGATAATATTAATTAAAACATTCACTGTAAAAGCATGTTGGGTTATTTTTGTCTATCCCACAATAATGCCATTGTTCTATCAAGTTAAATGTAGCACTATGTTTTTTTTATATTGCATATATGAATAGTTACTATGTGAGCTATTAAAATTTATAGAAAAAATGTGAGTGATTATTTTCATTTTGCGAGTTGAAATAAAATGAACTCACAAAAATTTGAGAGTCCAATTTTATGTTAAATTCGAGCTCTGCACTAGACTAAATCCAAAATTTAAGTACGTGGGTTTTCTCTCCAGTGCAAACATTCATGTTAAGATTAAAATATGTGTACAAAGAACAATTGGGTTTAATCAATGTTTTTGTGCTTTTTCAGCAATAATGTGTAAAACCATTATACTGTACTAACTTACTGGAATGGGTACAGCATTTTCACAATCATAAACATCAGTGATATCAAATCCTTCATCTGTATGAAATACTTTACTTCCATCAGGCCTGAAATGATAAAGTACATCAATAATGTAACAAGGGTGCAAGTTAAAACTACATGTATAGATTAAACTCATATTGCGAACTTAACATATATTAGATAGTTGAGATTGCTGAGAGTACTGCATACAGGTAAAAATCTTAAATTAGCATCAATTTCAGCAAAATTAATAAATTTTAATTTCAAATTCAGCCAGGCAAATAATCAACCAGTTACATAAGGAAGTGCCTGTATGGCATGTTTACAAAGTGTTACCCAAGTATGGTTTAATGCAAGGTAGCAAAATCAAAATGCAGTCTCCGCAAATGACTTAATTGTATTCAGCTAGCAAAAAAGTCTAACTAGAGCTACATTATAGCAAACAATTGAACAGAAAATCAATAAGTAGGACTAAGTAGTGACATCTTCACCCAACTGGCTCAAATTAAAATAGAATCTATTAAAATTTACCAATTAAAGTCAGTTGAGGACACAAATCCTGGAAACATTAAATGTGCTCCTGGACTCAAACAAAAACCATTTACATTTACCATGGCTCGAATCTAAAATATGAAAATATATATGTCGAGAACACAATTTTCTTCAAAAAGTTTTTATCATTAGGCCTATCATTCTAAAGCATATTAAACATAAACCAGGTGCACAAGAGATTCTAAAATTATGCTCATTTAATCTTCATTTTTGAATGGCTACTGTTTCAAGTTGAAATGTTGTATTTAGGAAGCAAAATAATGATAAGAGTTTTAGATAAAAGTTTATAATAAATAACACAGCAGATACCTCAGGAAGTAAAGAAGTCAATGCTAAGCTAACAGTTCCACCAAAACATATACCAACTGAGCCAAATCTTGTTTTATCAACATAATCTTGCTCCAACAACCAATGTATTGCATCCTTCAAAATAAAAGAAGTAATTAATGGAGGGAGGAAGAATGGCTGTAGAAAATATTTCATGACAAAGGTCCATAAAGGTATACATGTATAAGTCCTACCCAAGAATTAAACCTAACACAATTGGAGTCATAGACAGAAATGCAACAGAAAACAAAAAGAATAAAGTTGCCAGGAAGTATTCATACACAACAACATAAATAGCCTGCTTAGCAAACAACATGCAGGCCTTGCTGTGATTTGTTAAACACAAGTATTTCGGCTTTTGGTGTGAAACTGGGGTCCAAAGGAAGCTTCTGAATAAAGCTATTTGAGTCACCTGAATCTCTACATACAAACGTACATATCTGTTTTGACTGTTTTTAATAAAAAATGCACATGATATTATATAAATAACACATGGCAGTGAGGGTGACAGTACAGATTATCAACCCGAGGAAAATAATATCAACCGAGGCGCTAGCCGGTAATATTACCATGCGATCGAACAAAATATCACCCGCTCCGGTATAGGGCTTAAGCATACAGAAATTCCAGTGAGGTATAATAAAGACAAATAAGAGTGTGAGCATCATTCAAGGCTCAAATGTATTTGACACATGTGCATTGTGCAATGTGTGTGACTTGATAGGTATGGTGTTTGTAATTCTTTGATAAATTCTCAACAAGAGCTTAGATGAAACAACATGATTAATGATACTCAAACGATATATTGGCACTCAGCCACTGGTTTCTCTAGTAATGGTTAATATGTCTGTACCTCAATAGAAATAAAAAATGAAATAATTATTGACTAAGACCTCATAATAATTATAATAATAATACTATTAATTTTGGTATAGTGTATGCGTAGCAAAAGAACACATATCACAGACAGCGTGTGGTAATTTGCTATGACAAGCACACCAACACCAGGGATAGCACAAAAAGGACAATCCCTTATTTCCAAAGTGGTTACTCAACAAGCTCACCTGTATATAGTTTAAATCTACTTCTCTAAGAGATTGTGGTAGGTCTGGTCTGTACAAGTAACATAATGCCATAGTAACATATCCTTGAGAAGCTAACATAGCAGCCCTTGTTTCAACTAGACTAACAATACCTCCATACAGGTCTAGGAGAGTAGGAAATGGACCTTCACCTACAAGGATTTAATGTAATAAGAAAAGTATAAGAAAAAGTTATATATTTCAACTCAAGTCAGTGCCATATATTGCATAGGGTATAAATTGTTTTTCGGTGATGTATTTGTTTTATGCTACAGTCCCATTAACTTAAAATAGCCATGAAGGCACCATACGAGCACTGTGCGATCATGCTGCGAAAAGACTCGTACAAACTCTTGCATGCCCGTATTGACTGTAAAAGTTTTACAGAGGTCCGTGAGATTCTTGAGCCATGGATCGTGGCCGACAATTTACCAAACTTGCATATCTTCCAGCTAAGGCTCCATAGGGGAGTGTTGTTTTGTGCCATGTGCGTACCCTCACCTTAAGATGCAAGTCTTCCCACGGCCTATGGCTGTCTGTACGTACAGGTCCGCAACAAGCCACGATTTTATGGGACTGAGGCATTACAAGGATAATCATCAAACAAAAATCCAATTCAGGTTGACAAGGGTTGGATCATTAGTATGTGCACTGAATGACCAACATTTGAGTGGCGAGCAAACATAAGGCCAAGTGCCAAACCTCCTCACTTTTTACAAAAGATTTTTTTTTTTAAATTGATTCATACCGACTTAGTGACATTCTCATATCCAGATGTTATCAAGATTTTAGTCATATCAAGAATCTTGATAACCTCTGGGTACGAGAATGACCTAGTGAATTGCTATCCTACATACTCTAGAATAGAGCAAGCTTACCTTCTGGAATGAATACAGTCCCTTGAAATCTTCCTGGAAGTGGTATTGACTTCACACCAGGCTTTTTAAACAGTCTATGAACCTGAATTTCTGTAACTGGTTTCTCAGTCAGTACATTTTCTATGTGTGTACCTTGGTATGCTTTTATATTGAATACCATTGGAACATGAACATCTCGTTTAATCAATCTGACTTGTGGATTTGACTGCAAACTCCAAAACAATCCCATTGGTTCAATACCTGGAATAAAAAGTAACATAATAATTAGAATAAGTTCAATAGATGACTACCACTCAACCATTTCATGTCATAATAAAATAGAAGTGTTGATAATACATGTAATTGAAAGAGAACAATTAAAATCAAGAGGACAGAACGCGGGTTTAGTGCAATACAGTTGTAACTCACTCTTTTCTTATATTGAATTACCATCATTTCAAGTATTAGTTGCCATAAAAGAACCTTTCCTCACAGAGTGACCTTGACCTTTGAGCCAACGACCTGGAAAATGTGCGTAACTCATAGTCAGGTCTTAATGTGGGGATGATTTGTGGCAAGCAATTAAAAAATATAATTGAAAACATAGAAACATAATTAATAGAAACAAAAATATGACCTTGACACAAAATTGCTTACAGATGGACAAACACACATGTAGATGGATGAACGATGCATAGATGGGCAGACCACAACATAATGCAACATGTTTGAGCATATAAAATTAGACAGAAGGCCTAGAGTTTTTTCTTTTCCAATTAATGTTTCAGACTCAATCAGGATAGACAACTCAATCATGAAGGTAAAAGTATATACAATGTACATGTGTATATAAAGTTGTGAAAAGTATGTTAAACCATTGGGTATATATTCAACTTCAGCATTTGACTGTAGAAGCTGGCTTATCCTCCGAATGTTGAACATTGGACAAGACACTGTTCTTAACAACAGACTGCAAGGTTAGTAATTGAATGGGTGACCAACTGTCTGCACACTGATTACTGTTAGCTCAGTGCATGTTAAAAGTATAAGCACATATATTATTACCACAGAAAGTTCTACCAGTAGATGGAGATGAAAAGTTGTCCACACACCCATTATCATCTGTTTTATACACACATCTAGACTCAAAATTGACATTATTTTCTATCAAACTGGCTACAAGAGTAACGTTCTGTTGAGTTGGAAACCCTTTCAGTGCAATATGGACTGTTTCATCAACCATTCCATGCAAAGGTTTGACTGTAATTGTTGGTCTTATTACATTGCCTGTTTTCATAGAGCAATACCTTTTACTAAGACACACATGTCGTTGAATTACACCAAGACGATTAGCTGTTTGATTGATGGCTGACTCAGCATTCATACAGATTTGTAATATTTCTAAAAGAACAAAAACAATTTGCATTTTTAAAACATAGCTTAACATATTTAAATCATCTAAATTTAACTAGGTAACATGACTCAAGAACTAACGTCTACACTGGAACTACCTATACTATAACCTGCTAAGTAAATGAAGAAAAATGTGGAGTATTTGGTTCAAGGGTACTTGCTTTGAGATGTACACTTAAGTGTCAAAAATGATTTACTGTTAATTATTCTGCTTTTTACTCTATGATGGCATACTTCTGGTAACAGATAACCCATAACTAACATGTTATTTAAGTGGTTATCTAGTTACGGTAACTAGATAACCACTCAACTTAATCTACTTAAAAGGTTAACTAGTTAATATAACTAGTTATTCACTCAATTAAGTAGTTAATAATGTGGTTAACTAGTTACGGTAACTATTTAATCATTTAACCTTATTATTTTGAGAGATTAACTAGATATGGTAACTAGTTAACCACTTAAAGAACGTGTTAATTATGTGGTTATCTGTTGGTAGAAATATGCCATCATACTAAAGAAAGCTCTTGCTAGATTAAAATAATTCTTATCGGACACCATATCACTAGATATACGTCAGAAGATACAGAGCTCTAATTTAAGCTTGCATACCCGCAAAATGTGAGTGCACGGATTTTCAAAATTGCGAGTAACTTTTACGTTAACTCACAATTTTTGAAAGTTGAAATTGACGGAAAATATTTCTGTCTACTGAGTAAATTATTGAGGCTCAAATTATCATTGAAACTGTCCGATAGGTCGATAGCATTTTTTCAAGAATAAAGATCCACCCAAAAATACCGGTATGTTTGATATTAGTTGTCTATCCCAGAATAACACCCTTGATTTATCTACAGTTAAATATAGGGCTATGTTGTTTTGCATAGATGAATAGTATTTATGTATGCTATAAAAGTTTGGAGAAAAGAATGCACATGTTGTTTTTTTTTCTTTTTTTCAAATAAAATTAACTCGCAAAAAATGCAAGTCCAAGTTTTTGTTAAATTCGAGCCCTGGAAGATATCACATATTTGTATGAGATATTTAAATTGAAGTGTTGATAAGACTGACCAGTATGATAATGATCATAGGGGTCTGACACATGAAGCCTTCTCAGTCTAACAAAATGGACATAGAATTTATATTAGTGGTGGGACATTGGCTGAAAATGGTAATCGATCATCAGTTGGAATTGGTTTGTGTTGTCGATGCGATTCTTCTGATTATAATCGGTTCCTGTTAAGTTTGTTTTTGCATGCATGTTTTACTGTGAATCCTTAAAAAAATCTTCTACGTACTATGGATTAGGAAATATTTTTTCTTTTGTCAAATGTGTCAAAAAATAAAAATCAAACAAACCGATAAAAATAAATTGATTGCCTAGTTCCCTTGACTAGTATAGTAGTTGTATTTTTGGAACTTGAACTAGATATATCAGTGTCTTATACAAGTCAGACACAAATGACATGTATTTAAAACATTTTTAATAACAGTTCAGATACGTAAAAATATGTTATTGTCCTTAAATAGACTATCCTCCTTTTTAACCGAAGTTCGAGTATGATAAAGTTTAATCGATTATCAGAATCGGAAGCTTTCAACTAGTTGTTTATTGATTATTCCCGATCATCAGTACAACACTAATTTAAATAGAGATTATATATAGTATATGTCCACATTGTTTGGCTCAGAACTATATGTAGTCTACGCCCATTTTTGGGGCTTTATGACTGATGTTTCAGACCCCTATGATAATGATATGCAGAATGTGACACTTAGCCTTAAGTACTATAGTACTGACTAAAAGTTAAAACTGAAAGTAGAATATCTCAAGATAAAAAAATATATTTTTTATTATATTATATCAGTTTGACAAAAGAGTTACGCCAAAAAGCAACGAAAATACAAATCTTCAATAGTAATCAATAGTAAGGTTAAAACGTATACTGACTTGCAGCCATGAAATAAAGTTGTTAAATTCATGAGTACAAAGTACATTTGTAAGTATTAAGGGGAAGTTACTCTAGGTTAATAATTTTATATTGACACCGGTTCCGAGTGGTTGGAATTTAGTGCTTCCAAATGTTATCGATGAATACATTTTTCAAGAAGTCGCAAGTTTTGTTCAAGTGTCATGATCTGCTGGACTTAAAGCCATTTCCGTGCATGTTTTCATTTAGTCGCAGATAGAGTGAACATACTACTTAAGGTGAAAATCGTTGTCAATTTCGCACTGCATGGGTGTTCAGACAGAACAAATGCAATGATGGCCATTCGCTCTAAAAATATTCGCTCTTTTTTATTTGGCTTAAATTTTCTTGCATGCTACATCATTATGATTAGTACAACGTTTTTTCTATCACATATTTCTCCAGTATTAATATTGTGTTATTGACCAAGCCTTAATAATATTTACATTCCATGTGACGTCAATTTGCATGGCCAGGAAAGGCTAGAGGAGAGTTTAAACTTTAATAACATCAGTATGCACGACTTTTATAGATCAACTTTATAGGGGGGAGGGGGGATCTAGCGGGGGGGGGGCATCCGGACCCCTTTAGAATTTCCAAAATGTACCTGTAAGTCATTTTTAAATAGCACGAAGCCATATTTTAATGGATAGATGCATAGATTTAATGGTTATGCAGGTTTTATAATTAATATGTTGTGGTTCGAAAGTTTAGACCCCCCTAGAAAAAGTTAGGAAGCCCCCCCCCCTCTAGAAAAAAATCTTTAAAAAATCTATAAAAAAAGGCAGTGGCTAGAGTTACGGTACCGTAACCCAGGGTCTAAAGTTACGGAAGTTCCGTAACTGTAGACAACCCCTGCAAGGATAGGCTAGAGTTATGGAAGTCAATTACATGCGTATATATCAACTTTTAAACATTGGAAAACTTTTTATATTCATAATTACTCAGAATAAACAAATATTTACCGACGTGACTTATCCTTTGTTATTACACGCGCCATTTTGGATATTACTATTAAACTTATCGGATGTTTAATAATATACAGCAATAAGAAGCTGTCGTCTTCAAAGTGTCACCTACATGTACTAAGTTTACTTGAGCCTTAAGTTGAGTTGGATTATAATTTGGACTGAACATAATAATTTTTTATGGAATTTCAAGCAAATATTTATAGGATATAGAGGATTTATAGAATAATTTTACTTGTGAATAATTTGCATGAGTCTAGTAAGAAAGTTGGTGATTTTTGAACGTTAAATTGACTTAAATTTGGTGAACAAAAATGGGAATTTAGATTGATAAAAAGTGCTAAGTACTTTGGGGAAAACGTTTAATTGAATTGTTAGAAAGTTGATTTTTGTGAAAAAAATCCAGTTTGTCATTCAACACCAAATCTTTCAAATTTTGACGAGAATATGAACGATCTCATGTTAAAAATTACCCATTTATAACCAAAAGTCAGCAATTTAACTCAAAACTTGGCAGTTATCAAGTAGGAAAATCATGTTTTTTTAAAAATAAAGTTCACCAATTCCACCAAATAATGCTCAGTACTTATCGTACAATGTACATACTCAGAGTATGCATGTAGGTAAAGCATGGTGATTCTTTAGTTTGCAAATCTTGGGAAAATTGGCAGGATTTTTAAATTCAATGAATTGGTCAATGCTTTATGTAAAGGTCGCGTTTTTTTTTAATGTGACAATGTAAAAATAGATCATTTATCAACTAGTATATCAAATTGTAGACGTTTTGCTTTTGATTCTGTCCAAAATAATGGTTGATTTTGTATTCGAAAATCGCTGTTTTTTCTTACTAGACAATTAAGATTTTTTACTGTAAAAACACTAAAGAAATCGTCCATTAAATATATCTTAATTCTGTCTAAATTATATATATTCTGTTCAAATTAAAATCCAACTATATAACTTATCGCTCAAGTAAATTTAGTATGTGACACTTTGAAGACCACAACGGCACAACGTCATATCGTCGTATTTTTAACATCTGATACGTTTATAAGTAATATCCAAAATGGCGAGTGTAATAACAATATAAGTCAGGTCAGTAAATATTTGTTTATTTTGAGTAATAATGAATATAAACAAGTTTTCTGATCGTTTAGAGTTGAAACATATGCATATTATTTGACTTCCGTAACTCTAGCCTACTCTAGTAAGGGCTGTCTACAGTTACAGAACTTCGGTAACTCTAGACCCTGAGTCTAGAGTTAAGGTACCCTAACTCTAGCCAATGCCTATATTAAAATTTAAAAATAAATGAAATGCAAATTCTACATAAATAAGATTTTTGAATTTATAACATTAGAACTATATAATCGCAAATAAAGTCAATAGGGATGCACTTATAACTTGACACATTAAATGATTTTAAGCAGGTTACCATTGATGGGCAAATACTTAGTTCCATAACTCTATCATTTGACTGGACCAATTCGATTGCATATAAATGATAGGTTTAATTTACCCAAGCATCTGCTGTCAATGAACTGCACTTTATTATCTGCTTTTAATGATTTTTCAGGAGAATATAATCTGATACAATCTAAGATGTGGCACGAAGCAAGGAGACAAGAGAAGAAGATCCGGGGATTGATGGTTGATTATAAGAGGCGTGCTGAGAGAAGAAGGGAATTCTATGAAAAAATTGTAATGTACTATTTATAGTTTTAGAGTCTTGTAAAACTGTTTTAATTTCACAATTTGTAAAACACAAAATCTTTTATATCTTTTTTCTTACAAAAATCCCGGCCCTAATTTTTCAGAAATTGAAAAAATAAAATCTTGATTATTGATTTTTTTATTACCCACCATACTTATTTTTGCACCAAAAAAGAAAAAAGCAAACCTATCTCAGTAAGAATAAGCTCAACATGTCAATTATCACACAGTTAGAGGAAATGTCAGTGAATTTCTAAGATAAACATCAATTTCACTCAGAACTTGTACAGAATGGGTTTTAAAGGTGATTGTAATTGACATTTTTCGTCTTTTTTTATTTTCATTCCATCCTACCATACTCATTTTTTCAAGAATTCTCTCAAGACTAAAAATATAAAAAGTGTGGCGTCAGTTGTATGGTTTTTTAAAACCTATTGACATGTACTTCTCTGTGGTGTTGGAATTAAAAATATTTTTCATACAAACTATTGATGCATGGGCAGCATGGTACATGTATTAGTTTCACTGTTACATTAGAACCTTCATGATTCAAAAAGACAATCCTGATCAAAGTGACGATTGAACTACAGAATTCTTTATTTTTATTTATTACCAATTTGTCTGTTTTTTTTCTGATAAAATATACTTTTTCCCCCAACAAAACAAAAACAAATATAATTTTTTTCAATAACATTGCAAAATACTGGTATATGAGTTATCAATTTGAAGATTGCCCATATTTTTTATGATAGAATAATGTATGATATTACTGTTCTTCTTGCATATTTCAAACACACTTGACTAATGACTATGTTATAATATATAATTGTTGTAATGCTAAGATCAGCAAGCATTTTCTCGTACATGCACTTCTTTATCTAGTTTGAATTGATTTACACTTCTGATTTGTTTTCAGAAAGCTGACCCTGCAATGTTTGTGCGTGTCTTTGGACAACAATGTAAAATAAACCTAGACCCAGCTATTGCTCTTGCAGCGGAAAGTCCTCAAAGCATGTAAGTTGATTTTTTTATCAGTATGAAAAATTTCATTTATTCAAGTCAATGTTTTTAAGTTTAGCAGTTTTTGCTTGTTATTAAAAATAAATGATTTTAATTTGACCCTTTAATAGATTCTGAAACTTAAAAGAGGCAGGCATGACTGAGCTGTTGTAACGTTGAACTGGTAATCATTGGATAGCCAGCTCTGAGTTGGTTTGAATCCCATCTAAAACCTACCCCATTGTTTCCTTGAGCAGGAAACTTTATTCTACTAGCTCAGTACTGGGTGATCAGAAACCGAACTCGAAAGTGATTAATCTAAGTTGTAAGAACTTGTTTCGCAATCGAACTAAAATATGTTTAATAATGTTAGTATTAACTATAAAGGGAGATAATTTATTCCACACATTTGATAGTGACTTTTAACTTGTTAAAATGTAAACATTGAGAAATTATATACAGACTATTTCAATTTATTTGTAAGACTTAACATATTTTGGTTCTAGTCTTTAAGATAGGAACTTAGTTTGAATGAAAATATTCTTGCAGTGGCACCAAATATCTTAAAGACTGCTTTTTATAGGCATTATTACTTTCTTGACTCAATGAAGTTTAGGTGTCATTTTTTGCTGTGTTTGACCAAATTGTGTTATAACAAATTGAATGGTTTATAATTAGTTAATATATATATTCAGGATGCCATGGCAAGGAGACACTAGTAATATGATTGATAGATTTGATGTACGAGCACATCTTGATATATTGCCACCAGAAAAGTCATTCACTGTTACGTAAGTTTAAATTAACATTTTTCTTTAGTCCATAGTGCTGTAGGTTATGCCCATTTTGAATTAAGTGTCCTAAAAGATTTGCTGGTTTCAGCATCACCTGAGCTGTGCATGAATTTTTTTTATAAAAACCTTTATATATATATATATATATAAGGAGAAGTTGAAAAGCTTTTTTCCATTTTAAAGATGAATTGCTGATTATTTTTTTAATATAAATATTAACATGTGTGAAAAGTTAAAGGAGTGTTAAATTTTTTGATTTTCTGGGACCTGAGAAGAGGGTACTCTTCACAATTATGTAAAATCTGCTGATATCTTGAAATGCTGGATTCTGAAAATTTTGAAGTTTGATCCATGTATTTCTCTTCCTATATTATTTCCATTGGATATAAGAGATGTTGATTTATTGTTTGTGTTTGTTTTGTCCACAGATTAACAAAAGACGAGGAAGACGAAGAGAGAAGAGCAAATTATGAGAGATATAGAATTTTAGTAGAAAATGAATGTGCTGGCTGTATGTAGCTTGTTTTTATCATCTTTTATTTTATGAACAAGGTTCCAAAATTTTGGGAGGAATCCTTGTGTTCCTTAGCCTGGAAATTCTTCCGCTTCCTAAAAAATTGCCTCTTATATCAATAAGGGACTTTAGTCAGTTATTTCCCCTTGTATACTCTTCAGATAGGTAGGTCCAATTAGTTGGATTACTAGGATTTTACCCTTACTTTTCAATGTCAATTTGCCAAAATTAATCTTAAATCACTTTTTTGTAAATCATTTAATTTGTTTAAAAATTCAAGCTAAGTATTTTTAGGGTAAAGAACTATCTAAATTTCATCACTTCTTTAAATATCTTCATTAACAAGAAAGATATTAGATGAAATATTTTGTTATCCTTACGTAGGACTTCAATGATAAAATCTGACGATTCCAACTGTAAGGACATACATGTACTTACCAATTGGATTGCTTCAGATTTTATCAGGGAAAGATAACTGACAAAAGTCCCTAATTAGTGATCTTAATTCTGTATCCAAAATATGTTTCATTTGAGGACTCTCTAATGTAAAGTTGGAATCTTTAAAAAATGGACTAGGGTTTTCTTTCAGATTCTTAGTAAAAAAGTAATGGTCATACACTTGCTTTGAACCAAGGCTTTACCTAAACCAGAATTGACCCCTTTAAAATGTTTGTTTGTATTTTCTATGGAGAGATAATAGGTTGGCTAATGGGGAGACAATTGTAATTAATTAAATTTTAATATAACTGATCTTGCTTACTGCATGTATTTTTACTATAATTACTATGATTAAAGCTTTTTTGATAAACTGGTTAATGTTGACTTTAGAATGTGCTTAGATGATTCTTTTTTTCATGGATGAAATGTGTAAACAAAATTTTGTCCAAAGTCGTTTGGAGGGTACTGTATATTAGGGCTGTCACGATACACCAGAAGTAGGGCTGTAACGATTCACCGATGCATCATGAGATCGTATTCGCGACTGTCCGATACAGGTGTATCGAATCGTGTCTTAAAAAATCGCGATTCAGAGGGCCTTTTAGTTTACAAGAAATCAGTTAAAACAAAATATACTATATACATTTGTATCTATAGCATTTAACGTGAAATTGCAATCTTTACAGTAAAGATTGCAATTGCATGTTAAATGCTATAGATACAGTGTTCAATCTAGAGCGCGCCATTGGCCCATTATGAACGCAAATGGCGCAATATCAATCGTCTATTGGGCCCGTTGGGCGCGCTCGCCGAAAATATGGCTATATCGCGAATTTGACAACTTTTCGTATATTCTATGCCATTTGGTTTCGCTACATCTATTTCGCTAAATTAAACGGGTACCTCAGTCTTCGAATCTAGCTACCGGGCCGAAGACCGAGTCCGTCTTAAACGCTGACGGTGCGTTAAAAAGATACGCATCGCAAGACCGAATGTCTGGTAGCAATTTCAATAGCAATATTACTAAAAATGGATAATTGAACATAAAAATTGTAGTTACAAGCAATTTATTATTTGGACGCTAAAAATCCAGCCGAGAGTCCGCAATACGCATTAAATTAATTTTTTTTATCCACGCTTGTAACAATCATAGGCAATATGACTTATGTGTAAGGCATCCTCTAAAAAATCAATAGTGCAACATCTATGACGGCTCGATAAAATTAATTACGTAATCAAACGGTTGCAATTAACAAACACGTGACAAACTTTGGTGAACATTGACTGAGGAAGATAACACTTTCTTTTATGTTTGCCGATAAGCTGATAATTGTTATTAATTATAAGCGTGTTGTGTGGCAGTTTAAATAGACATAATTAGTTGATTTTTAATGAACTAATTCGTTAAATTCCACTAGAAACAAACAACTTTGTCATTATTTTACAACAAATAAAGTTATTTGTATTTTATTATTCATAATGTGGTATTCCATTTCGTAAAAATAAAATTCCTTCAATCATTATTTGTTATGTCATACATTTTCGCGACCCACGCTATCGCTTTTTTAAATTTTATGATTGTTTGATAATAATATCATAATTTGTCTATGCATTCATACCAAATTTACAATTTACATCGTATCGCGATTAATATCGAAATCGCGAGGCATATATCGCGATACGTATCGTATTGCGACCTTGGCCACGATACGCAGCCCTAACCAGAAGCGTATCGCGATATAATGCAATACGCTGGCATTGTATCGCGATATGTACCACAATATATTGAGGGCTTTTAGATTCATTGTGACTCCACTGTATTTAGCAGATACATTGCAAATCTTACATGCAGCTACAGATAGAATCTAGCCTCTTTAAGTATTTACTGTCATTTAGGACTGTGACAAGCCCTAATTGGTTAAATTCTTGTAACTTAAGGTTAGATGGAATGAACAATTGAAAAACTGATGTTTTGCTACTTTTATTTCCTGAATAGATGAATTTTCCAATGAAATAAAAATATCGCTAAATACATGTACGTTAAAATTGTACCACGGTACGTTATGATCATACCTTGGTACGTATTGCTGCAGCTGCGTATTGCAATATACCTGTATACCTATGTATAATGACAGCCCTTCTGTATATGTTTGTATGTTAAAGATATATTATAATTGCTCACAATATTATCAATTTACAGTAACAGAAGAACAATCATTACATCAATTATATCTGGATGAACAATTTGGTGCTATCAATAAAGACAACGAAGAAGAAAAAAACAAGTGAGATATCCATTTTACAGTCTGGTTTTTTTTTCAGATGTAAATTTTTTAAAACACTTTTAGTCACTTTCCTGTAATTAGCTCATGTGGAATATAAGATATGTTTTAGAGATTTTTCCTGATGTCAGAATTATGATTCTTTTAAAAAGTTTGGCAGTAAAAATGTTGTTTTAGGTCATAGATTTCATAAAATGAATTTATTTATCAACAGAAGGCCATGACCATTTACAAAAGTATTTTGATCTAATGGGAGAAATCTGGGAGACAGTATTTTGCATTCATAATTGATGTGAAGGTTTGCTGCATTAAATTACTGTGATTCTACTATCCATCCATCCATCCATCCATCCATCCATCCATCCATCCATCCATCCATCCATCCATCCATCCATCCATCCATCCATCCATCCATCCATCCATCCATCCATCCATCCATCCATCCATCCATCCATCCATCCATCCATCCATCCATCCATCCATCCATCCAAAATTCACCCACCCACCCACAGACCCACCCACCCACCCACCCACCCACCCACCCACCCACCCACCCACCCACCCACCCACCCACCCACCCATCCACCCACCCACCCACCCACCCACCCACCCATCCACCCACCCATCCATCCATCCATCCATCCATCCATCCATCCATCCATCCATCCATCCTTCCATCCATCCATCCATCCATCCATCCATCCATCCATCCATCCATCCATCCATCCATCAATCAATCAATCAATCAATCAATCAATCAATCAATCAATCAATCAATCAATCAATCACATGACTGTGCATCTTAGACATCTGGAGCGTCTAACCTTACTAAATGTTTGTTTGTTATATTACAGATTAAAAGATAAGAAAGCTGCTATAGGTTATACATATGAAGATAGTACAGATACAAAGAAAGATGATAACAGTGATGATAGTGAAAGTGAAGAGGAAGAAGACATTGAAACTTTAGATCTAGGTTTGTATTAGAGTTACTGTGTTTGTATTTAGACTTCATTCTAGATTGCCTGGATATCTACCTACTTACCCATGGCTTCATCTCAGGCTAATTTTTTAAGTAATTATAGATAGAGATAGAGTTTATTCAATAAATGAAAATAACATACATAGCACAAGAATGATTAAAACAGTAAAAACAAAGAATATAAATAATACTGTATTATAGTACATTCATTGTACTAGGACATATTTCCATCTATTAAGGATAGCACAAAAAGGAAATATGAATTTCCTTGTTTCCATTGTGGTCCTTAAATAAATGAATACATGTCCTAGCAAGGCACACACTAAATTTACTTCCAATTATCATAAAACATTTTAGTTACTAGTTTTTTAAAAGTTTCAGTATTGGTGGTATGTTTTATTTCAGTTGGTAACTGGTTCCACAGGTAACAGCCATTGTACACAAATGACTTCTTTCCAAAACCTTTTACAGATGGAATTTTAAAACAAGATTCAGTATTAAATCTAGTATTATGATTATGAACTGAACTGGCCTGAATAAAATGTTCATGTAAATAAGGAGGAGATATATCAATAAATATTTGAAAAACATTGTTTAAAACAATCTGATTAACTCTTTTTTCTACAGGTAACCAATTTAGCTCAACAAAATGTTCTTGAGATATGTGCTGTCTGCAATCTAAATTTAGAACAAATCTAATAATTTTATTTTGAGTAATTTGGAGTCTGTTCTTAAGATGCTGTGAAATACTGAAATACCAGACAGAGCAAACATAATCCAAATGGCATTGCAATAGAGACATAACCAAGAGCTTTTGAGCATAAAGTGATAAAAACTTACTTTTTCTGTGTAAAAATTTAAGCCTAGCATTGACTTTTTTAATAATTGTAGCTACCATCATATCAAAGTTTAAAGACTGGTCCAATAACACACCAAGATATTTAACTGAGTTGGTTGTTTTAAGTTTTATACCATTGCAAAAAATATCAAGTTCAGAACATTTCTTTAATCTTGGTTTAGAGCCAAATAAAATAGTTTCTGTTTTACCAAGGTGTAATGACAATTTATTATCAACTAGCCAGTTACTCACAGTTTGCATGTCATAGGACAATAATCTTTCAATTTCAAATTTGCATTTACTGGACACTAAGATGACAGAATCATCTGCATACAATAAAAGTTTACTTTTAACAGTACCAGCCATATCATTAATATAAATTAAATACAAAAGAGGCCCTAGTATAGAGCCTTGTGGTACACCACAGGTTACAGTAGAAGGGGATGACAGAGTATGGTTAATGTCAGTGTATTGAACACGACCAGATAGATATGATCTAAACCAATTAACTACATCAATGTTAAAACCTATAAGCCCTAATTTGCTTAATAGAATAGAATGATCTACAGTATCAAAGGCCTTCTGTAGATCAAGCAAAGCCATCCCTACATAAAAACCTTTGTCCAACTTAAACCTGATAAAATCAGTTAAATGCAATAAACATGTATCAGTAGAATATGATGTTCTGAACCCAGATTGAAACTTGTATAATAGATTTTTATCATTTAGATACATTTCTACTTGTTCATAAACAATTCTTTCAAAAATTTAATTATAATTATAATGATGCTTAAATATACATGATTGTATAGATTTGATTATTGTATTGGCTTGATTGAGAAACAATGTCAGCTAGCAAACTTTAGAACCGATCAAAATAACTTTTATGTAATATTTGGTTATGGCTAAAGTTCCAACTGTAATATTGTTGTGCTATGAAATTCCGAGGCTGTTCAGCCTCTTGATTCACTTACATGATTTCACTAGCACTATCTTGATTTTTCAATTTTTATGTATAAATAGTGTAAATGTGTGTCCTTGGCAAAGCTCTGCTTTGATGGAATATAACAAGCACCCAAATATATCACTGTTGTATAATCTGCAATATGCCATGATATAACTTATATTATTTCATTTTGACATCTTAACACATATATTTAGAGAAAAAAAGAACTATTTATCATGGGGTATAACTAAAGGATATTTCATGTTTGTGATATAGGAATACAATGTAGTGTAAGATGATGTTAGAGTTTGTTCTTTGGATCATAGGTTCGATTCCTGGGCAGAGCATACTTTCTTGAAGATTGGTCTTGTAATAATGTCTTCAGCCATTCTTCCTCCTACCACTAAATTATGTAGGACAGCTGTCAGTCACTGATGGAAGTTTGCACCTAGTAACTGGTTAACAGTTTACAGAAATGGTGTGTAGTTAGACTGATCTCTGTGGTAAGACATTTACAATGTTTTGCTATGGCGTTTTTACTACAGCCATTCTCCCTCCTACCACTGATTCTAAATCATGTAGGGCAGTTGTCAGTCATCAGTGGAGGTATGCACTTAGTAACCGATTAACAGCTTAATCCAGAGATTTAGCCATTTAAAGAATGGTAAGTAAGTTGACTGACAAGCTGTGATATGATTCATACAATATGTTGCTATGGCATTAAACCCAACCCAAAAATTGTTTGTTTACATTGCAATAAGTCTGAATCATGATTGTATAGTGATTTTTTTGTTTTGTAGATGTTGTGATTGATGTGGACACATTAACTGATGATCAAATACAACAACTGAATATATGTGGTACATCATTTGGTATGGGAAAACAAGATTATATCAAGTAGGTATACTTATAGCCTGAGATACCTGGACAGCATATTGTAAAAAAATACTATGATTGTTTAGCAAAGCAATATCGGGGGATTTACAACTAACTTCAAATGGTTATCAGACTGTTGATAATGTGGCCCATTGTATTAACTTGAATGTATGGCATAAAATATTAGTTGGCTATTAAATAACAAAGTTCATTAGAATCAAACAAGTTACTAGTATACCTTTCAAAATTGTTGAAGTAGTTTGTGTTAAAATCTGTTCATGCCTTAAATTCTTGTTAATATCTGTAAAAGCTGCTTGATGGCACTTCTGCTCAACTTTTTGGAGCATAGTGGAGCTATCCTATTCTGCTGTGCATTAGCTTAACACTTCTTGGTTAAGTTTTTAGGTACAATATTTTTATATCTTTGCAAATACTGAATGGATTCGCTTGAAACTTTATACATGTCTACAGGGTTACCACTGGCGATCAAATACCAACTGCATAATTTATCTGTATGACTGTATCAGTCACTGCTAAATTCAAACAGTTTATTGCTGGACAATAGGTCCTGCAAAATTCAAAATTTTACCGAACCAAACCAAGTCTTACAGGACAAGAGACATTTTACATTATTTTGATTAATTGGAAACTGTGTGGATGAGATCAAATTTGTTGCTTGACAGTCGGTCCTGGAAACCGGCAGATCTGGACAGACCTTTTTTACATGATTCGTCTGTTGGTTTGCTATTTTGTTGAATAATTGGTCGTAATTTTTGTAAAAAGTAAGTGTTTCAATTTAGATATGCAGTACAAATACTTTCTGCTGTAGCTACAGAATCTTTATTATACTAGTCTATTGTTTGTAGATATCTAAGAAGAGACAAGGATGAACAAGAAGCTTTAAAACAAGCAAAATTATTAGAGGAGGAGAAAGCACAGTTTGCTGTAAGTCTAATTTTTTACATTATTCTTTTATGTACACCCTCAAATTTCCTCCAAACCTCTCCCTCTAAATAAGTGAGACAATCTTCCTCCCTCCTTCTAAAAAAGTGACATGAAGCCCTGATGCAGTGGATAGAATGCTTGACTTGGCCTTTGGCAATCTGGGTTCAATTTTGGGTCTCTGTGGGTCATATCTTTACATGAACATGCAAAATATCCTTAGGAAGTTGTTGGCTCATTGTGGAAAGGTAGACAAGTACTGGCCGGAGAATATTGTTAAGAAAGCTGGTAAGGGAAGCTTTTTGATGTAAATAACCAAATAAAGTGTTGACAAATTGCTTTAAAACCAAATAAAAATAAATTAACATAAATGGTTAGAAAACTTTGACTGACTGAAATTTTTTATGTTGTTTCCAAAATCCACTAGTGCAGTTAACAACATTCTCTGTTACCTATTTCAAATGTTCTTATTGCTTCCTTACAATATAGCTTTTGTCCACCTGGCTAGCTCAGTCGGTAGCAAGCAAGTCTACTGATCCATGCTGTATTACTTTTCCAGATAATTAAACAATCACATAAATTTATACATTGTAGGGAAGAAAGTCTAGACGTGAGAGAAGAATTTATAAAGAAAAACGTTTAGCTGGTAGAAAATTGAGTCCACCTAGGTATAGTTTTATCACTTTATATACGAATGATAGTGCCAGTATCTATAAAAGAAACAAATAGTTGGATGATCTTTGTTTATTCTGACTGTTGAATATTGGGTACTAAAAGATTCATACAATTTTAAAAAAAACATTAGAGACTATGAAAAGAGTATGAATATACCATTGCTCTAATCTGATTAAAGCCTGATTTAAATTCTCAACTTGAAAACACTTGCTTCTTTTACATCCCAGTGCAGGTCATGTTGAGGTGACAATTGCTACTAAAATATTCATTATGCTATCGTTGTGCTTGCATACTTGTTTACATCATCTATGTATAGAATGTAATGCTATTGTCATAGAACTGTCCAATCACAGCCTGTAAATAACAGGTACTTTCAAGTTAGTTTGCAATACTCGATCTAAAAATAGAAATTTTGAAATATCAATGCTTTTATAAGTGTTCCGTCTAGATGAAAGCTCAGCATTGATAAAATATCTTTTATAAGTGTTCCGTCTAGATGAAAGCTCAGCATTGATAAAATATCTTTTATAAGTGTTCCGTCTAGATGAAAGCTCAGCATTGATAAAATATCTTTTATAAGTGTTCCGTCTAGATGAAAGCTCAGCATTGATAAAAATATCCAATCTGCTTGGAAAATTGTTAGTCATTTGTAAAGGAAATGATAATGAACAAGCACAAGATGCTTTTATATTATTCCTGTTTAATAAAAGGAAAGCAATGCCGAAGCATTGGTACATTTATTATAATACATGCATGTTGTTGTTGATCTTTTTATTCAATTATTCCTGTATAAAATTGTTTTGTATGATTATATTTATAGTTTATGCACAATAATTTTAGTTTTATTTTAAATATTTTAGTTATGCAGCTAGAGACAGCCCTAAATATGAACCATATCATAGGTAATTACATTAATTAGTTTTGATAAAGTATAGTATTTATAATTTATATATAAGATGGGAGTTTATGGCATTTCTTTTTTCTGTTCTGTTGAACTTGAAGGGTACATAAAATGACTTAACCATCATCAATGAAAAGCTATACAAGAATATCAACTAGAGTTTTTATTACATCACTGAAGATTTGATTGTTGACTTAATCTTAACATTACTCATAGTTAATTATCAGCTGCTTTGGCCCCTGAACCCCTACTTGTGTATAAAGTAGGATTAATTTTGTTTTAAATGATTTACTGCTGAAATGTACACAAATATTGTACCTAAGTGGATTAACTTATAAACTGGAGTTCTGTGGCCACTTTTCCTAAGAATATTTCTACCTTGCACTTTATCCCCTGGTACCCTTCTTTCATCAAAAGACATAAATACGGGATATCAAATCAGTGGGTACCAGCTGGCAAAGCACTAGTTAGCGATATGCTTAGGAAACTGACTATTGGGTAATATGCATAGGGAAAGCACTTAGAAACTCTCAATTGCTCTCTTGTAAAGTTGAACTTAGCACTTGTGTTTTTTTTGCATACCAGTGAACAGTATTCTAACCCAGTTGTTATTTTGTCCTTATTTTTCATGTTTTTTTATTTTTTCAGATCATCATCAAGGTCAAGGTCACGATCAAACACGCCTCCAAAGAGGCGACGGAAGATGTATATTACAAGTTTTGGTGATAATGAAAGTGATGAAGACGATGGAATTGTGCAGGGTCCAGCATTACCTCCAGGGTTTGCTGGGACCCAGGAACCAGAAAGTACTAACACGAAAGTTTCCACATCTACATGGTCGGTTTTACTACTCAACTTTGTATCTGTCCATATCTCCAGAGGCTATTTGATAATTAAAGGGAACATTGTCAAATGTTTTTAACATTATTCCTCAAAATGGGTTTGACTAAAACTGCTTTTTTACTGAATCAGTTAAAAAACTGAGATTTATATCATGTGTTTAAAATGGATGTGACATAAATACAAGTGATGACATTACCAGGGGTGTATTAAACAAAAATATCCCAAATGGATCAATTGACTATTTTGGAGCTTGTTTTCTATAAGGAGTATGAACGGGTAATGTATGGAAACATCAATATCTGCAACAATAGAATTTTCCATAATCATAATCTTGCGTGTTAGAGGCATCAAATTCATTTAGATGAGTTCAGTGATTTTCTCTTTTTGAGAAGTTAAGTGGTTTTCATAGACTTTAACAAGCGGCTTGGCCCTTGCAAGATCTAGGCATTTTCCATGGCTCTTGTATCAGGTTTTGCCTTTAACAATATTTCTGCTTTTATTAGATTGATGTTTGTATCTGTGTCTTGTATAATTTCAGGGACAAAGATAAGAAGAAAGAATCTCTACGACAAAAGTTACGTAGGTCTTTAACTCCAGAGATGTCCTCTGGTAGTAAAGATCATGATAAAAATTCCGTAAGAAGTAAATCTCCAAGGAGATCTAGCTCAAGAAGTCAAAGGTCAAGGTCACGTTCTAGAGGAAGTAGAGGGCGAAGGTCAAGGTCACACTCTAAAGAAAGTAGAGGGCGAAGGTCAAGGTCACGATCTAGAGGAAGTAGAGGGCGAAGGTCACGGTCTAGATCTAGAGATCGTTGGTCTAGAGATCAATATTCTAATTATAGGTCAAGAGATCGAAGGTCAAGGTCACGTGACCGATGGAGAAGGTCCAGGGATCGTAGATCCAGAGATAGATCTAGGGGAAGATATTCTAGAGACAGATCAAATGGACGTAGATCTAGGTCAAGAAGTCGAAGATCTAGGTCACGAAGTCGTAGATCTAGGTCAAACGGAAGAAAACCTGATCATAACAGACATGGTCGTGGTAGATCAAGATCTAGCAGCAGAAGAAGGTCATCATCATCATCATCTAGGTCATCAAGTTCTAGTTCTTCAAGAAAATCTAGGTCAAAATCAAGGTAACTATGACCTCTGACCTCATTTTTACTTTTTTGATGGTGTTAGTTTCATGGTCAATTCATGAAATGTGTACATGATTGGTTAGTATGCAGAGTCAAGTCAAAGTATTTTATTTGCATAAATATTTTTTTGCTGAAAGATCATTTGACAGTTTTTTACAAAATTTAAAACATATATATACTCAGCGAAATAAAAAACTTTACATGGTGTTTAAGTGGGCATAATTTGAGTTTCCGTCGGAATATCTAAATAAAAATTAATGCATTTTATTCCTTAAAGACATTGCATCACTTTAGTTACATTTTTGTTGATATAACTTGTACGAACCATTAATACGACGTAAGAGTTTAACCTAGGGGTCAGAATGAAAAATACAGGAATTAAAGGTGATGGTGAACAAAAGTTTGGATGCGTTGATTATTTTTATTTGAGTCCTTAATGTTGTTTAGAACACCTCAGTAACGTGTGTGCCCCCCATATCTGGCAATACACGCTCTAACTCTCCGCCTCATGGAGCATACGTAACGTCTAATTAGGACTTTAGGCAACGCCTGCCATTCCACCTGCAGTGCATTAGTGAGGTCGTTCACGCTGTTTATATGGTAGTTAGCCCTTACTCTTTGTCCAAGTTCATCCCAGATATGTTCAATGGGATTCATATCTGGGGAAAGAGCGGGCCATGGCAAGACGTTGACGTTGTTACGCGCCAGAAAATTGGTTATCAAGCGGGCAGTATGTGGCCTTGCATTGTCATGCTGGAAGGTTAGTCCAGGACCATGAGCCTGCATGAAATGTACTAGAGTATTCGTGAGAATATTCACGTAACCTTGTGCATTCAGATTACCGGGGACTACCACAAGTTGTGTCCTTTGATCCCCCATAATTCCACCCCATACCAACACACTTCCCCCACCAAACCTGTCCCTTTCCCTGATGCAACATTGTGCGAATCTTTCATTTCTGCGACGATAAATTCGCACCCTTCCGTCGGCATGGCTTATTCTGAAGCAAGATTCGTCACTGAAAATAACTCTTCCCCACTGGTTACGTGTCCAGCGTTCGTGACGTTGTGCCCATGCCAACCTGGCGACCCTATGGCGAGGTCTCATTATCTGCCCAGTATAAGGCCTGCGGGCACGAATTGGAACATGAGATTGCCTTAGGCGGTTCCGTATGGTTTGGGCACTCACACCAAATTGACGAGCAGTAGCTGTAGCTGGCAAAAACCCATTACGTAGATGATTTAAGCCGATGACGCGGTCGTCCCTACGTGACGTCAGACGTGGTGCACCGGGTCTCGGGCGGTCATGTACGGACCCAGTATTACCGAACCGGGTGCTAAGGTTATTGCCGAGAGCAACGTCCATAATCCTGGCACCCGCTTGGAGCATCCCAATAGCCTGATTTCTTTGATTTTCAGAGAGCCGTGGCATTGCTTCTGAAAGTCGTAAGACTAAACAAAAGTGCTTTTTCTTGGTTTTAAAAACAAGCAAACGTTTCTGTGAGAAAAGTTTTACTCCACATGACTTGAGATTGTCTGTGGCGTGGTCGGTGTAAGAAACCGGAAATGGCGGATTAAGTCGCTCGTGGAGCATATAACTGCACGAAATTTTCGGATTTGTGTAGTACATCAAAATGCCAATAAGATTAGATAGTTTTGTTTATTACACATAATGATTTAGCAACGAAATTCAGCTTTACACAATGTAAAGTTTCTATTTTTGCTGAGTATACATGAAATAAATGAAGGTAACTTCACTGCAGGGAAAACTTATAAAAAAATTAATGTTTATAAGTAAGATTGTTAGTAAATAAATTGTTTATTATAGTGACTAGTATATATTTACAATAAAATGCATTAGGCCATGCCATATCGGAATTTTGTTAAGCGTCCGCGTGCGCGTAGGTTTTAGGGTCCCCAATCAAATAAAAAAACAAAATTGTTGGTGGAATTTTCTTAAATAATTATGTTGTTCCAGGATTCGATAACTGATTTTTCTCATGAAATACGGATAGTTCCTTGTTTCTGTGTATTGATTAATGAAAATGTACATGTGTATGTTGTATATACTTTTTTAATAGAATTACTTTAATCTCACATTAATGTCATAATCATTCATGTACAGGTTGTACTACCAAGTACTTATTTGTGTGAATACTAGCCGGGGTGGACATGTGTTTTTTTCTTTTTCGGTTTGTGTGTTTTTGTGAATAGGTACCTAGGTTTGTCAAACTTGAGTTGACGCTTAACAAAATACCAATTTGGCATGGCCTTATAATGTGTTTCAAAATAATAAATATAAAAAGTACCTGGCCCTACTGGCCTATTAGTCACCTGAAATGAAATCATATTTACATTCATATAGTCATGTCATGATAAATTGGTAATGAGAAGTATATGTAGTATAATGAAATAATATAAATATAATGGTAAGCATTTACATTATTCAACAAAACGATTATGTGGTAAGATGATATATACAGGTAGATATGTGTTCATTGTTAAGTTTCAAATCAGTTTTGATAATAATGCCTATATATAATAAATGGTGTTAAGCGTTATTAGTACATAGGGTTTTGACAATGTTGAAAGGCTTTTTGATATGCATTTTTATATTTATAGATCCCCTAAGAAGTTGGTTGTAAAGAGATATAGACGTGAATCATTGTCATCTAAAGATTCTAGTGACTCTGATAGTTCACCTGTAAAACAATCATCATCATCTAGACCACATTATTCTAATTCACCGTAAGTTAAATTAATTAAAGATGATAGAATTTATTCAGCTTAGTATTTTGTTGCTTGGATTTCAGTTTGTTTCATTTCCATTTCAACAGTCTGGGTCATGTTTGATAAGGGGTTGTTGATTCAAGCCCAGCTACCCAGCTTCCCACCATGGCTTTTTACATGAGAAAGAAGGCAGTTGTTTACAGAGGATGGGAGTCAAGTACTGGTTTGATCGGACATAGCGAAAAGTGTTTTGACATTACTGGACATTCGGTTCAGTGATCTCTGAAGAACCACTGGACCAAATCAGGTTTCACTATACCTGAAGAAATCTTCAAAATGTCAATACATCATGACTTATCATTAGTGTTTTCTGGTTGCTAATCAGTAGGGGTGTAACAATACGGTAAAACACGTATTGCAATATATTGCAATATTTAAATCCCATATTGTAATTTATTGCAATACATATTGTTTTTTTGGTAGACATGCAAAGCATGAACTAATGCACATGCATTGCATTTGTTACACACATATGTGTAATTTTTATATCCAAATATTTGAATGACTTGTGTAAAATATGTTAGAAAATTGTTCTCGTATTTTGAAGCTGACTTTTGAAGATTATTATTCTCTCATTTGACGAAATGTTTAACATTTTAAAGCACAAAAAGATTATTTCAAGTTTTCAACACATTTTAAAATTTATTCAAATATTTAATTTTCAGATTTTGATAAAAAAGATCAATACTGCACAAATGACAAAAACTGGTTCAGGACAAAACGAACGGGTTAAAAACAGTCATAATTCATATTGCAATATTAACCGGTATCTCGGTTAACTGTTACACCCATTCTAATCAGTCATTATTATAACTTTTAACTGAAGACAAACATCAAAATTAGTTCAATACATACCAATAGATAAGATAGAAGGGCCAATAATTGTTCTCATTTTGAATTTAAAAAATGAAATTTAACTGGACATTCAGCCTGGCTTTGGCAGACTTTCCTGGACCGACTTGAATTTCACTGGTCAGGTCTGTTTGACCGACACTTCAGAATGTCTGAATGGTTGGATCAATAGAACTGTGTAAATGAACTGTCTGCTATGACTTAACAAAGTGACAAAATTAATTTAAAAACTCACTTAACTGTGATTAATAGAAGTTTTAAAAATTTATTTCTCAAAATTTAAACAAAAATATTAGAGATGATATTAATTTCTGTTATTTATTTCTGTAATTTATTTCTGTACTTAATTCATGCTAAAATAGCTATTCCTATGCCTCCATCCATTGTAATGGGAGTTGTGATCAGTCAACTGAATTAGTGTGTGTCTGGATGTCCAGGACAACCACTGTTTATTTCTTTTGGGCAATGAACTTTTCAGACATCCACTTTAGTATGTTTTATTTTGTAGGCTGTGGAATGCTATTACTTGAATATTTTTCCTTCACTCTTGTTAAATGACTAATAAGAAGGAATGGCCCAGTGGTTACAGAGCTCGATTGGTTACGGATGACCAATAGGGTGTAGAGTGTTAATTCAAGATCGATCTCTTATTTTTCTTCAGCAAAATGTTTCTTGAGCAAAAGACTTCAATGAGCATCTGATTTGTTAGTACTTTCTGAGGGACCTGGAAGAGTGCTTAATCTTAATCTTTAGAACTTTGTCACAATCCAGATGAAATTCATGGAGATTATCTATATGCAGCAAAGACACAATAGTACAAAAATAGTTCCATGGTCAATTGTATGTTAAAATGTTAATTTTTATGTTATTATTTACAGAAGTGGGAAGTCACATGTGGGGTACGGTAAACCATCCAGCATTTCTCAAGTCAGTAAGAATTTTACCTTCCTAATTATTATTTTATGTTGTTTTTTATGCTTATTTCTATGGAGAATATATTCTATTTCTGCTTCATGCTTGTGTATATTCAGTTCTATAGCTAAATCAGAATGTTTCTTGAAGTACTTGGTATGACTAACAAATCATTAAATAAATAATTTCAAAATTATGAATAATTGTCACTCAGTTCTTTTCACAATTTAATTCTCAATTTAAATGTCAGGAGCTGTATTAAAAAAATCTAAATAATACAATGCAGACTAACTTGCTAGAAAAAGTATGATTCTAGTTACTGACATTGTTGTCTAGGGGGTAATCAGATCAGCTTTTACTAGATGGGTGTGGTATTTTTATCATTGTGTTTTTACTTTACCGAGTGAGAAGAAATTACAATTGTTGAAAACCAGAGCTCTTGTCAGTATTTGGCTTAGAAGGGGACCTTATTTCATATAATACATTTAGCTAGGTCACCACAAAACTAGTCTAACTACATGTAAATAATAAAAGATGTAGACTAGTTCTGCACTGAACCGTCAATTTGATATCTGTAGTCAGTCACAACGAAACTCTAAAGTTTATTACTGGACAGTAGGTCCTGTGAAGATCAAAATTTTACAGGACCAAACCAAGTCTTACAGGACCGGAGTCATTTAACATATTTGATGAATTGAAAATTTAGCATATTAACCTATTTAAATGTATGTGAATGAGTTTTATCTTAAGCTTTTCATTTCAAATTTGACCATTCATGTGTTGATTCATAACAAAACTCTCTTTTAAGTCTTAAACAAAAATTGATGTAGTCAAATTTTTTGCTGGACAGTCGGTCCTGTAAAGCTGCAGATCAAGACGGACCTTCTAAATTTTTACAGGATTTGTCCGTCGGTCCGCCATGTTTCGTGGTGACTGTCTGTAGTGTTTATAATAATTTACCTATAAGGGAGATAATCCCTGTTATATTCTGGTTTGAGGATACTTGCATGATTAAAAAAAAGATATAGTATGGGATTATTATGCTGTTTGAGTATATTACGTTTTATGAAAACATAATGCTGACATGCCATAAATTAATCCGTAAACTATCTGAGTTTCTAAAATGTGTCATGGAGTTAATTCCCTCTGTATGAAAAAAGTAAAGTACACAAATCAATGATTCAATGAATTTGGTGATAGAAGCTAAATTGGAAGTTGTGTAATGTTACATATCTAGGGAATATGAATTATAAATGTTCAATTATTGTTATAGTCTTAAACTTAAAGAATATGTTAATACATCTATTTTGTCCTAATGTGTATTTATCACAAATTCATATTAATTGTATCCCACTTCTTGCAAATGACTAATGTCATAGCTTTGTGTTCAACTACATGTATATGAAAAAATGCTCTTACATTAACAACTAACAGGATTATTATCTTTTTTGATGGTGTATAATGCTGTAGCAACACCTTGTTTAGGTTTTATGTTTTATAACAGTGGACTGTCAACCTACTTACTATTCCACAACTAGTTACCAGGCACATACTATTGACAATTGTCCTACTTGATTGATTTAGAATCAGTGGTAGGAGGGAGAATGGCCTAGCTCCACTAAGCTCCACAAAAGAATGCCCTGTCTGTGAATCGTACCTACAACCCCATGGTCAGTAGACTTGCATGCTACAGACTGAGCTAGCCAGAATTAGAATTGGTTTAAGTCGCTGAATTTTTCTCAGAAAGTTGATAATTGGTTAAAGCTGAGCTATGTTGAATGTTGATCTGATACATCCCAGGGACAGTGGTTATTTGTATTATGCTTCCTATTGAAAATGGCTGTAAAATAAAAGCCAAAGATAGGTAGGTATGAGAATTATTTTTTAGCAAGATCTTTTATTCTATGTTTATATAACATTTCAGCCCAAGCTTACACCTCAAGAGAGACTTAAGAAAAAGATGCAGATTGCATTGAGTAAACAATGTAAGTTAGAGTTTTACTAATTATTTCTGGGATCACCATGGGAATAAGGGCTTGCCCCTTTTTTGTGCTATCTGGGGGTTGGTGTGTTTGTAATAGCAAATTGCAATATGTTTTAATAAAATATGTTCTTTGCATGTTGTAATTTGGCTATGTGTACACTCTGCCAAACAAATTGGATAGCCAGCTCTGTGTTGGTTTGAATCCCATCCAAAACCTACCCTGTTGTTTCCTTGGGCAAGAAACTTAATCCTACTAGCTCAGTACTGAGGGACCAGGAAGTGGACTCGAAAGTACTAAATCTAAGTTGTAAGAACTTGTTTCAGCTTAATCCAGCTATAATAAATAAGTACACCTTATAGTTCAATTTTTTGCTCTTTAGTTAAAAGTGCATTTATTTTAAGAAAAATGAATTTATCAGTTACAGTTATGTTTCTTAACGTTTGTACAGTCAATGTTTACATTTAAGCTTTTATCATTGAGTGCCAAGTTTACTGTTTACATCAAGAAGATATGCCATATTGGTGTTCAACCCTCGCTGTTACCTGTTTTAAAGAACAACAATATAAGGAAATTTTATGCTTAGATATTTTCCAAAGGCTTGGTTGGGATTTTAACTCTAGCTGCACTATAGGTTTGCCACTTAAACCCCCACCTTCACAAAGTGTCCTGAGAAATCATATTTTTACTTTGAAGACCTTTGCAACCATATGTTTTATTACCGAAGATTTAAATGATTTTGTTTGATTTTTAAATATTTTTTAGACAAAGCAGATAAAAAGGCAGAAGTTCTGAGACATGAAAAATTGGAACAAGAGAAAATGGTAATTATATTTTGTTATGATTTTCTTAATATCTTTTTTTAACTGGATAAAAATCTGTGGTCAAAAATTAGATTTAAACCCAGGACCTCTTGAATAGTAAACAGTCGTTGTAAATATTGCCATAAACGCTAGCTAAAAGACAAGGAAGTACAAGTGCCATATTTTACCTTTTCTACATTTCTTCTATAGGAAGTGATAACAGAGTATTTCAGTTTGACAACTACTTTGTGCGTACCTCCTGCCAAAGTTCTGTGATTTTTCAGATTTTTAGTTATCTTCCTGTATTTTACTAAAATAATATTTCCATGTGATAGAAACACTATAGGAATATTGTAGTGTGTGATTAGTTATTGGTTGTTTCAGTGTTGTACATTGCATTCAACAAGTTGTAAATCCCAGTAGGTTATTCACCATATACTGGTTCCCTTTAACTGTATTCTATCAGTAATAACTTATACAAAAGAAGCCCACAACTTTTCTTGGCAGTGTTAGCAAAAATCTGTTTTAAGCTTTAGACCCATCCTTACATGCTTGAGTTTTTAATGTGTTATCATAATTTTGCATTTGATAGGATATATGCTTCACGCTCAGTCTCATATCCTTTTCTCTAGGAAAGTCTTGTTAAGGCCAGCTTCTACATTTTGTAGAATAAAGTCTGTGTGTTTGTTATAAATTGTACAGGGATACTGTTTTACATCAATCTCCGTAAACAGAGATCCTGTTCTACTCGCATTGTCGTACTGGATCTCTACTTAGTCAATGCAAGGTCACGTCGAGATAAACTTTGTATCGACCAATCAATGCGTAGCTTTCATCTAGACAAAAACACTATTAATCACATTTTGATTTCGTAATTTCTATTTTTAGACCAAGGTTTGCATGCAAATTTAACAGCGGTATTATTCACAGTCTGCGATTGGGTGGCTCATTTCAAATTGCGTGACGTAGATGATGTAAACAAGTTACGTATCATAACAATTTCGTCATTAATATTATGATGAGAAAAGGTCACCTGAACGTGACCTTCGTTTGGAAAAGGCCAGATCTAAATTAGCGAGTATGCGAGCGGTGAAATTTTAGATCGGGTTTTAATCAGATTGGTATTACATGAAGAAGTAATAAATTTAAAGTTGTGATTTATTTACAGGATAGAGAGGTCGAGTTAAGAGAAAGAGCTTTAGAAATGAGACGTCGTGAACGTGAGAAACGTCATCGTGAGATGGATGTCCATAGTGATAGTGATGATATTGGTAGTAGAGGAAGTAGTCCTCGTCATCGTCGTGATAGATCTCCCACACGTAGATCACTTACTGATAGTAGCAGAAATAAAAGAAGGTATGATATATATCTCTAATGTCACCCTTGTTTATTTCAGTTTCAGGGTGAGGAGTTCCTTTCTAAGTTACTAGTTCCTACAAAATGACACATGGCACATGTATTGGTAAATATTATTCAACTGTCAAGATTGCTTCGTATATGTCCAATAATCTATGTTCATAAGTATTGATATCTTTTTTTATCAATTGTCAGTACTTCAGTGAGTGTTTATGTATCATGAGAATTATCCAACAACAAATAAGTATTTAAATCAGCGGGTTTATGTGTGTGCCACTGACAGTTGAATAAAATTTAACAGTAATTTGTCTACCCTTGCTTAAGTTCTCATTGGATGTATTGTATCTACTGGCTTGTTATTGACATTTTACCCTAATCTTGTGTTTTTTTGTTTTTGTTGGTTTTAACGTCATAGCAACACATTGTATAGGTCATATTACAGCAGTCAGTCAACCTACTCACTCCTCCTGGAAAGGCTAAATCTCTGGATTTAGCTGTTAACCAACTACTAAGCGCATACTTTCGTCAGTGACTGACAACTGCCCTACATAAATAAAAATCATTGGTAGGATGGAGAATGGCCATAGAAATAATTTCATGACCAAGCTCCACTAAAGTATGCCCCTCCCGGGAATGGAACCCACGACCACTCAATCAGTTGACTTGCGTGCTACCAACTGAGCTAGCCAGGCTGTGTCTACTCTACCCATATCTGCGTATATTAACCTCTTTATGAGTATCAAAGTGTATCAAGCCTTTAGTTTCACCCATGACTGTGTTGTAAAAAAGTTGTGTTGAATATTGTTTCTCTGATTTGCAAACATACTAAATCACTTGGAATTCCATTGCTTATGAATGGGGTACAGATTCATATCCCACCCAGGGAAGTTATACCAATCTATGATGATAAAAATGTAAATGTTCTTCATTAATAAGCTATATGGAACAGTTGCTGACTTTCTGGAAGGACAGATTAGTATTGAATGTAGGCACATGTCTAGGAAAGCTGGGTTAGATGTGCAGGCCACTGTAACATGACCATAACTATGTTGACACTGCTTTGATCACAATATGTAAATAAAATACGAATGATTTAGAAGATAAAATCAACAAAGTCTGAGAGAATCCAACTGAAAAACACCTGTCTAACACTCCCAATTTACTTCATTTTGTCCCTAACCAATTAAATGTGAATCTGACTGTCCAAATAAAGAATAGTTTTGTAAATGATCCCAGATTTATCATTCTTGTTGAACAGCATATTATCAAATATCTTACTATAATATTACAGTGCAATATAGAAGGACTTACATAGGTTGTAAGATCGTTGATAATATGGGCACCAGGTGAACTGTATGTCTTAAATGGCTCTGACTGTTAAATTAGATGTAAAATAAAACACCACCTTATCATGTCTTAAAATAGAAAAAAATAATTGTATTTGAGTTGTCTCCCTTTGACTGCTTTTATTAATTCTTTAAAATGTTGTATTTACCGGTATTAGTAATTTAGACAGATATAATTAATAGTATATTTTATGTTAGTAAACATTTTTGTTGTTGTTGGTCTTGTATGCTTAAACCTACCTGTTGTAGCATTTTGTTAATTGCAGTAAATACTATGGTTTCATTCTCTTTCTTATTTGACATTGGGTTTTTTGTGGTTGTGGTTTTTTATCTGTCTGTGTTGTTCCAGAGATATGTTAAAAGCATGGGATTCAATAGATTCTAGTTGTATCATACTAGTTTTGAGTTCTGAGGAAATTTTAATGTTTTATATGTCATACTGACCTGTCACTCAGTTAATTTGATTGCATTCAAAAAGATTTTTTGTGTCAATACAGGAACTTAAATATAAAAAAACTTATACAAAAGTTATTGTTGGAACAAGCCTAGCCTTAAGTTCCCTTCATCAGTTGTTTTATATTCACAGTTTTCTGTCTTAAAAGTAATATTATTATCACGAATGCATAGGAAATGTTTAAGTTCATTTAAGACAAACCAATTAGATATGCCAATGGCTATAGTAAAAAAACTTTGTGTTGTAAATATTTCAGAATTGTGTTGCAAAATGCAATTCTTAGAATAGCTCGGAAAAAATTTAGCTTCTACTATCTGTGACTAATTAGGAAATGACATTTTCTAAATGATTATTCTGTTGATAGAAAAAACTTCTTGTGCCATTGGTTTAACATAGTAGTTTCAAGAACTCTTACTGCACAGGCTGTGGGCATGAAAAAGTTCTCTCCCCCCCCCCCCCTCCCTCAAAAAAAAATATACATACATGTATATGCTTCTTCTAGCCGACAGCACGTGACTTACTGGGGAGCTTATGGGTGCAATATTGTTGTTGAAAAGTGTTTTTAAATTAAGTTTCTTTATGATAAATCTTGAAAACCTGCTTCTTTGGTCTATTGTTTTAAGTAGCTGACTAGGAATGTCCATGAATTCTAGGGTAGGGATTCCTCATTGATGCAGAAAGGGTAAAAAGTTTTGATAAATGCTTAAATTAAGGTTAGTCACCACAGGACTTGCCTGACTTTCCAAGTAAAGCTAAAGAAATCAAGATGCTATTAATAGTGTTTTGTCTTGATAAAAGATCCACATTGATTGGTCTATGCAAAAGTCATCTTGACGTGACCCTAAGAGATCCTATACTACAGCAGTCTGTAGGATTTCTGTTTACAGAGATTGAGTGTCTATATAACCTTGATTGTACAGATAGGATATTTTATTCATGTAGGTTATTTTTGTTGCCATGGTTTCTTAATAGTTTACTATGATAATAGATTACTAAATGTTATATTATATATTGGGGATAATATGATGTCTTTAATTGGTTTTATGATTATGGCAAGTCATTTTAATCTTGATAATTTTCTTTTGGTTATATTAATCATAGTGGCCATTTGTTCTGGGTTATTAAACTTCATTTTGTGCAGGTAACATAGCCGAAATGGCTGTTGCATTTGAATGCTTGATTTGTTAGTTGAAAAGTCCTCCTCCAAAAATAGTACATGTGATAATATCTTTATTTCATCATTTTGTGTTCATTTAGTCACAATATTATAAAAGTTTATGGTTTCATTAGTACGCACAATATTATAAAAGTTTATGGTTTCATTAAGATTGAATTGTATAATGTTAGTACTCAAATCACCTTTGCATTTTCAGTTAATCAGTCAAGAATGCACCATTCAACATCCTTGAATTAAACAATAAACTAAGTACTACTGTGCTAACAGATTAATGATCTGAAATCAGCATAGCCCCTAATTTGACTCACTGACCCTTACTATTTGTTTTAACATAATACTATAACATGTCATCATTTTGTTGTCTATGTTGGCAGTGATGTTTTTTGCCTCAAAATTGGCCCAAAGTTATGCCTTTTTTAAAAGAAAAAGTTGACAAAAATCATTATTTCAAGTCCAAAGACTCTGCATGTGATAGGAAACCTTCAATGTCTGTTTATAGCAGGGTCAGAAACATAAATGTGAGCCAGGCTCTGTGAAAACCGGGCTTAATGACATCGATTATGACGTCGCGAAACGACGTCATAAAGTACACACATCTATGCAACGTAGAAATCGAAAGTTGTTTAACGTTGTGTGATTATCGCGTTGTTTATACTGCTACTAGGCTCTCTTTAATTAATTAATGTGAATATAAATCATGGTTTTGTTTAGTATGACTGACTATAAGTATCAATGTTTCAAAACATCATTAACAGATAGCGTAAAAATAAGGATAATTGACAGTATTGAGTTGTGTTTTCCATCCGACCTTCGTCAACGCTCCGAGCCATTGTGTGGTGTGGATTCTTTTATTTGTAAGAAGACTAACCTGTTATTGTCCTTATAAATATTCTGTATTGTTTGTGCTTAAAAAATCGGATTCCTGAATAGATAAGCTATAATTTTTTCAGAGAATTACAGACATAGTTTCGGTATTATAGGTTTACAAAGTCGACGGATAACAGCTTCTTCACGCGTTGCCATAAAATTGTTTACTGGTTACTACGAGTACGCGTTCACACTTGTGAATACAGTACACGCCATAATCTTTTATGCGGGCTCGTACAACTTATTTTAAATTTGATTCAGTCCATTTACAAATCTTAGTTTGATCGGGAAAATTGGTAACACAAAATTAGAAAAATGTCGTCCCTTTCTGAACTGAAATGTCCTTAAGATTTTTAAACATTAAATTGCCAGCCTATATTGAGTTAGATCTTTTATAAAATCACTTAAGGTTCTGGAACTGTAATGGTGACCTTCCACAATCCTTATAATGATATTGTTTCTTGAATTTATACTATTAAAGACATAAGTCCTTGAATGGGGGATTTTTAGGGAAGTTTACCGTTCGTAACTTAAGTTATGTGCATTTTTATTACGTGACCCTTGATTTTCAAAAAGACCGTAAATTGTGCTGTGACAAAAAATGAAAAAAACATTTTTTTTCAAATTCTGCAAGTTTATATTCAAATTTTAATCAATTTTCCTGTTACACAATCATGTCATGATAAACCAGAACAATCAGATTACACTTTGAACAAATACTTATAAAAATATAGTGCTTTGTATACATGTACCCCCAAGCAAAAATCCGAGTTTTTGAGTGTTCAAAAAATTACTCTATCTTTAAAAGATAATATCTCAAGTTTAAAGTTAGTTAGACGCATGCAACTAGTTTTAAAAAATTTTGCAGTCTTTTCTGCACATGATATGAAATATTAAAGAAATTTTACCGTTTCTATTTTTTTTTATAAGAATTTGTATAAGATTACTATAATGAAACTGCAAGAGAATTAATAGCGAAAAATTATGTCAAAATAGTAAATTACAGATAATACTATTTTATACAAATATATCATCTAGATTGGTATTGGAGATAGAAATATGAATGTAGAACTCTGCATTATCATATAAAAACTTTCTCTTTACTGATTTTGGCTGGTTAGATGGAAATATTAGAAACCGTTAAAACTTAACACGTTTTTCGTAAAACATTCTGACTAGTTAGGAATTACGGAGTCAAGCACTTTTTGTATTAGAGACTCTTGGTTGACTATCACAGTTTGGACTCGAAAACACATTTAAAAGTCCATTCTGACCAGCCAGAAAAATATCAGAGGAACTTTCGAAGTCGAGCAGGCGTTAAACCTTACCCTGTCGTGTTTTCTGAAGTAGTTTTACATACACATTTTGACACCAGACTGAGTAATGTTGGCATATTTTGAGCATTGGCTTTCAAATAATGCTGATTAGTGTATCATTTACTTTATAAGTAGATAATGATTATATTGAAAACAGAAAAGTACAACGATATTGTCTTCATATGCCTCACTATATTCTACCGCATACCAAATATCTGAATAAGGCGATTATATAGATGTGTTGTGCGTCTTAGTATTGAGGTGATATTTTCTAGCGGTTGTGGTGGCAAATTTAAATCGCAAATACAAGATGAAACAGTGCATTTTACACCTGCACACACAGAATTAACCGAATAGTTATGATCCTATACGACATAACATTGTTTTGTCGATAAACCATTATTTTACATTCACGACCTCGACAATCTTGCTGTCTAGCTTCTGGTTTCGCCATTTCCGGAAAATGTGTTACACTATGACGTCATGGAAAAACCGGATCGCGAGGTGAAAATTACTAAAAATAGCAATTTCGAAATTTGACGACGACAGCTATTCGGGTGAAACCGGATTATACCGAGTGTCGAAGTTTACCGAAGTTAGTTACAGTTCCAGAACCTTAAGCAAAGACAAAAAATACATATACACAGTGATATGACTTTGCTTTATAATCATAATTACAATATGGTAATTTGTTATCAAATTAATGTTCAACAGTCTGTTGGCCTCCTTCGGCAGTTCCAACCGTGACGTATGTCATGTTTGATATTGCTAGATATTCGTTATTTTTTCATTATTACACTAAAAAAGCTAGACTTAATCATTGATAAAATATCATAATTTTAGCAAAATTATACCACTGTCTTATTACCACATGTATCTGTTGGATCTTAGAAATCTATTACAATTACCGAGCAAGATAACACTTGTGACTCAATATAAACCCGTTGGAACTTAGACTGCCTGTATAAGTTTTCCAAAGGCGTTACATCTTAATATTTTTAAAAGAGTATTAGACACATAATGTTACCACCTACCAATATATATCGTGGTTAATAAACACTAAATTTGTATAAGACAAAGATATGTTTTTTTCTTAATTACTATTATAACCAACCACGAGTTCGATAGAACGTATCATTTTTGTCATAAAAAACTGTAAATACTTTCAATGTCGTTGATAATATGCCTAATTACAAACAGTTAATTGAAAACAAAATAGTAGCAATGTTTACTGTTATGTGAGAGTACATTTTGTACTAGTGATGTTTTATCTTACTTCGTGTTTAACTCTGATCTATACATGAGAAGGCATTATGCCTTAGAAGTAAAGTTATGGCGTTTTGTGCCTGTTGTTTACTGTTTATCACATTAGCGTGTATCAAATCGTTAGCATGCAATCTGATTTTTTTTGGCATGGAGCATGCAAATTATACACAGGTCATCGTTGAACCACTGTAATTACGTCAAAAATGTAACATGAAATAACATACAGCTTCTGTGATTTAAAGCCGGATTTCCATATCTATGCTCCGTTTACTCAATTGTACCACAACTATAACTGCTCGTGCATTCTTGGGCCAATTGAACTATCAAAGGATCGCCGACTATCATTTCCAAACTTCAATATTCCTCATTCTTTGATAATATTGGCTTCCGAAAGCATTGTTATGTCGGCATTCTGTGATCTTTCGAAGAAAAGGTTAGCAATTTCCGTATTACGTAATGTTCTCATTTTATGGTGTACTAAATATTTTAACCATCTTTCACTTTTTTATGTGTGTCAATGTTATTGCATGATTACACTTCGTGTGTAAACTACGACTATGCCGACATAAAACTATGTTAAGAGAATATTGAATTGATCGTTTACTTCGTTGTCATTAAACGCAGTTCACATATTAAATACAAGTTAAACATTATTAGACTCATAATTATCTTTTTTTTTCAACAATATTTACAGACGTACAAATTGCGTAGGGTCTTTTTGACGATTAAAATTGCTTTTATACAAATTGGTTTATACGCATGTATAACAAAATAACAAAAATATGTGAAATTTAGATAGCTTTACCCTTTATTATAAGCATATTTTGACGTTAACGTATGCTACCGTTCTCGTTGATAACAACGCGTCAGACGTCATTTTGAATAAATCGCAACGTCGTTGTTGCAAGAAACATAATTTTATGCGTGACATTCATTTAGCTGTAAAATCGTTAATATTGGTCAGATTCTGAAAAGGTTTTCAGTTTCTTGCATCGAAGATGTTGTACTTTCCGAAAATGTAAAAAAGTAAAAATAAAAATTTTTGTCATTAAGCCCGGTTTTCACAGAGCCTGGCTCATGTGTTTCTGCAAGTACTTTTTATAAGGGTATAACAAGATACTTGTACTCTTGTGCCTATAAACTATCTTTAATAGCAAAGTGGTCCACTTACCACTCAGACAGTTGTGGGTTTGATCCCACCATCATACCATGGATTGATCCGGCTTCACTGTCAATAAAGCTTGTTAGAATAACATAGTTCAAGTCAATTGTTGAAAATTAATGCTAATTGAAACATTGATTTTTGAAATTAGCTCAGGTGACTCTTTGTTTCCTTTTTTATTTGGCAAATGTTGATCTGTTTAATCTATAAACAGAATTTTATCCAATTGACTTTTGGAGAGCACTGTTTCAGTCACTGCCAATCATGGCAGACAGACGGACAAACCTGTAAAAAATAGAAGGTCTGTCTAGATCTGCAGGTTTACAGGACCAACTGTCTGGCAAAGAATTTGAACTCATTTAGGCAGTTTTCAATTTATCTAAGAATGTAAATGTCTCCTATCCTTTAAGACTTAATTTAGTCTTGTAAAATTTTGATCTTTACAGATCCTACTGTCCTGTAAAAAAACTGTTTAAGTTTCGCAGTGACTGCTGTATTATGCAATCTTGTGATAAGTCTACTTTGTTTACTGGTATATATATATATATTAACATGACAGAGTATTTTACTATGTTGTTATGACACAAACATTTTTTGGTTATTTGTTCTGCATGATAAACACTAGTCCAGACATTAATTTTATTTGTAGAATGCACAGATGCTTTATCTTATTATGACCATAAACTTTATCTATTATACTCAGTCATAAGACTGTAGTGTTAAGATAGATCACTCATGTTCTTACTTGCAATTGAACCATAGGCAGATCTACCAGGGGGTCAAAGGGGTTTGGACCCCCCCTAGAATTTCCAAAATGTACCTTTCCATTAGTTTATTTATTGACAGTAAGTCATTTTTAAGTAGTATGAAGCAATTTTTCTCGGTGCTTAACATATTTCATGGTTATGTAGTTTTATCATTAATATGTTGCATTATTCTGCAAATTGTGTATGATATAGTTGTGATTCGAAAGTTTGGATTCCCCCCCTAGAAAAAGTTTGAACCCCCCCCCCCCTGAAAAAAATCCTAGATCTGCCCCTGGGAACATATACTGAAACTGTTATCAACTTGAATTAAACCTTATTTTGAATAAAACAGTAATAATTTGATAAAAGTCCTAGGTAACAAGTTTTCTTTTTTTGTTGGGTTTGTTGCCATAGCAACTCATTGTATAAGTCATATTACAGCAGGCAGTCAACAAATTTTTAATTATCTTGGAAAGGCCAAAATCTCTGGATTTGCTGATAACTAATTACTTGGGACACATGTTGTGTACTTCAGTCATTGACTGACAACTGCACTACCCTACTTGATTAAGAATTAGTGGTAGGATGGAGAATGGCCATAGAAATTATTTCATGACCAAATTCCACAAAAGTATGCCTCACCTGGCTATGGAACCCACAATCCCATGATCAGTAGACTTGTGTGCTATCAACTGAGCTAGACAGACAGACTAATACCAGTCTAGTACTTTCAATGTGTAGACCACATGTACTCCTTTACTATTACCTGATTTGTTGCTATGATTATGTACTTGGATTTTGATTTCAAGAAAGATCACAACCAAACCCTTATGACAAAACAATGAATATTAATCGCTAGAAATTTTAAGTTTTTTGTAAAAATTAATATTTTAACTTAATTTTATGATGTTCTTATTTTTAATATAGCATTGGACCAAGCTTGGGTTAACTATTATTCTGCTGGACTGGTGGTCATAGGATAGCCCGATCCCAATTGGTTTGATTTTTTAGCTTCAACAGTCTATACCTTAAGACTTGGCTGAACCTTTTAAGTCTTAAATGTTTAATAATATTTAGTGTTGAGTTTAAGTCATACAGTAATAAAAAGGTGATAAACGATAATAAAACAAAATTACAAATGTAAGTAATACATGTGGCAGTTGATTGTACTTATTAGTTTTTTGGTTGGTTTTCATTTTGCACTTACCTAAACATATAACCATCTTAAAGATAAGTCACTGTACATGCACAGGTTTTATGATGTAAGTATATTCAAATATCATTTGAATAGTGGTCGTAAAAATAACTCATGTATGACATTAGGAGTTAAGGTTGACATCTCCTGATTCAGTTTATTAATAAGAAACAATTTCGTCAAGTATGGTAGATGGTTATAACCAGGTATTGTTTTATGCCTTTTTCTTTGTTTGTCCTATACACATGCCAGACACAAATTTTATATATATATAAGGAAATCCACAATATATATATATATAATAAGGAAACTATGTGTCAGGCACTTGTGGTCCTACACCATAATTCCAATCACAGCAACGAAATGCACTGTTGTCCTCTGTTCCTTAACATTTCTGTAAAGTTCAAGGTTGAGTGAAGTTGTGTTTGGCCATATTTCTTCTCTAGTCTGTTCCAAGAGTGAAGTTGCAGAATGTGTTCTGATGTATGTGTAACCACTGGAGCATTGTGGAGATTGGTACATACATTAGTTTGTAATGCAAACATGTTTTGAGTCTGTTGTGTCCAGTTAGTCATCTCACAATTGTTATTTCTTTCAACTCTGGATAGAAGATTGTAGTTATCCTTGGATTCATAACTGTTTTTATCAGTGCTTTTTCTCCTCATGACTGATTTGATTTTGTGGATTTAAGTCTTGACTATTCAAAGAATAGTACAGCTACATGTATCCTACTGAATTGTGTGTTGGCATATGCATAACCCTTCTTGGTTTAAGTTGCAAAATTGTCTTTGAAATGTTTGAAAAGTTTTACATAAAATTTCACACATCTCTAAAGGAATTCAAAGTTCTTTTAGACTAGCTTGAATTTTTTCCTGAAATTTCTCGGTCAAGGTTTTTTTGTGCAAATCTTAATTTTGCAAATACTGAAGGAATTTATTTAAAACTTTGATTGAATGCTAATTTGATCATTATTAGAGATCAACATGAACTTACATGTCACTATTATGTATTTTGATTAACTATAAATGGCCTTTTTATTCTTGGTAAACTCTTTGTAAGAAGTTTTGCATGGAAACTACAAGGGACCTTAGCCAGTTAATTCCCCTTGTATACTCTTCAAATAGGTAGGTCCAATTAGTTGGATTACTGGGATTTTACCCTTACTTTTTAATGTCAATTTGGTAAATTTAATCTTTAATAACATTTTTGTAACTCATTTAATTTGTTTGAAAATCAAGCTAAGTATTTTTAGGGTAAAGAACTATCTAAATTTCACCACATCTGTTAATATCTTCATTAACAAGTTAGATATTACATGAAATATTTTGTTATCCTTACATAGGACTTCAGTGATAAAATTGGAGGATTTCAACTGTAAGAACCTACTTACCAATCGCATTGCTTCAGATTTTATCAGGGAAAGATAACTGACAAAAGTCCCTAATTGCACTTGGACTAATTGCTTTTGTTTTCACACACATCTGAAGCGGTTACCATGTTGTTCATTTTCTGGTCTAGTTCATTAATTTCAATTTTGAGTAGCATTTTTGTGGATTAGAATTAGCTATAATTGTTTTTGTCAAATTACTTATTTGCTCAATAAAATTATATAAAGAAATTAGTAATTATAAAAATATAATGAAAAATCTTAAGTTTGACATAGTAAATAATTAGTATTGTTATTTTTAATTCAACTGTCAGTGGCGCATACATTATCCCGATTGATTTAAATACTCACTGCAGTTCTTTTATGTTCACGATCAATTTAATCTAGAGGAGTTAATGTTTTGGCAGTTCAATAAATTTTAACGACAGTATGAAATAGTAACAACTTACATGATAATCAAACTACATTACCAACAGCAAAATTTAACTTGTATCTTAGGAGAAAGGGTTCATAAACCTTAAATTATTTTAAATGACTATATACATGTAATATACTGAAGGGTGTCCAGAGTGATTTCTATACATTTATATCCTGAACAAAAGTCTTGCATGGTAAGTTACTTTGTGATACGATCATAAGCTGTCTGGGACGTAACGCCTGCGGCAAACGAGGTTATTAAAGTGAGAATACATTAAATTTTTTGTTCGACCCTTCCTTATGTCACTTAATTTGATGTATCATTGCGTAATATCGCTGGAGCGTGGAAGTTTTTCGACGATAGGCTAGATTGTGGACAGAAATCATTCTAGTGTGAGGATAGCCTCATAAATTATGATAAATTGATAGATAGGCTGTACAGTTAATGTGCGTAAGTGATGCAGCTTATTTTGCATCATTGTTGTATAAAATATATTTTAGCTATGAAGTGGTCTTAGGGTAATTTCTGTTGATTGATGTAATTGATGTCCTCTTGTGTTTAAATGTAAAAAATTTAATGTTCTAAAAAACACATATATAAACTTTCACTAGACGAAAGTGATTTGTATTTTATAATGTCTATTTTACGTAATAAAATTTACATTTGGCTGTCTGTAATGCATTTTATTGGTGACACAGTTTAATGATAGCCATAGTTTGATAAATTCAATATAAATTATTATGATTATTAAAGAATTATTTTTAGCAAAAACCTGTCATACTGTATGCTATTATAATTTTAAAGTGAAAAATAATTTTTAAATAAGAAGTGTTATTTACATTCACTTAATCAGAACTTGTATAGCAGACTTAACAATTAAGTTAGATAACCTCTGTTCAATGACCCTCATTATACTTACACCTTGGTGGTGTTAAAACAGTGGAAAACTTAACTTCAAAGTAAAAGGAAATCTTCCAGCTCCAATAGGATTGGAAGAGCAGTGGTTTTGTAGTAGGATGTCTGCTTAGAGATCAAGAGGTGTCAGGTTCAAACCCCACTAGTGGCACTACTACAGTAAAACTTGGATATAACATACTCGCTGGGCCATAGAAAAAAGGTATGTTATAACCGAGGTATGTTATATTCATATAGCATACTAAGTATGTTATATATAAGTTAAAAAACGGGCCAGAAAAAAATGGTATGTTGTAACCGAGTGTATGTTATAACCGAGTATGTTATATCCGAGTTTTACTGTAATTTGTTTAATAAAGAAAATTTACCTACAATTGTTTCACTCCACTCAGATGTAAATGGGTGCTGTGAGGGATCACCTGTCTGAAGCTAATTTCAATTATCCCGGGTTATCATACAAATTATAAAGTCTGCTGAACATATCTACAGAGGCAGACTTTAAACTGCTTTTTGACCTTTTTTAACTTTAAGGATTCAAACCATGGATCTTAAGAGTTGTATTCTAAACAGTGGACCACAGCCATATAAGTACATTTGTACCTTACATTATATTTACATTTAACTAGGGGGGGTTGTTAATTTGACTTTTTTATGAGACCCTGTTTAAAACATGGTACATACACTGACATGTAAGGAAAAGCATATCTTTTTAATTTCTGACCCCATTAACCCCCCTGTACATACCCTCTGAAGGTTGGCCACGCCCATTTTTCACATAAATTACCAGTTTTTTACATTTAATTGCAATAAGTTGTATGGTATTGGACTGCAATATGTCAATTTATAGGTTTATTAAGGTGCTGAGTTCAAATATGAAGTCAAAAACAAAATTAATTAAACCAATATGGCTGAAAATTCAAAATGGCCACCAAAATTACCATAGTACGAGCATATTCGGGAGTTTATTTATCCTGGACATTTAATATATTGAATCATGCCTGCAATATTTCTAGCTATAGGTTTCTTATGGTGCAGAATTCAAATATGAAGTCAAACAACTTAATTTAAGAAACCACTATGGCTAGAAATTCAAAATGGCTGTCAAATTAAACCCATTTTGAGCATATTAGGGTAATTATTTATCCTGGACATTCAATATGTTGAATCATACATGCCATATGTCCAGAAATAGGTTTCTTAAGGTGATGAATTCAAAAAGGAAGTTAATTTAAGAAACCAAAATGGCGAGAAATTCAAAATGGCTGCCAAATTTAACCTAGTTTGTTTTAGCATATTCGAATAATTACTTATCTTGGGCATTCAATGTGTTGACTCATGTTAATATTATGTCAATTTATAAGTTTGTAAAGGTAATTAGTTCAAACATGAAGTCAAAACAAATTTAAACAACCCAATATGACCAAAACTTCAAAATGGCCACCAAAATAACACATTTTCAATGTATACTGGTAATCAATGGTACATATCTATATGTTGAATCATGGTTTGTTATCACTCTTAATGCAATTGTTTAGATTATTTGTAAAATACATTGTAATAAAGCAAATAATCATATATTACATTTTTATAATCTGTTTTGCAAGAACTTTTATCTTAATATTTTATGAGGTATGTCAGTTCAACAGAAAAGTCAGACCTGACATTACTAAAAAAAATTCAGATTGATGGCCTACACTTACAAAGGCTATAGCAAAGATCCATTAATTTACGTATTTTCCATAGTCCAATAGTGTAATGTTAAATTATACATCATCAGGCATATATAAATATACTAGTAGTCAAATGACCATGGAAAATAGCGGCAAATTTGGTTAAAATATGTAATCTTAAAGGTTTTGTGTTTAAGTTCTTGTATTATTGTTTCTGTAGAAAATGTACCAAATGTTTTCTGCTCATCCTCAGTTATGGAGAAACCATTCTATACCTGTTTTTTATTTATAAGTTTATTTCTTTATTTATAAATTCTCATTAGTTACTAAGTGTATGAAATGTGAGCTAAAAAGGTTTCCTGTCTGTTTTAGCATTCATGATAGATTCAAAGGTTTTATCAATCAACACATTGCATTTTGCTTGGTTTGGCTGTGATTTTATCAACCACCCCTCATAAAGTAATTGCCTATTTAAATTATTGTTTTCTTTACTTTTCTTTTACTCGGTTGTCACTTAAGCAATCTCATTTTCTAATCATGGAATGTCTTGCATTTGTTTCAACCGTGCACAGTTGGCCAAATAATTAAACATCATCATCTCAATCATTAGTTTTAATGGCTAGTTAAAAGAAATGCAAATAAGTATAAACAAATTAATAGATATATAACCAAAATCGCTAACCAGAATTAAAGGGAATGACACATATTGCTATTGTGATATTGGAAAATTGGAGAATACAATTCTTTAAACATCTGAAAGCAATTGTTGGTCCGTTTACTTTTTGTGAAGTTTTTGATACATACATAAGCCAAACTTAATAAAAATAGAAACAGAGAAAGTAAATGAATTGCATCTAGAAATCTGATAAGCTAAAAAGTCATTATTTACCAAGAAATCATTGCTTCATTATATTTTCAGAATTTAACAAAACAACACAGTCTTGTTAAAAAAAAGTTGTCATCTATATTGTAGCTTAGATGCTTACATGATAGCATACAGCCATCACCCATGATCATTTAGTAACTAATATCTATAAAATTTCCTGGGAATTTTAACTCTACTTTGCAACCAAAGTGCCAAGACTTTTTATATGCACATACTCATCAACATCTTAATGAATTAAAGCAATCAAAGACACATTTTTCAATCAAGACATCATATGTGCCGCTGGTGAGGTTGGAATGAATGACCTCTCAGACCTTAACCTCTAATCATACCTCTAGAGCTCTACCTCAGCTATATAATAAATAAAATATATTTACACACTTATAATCAAAGGTCATAACTTTGGTCTTCTGTTAAGATTTCATTAACTTGAGTTAATTTATAAAAATTGCGTAACATGTTTAAAGTGTGCCGTTTATAACTGATATATGAATTATTTTGGCGGCCATTTTGAATTTTCTGCCATATTTGTTTGTTAAATTTAGTTTTGGAGTTAATATTTGAACTCAGCACCATAAAACAACTTTAGATTGATATATTGCAGGCATGATTCAACATATTCAATGCCCAGTAAATATAATACCCAAATATGTCCAAAATTTGGGTCATTTTGGCAGCCATTTTGAATTTTCCGCCATATTAGTTGTTTAAATTAGATTTTGACTTTATATTTGAACTCAGCAGCCTAACAAACCTATATATTGATATATTGAAAGCCTATAAGAATTGATTTATAACAGCTGGATATAAAAAATTGTTATTTTTGTGTAAAATGGGCGTGTCCGACTTTCAGGGGGTATGTACAGGGGGGTTAATGGGGTCACACAAAATTTTTTGTTGTTGATTCTATTATCATATTGATGGCACCATATTTTAAGCAGGGTCTCACATGGCTATCTTTAAAAAATGAAATTAACAACCCCCCCTAATTTAACTCAAAACTGACAAATCTTCACCAGGAAATGTTATCTAGTATTTATTATTATTATTATTAACATCCAGTGTCCGTTTATATAAAACTCATCAGAGTAAGACATAACTTATTTATCAACTCAACAAATAAATCTGTTTGAATAAAACCAGATCCGTAGCGCAGTGGGTACTGCGCCTGGATTTCAAATCTAGTGTCCCGAAGTGGGTACGGGTTCAAATCCCACCTGGGGAGGTTATACCCTTCCATGAAATTTGACATGAATGTCAATTATATGTTAAAGTTTCTGGCCTTGTGGAAAGGTAGGTGAGCACTGGTTATAGACAAGGATCAAGGAAAGCTAGGTTAGGTGGGCTGGACGCTGTTAATTGTGGTGACACAGCGTTAAATCCAATATAAATAAATAAGACATCACTGATATATCAACAAGATAAATAAATCTGTTTGAACAAAAGCTGACCTGGATGTTGTTGTAAACGATGTTTATTTCTGTATTCAAGATTTTGACCTTACAAGAACTTGTTTACTAGTTTTAACAGTATGTAAATTATGATCTAGGTGTGTTGATGTCAGTGTATATAAGTGAATTTATTTCTGATAGACACTGATGTATGGTCGTGGTCAACTCTTTTATTTTCCCTTATTTATTAATGTTATCGTTTGCACTGTTTGCCTAGGTTGCATAAATTTGTTCTATTTGCTTTCCTTGATGTATAATATGTTGTTTTCTTAATACCAAATTAGTCGTGTACTTTATTATTATTATGATATTTTGTGAGTTGATTTATAATCATGTTATTGTGACAATAAAAGCTATATGTATACTTAAATGCATGTGCAGTCATTGCGAAACATGGCCGACCCACAGACAAATCCTGTAAATAAAAGGTCCGTCTTTATCTGTAGGTTTACAGGACCGACTATCCCACAAAAAAATTTAATCTCATCCAAACAATTTCAGGTTATCACATCATGTAAAATGTCTCTGGGCCTGTAAGACTTGGTTTGATCCTGTAAAATTTTAATCTTCACCGGACCTACTGTCCAGTAATAAACTCTTGAGTTTCCCTTTGACTGTATGTAGGCGCAGTGGTTTAGTGGTTGGTATGCTACAACACAGTCCAGAACATGTTTGAGAATCTTGCAACTTTACCATTATTATTTTTCATCTGATTCTTTTTCAAATTTTCAACTAATGTAGATCTACTTATAGACACATCACCAGAAATTATCAACCAGATTTCTTATCTGGAAATGTGTGAAATCATATGTCCATGGGAGATTTTTTTTCCCATTCACAGAAATTGGATATTTTTATCATAGGAATTTTTAAATATTTTTCTGCAATATTGCTTTGAACATTTTCATGCCAAATCTGCATTTATATATTGCTATGTGTACTATTAATGAAATTAGAAGTGGGAGAATGGTCCCATGGGGTAGAAAATTTAAAGTAAAATTGCAAGGTTTCATGATTAAGAGAAATATTCAGGACTGTGTTCTATGTATAAATTGGAATATTTAAAGGTTTTATGGTGGAGTGGTTAAGATCACTTACTTGTTATAACTGTTAACTTGTATCTCTCAATGATAGTGGGTTAAGGATTCAACCTTCCATTTTAGCCATGGCAATTTAAGTAGCTACTTAAAGAAAGTGTGGGTTCTAGCATGCTAGGAATCCTAATGAGTTAAGCTGTTCACATTTACTTTGCCTTTAAAAAAGGAGCATAAAAATCATAATTTTAAAGCAAATGCACATGTTGATTTCAAATAGTTTGACCTTGAGTGGCTAGTCCACTATAAAAAATACAATATGAAAACTAAATTCCCTATTAAAGTTTATTTATTTTGTTACTGATATAAAACCAGTTGTATTTTTCTATTTTTAGATCAAGTTCAAGGTCATCATCATCTTCAAGGTCGAGATCAAGGTCGCCAAAGTCAAGCAAAAAAATTGTATCTTACTGAATATTGGAGTTATTTCCAGGACTATTTTTGAACTGAAAGAAGCGTGGTCTATGCAAGCTACATTGTGAGCTCTGTTTATAGACCAAAAGAACTTCTATAAGTGGTTAAAGCTCACCAATACTTGTCTAAGGCTTGGTTTATAGATGGTGTATTGAACAAGCATAATAAATGAATGTATTTAGTGTGAATTAGATGGAACTTTATTTGAACCTTATGGTTTGGAATATGAGCTGTGTTATATCATTGAGATATGGTAATATTGAAAATGATAAAAAATGTGGTCAATGCAGTAGACCAAGTCTTGGAGTGTAATCAGCTCTTCAAGTACATGCTTTTGTTCATCAAGAAAGAGGAAGTTCTATAATAACCACCATTTTGATTGAATGAAATGTACAGTAATTAGTGTCTAAGATTTTGAAACTCTGGTCCATGTAAAATAATGAGAAGAAACGATTTGGAGCAAAGAAAAACATAGAGCTTAGAAAAATGTGAAGCTTAGAAAATGGTTTCAAAAATATCAGATATAGTTTCAATATTAGCTTGTTGTGTTATAGAAATAGCAAGCAATGAAAGTTAGATAATTACATATGTCAAACATTGTGCTTTGTTAATGAAATGTGTTTCTTGTGTATGTTTAAATATAAGGAGAATTTTTATTGTCTGTATGAGATGTTAATAAAAGCTATCACATTATTTTAAAAATATCATACATTCATAGTTGTCATACATGTACTGGGGCTTTCTTAAGTTCCATTATTTAATAGATTCGTGGCGCTTTTCACAAAAGTCTTATGAAAAAAGTTATCGGAAGTCAATTTCATAACTTTCGCTGTTCAAAGTCAGAGGACTAACAAACAAAAGTATGATGTGATATTCCAAAGGTAAACAATATTCTACATAATTCAATAATTGGGGCAAAAACACCAAAAATTGATGTATTATTAACGTTCCTTGCTTTGATCTTGCGATGATTTTTATTGTAAGATTTTTAGCTCACCTGAGCTAGCTCAGGGTGAGCTATTAGGATCGATTAATGTCTATCGTTTGTCGTCCATCCACACTTAGTTAACACTCTAGCAGTTACATTTTTCTCTGATAATCACAAACTTGGTCAGGACTTATGTCCCAGTAATTACTCGGACAAGTTCAAATATTGGTCATCTGGGGTTAAAAACTAGATCACAGTTACTAAAAATAGAAAAATCTTGTCGAGGCTGTAAATTTGTTATTTGTCATTGGACTTCAGAATAACTTAACTTTGAATTGTACGTTGATAAACTCATTAATGATGATGTATGGAATTCCTGAAAACAGGATTTTGTCTAAGGACATTTTGATGGGACTGTACTTGTATATGTATGTGCAAATATGATTTTTTTTCCTTCCTAAGATGCCTGGAAGCAAGTCAAGATCGCGATCCCGTTCTCACTCTCGATCAAAATCGAGAAGTAAGTCCCCTGCTACTGCTGAGGCAGCAATGCCGAGAGCAAAGTCCAAAAGCAAGTCCCCAGCTCCAAATATGTACTGTAAACCCAGATAAGACATTGACACATTTAGTGCTGCACATCATCTGTTAAATTGTTTTTGTTGAAATTGTTTTTTGTTAACTAATTTTTAATGGATATTTACATTTCAGCAGTTCAGTAAATTAAATGATTCATCATGTTTTAAATACTCTTCATGATCATCTGATGTAACTAAATACTCTTTAATTAGGAGGTAAATTTCTCCTTGATCATCTTGGATAAAATTCCTAATGACAAAATATCTGGTTATTATTCTTTGTGTTTAACCTGCATAAGGTGTTAATTAATATTTTTGTATGTAATTGATTACTGTTTTGAATACTATTAATTCATTTTACATTTTTTTATTTGGTCTGTGTTTTGTTTGTTTGACTTATTTGCTCTAATGTTTGTGGACTTGGTTGTTTTTTTCTTTTAAAAACAAAAATTCAGTATATGAAATCTTAAAAATGTTGAGCTGATTTTACAGTCTGGATTCCCCTGATAATGGAAAACACCTTCAATTAGGTGACCCTCTCATAAGTAGGCCATTGCTAAGTTCTTTGCCCAATAAAACACCTGTAGACACATTTAACACCCCACCCATTTATTAATAATCTGTTAAGGTCACCTGCTTGAAGATGATTTCTATTATCAGGGTTCAGTGCGATATGGCTTTTTTGTGTTGAATGCACCGTTAAACCCAAACCAATCAATCTATTATCGGGGGGGGGGGGGGGATATTTTATAGCTTATTAAAGTTGTCAGAACATGTTTACAAAAGCAGAATTTTAACGTTGTTTTTTGGTTTTTTTTTGATAAAATACATTGATGGGACATTACAAAAGTAGTCAACATTCTTCTTATTTTGCATTTAGATAGGCTAGTTTTGTGCTGACCCAATCACATATTGACATGGTGTCATGCTCATTAATTTGTTAATGAAATTCAGTGTCAAATATATAGAAAATTATGAAATAAAATGAGTTCAGAAAATTTTTTTTTAGGGAACCTGAAAAAGGGGTTTGTCCTATATGTAAAACTGGTGAAATCATAAAATTGAAGAATTTCAGGATATTGGACATTATGAATTTTACCCATGGACTAGCAACTCTTACAACTTGAGCTTCTAGGCACATAATGAAATAACATGAAATCTTAGTATAAGTATAAACTTGAGTTTCTTGGTTTTATATTTACTTGTGTAGTGATTTGACATCAGCTTATATATGTGCAACTTTCCAAGGATGTTGGCCATCTTAGTTATAATGATCTATAAAATAGGGACTTTAGTCAGTTATTTTCCCCTGATAAAATTGGTAAGTAGGTCCATACAGTTGGAATTCTCGGATTTTATCATTGAAGTCCTATGTAAGGATAACAAAATATTTCATCTAATATCTTTCTTGTTAATGAAGATATTAACAGAAGTGGTGAAATTATAAGGGTTCTTTACCCTAAAAATACTTAGCTTGATTTTCAAACAAATAAAATGATTTACAAAAAAGTTATTTAAGAATAATTTTGGCAAATTGACACTGAAAAGTAAGGATAAAATCCGAGTAATCCAACTAATTGGACATACCTATTTGAAGAGTATATACTAGGGGAAATAACTGACTAAAATCCCTGATTGCTTATTTGTATTGATAAATTTTATTCAACTGTCAGTGGCACATACATTAACCTTGTTGATTTAAATACTTAAGTACTTCTGTACTCACTACATGTATTGATAATCAAGTTTTGAAATCAGTAGGCTATCCTAGGGTGTTTGCCTTCTTAGTTGATTGGTATATTGACCTTTAAATTGTGTATTTGAATTTTGTTTATCTGACAGTGATACATTCATTAATCCTGCTGATTTAATTACTACAGTACTTCAGTGCTCACTATCAACAATCAAGTTTTTATTTGTTCGGGACTTCAGTCCTGAACAAATATATTTACCTTATTTCGGACCCTTTCCCACTTTGAAAATTTACCGAATCCAGAAGTAGTCCCTCAGTATATATGTATTGAGCAATTCAAAAAGATTGTCTGCTATGACGGGGGCATTAATACACTAGTAATCCAAACTATATCTCAATCGTAAAAATATTTGCTGCTATGTTGTGCATCTCAGTAGGGATGATTACGTCATCTTATGTAAAAGAATGGTATCAACGATTCTGTCACGGCCCGTCGTTTGAGCCAGTTGTCAGTAGAGATGTTACATCATAGTGGACTTCATATATTTAACATACAGATGCAGTAGAATAAATGTGCATGAATGATAACTTTTAAGCGGAAGTTATTGAATTGTTTTTAGAATGACCCCTTTGACTTGTTTCACTGACACTTAAATAAAATTCATCATTATGATCAATTGAATTTATTCTTATGTAAAAAACGTCCAAAGCATTTGGATATGAAAATAAAATACATACTATGTACAAGTTATGTTCTTCATGTCTTTTTTTAATTTATTGTCCACATTTTGTTGCACAGTGAAACATATCTTCAGCAGCCCAATAGTAGAATCCTACTTAATGAAGGATGACTTTTCTGTGTATACTACCCAAGGTATGGCAACAAGATGTGGCTGATGATAGGAGATGTAATACACTACAGTCCAAAAGTTTCTTTACACATGATGTTTAAGACTATACATTATAACCTCTGTCGAGCAGCCCTCTACAGAACAAATCCTCTTCACAACAACATCTTCTAGTATTTCCCTAAGACATAACTTTAATTGAATTTAACCTCAGAGCAACAACCTCTGAACAGCATCACCTTTTAATCGCTCCCTGTGAGTGTTGCTAAAATGAGGTTGTACTGTACTTGGGTATACTTCTTGTGTTGTTGTTAGTTTCACAACTAATATTCATTTTAACATGAATCCTTAATTCTATTCTTTTATAGTAATGATAGTTTCTCTTTTTTTGTCGAAATTCTCTACCGAAGTTCATGTTATTAGAAAAAATATGAAAAAAATACATGTTTTAAGAAACTTTGACCTCAGTGTACTGTATTTTACTGCATGTTTTCATTTTGTTATAAATGTGAAAAATTGTAATATTGAAAAAATTGTGAAATAAATTATTGCTATAAATCTTCAACTATCTTCTTACAGAATCTTTTTGATTTTCTTTATTTCTTAATAAAAATATAACATCTGGACTGAAGGTTTAAAGCTGCTGGCTCACAGTTTTGGGTTATTTTTTAGGCTACAATTTTTATAATTTTTAGTCTTATGAGAATTTTCTTGAAAAAAATGAGTACAGTAGGTCAAAATAAAAATTAAAAAAGATATAAGATGTCCATAAGGGGCTTTAGTCAGTTATTTCCTCTTATATACTCTTCAAGTAGGTAGGTCCAATCAGTTGCATTACTCAGATTTTACCCTTACTTTTCAATGTCAATTTGCCAAAATTAATCTTATATAACTTTTTTGTAAATCATTTAATTTGTTTGAAAATCTAGCTAAGTATTGTTAGGGTAAAGAACTATCTAAATTTCATCACTTCTGTTAATATCTTAATTAACAAGAAGTTAATAGATGAAATATTTTGTTATCCTTACGTAGGACTTCAATGATAAAATCCGAGGATTCCAACTGTAAGGACCTACTTACCAATTGGATTGCTTCAGATTTTATCAGGGAAAGATAACTGACAAAAGTCCCTCATAACAATCGACTTTCAAAACACATTTTGTACCAGCTCTGAGTGAACTTGATATTTATCGTAGAAATTCTCTGACATTTTCTCAAACTGTGTGACATTGAGCTTATTTATACTTGATTGGTTCGGGTTCTTTTTATATTTTTTTGGTGCAAAAATAAGTATGGTGCGTAATAAAAAATCAATAATCAAGATTTTTTTCAATTTCTGAAAAATTTGAGTCGGGATTTTTGTAAGACGAAAAATATAAAAGGACTGGTCTTACTTTACTTTTAACCTGTCACTGTCTGTTACTGTGATAAGATAATAATTTCTGAATATTTTAAGGCTAACTGGGGTGCTTTTCACAAAAAATCTTACAACAAAAATCATCTTAAGTGGAAATCAAGAAGCATTAATTATACAGTCATTTTCTTGCCAATCAATTCCAAAATATTATTGAATTAAGTAAAATAGTGTATACCTCTTTAATATCATGTCATAGTTATGTTTATTATCCAATTGGCTTTAAAACTGCAACATTTATGAATTTGACTTATGATAACTTTTTTCATAAGAATTTTGGTGAAAAGGTGCACTGACCTATAGACTGAGAGAAATATAAATAAAAGTCACAATCATACACTAAAATAGTGTTACTAACGCTGTGGGGGTTTTATACATGAAATCACAACCTTTAACACCATCTTTTATTAGTCAGTAAGTAAAGTAATTGCATTTTATAGTCTAAGTTTCATGCTTACACATACTGACAGCTATTACCCCTGGTCATTGGGCTCCTGGTATCTATCTATTAATCTCCCTGGGGAGTCTTTTTACTCTGCAGCCAACAAATTGGCGCAACAGAATTATACCACCCTCGTAGGTATCCGTTTACACCTGGGTGGAGTGAAGCAATTGCAGGTAAATTTCTTGCTCAAGGAAATTAGCAGTGCCCCTGGTGGGATTTGAACCCAGGACCTCAGGATCTCTAAGCGTGCATCCTACCACTGGACCACTGCTCCTGCTATTGTATGTCAATGACTAAAATTGTCATCAGAATACAGTACAACCTCTCATGAACAACACCCACTGGGAGGGACTAAATTGTGTTGCTCTGCAGAGGTTAAATTCAATTAAAATTATGCCTAAGGGAAATATCAAAAGCCGTTGTTGTGCAGAGGATTAGTTCTGTAGAGGGTGGCTCTGCAGAGTTTATACTGTATTGCTTTACTGCCTCTAAAATGAATTGTGTCTTAAAAATTTCAAGTTATAAAAAGGTAATATTTAAGATGTAAGGTATGGACAAGTAGCTTTAAATTTTTGGTGGAAAAAAATAATATACAGCTGTGAGCCTGTGATGACACAATTATATGTAATTAGCCTGGTTGTGTCATTGTATAAATTAAAGACGTCACTATTAAGCTTGCAATCTGATGAAAATTGTAAAAATGGAGCAAGAACTCATCAAAATGATGAAGATATTTGTGTCATTATTTGTATATGTATTTTTTTGCAAGACATTTTGATTATTATATTTCGATGGCTATTTTGAGTTATAACTTCAGATGTTGACTGAACACAAAATTATCATTTTGATAAAAAAATAAATAAATAAAAGAAATGCTTTTGAGTGTTTAATGACCATATTACATGTATGTTATATTGATGATATGGACCTAGTTTAATGAGTCTACAAATTTGGATAAATCCAGTCGCCCACATAGACTTCAGGGATCATGGCTATACAAGATATGGTGGGACACATCAGAACAAGTTCTGCAACTCATTAAAATCATCAACAAACGGAACCAGCTTATTTCTTTCAAAGTAACAGCCACTTCAAAGAGTGTTGCACTTGTTAAAATATTTTGACATGCCAGGCTTTCTCTATCAGACTGTGGTATCTCGCATGAAGACTCATGTACACAAATTTTTTCTGCCTTATCATGAAACTAGTTCTTACCACTCGCTAATTTTTTTTGCATTTAATTTTAACAAATCAATGCCATAGCATCATTTTGTGTAGGTCATATGGCGACCTAGTCAACCTACTAATCTCTGGATTTAAATGTTAATCAGTTACTAGGCGCAAGCCGCAGCCAGTGACTGACAACTACCAAACATTTAAGAATCACTAGTAGGAAGGAAAATGACTGTAGAAATTTTTCATGATCAAACCACGAAAATATATCCTGCTTCTGAATGGCACCCATGACACCTTAATAAGTAGACTTAAGTGCTACCGACTGAGCTAAACTAGTTGTTGCTGCTTACTTTAAGCTATGTTAAGTTGACTTCCAGAACTTCCAGCATACGTTGTGATTAGGATAAAGGTGCTTGCTACTGGAAACAAAGCTAGTTTTAGGTAGGTTTAAAGCCAGTATAGAGCTCACTGCTCTTGAGTCACCAGTCTCATCACAGCTCCTTGGTCACACTTGCTTTTACTTGTGTTAATAAAGTTTTACCATGGATGTACTTGTCATTTCTAAGGTAAAACAAAGTTTAACAACCAATGTATCCGATCCTACTATGGCTCCGAGTTCTTAGGTGAATAGGAAAGGGTTGAGATAAGATGGTTTAATACTGAAATGATTTTGAAAGACAGCTGAGCAGTTCAAAGAATTAACTTTAAATTATTAACCGTAATGAGTTTTCATTAGATAAGTTTAATGTAAAAGGATTTTATGTCATCAATCGGATGTCAAGGAAAATAAATCCAGATAACTGAGAATGATTAGATCTTTACTAAGTTGTGATCTTAACTTAAGTTGTACGATCATGGTCCTTAATCAGGTTGTATAAACTAAGTTATGTACAAAATGGACATTTTTTACATAAACAAACTTGTTAAAGAAATTTAAGTTGAGAAGTATATAATGTCATAACTTAATGATTTACTATAGTACAATATGGTACTTAAAAGGTGGACATTAAATTCTATATTATAACTTTTTAATGACATTTTAATTATCTTAGTTATATCACCTTTGTTACAACTCTTTTATACCAGTGTTATAAAGGGGGGGAATAATAAAACGGGCTGTTACACAGCTTTTGAGAGGTCATCTAATGAAATAATTGAGTTAGTTAACAAATATAGCGTTACATTTTGTGAACTTATGTTAATAAATGTTCAGTATTAATTAACTTTTTAATTTTGGTTACTTAAAAAGTTAAATGAAGTATAAATCTTGATTTATAAAAAGATTAAAATTAAAATAATTGATATATTGACCAATTAAAGAAATGTTTGTATGCAAGCTTTATGATAAATCACCATTTTAAATAGAAGTGCATGACTGTAAATGTTATTGCGTAACACCGCATACTTCAGCCAATGATAAATGTACTTTAATGTAAAAAAGTATTAAATATTATTTCATACGGCTGTCTGTCATCATTAGGGTCAAAGCTATATAGGTTTTTCAAGTTGAAGGTTTTTCACTTGTATTATGTTAATTTGTTAGGTGATCATTCATACGAATGGCTTTTACATTCAAATATAAAATTATGTACTTTTTTTTCAAAATATTCAAGCTGTTAGAAATCACTTTTACATGAGCTGTATTTCCAGTCATTGCACATTTAATCTAAGATAAGTGAAAGTGAAAAAATATGCAGTTGCAATGATGAACTGTATAATGAAGTTTAAACTTGTCTCTTTAAATACGTAACCAGTTATATATCGAATATTTTACCGCCCTGATAGCCTAGTGGTAGAACGTTCGCTTCAGGTGCGATAAGTTGCGGATTCGATCTCCGATTGCGTAATACCAAAGATGATAAAATTGTTATAGGAGGTTCATTGCTTAGAGTTCAGCATTAAAAAGGGCAGTGTTGGGAAGATACAGTGAGTAAAACAGCTAGGTAAGTATCTGTAAGTAGATACCTTTCTCTGTCGCACAATAGCGTTTTAAATCCATTTAGGTTTTTATTGACTTTAAAGGACCTCAAATAAGGCTTCTTTATGTTTACTTAATCTGGTGCATATCCTTCAAAGAAGCAAATAACATAACCGAGAGCGAGCACCAATGTGGTCTACTAACAACACGCCGTATGACGTTTTTTAGAAAGCTGAAAACCCTACCTCATTTGATTAAGCTGGTTTTATGGTAATGAACTAACGCCATATATCAAACGGTTTATAATGTACTTAATATTGAGCATCTAAGTAGAAACTGCAGAAACGTCTGTGCAAAATGCATTTTATGCCGGAATTTGTACATCACTTTAGAACACTTGTCAGGCGGAGTATCTCTTAATGATCTTAACTAACATGCAAGCACTCTAGCTGTCTATAAAACTCTGTTGAAGAGAGGTCAAATCACTCTATAGTCATCCTATGGGAGCCAACCATGGCTCTTGCTGTAAGAAGGCAGCTAAGTATACAGAGGATTGGAGTCTAGTACTGACACATCCAAGGAATGTTTGTTGGGTGGTACTAGTACTGACACATCCAAGGAATGTTTGTTAGGTAGTACTAGTACTGACACATCTAAGGAATGTTTGTTAGGTAGTACTAGTACTGACACATCCAAGGAATGTTTGTTAGGTAGTACTAGTACTGACACATCCAAGGAATGTTTGTTAGGTAGTACTACTAGTACTGACACATCCAAGGAATGTTTGTTAGGTAGTACTAGTACTGACACATCCAAGGAATGTTTGTTAGGTAGTACTAGTACTGACACATCCAAGGAATGTTTGTTAGGTAGTACTAGTACTGACTCATTCAAGGAATGTTTGTTAGGTAGTACTAGTACTGACACATCCAAGGAATGTTTGTTATGTAGTACTAGTACTGACATATCCAAGGAATGTTTGTTAGGTAGTACTAGTACTGACACATCCAAGGAATGTTTGTTAGGTAGTACTAGTACTGACACCTCCAAGGAATGTTTGTTAGGTAGTACTAGTACTGACTTATCCAAGGAATGTTTGTTGGGTAAATTGTCTCAACATGGCGATGTTTTGGTAATTTTCAAAACTATAAACCAATCAGCATTATAATAACTTAGCCAACTCAAGGAGACGTCAATTTTTTGGATGTGTAGAAAATATAATATACATGTTTGTACGTGTATTTGTTGAATTTTCAAGGACGTCGAACACAGCTTGACAAGTTTGCTGCTATGATAAATATATAAATTTGTAGTGTGAACATTAAGTTGACAGACACAGCAGACACAACAGAAGGATCGCGACATCTGTTGTTTCTGCTGTGTCCGCTTACTTTTATTCATCCATCTTACTATTTGTAATAGAGATGAGCATTGATCAGTGTTTGCAGCAATGTCCGATTCAGGAATTTTGATGTTTGTGTGATATGAGACCGGTTTTAAAGAAGAACTGAAACTGAAATCATGGAATCCAACCTGGATTTATTGCCATCAAGAAACAGTTCGTACTGGGACAATCATCATTTGGCGTTCAGTGCATAGGAAGTTCAACCCTCATATAAATGAGTTGTAATAACTAAACTTGTACTGTAAAATGAGACCAGTTCACAAGTTTGTGAGACACAAATTTTAAAATATCTATCATGTACCATTAATGTAAGAAAATAAAACGTACGGACGTGGGAATGAAGAGTGATTTATTTGTACCCGCAGTGAAGTTAAAACGCCACTCAGAGTTAAATAATCTAATTACATGGGTGTAACGATGTGACTGAATGCGCGACTGAGCGTACAAAACTTATGGACGTTATTTGTTGGTCCTCACGAATGAACGCAGTGTTAATGTACATTGAATATTAATTTGTACATAAATATGTACATCGAGTAGATCTTATTTGTATTTGTATATGATGCACGAACACGTGATTGTCTTTTCTAATAATGATTTTAAGATATGAACGTGGAATGCTGTCAGATCTATTTATTGAAATGTTCGCAGTCCCCTTTGATTAAAGCAATATCGAGTTTTTGTACATGTCGTACGTAATTCCATGCAATAAGAACTAGATATGCATGAAACGTGAATTCAAATCATGCAGTTTGTATGAACAATAGATTCAAGTAAAAACTAGTAAAATATCAGGTATTGCGATAGTTTTTTATGAAGTTTGACAGCTGAAATGAATTGTTTGGCGGAGTATGTTTGATGTGAACTTTGGCCTAACAATGATAGGCATAGTACATTTCAGATTTAATCTTCAATAAAACTGTGACAGGAGTTTCAATTTCCTCTTGCCTCGAATCAATTCAATAATGATGCGAATGAATGAACATTGATGGGAAACAAATTTTGGCTGAAGTGGCTGTCAAACATGTCAGGTCTATATGTGAATAGAGTCACATACTGTCAAGTTATTAAATAGCCAAGTTGTGTCCATGAGTATGATATTAGATTTTACATATTGTTCTTTTTGAATGATATATTTCAATGTTAAGACAGTGTTCGTTCTAGTAGTACGTGTAATTGTGTAAGATTTAAAATTATTTATTTAGAGCTTTGATAGATGCATGTATTTTTTAGTGAAGCGTATATAATCTGCAGAATGCATAAAACTACAATAAATTGCTTGTTATAGTATTTTGCTTGTTCTATATTGTCATTGGTACAAGACGGTACGCGATACTATTTAAATTAATTTCATTTTCCTATGGTGGCATATTTCTGCCATCAGATAACCACATAACTAACCAGTTAATTAAGTAGTTAACTAGTTAACCTCTTAAGTTAATTAAGTGAAGTGGTTAACTAGTCATCGTAACTAGATAACCTTATAATTAACGATGTGGTTATCTGATGGCAGAAACATGCCACCATATTTTCCCTTTAACTCATTCCCTTCATGTAGCTAAAATATATTTCATATCTCAAGAACGTAATACATTGCCAGGACCCTGTCTGAAGAGTCCTTGAACATTGGCTCTGTAGGTAGAAACCGCTTTCACTTGTCAATTTTTCCACAAATTTGGTCACAGTTTCACTGTGCATCTGTAACTTAAATGATTTTAAAAATTGAAAATCACTTCTCCATGTTCCGTTGCTTTGACTCCATCAGTAATATTCCGAAGCTAAAAACTCATTCCTGTACTTACACATTTATTATTATTGGAAAATATATTTCTGTAAGAATATTTTTTTCAGCAATACATGTTGGTTACGTATTAAGTCTTTCATCCTGTACTGAAGGCAAGTAGCCCATCATGGTTGGTAAAAGTAATTTAATGGACAGCATCGTCCTCAAGTGTAATTTCAAGCAACAACACCCGTATGCCGTAATGCCAACGTGTCTAAAGTGTTATTTAAAGACGTGTGTTAAATGCCCAAAGGAGTCTGTTTTCTCCTTTTTTATGAAAACTTCGGTTGACAATGTCAGAGTTTTTGTCATGAAGATTTATTTCCGCATGTTTTTTTAAGACAGTTATTTTGTACATCAGGTCATTTGGATTGATGACCTTAGGAATTCGGGCATTATAATGTCAAAACTTATTCCTTCAGACAGTACTGCAGCTAGTTCTGGCTTTCAAATATTTTTTAGCAGTTTTTTTAACATTTTGTGTTTCATCTGATGCATTATTAAACCGTTCATTTACAGTATAGACACGTGTTCGCTGAAGACTGTATACTGCAACATTTGATTATATATTGTCATAAAGTTTGTTTCCAGTATACGGCTTAAATTTTGGTTCGTTTTAAATGAAAACAAGCTCATACAACTTATTATCCACAGCGTTTTATTTTCCAAATTTAGACTTATGCAATCAGGATTAAGTTCCTCAATAGGCAAACAAGGTAGGTTCAAGATAAGGGTTTCAAACTCAAACTAGACTGAATGCCAAGCGATTTTCAGCAGAACATTGTTACAATTTGACGCATTTGCTTCTTTATTCCACTGTGAATGTTTTTATGCTCAAAACATTAGTATGAATGAGTCACGAATTAATTCCAAAGTCCTACGATTCATTCACTGACAAGGGTTGAGAGCATATACAAAAAAAATGTATATAAATGCATGTACCAGTTTCAACCTGATCATAGAAACGATTATATAGTAATCGGGTGATATAAAAGTTAGATTTTCTGTGCTGGTACTACATAGCACAATGGTTTGAGTATAAACAGAGTGGTATATTTCAGAGTTTGGTCTTACTAGAGTCATCTATAGGCCTATGTCTCCTTGCATTACAGGTTGCCGGCAAATGTCTCCTGGCATTACAGGTTGCCGGTCAATGTCTCAATGCATTACAGGTTGCCGGCTAATGTCTCCTGGCTTTACAGGTTGCTGGCCAATGTCTCCTGGCATAACAGGTTGCCGGCCAATGTCTCCTGGCATTACAGCTTGCTGGCCAATGTCTCAAGGCATTACAGGTTGCTGGCCAATGTCTCCTGGCATAACAGGTTGCCGGTCAATGTCTCCTGACATTACAGGTAGCAGGCCTATGTCTCAAGGCATTACAGGTTGCTGGCCTATGTCTCAAGGCATTTCAGGTTGCTGGCCTATGTCTCAAGGCAATATAGGTAGCAGACCTATGTCTCAAGGCATTACAGGTTACTGGCCAATGTCTAAAGGCATTACAGGTTACTGGCTAGTGTCTAAAGGCATTACAGGTTGCTGGACTATGTCTCAAGGCATTACAGGTTGTTGTTGGCCTATGTCTCCTGGCATTACAGGTTGCTGGCCTATGTCTCAAGGCATCGCAATTTCATGGCCTATGTCTCAAGGCATTACAGGTAGCAGGCATATGTCTTAAGGCATCGCAGGTTGCTGACCTATGTCTCAAGGCAATGCAGGTTGCTGGTCAATGTCTCAAGGCATCACAATTTGCTTGCCTATGTCTCAAGGCATTATAGGTTTTTGGCCTATATCTCAAAGCATTGCAGGTTGCTGGCCTATGTTTCAAGGCATCGCAGGTTTCTGGCCTATGTCTCAATTCTCAAAGCATCGCAGGTTGCTGGCCTATGTCTCAAGGCATTACAGGTAGCAGGCCTATGTCTCCTGGCATTGCAGATAGCAGGCCTATGTCTCAAAGCATTACAGGTTGCCGGCCAATGTCTCAAGGCATTACAGGTAGCTGGCCAATATCTCAAAGCATTACAGGTTGCCGGCCAATGTCTCAAGAAATGACAGGTAGCTGGCCTATGTCTCAAGGCATTACAGGTTGCCGGCACATGTCTCAAGGCATTACAGGTTGCCAGCCAATGTCTCAAGGGCATACAGGTTGCAGGCCAATATAGGCATGACAGGTTGCTGGCCAATGTCTCAAGGCATGACAGGTTGCTGGCCTATGTCTCAAAGCATTACAGTTTGCCGTCCAATGTCTCAAGGCATTACAGGTAGCATGTCTCAAGGGCATACAGGTTGCCGGCCAATATAGGCATGACAGGTTGCTGGCCAATGTCTCAAGGCATGACAGGTTGCTGGCCTATGTCTCAAGGCATTACAGGTTGCCAGCCAATGTCTCAAGGGCATACAGGTTGCCGGCCAATATAGGCATGACAGGTTGCTGGCCAATGTCTCAAGGCATGACAGGTTGCTGGCCTATGTCTCAAGGCATTACAGGTAGCTGGCCTATGTCTCAAGGCATGACAGGTTGCCGGCCAATGTCTCAAGGCATTATAGGTTGCTGGCTTTTGTCTCAAGGCATTGCAGGTTGCTGGCCTATGTCTCAAAGCATTACAGGTTGCCGGCCAATGTCTCAAGGCATTATAGGTTGCTGGCTTTTGTCTCAAGGCATTACAGGTTGCTGGCACATGTCTCAAGTCATTACAGGTTGCTGGCCTATGTCTCAAGGCATCGCAGGTTGCTGATATCTGAAGACCTACCTTCTTGTGAATGTTCAACCATCAGAAGATAGTATGTCAATATCAAAAGTTTGTCAAATTTTATTCAACTGTCAGTGGCACATACATTGACCCCACTGATTTAAATTCTCTATATTTGTTTAATGACCCCAAAACATAAATACAGATATCTGTTATTATTGATAATGAGTACCAAAGTACTGTAATGAGTATTTAAATCAGTGGCGTTAGTGTATGTGCCACTGACGGTTGAATAAAATTTAACTAAACATTGTATTATACTAGCTAGTATGTAGTAAGCAGCTAGGTAAAATGGTAGTGGCAAGCTAAGGCTCCACCTGATGGGAACTGAAAACTCCATCTAGTAAGAAGCTTCAATCTTTAAAGCTAGCATGACAGCTTCATATTACACATTGATACCATCAACTTGAATCTCAGAAAAATTAGTAGTCATAATATTCCAGTCATTTAGATAGCAAGCAAGACTCAACAGGTCTAGGTGGTAGATTGATGTATCCAAATGTGTAGCCTGGTTAAATAAAGTTACATCCAAATGTGTAGCCTGGTTAAATAAGGTTACATCCAAATGTGTAGCCTCGTTTAATAAGGTTACATCCAAATGTGTAGCTTCGTTAAATAAGGTTACATCCAAATGTGTAGCTTCGTTAAATAAGGTTACATCCAAATGTGTAGCTTCGTTAAATAAGGTTACATCCAAATGTGTAGCTACGTTAAATAAGGTTACATCCAAATGTGTAGCCTGGTTAAATAAGGTTACATCCAAATGTGTAGCCTGGTTAAATAAGGTTACATCCAAATGTGTAGCCTGGTTAAATAAAGTTACATCCAAATGTGTAGCCTGGTTAAATAAGGTTACATCCAAATGTGTAGCCTGGTTAAATAAGATTACATCCAAATGTGTAGCCTGGTTAAATAAGGTTACATCCAAATGTGTAGCCTCGTAAGATAAAATCTTTATAATTATTATTAAACCAACAACAGTTCGTATGTGTACTACAGTATCGTAGAAAATGAAAGACAACAAAACAAACTCAAGACAAAATATTTATTCAATTTTACATGTACTTGGTACTTTCAATATGACATGCACACACAAACGTAAATACATAAAAGCGTAACTAGTAAATATCTGACGCATCGAATGCATCATGGGAAATAAATAAAGGCACCGAGAGGACGACGGCGTGGCATTGTAACGCTCATTATCTCCATATATGGTATTATTACATCATAATCTAAATATAGTAATATTAATCTCTTTTATCAAAATATTTCATTCGCCTTTGTTTGTAATTCTGAACGCCCTATTTTATAATTATGCATTTTGCCATGTTAGCTCATTTATAACGTCATTGTTTATTAAGAATGTATAAATTCATCTTAAACAAAACAACATCATACCACGGAATTAATAACCTTACAGATTCTGCTAATTTTGATTAATACTTGGATTCAAATCACATCACAAAACTGGTTTCATAATAATGTGAAAACAGTTTTTGTTTGTTTTATTAGTGTTTACAGTAAACTAACTACATTTACCCAAAAAATATTGATTTTCAAAATTCCAGCTAGAATAATGAAGTTTTGAATTAAAAACCTGTGGCACTGCAGCTTTCAATAATAAAATGTAACAAAAGTTGCTGGTCGTATTTTCTATCAAAATAAAGTTTATATAGCCACTAATTATATAAACAGGTGTTTTAATTGATATATTTAAAATAGTTTAGGAGAGTTAACATGGCATAAATGCTGAAAATGAAATATATATAGTGAGTATAACACACTTATAACAGCATTTCTAGACAATATAATGCCAAGAGTTATCAAAAGTTTTGGTCAAGAGATATTTCCGGGGAAAACTTCAAGTACAACGATAATTAAGAGTATAACATAGTACACAATATGAAATATAATTATAATTACACTTCATGCTTTCTCGGGAAAATTCTTTGAAACCAAAATAAAATATTTCCAAGTAATATATAAATGTGAAATATATGCTAGCATGTGAATTATTGGTTTGTTTATATATGGAAATGGAGATTAAACACCTCTCCTGGATGTGCACAAAAAAAAATAAAAACAAAAAATAATATCTATTAAGAATATGGCACAGTCAGAAAAAACTAAGATAATCTAAACATTGTACATAATGGCTCAGCTCAAAAATAATGGGTACATCAAAATGTTGAAAAAAAATTACATTTTGTACATTTTTGAAATATAATTTTACACCCAATTTGAATGGTTCTTTGGAATTTTAACTGGGAAAACTCTAAATCCAGGTGAAAGACAGGACCCATTAATTTTAAACAATATGTATGGAAAGGAAGATTTTTTTGAAAAGTTATGACTTTAAATTCTGTATTGTTACATTAACAATCATAAATGAAGTGAAATAAAACAAAAACCCATTCCATTTAATAATAATATTACTTCACTTTTTAAAAATATTTTTGAATTGAGCCATTGTTATGTTGAAATATTTAAATTTCGGAAATAGACTGGTTTCAAGACATTAAAACTCCATAATGAGGCTTCTTGAAGTGTAAAAGCAGTGACACATTAGGACATAATTATAGAAACATGTACTTTCTTTTATTTAATAAAATTGTGTACAAGAATTGGCGAGACGCTAATTTTTGAAATTAGACAGAATCATATTGCAGTTTGAAGACTGCTTGTCTTCTTATATTCATAACATGAAAATGTATTCAACAAAGACTATGAATTATTTTTCAGGTTTAAATGTGTTGAAAATTTGTAAAAACCTGGAATTTTGACGTCTTGAAACCAATATATCACCATATTATGAACAATATGACAGGATTACATGTGACAATACAAGCAGGAAGTATGGAACTGTTCTGCCATTCACCGGGATGGCGTAGACACCTTATTGAAAAAAAAATTCACGACCAAAATTCGTAACGACCAGGAAAGTCATACGAGAACAGAACAGCCAAGTTTTCCACGCAAAAAAATCTTAAAAACCAATTTTCAGGCAAAATGATGAAAAATTGATAAGCTAACAAAAAATGTTAGTATAAAAAAGCTTATGTTTTGTACACAAGTCTGTATGATCCCTGAATTAAATAATTATAGACCTAAAAATTACAAAAAAGCAACACTTTTGACTTCGGAAAAAGAAGCAAAATTTTAGAAAGAAGCAGTGTTCACACCAAGTACTCATTTACATAGCAAGTTTTTTGTCAGTCATACAAAGAATCAGAACTGATAGCTGAAAATTTTATACAAAGCATTGCCAAGTATGGTAAGAACTGACTGAATGAAAACAATGTTTAACTTGAAGCTGGACACCAGGTAGATCATGTTTTTTACTGAATTTGGTGATAGAAGCATCTAGTATAGCGAACTGTTTCACTAGAAAAAATCAGGCAATATAGCAATCATGAACATAAAAAAAGCTTACAGCTGCCAGTCTGTCTTGAATAAGTGAATTCATGAGCAAGAATTTGTCCGATGAAATTTGGTTGAAAGATTTTTGTTGCAAAAAAATATTATGCATTCTACAATGTCACATGTTATCTGTCATACAAAATTTGATCAAAATTAGAATAAAAAAATCATAATGTCATACATACAATGTAAAATTAAAAAAAAAAGAGTTAAAAATAATGAAGCACTAAGATTTATAAAATAAGCACATATGTGAATAAAAGTACATGAAAAATAAGTTGAAAAAGACAATAATTCTTACTATTAAGAACTAGGTGAAATCTTATAACAACATGGGCAATGGAACAAAAAAAACTTAAATTAACAAATTTGTGTCAAAAAACATACAATAACTTTTATCCAATGTACACAAATTATTTCAAAAATTTCTAAATAAATCTACATGTATTGATCTAAATAAAAGATGGCGCTTTTAGCATGTAAAAAATTAAAATGGCATCAATAATTTTGACAAAAATGAAAATTCAACAAGTTCTAAAATAATATTTTAAAAGCACTAAACAAAAATCTGAAGGAGCATGAAAAATGTCTGTTTCAGGCATAGACCTTTATTTTATCATGAAATTTACTTCAATTTTATTGAATCGATGGTAATAAAATACAAAGAATAATAAGTAAGAACATATTCTTACCTAATATTGACTAAATTCAACAATCAAAAGGACCTTCTTTAAACCAATTGTTTTACATGATAAAATATTGAAGAAAAAATTAGGCTATACATAAAATTGAAAAATTGAGCTTTTTTCAGAAACATTGGACAAAAGTGAAGACATTCATTTTTCACGAAGCAAAAATAAAAGTTATTGACTTTAATGACCAAAGACTAATTTCTAGTTCCAATTAAGTTTTTTTCTCTTTTAATAACATAGGCTATGCCAGTGTCTCATTTTTAAGACATAACTTATTGAACGGGAAAAAACAAAGTCGGCAAAAATGAGAATAAAACAAAATTAGGGGAAAAAACCCAACTTGAAATGAATAATGAATAAAATGTTAGCATTTACTCATTACCCATTTGTTCCAGTCATTACCATGGTTACAGGTACTCTAATCTACATAGTTATGTTAACAATAAAAACTTGTGTTTTTCTAACAGCAAATTAACATTATGTAATACATTCATTCATTAATTATAATAGTTTTGTATACAGTAAGCTCTTCTAAGAAACAAACATTCCAATAAAGCTTCATACATGACCATTTCTAATAATGTACTCTATCATAATATAGTCCTTAAAACAATTCATTAAATTTGGAAATTTTCAAGATTATAAATAAACTGGAAATTTCATTTAAATCATATCCTTCCCACAAACTGTATGGCAAATATGGTAAGGAGATGGCTTCAATGAAGTTGGTAAACATAACCCAACAAAATCTCTATTTTGTAAAAAAAACAAAAACAATGAAATTTTGCAACTAGCCTTTGAATTATCAGTTCAGATTTTAAAATTTGGAATCAACTTACAGGAGTAATTTCATTGAGATGCTGGGACCATATAATTATATAGCAAATATGTGCAATGGACCAGGAACCAGCCATTTATGAACAAATTAACTGTCCCAAAAATTACCATTTGAAATACATTGTAGTTTAAAAAAAAAAATGAAAAAAAAATCAATAAAAAATGAATTATTTTATGGACAATATAGAATAGTACAATTAATTGTAACATTGAGGTACATAGGAATTGGTACTAAATTAAAACTGTTTGCACCAATTACAAATCAAAATGTATGATATACAGCTAGTTTTTATCATCATATAGTATTTTGACCAAGCCCTACTACACACCTTGTTTGTATGGTCAGTCAAAATATTATATGATGACCATGATACAAGTAATTTAAAATGATGATTGAAAGTATGAATCTATGAATGCATTTTAGAGATTATGATGTTAGACCCTTAAAAAGATATATGTACCATCCCTTTGAGGGATTCAAATACAACTCCTTTCAGAAAAAATATGTATGACCCCTTTCAGTGAACTATAATATATATGACCCTCTTCAGTGAAATATATATGACACCTTTCAGTAAAATGTATAATATGATCCCTTTTCAGTGAAATATAGTATGTATGACCCATTTTCAGAGATTTAAATATTATCTGTTATAGAGGTATTCAAATAACTGGTTGATCAGTAATGAAAGTTCCTGTCAATATTTTTAAGAAAATTACTATCTTTATAAATTTTCTATATAATTGTTAGATTAATAATTGAAATCTATCTTTATACAAGCACCAAATTGCCAGGTAAAATGAAATAAATCAATATATGTATGAATTCTGGACTGGTGGACTTTTTTTTTTTCATTATTATCATCATTGTAATCATTATCAATATCATCATTATTTTCATCATTACCATCATTATTACAGTTGCATTGGTTCAAACAGCAAGAATGCATTAACAATTACAACATTATCAAACCATGACATTGTTCAGAAAAAAATCTAAAAATATCATTGCCAAATTACAGCAATAATCTAATTTATAAAATGAATATGGCACAAAAGTAAACTAAACAAAATCATTAATAATAACTTAAGCACTTTTTTCATACACCGAGTCATAGAAAAAAAAGAAAAAAAGTCACCTGATTGTGTTACATGGCACTAAATATACACTTGAGATACAATATGTAATATCTACACTATACCCACAATATTTTGATAAAAAAAACTTGTTTGAAATAATATTTATTTATAAGAAATTTCATTATTACACATTACAGTACATGGAGTATACAAAGTAGAAAATATTCAAAAAATCATTATCTGAGAAATGATAGAATCTTAATTTATTTAATGTCATAACATTAAAATTATCATGTTAAAATTATCATGTTAAAATATCACGTTAAAATTTCTGATCATGTTAAAATTTCTGATCATGTTAAAATTATTATGTTAAAATTATCAAGTTAAAATCATCATTTTAAAATTATCATGTTAAAATTATCATGTTAAAATAACAGTGTTAAAATTTTCATACAGGACTGATTGTACTACATAAAAAATGTATAATAATTAATTGAAGAACAAAATCAGCGTCTTACAATTTATCCATTGAAGCTCACTGTGACAAAATAACCTGTGTAGTTTGAACAACGTAAAAATCTTGGCACTAAATTATGAATAGATATATTTAGATATCTAATATCTATATTATACATTTTTAATTATATTAAGTTGGTGTTCAGTTAATAACCAAAACTTGCAATGTAAATGTAATAGCATTGAGTCTGAATAATAACTTTAAGTAAATAAAGCAATCAAGTACATGTACTTTGAACATTTATGGTACTAACTGACTGAAAACTGGAAAAAAGCATTGTTGATACATAAATATCAAATTACAGTGATTTCGAAACATGCTATTCGAACAGGTGTGTTATAATCTATGTCCAAATTTTATAAAATGAGACAAGACATTTAATGTAGCATTAGTTTCAAATTAGAAATTAAAATATTGAGAACTCAAGGTCACATGACCGTACATCAATAAATATAATCATTGTACAAGTCTAAATAAAAATATAACTTCTACGTATATTCAAATATTTGAAATCCTTGAAATAAAATCATGTTAAACATTTTTTTTAAATAGCAAGTGCAATTAAATGTATAAATGGAAGAAAAATAATTCTCAATGAGAATTTATAATATGGCACAAAATAGTAAAAATATAACTTATACATGGTTTTGAAAACACAAAAAAAATATTGACCAAGTTTTAAAAACAAGGAATAGTGCACCAAAAGTACCTTTTAAAAAATTAAAAAAATCACACTTAATTACTTATAGTAGTTAAAAATGTATTTATACCTCAAACAGTGATAACAGTTGTAATATTTAATATTATCAGTAATATTCATCAACGAAAACATTCAGACACATGTATAGTAATACAGTGAAATTCCGCTATAAACACCATCTTGTCTATTGTAAATCATACTATTTTTGATGATTTTTAAGTCCCAAATACTTAATTTGAGAAAAAAAGGTCTATATATTAAGACCATTCCATGACAAATAATTTTATGGTCCTGACAATGGAATTTTACTGTATAAAGTAGACCATCAGGTATTGTGAGGAAATATGGGAAAAAAGGTTGTTTTTATCATTATAACAATTAAAAACAAAAAATGAATGTTTAATGTATTGCACAGAGAATCTGCACCAGTTTTAACTGATGGCACAGTCTTCATTTTCTCCAACCATCAACATTACATAACGTACTTACTTAACAATGTCCACCATGGTGTACTTAAGTAACACAATGCTACTGATAGTGTATTTATGTTAAACAACGACACTGCAGTGAATGGCCTTAGATTGACTATTTGCACGACTACATAGTCACACCCTGTTATATTATATTGTATTTCATGTGTTCACGTTTTTTTCTATGAAATAATATGTTAAGGTTTTTTTTTCTCTGTTAAATCCGTACATTTGTCGAGAAACTAGTTAACAATAGTCGTATATCATAATATTTCAACATGTTAAGAAAAACTTTAACATGCCAATGAATATTGTCTTGCTAAGATGGTATTTCAGCAAATAGGGAAATGTTTTGACAAAAAAATTCAATTTTCCCTCTTCATGAACAATATGAAATTCAATATTCTAAGAAAATCTTAACTTTTAAAACATGCCCTAGCATTCATCAACACCAGTTTTTGTGGTATCATAGCATGCAAACTTCAAATAAATTAATTAACACCAAACATTGTATGGCACAAACCCTTCGCAATGGTTATAAATTACACAATAGTAAAAATGCAAAACAATTGCATGGTTACATGCGAAAGTATACTAGCAATTTAATTATCTGCCATTATACACCACAGATCCCAGAAATAGTGAGATGAGCAGAACATGTGCATTACCAATTGAGACATATATTCAATTTGCATAATTTTATTAAAATTGTTATTATGGACGTATAACTACATAGTTTGCTAAGCCTTCAAGTCTGCATGGTAATTTCCCCTATAGTCCTGCAAGTATGCCAACATAATTCCACAAAACCTCTTACATTAGTACTTATCTATAAAAATCTAATTGGAATTTGAACGTAAATGTGTTTTTTTATCAAATTCAAGTCATGGACATATTCAAATGTTATCTTGAAGAATTGAAATTTTTGAGCCAATAATATCTTTTTCACTTGGGTGGATAAAATTAGAGAAATTGATGAATGGTCTTGACTAAACTATCAACACACTTTAAGCTTCTATAATGATGGTTCAGATACAAAATGTACTTGAAATTTGAAGGCTATGACCATGTTTTTACAGTGCTACATTATACCTAAAAATTTCGAAGTAAAAATTGCACTGTCAGCAAAATTAAATTGAGGCATTAACTTCCATTATATACAAATTTTATGACATAATGAATTAAATCTAAATTTAGTAAGAAAGTTCAGTTATTTCATCAAATATTTTAGAGTAAAAAAACTGTTGCCTACATTTCTTTTAACAAGTGTGTGTTGTTTTTGTACCATCAAATACATGTACTTAAAAAAATTGTCCATTTTATCATTAATAACATTTTTGTTACATTTGACATTGTTTACAAGTTGGCACACAATAAAATGTAATGGTAAAAAAAATTTAGGAACAATGTGGCATGCAAGATGGATAAAACACTTTGAAAAAGTTTAAAAAGGGAAAAATGCTGTTCTTTACCATCAAATATAAAGAGCATTACAGTTTGGTTATCTCATTAATTATCAGAGAAAACACCAGAAAAAAACTTGCAAACTTTGACAACGAAGGGAAATGTAACATTCAGAGTGTCAACTGTTGTTAACAAATTCTGTTGTTTTTTCATAAAAAAGGCAATTCCATAAATCTAACAAACAACCATGTTGTTACATAGTTAAGTTTTTTTCAAATAAAATTGAAAAGGTAATGCATTGAATGTAACAATTTTCAATTAATTCCATAGGTAATATATTTTATTATAAAGCATTATGGGTAATTTATAGAATGAATAAAAACAACTAGCTGCCAATGTCACCACATGACAAATTATAGGTGTTTTATTGCATTCCAAAAATGGTTGAAATTTTAACATACAGTCATGAATCAAACGATTTTCTTCTCAGAAATTTTGAATATGACACAATTAAATAAGAAAGTATTCAAATAACAAAACTATGGTTTGAAAACAGTTGGCTGATTCAATATGAAACAATATAAAAATTATGAAATTCCTTAAAGTATGCATTGTACCACGTATTTCAAAGAGAAATTTTAGTGCAGGGCTCAATAAATCCTAGGATAGTCCTATTGCAACTTTTACTCCTAAGTTACAAATGGACAAATGAATTTGTTGAGCCCTGAGGTATGTAAATCGTTTGAATCATGACTTAATAATGGATATTTTTCGTCTCCACCAAAATCACACGTAATTTGTAAAAAATTACTCCCAGAAATTTGTTATACATGTATAAAAATTCTGAAAAACTCCCGTTTCTGTGTAAAATAACATTGTATTATAAAGCACTAATGTAATTTAATTGTACGACTCCCAATTACATGTAATTTTTAAAGCACTTTTTTTATTTCAATACAACAAATTGATGTAGTTCTCCCTTCTGTATAGTAGTATCAACATGGCACGGATTTTCATGACAAAAAAATTTGTATTTTTTCAAACTCCTTAATGTGTATATAAATAAGTATTACATTCACCTGATTGGACCTTGAAGGCTGATATATATAATGGTGACAAACTCCAGTAGTCAGTTAATTTAAGAAATACATTCAAAAATCACAATTGAAACAAAGAAAGAAAAAAAGAGAAAAAAAAGGTTTGACAAATGTAGTTTGAGTTTAGAGTCAACTGTCGCCTGTGAGTCGACTTTACACAGTTTTCATAATGATATTTACCTATACAAAAATATCTCTAACATGACTGGAAGAATACACTCCATGTGAAAACAGATGACATTATGCTTAAATTCACTTCTTATACTAAGATGAATTATAACAAACATATGAACTAAAAGATACAAACACAACAATATAAGCCATTGTAACAGTCGTACAATGAGAATTCTCGCAAGTTTAGTTTGAAATATTCAAGAGAGATGATCACTTTACACTCAACTTGGGTAAATATGACACTAACAGTTTATATAACATTGTTTTCATGTAAATATGACACTAAATTTCAAATGACATTGTTTCATGTAAATATGACACTTAAACTTATATGACACCTTTTGAAACAAATATGACACTAAAATTTATATGACATGGTTTTCAGAAACATAAAAAATCAAAGATAACATGATACTGTTTTAAAGTAAATATGACACCAAAATTTATATGGCACTGTTTTATGACACAATTAGTCACAATTTATGCGAATATTACACTATTTTCATAAAAATATGGCACTAAAATTTATATGACACCATTTTCATATCAATATGGCACCAAAATTTATATGACAGCATTTTCATATAAACAAGACATCAACATTTATATGACATGGTACATGTATTATCACATTACTAATTTATAAAAATTCAATTAAATTTTTTTATGGAAGTTTATCACAAAAGTTTACATGACACAAAAATGAATAAATTAATTGTAAACTATTTTTCATGTAAATATGGTTCATATTGTTCATGTAAATATGGCACAATATTTAAACTTTTATACAAATTTTGTTTTACATGGCAATGTTATTGAGTAAATGCTTTCTATATTTCATAACTTTTGATATAAAATCTCAGTAACGGAAGCTGAAATCTTTTATTTGAGATTCTAAAGAATCATAGTCAAACTACAACCATCAGAGTGAAAGTAAAAGTGATCATCTCTCTCTCTTTTAAGTTACATTTTATATGTATAAAAAACTATAACTGAAATGATCTATGACAACATGTATACTATTAACATCTCAATCATCATGCTTTCCTGTATACAATATGTAAGCTAATATACAAGCACCAATACAATATATGCTATATACATCATGTCATGTGGGTAGGGGGAAGGGGTGATAAAGGGGAGGGGGCGGGGATCACGCGAGGAATCCAGATCAATCATATTAATAACAATTAAAAAAAAAACATACAAGCATTAACATTATACATTTTTCAAAGAAAAAAAATCAATTTTAAAAGTATTACCTAATTCTACAGAATACAAAATAACAACCCTGGTTTCCATAGAAACACATTCCATGGTAACACTCAGTACATAAATTACAATATTGATATTTAGTAACACTGTAACTTGTGTCACAATCTATCAGTTTTCAAATCACACACTATATAGAGCAATAATATGCAAAAGAAAATTTAAGACAATGTACATAAAAAATCATAGAAATCACACCCGCAAAATAAGGGGCCAACAAGTTAGTGACCCCTAAAAAAGCATCATCAATATAAAATGCCAAAGATGATATGAAACAGTGATCATTTGGCGCGAGGTTTCTTTGTAACTTGTTTTGAGCACACGAAAGTTCAACAGCCATAGAGGTATAGATGTTCTATTATGACACATATTTAAGAAGTCTCAATAAGTTCCACTGATTAATTACACAGTAAAATAGTTAATAGAGTCCGCATACATTCCATGTATGGCTCTTATGTAGATTTATCTTAGAACTAGTGTCCATAATGATTGCAGAAAGTCACAGGTCTGCACCTCAAACGCACACAGCACAGTCTCTCGTCAAATACCACCATTACCCCACCCATCTTATGTCATTTCCATTTTCAAAAAATTGGTCACATGACTTTTAATGGTATTTTAGATCTCTAGGGTACAATAGATCATGCTCTCATGATCTTTTAGTGATAATTTCTTATATAAGTCAATAGTTAAATGCAAAACAAAATCATCAATAAAGATGGTTTAACTAACATTAGGTAAAAACAAACATAGCTAACAATTTCATAAATCTACCTCTATGATAGTTACACAGCTGTTTTCAATAAACAATAATATTATGTGCTACAGCTCACATAACTAAAATCTCGTCAATTTCTAAAAAATGCCGAAAAATGGTTTAAAAAGATCATATATGAAAAATGATACATACAAAATCAGATTGAGCAAAAATGAATCCATGAATGAATGAAATCAAATATTATTAACAAAATGCATTGAATTACTAAAATTTTCAAGTAAGTCTTTTTAATAAGATTACTTAAAATAAACAACACTACAAAAACTTTGTCAAAATATCTCTTAAAACAAAAAGCAAAAAATAAAGTCTGTTACAATGTGTAAGACTTCAATATAACTATAATAAACAACAATTGACCAATATTATGCGTTTTTAAATGATTCTCTAGACCCTAACAGCTATATATTAGATGCATTTTCAACTGGTAATGAATCTACTTTTTCTCTTTTTAGATTGTGCAGCAAACCAGAGTTAGAGAGACCAAGGTTAGATGATAAAGGGGAACTGTTTGGAAATGACATAGATGGGCTAGTATCAGAGGAAACTCCTGAAATGCCATCTTGATTTCTTGCTTCCATTTTCAAATTATGCAGTAAATTAGAACTTTGAAGCCCTAAACTGGAAGCCAGTGACAGGGTAGAACTTGAAAATGAGGCAGCTGCATTTGTTGTCGTTGAAGATTCAGACCCAGTAGTTTTATCGCTGTTTAAACCTGCATTTCCACTATCAGAGCTATTCTGCTTCTCAAAGGTGCCTGACAAGGAGAAAGATGTAGGTGTACCGGACACTGAGTGCCTGTCACCATTAGACCCTGTACTTTCACCATCAATTTCTGCCAGACGATTCATGTGCTTCTCAAAACTGCTTTGCAGAGAGTATGGCATAAGACCACTGAGAGTGGAGGACAACGACATTGGAGTGGTAGGCAATGACATTGACATTGTTGTCAAAGGAGCTGATTGGCTGTCAGAAGCAGACGCAGCATCACTGTTTGATTGACTGTCTTCATTATCTGGTAAAGTTGATTTATTTGCGTTTTCAACACATTTTCTCATATGTTTCTCTAATGTGCTAGGTACAGAGAAGGGCATTCCGCAGAACTTGCATTTATAAACATCTTTACCAAATCTACCATGAGTCTTCATATGACGAGTCAGTTTGCTGGACTGAGCACAAGCATAGCTGCACAACATGCATTTGTATGGCTTCTCCCCTGTATGTGAGCGTCGATGAACCGTCAAGTTGCTGCAGTTCTTGAACACTTTACCACAGAATTCACAGGTATCATTACGAAGTCGGTCTTTTCTCGGTGTGGCAGATGGCGCTGTACCATTTGTAGGCAGAGGAGTAGTTGGTGTGTTAGCATTACTAGGAGAACTTATCAAACTGCCAGGTAATGAACTTTCACCAGACGTTGATAATCCTATACCATTTGGCAACAAATCTTGGACTCCTTCACTCAGATTGTATCTAGGCAATGGAAATCTATTACTAAAGAAATCTTGTCCTGGGAACCAGAGGTTTGGGAAAAAGGTTGGTTCCAGTGGATTACTGTTAATTCTAGGAGATGATGAGACAGGCGGGGTACCACCTTTGTCGTTTGAAGGTTCTCTCTTGATCATTTTTGAAATTGACATTATACTGTCCTCAATGGGTTTGTCTCTCTTCACTCCACGATCCTTGTCACTTGATCCATGTGACCTCTCACTAGAAGGGCTAGTAGCATCAGTATGTGAAGAACTTCTAGGCCGAGCATCATTAGGCAAGGGAACTTCATATTTTTCAGCCATAGCTAACTTCAATGATTCGTTGTAGATTGGTATACTTTGTAATCCTGTACGTTCCATAACTTCAGAGAGTAGAGATCCTTGTCTGTCTTGTGGTTGAGAGCCTTTGATTAATTCATCAGTGATTGTTTGTTCTATTCTTTGATCAAACAACCTGGCAGCGAGTTCACTTTTACCAGAGAATTTACCAAAATCTTTGAGTGCATCTTTCTTCATATTATCTCTTTGTTCATTCATACCATCTATTCCCATATATTCAACCTCTTCTTCTTCTTCTTCCTCTTCCTCCTCTTCCTCTTCATCATCATCAGCCATCTTACTAGAGTCAGGAGTACTACTACTTGATGCATGACTTCCTTCTGATGTGTTAGACATTGGACCCATTGACATACCACTCTGTTTATTGTGAGTCTTCATATGTCTTTTGAGCTTACTCTGCTGGGTACATGCATGTGGACATATTGGGCATTTGAATGGCTTCTCACCTGTGTGAGACCTTCTATGAACTATCAGATTGCTCTGGAAACGAAACATCTTGCCACAGAATTCACAAGATTTCTGATTACCTGGAGGAGTGAGACTTCTAGGATTATCACGTTCTTTATCAAGTTCAGTTGATGGATTGGATGTCCCAGGAGGTGTAACCGAGGCAAACATTCCACGACTGTTGTTACTAGATGGTTGAGGAAACTGTTGAGGTGTGTGAGAATGTTTCCTACCTGGTGATGGGGATGTTGATGAAGCAAGCTGACGCAATCTCTGAGAATAAAAATCATCCAAGCTCATACCAGGGCGTGGCCTTTGATCAAATGGATGAAAAGGTGCAGAGGGCCTATGATCAAATCCTGGTAGACCAAATGGGTTCCTGTGATAGGGATCATTTGAGAAGTCAAGTCTTAGATCCCCTGGTCCTCGACTCAATGGACCCAAGCCTCCAGTCATTGGAGATAAAGGATGACGAATATCAAATGGCATTCTGGGAAACATGAAAGGATTGTGGGGAGAAGGGTGACTTGATAGAGGCCCCTCCCCACTACTTGCAGACCCGACTGATGAAGTTGTTCTATGTGGCTCAGTAGAATCACTACGCATTCTTTCTTTACCTGAGATATCATCAATTCTGTCATCTTTACCCTTTTCATTTTCTCGACCAAAATCATGTTTTAATTTATGTGAGTTTGGTGTAGAGCCTCTTGGAGACTGAGACGGCGTGAAGGTATCTCTAGATGAAGGAACGTATATACGCATCCCATGCTCCTTTTGGGCATGTTGCAATAGGTTCCATGCAGAATTGTATGTTTTTCGACATGTTTCACATGTAAACTTTAACGGCTCTGAAAAGAGAAAAGAAGTACCATTAAGTCTCTTGGCTAGATGAAATAGTCAAGTTATATGAAAACTGATGATACTCAAAACAGCTATTTTTAGTAATCACTTTTTATGTTTTAAAATATTTTACATGGAGGGTTAAGAAATATTGGAATTTAAACAAGTGCAGATCACATAGTTTATCAAACACCTAGAACCAATTAAAAAATGCACATACAGCATGGAAAATGGACTGAAAAGTACATTTTTGGAGTCTGACACCCCCTGCCCAAAAATGTTAAATCTGCCCCTGGAAAAAAATAAAGTACATGAAAAAATGTTTTAAGTATACAAAATCAAAGCATTATAATACAATACAGTAAATAGATAAATCAAGATCACTAAAACCATTATAAAAAGTATAAAACACAACAAAAATAAATCATGATTTGTCTCCCTTTACTCATTATTATTATCGGAGTTAAAATACACTGTAACATTAAACATGTTAGATTATAGCTTTCTACAGACTTGTACATATAGATTAATACTACATAAAAAACCTATCTAAAGTCAAACCAGGTCAGCAGACATATCAAACATTGCTTTTATTTATAGAGACAAAAGCTCAGCAAATATGAGACTCTGAATACCTGACACCAACCAATTCTAGTTGCATTCATACTAGCCATGAGTAAACAAACAAAACTGTTATAGTCGCCCTCTCATGCGGTAGTAAACTGTATTTATTTTAGCAAAAAAAAATATTTCAATGACATAAATTTCAACTTTTTTGTAGACATAGTCAGTCTATTAAGAAGTACATGAAAAATTGAAATTAATTGTTAAATGAAGTAGTCTAGCCGAGTACAGAGGACTCGAATGTCACATAGTACGGTGGTAGGATTTTCACCAGCAGACGGTTTGAGTTTAATGCCAAGTTGTGACTTCATACTGAGCTTAATGCAAGAATATAGGCTTTACAAGCAATTTTTAAATCATATTGTGGTGGCCAGTTCACTTAATCAGTTTACTTTGACACTATTTTAGCTTTATTTTAGCTTTAACTTACCATGTGCTCGACATTATTGATCATTCTATAGCCTATTACAACCTAACTTGAGAGTTCTAACAAGTTTTCACTTCAAACCATCCTATCAGGCAACCAGATTATACTAATAACCCTTAAATTTTATTCAAATGACCATTTTGTTTGAACCAGTATATTTGTATAATTGATCTAGGCAAGTAAATTTATAGTTGATGGCCCTACTGGGCAACCTACACCAAAAGTTATTGTAGAGCAGTGTTAACCCTTTTGAGAATGCAGTTCGATTCTTGTCCATTGTGAAAAAAATAATGATCACGGTATCACATTAAATTTTGTTGGATGGGATTTTAATTTAGACTGCAATATTACAATAAAACTGTGCACCACTGGATCAGGGCTGGAGATCTTTATTAATCAAATCAATTTGCAAACATCATGAACTTTAAACTACCAACTATCCTATGGCTTGATGTTGCATAATAAAATTACTGCATAAAATTATATAAGTCAAGATAACATACATAAATTGACCTCTAACACAACTAAAATATGGGATGACCTTGACAAAATGAACATGATGATGTCCGAAATGGATATAGGTCACGATAAACGGAATAACAATCATTCGTTCATTCAGTTCATATGTCATGTGACCATTATATAGATCAACAAGAGATGATAAAGGATGACCAATATATCAGACTTAGTAAAGTTGAGGATACTTGATTATATCAAGTCAAATATTATATGAGAGATAAGTGAAGTTACTGGATGCACAGAAAACTGCAATAATCATATAATCTGTAACCTTTAACATACTTATAAAATATGCTGACTCAGCGAATTATTATTATAATATAATTTTTAGACTTAAGCCATTTTGCTGAAAGGCTTAAGTTATACCACAAAATGAACACTATCAACGCTGAAAATGCCTGACCAGTTTAACCTGCGGTGAGATACATGTGTCTCTGAATTACTATGCAGTTAATTTTTGCGATTAAAGTAGTTCTGTCAATCAACTGACGCGTATTTGTTTCAATGATCATTGACAGGTGTTCACATACATTCAATAAGCGTGTGAAAGGGGCGGAGTTAAATCTTGTTAATACACCAAGCAGTAGTATTTGCCAGTAATACAGGGTAGAATAAACACTTCGCCTGCAATTTTTGCCCTGCTCAATTTTTACTTGAATATAATGTGTAAGGAGTAATCATTTGTATGGATTCGTTAGGTTTCAATGTGCCCCAAAGTCTTCCTGTATTTCAATACTTTGATTTATGCTTGGGTTTGACGCCCTAGAAACAAATTGAATAGGTCATAAATTATCATGGCCGCCAGTAGGCCTACTCACCTACTCACCATTCTAGGAAAATCAAAATCTCTTGATTTAGCTGTTAACCAGTTTCTAGAGGCATACTTTTTCAGTGACTGAAAACTCCACTACATTATTTAGAATTTAGTGATAGGAGGGAGTATACAGTAGAAGTTATTTCATGACCAAGCTCCATGAAAGTATGCCTCGCCAAGGAATCAAACCTACAACCCCATGATAAATAGACTTGGGTGCCTTTGAATGAGCTAGCAAGGCGGAATAGAATAAGGTATATTGACCAGGGTCGTCGCAAAACTAATCAACATCTTTCTACATTTAAATGTAGTGAGACTAGTCTAGCACAGATTCATTGATACTGCTGTTGCTTTCAATTTTGAATTATGAGTATAACAAGTACAGTCTACTTCTGGCTGTACAGTTTAAGACCAAAGTGCTTGAGTCATTAGCCAAGTTGTTTTTCTAACCAAACTCAAATGCATTGTGATCATTGACCAAACCAGGCTGTTAAAAGTGTATTCTTGAAAAAATCATTAGTCTGAACTGGAATAAAAAAATCTCAGACCTTGGGAGCCCATTGCAAGCATTACAATGTCACCATCAAATTTAGCCCTAAGACAAAAGAATACAAGTGTCATAATTTCTGCAACACAGACCACAGTTATAAAACAGACAAACTCAAACATAGTTAATACATGGCTCTGATTAACAACAGGTATAAAATCAACAAAATTATGAATAGAAAAAAACAGTAATACTAATAAAAAATAATAGTCAGTCGTAACAGTGTAAAACAATCCAGACCAAGCTCAAGTATTCCTAATGAATAATAATAATATTTTATAGCAATGTTGCAGGAGTTCAATAGCATACATAGAAGTCACATTTATGTATGGAGCTGTTCATATTTTGCACATAAATGACCATAAGCTAAGAGCTGGGTAAACATATGAACATTTAAAAAAAACTAAAAAAATTCAATATGTTTACTTTGGCAAATATCCAACCAGCTAATTTCTAAGTATTCAACAACTCTTCATCACTTCAAAATGTATCAGATACCAATATAGTAGCCTGCAGGCAGCCATTTTTAATCGCTAGGTCATTTTCACAGTTGGGAAAGTTTAAAATTACTGACAAAGTGACACCAGTAGGTCACGTTGTTATACTTAATGACAATACCGACGGATGAGACACGCATATGATCAAATACTTCTTAACGCAATAACAACTGCCAATCATGGCGTATAGGTCAACAAATTAACATATTATTACTTGATAAAAACATTCATCAATCATAGAGTTAGTTATTTTTAAATGTAGATATAACAACTATCAACTACATGTAGTTCTTCTAGCCTAGCAAAGAGACCATTGTACAACTTGTACATTAGGTCATGCATATTTATGTACTTCTAAAAATGAACTTGTCCACTCAGTAGGTGAAAAAGGTGATACACGAAAAACCTTTTACTGATTTAAAATTGAATTAGCATCTAGCTTCAAGTTTTAGCTACCCTCAGTATTAAACTTTATGTACTGGTTATTATTATTGACCTTAAAGCCCTGTCAATAATGATGGGGATGATAAGTTATCTTAATCCATGCAGCCCAGTAAAATTCAATTTGTTGTTTGTATGATCAAGCAATTTTATCCTCATTGTTTGAAGTACTGGGAGACCAGGAAGCAGATTTGAGAATGATTTATTCCAGTTGTTATATCTAAATGTGTTTGTAAACATTATTATTATTATTATTATTATTATTACTATTATTATTATATTTATCATTAATAAGTCACCCATGTCAAACGTTAGAGTTATATAAAAATTAAAATATTCCATTGGAACAACCATGCAATAATTAAACAACAAGCATTTTCAAGCATGAATGCTTTCCAGTAATTGTTCTTGTAAAAAACCCAACTTGGTCAGTATAAGCTGCTTTCAACAGTATCAATAGCTCAATCAGTCTTTTGTTTCAGGTCAATGTGAACAAGCTACAATGTATTATGCAGTCAGCTGTGTACACAACTCATAACCCAACATCTGTGAACAAGCTACAATGTATTATACGGTCAGCTGTATACACAACTCATAACCCAACATCTGTAAACAAGCTACAAAGTATTATACAGTCAGCTGTATACACAACTCATAACCCAACATCTGTGAACAAGCTACAATGTATTATACAGTCAGCTGTATACACAACTCATAACCCAACATCTGTGAACAAGCTACAATGCATTATACTGTCAGCTGTATACACAGGTCATAAACCAACATCTGTGAACAAGCTACAATGTATTATACAGTCAGCTGTATACACAACTCATAACCCAACATCTGTGAATAAGCTACAATGTATTATACAGTCAGCTGTATACACAACTCATAACCCAACATCTGTAAACAAGCTACAATGTATTATACAGTCAGCTGTATACACAACTCATAACCCAACATCTGTAAACAAGCTACAATGTATTATACAGTCAGCTGTATACACAACTCATAACCCAACATCTGTGAACAAGCTACAATGTATTATACAGTCAGCTGTATACACAACTCATAACCTAACATCTGTGAACAAGCTACAATGTATTATACAGTCAGCTGTATACACAACTCATAACCTAACAACTGTGAACAAGCTACAAAGTATTATACAGTCAGCTGTATACACAACTCATAACCTAACATCTGTGAACAAGCTACAATGTATTATACAGTCAGCTGTGTACACAACTCATAACCCAACATCTGTGAACAAGCTACAAAGTATTATACAGTCAGCTGTATACACAACTCATAACCCAACATCTGTGAACAAGCTACAATGTATTATACAGTCAGCTGTATACACAACTCATAACCTAACATCTGTGAACAAGCTACAAAGTATTATACAGTCAGCTGTATACACAACTCATAACCCAACATCTGTGAACAAGCTACAATGTATTATACAGTCAGCTGTATACACAACTCATAACCCAACATCTGTGAACAAGCTACAATGTATTATACAGTCAGCTGTGTACACAACTCATAACCCAACATCTGTGAATAAGAAACATTTTAAAACCGATTTATGAATGTAGTCCAGTTAATGATATCAAACTGTGCCAAGAAAATGTTACAAAACTTCAGTATCTTTATGTTTGTTTGTTTTTCTCGGTGAAGTAGCAAATATATCAGAGGTAGTTGATCATTTTATGTGAGATTACCTGAGGACCAGGTAAATCTTGGCAATAAACTAGAATATTTGGCATCAGATGATTATATGTCAATCTGACCATCTGTGTATCACATCCTAGATTGAAGGTGAGTAGTTATAACTTAATAGAACTAACACAAAAATGTACATCAACTTGATAGCAAGTCAGTGACCTGATCAATTGTGCTTGATAGTTAGAAAGTTATTGTTTAAGGTCCAAAGGTTCACATGGAATATTGGATTTATTCAAATTTGTTCCCTCATTAAATAAAGTCTTTATATAAATTTTTTTATAGTTTAAACTATCATTATTTTTATTGTTATAATCATCATCATTACTATTGTTATTATTATCATAATCAGCATTATAAATATTAACATATTATTACTATTATCATTATTATTATCATTATTTTAATTGTTATTATTATTATTATTATCATTATTATTATCATCATTATCATTATTATTATTATTATTATTATTATTATTATTATTATCATTATAAAGGTCCCCCATGTAAACAGAGTTGCATGATGCAGACAGTTAAAACTAACCATTGTTTGGATGAACCAATATTAATATTAACCACTTGTTCTCTAAAATCAACTAACTAGATTTTTACATGAACAGCAATGATTGGAAGCTGGACTTGAATCTGAAACCTCTTGTCTACAGACAGTAACTGTGGCTCAAGGAAACTATATTGACAGAAATAAAAAATTTCTCAATGTCCTTGATTTCTTGTATTTCAGTCCTAAAAACTTTGACAAGAATAGAAAGCACCCAAACACACTGTTGGTTAAATCATTGTGTTGTTAAACTTGTGGTTGAAAACTACATTCTTGAACTTGGTGGTTCAACTAACATGATTACTGGTCACTGTGGTCAGTTTGTTTGTTTGTTGGGTTTAACACCGTAGCGACACATTGTATAGGTCATATAACGGCGGTCAGTCAAGCTACTCACTCCTCCTGGAAAGGCTAAATCTCTGGATTTAGCTGTTAACCAACTGCTAAGTGCATACTTTCATCAGTGACTGACAACTGCCCTACACAATAAAAATCATTGGTAGGAGGGAGAATGGATGTAGAAATAGTTTCATGACCAAGCTCCACGAATTATGCCCCACCCGGCAATCAAACCCACGACTCTTTGATCAGTAGACTTGCGTGCTACCAACTGAGATAGCCGGGCGGCTTCACTGAGGTCAGATTTTAGCGGTAGAACAAAATCTACTAGTAGTGTAAAACTTTCAAAATACTTTGTTACTGATCAGTGTATGAACTTTGAAATTCCCAGAAGTAAAGCACTTCTAATAAATATCCCATATACAAAACCTATGTACAGAACCTATGTACAAAAACCAAAATATTTAAAGATGTAAGTGAAAATGACGTTTAGGTTTGATTTAATAACATAAACTGATTCAAAAGTGAATAAAGTTTAAAATGTATTTGTATGTAATTCAAATTGTCACCTCTGGCTCTGGTTAAAATTGTCACCTAATGTAAAAGTAACTTAGTTCATGCTAAAGAGAATGTATTCTAAAACAGCCATCAGAGTATTCTAATATAATAGGTACTTATGGGTGTTTACCCAGAAACACTTGGAAAGATGATGACACTTTCCTTCTTTTAAAAACAAAAGTTATAAAATCTGCAAATATTAAACCAATATTTGATATTAGCATTTATAGGTAACCCGCCCTAAAAGGCCCATATGAGACTAATGATTGATGGTCACTTAAAAATACAAAGCTTTTGCATTAAACATAAGAAAATAACCAACTATTCCAGTAATGTGACATGCTAGTGGAAATAGAATATAATTTTCTGCATTGTCCAGCCCCCTTTCTCTATAACTCCACCCACTCTCAATTGCTGGGTGGCTCAATAATGACCCCAAGCATTAGAATATATCATTTATCAAACCAGCCTAGATAGACAAAGAAAAACATAAACAACTTTATAGATACTCCAACATTTAATTATTAACGACTAATGACACAATTAAACATGAACTAAATCATGTTGATATTGAAATAGCAGACAGCACTGATACAGAAACTATTCATATTCATCATTATTCAGCATCAACTCTAACCAGGAGGAAAACTCTGAAAAATTGCTATAATTAACTGATAGTTTTTTTTTCTCTCACTTGAGGTAGGTATGTACAGACAAAAAAAACTATGTAACCCTCAGACGAAATTAGCACATGATAATAGACTTCTGTAAAATAAATGCTTCAGAATCAAGTGATGGTTTACCTGCATCTAATCTCAGACACGGAACCTTTACAGCAGACGGGAACCGGTTACGTCTGCAGAAAATTTTACATGAGTAATTCATCAGGTCATATAAGATATACCTTATGTCACTGTGTATAAGGTATAAGTGCCAAGAAAAACACTGGTTCCATCATACATGAATTCTATAATATTTTGTCATTAGTAAAAATAATATTCAAGGGCGGAGTTTGAAATAAATAAACGGGAGGGATCTAAACATCAAGCAGTTACTTCAGTATGAACAAAGAATCTTGTGGAGAATTATGCATTGATCAACAATATCATTATGAATTTGGTTCCCAGTATTTATGAAAAATTTAAGTGTGCATCAGGCCCCAGACCTTCTAAACAATCAAATACTGTACTATAAATAGAAGAAGTACATTGGAATGGAAATTACATAAAATGAAGTTTACATATTATATGTACAAGAATGATCCCTTCCAATGAGGGGATAAAAACAGGAAATCATAAGAATCCTGACAGTCTTAGAATTCTTCTTGTAGAGCTTCCTGTAAATATTTTGTCAACAGGAACCATTTCTATTTGCAAAACGTTTTTTATCAGACCCCCAAGTAAGAGTCCTAGACCCATGTGTATCTTATGTTATATATTCCATTAATATCAATCACAAGACAAAGTGGTCATTTACCCTATTTTATTCTGGACCCAGCCAAGATTAAGTTCACTGGACTTAGTTGTCATTCAACTTTATTATCAAAAGTAAGTCAACACTTAAACCAACAAGGTCAGTAAAATACATGTACAGTCGCCATATAAAACAAGTATTTTAAGTGTTATTTAAACAAGAACTTGATCCATTATGTCAATGTTTTATCAGTACACTTGACTTCAATGTCAATGTCCTGATCAACTGTGGTCACTTTGACAAAACTAATGTCATGTAAGAACACTTTGACCACTGGTCAAGTAAAGTATGGTCAAATATTGTATGATGTAGGTCAAGCAGAGTCAACAACTGACCACTCTGACATAAAGTAGCACAATCAGTGTTAGCACAGGTCACTATCTTGGTCATTTTGGTCAAAGGATCATGTTGACCTTGTGGTTAGGTCATTTTAGCCAAGAATTGGTGTCAACTTGGACTGATACATTAATTAATAGAGGGGGGGGGGATTAAGTTGTTTACTATTTAAAATTTCATTAGATTGAGATCTAATATATTACTTATTATATGGTAAAGGACCTCTAACAGGACCATCAAAAACAGCTGGTCTTAATAATAGAATGTTCTCAACATAGTGACATTTTTCTTGTGTATTTCAGTAATTAGATGGTTTTGCAATGAACTGCAATTCACAACTTTATAATTATCAGGTTAGGTATAGTTGCTGACTCACCTAACCAGCCTTCCTGGACATGATAATTTTAATTTACCAGTACTGACTTACCATTCTACAAAGTGCAAGTAACTTTTCCCAAAAAGAAGCAAAGAAAGAAAATGAACATTTCTGTACAATTTTAATGGAATGGTAGGGCCAGCTGCATCCCAGATTGCCAGGAGTATAGGATATGACCTATGGCATTTAATTGTCATGACCATGGCTGAAACATCATGATCATGGCTCAAACAGGAGTTTATATTGCATTCCACAAAAACTGTAAATACATGAATTCATTCATACTCAGTTTATTTTGGACAAGCTGATCTCTGTCATACTTAACCTAACTGTATCTAATACATTCATCTTAGTATGCAAATGTTATGAAAATAGTACAGTAAAAATGTTGTTATATGGTTTTCGTGGTCTTAGTTGACATTTTACATGAGTCTAGTTCATTAGTACTTGAGAGATATGTCCATTCAAACAAACACCAGGAAACAGCTGCTTAGAGAAAGTGTCCATACTTATATATTATCAAAAACTTTTGTAAGAATGCTGTTAAGATCCTGTTTTAGTTAAGACTACATGTATGCCGTTGAACACTTACCAAGTTTAAGCTATTAACCCTGATCATATAAGGGCTACTGGTTTATAGCTATCAATATCTGATAGTGAAGTCTTTTATTCTGTTATTATACAGCTGAACAGGGGAGCAATAGATTCATAGCAGGCACCCTAGATATCTAATTAAACTTTGGTAAAGTGATGCAATCACAATTCTTGCTTAATGAAATTAGCAGAACTTCCAGGGATGCTCAAACCCAGGACTCCTATATCCCTAAGCCTGTGACGTTGTTCAAAGTATTTTTACTTGTACAAATGAAGCAAATATTTTCATTGATCACTGTTGCATTTTTATAGTTAGCAAACTAATATTTATTGCAGAAAACTAATTTAAAGGGCTGTTTGAGGGTTAAAGGTCCTAAAGACTAGAGGACAGTTAACTCCCATGTATAACTATACCCTTGAAATTTTGAATATTTGAATGACTTGACCAAAGATAAAATCTTAAATTACATGATTTAAACATCTTTTTTTCACTGAATTGAAAAGTAAACAACCTCTGACACTATTAAAATGGTTTATACAAACCATAAGAGTTAAACCAGTCCTTTAAACTAATGATGAAAATAGCCATGTCTAAATATGAGGTCTTAGTATAATATAATGACCTCATGTTTAACTTGGCAATACTCCAGGTCACCTTATCCAGGTCATCTTTATCAGTGAACAGTTGGTCAGGTTGTCCTTAGATGACCAGCTTACTATAAATAACAGCTTGTTTGTTCAGCATAGTTTAATATAGGGCACATTAATGTTGGTCAACCCTATGATACATGTATTTTACCGAGTATTGTACTTCAAGTGTTATGATATATCATATAGAGTAATATGATTGGTGAATATTTTTATCAAGACCATTTTAAGTGAATACAGCAAGTGTAACACTTAATTGATGGTGTATAGATTAATGGTGTACATGTATATGTATAAAGTCATTACCATTGCTCAAGGTTATTGTCATGTCCTGTTGTTATTCATCATAATTGCTTGGTGTTGTTGTTGTTGTAGTTAATGATCTTGATAGGTTTAAGGAATGGTCTTGTTTTTGTGGTTTTTAGAACAATACATTATCTTGACAAGTTGGTGTAACTATTGTACAGTTAAAACCTTATTGCAAATAGAATTGTGACGCATCTTAGAGCAATATGTTAAAGCATAAATAATTATGTATTACCTGTTGTTTGAGTGGAAGATTATTTTACTGTTGTTTGAGTGGTAGATTATTTCACTGTATTTTGAGTGGTAGATTATTTCATTGATGTTTGAGTGGTAGATTATTTCACTGTAGTTTGAGTGGTAGATTATTTCACTGTTGTTTGAGTGGTAGATTATTTCATTGTTGTTTGAGTGGTAGATTATTGCACTGTAGTTTGAGTGGTAGATTATTTCATTGTTGTTTGAGTGGTAGATTATTTCACTGTAGTTCGAGTGGTAGATTATTTCATTGTTGTTTGAGTGGTAGATTATTGCACTGTAGTTTGAGTGGTATATTATTTCACTGTAGTTTGAGTGGTTGATTATTTCACTGTTGTTTGAGTGGTAGATTATTTCACTGTTGTTTGAGTGGTAGATTATTTCACTGTTGTTTGAGTGGTAGATTATTTCATTGTTGTTTGAGTGGTAGATTATTGCACTGTAGTTTGAGTGGTAGATTATTTCATTGTTGTTTGAGTGGTAGATTATTGCACTGTATTTTGAGTGGTAGATTATTTCACTGTAGTTTGAGTGGTTGATTATTTCATTGTTGTTTGAGTGGTAGATTATTTCACTGTAGTTTGAGTGGTTGATTATTTCACTGTAGTTTGAGTGGTAGACTATGTTTCAGTGGTAGATTATTTCACAGTTGGTTGAGTTTTCACTGTTGTTTGCAGATTTAGATTATTTCACTGTTGTTTGAGTAATAGATTATTTCACTGTTGTTTGAGTGGTAGATTATTTCACTGTTGTTTGAGTGGTAGATTATTTCACTGTTGTTTGAGTGGTAGATTATTTCACTGTTGTTTGAGTGGTTGATATTTTTTACAGTTTTAAAGGTAGGTGTTACACTGTTGTTATATGGTTGATAGTATAAATGCAATTTGAGTGTAAATAATGTGACTATTGTAGGAGTTTAAACTGTTGTTTCAGTGCCAAAAGCGCATTAACTAATCTTAGAACTAATTGTAATAGGACTGTGCTGACATAGATGCAACAAGAGGGTAAAGAGAGAGTTGAGACAATTTTATGTGAAAGACAGATGGATACACTAAGTTTCAGACATTACAAAGACATTTTCCACAGTTTCATAGACTGATTATGTCTCTACATAGAGGAAGGTAGCAAAGGGAAGTAGGAAAATTAACAAGTGTTTAATAAGTAAAATCTAATTATCCTTGTTAGAGATACTAGGATAATAATTTCTACTTCATTCCTCCAGTAATGAAGAGTTCCTGAAGTGGTGACATTATGACTTAACAGACAGTGTTTCCTGGTTAACAATACACTACTGTCTTAGACTTTTAATGCATTTATAGTAGAACTGTTTAACAAGTTGTATTGGTGGGTCAGCATAGAGCTAGTCTACCTTCTCCTATATTTATTTGTTTGTTGGTTGGGTTTAATGCCATAGCAACACATTGTATAGGTCATATAACGGCGGTCAGTCAACCTAACTCACCATTCCTGAAAAGGCTAAATCTCTGGATCGCTATAAAGCTGTTAACCAACTACTAAGCACATACTTTAGTCAGTGACTGTCAACTGCCCTGGGTACTCATCTTCCCTTCCACAAGGGGAAAAACGTCTTCATATACCTTATTAACAAATGAAAATTTACTTTGTTGTCAAATTTTCATGGCAGGGTATAACCTCCATGGGGTGGGTGGGATTTGAAACCATACCCACTTCAGGTCACTTGATTGGAAATCCTGGCCCGCAACCAACTACGCTACCAACCTAGGTCATACTCTTGAATAAGGTTTGAAAAGTCTATAATTTAACACTCTCATCTTGTGGGTTTAGCGCAAATGAGTCATAACCCAATATAAGAAGAGTGAGTTTTGACTGTTTTGCGCTAAACCCTCCTATTATGTATATAGATCTGTTTTCAGTTGAAACAATGCAACCTGTAGCCTGTTCAATTACCCAAAACGTTCCAAAACGTTCCGTAACGTTAGGGTCGGAACAACTCGACTCAGACAACTCAACCTGAAACAATTCAATCACCTACTAACAGATTGAGTTGTCCAACTATGAGTTGAGTTATTAATGGGTTGAGTTGTCTTCGGGTTGAGTTGTCCTGCACCCATAACGTTTGCTAACAAACGTCGTTACTAAACATGCAGCTGTTTATATCAAGGACAAAACAAGGACATGACATACTACTATGTGATCTGTTATACATGATAGATGAAGTAGCAACACTGCACAGTTATAGTTTACTATTCTTTACATCCACTCTCTATCCATCAAAAAACATTGTCTTATCACTTCATATAAAGATGCATAGACATATGATCTACAAGTACAAAAGTACAAGTACTGATTCCTGTGGGCAAACAAATGCTATGATTTTCTAGGACGCTTTTGGAAACAAAAAACTCAACCCTATAGCACTAGATATACATGGTACCTTTCTTTATTATTACGTAAAATAACCAACTTTTCCAGCATTAATAGATTATAGCGCAACATCGGTCAATAGTCTCATACAGGAACTTGTAGGCATGGCTACGGTCACAAATATTATTGAACTTACCAAGCTAAAAACTTGTTAAATTTGACATTTAAAACATGTCTATTCTGAATAGTGTTAACAACAATGATAATTACTAATGTATAGTAGTAGCAACACCAACAAGTTCTAGCCACACCTATAAGTTCTAGTATGAGACTATAGATCAAGGTAATCTTATATTATGTTAAAAGAGAAAAAGCCCAGACAAAATAAGTGGGTTTAGAACAAAAGTAAGTCATTTCCTTTCTAATTTATAGGTTTTTAACCTAGTTATTCCTAAGGTAATACAAAACAAGGAATGATTGCTGAACTACAGACCATTGATGTTAGTCTATAGAATAATTTCCTACAATTTTATGATATCGCCAATTAGCAGAAAAAATGGTGGCAAATTAGCATGGTTTGTTCTAGTTAACGATCAAATAGATTACAGAAAATATATCAGTGAAAAAAAATTATGGTCATTACTAGCTAGTCTGACCTTAGATGACCTAGTTTAACTCTCCCCCCTCCATTTTTATAGGTTTTAAGGTCATCTCTACCTGCAGGAGTATTTAATCTCTTGCTATACTAATATTAGCTGGCACTAATTGGTAACATATGGTTTGTGTTATAGGTTTAGTTAATGGCCTGTCAGACCACACCAGCCAAAGTAAACAATATGGAGGTCATTTCAGGACATGAGAAAAACAGAAATCACCGGTTTAGCAGAAAACAGTCATAACTCACTTTTTTCTTGTACTGAGTTATGACCGTTTTCCGCTAAACCCGCAAAATATGCAAAGCAGATTACAAGACCATTAACACAATGAACATACAGACTGGATGATTGAGAGTTACAATGTGGTAACTCCTTCTGTCACCTTTTTTTAGATACAATATTTTAACTCTTAACCCAAGAAACATAGTTATTACACAAGAACTAGATGCTAGATGATATAATTTATGCAATATGTTCCGGCTAGTTTCTTGAAAAGAAAGGAAAAAATGATGTTGACTCTTCAATCAAGAGATAAAAACAATCTTGGCATACAACAATGTTGTAAATTAGGTTTTAATTGTTCACGTCAAAGAACACACACCTAACAATGCAGGAAATCTACTGGGAGAGTCATAGGGACTGATTTTGATGATGAATGAAGAACCTTAAAACAGCTCATTCTATGCAGATTATGTGAAGTTTTTGGATTGGTGAATGGATGTAATTACATAATTTAGAATTTTGTAAATGTACATGTAACCAGACTACTTTGTCATACTATTTTTGTAATTTCATCATTGTTTGTATAGAACCTTTATGTATAGTGTTATATTCTATGATAATAAAATATGTATAAACTAAGGATTGTACCTTCTGGAAGTTTCAAATTACAACCATTATATAAAATAATTCTATTCAAAATGCCATTTTTTAGTATCCAAATTCTCTAGAAAAGTATTCATTGCTTTACCTCAATCCTGAACAACAGCATATAAGTCCAAAACGATGAAGCCCCTTATGTGTACCTGCAGTTATATTTATATCTCAAACTTAACAAATCATGTCAAGACCTAAGTTAAAAACAGAAATGATAATGAATCATTGATAATAGTCTATCAACAAAATAAGTATGACTGATTGACTTGAAAAGTCAGATAAATGTTGTCTTCAAAATTCCTTCTTTATTCAGGATTATATGACAGCATTCTGATATATTATAAAGTATGAAATATAGTTCTAATCAACCATGTGATACTTCTTTAATAATGTCTAAACTTTATGTAACCTCTTGGTGATTCCATACAATTATAAAGCAGAATCTTATTTTTTTTAAATATTCAGGGCGAGATTTAGTTATCGCCTTAATTTTTTTAGCACTAGCCTAGTTTGTAATATTAAAAAGAGAAAATTTTCAACAAGCCTGACTTTATGGAATAATTCATTTTCACAAGCCCAAATCAATTTCTTTATTTACAAGCGATTTACAAGATTAGCTCTTTGCTGATCCATAGAAATGCTCATTGCTCACAAGAAACAATGTGTCTTAGTGTGAGCAAATAAAGAATAAGTTCTGCTTTGAAAACCATTTGTACTGTATTACTTCACTGTCTTCCTTCTATACCATATACATATATGTACTGTACTTCGATAAAAAGGTAATGCTAAAGACAAAAAAAACATATTCCAAGTTTACCACAAAAAATTGATATGGCATGTGAAAATAAAATCAAAATACATTTTAGATCAACCGCAATAACACCTTGCCATAAACAGTTTGTAAAGTGTTAATTGTCAGTTACTAATGACAAATTAAACCAATTAAGATTCAATATAATTGTAAAAAAATCTATTTACAAGTTACATGGCAATGTTTTCGTACATTGAAACCAACGTTGGCAGATGTATGACATGCATAAGTCAGCCAGTAAACATCCAGGAAACAGAAAAATTTAACAGGGTTGGCTAAGCATTGTGTCAATGTGAACACCATTCTTAAAATACAATACTTTATACGCTTTTTTGATGATATATAGTGAGTTTTTTCAAAAGACAACATACAAAAATTACCTCCTTTTGAAGATGACTGATTAATTGAACCCAAAGAATCGGAAATTGAAGTAATGACACATGTCAATCCCAAACAAGATTATTTTTTATAAAAGTAAACACTGACAATACAAACAACCACATTAAGGCTTGTTAATGATCATCAGTAAGGTATGGAAGAAATGGACATACCATACGGTACACAATACAGTAAAACCTTGCTATAAAGGTGACCAGTAGGCCCATATTGATATGCCTTTAAATGAGATGCAACTGCTTGTGTGAAATGTCATTTTCTTGGGAAAAACTGAAGCACTTCTGAGATAGATGTTGTTGAGTCACTTTTGAGGTGGCTGTTGTGGGAGGTGGTAAAAAGGGAGGACCTGAGAGGTTCCACAATAAGTTACAGAACAGAGCAATAATATGTCTTAGGTTAAGAACAAAGGCCATTTCACATGAGAGCACTTTCACATGCACCAGTCAAAAGTTGAAATAATATCTTATTAATGACTGTTTAGGATCATATAATAAAAGTCATGCAGCATAAACTGTAGTTAATGTTCTACAAATCACTGATGAAAAGAAATATTTTAATTGATAATGTTTAATTTTTCTAAAGGGATTTATCATTTAAAATGTCAATGATATTGTTTTGTTCTTTTCAACTGTATTACAATGTACAAAAAGAACAGTATGGAATCCAGTTTTAGTCACCATTTAAAGATAGAAAATCTAGAATGGTCAACATAAATCTTTTGTATTCATATCTTCTCTGTGATCATCTATACTAATCCAACCCGGGGAGGTAGGTTGAACCCGTACATGAAAATTTGACGATTATGTCAATTTTCCTCAATTAATCAGGTATATGGAGAAGTTTCCAGCCTTGTGGAAGGGTAGATCAGTACTGGTTATAGATAAGGGTCCAGGAAAGCTAGGTTAGTTGCTCTGGACACCATTATATTATCTATACAATGTGTTGCTACGGCGTTAAACCCAACAAAATCCAACAAACAATCTATACTAATATAGTCTTGTAACTTAAACAGCAATAATGTTTTGCTTGTTCTCTAAAGTGAGTGTGGTATGGCAATATGGCTTGTATATTTGATTTGGAGCTCAAGTTGATCATTTTTTCTAGCTGAAAAACTGTGCTTGAACCAGATGTACCCATGCTGAACAAAGTTGAAATAAAAAAGTATAGGTTGCATGCTTTTCAGCAATAATGAGTAAAATAAATGCATCCAGTACAAACAAACCTAATATTCAGCAGGAAAAAACACATAAATTCAAGTTCCAAATCAGGGCTATTTTATTGTTATTATTTAAAGAATTGTAAGGCTACGACTGAAAAAGGATAAAATTAAGCCTTAAGAGATATAAACCATAAAATACTTATTCCATTGGTCTGTCCTAATGTACAAATTCTCAGAGTTTCCAGGTTAGACCATCTGCTTGTTAGATTTGATTATTTATGTTAAATCTCTATTACATGCAATATATTTTGGTGTATTGAACATTGAGAGCACCTGTTCCCATAATTACCTTGGTATAATTGGTTATAGTGATAGACATAGTCTAACTGACGAAATACGGACTTTGAGGTGTACAATGCAGAAAGAATCCTTCAACAAGCATTGAATATCATCGAAATTACCAGGAAAATGTTTTGGTAACTTACATGAAAACAACTTTTAACCAGGAAACTGACTTCAAAATATGCAGTTCTTTGGTTGACCTTAACAACCAATGTTTTATTCGGGCAGCTACTAATTCCAGTTTGGCAACAAAAAAATTCTGCAGAAATCAGAGAACAGGAAGCTTAAAATTGCAATTTCTTGCAACCATTTTTCTAATCTTTTTGTTATGCTTGTATATTAAAATAACACAGTAAACATATTTTTCTAAGAATTTTACAAACTGTACTTTCAGTACTTTGATTTTTCAAAAATAAAAAATTGACCAAATACATTAGATTTGTATTTGTAACAAATTTGACTGAGACAGTATGACAAAACTTTCAACAAAAGTAATACAATTAGTCTAAAATCACTCTAACCAAAACAATAAAAAAGACAAAAAAATGGAAGGATAATGATTATGAGCCGTGTGATGGGATGAAATGTCTTTTTTTTAACTCAAACAAATAACAGTTCAAGAGAGTTGTTTAACTAACTATATAGTAAGCAATAAGTAATCAACGTCAGTTTTTTGTCAAACTGGTTCTATTATTAATGTTATAGATGTAAAAGTGTTAGACTCAAGTTCCAATTTCTCAACAACTCGGCAAAATATAATTATCTGCGAACTATAACCATAGAGTATAACAAATTATACACCTAGACCAAATACCAAAACATAAAAAAGATCATTAACAGTATGTATGGCCTATGCTTGTGAAACATACACCCAGTTGTGTTGATTAATTTACCAGACTGACAGAGTTAGAAAGTAAGAATGCCCTTGGAATGTAAAAACATACATGTCTATGTAATATCCTGGTCCAAAGCCATAACATCACTTGTGCCTAGTCGTTACACATATATAACAACTTGCGAGAGGAAAAATGAGTATCTATGATATACTCAAGACATATTTATAATTCACTTTTCCATCAGTTCTATTTTGTGTGATAAACTACGGTGATAAATTGTATCACTCTTCAACCAAGAAATCAACAGTGGACTGTTAAACCCATGTACATAATATAGTCGAGCGCCTTCTGGCATTTTCTTATATTAGACCGCAACAAGTTGATCATAAATTATGTTCTTTAGATTAGCTCGCACCTTAATTTTGTCGGTTTTTACCCCAATTTTTTTTTATTTCCTCGCTCGCTCATAAAAATTTGGTCAAACCGCTATATAAAGCAACTGAATTAAGATTTTTTTCTTTGCTTGCTGGCCCTTTTTTTTCAGAAAAAACGTAGAACACATGATCAACTTGTTGTGGCCTTATGTGTGACCCAAGTAATATTTAAACTTTTCTCACTTATACTTTTTTTATCGGAAATAAGAAAAATATTCAAAATTAAGATATCAATTCATTCATTTACAACATAAAAGTTTTTAAATCATCATGTGGAGCCTTCTTATTATCATTCTGGTGAATGTCATTTTAATGCCAGTAAAATAAATCATTTAGTACTGAGTTGCTCCCCTTTGACAAAGAATGAGGAACTAAGGAGAGGGCTTCTTTTTAACAAATTGATTTTTGTCATGACCCATAGAAATTCATCATTGACTGGTTCGGTATATAATTTTTATTTTATAAAAGCAACAAATTGGTCATCTTTGCTGTTAAGTGAAGTCTACACATAATTTGTAAATATTGACCAACCCTAATTAAATCATATCTAAACATTAGGGTCTGTAAATATAAAGATATTAACCCTTCCTAATTCCACAATGGACTAGCCTGTCTTCAATTTTTAGACCTATACATTGTCATTTTAGGGATTTCAAGATAGAAAATGGACAGTGAGCAGCCAAAAGTAAAGAAGCTGGTCAGCTAGCATGTGTTGTGTGATTTGTGTTGGCTGACCTGGCTCTTTGCTGGTGGCAAAAGCTTTTCAGATTTGGCTCCCACATAGTAAAAGTTAAAACTATAGCACTTAATTAAATTTTAGTATTTTTTACTTATATTTAAACCATGTACGTACATAGATACTGAAGGTAGATTAAACTGTAAGCACCAAATTAAAAGTACAAACCTTGAAAATTTCAATAAAAACTGAATAGTCTATAGTTAAAGAGAACTCGTATTTTAACACATGGACATATTTATACATTATATTCAGGTAATACAAAACTGTCAAAATTTATTTATACAGTGCTTTAATTAAACTTAGTCTATCAACAAGTACTATTATACAAAGTCATTGTAGTACACAAACAGTAATATCATACATTATAATGAATGTACATTCCCCCCCCCCCACATATATTTTTCAGACGATTGAAAGGGTGATTATTTTTAGTACCCAGACGTAACGTGTAACGCTACTACGATATATTTTAATCATCATATTCAGTCAACTGTATGACCTAGATACAATATCCAGCTGTCCGACCGAGTGTAAAATATGGACTTAATAAAAAAATAGCCGATTTACATCAATTCACAGATGGGACAATTTCGTAGCCAGTTTTAATACTTGTTCTATTTATAGACTTGCCCAGCGGCTTATCGGGGCTTATTTATGCTGAAAATTATAGAATCGGATTGCCCTGATTATATCATACTGGTTAACTGTAGATAGTTAACATTATACATAAACATTGTTACAATGGTCGTTCTTTTAAGTATTTAATAACCTGGTCACTTTCACCATAGCAGAATAGACATCTGCAGTGTTTAAATAACAAAGCGCAGGCTAAGTGCAAAACAGTCGTAACTCAAGTTAAAAAAAGTGAGTTACCACGGTTTTGCACTAAGTCTGTGAAAGAAAAGTCGACTTAGAGAGTACCATTTGGTAGAATGAATCATCCAACCAATCTTGATGAGAATTGACCCATTTGTATAAAGCTCCCAGATATAGCCACAGTTATAAGTAGACTTATATCCCTTGGTTTTTTAACATCATTATAAGACAATTATAAGAGAAAAAGTACATCACCTTAGTATAGATAATATACTAGATGAGATATTGGTATAAATATGTCTAATAATATAAGTTGTTTGAAATGAGCATGTAATCATCATCATTATTGCTATCATCATTACTATTATCATCATCATCACCATCACTATCATTATCATCCCCATCATCATAACTATCATTACCATCCCCATCATCATAACCATCATTATCATCCTCATCATCACCATCATTGTTGTTATCATTCCCATCATCATAACTATCATTATCATCACCATCATCATCATCATTATCATCACTATCATTATCATCCCCATCATCATAACCATCATCATCATCACTATTAGCATCATCATAATTATCATCATTACCAATTAAGTATTAATTAAGGAGGAGTATTGACAACATTTGTTTCCTTTCTTGTCAGCTGGCTGTCTGCTTTCATGGCAGATCTCCTGTTACTAAGGGATTCCATTTATACTTGCGGTGAGGATCAACTCAAGTTTTTCTTTCAAATATTGTTTGTAACAATCAGTTCTGTTAATGTCTGCTCAAGATGACCAGTTCTTTTGTAACCATTGACTATAAGACACATGTTGATGATAATAATAACAACGAAACTGATGAAAGTAACAGCTACAATGTTGTTGATGATGGTGTAAGACTCTTACGGCTGATAAAATGATAAAAATGATGATAAATAGCAGCTACAATGTTGCTGATGATGATGCATATGATGACAGAGATAATTACATGTCACATCAACATGTTGCAATATGATTGGCTAGCACTGTCACATGACCCCAATATTCACAATGTATCATGATGGCGACAGGTGATGAGAAAATGAATACAAAACAACACATTTACATGTATATTGTATTATTCATTAATAATCATAATTCTGTTGTGATCAGATTCATAACAACTGAGTGGAAATTTCTACAGATTGAATATATTCATCATATTTAATGGACATTGTACACCTAGAAACAAAGAGAGGTCAGAAGTTAAAGCAGGTGTGATGAACAGTTTATATTTTGTCATAAAAATCAAACAACTTTATGGTAGACCAGTCTTCACCAGACTGTAACCTCATTTCAGTCATTTTAGATAATTTTCACCTTTAAGTAATCTAGCAAGGTCATTAGCATACTAACGCATGAGCAACCATCGCTACTATTGAGGCTGTATATACTGCTGCTGTGAAGCAGTGATCAGTAGTATGAAGTTTTATTAAGAGAGTAGCCTCCCTTTAGCTGTATACAACATTTTTCCCTCCAAAACTTCCATAATCATTAAATGATCAGCCAGCAGTGGATAGATCATATTGTGTAAACATTAAATGTATTCATGAATAATGTATAAGTAACTATACAGTATACAGTCATATGAATGAGGCAATACATTGACCAATTCAAATATTGGGTTACCGTTGGCTAGCTACGTCTATAAGTAGGATTGTTTGTCAGTTTCAACAATTGGTTAATTTGTTTGATTCACCTGTTTTTTTTCTAACCACAAAGAAATCAAGAATTTATTGTGTTGATTCAGACATATTTGTTATCATTATGTTTTTTCTAAAGATTATCTCTTGTGTTTATCAATGCTCCATTCTGTTGCCACGGCAACCATGATCTTTAGACCGAACAGTCATTGCTTAAAAAAATTCTTAAATCAACATTATATCTAGATATGGAAACTAATTAGAAATCTATTTCTAACAAAAATTTTAGCTAGTGCTTTCAGGAACCATAACTCTTGTAAAATTAAACAAAAGAGAGATAACTATTGAACGAAATGTTAGTCAACAATGAAACAATTAAATCAAATAGTTAAACTAATAATCATAGTTTACAATGCAATTCTGATGCCTTAAAATTAATTGTAGTGCATATGCAACAAATAGCAACCACGGTTAAAAGCAAATATTTTATAATTAAAATGTATAGGCAATATTTACACCTTTTAAAAGTAGGTTTTAAAGTAAAATGTATAAAAAAAAATCGATGGACGCATGAATACATAAAATATACAGTGAAGCTATCAAAGTCAATGTTCTGCACTATAAATCACTAACTACATATAATTTATATGAGTGTTGAGTGTTCGCCATCTAGGTCAGGTCAAACATGTATGTCACATGACCGGCTGGGTATGGGCGATCAATATGAATATTAGCAACAGTATTTATCTGTCTATTAGAAGTTTTTGACATGTGATGCTTCAAGTAAGAAAATACCTATGTTAATATCATATACTAGCTAGTATTCATCAACAATACATATTACATAACTGACTTTAAACGACAGTGTGATGCATACACATTAACAACCTGATGAATTTGTCAAGCTGTTTGTTAAACAGCTTCTGTAAAGAATATCTTAAAAATTATTATGTACAGCGAGTACAACCAATAAATATAATACTACATTTACACTAAGCCAAAGTCAAGGGAAAATCCACTGAATTTATCAAAGTTGTGCACTTGCAACAGTATGTGCACTTAATACACTGGGGTCCAAAAGTTTCTTTACAAATTGTTAAATTTTGATGTTTTGGAATATACTTAGGTATACTTTACATGTCATTATTAGTTACTAATATACAGTTTATAATGAACCATCAATTATGTTCTACCCTTTTTTTATTATAAATAAACAATAAAAATATGAAACAAATCTGGATTAATATTTGCAATAAAAAAAGAAAATATGAAACAAATTACATGTGTAAAGAAACTTTTGGACCCCAGTGTACTGTGAATATGACTGCAGTATTTGTATATATCCTGTTCCTTTCATGTTTTTTTTTAAAAATAAATGCAGTAATAGTACACAAATTTTATTTTCACCATTTATTCCTTGAATCTAATAACACTGGTCACATTTCACAGTAAAGCAATTAAAATTTTTTAATCTTTTTGGAATTTTCTCTTCACATGAATTTTTTCTTATGATAAGAGTACTGTATCCATTTAAAACAGTTAAACAGATGCATTGCATGCAAGCTGTGATTTTACATACATTGCTTGTATTTTTGAGTACAACAATGCCTTTTGAGACAGGCAGAAATGATGATACATTAAAGCCCCTATATCAAAAGTAACACTTTTTTATTGTAAAGAAAACATAGACATTTATCTATTTCAAACACCTCTAATGAACAAGATATTTTAAATAATGCAAATAATGCTTAGATATGTTCATGTTATTTATTGTATTTCAAAGCGAAAGTAGATCGAAACCGAAAGTAGAATTCGGTTGTCCATACTCGAAACAATAGTTTTGATCACAGAATGCTAAGATAATGTCTTATTAGAGAAAAAACTTACATAATTAAGCTTTTAAACTATTTTGGATCAGGTATATTAAACATCACTGTATACATAAATATAGTGTGCTCTTATAAAAGTACCCCACTTTTTTAAGAATTTGACACTTAGTCAAAGTCAAATTTAGAAAGCAGAATGTTTTGAAATGTTTATTGTGTCTCTAATGCATGGTATATTCTGATAAATTCATGTTCTTAAAACAGTTTTCAAGTCTACTGTTGAATATGATATATGAATATATCTTCATATAGTGGCTTTAAGTTTAAAACCATAACATACATGTAAGTATGACTACAGTAAAAGTAAGTAACGATGAGATGGATGGGACGTCAGTTTAATTGTATCACTATACAAATTCACACATTCTCCCCACTGATTTAAATACTCTCTACAGTACTTCTGTTATCAGGACACAAAAATATATATAATATTATCTGTATATATAAATCAGAGGGTTTAATGTATGCACCACTGACAATTGGATAAAATTTAACAATACATTTATTAACACAAATAACAAAGCAAAATTGCTGTCTTGTTTGCACCACTTTTAATAGTGATCAAAATTGCTTACATGTTTATGCTTAAAGACATTTAGAAAATATTTAAATAAATTATCCAGTCACTCCTTCAGTTATTAACTCATGATCGCCGACAATTGGCTTGGACTATCATTTTTTGTAGGAAAAAAACAGAACATAATTCTATTCTGATGAAAATTATTATTAATACACTGTACAAAATATACCCTACACTCTGAAACAACGTTTCTGAAATTTAGTGATAAGGTTATTGATAGATAAAAATATTCAATTAAAATTATTATCTACATAATTTTTAAAATCAATATCGTTATTCAACAAGGTTAATTCTATAAATCCTATTAGAAACAGATTGACCCGCAATCAACAAGATAGATGTGTTTTTATTTATATTTCTGACAATTTATCGGTCAGTTTGTCTTAAAATATTTAGAATTTATTTTCTTAACACTGAAGTAATTTTAAAATATTCTAAAACATTAAAAAAAAACAAATCTGTGAACAATATTCATTGAGGGTTGCCCGCAGAATTGTAGTAAGTGTGTTACTTTAAAGAGCAAGTAACTACAGTTTGGCACAGACAACCCTCGACATGTATGTGTATAGTGTTAAGAACAAAATGCAGTTTGACATTTAGATTTTTTATTAATATGGAGTATACAAACAGCTGTAAAAATCATAAAAATATTTACAACTAATAAAGATATAGAAGATATTTACATAATATTATGTGAAACTTTTGATAGTTCAGTGATGCATATTATAAATGATGACCAATGTATATTCATAAAATATCTGGCGTTTGGTAACAGGTTGGTACAGAATTTAAACTGTCTCATTACACTACTAGTTTTTTTATTAAATACAGCATGTGTCTATGTCCTGTTACATGCATCATCAGTCAAAATGTTGCATTAGAAATACAGTGTAGGGCATAAGTTGCATTTTATAGTCAAACAGTTTCATGCTGTTGCAAATTACATAGACTTGCAGCAACCATGTATTACCCCTGGTCATCTGAAAGATCGTATTTATCCATCCATTTCCCTGAGGAGCTTTTTATTGTGCAGCTTGTAACTAATGGTGCAATGGCATTATCAGTAATATATCACCCTAGCAGGTATCCATGAACTCCTACCAGGGTAAAGTGAAGCAATGGCAGGTAAAATTTCCTGCTTAAGGAATTAGTAGTGACCCTTAAATTATACAAGGACCCTTTATACAATGTACATGTATATATAGGGTCCTTGAGTTATAATGAAAAAGTATTATACCCTATATTAGAAACAAATGTAATCCTAGTGAGAGGAGTGCATTGGTGCAACTTTAATACTTCAAAAAACCACAAACTTTATATCACAACTCTCCATCTTCATGTGCAGTCATTAAACAGTTATAGGTTCAAACCCATAGCAGAGCAGACGACAGACAGCAAGCCAAGAAAAGAAACCACTTTACCACTCGAGAAAGCTAAATTTTAATCACTTAAGTCAATGCAAGAAAAAACAAACAACAAAACTTAAAGCAAAAGACAAATCTTGTATATTTCGCCAGTACAACAACTACATCAAAGTTTTACTATAAAGACAACCTTAGTTATTGCAAAATCATACTATTTTTGATGATTTGTAAGTCCCAAATGCTGAAATTGAAAAAAAATCCCTACAAGAAGACCATTCCCCAATTATTACAGTCAATTCAGATAGTCCTAAGAATGGAACGTGACGGTATAAAAAAGTTCATATTATATAAAGACCATTCTTGATAGCTGCCCGGTTAGTTCAGTTGGTAGCACACTAGTCTACTGATCAAGGGGTCGTGGGTTCTATTCCCAGGCAGGGCATACTTTCATGGAGCTTGGTGAAATTATTTCTACGGCTATTCACCCTCCTACAAATGATTCTTAATTCACTGACAAAAGTATGTGCTTGGTAGTTGGTTAACACCTTAATCCAGAGATTAAGCCTTTCCAGGAGGAGTGAGTAGGTTGACTGACCGCCGTTATATGACCTATACAATGTGTTGCTATAGTAAGATTTCTTTCACCTTACGAAGGTCAAAGTGCATTGAATATTTATGAAGAAGATCCGAATGCGGTGAACAGGTGTGCAATACAATACTAGCAAGCGTTAATTACAATTACTTATAATATGGTGTCGGTATTATATAAATTATCCAAGTTTTTCTCCCTCGTGAATCTCGTGCACACAAAGAGTGTATATAACGACCCAAATGATTTTAAAGTGTTAGTTAGGTCATCATGTCTGAAACGTGTAAGCACGCGAAAAATTGTCAAAAATGTAATATATTTACTTATATTATATAACCACCGACCACTGTGTCAAAAACGTTATTTTAGACGCAGCTGTATCCACTGTGCTAAGCCGTCGATAATTGAAGTTATAAATATGATTACAATTTAACATTGACCAAGGGGAATCAATCCTCTGAGAATAAACCTTCCGAACAACCTCTTTTATAATGGTTTAGCCCATATTTACAAAGGTAAGCGCCGTGACCTTCGTAAGGTGAAAGAAATCTTACTATACAACGTTAAACCCAACTAAAGTAAGATAAATAAAGACCATTCTTCTATCAACACTATCAATTTAGATTGTTCTTATGGCAGAACCTAACTGTATTAACTTCTGAAAACATAACAATTCATGTTTTATGATATAATCTGTGGGTTTGACAATAAATCAGAACCTAAACCCCGCAGGATACTACACACCAAATTTCAAACTGATTCAATATGATTAATACTGTACAACGATGAGAAATACTTGATAAGTCTTGTTACAGAATTCCCACATACCAATATCCTCATTAATAATTTATAACAAACTTAGTGGACCCTGGGCGAAGGAAAAATTAATCACCGCTTTACCAGTCCGCTGACTAAATTTATCTGCAATATTATGGTGGCATGTCCATGTGGCATGTGGTAGCTATATTCTCTCTAATGACTATTCTAATATTAATGATCTGTGTGATATATATTCTGTATAAGACTTCAGAGAGATTTCAATTACAGCACAAAGCAGAACAAGTTTACAACATACTATAATATTTCCCAGAAATCATTGACCAGAATGGATAATAATGTTAAGGTAGGGTATTATCACTAATCGTGATGTGACATCGACCAGGGTTGTATTGTATACCATGATTTCTATGTTTTGTTTTGTTATGTCATGGTGGTATTGTTACATTTTAATCAACTGTAAATGGCGCATACATTTACATCAGGGGAGTTAATGTATGTGCCACTGACAGTTGAAATAAAATTTAACAATATTTGAAAAGAAAAGACGTTAAGTCAGTGCAAAACTAGTCTACATCCTTCGTTATTTACATGATATTAGACTACTTACGTGCCGACCTTAAAATATATTCAAAATTTTGCTGAATTTTAACACTTACAGTGACTAAGTCACATGACTTCATTGGCATTACCCATAATGCATTAGTGGTACTCTACCTTAATTTTTCATCAAAGAAAATAATGTACTCGCAAAGAATAGTAAAATGTTAATTGGCAGCAAGATTTATACCTAATTGCAAAAAGTATTTTATATACAATATACACAATATATGCAAGTAAATCAACAACCCTGCATGTTCACCAAACTAATAAGTTTATTATTTGAAACTTTATATACTGGATGCCTGATCATCTCATTTATATGGCTGTTATAATTATTATTCTTTACTCTATCAGTGATATATATGATAACAATGTATAAGAAACACAGAAAAGACTATGATCTGAAGCTTTAGTTTGAAGAGTCAACATTTGTTTTTGGTTTTTGCCCTTACTTTATACAATAATACAATGCAATGATGGTAATAATTTGATTTTTTTATTATCATCATCATTATAACATCACCATGCTTTCTATCATCATCTTTAATTCTTTAAAACCACCACCATCCTCATTATCATTATTATCATCATCAACATCATAACAGAAACATCTACCTATCATCAATATTGTCATCATCACCATCATCATCATCATCACCACCACCACCATCATCATCATCATCATCATCATCATCATCATCATCACCACCACCACCACCATCACCACCACCACCATCATCATCATCATCATCATCATCATCACCACCACCACCATCACCATCACCACCATCATCATCATCATCATCATCATCACCACCACCACCACCACCACCATCATCATCATCATCATCATCATTTTTGTCATCATTATCATCATCAGCATCATCAGAGTCACATAAAAAAATTCAACAATAAGTCATCTTAATCATTTCTACTATTAAAATAAGACCGAAGCTGTTCCCAAGTATCTACAATTTCTACCAGTACATTCAATACAAATATTTACATACACATCAACATTATGATCATATATATACATGTATGTACAACTAAAACAATATCACCATTATCTGACATCAGTAATGCCCAATAGATATATAGACCAAAAAGCATTTACATCAATTTTACCTATCAGTCGAATCAGTTCTATTTACATAACAAAATTTTGTCCATGGAGAAAGCATACGCTGTAACGTCATATTGACATTTCATTAGATACACCGTTATTACATTATTACTTATATGCCAGATATATGGCCCTTAGTGAATACTATTAATTTGAGTCCATCAAAATGTATTTTCATCCAATGATGCATGAAATAAAAACACTCTATTGTCAATATTATTTTAGGACAAAGAAAAATCAAATTACCCTAGACGAGAATGCATGAGACAAGGATGTAGGCAGCGAACAAAGATGCAAACAATGCATTTTATCTACAGCTAGTCCCAGAGATACAGAGAATATATTATTTGACCAAAGAGAACAATGTTCTTCAATTCTTCAAACAATAATCAAGTGAACCTTCTGAAATCAAGTTTTATGTAAGGTAGGAATTCTAAAATGTACCAATATGGACAACTTTGGACTCAATTTTTTTTCAATTTTATTGACAGGAAAACATGTGCCCACATTGAAAAGGAAAGTCAGTCAATGAAACTTAAACTTTGAAAATTATAAAGTTTATTACATAGCAATCAAAATATTGAAAATCTCATTCAAATTTAAACAATAAATCACTTCATTTTCTAAAATTATGATCTTCAATGGCAAATTTAGAAACTATTTAACAATTCAAAGACTTGAATCAGGCATAACTTTCATTATATTTTTTCAATTGGTTTGTAATAACAACACTTCAATAAACAGCCGTGGGGTTAATTCAATTACTATCATTTCTTAGATAATTTAAAAAATTGAAAAAATTACTCGGGATATAATTATATCAATACGACAAGAGAACTTCCTGAAAATCTTATGGTCCCGATAATGAACAATAAATGGCGCTAACAGACAATATAAACGTGTAACGGTCCAACTGCAGTCATAAAATGTGGCTCATACAAATGCCATTAGCAGATTTTGAAATAATCTACAGTAGGAAACATAGAGAAAATATAAATTTGTAGAAAATCAGTGATATTTCAGTATATACCCTGAAAGCTGTACAGTAAATGTGAAAACACAAAGATATAACAGCCTGTAGTATTAAGAGGTAAAACTTTATCCAGACACATAAGTCATACCTTTGAGCACCATGAAATAATTATTGTCTTATTTTTGGAAACAACAATTAGAAAAATTATAGAGACAATGCAGAATTATATGCATGACTTATTGGGACACTAGTTTATAGAGAAAGAACATGATTTTCATCACTCGATTGTTTGTTTGTTGGGTTTAATGCCATAGCAAAACATTGTATAGGTCATATAACGGCGGTCAGTTAACCAACTCACTCCTCCTGGAAAGGCTAAATCTCTGGATTGAGCTGTTAACCAACTACTAAGCGCATACTTTCGTCAGTGACTAAAAACTGCCCTACATAATTAAGAATCATTGGTATAAGGGTGAATGGCCGTAGAAATAATTTCATAACTAAGCTCCACGAAAGTATGCCCGGCTGGGGAATCGATTCCACGACCCCTCGATCAGTAGACTTGCCTGTACTTGAAAGATTGTTGCTATAGTTTTAGTAAGTTAATGATATCATATAATGACAAGCTTTGGTAAAACTTGCTATCTGAGTACATGAGATGTTTTCTATACATGCCAATCATTGCAGAATTGATAACAATAATAAAGAGATATTCAATAATGGCAACACTGTTAGGCAATGGCTAATACACCTTTTGAGCATCTTATATTATTCATGGACGTCAACAACAAATTACCATGTATGTACTCTTCTTAAAGGAATGACAATAAAAATATCTTGTAATATTGCACTGTTTATTACTGTGAATGTCACATAACAGTTTTAGTCCTCAGACAAATTTCGAAGGTGTTTAAGAAATTAATCGATAATTATTTAAAAAATCCTACTTGATTCTGGACACTTTAATCATGGTCGCATACTCTTATAGCAGACACAATAAATTATGCTACTTTTCAGTAAGTTGTACTTTGTCTCATTATGTTTAGCCATGATGCTTGGGACCACTATAATGTTATATTATACCATATAATGTTACTTTAGCAAGATACCCTCAAAGAGAACATCTTTGATTACAAGAAACACTAAAACAGCAACAGAAGTGGGTGCAGCCCGCAGTTAAGACTTTAGCCAGCAATCAACAGATTGCCAGATTTTCTAAATCCCATTATTCTCATTGTTTCTTTGAGAAAGACACTTTTTAACTGCATTCTACAGGCGACCAGAGAAAGCTGGGTCAAGAGTAGTTAATCTTAGTTGTAAGAACTTGTTTCATAGTCAAGCTAAAATAATTTTAAACAGTAAATTAAGACAACAACAAAGCTGTTTCAAAGAACTGAGAGACACAAGAAGTACTTAATACTCTCATAATCATTTAACAATTGACGCCATCTGAATGTTCAGAAATCCAATTTTAACTATTGAAATTTCAATCATTCCAAAATTGACACTGGTTACATTTAATACTATAAAGGCTGGCAAGTAATAAGGAGATTGTTAATATTTTAACACTTAATAATGACTTGAGCGAACAGATTTGCGCAACATGCGACATAAATGTTGTTAATTATAGGAAACCCTTGATTAACAGTTACTCCGCAGACAATGCTCTGTCACATGAAATAAATGTTAGTTAGCATCATAATGAATGGACTACAATCATTTTCTAGACATTTTACAAGAATACATTGAGCAAAAATAAATTTTCCTTTTTTTCAGAACTTTTTGATTAAACAAATTCTGATGAACAATGCAAGAAAGCAGACAATACTTGAAACTTTAATGCATTTAAATCTTGAAGGCTTTGACTGTCGTAGACAAAATGGATTCTATTATTGACATAATTTATATAAAACAGTATAGACTAAAGTTAGAACTGTTCTCTTATATATAATATATATAAATATATACACATGTTACATGTACTTGGAGAACATTGTCTTTTAAAAATTAATAATATAGTACCCTTTTTTATTCAGAACAACGCAGGATACCCATTGACCTAGTAAAAGAAAAAGACTCAACTTCTAAATGAGTTTCAAAAAAATTCCACAAGGTGATCAATGCAAATCTACCACTCAATTTTTTAAATTTCTTCACATCATCTTTTCACCTTTAAAAATGCCATTCCACAAAAAGTGATACCTAAAGACATGAATTTTGACAAACAAAATTATGCAAAATCAGCCATGAGGTAACGAAGTCTTTGACATGGATGTTAATATTCATAATTTGTTTCAGCAAAGTTTAAAGAAATATATGTGTTTGCGTTTCAAGCTTTAACCCATACAGTGCACCAAAAGCAAGACTCTGAAACAAAATTGTTTATTATGAAGAATAGCAAAATAAACCAAAATTTTTTTATTAAAACGAGGCAATGACTTTAAATACTGCTAGTCATTTCTTAGAATTTCCATCCAGTAAAATCTGAAATCATGCAAGTCATGTTCACAATGTATAATATTGAGATAAAAGGGAAAAGCAGAAAAGATGGAAACACGAAAATTTCTTAAATTAAGAAGTTTACTCTATATCAGTATAGAAATGAAATCAGACTAAAAACTGTATCAACTAACATTGTCTATAATCAGTAGTGACACCTTACATGGCAGCATAGAAAAGTTTACATGATTTGCCAATTTGGAATTGGAAATTTTCCTCAGTCTCTGCATCTTCATTGAAACCTGCTAGTTTCGTTCATGTCCAGAAATTCAATTAGACGAAAAAGGACAAAAGGTTTAAAGGCTGGCTTATAGATTGTCTATCATTCTATCTGAATAAGACAGGATTTTTTTTCTACAAACCAAGACAAACTGTTGTTCACCATGGTTAAGTTTCTCAAATAAAATCTATACTTTATTCTATACATTTTCTATTGTTGTTGTTTTGTCTTGGGTTAGTTTGGGATTGCTTAAGATGTCTATAGTATTGAAGCTTCTAAAGCAATTTACAAGAAATTGGAAACCATAGACTTGTGACAAGGTTTATGAACCTTTTAGCCAGACAGAAGGGAGGGTAGTGGACCATACATTGGTACTATATGCTGAGCTGTTAGTAGCTACTGTTCATATGAATCTCAACTCTCAATAGTACTCCTAATTCAATATTTAAATATTAAGCATCAACATTTTGTTGGCTTAACGTAAAACGATCGTAAGTCAATTGAAAAAAAAAGTTTTAATTGTTATGCGCTAAAGCTTCAATTTGTACTATATAAATGGACTTTGATATGAATACATTAGAATTTTGGACCAATAGACTTCATCCAAAATTCCAATGTATGGGTTGTCCATGCAGTATCAGTACAAACAAAAATGACTTGTACCATTAAATGAAAGTATGCATGCAGAGAACAAAACCATTTATTTTTGAGTTCCATCGTTTTCAACAATAATGAGTAAAAAAATATTTGGTACCACGCCAATGCAGATGGAAAAACCCACTATTTTGTGTTCCTAAAATAACATGTCCGGGGTTTGGCAGAAAACGGTCTAACTCAATATAAGAAAAGAGTAAGTTACGACCGTTTTGTGCTTAACCCGCTACATATTGAATCAAACCTGGGTTAATGGAATTTGCTTGAGGCAATTAAAACAACAAACTGTTAATTCTAAGATATTGTAAAAACATCAATGATTTAAATTTTCTGCAATGTGATATCAGTTAAAAGGCAAATCCCTCTTGCTATAAACTTAATTAATTTCATCCAGCATTATGAAATTCATATATTAGAAAAGTAAGTAATTATGATGGTTTATAAGAACACCACTCCTTTTTGCAATGCCAATTCCTTTAAAATTTAAGTGGTAGCAACTAATATTCTATGTGGATTATAAATAGAGCGCCACCCTGAAACTGAAAGATCTTTAGTCTGCGAAAGTTTCAATTGCCCAGGAAAAATAGTTTTTATCTAAAAATTTGGTTGGGCAGCAATCAAAATATTTTTAAAAATTCTAAAAAAATTCCCTCTGTGCCATTTGACTTTGTGACAGGTGTGTGGTATTTTGACTGTTGCTTTTCCTGATATGTTTTCTAAATCCCTTTTTACAAAGACATTGATTGCATCAAAGTCAGTTCTGTGCAACCTGACAGTCTTTTAATTCAAATTTCACAAACTTGGTTCTGAAGTAAAACCTTTCAATATTTTAGTACAGTTCAATTTATGCAAAACCTGACCAAGTTGCAGTTCAACATTTAATCTTCACATAAAAACAATATATTGTATTGAAATTCTACAAAGGCAGCAATTTACAATCATCTATGAAACAGTGAGTACAATTAACAATCTTTTCCAACAATTCTATGAAACTTTCAATGATTACTGTATACTTTGGAGACAAGAAGGATTAAATTGAAAACCTTAGTTCTAAAACCCAGAGTTTAAGAACAAAAACTTTTATTTTCATTCCTCAATATAAAATATATATAAAAAATTCCAAGTATTAAATTTGTATCAAAAGACTCTCTATATGTGCTATATCCATAAACCAATGCCTGTAGGAACATAAAATGTCGAATGAGATTATCAAATACATTAATTTTTAATTTTCATCCAGTTCTAGTTATAAAAGCTCCTTTCGGCAAAAAAGTAAACGTGAATAACTCCATAGTGAATCGTTAATACTGATAATACATAGTATTTAAATTATAGAAATTGTAAAAATTTTAACCAGAAAATTTTCTATTAAATACTGTAAGTTTCATCAGCATGCTCATTAATGTCTCTAAAACTCTAAAAGCAGTGGCGCCCACTTAAAGGACAATGAAACAGAATCAAGAAGCCTTCAAGTTATTATGATATACTTCTCGTAAGAAAAACAAAAATAATGATTATCAAAATTAAATTGTCTGTGAAATGCCAAAAACTTTATGAGAGTAATAGAGCTTACAATTTCTGTACCCTCTGCTTTGCAAACAAGAAGAAACCATCATAATTTTTTCTAAGTTCTTTGGCAATGGCTTACACCAAGAACCTCTTGTAAGTCACTTGGCCAAAGCAGGCAAGTAATTTAAATAGTTAAAACATATCACAAAAGATGCATATAAGGGTATTTTCAATGTATCAGTATTATTAGCGTTATTCTCATTTTGAATAAAACTGGATGGCCCCATTTGAAGTTGAGCATGTTGACCACGCAAGATAGTTTTCAGTATTTGGGGACGTGGCCAGTTGCCTTACTTTGTACAGAACATTTGGAAAAATTTAAAGGCAATTTTATGAGAAAATTCTTAAATAAAATCCAAATTCTGGGACAATGGTATAATTCCAAAGAAAGTTCAGAAGGGAAAGGACACTTCAAATTGTCCCAGCTATGTAAGAATAAAAAGCTATTCTATTGCAACATAACAGCAGCTTTTTTGTGAAAAAAAAGATAAAAATGCTAAAGAAGATACAAAACACATAAAAAAAACAAAGAAAACATTTTAGCTTTTACAAAAAACAAGTGACTCTTCAGCTAGTAAGTCTAAAAAGATCAGTATACCCCCTCAACATTTAGATTAACAATAACAATATAACTGATCCTTGCACCAGAGTGCATCAATCTTAGAATATACTAAACTCTAAACTAAAGTAGATAATATCATTTATGATACATTATAACTACAAATTGCATGAAATACTCATGAAATCAAGTATTGCGGTTGGAAAAATAGCCAAATATATAAGACTAAATCATATAACATCTGTTTGCACCATCATGGTCCTACTAGAACTCTCTGGATATCACCCTCTGTGAATGTAATACATTATAAAATATATAAAAAACACAAACTATTTTCTTATAGCACAAGAAAATTTGGTAATATGCCATTATTACGCAATAATCTAGCTGCTATAATCAAAAGCACTTGAGAAAAGGGTGGTCACTGTAGTGTAATTTCCAAAGTGCTTCGAAAATGCTTTGATGTTATAAGCATTTCAAGAAACTGCCTGTGAATTGGTAAAGATTGCAGAATTACTTGACTGGTTTGAATTTGCGGGTCACGCAGCAGGGTTAGGTTTATCCATATAATTCAGGCAATGCTTATAAAGACTACATAATGTTAAAACTAAATCTTCATCGCTAAGTTGATCCACCTGGTCTGGCGTAGGGCCACACTAGTACATATTTTTGTGTCTGTTGCATTCTTAACACTACTTTCATATAAAGAAATTTGCGGGAATCACAGGGGGGTTCATATACTCCCTAATCGTTATATTTCCTGGAAAAAATAGTGAAATCTAACATTACTTGAGGTAAAGATTATTTTTGCATCTGAGTGCATTATCAAACAGTTTATAACTCAGAAAAAAATAAAGCCAAGGTAAAAGCATTTTTTTATCGACCTCGGTAGATATATGAATTTTTTATCATTCATATACATTGACTTTTATTATCAATTAGTCCCTAAATGTGAAAAATACATTTGCAACAAATTAATTATTTAGCATCAAATACATTCACAGATCCTTCATCCAGGTTCTAGCCACATAAAAAATACCCCCCCCCCCTCAAAAATAGTATTTACATTTAAAAAAAAATTGAGGAAAAAAAATTCAGCGCAAAAACTAAACATAGAAACAAAGACCATATTGACGAAAGAAAATAAAAAATAAGTTTGTATCATGATATCTTAACCAGATTTCTCTCTCCTCACTGGTAAGAAAATGACCAATTTTCACATAGTTCATAAACACCTCATAAAAAACAAAGAGAACTATGTATATACGTATCACATTCAATGTTACATTACTTCCCCACAAGTCTTAGGTTTCAAACACTTGGTAAGGATCAGTTACATAGTGTGAAGAAAGAGTTTTTCAAAAAAATAACAGATAATTAATGAGTTGTCAGTAAAAAGTCTTAATTCGGCATCTGATAAACATAAGTTAGGTTATTCTGGCGTCCAAGTTGCCAAGGTTACAATAAATCATCTAAGTAATCAACATTGTACTTTTGTTCTATGGTCAGCCATCATAAAATCAAAACTTTCATTAACAAGGAAAATCTCATTTTAAAGCTTATAATACAGAGAATACATCAATTATGGCTAACAATAATTATCACTGTCCATAATCAACAAAGTTTGACCAATTCAGACATGCATTGGTCACAATTATGTTGACAAGATTTCAGACTTACGTTACCTTTAAAAATTAATGTTCTTCGACAAAATTAAAGCTTTTACATGTAACATAGATTGATTCATATGTTGATGAACTAATTAATGTTGATTTTGGAATTTGCCAAGATGACACTTTGTTTCTTTTCTACGGATAAATGAATTGGTTCATAAAAAAGGATTTTGTCGGACTTTAGGAGAGTTCCGTAGATTAAAATTTTACAATGGATGTAACGGATATATATATGGCAATGAGAGCAATGTGAGGCTTTGATAATTATTTCAATTTTTGAATCTGTTTTTCAATAGTACAGTGACCCCATACATAAAACACTCAGCCTTGTAACTAAAACAGTTGTTGCTGGCAGACCAATAGAAATATTCATAAAATAATTAAAACAAAAAATAATTATACATCAAAAGCTGAAAACAATTATCATTAAGTTCAATATATCTTCCAGTCAATTTAAAATAATTTTTGATTACCTTGATTTTTAATCATACAGAATATTACTTGGTATATTAGCGGGTCATGTTTAAACAGTCTAAAGATAAGTAAATGAAAAAAGATGTAGACTACTATAGCGCTGACCCATTGGTATACCTAATGAACTTTAAAATCAAATTAATCACAGAAATGAAGGCAATGTTTCATCTTTGGTCCTTCTACAACTAATTTATGGAATGGGCTTACTAAATTATAATGGTGTTTCTACTAAGACATTTCAGTACAAAGACCTCCAGACGATAAAAAACTAACAATAATGTTGATAAAATCAAAATTTATGCGTCAGTACAAAACTAGTCTAAATCTATCTACATTCACAATGTAGTTAGACTAGTATTGCTCAGTCCCATCAAAATGTAATGAAGTATACATTGAAGTTTTTAAACATCAAATGGACAATATAATACATTACAACATACAATAAAGCCATTGTTACTATATTGACATCACAGTGGACATATCACCATCAATTTGAAAGTTAAAACATCGTAACTGAAGAAGAAAACAGACTCCCATACAGCGTTCTCACTTCGAAACCCAATTTCTATTTTGTATGATCACTAATGCGTAAATAATGAAAAAAAAACTTCACTCCACCTGAAGTCCATTTTTTATTTTTTGTATAAGTACAATTAACGTTATGTTACAACCAATTTTAACCTGCGCTAAAACAAATTCTAGTTTAGATTTTCTCATAATTTATTCATAGTACATTAACGTATGATGTAAAAGTTAAAATATAATAATAATATCAACAGACCATTCCATACTTTATAAAATATACATATTATAACATTGTTCAATCAATTATTTGTTAAAAAAGGGCAATTTTAATTAGTACCAATCAATGTGATCTCCATTTCTCTATATTATAATAATTTTATTATATTGTGTGTATACATATCATGGGTTTAGCCCAAAACAGTTGTTGTAACCCACTCTTTTCTTTTATAGAGTTATGATCATTTTGCACTAACTCGCAATATCAGGCACAGCAGGAGGATCTTCATGATAGACCTAAGCCTAACCATTATGGTAAGTCACAGTCTTTACCATAACCCACTATCCTGATTAGCCCCCCCCCCTCCAATAGCGAGAATTCGTTCAGGCTAGTAAAAATTGCTTATTTTATAATTAAAATGATATAGGGGCTAGTTGATAATTTTAAACTATACTCACATAACAAATCAGGCTAGTGCTCGAGACAGTTTAAGTCGATTAATGCATTAAGAGTGGACATACCAAACAAACACTTGCCCAGGTAACCCGCAGCCTGCCATGGATGCTAACATAAAATACCCAGTCTTCATCAGATGTATACTTTTAAGATGTGGATATTTCATAGGAATAAACATAAATTGATAGACAGTGATTTTGATTTAAATGTATGTATAACTAACATTAAATGTTCACAGTATTATTTTCCTAACTTTGCTTGTTTAAACAGAAAACAGTAAATTAAATAATTAGATCTATCACAAGCTAAATCTTAGAACATCTTGTTAACAGGGCGGCGTATATGTTGACTCAAATCAATTGACATCTATAGTAAAAGCTTTCTATTTTTCTAGAAACTTAACCAATGCCAGCAACAAATGCCTATAGGCTGTTAACGTTATATTCTTACCCATCAGTGCTATGATAAAATGTCTAGTTTCGTAAACTTCCTAATTTTGACCAAAAGTGATTATCCAACTTGCTAAATAGGATCTCCAGGGAATCTGAGAAAACAATCCATAATCAAGAGAGTTTGTACATCTTTTAAAGCAATGGGACGGTCTGGAACTTTCTACCAAATATGGACGTAACTATATTCGGCTCTTATATAAAGATACATTAATCTTGCTCCGAGATGAAGAAAACATACAATTTAAGAAGACGGTTATCTATTTCTGTCGTTTATGAAAAACTTGGACAGGGATGTTCCCGTAGGATTACGCGCAATATGGAAGACGGACTGTCTGTCACGATCAGAATGTGAATTTTAATAAAGAACGATGTTATGATACATTTTCAGTTTTATAATGAATAATAAGTGGTAACATTTTACATATGTCTCTGTGTGTTAGAAAAGGATGGTATATCAATCAAGTATATCATCGTCATGGCACAGATGGAATGGACAGCTTAGAACAAAGAGAATAATGAAGTGATTACTAACTTTGAATAAACTACTTTCTATTATCAGGCATTCAATCACTTGTAACCCATGGTATTACTATTGCTATTACAATACAATGGTCTATTACAGCTATGGACTTAAAGTTTTCTTGAGAACTTAAGCCCCCACATACATGCATTATGTTATATAGTTCAGTTTGATATCCAGTGCAAACCCTGGTCAGTAGCACATTTGGTAGAACCGGGATTTTTGAATCTAGTGTCAATATTTCTCCATTAAAAAGGTATATAGTTGCTGGCTAAGTGGAAGGGTACTAGTGAGTGCTGGTATTTATAGACAGGGGTCCAGGACTGCTGGATTAGGCGCACTTGTCATCATAACAGAATTGTGTCAACATGGTGTAAAACCAAATTATTAAAAAAATCCAATGCACTAATCACATAGCCAGTGGATAAGTAGTTGAAAATCTTTATAAACAGTCCCTATAGTTTAAATGATAACATTTCTGCTTTCTTTGCCGTGACCCATATTTTATTTTCCTGCAAATCATTTTGTACTTTAAATACATGCTGTCGGAAATCTACATAAAATCTGGTATTTGGCCGGTTTTACTACTCAAGCCATAGGGCTTATCAGAGATTGGGAGAGAGCAGAGTGTTCTTAGGAAAACTGATATTATCTCAACAAGACTAGTCTTGGATTTCTGTATCCAACTGTTACATGCTGCAGACTAAAAACATAAGAATTATATTTCTCGGGAAGTGCTTAAAGGTGGATGGATATAACTGGTGCTTCAAAAACCTCTGATATAACACAATAGTTATCTACACTTATAGCCAGTTATAAAGAGTCATAAAACAGTGCGTTTATAAGAGAGTTATGGCATTTAATTAAGTAAAACTCTTTAGATATTCAGTAATCCAACAATTTTAAGACATTTTTAAGTCTTCGCTAAGAAGAGCCCACAAATATAATAAAAGAGAAAGGATTTAGAGCCCAATTATTGTGCATAGAACATATTACTTGATAAATGGAAAAAACAAGACATTTTATAGATAGTACTAAGGTATAAATATTCTTTGAAAATGCAGAATTAGAAAATAGGTCTCACATAATCTTCAGATGTGCCAAAATAGAGCTGACAGGCAAAGATATCCCTTGATACAAGTAAAGTGCCTGCGTTGATTATTCCAAACAGATTTGTATGATTTCATCAGTTTTCCGACAATAATTGGCAGGGATAAAAATAGCCATAGACAGCACTTCCTGACATAAAGGTTTCACTGCTGGATAGGCAAAGAAAAAAACTTAACGGTGATGAAAAACTATGTTCTTGAGATTATGGCGCAATTTTTATATAATATTTGGTTCCGTGCCATAGCAATCATACTGGAAATGTTATCTCACCTAGGTGCCCCCTAGTGGCTAATTACAAACCTATCATGCAGTACATTAAAATCTATGGCAACCAACCCAGTATGGAATTAAGCCCAGACAACATTTCAATCTGGTCTAGGCCTCTCAAGATTTTTAGTTTTATAATCAAGCCAAGAGTGGCTTGGAATTCCAGGTTTTATAGCCTTATTATTGTGAGAAAGGTCAAAAATTCTAGTGAGCTAGCTTCAGGCTAGTATTTATGTAAAAGATAATTAAAACAGTCTCGCTAAGATGATTTTTTTACATCGTTTATCACATGCATTTATGAGTATAAATAATAGAAGCCTTACCATCAATGAAGTATTATATCTTCGCAGGATATAGCCTACTGTAATAAATGATTAATAAAAGACAAGGATTACCCAAATATATTGTTATACTGAGATGGTAGGCCAACAATGTGCAAGAAACGTCAAACATCAGTGGGGGAAGGACTATTGTAATGATCATCACTGTCAAAAGTACTTATGTCCAAAAACTACATACATGATCAAAAAATGTAATAACGTAAGCATTGTAGGCTAAACATAGGCAAATAATCTGACAGTTTTTGACAAAATACATTGCGTCAGTTTGTACATAACTTAAGTAATAGTTACCTACAGCATATAATTTAGAGAAAGAACATTGTCTGCATTGTCAGAAAATCATGTCCAAAGCATTATATAAGAAATTCAGAGAATATATTTGGCACTGAACACAAAAAATGAAAAGAAAAGCATAGGATGGAGCTTATATAATAATTGATATATACCGTACAAGAACAAGTTAAAATTTTCATTCTGAATTTCAAAAAAAAGAGTAACATTGAGCAAAAACAATTATTGTTGGCCTCGAATAAATCAATAAATGAATTTGTTTTTCAACAAACATTTATCAACATTCTATGATAAAAATGAAATCAAAATATACTTGATCAATTTCTAATTAATACATTCTCAGAGCTATTTATCACTTAAACTTCTCTGCCAAAAATATCAACCAATCAGAATTCCAGCAAAAAAGGTCACATGACCCTAATATTTATATAGTTATCCAATCAATGATATGTACCTTATTGACATCCAAGCCACGATTTCCAAGATATGTCATTATTCCTTGAGCTTACTTAGTATTCCGAGCAGAAAATTAATCCACTCACTGTAAAATTGAATTAACGGCATGCTTCTCGATGTATTAAGCGTGGATGAAAACGTAATTCTCAGACTTCCTTCTCTCTTTAATGGATTTAAATTCTCATTACGTCAATTTCACCTTTGAAACCGCAATTGTCTCCATTTTCGTTTTTTCCCTGCTATCCATATTTGCAGTTTTTGATTTGCATTCATGTTTTTTGTGAAACTGATCATGTTATAAAACTCTCCAAACATTCAAATTTCAGACTTAAATGACAAAAAATAAAAGACTGGGCAAAAAGTCATTGTTTTTTGCCGTATTTCATGAGAAGAAATTATTAATCAGATTTTCATCAAGCAATCATGTGTCATTCACACAATTTTCAAACCAAACATTGCTGGGGATCATGTGAAATACACAAAACAAGCAGAAATAAAGACGCTTGTTGACTCTGGTCACAGCTATACTAACAAAAAATGTGACATCATTAAATAATGAAATTAATTTTCTGTACTATAAATTCTTCATAGCAGCCTCATGCATATTTGCTTTAATTTTAAACTAAAATATTTTTTTGCTTCTGATAATTATTACAAAAATTATGAAAGTATATAATTATTATAATGGCCAGCACAATAATAAATTACTGTAAATTTCCACTATTTAAAGGACACCAAATTGACGGTCTTAATAATATTTATAGGGACCTTTTTTCTCTCAAATTAAGCATTTGGGTCTTAAAATTTGTCAAAAGTCACAAGGTCTTAACAGCAGCTTTTACATATTTTTATACTGATATGAATTTATAAAATATTAACAATATATGGTAAAGTACAGATATTAAATATTAAAAAATAAAATATATCCATGAATGAGCCCCAAAGGGCAGTGCATATTATAAAAATAATGATAAAAATTAATTTTTGCATACGAAATACATGTTAAATTATATATTTATAAATTTAGTATATGCAACTAAAAGCTTTTCTGAGTTATGCCCAGACTATAAAGTTATCATATTATTAGGTCTATAAGTAACAAAATACTTCATGCATAACAAAAATTAAGTTAACATACACCCAGATTTTTTAATGGTATTAGTTGTGACTCAGGGTGGTATGGCTACATCTTATAAATATCATAATAATGTAAGTTAGCAATTATCATTGACTTATCTAGATGTTACCAAAGTTAGTATTACGATCAAAGACTTATCCACATACAGTACCCTACAAAAGTCCTTGAATTAAGCAAAATCGTGTTTTTCGGATAAATCTATTCACATTCACTCCCCCCACTTTCGTAAGAAACTGATATTTTTTTAAGAACTTGACCCCAAAAAAAGGGAACGAGCTAGAGAGAGTTATTATAATCCCAAGATAGTTATATTCTATTGGCTTTTTGATAGTATTACTTGTTTTTAGATTGATTTTTTATCAGTACCAATCTATGAGTATGATACAATTTTTTTCATTGACCAAATATGAAATAAAGTCCAGAAACATTTTAAGTCAAATTACTGGTCTTTAGATGGTATGAATGCAACAAAAAAATCATGCCAACGATTAAACATTATTTTTAAGGGCAACTATCTCTTGTTTGGAGTGTGTTCAACCAAGGAGAAAAAGGCGAGTATACATAAAATATCTTATCTATGTAATTATAAATCTTAATGGATATATTATACATATAGGATATTATACTCTCTGTGAAATAGTACACTGATGCAGAAAAGTGCACATTGCTAACAAAATATAGAGATCATATGACTATATTCACACGTTTTAAAGTCTTTATTACCTTAACTTATAATTTATTGCACCATATCCATCCACAATTTCTTCCCCTAAACATTGGCCATCAGACCGAGCGCATGAATACTTAAAATCTTATTCCTACATGTTCTTTGTGCATTACATGTTTTAAATTATGACTTACTGATCTAAGTCATGCAACCAATATAAGGCTATACAAATTGTGTGCATTTTAAGACAGCGTTTCACAAATTAACTTACACTCTTATTGCTAGAAACGGTGGCAAAAACTCATAATATTATCTTATAAGAAGCTCCTTTTTCCTCTTAAGACGAAAACATTTTCATCTTTTAGCATTTTTTCTACAATAATCATGATATTGGCAATTTCAAATATGAGCCACTTTCTAAATATACTGCACATTAAAAGATCCTTAAGGCAAACTTATAACACCATACAAAATTCCTTCTGGACCATTTTTATGAAACTACTGAAACCTTAGAAATTTCCGCTAAGTTATAGATCTTAGCGCAAAAAAATGCCTCTTTCTGTTTCTACAGCATGTTGAGAGCTCTAGGGCACAAGTCGTGAATAAACAGCACATTCAATGATACGTTAATTGCATTGCAAGGAAAACAAATGGGGAATTTGTCCACGTAAAGAGAGCCAACATCATTAACGGACCACCATAAGTATCAATCACATTGTCACATGATCCGTTCAAAGGAAAACTTCCTGCATCTTGTGTCCTTATACTCAAAATATGTGTGCAGAGTTGTGCAATAATAGTTGACGTAAATACACTGTTTGACATGCCAGGTCATCGACAACCAGTCTTTGTTTTTGTACATTTTCTCCCGAGTAAAACAAAGACCCACATTTCAATCTATCTAAAATCATGGTAACGATGTATTTAGATGGCGAAATTAGAATGAACAGCTACTGAAAATATATATTCTAGAACTTAGTTGAGAAGATATTTTCCCAGAAATGTGTGACACATATTGTGGCTAGTTTTAATGTTATAGGTAAAATGAAAACAATGATTCTTTTTGAGATAATGAAATTGTTCTGCAGAAAATTGTAATCAAATGTAATATCTATTTTCTTAAATTTTTACAATGCTCCAGAAGGAAGATGTCAAGTGGGACCTTGTGCTATGATTAAACAAAATATTTGATCCAAATTATTTGAAAAACTATACATGATAATTTTGCCATGTTTGAAATTAATGTTTGCAATGATCAATTCAAAATTTAATAAATTTATGTAAGTAACATTTAAATGCGCTGTGATAAGGGACAATTATAATTTATGCATGTCTAATTCTAAAGAATGACTTTATAATAATTTATTTTAAAAAATCAAATTATACAAAGCAACAGCTTGTTTACTGTGTTGAGCATATTTCAAATGAACAATTTTAGGAATGATTTGTTCATACGTTAAGTTAGTGTTTATATAATGACCAGTTTCTAAAGGATGAACTGGACGCTATTTTGCAAAATATATACAATAATTATTTTGTTTCCCTCATTGTAGACAGTATATCTGTTCAGTCATGTGAGCTATTGAATGCACTTTCTGATTAATAGTATCAATTTTTTTTTTGGGGGGGGGGGGGTGTTTAACACCGTAGCAACACATTGTATAGGATATATCACGGCAGTCAGTCCACCAACTTACTGTTCCTGGAAAGGCTAAATCCCTAGATTTAGCTGTTAACCAATTACTAGACACATACTCCCATCAGTGACTGACTACTGCCCTACATCAGTGGTAGAAAGGAGAATGGCTGTATAAATTATTTCATGACCAAGCTCCATGAAAGTATGCCCCGCCCAGGATTCGAACCTACAATCCCTTGATCAGAAGACTTGTGCGCTATTACCTGAGCAGGCCGGGGGGACTTAATTAAAACTAAACTGTTACTTCAAATTCAAACTCCTATTAAGTATTTTATCATTTTGACTCAGATGTTGCACAGCACCTTTAAGGTTATACAAATGTAGCACAATACCTTTAAACTCGCAGTCTGCAGGTATTAAATTGAATAGATATAAAAATTATGCAGAAAAAAACATACCAAAGAAAAACAAATATTTAACTGCATGAAATATTGAGACACTAAAGAAAATGCAGCCGAGTATTGATCAATTCTTTTTTCCAAAAGTTGTGGGTGTCGCATCAGCCTTGATACACGTATCAACAATAGTTATACAGAAACCCTGAGGAAGTACAAACACATGGAACTATAACATGAGAACAGTATTCTCATCTCCCATAGCGACAATAGTTGAACCTGACTTTTAATTTGTAAGTAGAAAATCAATGTTTTTATTTGAACTAAAAGCCACTATTAGAACAATGGGTATTAACATGGTAATCTTATTGTGTTGCAACATGTATAAATTAAATATCATCCAACATGGAAAGACTGGATACCGTCTCATTTTGTTGGTTTTTTAAGGCATTTGTTTTCAACAGTAAAATTGATATGAAACAACAGCTCTACTAACCATCATTACAGAGATACACAAGTCTTATACCTCCATATGCAATGGCCAACTTTCTCACAATATAAGGCCATTGGTCTACAGCTGGACTTGAACACATGACCTTCTATAAGAGAGAGCAAGAGAAAGAGGGAGAGGGAGAGAGAAGAGAGGGAGGGAGAGAGGGAGAGAGATAGAGAGAGAGAGAGAGAGAGAGAGAGAGAGAGAGAGAGAGAGAGGGAGGGAGAGGGAGGGGGGATAGGGAGGGAAAGAGGCTGCAAGTTTGAAGTCTATAGTTTCAAACAACTAAACTAAGAGTGAATCCCATTATTTTTGTTTATAGTACAGTACCACTATCAAGTACATCAAATTCAATGGTCTTAATAGCAGAGTGGTCTCAATATAGGGACCCTTTTCTTCTCAAATAAAACATTTGGGACTTAACTGTCAAAACAGTTTGATTTTGCAATAACTAAGGTGGTCTTTATAGTGGAACTTAACTGTAATTAATACATGCTTATATATCGCTATTTTCAAATGAAAAATACATCATTTGATGTTGCCACAAGTTAAAATGTCTATTTTTTATTATTGTTAAACATCACTTATATGTCCAATATACAAGTAGACCCCCTATATAACATGTATATATAATGTACATTAATAGTTCAGCACAAAAATAGTCTGCACCCTTCTATATCGAAATGTACGACATGTACGTAGATTTGCCTTGACCCATCAAAATGTATATGACTATGACTGTGCAAATAATATTATGTAACAATGCTAAAAATGGATAAATTAAGGATTCAATTTCATTGGAATCAAAAGCTTTGTATTTAACATGAAGTCAAATAAATATGAAAATAAACTATTGTTTTAGTCAGTGACAGATCAATCTACCCTAGTTGTAAAGATAATACAAATAATGAGTAAAATCGACAATGGATTTTTTACCTAACATCAATATTTTAGTCTATACATTCAAATGTAGAAGTAGATTACAATAAGCTTATTTTTTATTATCAATTTAACTAGTTATAATTATTTCTGTCAGCAAAAATTAGCTGCTGAATCTAGGTTGTCAGGGACAACCATTATTTAGTTGAGACAACCAAAAAACCTTCGCATGCACAAAACTATTAGCACAACTTTAAATGTCCAGTACGGATAAGACAGTCATGAGAACTCTTTGACAGCCATTTTTCAAATCTTAATTAACCAGTCAAAGTCAAAGCTTAACTCATAATTGCAAAATTCCAGTTTTTCATAATTAAAAGTTGTCCCATAACTTGGAATAACCAGTTTTGAATTTAGGATACCAAGCTGTTTGAGCAACTAAAAAAAAATTCAGACAACCCAGTTCAGTCCCTTAATTTTTATTTAGAACTAAAATTATGACCCCTAAACTACATTAAATCAAATGACACAGAATTGTAAAAATATTAATAATCGCAAAACAGTGATAAATATTTCCCAAATCTGGAAAAAAATATGAATAGAATGGCCAAAGCTATAAAACTTCATGTTCATTATATAAAAGAACTATGAATATCATATTGTGTACTAATAACATCTAAAGACATGCTTTTATTCTTTCTTCTATACAAGAACTCACACAACTCTCCTCTAAATATCATCTGTATGAAGTGAGAGGATATATAAATCAATTTCTTAGAGACCCACTCCCCCCAGTATCTCTCTCATCATTAGTGTTTTTCTTCTCGATTCTCTCTCTCACTCATTCTCCCTTTTCTAAACTTCCCTTACGTGACGTCTGCTGATATTATTGCTTAGAAATTCTTCTCTTCTTACAGCATATTATTACCCACTGCCTTAACATGCTAGTTATCTAGGTCGCTACTGATGACCAATGAACGGAGGGTGTTATACGCAAACGGAAAATCAATTGCCTTACATAATGTGCGGCAAAACTAACGAAAATAGCGGACTATAATAAAAGCCAACTATTGATTGTATTGGATCTCATGGAGGGTCACCAAACGAAAAAGCTTTGTCATACAAAGAATATTTATGGTCGAGTTTTATGAGAGATGATTGAAACCGAGTGTTTAGAATCTACCAACATTTTGTAAACAAATATAATCCAGTCTAAGTATACACCGATGTACTTGGTGGTTGAACTAGAAAAAATAATTTGGTCATTATTAATTGATATAGTGGCACGGTATTATTTGTTTAATTGATTTGTACTCCTGACGTTTTTTTAAATATATCAGCCATTTAAATATTTAATAAAAACATATGACATTTATCCATTTTCATTAATTTTAAATGGATTTACACTAATGAAATTCCTCTAGAATGTACAGAGCGCCATGTATGCTCTGTGTCTTATCTTAGAATTAATAAAGTGCAAACTTTAAGTCAGAAAAAAATAGGGTTTTTATTTTATTGATATGTGTGCTACGTAATACATAAACGTCTGTCCCTGGAGTGAAAATAATGTTAAATGTTCAATCTTAACTTATTTAAACTATTTTTTAGTGCTAAATATACATTTTTTTAGCGTCTATATGACATTTCAAGTTGATCTGATGTCAGACAGTCAATTCATAGACAGATTGTAACATGTTATATTAAATTTATCCATTTGATCATACAATATAGTAAATGAGATCTTTTTTCCAATGGCAAGATATTTCAACCTAAAGTTTAGACACAATAATCTACACAAAAATGATAAAGGACTCATAACATGCCATCAATTTGCTTTCAAGAATCATTTGAGACACTTGTAGACAAATTTCACAATCTCCATGACGATATAATTCTAAATTGGTAAATTTACTGATTTACATTATTTAAAGTCATTAAGGTACATTCTGTAAAAATATTACAAAAGCCCAGACACGAAGATCATTTGTCAAAATTTTTTCTCCTTTTTTTGAAGTATAAAATCAAGGGCTTTGAGTCAATATACTAGCTTGGATGCTCTATGGAAACACACTAAAAATGTGTCAAGAAATTCTAATACCGTCAAAGTAGCTTTAAGGCATATTTTCTAACAATCTTGAATGATCCTGCTCTAGTTGGCAACCATTAGGAGCCTTTAATGTGAAGTTCATTCACACTTGTGAGCCAATCATTTTCAGTACACATACTTGTAAACTCTAGGTCTTGCACATAAATCTTGTTAGGACAATAGTTATAATACACATAGGCGGATCTAGCTGGGGGGGGGGTCAGGGGGCCAAGATCACCCCTGGAATTTCGTAAATGTACCTGTCCATTAGTGTATGTCTGACTATAAGCAATTTTTAAGTAGATGAAGCAACCTTTCTCAGGGTGTAACATAGATTTAATGGTTCTGTAGCTTTTATAATTAATATGTTGCATTATTCTGCAAAATGTGTATAATGTGGTTGTGGTTCGAAAGTTTGGACCCCCCCTAGAAAAAGTTAACCTCCCCCCCTAGAAAAAGTTTGGACCCACCCCCTAGAAAAAGTTAACCTCCCCCCCCCCCCTAGAAAAAGTTTGGACCCACCCCCTGGATCCACCCATGATACAAGACAATGCCTTAATGGGAAATAACTGTGTGATGACTAACACCAAATGTGAGTTGAAATCAAAAACACTTAAAACATGGGAACACGAAAGAAATCTCTTTTTTGGGGCAAAAAGTAGCTGTTCACTGATAACACTTGAATATGAAAGTGAGGCCTTTTTCACAATGAATCAAAATATCCCTACTTTTTTGTACAACAAGTACCCAACTTTGTGCTTCAAGTATTGCGGTCACTGCATTGAAACCTATATAACTAACTCAAAGGTCCCCATGGAAAAATGGATTTATCTAAATGTGTAATGTGGTAAAATTAAGTCTTTGATATTATTATAACTATCACCCAAAGGTTTTCAAACATCAGCATGAACAACAACAAAAATTCTATGTGTCAATCACCATGGAATCTGAGTTCACCTATATAAAGTATTTTATGTAATTAACAGTGAGTATTGAATATTTGCATGCCATAATGCCCTTGTCAAGTCTTCTTGTCATGTTGAATACATCAAATAAACTTTCAATGTCATCTTATCACATGATGCAATTATAATGGATGATTTATTGACCATTATTATATACTATTTTAGTTTCTTAGGATGTCAGGTTGCAAAAATCAAGTCAAGGTTAAAACATTACATTTCAAATTTCTAATCCTTTTATCACACGATTTTTCTAAAAACAATCACATTTTGTGATCATAATATCTTATTCCATATATGACCTTGACCTTCCTTGCCCAGTCCGTATTACAGTAGTGGAACTTTACTGTACATTTATAGTAAATATCAGCACGGGTCCTTTAACTGTGAGACACCATTAAAGGTTTTGTACGGTCAATACTTGAAAAATTGTGCAATAAAATTGTCATAATAAACATGAAGTCACACCGTAAAGTTATTGTGTCCAACAACACTTAAATTACTGGTGAAATTATTATGAGCCATCTTCCATTCAATAAAACTCCAAGCTATAAATATGTATTTGTCGTGACATTACAGACCACTCAGTGAATTAATGATCCTTTGTTAACGTTTTTGATTGCTTCAAAGTCATCATAATTCAAACTAGCCAGACTAATAGAACAGCCATAATTTCTAATGTAACACTAGGTTTTCGTTTATTGATAAACTGTCCAAGTGTTATAATATGAAACGGGAATGTACGTCAAAATGAAAATGACACAAATTTAGGATCCGATCTAACATTACGAGCACTGTAAATGTGATACCACAAACCTCTTACAATGATATAGATAGCAAAAGAAAGAATTTATACGGCAATGATCTTGTCAGACAGAATACGAAAACATTGACATATGTCCAAACAAGCTAAATAAATTAATTGTAACATCTAATAGCGAGTAATAGAAACAATTAATTAAAAGTCACAATGTACTAGATATTCTGAAACAAATTCCATCCCCCCCCTCCAAAAAATGCTTACAAAGGTCTTAGGTTAAAATGAAACAATTAACTAGAGAAGGAAGCAGGAAAATTGTTTAAAAGTACTGACAGCTCATCGTAAAAAAATATAATATCTACTACATACACTAACCAATCCATCGTTCATCGTAGAAACAGAACGAGGTGAAGAGACTTCTGGAAAGAGTTGATAAAGTCCAATTTATTAAATTATCTATATAAGCCATGAAACATCATCGGTTTGTACATAAAACACCTGACTCTACAGAGACCTCAAAAAACATAGTGGCGTTTTAAAATTATTGAGAATAATGTACTACATTTCATGTCTTAAATCATTGGAGAAACTTCAGGAAAGATTCTTTTGACAGTGTTGGGATTATTTGTAGATCTACTGAAGAAATTCATACAAAAGAGCGCAGAAAAAGGACAAAAACTGCTGATTCTTTTTAAAAAAAAAAGAAAATTAATGAAAAACAACAAAGCAAATTATACAATAGCCTAAATCTATTAGCAATGTTTTGTGTAAAATAATAATCAAACCGTAGTGGAAGGATTTTGATAAAATTAACACAAGACATTTTATTGCTGTTTGATGATAGCCTGATCAAATGATGAAAATATGCCTCAAGATCATACATTTTTTCTATAATTCCTCAAAAAAACTCAAGCATTTAGCAGACGTAATGCAGACTGTGGCAGTTAACTTTGAAACATTACTTTCCACATTTTTACTTCACGAAATGAGCTGTAAATGCCAAAAGATCATCCATGCAAGTTTTCTCCTGGGACCATACAAACTGGGTGGGGTCAAAGATAATAAATATGGTAAACTCATTGTCTATACCTGTACAATCACAGGAGCACACATCTCTGACTTGACTATTGTTGTGTTTCTTCAAACAATACATGATTAAATCATCAAAATCAATTCAACCATTTTTAATGTCAGTCATAGGACATAATATTTATAAAAGGTATATCAAATCCAATTTCCCCTGAGCCAGGGCTGGACATTAGTTACCAGCAGGTTGCCCAGTTGGACAACCAGCTATATTCACTTGCACGAAGTAAAATGATGATAAGCAGTAACAAGTTGCCCAAACCCAAATATAGGTCATCAGGGGCAATTGATTGACCTTTAAAGTCCAGCCCTGCTTAACCTAGGGAATTTTCATTTTCGTAACCAAAATGTCAAAAATACTCAATGTAATATATGTGTTAACTCAAACAAGACTATAAATTAAAAGGTCTTTTCTAAGATCATCATCAAAACATTTTTGATAGAGCCCCTAACCTTTACGTACAATGTACTAAATCTGTGATAAAACTACATCTGTCCCTATTTTGTAGAACTATCTTCAGATGATATAATCACGATAGGATAATGTTAAGAGAGAGAAAGAAGTAAATTAAGTTCAGGACCTAATTTATATTGGTGATTTCTAATTACACACATGGTATGCCCAGTCACACTTGGGCAGTATTTGTTTTACATTACATTTCCCAAACACAACATCTTCCAATATTCCCAGAACCAACAGTATAATGTACAACATTATTGTCCTGTATAACATCATCATAGTTTAATGTCCTAGATTTAATCATGACACAACATTAACCATTTAGATTATTTGAAACATTTAAAAGTAAAGTAGAGCTTAAAGTAAAATAGAGTCTGATATTTTCTTAGGAAGAATAGCAGCGTACACATGTGAAGCATCTCAACCTTTTTTCTCCTTCAGTCTCGGACCTTTCTTTCTAATCCCATTCATGCCCCCTTTTCTCCCATTCCATTTGTGTTCTTTTTTCTCCACCCAGTCCAGGTGCCCCTTATGAGGCTCTTCTATGATCAAGCCCTTTTTTCATGTATCAATCCTGCCCTCTATCTGTCTTCTTTTCAAATTCCTTTTTCTCATGTTTCATTACTTGTAAGTCCATTTACTCTCCTCACCACATAGACTCAAGAAAACCCAGGACTAGATAGGTTAAAACCCACACCTTGTTTGTTTGTTGGGTTTACCGCCGTAGCAACACATTGTATAGGTCATATAACAGAGGTCAGTAACCTTCTCACTTCTCCTGGAAAGGCTAAATCTCTGGATTTAGCTGTCAACCAGCTACTAAGTGCATACTTTCGTCAGTGACTGACAACTACCCTACATACTTAAATATCATTGGTAGGAGGGAGAATGGCAGTAGAAATTATTTCATGACCACGCTCCACGAAAGTATGTCCCACCCAGGAATCGAACCCACGACCCCTCGATCATAGAAGCCCACATCCTGTGACAAAATAACATGTTGCCCAAATAAAAATACATTGTCGTCCCAGCCAATTCCTAATTTCACAGACTGATAGCGAAATAATAATCATGAGTTTTATTTTCGGAAATCCTGACAACAATGAAATATATTCTGTTAGATTTAGTTCTCTTTGCCTATGGTACATCTCTTAATGTTTATCCCTGAAAATGCCATCTAATTATACAAATTCTTCTTGGAGAGACCAATCCACAAAAACACAAAATGTAGATTTTGTTTGGAAACTTCATTACTCGCAGTAGTGATTGATTTTTATGGTTCTCTATCTGTAAAATGTCATTTCAACTGGACCTCTTAGTTTACCCAGAACAAAATAATAAGTTAAACAGAGTTTCTTCTATTTTCTTAGTAGATATTCTAATTACAAGAAAGGGAAAAAAATTACAGGAAAACATGTTTTCATTACACAGAAAATCATCAATGCTGTCACGCAGTAAGTAAGAATTTGTAATTCAAAGGCTTGACAAAAAACTTTGGTTCATTAAAGCATCGCAGGACAGAGATTGGAATTATTCCTATACTGGAATACTCTGCAGCTGATGTAAATGTACTTAATGTTTAAATTCTAAAAACATTGTTACAGGAGCTATCCTAGTTAAAAGAACTGTTTATAGCCAGAAAAAGAATTTTGACAGTCACCGCCATCAAAAGATGTTAAATTAAAGGACAGAAAAACATTCAAGTAATATTTTATTTCTTATTTTACCATAGTTAATTACAGTGTTCTTTGATTAATGAATGAACCTTCTAATGTCTTATAAATATCAAATTCAATATCAATATTTCACCTCCCGAAAATAGCCTCTGAATGAGAAGGAGAAATAAAGACAAGCTTGAACCTATAAAACATTTAAGACATAAAATTGATCATACATCCCTCACAAAGCATTGACAAAAACATCATTCTATACAAGCAGCAAATAAATAAAAGCAAAAATATTTAATCATTATTCCTTCCTATAGATCATGGAACCATATAATAAGAAAATCCAAGAAAACTTTATCAGACTGTTTTTTTTCCAGCCCATCCATATTTTCATTACAGCCACCACTGTCAGTGATTCGGTCATATATAACTCACTAAAATAGTAATGATACAAATAACTTATTGTAGAGACCCTCCTCATCCTTGCAAAATATGACCAAATTTTGTAGAGAAACGAGCATCTTAAAGGTTTTGTAATTGGCAAGAGCAGAAAACAGCATGGCGGACAAAGCTATAAAATCTCAATAACCTACAGTTATTGTGTCAATTCAGAGGTTTATTAAAGTCATTTTGTGTACAGAGGAGAACAGAAAAGCATATGGGGCCGGCTTAAACCAATAACCATATTTCATCCTCTGTATATATTGATTCTAGATTGGAAATAACCTAATGTAGCTATGTAAGAAAAGATAGAAACAAAGGAAAGTCAAATCAACATGACATGTTCCGAATAAATGAGGATACTGCAAAGAATGGTGCTCATAAAACAAAATATCTAGTTATTGTTTAAAAGACATTGTAATGCATTGCACTTGTATAATGTATTTTGTAAAAGGGGAAAAAGATTATGTAAAACAAATGATTCCATCAAACAGATGAAACATTGTGATGATCAAGGAAATAAATATCAACAAAAGAAATGCAGCACAGGAGTAGATTAGTGAATGAAAATTTGAAATTGAAGTGATTTCTCGTTAAAAATAAAATTGTAAATGTCCAAGAAGGCTTAGAAAGGCTGTGCATGAGTACAGAGTAAAAATGTAAAAGTAAAATGGTTCTCTTTGAAAATAATAAAGTAATTGCCCAACTGAAACAAACAAAAATTCACTAATTTTGCCTTAAAAGAAATTATGGTCTTGGTCATTTAGGATAAGTTGAGACAAAACTGAACAATATTTCAAGTTAATAATATCTCATGTTATCCTAAACAAGCTATAAATCAAATCATTTTCACTAGTTTGTTTAGATTTGGAACTATTTATTATGAATTTAATATTTTTTCAGTTATTTACAGTGGACAGATCACCATTACTCTTTATCACCAGTACATGGTAGCATTTTCACAAGGAGCAGAATTTGATAGTGTTTACCCTTTATGGAGGAAATATAAAATAATTGTTGGTAAAAAAAGGTACAACCGGCTGTGACCTGAGGAATCCAACCAAAACTACAAGTAAGTGACCTAAATACTAGACAATGATGTTTTGTCATAATGTGGGTGTGCCACACCTTACCTTATGTCAGCATTTCAGTATCATTACACTTATATCACAGAACTATTTATAATCTATCTTTTAAAGAAGCCATGTCTGATTTTGTGACACATTTTAAAAAAAAAACCAATTCTTGCATTTTAATCATTGGAAATGATGTTATTGTTCCAGAAGCAATCTAAAAGTAAAAACAAAGGTGCACAAAGTACAGAACCATCCACACACTTTCAAATCTATGTCACAGGTAAATTGTAGAAAACAAGGGAAGAACAATTGACACATAAGGATAAAAAGCAGACAATGAAGTCCTAAAAATTGTCAAAGCATGAAAATTAACAGCAATAGAAATAGGTATGAAGCTTTACAGGTGTGGTCTTCATCTAACTTAGTTGTAAAGTTGATTAAGTCACATTTCTAGGAAAATGGTACAAAATAAGGGATTGGCTAAAATCAGGAGTTTCTCAGAAACATTGAGGAAACTCTAAGGAACACTTTTTGTACATTGCTTGTTTGAAGTTTTAAAGCACAGATTCTACTGACATTGATGCTCCTCTTAGTCAAATTAAAAACATCATATCAATGAAACTCATCAACAATATTCAGCACAGACTAAGATTAGGCCATATGCTCTTTACTATAGTTGGGTCACACCATATTAGTAGGTACTTCTAGATGCCATTAATGAGTCCACAATTTATATCAACATTGGATATAAATAACATGTACAGCAACAAAACATGCCATGGCAGCACTGAAGAGTAATAAATTATTATCCCAAACTATTTTATGCTTGTCATGGTACCCTGCTTACATACAATTTGCATACAGTCATTAATATCAGACGGGGAAACAGGAACTGTACAAAAATCACAATTCCAGAGAAAAGGCGGAAGATTAGAGAAAACAGAGACAAAAACTTTGTATTTCTTGATCCAGCACCTGGTATATGACTTTTCAACTCTACATTTTACCTGGAAGAAAGAGAAGATGCAATATTGATGGATTACCGAAACAACTTGGAATAAGCACCCGTGTGATAAATCACAGTTGTGTTATATCAGTATTAGACATCTTGGATTGTAGCGGAGAGGGCGAAATAAACTTATCTATCACAAGTATCCCTACCACAGGTTACATAGGAATTTTACACTTATACAAAATGATGTTTTTTTTTGTAGCAATCATTATCTCTTATTCTTCCTGCAAAAATAAAACTTATATAATAATATCTCTCGCTTTTTGGGATACATGCACGCAATACTTGTTGTTAATTTTTATGCAAGGAGCGCTGATCTGGCCCACATTGCATCAATTGTGATCTGGTTGTGCTTAGGAAGTGTTCTGACTTGGCCCATATTGCATGTTAGTTCTGCTAAAAACAGGTACTAAATTAACTGTTTCCAAAGACTAAAAATGCCCTTTTTGAACATTAAAATACTAAATTACCAAATGCAGTAAAAATATGTAACTTTCATAACTTTGATCCCGAAAAGCCAGTAAGCAGTCAATGACCAGAATTGGCAGGCGGGTTTAAAGCAAGAAACAATATGACAAGTTTAATACTCGACAATAAGTTACCAAAAATGCCAAGAAAGGTATAACTACTACATGTTAAATTCATAGTCATATCTCCCTTGCTTGCACTCAAATAGTATTATACTTAAATTTATAACAATCGCAAAAAAGCTGAAAACTCTGCTATAGTTGCATTTAAAAAAAGCTTTAAAAAAGCTCATTCGTATTAAATAAAAGCCAAAATCTCCAGCCAGACGTCACATAGCAGATCAACAATAAAATTAGAAGAAAGATAGAAAGTTTTATGTCTATTATAAGCTAGGGTAAAACTTTGAGACATGTGAGCACTATGTATCAAGTTATTGAACATGCGATGGAATCCTTTATCATGTAAGCTGATTATTTTTCAAAGATGGTTTTAAATTGGAACATAAACTTGAAATAAGTGAAAATGTTGGACCAATCAATGACAAGGCATTAGCTTGAAAAATGGAGAATTGTAGCCGAGTTAAAAGAAACCGTTTTTATACATGATGATGACATTAAAATATGCCTGTATTAGAGTGTATCAAAATTGAACAGGAGGTATTTTCTAGAATATAGAATCAATTTCATAATCATAATTTTGGCACCTAGTACTTTACTTTTCATAACTCTTTCTCTTTCATTATTCATTTCCTGCAATCTTTTTATCTTTTGTTGGTAAAAATCACAAGTTCTAAGTTTTGATAACACAGAAGTTATAGCTACTAATTATAGTTTGGTTTTTGATTCTAGACCAAATTCAAACAGTTCAGGGTATATTGGAACACACACCATTAGCAGATAACTGTTGAGGTGCCCATTAAACTTCAAATAAATTTCAAAACTGAGAATTCCACCAGAAAAATGACAATATTGTACATAATGCAGACATCATTTTCATCTTTGAATAGAGATAATCTAAAGACTTGCACCATTTTTAAGAGATTTAAATTTGACTGGATCTCAATGTTTATACAAATGATCATCAGACTGATTGACAAGTTCTCTGGTAGATAAGACACAGAACCAGTCCATACATTTCTATTTTCTACAGTCTGTAACATCATGGCTTCGATAAAACTGTAGTTATTCATCAATGCATACCTCAAAACCTGTCCAAAGGTGTAAGTAAGGTATAGGTTTTTTACATTATTACATAACGTCAGGTTAATGTCTGGGCGGAAGAATTTGTAAACAGTTTGTTCATAATGCTCCAAATCACCAAAGCGAATAAGAGTTGCTTACATTCATTGAAATCTCATTAATTCTAAATGGAAAGTAGTTTAAACTATCAGTAACAGCATGCTATACTAATCCAATGGTAGTATAAAAACATCTCATAATTACTCTAAAACATTCATTCACTAATCAAACATAAACTCGTTTGCAGAAGTGTTTTTTTACAAAATAAGCATATTGTTCCAAATTACTCATCGTTTTGAGCACCCCTGCGGCCATGTAAAACTACCTGGATACAGATTACATGATATCGTGTAGGCATTACTGAACTGCAAAGCCTCTTATGTAATCTTGTGTTAAGTGCCGAAAAATGTAAGCCAGATGTAAAAAACATATGGTTGTCCAAAAAAATGTGTATACCAGTCTGTGAAGAAGAAAGCAATAAAATGCAAACCAGTCCAAGAAAAACATAAGCTCAAGAGCCTGTAAGCAACACAACGTCTGCAAATATACAAGAAAGCGTTCTGGTATGCCAATGGTCTGCAGACTGGTATTCAAGTTTTCAGTGATTTAAAATGTGTGTGGCTATAAGTAAAGGTTACATAATGTAAACCAGTCTAAATTTAAAGTCTGGGAAGTATCTGGCCTCTTAAAATGTAGAAGTCATTATGGGATATAACTGGAACTTGTTTACACTTGAAACATAAAAGATTTTCTTCTGATTTTAATACCATGCTCTCAATTTTTGTTATTCAATATACAGTAAATTATTGTAGTTGAACAGTATGATGTTTGTATCTAGGTTAATTAGACATTCTAGAGATCTAAAAAACAATATGACCCTTGGATAAACATAGAACCAATAAAGAAAGACCCTCTCCATTATATTACAATCATTTTCTTATAACAAAGGGTATCATATTTATATGAAACTATAAGTTTATACTTGATGGAAAGTGAGTAATTCAGAAAATCAAGAAATGATATTATTTATATAAATATATGGCTAAATAATATGTGATTAATCTTATGAGAAAATATATAAAGACATATACAGTCCTTGTTACTATTTTTACAATTATTTTGTTGGGGGTAATTCTGTTTTTTAGACAAAAATGTTCAGCATTATACTAAGCATTATTTTTGACACTGTTTTTTAGCTGGTTACTGCATCAAAATGAAGACAGAATAACAAACTGAAACAAGTAAGTGAATAAAGACACCTCATTTCTATATTCTGATCCCATGATTGTCAATAAACCCTAAAACTCAGCAAACAGTATATGGGGTCAACTCCTTGTCCAGAGCAGTTCAATCAAATATGGTCTTCTCTATCCTCCCTCAGTTTCCGCCCAAGATGGACCATTGGATGGATGGACAAGCTCACTTTTTATCCAAACTTAATATAAGGAGGTAAAGTGCTTTTGAGTCAATAGTGCTTTAAAGCTTGCCATGTTTCTATGTTTTCAACTTTTTCCAGACAATAACCAAAGTTGTATTTTTTTTTAATTCATGAATAAGGCGTGTCCAAAGTGTTAAAATTCCTGATGACCTGACTGTGTGTTGATTTTAATGGCAATACATACTGAGGTTTATAAAGTTCAAAGGATCAATTTTAAAACAAAACAAATTTTTCTTCATGACCATTAGGGGAGTAAAAACATCGGGTTCTGAAAGCTTCAAACCTATTTGACAGCAATTGTCGCAAAAACTTGTCTGTCACACAGAGTGTTATTAAGTTCATTAAAACTTTAACTGTCTGAAAGTCTCGAAAATTCTTGATTGAAAACTACGTAATGAGAGCGCGGACCTTTTGTTATTTTTACAAATGAACATTACATTGTTTTTTTCTACATTTTAAAAAAAATAATGTAATCCACAACAAGGAGAAATGAATGAGTAATATACAAGAAAATTAGCATTTGTAGTTACATCTTGTCATCTGAATTAAGGCTGTCGTCTGCTCAAAGTAAACTTTTTATCCTTCATGACAATTGTTTTGACATTGAATATATAATTTCAACCAGTCATTTTAAATATTGCTCATGACAATAATGGTAGACTTTGTCAAACTTAAATTACAATATGACTTAAAATCTAAGTTACATAAATCAAAGAGGGCTTCATATTGAAGAACTGTTTTCATTAGGCTTTAAGTTTAATCAGTCTGACAGAGCTATGGCCATAGTACAGATGTTTGCAGAGTTCGGCTATCTGAGGCTGTGGCACAGGCTATTATTATTCCATGAAAGTTTTACTTCTATCATCCAATTTCCTTGTAGAGGGAGAAGTTGTTAACAAGGGAAAGAAGCTGTTGACCAGGGGATGTCAAGGGAAAAGTTGTTGACAATGAAGAAGTTGTTGACAATAAAGAAGTTGTTGACAAGGAAGAAGTTGTTGACAATAAAGAAGTTGTTGACAAGGAAGAAGTTGTTGACAAGGAAGAAGTTGTTGACAAAGAAGAAGTTGTTGGCAATAAAGAAGTTGTTGACAAGGAAGAAGTTGTTGACAATAAAGAAGTTGTTGACAATGAAGAAGTTGTTGACAATAAAGAAGTTGTTGACAAGGAAGAAGTTGTTGACAATAAAGAAGTTGTTGACAAGGAAGAAGTTGTTGACAATAAAGAAGTTGTTGACAATAAAGAAGTTGTTGACAATAAAGAAGTTGTTGACAAGGAAGAAGTTGTTAGAAATTCATAGACCAATTTAGTGAGTGGTTAAATAAATACAATTTAGTGAGTTCTAAGATAAAGCACTTTGTGTTCTCACTCCATCATTAAAAGCTTGAAACTCACTGAATGACCTAAACTTAAGAAGTACATACACTGAAAACATGAAAGCAAATCATAATAAAGTGTCTTTAAAAACAAAGTCAACATATTTAAATACCAAGTCCATAATGAAAATTTAGAGTTTCAACCAATTAGTTTCTCTGCTATAAAGGTCATTCACCCAGTTTTCTATGGCTATTTTAGAACCACAAACAATCTGGCAATTTAATACTTTAGAAACATTCTACAGGCAAACAAACACTATCATTAAACTGAAAATTGATTTAAACCCAAGTATACTGGACATCATGGCCAAGGTACTGATAGTTTACCTTTAATCCTGGAAACAAAATCATAGTACTGTCAGCATTGATATTATTCATATTTTTCAACATAAGTACTGTAAGTTCTGGTACATTGCATACCTTGAAGAGCATATTAAAAGAGGAATGATGTTTGGAACTGTAAAAGAATTTAAATGATTATGGCAAATATACAGCAAAAAAATATGAAGTGGTATGAGTTATAGGTTAATAGGTTTTTTTTCAATTCTTCAGCTTAAATGGTTGTGTAAAAGACCCCTTTGTGTCAAGCTAGAACTTTAAGGAGTCATCTTTGTTCGTAGCAGAAAGTTGATTAAATCCTAAGAAATTCACAAAATTTTATTTTTGCATAAAATTATTTTCTTTAGTAATTTAATGAAGCAGTAGAAAGGCTAAAGACTGGTTACCTAAATTACATGATATAATAATTTAATCAACATTAATAGCAATCAAGACCCCAAAAAGAAACATTTTCCGACACAACACACAAATTAAAATTTATTTGACAAACAGGTCTTAGCAACAAACACATTTTATTAAAGTTCCTATATCTAAAATGTGGCTTGAATTTCAAAATTCCTCATTAAGGGACTTAGTAGCAGCATCTACAAATTCTAAGACACTGCAACATGTCTTGTGGGGAAAGTATTAAATTAACATTTTCAAAGTTTGCAAAAATGGATCCCCGGTGGGTAATAACAGATATGTTCCCGCTAAAAAAGCGTTACGCCTAAGTTTGTTTCAACATGGGAGAGGCTTTTTTTCATCCAAGTATCTTTAATCCTTGAATTCTACAAGATATTTTAGAGAAATTAAGACATCTTTACAAATATTTTGACGTCTTGGGTCAATACTGTGTAACGCTCAATTCATATAATATTGAACTTATAAGCTTCAAAGTAAAACTCACTGAATGGATAACAAAAGACAAGAATATACAAACCACTTCATCAAATTTATTTCATAACAAAATTTACACTGATGGTCCATACACATGTTTTTTTTTTTAGTAGATTTTGGTGCGCTCTTAAATCAGAAAGTGAAAATCGGGCCACATGGAATCTCATATTGATCATTATTACAGTTCCTACTCATACCAGTCTATGACACATGCTCTGATATTCTTCTCTCCTATTCTATTGTTTTTCAAAACTTATCCCCAGACCAAATCAAATACTTTTATGAGGCAATGAAGCAATTTTTTTTTCATTAGACATTACCCATCTAAAATTTTTTTACGTAATTACAAACTGGTCCTAGCATAAAATCAGACCATAAATTACACCAGCCACACTTTTCTCCATGCAATAACTCCCGGGAAAATCCAATATGGCCGACAGACAAAAATAAGCTTCATATACAGTAATTACATACACGTCATTAAAATTGACTGTAATAATTCTCTGCGCATTAATTTTTATGAGAAAAGACACAAAATATTAATAGATGAAAATGGCGTTTAATGATCTGCGAGAGTCTCAGACAATACGGAATTATCGCATACAGCATCCGCTTCTTGTACGTACATCACAGCTAATATTTTAGATTAATGCAATGATTATTTTAAATGTATAATAGGAAAATAGATTTACATCTGAGAAACAAAAATTAAATTCCAGCAGCAATATATTTCGAAATATTTTGTGAAATAAATAGCCAGCTTTTCTCAGTCTTCAGAGAACAGGCTAATGCGGCAAAAAATTAGTTTCTTAATGGTAAGTACTTCCCTGAAATCCTAGTTTACGGTGGAAATCTCCATATAGGACTTGAGCCACCATTATGAACATCTTTACAATTAATGGGCTTACAGGAAATAGTTACGCATGCATTTCTAGAGAAAATGATGCAAGTTTTTTTTATGGTTTTCTTCGCGTTTTTGTCCTAATAGGTGTCAGTAAAACGTTTACATGTCTACTCGTTACACGCTAAATAATTCCACCCTCAACTTTTCTCTTAAGAAGCCCTACAATGTAGAATCCATTTTACAGCATTTATATTTCCCAAGCAAATTTTAATGGTAGATGAAAATCAATACAAAATTACCAAACCTAAATTAGCTTGCACCATACAGTGTTACACTAAATGAGCAAATTCTTACTTAAGAAATGGCTAGCACGCACCATAGAGCAAAAAAAAAATTAAGCAAAGCAAAGTGAACAGTTAAGGATATTGTTTAAATGAAAACCTTTCCATAATGGAATTGAAATCCAATTATGGGTATTAAAGGAATAAAATGGGTCCGCTTCAACTTTCATCGTTTTTTGTAATAAAACAGCGACAAGTTCACGAGGGAGACATGAAAGTTGTGCCTTGAGAATTATTGAAAGATGTGTTACCAAAAGAGTATAAAATAATTGAAAATTGAGTATAAGAGTTTTTTGTTTAATCAACAGATTGTTCACATAAAATACAGTTATCATATGAATACAGATATTAGCTAAAGAGATCTTCCTGTATTTATGATTATTCCAGCCGTAGAACATCAAAAGATTTTAATCATACGGAATCACAATTTGTTTTACTGTCAAGTTTAAAATGATCGCAACCCATAAGAGAGAAGGTTGAGACATTTGTTTACACGTTTAAACATCTCCCGGCAGGAAAAAAAATATGGAATAAATCTATCCTTTCCGACAATGATTTATATAAAATTGTAGAATATTTTACTGGTTATTTCAACTTGATTTTCCTTTATGAATGCACAGCTATGAAAGTTTAACAAGCTCTGTTCATGACCGGTTTGTCAACAAACTGTAATTTTCTAGAAAAAATGAAAATCAAAGAACATGGATAATCCAAACAAATTTAATAAAAAATGTTTCATAGTTTTACACTAGATTTTCTGCTAATATTTTAATCACTGTACAGTATAAATTATGTACATTAGAGTTGTAAATATTTCTCAAAGGCCTAAAAGAGGACCAAAGTTTATATAATGACAGAAAAATGGAGCCTATGGTAGAAAAATAAGGGGCAATGAAAAATTAATACGTGCAATTTAACAAAAAGAAGCCAATGATAGTTAATTCAAAGAAAGCAAAAAATGAAGAAAAACTGGTCAAAACAACAGAATCTGAATGTTTAAAAGATTGAAGAATTTGGTCCTTCAAAGAAATGTGGCATTGAATTCAATCAAAGGAAGTTTCTAATGGACTTCAAGCGGAGAAATTTCAGAAAGTTTATTTTAAGTATTTCTAATGGTGTGAAGCATCCATCACTGGAATTATTCCCTTGATCTTAGTTCTTACTACATGACCTACTTCAATTTAATCCCATAAAAGCAAGATTTCCGTTTAAAACAAAAGCAAAGAAACATGCAGCAGGTTTTATTGCAATGGCAACATTTTCACTTAAACTAAAACATTCTTCACCATTTTGTTTCAACAGTCACGTCCACTTTTTCTAGGTATCACTTTCTGCGAGAATTTAGTTTTTCCCTATAATGTTGACATATTAATCAATCACAAACCCCCTTTATTTAGCTCTCTTAGGAAATCGTGCAGCATTTTCTAGCACTTAAAGGATTCCCCATTCAGCTAGTAATGCTGGCATACAGGGGTGAAAAGAGCGTTTTGAAAATCAAATAAATTTTAATTAAAGGCTCCACGGATGAACAGATGACACTATGGTACTAATTAATGTTACGGCAGAATTTTAATGCAACTTTACTTTTCACCTTATGTTAGCGCGTAATGGCAGCATACCATAATTCTCGAAATCTTCTGGATTTTTTTAATTCTGAAAATAATCACCACAGTAACAGGTCATAAAATTTTTTGTCCTGACAATAATTGTTTGAGATGAAGGTCATGGAGGGAAATGTCGTCTGCTTAAATGCGCCAAAAAAATATTTCTGTAAAAAGTCGATTCACTCATACTGCAGGAAAATTATCTACCTTTATAAATATAAATATATTTATATAAAGGGATATACTTAAATTATCATATCTTACAACATGTAGATCTTGATTAATTTCATTCAGATGTTCATGTGTTCTGTTCATGATTTTCACTCTTCTTAGAAAGCTTTTTGCTTTTACAATATAAGTCCAGTGTTTAGAATGGATTTTATTCTCATATTTTGCTTTGATTTTTTTTCCCTGAGCATATAACTTCTTCAAAAATGTTGTGTAAATTTAGTAATTTTAATCAAGGGAGACAAATCATTATTTATTAACTACATATATTAAAGTATGATAATTGATATCATGGTGAAAGTGTCTTACCTGAGTATGTAGTATTTGATTCAGCGTCTGCTACTTGTTTTAAACTGAATGGCAGACGGTCTTTCACATCTTTTACATCTTCTGCCTCTATTTCATCTTCTCTTTTAACTTCTGTATCTTGAACTCTAGGCGACTTATTTACACCATCAAAAGACTCCTTCTTCGCAATAGGAGCAGATATAGGTGTGCGTTTATTACTAATGACGTTGGTTTCATCGCCATTACCGTCGCCACCGAATGTATCGCGTTCATTCTCGACGTTTTCTTTATTGCACTTATTGACCTTGTGACGTATGAACTTGGTGATTTCTCGTAAAGGAAAGTTTGTACGACATTCTCCGCAAACAAGAAGGTCATTTTCTTGTTCAACTGAAAAGAGACAAATGAAAAAAATATAAATAAAATTCAAAAGAATATTACTAATTAGAATCAATGAGAAAAAACAGGTACTATTTATCAATACAGTCAATGTATCTTACTATAAAATAATTCAATTTTTTTTATACATTTATTGTTCAATTTTATTCAACTGTCAGTGGCACATACATTAGCTCCACTGATTTAAATATTAATTACAGTATTTCCGTAGTCATGATGAATAAAAATATATTTAAATTAGTGGAGTTAATGTATGCACACTGACAGTTAAATAAAATTGAACAGTATAATACTGCACATATTGAAAATATGGATAAGTGTTTCTTGATGTCCATAATATAAATATTGTCCAGTCACGACTCATTAAATACCCCACCCACTCGTAAAATGCATAATATAGTATTTTTAGGCTTTACCTACAGAAATTTTGTGGGAAATGGAAATACCTGACTAACTTAGTCACAAGTTAACTCTATTAATAGGCAAAAAACTAGCATCAGGAGCTCAGGAAATTCTTATAATTATGCACTACAATGTTAAAAAATTGTGATTATCGTGTGATGATTTTACAGACACAAACACTCAGTAAAATATAAATTATACATCTTGTACATAAAAATTTCAGAAAAAAAATCATATTTTATTCCCTGGAATTATGAAATATCAGATATTGAGATAAATTTGAAAATAATTTAATTTCATGGAGAGTACATATTTTTAATTCTTATATCATGATATAGTCAACGCCATGCTAGAAGAAAGTAAGATTTATTTTTATGAATATTATATTGTTTTCTATTGCCCATTTTATGGAACTAGTTGTTATACTGATCTCAGAAATTTTACTATAATTTTAAGTCTAAAAAACAAAAATAGCGAGTGATCTAATATAAAAGTACAAGCACTCAGGACAACACCATAATCACTTATGGAAAAAAATATAAAAAAATGACTTAAAAATATGATAATTTAGTAATAATTTTTGTAGATTTTCAAACTTAATATTGAACATTACTTTTTTGGATTATACAAACATGAGAATTTTTTATCTTGTTTAAAGCAAATTTAAAGAAGAAGCATGTATACCATAAAAATACATTGTAATTTTTTGTCAAGGTTATTGTTAGGAAATAATCTAAGCCCATAAAAGATTCATTAAAAAAATATGACAGGTCTCAATTCTATTCTACAGCGCTGCCAACTGACTTGTATAAATATGTAAGCATCATTATTTTTTAAACAAACATCGCATGTCAATTACACAATAGGTCGAACACAAGAACTTTGTAAAAAATAAAAAGTAAACCAGTCAGGTGACACACCTTAATGGCGAAAAACAAACATAAAATTTTATTCGTATTTCTATTGAAATGTTAACAACTTCGATTTCCAAATTCGTCCGAAGTTTGTTTGTTCTACAAGCTGAGTATTTAAACCAATTGCAACTACAATTATCACCGAATGGTATGGGTTTTAAGGGCCCTTTTACCCATTTTTATTTACACAGGATTCAATAAAATATAACTATAGAGTGAAGTGCAAATGTTTAGCGGTATAAATGTTTAATCAATCGGAGGGGTGCAGAAGTATTATTTAGTTGTCCACTGGCCTCTATTATAAATCAAGCACAGTTTGAACAGTGGTATAATAAAATAGCGACAATAAAATGTGCACCACTTATATTTTTATTCAATAAAAACTAATTTAAAAAAGATTGACATTTCAATATGAACCTAGACTTAAAACATCTGTATAATTCTATTATGTCTGGTTTATTGAAGAAGAATTTTAGTTTCAAATATTATACATAAAAAATTGACCGAGAGTTAGAATTTAAATAGGACAATTTCAAAACCAGCAAAATTGGTGAGTAAACTTAAATGGACTTGAGAATACTTGAGAAATAATAGCTTTTTCCTACAACAATGTCAGTAAATGCTCTCTTCTGCTTAACAACAATGCTTCGATACAATATGCTAATGAACATATGTCACATGACATTGTGGTCAACAAATGCATGATGGTTACAATATGCAAATGAGACAGGTCAATTTTTAACCAATGAATGCATGTGAGAGTTTATTATGAACCAATCCAGTAAAAGCACTGCAGACAAACATATCTCTAGGAGGTATGTAGCAAATGTCAGAAAATAAAATTATTACAAGTAAAAATTTAGAATGAGATTTTAAAAAATAGAATAAAAGAAATAAATGCATTATTTAAGGTAATAAAACAAAATGTCTTACATTGTGATAGGCAGTCAATTCCAGACAGATCACTACATATAGAAATATCACATGATTCTAGAATGTTTTCACACATAACTGCAAGTCATATGGAATTGAAATGATTCTCAATCATTTTCTAAGCTTTCAAGAATGAATCCATGACCAATTTTGAAGAAAATAACTCAATCCGAATTTCTTGTCAATTCTTTTTTTCAGGGAGATAATTTCTTCCCTGATAAGCAAAATTGTTTTGTACGATTTCAAAGAGAAATGAAATCCAGATCTGAATACAACAATTAGAACAAAATTCACAAAAATCCCTTTAATTCATTACAAAGAGCTGAAAAATCCTCACCATATCAAATATAGTAAAGTTTAAATTCTCAATGACTTGTTTTTTAAGCACACAGATTACACAACTTTGAATTTCAATAATAACAACCGAAAGAAGCAAAGTTTAGCATTAATTTTCTGACTTGCATGCGATTCAGAAAGTAGAAAAAATTTTGTACCGATATTTTACTTTTCCATACAACTAAGCGACAAAGCCTCTTTTAAAAGAATCTTTCACAAAATCAAACAAGTCCTGTGTCATTAAAAAAGCCAAAGTTTAAATGACATATAAAGAAAATTTTCAATTTCGAATTACGAATCATGCCCGAGATATAATAGCATACAACAAGAAAACTTCATAGCTGACACGTGTAATTATACCATCTTTCTTCAGCTCCCTATTTTACTAACAACACTAAAAAGTAATTCCTTTCGGTTTTTTTTTTCAAAAAAAGCTCAAAGAAACCAACGGTATAAGTGTCATTGAAAGTAATGTTACCCCGGCAATTATTTAATCTTACTATCCTGCCATCAGATAGTATGTTCGATTTGGACACAAATAATTGTATGTTGTTATACCACCATTGTTACATGACCATGAATTCAATGAAAGTTTGAGAAGAGAAAAAACATTAAATTTTTCAGAAACACAATGACTGTTTCTTTAACCATCCACCTTTCACCATTGTCGGATGTTTTTTCAATAAATATGTGTATCTTTTCAATTATTCAATCAAATCCGATCTCGCCGTTTTCAATTCCTATAGGCAAGTTTGGCTGTAGTCTTTAGTAAATCAAAAACACATAAAAAATCACTGGTAGGGAAGAAAAATACGAGCTTCCCTATATTTTGTCAGCATCCTACCCATATTTGGTAAAAGTCTTATTGAGTCACATTGCATTAGCCAGATAATGAAAGTTTCAAATTGCACCTTGATAATTGCAAGCCAATAATAAAAAATCAAAGTGAAGCTATTTTCATATGGAAATAAAAATGATATTTTATATCAAAATAATCCATGATATACACATTATAGACAGAAAAGTAATACTCTGAACAAATCAGCGCAAGTAGAAAAAATCCAATGAGTATTAGTGAGTCTTTATAAATCGATAATTTTTTTTAAATAAAAAGATAAAAAAATAGAAGAAAACACCAGCACGGTCTCATAGTGAATACAAAATGAAAATCAGAAATGTATTTAGTGAGCCCCTTTAATAAGATCATTTCAATTTTATACTCAAAGATGACCACCGACTCTTGTAGAGTCAACCATAGGACAAACAGTGTCACTTTCGAGGGCTGACCTTAATTGACACATCAAACTGCATGTAGAGGAGAGCGTACACTGTTTTTTCTATAGAATGCACTTAAAAGAATATGCATTAAAATGACCGTTCTTCATTTGACATTGTTCAGGTGCATGGGCAACTTATCCTTTAATTGGCAAATATCGAGTAATTTTTTGCTGACCTTTTCACACATGGCAAGTTTTCCCAGGACAACGATTGACCATTGGGCAGTGAAAAAAGTAGCCAGTGGTCATTAAAATATCAACATGTATTGTTTGACTTTGAGTGGCATTTCCTATAAAAAAAGGGCTTGTATTGTTAGAAATATTAATTCTAGAGACTTGATGACACTTGGTACTTGATGGAAATGGAAAATTAAGGAAAATTTAAACTTAATCATGTTGGCTCTTTAAAAGTTGACCTGGGTAGCAGACAGGGAAAAAAGAACAATTTACTGATTTTTAGACTAAGTTTTCCTCCTACTGAAGAGCAATATATCATCAGTATCAATAAATGCTTGTTACAATCATCAGTTCCATTAAAGGATTGTTTGATTAAAAGAACAAAATTCAGAGTAAAGCAAATACAAGATTGTGAATAATGTTGTCAATGTCACTTAAATAATAAAATCACTCTGAACTTAGTTTTATGTAAAATGGTTTGCTTAGGACATCGCCATACCCAATAAGATTGACATAAAAGTAATGTTTTTGCCTAACAAGCCTGAGTGTCAAACTCACAAAATACAATATTAGTAATGTAAAAAAAGGCATCAAAAGAGATACATGGCAAAAGTACCAATTTTCAAAACCTTGATAATTTATGATTTTATTATGTTATTACTAATAGAATGAAACCTTTCTAAGGTTCCGAGAATCATGAACTAAGAGGCCAGTCCTAAAAACTCTAATCTATTGAAAGACCTTTTCTAAGAATTATTACATGATCACTAAAGTGCAAAGACCAGAGCGAAAATCATGTTTATTGTTGTAGTTTACAGCTTGATTGCCAATTTAAAGGGTTAGAATACAGGGTATGTGGTGATTCTTAACACCAAATGGAACATTTCTAGACATACATTTCACAAAATTGTAGTTTCTTCAAACCACTGTGACAAGAAACACAACTATGACCCAACAATGTATGAAGCCTTGTATTAGAAATACAAGATTTCTATACCATAATTCTCAAGGACATTGTCACAAAAGACGGCAAGAAATAAAAGAGTTCTCATAGATTCTTTAGACTTGACCAAAACAAAGTTATGAGAATCTATAATGGAAATTATCGAGAGTCCAGAGAAAAAATGTCCACGGGGAATTTTCCTTCTGTCGAAGAAAAATAGTGAAAAACAGCTGAGTACTTTCTCTCCATGAAATTGATGTCCATTTGTGTGATCTAAAAAAGAAAGTCTTTTATCAATGTCCAAACTTGGAATATTTCCAATGTTCTCCGAGACCTTTGGTCAATTTTGTAACAAATGTTAGCCCGCGGATGTAATCAAAACAACAAGGCAAGTAGTTCGTCTTGACGTCACATCATTCTTTATAAACAAATCAGATTGAAATATCACGGAAAGAAAATGAATTCTGGGAGAAAGCTTAATTATTGGTTATCGTCTATGAATGGTCAGATTGATTCACACCAATCACAATACAGTCCACTATGTCCAGTCTCTCTTCTACTGGACACTGGACAATCATATCATTAAATATCTTAACTACTGAATTGTTAACGGCAAATTGACCTTAGTTTACCCTGGACGTAGTCAAATCGGCGAATAAATCATAACATTAACTTTTTCCTGACCAATGACCACCTGAATTCATTATCGTTTTCTTCTATTGTTAAATTTTGCCCCAAAACTTGGCCCTTAAGTGAAATAGAGATTTCGTGTGGATTGCCGGACAATAGTTTTGAATATCAATTATTGAAAAGTGAAATATTTTATTATTTCATGAAATTCAAATAACTGCCACAAACAATTGAGTACTTCATGCTTATGAATTTGGCTATAGTAGAGAAAAGCCTGGTAATTATATTAAGTACAAAATTTATAGCTAATTATTAATGCCCATTAGCTAGTTGGTGTCAAAGACTTCCCACGTCAGAGTGTCCGGCCAGGTGAGACTATGGGTAGGTCATATGACTTTCAAACTGACCAATATATCTTAATAATGTTTTTGTCTACTGATCACATACAAAAATGCTACACTGGCCAAAATGACCATTACTGACCAAGAGTATACAGTGGTTGAAATTTACAGTTTTAGAAAATAGTGATACAAATAGGAAGTTACTATCACTGTCATCTACTCAGGTTGAACCCATTATATCTTGAGACAGTATTTCTTAAATTTCTATATTTAAATACAGTAAAAGTTGTGCTACAAAGACCACCATGGTTATTGCAATACCATGTAATTTTTATGATTCATTAAGAGAATTCCTTTGGATTTGGATCTGAACTGTTTACAGTACTCTATTTTCTTGTCTCCTTTACTTGCATTTATTTTTTTGTATTTCTTTTTAACAGACTTTTCAATATGATGACAGCTCATCTAACCAATCGTTCAAAGGATGCACTTGGACTATTCTTGCCCTTCAACAAGATCCACCAACTTTCTAGTATTATGAGAGTCTGCAGGCTAGGCTCAAACCAATCACCGAGCAACAGTGAGAAATTGTAGTGATTTGAAGTTAGTGACTTTCATCAGCTTGTCCAAAAATGACAAGTAAACAAAATTGTAGCCAAAACTTATGGACATCATAAACATATAAATCCGTCAATTTTCAGCGTGAGTTAGGTAGTATTTTAGTGAAGGTCCAAATACACCAAAAATATGTAATATGTATGTAATCGTCCAACATAAAGAGGAATGACCTTTCGGTTAATAATATACTCATATATTTCATGAGTACAATTAACAAAAACAGTGTTGCCTAGCGATATAGGTCAGATGATAATCAGTTCATTATTAAATACTTCAATAATTAAACAGTCCAAGTATGTCATTAATATTAATGGACATACATATAAGGTCATCGTCCGACACACGTTCAGCATTCATAAAACATTACCTAGGCTATTTATGTATTGTGCGATCATAAGGTTTTTACAAACCTACCGCAACAGGAAACACCTTCAAGCAAGTTTTTAATTTAATGGTCTACTATCACTTTTTGTGCTAATAAAAACCCTACAATTAATCAAAATTGAACTTGTACTTCCGATACAAGTCAATACACAACAAACAAAACAGTAAGTGGTCAATAAGTTTTTTTTTGTATTTCCCTATAAAACTAGATTTCGTAGCTTTAGATTTCAATAATTTTAATACCTAGTATAATTTTGGATGTTTATTTTTATCTATGGTGAGTAAAGTAGTACTGCAGTGAGTAATTAAATCAGCAGGGTTAATGTTTGTGCCACTGTCAGTTGAATAAAACATAACAATAGCAGAATATCTCATACAAATAGATGCAAACCTTGACTATTGTTTACGGCTCAGAAATATGTTTTTTATGTAAAAATACTTATATTTTTAGTTTAATTGCTGCAGCCAGTTCACCCAATCAACTTTCTCAAGATATTTTCTAACCATTACTAACTTTCTATTTTTTGATAAGTTTGAAAGAAATAACTGAACAGGATTGAAACCAAAACCACTCAGGTATGATCCTCAAGTACTTAAATCATAGTCACTGACCTACAGTCAAATTTAGCCGCAGGATATTGTAAGTTAAATAATTTTACATAGAAAAAGTATATGAATACGAAGAAGTTCAATTATAGTAATTAAGTCAATCAGTACTTTTATTGTGACTATTATAAGCTATCAAGGTGGCTATAAAATAAACTACGAGCCAGACACTCTATCATGAAATATTAATTCATGCAGCCAACATGACATAACGTCATTCAACTATGTGGACTTAAAAACCATAATGCATCATAATATAAAAAAAGCGCGGCCCATATTTATCACATAATCATAACTATTGCATACATGACTGACCGAGCGACTCAGATTTCCCCACTGGTGCCTCTCTCGTCACTTCATACATACAATATCTACAAGCTATGACCTGGCGGGGTCAGTACAATATATGTATCAATCGATAGAGAGCAAACATCCAGCAGGTAAACTAATTTAAAACCTTGTGCGTTACCTATAATACATGCATGACTGAAGTTTAAAATCGCTAAACAGTTGTATTATTAAATTATCCATGTTTTAAATGAGACTACTGACTTTTTTTAAACCTAAAACATATTTTGTTCACCCTTTTCTTACATAAATTAATAGCTTTTTGCACTTTGTATCGATTGAAGTCATATTTAGAGGGTACACTTGTTGATAACATCCAACTGACAAGTCATTTTTTTCAAAGAGTATTTAAACCCAGGTTAATAATAAATTTGGACTGATTTTATACTTATACAATATTTAAGCTTTCCAATAAACCTAGATTTTATAAGGTAGACTTGCGAGGCTAATTAAGGGCGTAACTAGTAATATATCACCTGACTGCTGACCAAATAAGGTCAGACACTAAAATTAGACTGGTAAGAGGAAATAAAAATACTTAGACTGGTTAACCAAACCATTGGTACAATCGTACTTGATTATCATACCGTCTTCATGAAATTTTCATTAGCACAAAAAAAATAGAATTTTTTACTGGACCAAATGAAGTCTTCTATAGACAGAAAAAAATCTTAGTGACCTGTTAACATTATGCATACATTTTAATGATTTAGCATAATAAATCCTAAAATTGAAAAAACAATAATACATGCTGAAAAAAACATAAAAATTTCTTATTAATTAATTATATTATTTTATTGAATTAGGAAAATGGTGGCTGTAAAAGTCGGAAGAACCCCGCACCACAACTACTAAAAGTAGTGACAGCAATTACGGTGAACTCGGTCCATGATGAACTTGGTAAATTTGAAGACTGTATAATACTGACTGTCTACATATACTGTGGTTTAATAGTCTTAATTTATTACAGAACCAACATAGAGTATCCGGAAGTGTCACTATGCAAGATCTGTCAGTATGAACTATAACCTATGGTTATAAACGAACCAACATTAGATACCAAACAATAAATATGCAATACATGTGTATCTACAATAAATAACTCCCATCAAACTCAAGCTTTAAGGTTATCTCATACTTGAGTATAAGATTTTCATTTAAGTACAGGCTATCTTAAAGAACTAACTTTGTTTAAGATTTTTAAAAAAAATCACAAAAAAGATTATACCATCTAAAAACTCCTTCTTCTAAACTCCTTTTGTTTGGATACAAAATTCAAGTCAGTTTGAGTACAAAAATCAATTATTTAAGTACAAAACTCAAACAATTTGAGTACAATACACAATCAGTTTGAGTACATTACTCTGTTTTAGTATAAAAATCAATCAATTGATGTACAAATCTCACTCTTAATTAGTACAGAACTTAATCAATTTAAGTACAAATCTAACTCTACTTGAGTACAAATATTGAAAAATTTGAGTACAAATCTCAATCTACTTGAGTACAAAACTAAAATCAGCAGTTCTTAATTAGCATCAAGTCCCTAAGTTATATAAAAGACTCTATGAAATAATTAGTGTACTCTTTTAACATTTCTTATTTGTTTTTAAGTCTTTATTGGATAGGTTAATTACTACGGCCATTGTTTATTATAATAATTGTACATAATAACCCTACACATGTATAAAGTAATTAATGTATATTTTTGTTCATTAAATAGTCCAAACATTTACAATAAATGTCACAGATATTTGTTGACCTTTGTTTCAGTTTGACATGTACTTAAACACTCTGAACTATGTGGGTGGGGAAAAGTTTTTTTTCCGATAAAATATCCTGTCAAATAATAAGATTGATTCATATATCAACAAATTACTTGTTAGATATTATTCCTATGAATTATGGGAGTTCTCGAGGTATAAGCCTTATGAAAGTTCTTGGAAGTTCTCGAGATATAATTATCTCTATATCTTTAACATTAATTTTGTTTACTACAAAAGACTGATTACGTAATTTTCAAGGTAATAAATACAGTGGTCAAGTTACGTAAACACTCAACTAAGAAAGTACATGTAAATTAATTTTCTTAGAATCAGTTGTGGTCATTTTTTTGTGGTCTTGGGTTTCAAGCCGTATTTGTGTTTCATCAAGTTTTGGTTAACAACAAGACAAATATTATTTATAATCATGACTAACCCCCAATTGTGCAGACCAATGAGATTATTGATCGTAACTAGCCAATCAGAACGGACGATATCGGATATTACACATCAGACCAAATAATGTGTCCTCATTAGCATAAAGAATAGGACATCACTAAATCCTTTGTTTACATTTATATTACGACTTCTGTATTGTATGTTTTTAGGACGAGTTTAATTAAACATGAAAAAAGTTTATCATTGAATGCAGAAAAAATAGAACATGTAAAAGGCTATTGAAAATTGATTGTATAATGTCTTTAAAAAAAAGGCTCTCAGGGACAATTGGGTTTTGTCATACTGTATGGCCTCGTACTATAAAGTCTTCATTATCATTATCGTACTCAGGTATTTACATGTAGAAGTACAACATGATTCATGATGTTAGTAGATTCAGTATCCATGTACTTGATTGTAATATACATGTATAGCTGCCCGTCTAGCTCAGTTGGTAGCAGAACAGTCTACAAATGGAGGGGTTGGGGTTCGATTCCCAGGCGGCCCATACTTTCATGGAGCTTGGTTATGAAATTATTTCTACGGCTATTCTCCCTCCGAGAAATGACCTTGCTCTCACAAAACTCTAGCTTGTTACTATCATTTATAACCTTTATTTTATAATGATTGAAGGTATCATTGAGCTAGCAACATGTGCTTGCACTAGAAGGTGAATCACTGCTCAATGTTGCATTTTGAAGCTAAGATGTTCCAAGTCATCTCTTTAAGTTTTCTCAAGCACTAGCCTGATTAGTTATAATATCATACAAAGTAAAAGGGCAAAACTAAATCAACTAGCCCTACAGAACGAAATGAGAAATTTTTACCAGTCCTTAGTTAAGGGCTGGTGTGTTAAGGTGATTACGTACTCTTGAATCGATTATAGATTGCTCCAAATTAAGGACAAAACTGGTCTACCGTATGTTTTGAATTCAGTAGGTTCAAGGTTATGCTTAAGTCAAACATTTAAGGTTACCATTTTTGCAAACGTTTTCGCCTGAAACCATTTAAATAACTCACTTTCATTTCCGAGAAAGTGTAAACTTGCAAGTTAAACAATAAACACCTGGACTCCACAGTTATTATTGACACAAAAATATGAGAGTATGGCAAAAGTTGTAAAGCAATATTATATAGCATGTCAATTATTCATTGTTTCACCAACAGTGCCTTCCAAAAGTGCTTGGACAAAATCCTGTTTTTAGGGTAAACCAATTTACAAATTACCCATGAGAAAAAAAAAGAGACATCTGAGTAAATTCTAAAATCAGCATTAAAGTTTCTCATTCACAGATTTCAACTTAAATATCAACTTTTTCTATAACTATCATAAGTGTATGGAAATATTTTTGGGAGCAGGAAAAGTGGTGTTATGATAATGGCAATTTTAGTGCAAATTGACATAATATTATAACTACAAATGATGGTGTTTCATGTAGTAAATATCTACCCTGTATGTCATGGTATAGACAATTTTAGTTCATTTATGTGACTTTTTTGTATATTTCTTGCTACATATAGGTCAGTTTGTCTTAAAATAATAATTCTGTTTTTTTACACAATTACAGACACTGGATGGTATTTTGAAATTATAGAAAAAATAAACCAAATCTGAGAACTAGTACCTTAAATTAGCTTATCAACATTTGATTTGAACCATGCTACATTAATAAGCTATAAATAATAGTAAAATTACTTCCAGCATGCATGATCAAAATTGTCACATAGTTCACATAGTCACTGTCACATAGCCAAGTGTGACAAAACGCATATACACTTGGTTTATTGAGCTTCTTTTATATGTTTTCCATTCTTTTAACATACAATGATGAATAATTTTATAATTCTATATGTAAACAAAAAACTCTTCAACAAAATCCTAATCTTAGGATAATTTTTTCATTTACCTGTGAATAAAAAGAAATAAAGCTCCATCTAAACAAATTCCAAAATCAGTATTACTAAATGAGTGAATCAACATATGATTCTAACTATAATACAGAATTATTTTTAAATAAAATTATTTGGCGGACTACGGGCAAAAGGGTTGTGTTACTCAATTTATAAAGAGAGAGTTACAACCCTTTGCGCCAAGCCTGCGATTTGTAGTATGGTGGAATGATTTTCTTTAAATTTTTCTTTTGTCCAAGAACTTTTGGAAGGCACTGTATATAGATTCATAGAAATTGTTTTCAGGGTATTGGGAAGGTATTTTAGACCAGACCATAATTTGACCTGAGATAACCCATGTAACTATGTCAGTTAAACCTGACATTTTACAGCAGACTGTTATCTTATATTATGGTGGAGCACAAACTGTCCGCCAGACACTGGTTTATAAATGTCTGTCTGGTATAGAAATGTCATAATGTTGTGTCAGGTAATCTTAAGGTCATCATGTGACCTATATATCAAGGAGCTGGTCAATAGGAGGCGATAAAGTCTGAGTGGTAAGGTAGAAGAAAAAAGGTGTTTTTATCTTTATAAGTGTATTTACAAAACGTAAGTATGAAATATGACCCTTGATGATGTTAAGACGACTTTGATAGGAGTTAATGTTTAATTTTCATAAATTAAAATGTTTAACACTTTATTTCATAAAAGCTGAACATTCGAGACAGCCCATGCATGTAGAGAAATGGGCGTGGTCTGCATCTGGAGCGGGTAATTTTTATTTCTATGTACATGCAGGAGAAATACTTTTGTCTAGCTTTCACTGTAAAGTGTGTTCTGTCTCTGCTAGGATTTAAACCCAGATCCCCAGAGTAAGAAGTGAAATGTACCTAAAACCAGTGCACTGCAGCTTTTGGACACTTTTAGATACTATATTAGAAATTCAAATATTTGGGATTTCACCTACGGTACAAACAAACTTTCACTGTAAAAATGAAAATATTTGTACTTAAAACAACAGGGTTTAAAACATATTTTGTTCTTTTCAGGGGAGCCGCCCAGCTAGCTCAGTTGGTAGCACGCAAGTCTACTGATCAAGGGGTCGTTGGTTTGGTTCCTGGGAGTGGCATACTTTTTTGGAGTTTGGTCATGAAATTATTTCTACGGCTATTCTCCCTCCGACCAATGATTTTTAATTATGTAGGGCAGTTGTCAGTCACTGACTTAAGTATGCGCTTAGTAGTTGGTTAAGAGCTAAATCCAGAGATTTAGTTTTTCCAGGGGGAGTGAGTAGGTTGACTGACCGCCGTTATATGACCTATACAATGTGTTGCTACGGCGTTAAACCCAACAAACAAACAAACAAACTTGTTCTTTTCAGCAATAATGTTTAACAAACGTTGTTTATACTGCCTGAGCAAGGACGGAAAAATCGAATTAGAACAAGTGCAATAGAGTCAATATACATGTACACGACATTGTATAGTTCAGTTGTACCCAGTTGAATGTCTGAATTAATTCTTTAACAAAAGTAAGCTAATGGCTGAATTTTAACATAAATATTTAATTTTACAAACCTTTTTAGCATAACAACTATTATCACTCATGATTCGGATTTTAGCAGACATGTTATATTATAGCACTTTTCAACATTAAATACATTTGTACCCTTTAAGGCCTCTTCAAAAAAAGTAGGCGACCACTTACTTGTTGTAATATGACCTTGACAAGTTTTCCTATGAATAATAGGACAAAAATGATTTACAAGTACTGTCTGACATTTGTAAAAATGCATATCATAAATGAATAATTAATTCATTTGAAAAACTATATTGATTTTTAAACCACAGGTACCGTAGACAAACTGTTGATATTTTAATGACCAGGGGTTGAAACAAATAGCTGTGAAAATAATCTATTTCAAGTACATGTAAAGTTTAATCATGCTTCATGTATATACCTTGGTGAACTTATGGTATTTAACTAATATTCGGGTTTTATATCAGGGGTCAGGGGTCAAGAGTATCATTCTCCTCTGGCAGGAGATGTTACACTCAAGTGCAAGTGCACTTACTTAATGTGTTTTTCATGCAGAACTTTACGTAGATGGTCAGGCAGCTCCTTTTCTATAAAAGTTTTTGCCTAGTTGGATCTGCCCCAAGAGGAAAAGGGATCAAGATATTGAAGGCAGCTATACGGACCAGAGGGTCATCCGGGATCAGTAAAGTGCCAGAGAAGAAAAGACCCACTAGCACTATAATGCTATAGCCATGTATAAAATCAAGAGTGACCTTTAACAATGCAAACAGTTTGCACTCTCTAACTAAACTATGTACATGTCAGTCGGCATGTCATGTATAAAAGGTAACATTTGACTTATTAAAAGTGTATGTCAAACCCACATGAATATTATTATGTAAATAAACTTAGTTCATGGTATTTGGATTGCAGACAATCAATGCATCATATATTGGCCATGTTTTACACTTGAAATAATGTCATAAATATATATATTCATCTCGTTAACGACCATAGGTAAATACTGTTCCATTTTTCATGGTAAACTTGTCAACCTGAATGGAAGAAATTAAAACCTTGCATATTGAATGGGGCAACATTAAACCATGTTTAGTTTTTTGGCCATGTCTATTATACGTGGAGCAAAATACTTCAAGATCCTAGTTTGAACTTGTATAGCGATTGAACACGTATAAAATATGACTTGGTGAATAAAAAAACATAATTAGCAGTCATGCACAAAGTAATTATAACCAGACAACAAGCTCAGTGACAAATGAGATATTGACATAACATGGCGACCATATACAGTATGTCTCACATTTCAATCTGGACGTAAAAATCCTCAACCATACCGTAAAAAAACCTCTACTATACCGGTATAACTTTTATAAGCTTTATGATGTTTTTATGATGACAAATTAATACACATATTTGCATTTTAGGTCACTATGATCGCTTTTAATTTAACGTCTGCTTCGTACATAAAGCAAGGTCGTATGTTCAGACAGGTCTTTTGTAAATCATGCAGACGGCCTCACTGATGACTTGAAATAGTCACCATAAAAATGATAACACTTAAAGTGACTTTTCAAGAAAATATCTTCAAAAACTTTGCATTTGACCTTTTATAATCAAAGGTCAAATATTTAAGTTTATTTGACTTATTTTGTATGGACAAAAAATTATCACAATGCAATAATCAACCATAAAACCTTTACATGAATGATGTAACGATCGTCGTCTGCCCATATGTCATTTAAGATTGCTGCATAATATAGGTTTGAAAAACATTGTTTTTAAAAATCTTAAGTTATAGAATGTATAAAGACATACTTTGTAATAATATATCAAATTAGCATTCATCATAGTCCTGTTTTGATAAATGCTGCTTTTTTGTAATGATTTGCAACATCATTGATGTATTAGTCAATTAGGTCACATGCTTACATCTTAAAACATGAATTTTAAAGTCAAGAAAATATTTGCCCAAGAAACATAAACTAGTCATTTATCATTATTGCATAAACATAAGCAAAGGGAGATGGCCCAGTTCTGAACCATCTTAGTCACATGGTGACAGTTTTATATAATTACTTATATTAAATGATAAAAAACCTTAAAAGGTATCAATAGTCAAACTTGGTTCTGGACAGAGTGGGTTAACTCCCTTTGCATATAACTCAAAGTTTATCTATTGAGGCAGAGGATATTTTATACAAATTGACCAGACAGTGTAAAACTAGTCTAACTCCATCCACATGGTTTAACATTGTGTGTCATTCTATCTTGATTAAAGACACTTGACCAAGAGGAAGTGTCCCAAGTAGCTTAACAATTGACTATATAACATAGCACAATTTTAAAACAGACATTTTTATGTAAATTGCTATATTTATATCATGAACAACTAGCTGTGTTTTGATTATGAAAATCAGTCAATTTAATGTCTGTAGTCTATGACATAGTTATTACAAGATTTATAGACAAACAATGTAATGGTTACATTCAAACATGTATAATTTCATAGTTGGGCAAATTTGGACAGTCCTCTTCATACAGAAAATTTATGGGATAAACTGATAACATGCAAAAACCCACAGCATTTTGAATGTAGTAAGGCTGCACATACATATATAATGTTATAGCCACTACAGTTTTTCTAACATATAAAAAATACTAGCCGGATATATCTCTTTCCACGTTACATGAAATACAACAGTTTAGGTCATTGTAGCCACTTCTGTGTCATAAACTATGAGAGGCCATAGTATGGGGAATTTCTACTTGTACGAAAGGCCGACTACAAATGTTAATATTATGCAATGTAATATGATAAATGGCTTCGTATAAAATCCTGGCCGAAATGTTAATACTTAATCTGTGCGTCAAAACTACTTTTATATTTTAGTTTCATGTTAAGGTCAAGAAAGTACAATTAAGTCGTGAATTTGGGAGTTAAACGGTCCTTGCTAACAGTACAGCAGTTAAGTATTGCCTCTGTTAATGATGCTAAAACCATAGTAATAACAAGCGTTTTAAGGCCAATTAAAATATATATGAAAAAAATATATGAAATAATCAAAGATTATTTTGCACAAGACAATAAACGAAAAATGATTCTTCATTTTTCAGAAAAAAAACAATAACCTTTGAATGTAAAATTTGTAAAAAGTTAAAGCTACGATATATTGATAAGGTTACATAAACCATTAATTTTTTTAGCAAAATTTATTTTCTTGGCCTAAGTGCACACTAAATACGTACATATGTACTTATTTTGACAAACATATAATTTAGATGTAAAACAAATGATCAATTCGAAGCAATTCATGTAAAATATTAATTTTTAAGTTCATTTTAATACAACAGGGGTAATTTCAAGTGACATATTTTTGTATTGTTTATTAATATTAATAAAATGAACCAAGGTAATTTTAAATGACATATCTCTGTATTGTTTATTAGCAAAAGTAGAATATTAGAATCATTTTTTATGAAAAGTTCTTTTTTTATTTAATTATATGTTACTTATGTAGTATTTTTGTACTATGTTATTTTATATCATTATATTTGCTGTTTGAGTAAAATAGACACTGTAGATCAAAGACAAGATTTAAACTCCTTTTGTACGGAAGAAGACTGACTGATACAGTGTATTCCCAAAGTCCTCGGACAAAATCTTGTTTTCAGTGTTAATAGACAGAAACGCCTTTTCTCAAGAAAAAAAATATTTTGAGTCATTAAAACAAATTCCAAAGTTAATGAAATTATCATAAAATTCAAACTTTGTTGCACAAATACACTAAATAATTATTATTTAGTGCAATAACTTTAAGAAAGCATGAACAAATTTTCTCAAAATTTCATTTGCACAAGAACTTTAAAGAGACACTGTATAAAGTAAACTATAAGTAATTAAAAGAGTTTTTGTTCTATTTTTGTGAAAACATATCAATGCAAAATACATAAATCTCAAATTAAAGTGACAAAAACAAAAATTTAAAAATAAGGCCATTTAAAAAGGACAAATCATTCCCTTGTCTTACTATGTTAAAGTGTGACCTTGAAATCAAAGAAAAATAAATATTCTGAAAGTTTTCGCCCAGTTCAACCACCCGGCAACCAAATTTATTGTCTAGTATTGAACTCAAATGTAAATTGCCAAAAAAAGACTTTCACTGAATTAAAATGAACCCATCTCTATGCATCTACAGAACAACATACTATTTTCATAATAAACAACAGTTCTATCACACAGTAGAAGAGAACAATTGAGAAAGTTCAAGTTAACAAAATAATCAATGCTTTAATTGTATTTTACTTGACAAGATCTCCTTCTAGAATCTTACAACACCTTTGACATTAGGGGTTAAATTTGGTCCCTAAACCATAGTCGCTAGGGATGATCAGATTTTAAATTAAGGTATCTTATTTTCCTTTGTTAAAGTTTTCAAGTCCTTTTATGTTGCGTCATCATTGTTATTGGCGATAAGGTTATTTTATAAGACAAGGCCACTCCCCTTTTTACCCTTAGGACCCTAAATCTAAACAAACTGGGTATTTGTTAAATAGCTAACCAACAATAAGTTCAGAGACCAACAGAAACTTCTGGTTCTAGTTACAATATATAAGGCCAATCAAACTAATACATCGCTACATGTACCCAAGGCAGTCTACAAAATTAGTAGGGGTCTGGTTGCCCAGGACAACCATTTTTTAGTTCAGACACCCAACAATTTCTTTTGGGCAACCAAAATTCTGCAAATTAGATATAGTGATTGCTGTTAAAATGATATGTTTGGACAACCACTTTTATATCCTAATTCTGAAAACTGCTTAAAGGTGAAGAAACTGATTGCAATTATCACCTTAACACTCTAGCCCTAAGTCTGCTGCTTGTAAAAATTGTTTGTTTTTGTTGGGTTTAATGCCATAGCAACACATATAAGGTCATATAAAGGCGGTCAGTCAACCTACTCACTCCTCCCGGAAAGGCTAAATCTCTGGATTTAGCTGTTAACCGACTACTAAGCACATACTTTCGTCAGTGACTGACAACTGCTCTACATAATTAAAAATCATTGGTAGGAGGAAGAATGGCCATAGAAATAATTTCATGACCAAGCTCCACGAAAGTATGCTCCGCCCGGGAATCGAACCCACGACCCGTCGATCAGTCGACTTGCGTGCTACCAACTGAGCTAGCCGGGCAGCTTTGTAAAAATTGATTCAGGATAGTGAAAACTTAATTCATATAGTCAGGCTAGTTGAAATTTTGTCCTTTTACTATATAACAATATAAATATGCTAAGTGCTTGAGAAAAGATTAGCTGATGACTGAGATAGCATAATATTGTGAGCATAATCAAAATACCTAAACAAAAATAAGAAAATATGAACAGTTTAATGAATTGTAATCACTTAAGAAGTTAAATTTCTTAACAAGTTTGAAATACAACAGTTTAGATTTCACACTAAGAACCCATGAAATGAGAGAGAATTTTTTTCATTTGGCCTAAAATATATTGATGATCATTATTTTCAAAAGGAATTGATACATAACAATAACAAACATTTCTGTGAGGCATTGGTGTCAGTTATTTCTTTAAGGCTAGAAACTTCTAAAATAACTTAAACAATGCAAGGAACTCAGTTACAGATAGTGGTTAGTTTAATTTTTGACTAGAAATTTATTCTACATTGTAACATTAGGGGCCAGCTGGTTGAGTGAAACCCCACACCTGATTTATCAATCTGATATATCTCTAAATTTCAACTTTAACTTCACTTTAGCCCAGTCAAGGTGAAAGAGAGAGGACCCTTAGCTGAATAGAAGACATCTTTGCACGTGATTGGATAACTTGGACAATGGCACAATATGAAATAACCATTCAATTACCACCCCATAACCCTATCATGTTTGTTGAATGCATTTCAAAGAGACATCACTAATGACAAATTTACGGCTCAAATTAAATTTTTTCAATGACTTTAATTTCATCGCGTCCAGCATCTGTGGACGTTGACAAAAAATTGACAGCATAAAAAAAACTTCGGGCATTGTGTACTTGCGTAACAAATAGACCGAACAAAGGGGAGTGTTACGTTGTATAGCATCCAGCGCAAACTGTCCGCATATTTTACCCTTGCGATACAAAATGACTATTGTTGAAAGTAAGGCGAAAACAAATGGCTATTTTATTTTTTTTTTGTAACTTTATTCAATGTCGAGTCTTTTGAAATATATTTTTACAGCTAACTCCACTGAAGGCTTGAGGGTAGAATTCAATACAAAATCGAGGATATTGAAGACGACTCAACCTTTTATAATCTCTGTACTCTAACTGTATAACTAACCAACCTAAACAGGAGTAACAAAGTTAAAGAAATCCATGCACACGTCTTTTGTTGTGGACACGCCACTTTTTGAATTATTCATTAGTTGTTAAATCACCAATAGCGAGAATGATAAATTTATTGTACAAATTGTAAAGAACAGTTTTTTTTAACTACATCAAACATTATATAAAGGACCGATTATTAATTCATTACAAAAAAAAAACATCACGGCTTAAAAAATGCCAGCACTTAAAAAATATCAAACGATTTTAATACAGTAGCAATAAATGTATGACTGAAGAGTTCTCATATAAAAAGGAAATAAAGTGCCACCACATATTTTTTTTTTAAAAGGGGACTTTTTTCATGGTAAAGTTTAAGACACAGTCTCGTCAGCTGACTTTCTGACTAGTTCATTTGTCAATGAGTGCCAAGTCTACAGCCCTAAAACTAAAAAAATCTCAAAAAATTGCGCCTTTGACAATGGATTTAAGTAACTACATTTTTTTTCAATTTGTCAACATGTTATTGGTCAGAATATTTCCTAGACTTTGAATAACATATAAATGAACTAACTTTCTCTCTATCTGATCTCTATTCAGAATTAACAATAGGCAAAATTTAATTGTTCACTATTCCCCAATAGTAACGCATAGGCAATCAACCTCAAGAAAGACAAAATAGAAAAGATTGGCTTAATTTGGCGAAAATTTAATTTCTTTGCAATCAAAACTCATAGCATGTCCCACGGTACAATTCTGTGAGATTTCTCGCTGATTGGAAGTAAACTTAAATTCAATTAATTCCTTTCTAATCTACTGATATGTAATTTTGTCAGGGCCAAAATTTTGTTCCAGGACAAGAGTCATTATACAATGTCTCCTGAAGCATCTTAAGATTTAATTCTCATCCAATCAAATCTTAGCACCAGTAGCTAATTTGCATACAGCAAGGAAATGTCTGGTAAATAATTGCGTGTAAGTTTGTCAGAGGGCAAGATGGAATTCTTCGGGATGCTACAATTAAACGAAACGTCGTCAGTAATTTTAACTTAGTTAATACAAATCAAGTATGTTTTCTAATCAGTAATGAGAAGTGACCTAAGATCTATCAGCCTGTGGGCGAATGTATTTGAAGTCTGAAAGTACTACCCTATGTCCTTTCAGACATCTTGGACAATTCTGACTTGTTCAAGCAATTTAAGATTTAAATTTGTGGCTTTCATGTCTTTGTAAGTCTTAAACCCAAAATTATCTTGAACTTATAAGAATGTATCTGTTTAAGCATTGAAGTCATTGCCAAATTTTCTGACCAACTTAGAAGTACAGATTTACCCCAGAAATCTAAAATTCTCTGAATAAAAAAGAGTAGTATACAACCTTTTGGGGGACATTTGGAGCCCCATATTATTGAAGGTCTTAAGACCAATTTTCAATGAAAACCTTTCCATATAGTATAATTATTGTTAATGATATTTTTTTTTTAAATAAGCTGCCCAGAAATGCAAAATAAATGCAAAAATGGAAAAGAAACCTGGAAACCTGTTAAATGAAAAACTTAACACACTGCGTAATTGAGATTCAAGGTGCTTAGATTTAATGAGTCCAAGTGTAACTGCCAAGTACTTTCCATACAAAATTATTTTAATTACTAATTTCATATTCATAGCATAAGCACTATCCTGGCTTCAAATACTGACTACATACATGCCTGCAACAGTTGGTCAGTAAAAGCCAAGGGAGGTAATCACTGCAATACTGACCAGTGGTCTAAATGACCACTACTACAGTTAATTGCTCTTTGTACAACAGGTAGATATGTAAAACCTCTGAGAAATATTACTTCTTCAAGTTAAAAGATATTTATACACAAAACAAGGGAGACCAGCCCTTTCCATAAGTCATATGACCTTCTATAGTCATGTGACCAAATCAGTCAGTAAAGAGGAGTTCAAAAAAGTAAAAAAATATGTGCTCAGGGTTAAATAACTAAATTATCCTGTTTGTTGCATTTTTCTTGTTACCAACATTTAGTCACATGATTTCTGTTAATAAACTTGGATTGTTGATTAAGTAACATTTTTTTTTCATTTTGAACAAAAATTTCATTTGTTGCTTTGATAACCTCATAGCATTATAATTTGGTCTTTTTTTCCAAAATTTTAATGGTGACTCCACAAGTTATGGTATCAAAAAACTTCACTGCAAAATTAAAATTTACAGGATAATACCAGCAGACTCTTTATAAAACAGTTGAATAGTAAAGTCATACAGAACCCCAAGTTCAAAAACCTTTTTTGACCCATCAAAACAAATGTTAAGAAATTTCATACAAATAAATTGTTGCCACATTTAATATGAAACAATGGCCTAGCCAAGTATTGTAACACCATAGGAAAACTAGTGAGTATTATTGTTGAGAAAGATTGTTATAGAATGCAGTATCTCCTTCATGTTTGTCAGTGTCAATTAGAATAAATACCATAGAAAATAAAGGTCTACATCATACATTGCTTCTGTCTTAAAGAAGCACTAAGAAAATACATCAAAATGACTTGAAAATACCCAAACGTTCAAATCAATGAATTTCCAACACCATTATTTTAGAAGAAAAACAACAGTGTGAAGAAAGGAGGTAAGAAACAGTAGATGTAATGTTGTATTCAGGTCAGTTTCCTGTACGAGGCAAGGTGTTAAAACATTGACATGGGTTCTTCAACTGCTCACAGCATTTCAGGAACTTACATGTCAGATTGCTAGCAACTTCCAAATTTAGGCTTTTCTTCAAACTTTCTAATATTTCAACTTTAAATAATTTAACAAGTTGTACAATTTTAAATTTACACAAGGAAGTCTGCAAAGTTTCGCAAGTCTTAATTCAAAATATGTTGGCAAAATAATAAGTAACCCTGCTATATCAAATGTAACACACAATTGGAATCATTTATTTGATTAAATATTCAACTTCATTCTATTGATCCATAAAACTTGGAAAATATCAACTTCTCCCCAAAAACAGGGAGAAAATGTCAGAAAATTTACTAAAATTTCGAAGGACAATTATGTACCATGTCAGTGACTTTGAAGTGTAATGTCTAAAGTGAAATCGGAGAGAAACGAAAAATTGCTCGCAAATTTTTTTCTTCGACTTAAAAATAAGTATCAATTTCAAACATCAGTGATGACGGATGAAAACTTGAGACTTGGATCACATTAAGGAAAAGTTAAATTTAATAATTTTAATAAAAACAACAACACAGTGTTTACTTTTTACATTTATAAGAACATACAGTGCCATCCAAAAGTTCTAGGACAAAATAAATTTAAAGAAAATCATTCCACCATACTACAAATAGCAGGCTTAGCGCAAACAGTTGTAACTCCCTCTTTATATATTGAGTTACAACTGTTTTGCCCTAAGCTCGCAAAATAATTTTGTTTAAAACTTATTTTGTATCATAGGTAGAATCATATGTTGATACACTCATTTAGTAATCCTGATTTTGGAATTTGTTTAGATGGAGCTTTATTTCTTTTTATTCACAGGTAAATGAAAACTGTTTCATCCTAAATTCAGAGGCAAACATATCCCTAGCTAGCGCTTTGTGCCCTGGTACCCTTTATTTGGTATCACATACATATACCTTTTTGATGAAAAAAAGGTACCAGGGCACAAAGCGCTAGCTACCGATATACTTAGAAAACTAGCCTATGTTCAAGGGTTTTTGGAGGGCATTGTATGAAAAATATTTAGGAAATGCTTACAAGATCCGAAATTTCATTTTTTTTTACATAGATCTAGCATTGACACCAATGTTGATGAATTATTCTGCTTTAATTATTTTGAATGTAAAAAAATGCTATGTTCACATCAAAGTATAAAGAAATTATTACAAAAAGTCAAGACCCCATCTTTAATATAGAAACAAAAAAAATGTTTTTCATCGTAATTATTCAACTATAATTGCAAGCAACAATTATATAAAGTCCCTCAGAATTTACCATCATGCATCTTTTATGTCAAGTCATCATTGTTGCTTCGTTGGTGCTGTTGTTGTCGGTTTTTGATACTTATAAGATAACAACAGATATTAGTGTTTAAGTCGTTCCCACCATTATGAAGATGGCAATCATTATCTCTTTCCATTTGTTTTGTATTAAATTAACTTGATAAGCTTCTATAAATGAGCAGGGCTTGTGTAAAAATGTGCAATAGCGGAATCAAGGGGGGACAAAAAAAGTCCAATTTAAGTGTTATTTGAACCCTGTTATAAAAACCATCGAATTCAATGAATTTTACCAGTTTTCATCAAATCATTGGTATTTTCAGTAACCAATTCCATAAAAATGAGAAAATTTTGTAACAAAAATTTTCAGGGGAAAAACACGCAAAATGTAATCCTTGATAATCTTGGAATTTGTTCGCAAGTCTTCGATAACTTGTTTATAAAGTAATGAATGCTATAAGAACCTGATGGTTCAACAATAAACACAAGTTTTTTGGTGTGGCGTACATTGGAATCTAAGCTTTCAACTATGATGAAACATTAACAAATTTCCTCTGAAAGATTTGCAAGATTTGTACAAATAAAAACAGTTTGATTGTAACAATAGATTATTAATGGTTACATATAATCAGAGATATGGAACAATGGAATCATGTAAATAACCTGTTCTATCTCGATGGTCAATGAATGGCTTTTTCATTAAATGATTAAAATATTGATTAACTGTAGAAAACATGGAATAATATGTTTTCTGAGAAAAGATATAACAAATATCAACCAATAAAAAAGTATATTAACATTTAGACATAATGAGGTCAAATAAACTACCTATCAAAAGTGTTTTCAGGTAGAGGTCAAAACAAACCACAAATCAAAAGCATTTTTACAAACAGGTCAAACAAGCAACCAATCAAAGTGTTTTCACATACAGAGGTCAAACAATCAACCAATCATTAGAGTTTAAAGAAACAAAGGTCACAGAAGCAACCAATCATAATTTCTTTTACAAAAAGTGCAAAATTTGACCTCTCCAGATGATAGTTCAAATTGTAAACAATGGATCAGTTATTTATGCTAGATTTGACAAAGGGACAGTTCCAATTTACTCACAACCTCACTTTCACATTTTGTTTTTAAATTGAATGACTCTGGTGACACAAAAAACTGTTAACAATTGAAAGAAAAAAACTCCAATTAATGGCAATGTACAATTTTTCAAAACAGAAAGAATGACAAGCGTTAAAGTCATTCACTTTTTTTCAAAGATTTTTTCTCAGACTTCATGACCAGGCGTCATGTGACAGAGTTAAGCACTATACTGTTTTCTAAATGAATCTTTTTAGCATGAGAGAATAGGACAAACTAAATCCTATTACTCATTCATGTGAAAACATGAAATCATGTTTGAATAGAAAAGAATTACCATCATTTTTTTCCAACAAGATAATAGGACATTGGATAGTGAACTATACTTAGCCCTTAGAAAAAAAATTGTCTTATTCCCATCATGAGTTAAATCATGTACGATGTAACCCCTTTCACTTTCATTTTAAACAGATGCTTCAGTGAAGACATTACCTAACACCTGATTGGCTGGAAATTCATTCACCTGTGTGTGGTTTTTATTATTCAAAGACAATATATTTGTGGGGAAAAAAGATTGTATGACCCAATAGTCCTTACAGCCATATACGCCAGTTTAGCGTCCAGCAATATTTTGTACTTACAGATGTTTGATCATTGAAAAAAATCGAGGGAGAGTTTACATTTCCCGGCTTAAGGTTTAAGTTATTAAAGGTCAAAAGAGGTCAACCGTGACTACTAAAAAACGTCCATCATGTCCTTTAAAAGTAACAAGATGTAATCTTACAGTCATCATATAATAGACCATTCAAACCTCCCAAAATAAAGAGTACTAAAAATTGGACTCTTTAAAATGGAGGTACAAAAAGCTAGATTTTAATCATCCATCTGTTACATTTACTTTGTCCATATATAAACTTGTTTGACAATTTGTACAATTTATTTAACCCAATTTTTATAATAAAATAATTACTTTTATACATGTACAATTTTTTTTTAAAACACGAGTCTTCAAACCATTTTGAATTTAAGTTGGATATAAACTTATTAAGCATTTCATAAACCATGATTCTAAAATTTGTTATTCTTGTCTGTCAGCACAACCCTTTCAAACCAAAAGAAATGTTTTCATATTAGGCCCTAAATGTAACCATTTGAATTTTCATAAAATTCAGCACTTTTCATATAACTCTGGTATTTGCTATTATCCCCCCACCAATCAAAGAAATTGAGATTTCACCCAACATATTTCATTAAGAAAGTCCCCTGAGCCCTTCCAAAAATACTAAACAAATCGAAACTTAGCTAACCTTAATAAAAAATATTTCTTTTTTTAAATTCATGTACATGTATCAAGACATTAGAACTCAAAGACAGGAGATTTGTTATCATTTGATTTTCTTCGAAGTTGAAGTACCTCTTCAAGGTCATGGTCAAGGAATTAATTTTTTTGTCTTAAATAAAATTACAGAAGCCAATAGGGTGAAGGACCATGAAACAAAATCCCATCTACCTCTTTCATCAATCTAAAAACAGCAATGCCAAGTTTACTTGTATACAGTTTTCAATACTTTTATTATTTATTACATGCAAATACCACATCGCTACAGAAGGACAACTAATTTCAGATCTTAATATTGCTCTTCAATTGATATAATTTCTATAATTTAACATGTAATAAATTTATTTTTTCGAAATTGGACCCCATGAACTTGAACTTATACTTTTTATGTCACCTGTTTTTTAAATCGTTCGATTAAGATTTCATATAAACACAAATCACATAATAACAAACAAAAACTTTTCTTTTAATACCAAGAATGTTATTAGAGCATTGAGTCATGTCAAAGAACTTGAGTTTCTTAAAGCAGAATTAAAAAAAGCAGAATCGCAAAAGTTCGAAAAATTGTTGGAAATGAAGGCATCAGTCTCAGGGCATTCCAAGTTTCTTGTATTTGATACAATTATGGTAGCGACTTACTGGCAAGGTCTGCTGGGATTGATTAGAACGTAGCTTAAGATACTAAACATGAAAATTGCAATTTGCACTTTTTTGAATATGTACATTTTTAATGAATTAGTACAATTTTACCATAAATATAGTATAGTTGAACAAATTATTTCATTCGTTCCCTTAAGACATTTGTTAATTGGAAGTCAATAAGTGGTGAGATGTCACAGTGAATGTTTTGCATATTTTATGCATCACTTAGTGTGTTGACAGAGGGTGCAAGAAGAATAGTAACGGCACCATTGCTATACTCACTATCATTCTAATAAATATGTTTTTGATTGTCAACTATCACCATTAAAGGGCACCTAAGGGCAGAAGGGGACACATGAGTGGTCAGCAAATCACCAGGACATGTGACCACAGATGGTCATTGGTCATTTATGATCCAATTTGTGTCAAATCTTGCAGCTGGTCAAGAGGGGAAAAAACAAGTATAAAAACACACAGTGGTCAAATAATGAGTGAGTTACAGTTATCTTTAAATGGAATCATGATAAATGAATGTATTGCTGTGAGTGGTCAATGGGGCAGATGGACAAAATTGACCCATGGCATTAGTGGTAAATTGAGATTGGCATGACAGTAATATGGGGTAACTGAGAGGTCTGGGAAATATTGCAGGAATAGGGGATGGAATTGATCATATGGATTAAAAATGTATTTTAATAGTTATGGTCAAAACAATTGGTCAAAATGGGTCTGACCTTCAAATTTGACTATTCTGACCACAAGTAATATTCAACAATATAATTAGAAACATTTTAAAAACAAAGAAAAATCAAATCAAATATTAAGTTCATTCAAATGATAAACAAAGTGACAAAAATGATTCCATTTTACTACATTATAATACAGAAGCCGGGCTAGCTCAGTTGGTAGCAGGCAAGTCTACTGATCAAGGGGTCGTAGGTTCGATTCCTGGGCGGGGCATACTTTCGTGAAGTTTGATCATGAAAATATTTCCACAGCCATTCTCCCTCCTACTAGTGATTTTTAATTATGTAGGGCAGTTGTCAGTCACTGACGAAAGTATGCGCTTAGTAGTTCGTTAACAGCTAAATCCAGAGATTGAGCCCTTCCATCAGTGAGTAGATTGACTGACCACCGTTATATGACCTATACAATGTGTTAACCCAACAAACAAACAAACAGACATAATGATACAAAATAGCCATGAACATAGTCGGCCAGCACAGTTCCAAGTCAAAAACATATGTATACATATAATGTATATAACTAAAAAATGACAGATTTCAGGAACAGTCTCTTTCTGTGAGGCAAAGAGGCACACTTAAAAGTTAAAAGTCACTTGACCTAGTGAATATATCAGAGTTGTGAAAAAAATAACTTCAAAAATTCAATAAGAGATTTTTATTTTTTTCACAATTTATTACAAAAAAACCAATACATTTTTCTTTTTTGAACAAATGTATCAAAATTGACCAAATATACTAGGTTGTACAAACAGGACAGATATAGATAAACTTGAAGCCTGTGGAAACAAGAAATAAATGACAGTATGTAAATGTAATCTGAAAGTGCTGGCAGTTTTAAGTGATTGCCTTCTATGGCTAAAATACTGATAACAAACAACATTACATCAGTAACAACCCAAAATATGATCAATAAAATATATGACAAAAAATATCTATGATACATACATATGTATTTACAGTCCAACCTCCCATTGTCATCATCAATCTGATAGCAGCCATCTCTCAACGCCAGTCATTTTCAATAAAATTTAAATTAAAATTACCAAATACTGTAAAGGTATGATATTAAAACTATCACAAGCTGTAGTCTAAATAGTGAAATGGTTTTTATATTGAGGGTGCCCACAAGACTGCAAAGCCGCCCGGCTAGCTCAGTTGGTAGCATGCAAGACTACTTGCTTTTATGCAATGCACTTACTAAAGTCTTGCCGGCAATGCTTGATATGTAGAACTTTTACTTCTCAATTTAGGCATTTGGGTTTAAAAATCAATAAAAATTATGTGATTTTGCGATAACCAAGGCAGACTTTATAGCTGAACTTTTCTTTACAATTATTTTACTATGAAAATTACTTTTCAACAACAGTCACCTCTATTTAACAGTCAGCATAATACTGGACCTGACATGGCCATTGTAGTGAGGTTTCACTGTATTTGGACCAATTGATCAAAGATTGATATGTTGTTTTTTTTCAATTCATGGACTTCTAATATGGATACATATGTTATAACAAAGGTATATCTTGAAGAGTTTTTCATAACGAAAGCAAATAAATCAACAAGCATGATGTATATGTATTGGTCTGGGCACAGACCTTCGTTGAATCAACTCTATATCATTTTCAGCTTAATCATCAAATGTTTGACCTCCATGGAATATTACATCAATGTAGTCTCCATTCTTGAAGCCAGACTTGCAGAAATAGCAGACAAATTTACCATTTGACATTCATTCATGCCTATTCATGCTTTTTCAGAATTTTGTCCGTTTATGAACACCATACAAATGATGGATGCCGTCCATTCACCATGAAGAAAAATTACTTAGAAAACTTTCTATGGCAGAGACAAAATAATTACATATTTCTTTACAAACTGTCGTAGCTTTTCTCAAATATTTGACGAGAATATTTTAATAACAGAAAAAATAACTGCTCCCCCCACTCTCTCTCTATGCTAAAAGGCTGAAGAATATAAAAAATGAATAATTGATTTTGAGAGAACTCAAAAAAGCATTTAGGCCGACAACAATTCAAACAAAAAAGAAGATTATATTTTGCGTAATTAACTGACCAAATGGATCATAAACACACGCAGTAATTTCAATGGTCATAAATGACCATCTAAACGGTCAATAATAATGACTTTTCATTATCGCATTACTGGCACCCAATTACAGTCATCTTTCAGAGCTATGTCCGATAATGGATGTCTTTTGTATTACTGTTAAATAATACGCTCAATTGTCCAACAAATATGCCTTAGGGATTTTAGACCGAGTCAAGTCCATTCTCTATCGTTATTCATGTGTAAAAATCTGTTTAAAAGCTCACTGAAGTGCTAATGAGGTTGCAAAATATAATTACTGAAAAAAAGAACTTGGAATTCTTTACTGATTTAATGAGTTATACGCCCGCATGACATTTCAATGGTCAGTTACAGAAATTGTTGGACAATTAGGAAGGTTAAATCAGGATTCAGGACCTGCTATACGATACAATACAATTAAATGAACTCAAAACCAATGATTAAAATGGGGTAATTTTCAAAGATCCGGTTAGAAAACACGGGGCATAATGACTACATCTTCTCAAATGACCAATCTTTGACCGAACGATTCCGAAATATTAAATTTCAACAAAAAATCTCTTGTAAAAAAACAGTCATATAACTTGAGTACCATTTTTATCATTCTATAGAAAATAAACCAACATGGAAAGAACGTAAATATTTAATGATGCTCGCCAATAACATACACCAGCATAACTGAGTATTCACAAAACAATGATACGATGGTATATGAGCGTAAAAGAATTATAGTGTACTGGCAGTTAAAACAGTTTTACGATCCATCATTGGTTTTCACTCACAGAACAATCTGTCCAAGCCGACAAATGTCATTAATATATACAGCTACTGTTAGGTTATGCGTGCACAGTCGGTCACAGTTTTAAAATTTATATGTACTAGTAATCAAAGGTCAACTTTAAACAGATATATCTTAATAAGTGATCTCACAATACAAGGGACAATATATCATGTTGCAATTTGCATGACATAGTCAATCTTATGACAACACCAAACTTAAATGATAGATAGCATACAGTGGTCTGGGTGTTTAAAAATTCATAGTTAGATGTCAGTTAAAGTATTATAATGATGCATACTACATCCACGATGCAACCCATGGGAAACAGAACGAGAAATATCTATACTAGAAAAGTGTCCAGCGTACACTTTTCCCGAGATAATTTCAACAGCCGCCGCCACACATAATTTGTCTTAATAAATATGTTACAGTCGTAGAAATCAGATTTCTGCAAATTCCATATCGATGGCAATTTATCTACAGAATGTATAATATAACCATGCTATGAATAGTAAATAAAACCTAGGGTGATCAGATTGATTTTACAGATGGTATACACTGTATCTAGGGTAGGTTTGTTCACTGAAAATCTGGTGTAACTATTTACACCTCAGAAAAATAGGTTTAGTCTCTAGAAACATACTTTCTATTTGATATAAGAAATACAAAAGATTTAGCCTTTCCAGGAACAGTGAGTAGGTGGACAGACCCCCGTGATATAACCTATACTAATTGTGTTGCTACAGCTTTAAACCCAACAAAAAATAGAAAAATAACGAAATTTGATTGAAATATTCAAACATTGATATTATCAAACCTAGTCAAAACAAAATGATTTCTGATTAGTTATGTCAATAATAACCTAACTATTAACCTGACTGTTAAGTAAGATCCTGTTTTGGTTAAGTGATGGAAATCTAGGGTCAATACTCCCACAAAATACATGTATAATTTATAACATTATAAGCTTTTACTTCTGGCAAACCTTAAATTAATGGATATTTTATCATGATGATCACATTGTATCATACCATTTTAAATTACTTAATATAATTACATCAGTGATATATTTTCAATGGAAATCATTACTTTTAAGTTTTTCTCAAGTACTTGCCTAATTTATTATGTTGTATAATAAAAGGCAAAAATTTACCAACTAGCCTGCCTGTATGAAATAAGTAATTTTCACTAGCCCTAAATCAAGACTGTGCTAGTCCAGCTAGGTTTGAAGCTATAACAAGAATGAGCAAATAAAGGAGGATTATGTTTATATTAAGTTTTATATGCATGTAATGTGTCAAAGTGAGAAGCTGCTATGAAATCATCATCATCATTATCAACATCATCATCATCATCACCATCAACACCATCATCATCGTCAACATCATCATCACCATCAACATCATCATCATCAACATCATCATCACCATCAATATCATCAACATCATCACCACCACCACCAATGTAATTGACATTTTTGTAGAAACCCCTATCAACATCACTTTAATTTCCATAATTATCATTAATTCAGTTGCCATTGTCATTATCACCATCAACTTAATTGTCATCACCATCAACATCATCATCATCATCATCATCATCATCATCATCACCATCACCATCAACATCATCAACATCATCATCATCACAACCACCACTAATGTAATTGACATTTTTGTAGGAAACCCCTATCAACATCACTTAAATTTCCATTATCATCATTAATTTAGTTGCCATTGTCATTATCACCATCAACTTAATTGTCATCATTATCATCATCATCAGCAGCAGCATGAAATAATGAAGCTTAAAAATAACAAGCTTTTTTAAGTTTATTCTCCTTAGGACAAACAATAAAATACCATTGTACACAGACTCTTGCACTTTTAGAGACCATATTTAACAGATGCCTTTAATATACAAAACACCATGGTTTATATCATTCTAGCACAGCTATACCAACACCAGAAAATATTAAAAACAACATCAACAACATCAGTGGTCATAAGTAGTGTGTGACAAAACAGTACTTGGCATTTATGTCATTTTTAGTTTTTTTGGCCAAAAAGTGACAAATGTGGTGGGTTGACATTTTGGAAGGACTTGTAATGTTTAAAAAGCCAGTTCACTTGGTACCCTTAAAGTTCATCGTTTGCCAGTCATATATTCAGATGACTACAAAAAAATGGAAAAACAACAATGTAACATTGAATATGACTTGAATATAGCAAATTAAAAGTCATGAATATTGCTGCATTGAAGTTGTCCACAAAAAATTAAGTGTCATAATTATGTTCCATTAAGTGAAAATACAAGAAATGACCATGATGATCAAGTGGTAAAGCCATGGTCAAGTGGTCAACTTTGATGTAAATGGAAGATGTTTTTGACCAAATCATGTTTCCACTTTGCTGAAGCATAATCCCGTTTTTACATTTTTGCACTGTTGAATACATTTCTGGCATTTTACAGCGCCACATAGAAGTTTTGCAGCCATTTGTTCCCTTAATATTAATAGACCCCGCCAATTTCCACCTTAATTCAAACACTAAATGCACTTTCCACCTCATATGACTAAAGATCTGCAACTTGAAAATTGGACATAAAAACAAAACAAACAAAAACAAAATAAATATTTCCACAGCCCAAATATAGCAAAAATCTTAACAAAGAAAAGTGCTTCATGGAAATAAATAAGAATTCACAGCACCATTAAAATATCTAAAAAAAAATAAACATGAAATATATTTTTTCTTGAATTTTTTTCTTGTCTTGTTCTACTATAGGTATAGTTTAATGTACAGTTAATGATGTACATTTATAACTGGTGCATCATAGTTGATGAGAACTTTGTTATGTTACAAATTCCAGGGTGTATAGTATCTCCTTCTCTCCACAGCCAGCATCTATCTTCCTCCTATCCAAACTTATCTTAAGTGCTAGACTGCGATATTTTGTCGTTATCCAAGAAAAATGTTGAGTATTTCTTCATCATTATCTCCCCAAAGTTTTTTTATACAGCCTTCAGGTATATATTATCTAACTCTGTAATGCACAAATGGCTCAAGATGCATGATTGATTTAAACGATGATAGTATCACATCAAAAACCTGTAAATTTCCAACAAAAACATGCTCTAATCATCAGTGTAAGAAAAACCATTTTTTTCTGGAGCTTTTGAAGTGAAAAGAATAGAATGTCAAAATTATTAACTTTCTTTTTTAGCTCTATTGGTTTATATCATGGAACCAAGTTTTTGACATATTACAAAAAAAAGTTCCAGAAATTTTCAAGGAAATCTTGACAGCAAAAAATGAAAAACCTTCTATTGGATTTTCAGCATTACTCTAAGATTTGGGTTTCGTTAAAATAAAAATGACCATGTTCTGTAGAAGTAAGATTGGACAGTCTGTCAAGTGAAATTAAGTAGCCCCCACTGACTATAACTTTTCAAGAAAAAATAATCCAGCTTTCTTGGAGAACATTAAAAAAGATGCAAATAAACTATGTAGTACTATGACCTCAACTATTATTTTTTCTCCTTTTTTTTCGAGACAGCAGAATTGTTAATGCTTGGCATTAAATTACTTATAGCTCAGGTATTAGCAGTTTGCATTTTTAAAAATTACAGACAGTGTGGAAAGGTTAAACAATGTTATTATATACCAATAAAATACATTATGATCCCGCATACAAGTTGTACAATAAAAATTTTCCTATGGAGTACCTCAATTCTTTGGTTCAAGTTGGGACAATACTTATACTTTTCCTACTCTATGAAAGTCTTATCTTGTTGGAAACGGTGCCAAAACCTCTGCAGAAATTGTCCGACATTAACGTGGAAGAATACACCCAGAATGGCGGGGTACATCAATGTCAAAACCAGGTGTGAGGTACGTACAGTATTTGACGCAGATAACCAGTTAAAGGGGGGCTACAATAGCTGAATTACACCAACAAAGTTTGGCAGATGATTATTTTTTTACGATTTATCCTACAAAGAACAACATGTCAAATTGCATTTAGAAATAAATTGCGTACTAAATGTACAATTGGCATAATGTCTACATTCAAAGAGCCCTCCATGTTATCTTTTTTCTATGACTATTTGAAAGTAAGTAAAAATTATCTATGATAAAAATTATGAAGCAACCAGAATTAAAAGTAGTGTTTAATAATTTATCTGTTTATTAGAGCTCCAACATGACATCGATGGCCATTAGAGAGTCATTTAGAGTCATTGCAGGGGGAGAGAAAGGAGAGAGAAATTACACAATATGATTATTTTTCATGTCTTTACTTAAAGAAATTTAAAAAATGTTAATAGATTATAATTACTGCTATGACTGAAAAAAACATGACCAGGCCATTGACCCTTTAAAAGCACACTTCCAGTGAATTTTCGGAAGTTTATGCCTTGAATGTTTTGAGTCATTCCTAGGGTTTTAACCGGTGATTTTAGCGTAACTGGACAAAATCTATTTTTAGATATACTTAAATGTGCACGATTACTTAATAGGTACTTATATACGTCCTTGAAGAAATGATATCGGAAGTTACAAATTATCAACTTTTCCTCAATACAAATGATCATGCTAAAAGCTAAAATCAGGATATAAATTTTATTACCTATCAAAGGTCCGCTGAAGTAGTCATTGGTTAGATATCTAGACGAGAACATCCTGCTATAGGTTACTGTATTTATAGCAACAAATATGCATGTTTGACCTTTTAAGTGGGATGAGTAAATACATGGTCTTTATCATATGTTGTACAAATAAAAATAATATCAATATATAAAACATAATGAAATTTTTTTTTTAACTTAGACTGGATGAAAAATTTGTTACATGAACTTAATATATCAATATATAAAACATAATGAAAATTTTTTTTTAACTTAGACTGGATGAACAAGTAAATCAGTGAGCTAATGCTCACTAGTGATACCCCCGCAAAAATCTAAAAATATGCGACAAACAGGAAGTAGATGAGCAAGGAGCATGAAATCGCTTTACACCACATGGGACTATGGGATGAAGCAATATGCAAAGTATTAGGCTGCTGCATGTTATAGTTGCTAAGAAAACTGCGACGGAAATTTTGTAACGGATGGACGGACAAGGGTAAAACAGTATACCCCCCTCTTCTTCGAAGCGGGGGTATAAAAATTTGTTACATGAACTTAATGTTTTATAATTGTAGTATGGTTTGATGATGGGAGGATAATGATGATGACAATAAAAATGATGATGATGAAGACCATGATTATTGTGATGATGAAACTAATGATGAACATGATGGTGATGAAAATGGTAATGATGAAAATGATGATAAAACCTTGAAAATGGAAATGAAAATGATGATAATCACAATGACAATGATAACTATGATGGTGCTGATGAAAATGACAACTTTAATGCAGTTGTTAGTGATAATAATAATGCCAATGATGGTATTATGTCTTTAAATGTTGATATTAATTTTGATTCAGACCAGAATGTCTTTGAATATAAAAAAGACAACTCAGTTATATAAACTGTTCAATCACAACCTAAATACATAAACAAATGTCAATGTTTTATGATCGGACAATAGTCTAATTTAGTAACCAAATCAAACCCTTGTATTGCCAAAGGCCTATTCAAACGGTGATGTAAACAAGTATTTTTTCAACTAAATTTCACCATGACAAACGGCCAACAAGTTCATCAGATTTTCCTACAATTTTGTGTTTGTGGTTATTTTTAAAATTTATAGTTTCCAAATTTAGCTTATGGCAAACTGTTGGCCACATAGATCAGAATAACAAGCTACCTTTCAACTCAATGAATGCCAACTGAACTCAATTTCTCAACCTAACTAATGCCTTAAATTAAACCCACTCCTACCAAACTCAATCTCTTAGCTGAAGCAATGTCATGTCGAATACATGAAACAAAAATAAGCAAGTCTACATAATTGTTAATTTAACTAAAAAAATAAAAGAAAATGATGAACATTGTGGGAGGTTTCATTGTACTCAAATAATTGCTTGATTTCCACAAACATATGTGTCATTTAATGTCTTTAGAACCATTTTGGGTAACTATGGCAACCAGGTCACCTTACTAGCTTTCCTGGTGAATTTACATGGCAAGTACTTCTTTACCCTACTACAATAAACCAACCACTGTATTTAAATGAAGGACCAATCTCCATAAACAGATATCCTATAGACCGCTGTCGTATAGGATCTCTAAGAATCAATCCAAGGGTCACGTCAAGATGAACTTAGTGTCAACCAATCAATTTGTAGCTTTCATCTAGACAAAACACTATTAATAGCATCTTGACTCAGTTCTATTTTTAGACTGAGATTTGCTAGCTAATTTCACGTGACGAAAGTTTTATTCACAGGCTGTGATTGGACAGCTCTTATCAAATTGCGTGACATAGATGATGCAAGCAAGTTACTGAACATAATGATTGCGTCATGAATATTATAATGAGAAAAGGTCACCTGAAAGTGACCTTTGTAACAAAACAGCCAGATCTTCAATAAGTGAGTAGGCGAGTGGAGAATTTTAGATCGGGGTTTTATCAGATTGATGGAGAACTGATGTTTCACTGTATTTCAAAAGAGAGCTCAACACACTACTTTAATATCTCTACAATTTTATTCTGTATAAAATTACAACATTTTTTTGCACCAAACCTGAAGCACTAAGAAATGTATATCAACATGTAGATAATTCAAGTTTACAGGAAAAACTATGTTCTATATTAGGTCACCCTTCATTATAGTCTTACACAAGGCATGAAATCTTAACTTCTGATAGCCTTAGAAAACTCTAAACTGATTACATGCATTAAATTTCACACAACCATTGCAAATTTAGAAAATACTTGTCACTTCTCATTTATGTTATTTTACAGTTGTATATTCTCTCTTTTTGAAGGTTCAGTTTTTATATAATCAATTTTCTTGCTTTTCTGTTACTAGTGACTGCATAATGGTGCCAAAAGTTGAAGGGCCTTTCTGTACAAATAAGCACCAAACACTTAGGCATTTGTTTTTCATTGGTTATTGCCTGGAAAATACCTAAAGGCATGAAAAAATACCCTGCATATATTTCTTAAAGTTAAAATTAACTCTTCCTCAGTGGAGGTAAGAAAGGTTACTGTGTATTATGAAGAGCTCTCTAGGGAAGATTTTGTTTGAAGTATTTTCTTAACAAGAGGAAATTAAACTCATGAATGCTGCTGGAAGAATGCACATTTTTATTAAAGTTATTTTTCTAAGAATTTTGACCAAGAAATGTATCGCATAACAAATTATTATGACCAAATATTAATCAGAAGTGAGTAAACAAATTTAACAATTCAAAACTGAAAATAGCCACAGAATGTTCCCACATCATAAATGAAAGACAACCACATAACACCTTCATGTGTCATATATGCCTACCTTCATTACTCAAAATATACTTCACAATAGTTTGTGAAAATATTTACTACAACATCAAAAACCACAATTAAAAATTTGCATAAATTATAAGTAAAAAAAATGAAATGTTTGGAAGTGCAAGTCATTGTTTTTTTTTCTTTCTGTTCAACCAAACAATGCTTTTATCAGAGACCTAAGGATTAAGGTATTATTTCCACAAAACCCAAGGTCCATGGGCTGGTAGAGTACTTGCAGGATTTCAAATACGGATTTCAAATTTCCTCCATTAATGAGGTATATGGAGAACATGTTGAATATGAGTCCAGGAAAACTAGGTTAGTTGAGCTGGTTTCCATAAAGTGATCATGATTTGTGCTGACACTGCTTTAAGCCCATCCCCCAAAATACCACAAAAAAACAACATTTCAATGAATAATCATAACAGCCTTTTATAAAATGTAGTCCATGAAGGTAACTCTGTAAGACACAACTTGTCAACAAAATTTTACACAAAACTTTATAAATGATCAACAATATTTACCCTAGAGATAGAAAATTCTCTATGACAAAAAATCTGGCACTTCAGCTTAACTATGTCTTTTCTTCACAGTGTAATAGATTTAATTTCATTTTAGAATTTAATAGGTCACCACGATACAAAATTTCCAGAAGATGGCGCTAAGTATCATACTGTATAGAAGTTTGGTCAAATCGTTTAAAATCTTTCAAGAAATCTTTCATTTCGGGGAATCAATTTGTGAAATATCAAGGGACTTCATACTGATACAACTTGATTCAAATCTGCCAGGTCAAACATAACAAAGTGAGAAACATCAGAACTATGATCTAGGTTTTTCTTGTTCGTACTACATCAACAGTTTAGATCTGCATGCAAGTTTTGTATGAAAATATAGAAAAAAAAACTTGTTTTATATGAAATAAAAAAGTGGAAGATTTATGATAATGAAACTTTCATGTTGAAATACTGGTCAATAATAGAGACAATTTTTCTACTCTTTATTGTGGAAAGGGGGGATACAAAATAGTGAGTACTCTTCATGAATAAAATGGTGAAGATGATGATAAAAATGCATTTAAATGTAAGTTAAATGTCCATTTGATGATAATATTATTATAAAATTATTATGATAAAAACAGTAGTTTGAAATATAGCTCATATGGAAAAAAAGTGATTTTTTTTACTTTTTACAGTTTGTCAATATTTTTATTTGGTGATTTTTGGTGGCCAGCTCACCTAACCAGCATGCCACTACAATTTTCTGTAACCCAGTAGACACTAATCCTTCCACAAGCATTAAACACACTCCATACATGGAAAAATCAACAATCAAGTAAAGCTAAAAAATTGACATGTGACAGTTGGAAATCAAAGCTGAGAATCACTAGATTCAGAGTCAAGAATGTCAACAACAGCATCATGAGTCTGAATGCTTTACATCTATGAATCATCAGAAAAAAAGCTAAAAAAGTCTAGGTTCCTATGAGAACAACATCTCTCAGGCTGGCCATAAATTTCTTGAGCACTATAGTAAAGGACAAAATTAATCACTAGCCCAACTATTTGAAATAAGTCATTTTCACTAGCCAGACTCAGACTTTCATACTAATCCTACCAGGGCTGTGGGTGGGTTAAGGTGGTGACTGCTGAATGCTTCCATATATGGATCATAAGACTAAGTCTGAACAGTCTGAGTTCCTTAGGGAACTGAAATATCTTGGATATAGAATATAATACACTTGCGGTACAATGACACAGTTTACCTCTTTATATTTAGACAGAATGACAATGCCAAGTAAGTCTCTGGCTCCCATTGGACTTTCATTTCTTTACAAAAAAAGTTGACACTTAGACGACAACCCATACTTGAGCAGCATTGGTAATACCAAGAATATATTCACATCTATGTTCAGCCTTGAACGATTTCCTAAATTGAGAAATATTGAATGCTAGGAGAAAGTTATAAGGTGACCATGGATTTACTGGCTATATCTTATCTATTGTATCAATTATGCATCACTGTATGTGCATGAGAATATGTGCAGTAAATGGACACATAATTATTGCTGCAGAAAAGAGCTTGTTTATATGACAATACAGTAAAAGACTTCAGAAATATTCCATATAAAGTCCAGAGGCCTGTATTATCAAAGGTCATATAACAGATTCCAGCTGTAAATTCTTTTATTTACTGCGGGCCTTAAGTATTGGGGTATATTGGAATTATACAAGTTCCATGACCATGATTGCATGTCGACGTTTACCATGGTAGGAGCGATAATTTATTAATCCCTTAAAGCTTTAAAATTGTATTGTTATAACAATTATATCCCAATACATGTACATGGATAATAGTTCAAAATTTCCCAAATCCTAAAATCCCTGATTTTCATGACTTCAGCAGATTTTTACTAAGAAAAAGAACCCTTTCTCAGTACCCCCAAAAAAACTGAACTTCAGGATAAATACTGAAGACTTTTGCCCATGCATGTATGTTCGATAATAGACTAGTCAGCCCTGATAAACTATTACATAGTACATTAAGCCATGTGTTCAACTAAGGCTAATACTCTAGGAACTCTTTTGTACTGTTTGTTTCATGTATTGACTGTTACCAGCTACCATAAGCCAATGAATTTGTTAAAAACTGAGAAATGAGATTCAAAATGGAGGCAGAGGAACCGGGAAGGGTGCTAAATGACCATTCTGTAAGCAGGCCTGTTTCATTCATTTCATTGTAATTTTTAAGCAACATTAATTCCTACTATTAAATGTGATGAAATGCAAGGCTGGATAATGACCTTTCAGAGAAACAATGGAAATTATTTGTGATTGGAAAGAGCAGTGAATCATAAATGACAAGGAACTTGTGAGGACTTAAATTACACTTAAACCACAGGTCAGCGCAAAACAAGTCCACGTCCTTCTTTATTTACATGTATTTAGACTAGTTATACCCCCGCTTCGAAGAAGAGGGGGGTATACTGTTTTACCCTTGTCCGTGCGTGCGTCCGTCCATCACAAAATTTCCGTCGCAGTTTTCTCAGCAACTATAACATGCAGCAGCCTAATACTTTGCATATTGCTTCATCCCATAGTCCCATGTGATGTAAAGCGATTTCATGCTCCTTGCTCATCTACTTCCTGTTTGTCGCATATTTTTAGATTTTTGTGGGGGTATCACTAGTGAGCATTAGCTCACAGATTTACTTGTTTTGTACTGACAAGGTCAATTGTTCATAAATATAGAAACAAAAAAAACATTATTGAAGATAAACTCTTAATGCATTGTTCATGCATGTTCTTGTTGTCCTTTGAGCGCCATCCTACCCCACTCAGCTGTTCAAATCTCTAAATTTTACAACTTATCAATTAAAAACAAAAATGGAAAATGTAATATGTTTTTACATGAGTAACAAATTTACAATTCCTTAAGGCATTACTGATCTTTTTCCATTAAAATTCTAATGTTAAAAAAATTCATGACAACTTTAAAACTGATGTAGATGCACTTATGCAAAAAACGTAACAATTTCTACTAAAATATGTTCTGCAGAGTGAAATAAAAGCGAAGAATTCCAGTCATCGAAACATTATTTAAGATTAATTAAGTAAAAACATAGTTAATATAAATGAAACATGGTTATGATGATAATCAGGTACAAAACAGTCAATCATACAGTGGAAATACGAGGATAAATTCAAACTTTCAGGTCAATTTCTTATCTTAACATAATCATTAAACCTAACTGACACGATATTCAACCACAATTATCTACATTACACTATTTCGGGACAAAACTTATTAAAATTTATGGAGCTATCTCTGTAAGCAGCCATCATCCCAGTGAGAAGGTCCTGTTTTAATTTCACAAAACTCACCATGTATAAAAACACATCCATCCAACATTAACTAAAGTATATAATAAATCGGGGAAGTCTGTTTTCTCGCTGTAAATTGTTAATATGAATAGATCTCATGCTCAATTTAACCAATTTGATAGAAATTAGGGTTTTCAATATGAGACTTGGATCCAGGGGGAAATAAATGTATATACAAAGAAATATACCCATTATAAGCAATATTTAATTAAAAAACAACATATACAATAATTAGCACCCAACTTAAAATAGAAAGTGAACGTTTAATGTCCTCAAGTAAAATGTTCAGAGTATGACATATTCAAATATTTCTCCGTATTTTTTGTCACAATGATTTTTTTTGGAGATTTTATACGCTACTGTCCTAACATTAAAAAAAATGTGTCCAATGTTGATCCAATATCGTATTACTGTTATCCCATTGAAATCTCGGCCGTACAAGATTTAGTCAATAATGAAAAACAACTTTTTTACGATCAGTAATGAGAATACTAGAGTAAAATGAATTTAACAAATTTTCAAACACAAAGGGATCAGAACTTAATCTTTGTATTAAATGATTGGTCACATTTGAGGGCAACATTTGTTGTCCCTACATCTGACAGTTTGTCACATTCAGCCAATAAAAAAAGAATGATGTAAACGAAAGGAAGAACAAACGTTTGACCATTGAAAGTGAAATTTCTCCCTGAATGTCCAGACTGGACATCAAAGACTGGTCATCAATCATTATGAGTAGAGTTGATCCATTATGAACATAAAAAATAAAACCAGTCAACACTGAACTGATGCCTTTAAAGTACAACAGTACTAATAATGCTGATATGAAAAGTGATTTAAGCAGAGACAGGACGTAATTGAAGCAATATCTTAAAAATGACTACATGGGACTAACAATCATGGTCAAAATATATTTAAATTTGGTCATTAAGAAAATTCTAATTAAAGTTTTTGATAATAATTATACTGATGCCATTATAACATAATGCAATAAGGCCAAGTGTAAACTATAACGCCAGGTCCATTAATTTCATTTAGATCATTAGTCCTAATATTCTAACCTAGATATGAAACCATCAACAAATTTTCTGCCCTGACTACAAAAATAATCTATAATAACCTTTCATAGATAACCTCTGAGACACCTCATCTATACAAAAATTACCCCTCAATGCATCCGGCTTTAAAATTTCTAATAACAGAACCTCATGCTATTTAAAACGCAAAATATTCAAAACTTTAACAAAAACTATGTTAATACTTGCATTGAAAAGAATGCCCAGGGTGATTGCCCAGTTTTATGAATATGTGAAATCTCAGAACAATATACCCGAGTACATCGTCTTTCAAATATGATTCTATTACATAACCCGTCATCTATTCATAAAATTATACAGGTGCAAACATCTATGCCAAACTTTATCTATACTTCAATTTAATATGGACTTTCATTTAAGTCTATTCAAACCTGTATATAAATCTTATGTCACAGATTTAATCACCCAACACAAAGCCAAAAAAGTAAACAGGGACAAGTGTCTAGTTTATTTCGACCTGTCAGACAGGACCGATTTCAATATTTTGTCTGTCTGCCAAAAATACCTCAGATAGGTGACCAATCAGAGTGCAGTATTTTATTTACTGCCTTAATAGGTTTATATTCAAACTGGCTGACCTAGGCTGACCTCTCCTAGTTTGGTTGTCCAGGTTTTAAGTTGTTTCTGCATTGAATTGAATAAGACGAATTCAATACTGTACTAAAGTACACTAGAACGATCGATGCGATAACGTAGTACAATATAATCGTCCACTGATATGCAATGAGGTGATATTTGATATTACCTTATTTTCAAGGGCTTGCACAATACGGACTACATACTTGAGTGCACATTGATCAATGCAGGACATGGTAACGTTACAATGGACCAGCAAATATTCATTATTGACTTATTGCGGCAACTTTTACCAATTCAATGCATTCTCAATGTCAACCCAGACACTCTAAATATATAATAATCAATATAGTAGAATTATGGTCAAGTTTAAAAAGGTGCTTCTCTCGTTTCAATACACTATTTCAATGTCAAATATATACAGTCTTTATAATTCTATAGCGCAGTATGCTCAAAGCAAAATGTATAACGAGGTGTCAATGTAAGTATGTATGTTAAAAGAAAAATTTATCGAAATGTGATAATACAAGGAAAAGCGAGATGGCGGCTAACTAGACACGTCGCTAAGATATTAATGAGTAGGATTTTTTTCATAGAGGTAGTTTTTCAATCTGCAATCAGGAAGTAGGGACCTAGATTTCTTTATAGGGATCTATAAATTTAATGGCCCCTAATCAATAATGACCCCTTAACCAATAAATGTTTTCATTTATAATTATTATAATATAATTTAAAACAAAGAAGTTTATTTTATATTGCAAGGCCTCAAATGAGAATTATCAACCAATCAGTGTTAGCATCAGAACTCTCTTAATGATCAAATTAAAGGTTTGTGCCAATGGGATCATTTCAGTTTCACATAGGTTGGAAACCTATTAGTCAATATCAAGAGATCATTCGGCACAACTGTTCATTTGTGAGGGGCAAGAAAGACAGAGTCTCAAAATTTTACATATAAGAGAAAATCTATATTGATGTTGATGGATAAGGGCAAAACTAATCTAACTATTTGTTAGTATAGAAGGTGGTCAATAGCACAGTGTTGGTAGCATGCCAGGATTTGAAATCTCGTGTCCCGAAGGGGGAAAAGGTTCAAATCCCATCCGGGGAGATTACACCCTTCCATGAAAATTGACAATAATGTCAATTTTCCTCCATTGATTAGATAATATGGAGAAGTTTCCGGGCTTGTGGAAGGGTAGGTGAGTACTGGTTGTAGACAAGGGTCCTGGAAAGCTAGGTTAGTGGCACTGGACGCTGTAAAATGACCTAAATTGTGTTGACACAGCATTAAACCCAGTCAAAAAAGGAAAAAAAGCTGTAGTCTAGTTCTGAACTGACCATTGATATGTCCATCTGAAGTGACCCACCGAAGCTGCATGACATGGATGAAAGGTGAGTATTCAGAACAAGGTCTTGAACTATAACAATTTTATAATAGAAAAAATACTTAGACTTATATGCTTGAACTAGGCATGCAAATTTTAGAGCTCATTTAACTTCTACTTACAGACAGTAAATAAAGAGTCTTAAATCAATTTATCAACAATTTGCCATACCAATATACATGTATATGATGTAATAATAGATAATAATTGGATAAAATCAGTTTTCATATATTGGACATTATAATATAACATTCTTTACAAAATATCCCCTTCATATCTCACTCCTTTTTCTACCTCAAATTTTGAAGAGCTCGACCATTGTTGTAAATGTGGGCGCAAGATTGTGCAGTATTTATTCACTATCTGACAGATATTGTGCAGACCTACGTGAGGTCAATTTACTCCAGACGTAGAGAAATAAATCACCCTCTGATATATATGACCAAAATTTTGTATACATAACTTTAACCGTACTCCATATCGCTCTTTTAATCTCAACGCCACTTCAAAACTTTTCAAATATGCAGGTCAATACCACTGTATATTTCAAAATGGCCTCTGTCCTGTGTTATCTTTCAAGGGTTTAAAGACTGTAAAATCATTTTTATGACCATGAATGCAAAGTTGGTGCGCAATTTTAATACATCAATACGCAGTCGGGTTTTTGTGTGCGACATGTAATAACGAGATCTTGAGATAAAATTGTACAGATTTTAACGGTTGGGCAATCATATACTATTAAGGACAAGACATGCCAAATCTGTACATTAAAAAGAATGACCCATGGTTTCTCACAAGATCTTGTAAAACAAGTACTAGTTCACATTTAAACTGGTTTTGAATTACAACTGTATGCATTAACAGTCAAGTCAATGTGCAAGGATATTGTATTATACCCATAGTATTATAGTATCAAGAAATCAAAGTCAAGGTTGAATATGAAAAGAATAGGCATTAGGCACGATAAGATTGCATGTCCACTATGTACATGTACTATGTATTATAATAAAGGGTCTTGTATACTAAATACCTACTTACTATGAACTTACATTTAAAAAGGAAATAAATAAATGTCTTACACATGGAAACATAGATTTTGGTTCAACTTTTCAAAATGAAAGTTGATTTCATTTTGGTTCATATTAATGAAATTAATTACATTGAGTAGCTTGAAACAAAGGTCACAAACATAGATGCTTGACAAAATTCAAATCTTTCTGTCTTTGAGAGGGTATAATGAAGGTTTTAAATCAAATAACCATATGGTGGACATCAAACTATCCGTAGATCTAAACACTATCAACATTATTTCAGCAAAGCTGATTAAAACAAAATGGAGCAGCATACTTTCTAAAAGAAACAGTCAAAAATCAAGAACATGTTCCATAGCAGTATGGGAAAAACTAATCAAACATGCCCAAAGAGTCAAGCATTTTCATGTACCTGAGAAGACAAGCAGAAAAATGTTAGGATCAACAAAACCACTTAATAAACTCGATAAACAAGTATGTAAATGGTAAATATGACATCCAAGGATTGAAATATGTACTAACATACTTCAACAATTTTACAGACTTATTCCAAGAACAACTTAGATGGAGGGAACCAATCAAATAGCTTGGCACAATTCAATGGAAATATTACGCATCCATAACAAAGACAAAGAGAAATGAGCATGACAATGTCGCAAGAAATGAAAAATTAACAAGCATTGGGAACATGGACAAATACAATAAAGTACTCAAAGTCTGTCATTCTAGTAGACAATCATACTAGGACTAAACCATTTAATCAGACGTGTAAATCCCTCGGTGATCGTATACATATCACTTTCATAATGGTATATGTGCCGATAAAAAAATACAACAATTATTGTATATATTTGATCAAGGCATTGTGAACGTCCAATGGGATAAGTTAACGATCTCAATGATCTCACCTCAAGGTAAGTCTTGTAAACAAATGACGGTAGATTTGTGTCCATAAAGACCAAGGTGAAGGTCATCCGACCTAAGATCAATACATGTATCATTAATTAACTAATGTCGCAGAAACCTCCTCAAAAAATGTAATGTTAAACAGCAATACATAATCAGTTTGAATACCAGTAAATTTTTCATATACCACTGACCATGGGTGATTTTGCTTTATTTTATCACTGTTCATTGTTTTTATGGCCTATGTGACAGTCTTGAACTTAACTAATCAATATAGATGATTTAAAAGTTTGCTCAAGGATTGCAAGAATTCAACCATTTAGATAAATAATGTACTATTTAATGAATGGAATACTTAAAACATGATTACTGTTGATTCCATTTTTGGACTTCTTCTAATGTTACCAGTGTTAGCTATTAATATTGCATGTTTAAACTATCATTGTTGATTAATACTAATGTTCCAGCACACCTCACCCACCTATCTATGAGTCATTTATTACTAGGTATGATCAGCAAGCTTCTGTTTCAAGATTAGTCTGTGAATTAATAGTTGTCCTGTTGCAAGGAATATCCAGTTCTAAAATTTCAAGTGACTCAAATTCCGCAAGAGCAATTAAAATTTTGCAAATACAATCATACAGGTAGCTTATACATGTAAGTCATTTCATACAAACCCTAAGGCATTATTTTGTAGAATGGGCATTTTAGACAAGTTTGAACTTGATTTGGAATAAATCAAACAAATCAATGTTTTTTTTATTGAGGTCTGTTTTAGAGGCACCTATATATCAACAGCCCATTTCTAGCAAACAATACACTAGTCATGCAAGTTATACAACAGTATTGTTATGGAGGTCACTGAATGCTAACAGGCATCAGAAAAGTGCATGCCTTCATCAATTATTTATATAACTAGAAACTGGAACCTCAATTAATGAAATTAATGAAGTGGACACGGTAAATAGTGAGCGTTTCATGTAATTTTAAATATCAACCACTGAGTGGATACAATATATAGAATTCAGATGCACGGGAGGAGTCAGGATGGTTTCTATCTGGTGGTTTATGCGGCTTTTAATACAATTTCTGCTATATTAGTGCAGCATGGGCCAGTTTGTTTTAGACCCACAGGTAACGTAACAAATTGTTAAGATTGTCATGATTGCTTAGATGATAGAATAATTATTCTATGTCCAAAACATTTACAAAAACATATTTTGCAACAATACTAATTTCCATGTAAATTGAAGACATTAATCCTTTTGTTATTTTGTGTTATGTACATCTGTTCATTATATGAGATGAAATAAAATTGCAAAAATTCTAAAAATTGTAACAAATGACTTTTAAAGTTCTATGATGGACCTTGTCCATGATTATAATATAGAGTGAATGACCTAAGTTGATCCGTTTGATAGATAATAATGAAACAAATAGAAAACTGACCATACTACAAACACTAATCTAAGAGTCAATGCTCTTTGGATATCTCGGCTATGTTTGAAGACTGTTAATATTTCAACATAAAACTTTAAAGATAGTATTCATATAACATAGTAATTACACCACACAATTCTTTAACCTTTTGTACTGACAATGAATGGTCAATTTTAGACAATTTTATGTCTTGACTTAAGATATCTAATTACTTTATGTCTATAGAAAATAGAGTTACATTTTGATGGGTCAGTGCATAACTAGTCTACATTTTTCCTTATTCATATGTAGTTAGACTGGTTTTGCACTGACCTATAAATTTACTTTAAGTAATTAAGGTAGTTACAGCTTTGTAGTTTCATATGGTACTATTTAGTAGCAGTAGTCCAGCAATCGCACTAGCTCTTGAAGATCGAGAGGTCTAAGGTTCAAACCCAACCAGGAGCATTGCTAATTTCCGTGAACAATAAATTTACCAAAGATTGTCCACTTGTCTAACCTCAATTGAGAGCATCCTGAAGAATGGACACCTTATGGAATTGTTTTGAATTTTTACTATGGTATGAGCAGTCATGAGCAGTGGGTTGCTGGTTTCCCCGGACAACCACTTTTTAGTTTAGGTAACCAAATATTTCTTTCGGGAAACTAATATTCTACAAACAAGAGGTAGTGTTTGATGCTAAATTGACCTGTTTGGGCAACCACTAACATATCCTATTTTCATAGACTGAGTATGAGCCATACTTCAGGGAACTGAATTGCTTGCTTTATAATATATAATACTAGTGAACCTAGAACCTGAGAATCACCATGATATATATGTAACATTGTTGCGGAAAAAAAATACTACTGAACATGAACTTCTACAATTTATAAGTAAAAATAAATGGAAAGTAGCATGTTACATGAACAGACTCAGTTCTCTCAATACTCAAGCCAATTGTCCCATTACACTAAGTGTTTTAAAAGAAGCGTGAACAAAATAAACCTGACAATGAAATAGAAAGACTAATTTAGTGTGTGCTAGGTGGACACCACATAACAATGATGTATTACTAAATAAATAAACAACCTTTATATGATAGCATGATTGCTAATGCCACCATAATAGTCTAAGGTAAAAATCAGTAACAAAAACACTATGTTACAACAAGTCCATAATGAGTGCAAATTACATTATAAAATGAAAATTTAAGAATTCTTAATGTTACAAAGATTAAAGCCATTTGATAATATCATTGTGTCAGAAGTAAAATGAAGTGCCATGTTTTAACTAATTTGAGTTAATTTATTGACCATGCAAAGCTGCTGTATTTTCTATGAAATGAATTCCATACCTTACAAGCAAGATAAAACAAGAGGCAATAGTCCTGCACCATTTACCAGTCATCATTATTTTTAATTAAAGTTAGCACTATCCTCATACAAAAGGTAAAAAAAGATCCAGTGTAGCTCACCTGACTCTTAAATCCACACAAAACTTGACCTATTGACCTGATTTTGGCATCATCATAACCTATTGACCTAGCTTTTGAAACCATCATGACCTAGTGACCTAGATTTTGTAACCTCAATAACCTATTTACACATGCTACAGCCATAACCAGCAGAAAGACAAGCAACATTTATCATGATTAGGTAATCTAAAAATGTTTTAAAACTAAAGTACAATTTGAGTTTGGGATCAAACTAAAGCTCTCTACAATAGAAAAATACCTCTACTCCATTTGCTCTCTATTCCAGCTCTTAAAAAAAATGCATACCTCAGTTACTGTGCCACCGGCAGCAGATGACAAATAAAAAAAAAATATTGTGACTGTTTTTTTGTAGTTTATTTCACAGGCTTAGCTTCTCCCATTATACATATGTCTAAGAATGTCAGTAAATTTTGGCTTAATTGGACATGGTCAGTGTGATATAACTCTTGGCAAGCTTGCAGTAACATTGATCACAGCTAATTAAGTCATCATGATGATGTCATACAGTGTAACATTCTGTATGATTGGCCCAGACAGAAGTAATTATCTCATACCAAATTAACCCATGTTTGATAAAAAAACAGCCAAAAAATCCAGAAAAATTATGAAAAAAAGAACAACATAGACAATATTTCCTCATTCATTTTTCTATAAATATTCAAACTCTTTCCCTCCTTTATTGATAGCATCTGGTCACTTTTATTCATAACACATTACAGTACAAACAATTTATCAAGTAAATTGGTTGCTAATATAGTCAACCACTTGTGGCTATTTGCCAACAATGAGTTAGTGATACCGACTGGTCAATGACCCAGTAAGGTCAATGACTGCTAAATTTCACTGCCCAGGCATGAATTAAGCCTGGCTACTCCAATAATGTTTACCTGGGAGATTTAACAAGCTGATAGCAAAGGGACGCAACAATAGGCTAACTAATATAGGACATATACATAAGATAATACATTTTATCATAAAGCTGTGAACATCTACTAAAGTACTAACTATTTACTTGTGTATATGATATACTGATCTATATAGCACATGTGTGGTCAGTGATTAAACATTGACCTCAATACAGACACTAAAAGTCAGAGTTCAACAGACTAAACAACATGAAGAAAAATTGACAAAGAACATTAAACCTTGGTGTAAATTGTAGTCTGAGTTATTAAAAAACATACAATAGCTGGTATATGTTAAAAAACATACTGGTATTGTTAATAGTGGGTTTGATTTACAGTAGGGATATATAACATTGTGATACAACCTGCCTCCTTGGTCCAGTGGTTCGAGTTGCTGACTTCAAATCACTGTAGCCACTCTTTGTAAAAGTTATGCATGTTTGAGCCCAGCTACTGATCATAGACAGTCTTGCATTAGAGCCCAGCTACTGATCATAGACAGTCTTGCATTAGAGCCCAGCTACTGATCATAGACAGTCTTGCATTAGAGCCCAGCTACTGACCATAGACAGTCTTGCATTAGAGCCCAGCTACTGATCATAGACAGTCTTGCATTAGAGCCCAGCTACTGACCATAGACAGTCTTGCATTAGAGCCCAGCTACTGATCATAGACAGTCTTGCATTAGAGCCCAGCTACAGACCATAGACAGTCTAGTATTTAAGCCCATTTTAAACTACTGACCATAGATGATCTAGAATATGAGCCCAGCTACTGACCATAGACAGTCTAGTAATTGAGCCCAGCTACTGACCATAGTCTAGTATTAAAGCCCAGCTACTGACCATAGACATATTTGAGCCCAGCTACAGACCATAGACATATTTGAGCCCAGCTACAGACCATAGACATATTTGAGCCCAGCTACAGACCATAGACAGTCTTGTATTTGAGCCCAGCTACAGACCATAGACATATTTGAGCCCAGCTACTGACCATAGACATATTTGAGCCCATCTACAGACCATAGACATATTTGAGCCCAGCTACAGACCATAGACATATTTGAGCCCAGCTACAGACCATAGACATATTTGAGCCCAGCTACAGACCATAGACATATTTGAGCCCAGCTACAGACCATAGACATATTTGAGCCCAGCTACAGACCATAGACATATTTGAGCCCAGCTACAGACCATAGACATATTTGAGCCCAGCTACTGACCATAGACATATTTGAGCCCAGCTACAGACCATAGACATATTTGAGCCCAGCTACAGACCATAGACATATTTGAGCCCAGCTACAGACCATAGACATATTTGAGCCCAGCTACAGACCATAGACATATTTGAGCCCAGCTACAGACCATAGACATATTTGAGCCCAGCTACAGACCATAGACATATTTGAGCCCAGCTACAGACCATAGACATATTTGAGCCCAGCTACAGACCATAGACATATTTGAGCCCAGCTACAGACCATAGACATATTTGAGCCCAGCTACAGACCATAGACATATTTGAGCCCAGCTACAGACCATAGACATATTTGAGCCCAGCTACTGACCATAGACATATTTGAGCCCAGCTACTGACCATAGACATATTTGAGCCCAGCTACAGACCATAGACATATTTGAGCCCAGCTACAGACCATAGACATATTTGAGCCCAGCTACTGACCATAGACATATTTGAGCCCAGCTACAGACCATAGACATATTTGAGCCCAGCTACAGACCATAGACATATTTGAGCCCAGCTACAGACCATAGACATATTTGAGCCCAGCTACAGACCATAGACAGTCTAGTATTTAAGCCCATTTTAAACTACTGACCATAGATGATCTAGTATATGAGCCCAGCTACTGGATATAGACAGCCTAGTGTTTGAGCCCAGCTACTGACCATAGTCAGCCCAGCTACTGACCATAGACAGTCTAGCGTTTAAGCCCAGCAACTGACCATAGACAGTCTAGTGTTTGAGCCTAGCTACTGACCATAGATGGTCTAGTATATGAGCCCAGCTACTGACCATAGACAGTCTAGTATATGAGCCCAGCTACTGACCATAGACAGTCTAGTATATGAGCCCAGCTACTGGATATAGACAGTCTAGTGTTTAAGCCCAGCAACTGACCATAGACAGTCTAGTATATGAGCCCAGCTACTGACCATAGACAGTCTAGTATATGAGCCCAGCTACTGGATATAGACAGTCTAGTATATGAGCCCAGCTACTGACCATAGACAGTCTAGTATATGAGCCCAGCTACTGACCATAGACAGTCTAGTATATGAGCCCAGCTACTGGATATAGACAGTCTAGTATATGAGCCCAGCAACTGACCATAGACAGTCTAGTATATGAGCCCAGCTACTGGATATAGACAGTCTAGTGTTTAAGCCCAGCAACTGACCATAGACAGTCTAGTATATGAGCCCAGCTACTGACCATAGACAGTCTAGTATATGAGCCCAGCTACTGGATATAGACAGTCTAGTATATGAGCCCAGCTACTGACCATAGACAGTCTAGTATATGAGCCCAGCTACTGACCATAGACAGTCTAGTATATGAGCCCAGCTACTGACCATAGACAGTCTAGTATATGAGCCCAGCTACTGACCATAGACAGTCTAGTATATGAGCCCAGCAACTGACCATAGACAGTCTAGTATATGAGCCCAGCTACTGACCATAGACAGTCTAGTATATGAGCCCAGCTACTGACCATAGACAGTCTAGTATATGAGCCCAGCTACTGACCATAGACAGTCTAGTATATGAGCCCAGCTACTGACCATAGACAGTCTAGTATATGAGCCCAGCAACTGACCATAGACAGTCTAGTATATGAGCCCAGCTACTGACCATAGACAGTCTAGTATATGAGCCCAGCAACTGACCATAGACAGTCTAGTATATGAGCCCAGCTACTGACCATAGACAGTCTAGTATATGAGCCCAGCTACTGACCATAGACAGTCTAGTATTTGAGCCCAGACTATGGCTTTAAATGTGCTTAAGTATGCAGTTTTAATAAAAAATGTGAGTCTAGCACTGATGCATTCCAGGAAAAATGGTAAGGTTAACTCTCTATTCTAGGTTATGCTGATTATTTAAAAGTGACTTTAAACAAAAACAAAATGAACAAACAAAAACACCAATTAATTGTCATTCTATCTAAAAATATTTTTTGTATTTGAAGTTCCAGTACAATGTGCTATTAAATGCAGAAAATACAATTATTATTTTGAGAATATTAAAAGTAATTTCAGGTCTAGATAGCAATATGTTTGAAGTAATCATTCTATCATGCAATATATTGGCACTAATTACAAATTGTGCTATACATCTGTACCAATCATCTCAACAAATATATAACTATAATACAGAGTAACCAGAGGTTTAAGAACCCTTAAAATACCAGTATTCTTTAAAATTTCAAATCCTCTAAAAATATCGAAATCTTTAAAAATGGAATCCTCTAAAATTTTAGTATTCTTTGAATACAGAAATCCTATGAAATCCTCTAAAATTCTAAAAATACTTTGAATCTGGAATTCTCTTAATTAATGAATTTTCTAAACATTAAAAAATATGGAATTTTCCAAAAAATAGAACTTCCTGAAATCATCAGATACTTATGGAATCCTATGACAATCGAACTCCATTGAAATCAGAAATTCTCTGAAATTTGGAACCCTGAAACTTAGAATCCATTGCATTTCAATTGTTAACTCGGCCCTGTTTTGTATACCTGAGTACATAAAATATCCAAAGTTAAACAGGAAACCTGTAAAATTGAAGTATTTTGTTTTGGTCCCAAAGGTGTTCAGACATCTCAAGTTCCACTGTACATTGTAGTAGTCTGACCATTTCAATCAATGAAAATAAGGTGATTCACATTATCAATATGAAGTGAGTTTGTTTTTGCTATAAAATGACAATTATACGAGTGTCCCTTAAGGAGAAAGACCTGTCCCTTTATGTATGATAAACTTATACAATTATAAAGCAGAATGATAACATCAGTGATAGGGTCTTTTAATCTCCAAGACTGGCACACTTATATAGCTCCATTCTAGAGAGCTCAACTCTGGAAGAATATTAAAATCAATGGAGAACAGGTATTAATGAGGAATTTTATCAAAAGTCAAAGATTCAATTTTCTTTAACCATTGTCCATTATGATTCCATCATGTTATTAACAAAGTTTCATTATTTTCAGTGCTAGCATAGACATTCTGAGTGTTCACTCGAATACCAAGTGATGTCATCCATGTTTTATTACAGAACATAAACGTGGCTGTCATTATTTACTCCCTAGTTTAAAAAACTTAACAGTCAAATCATTTAATTTTTTCTACTTCTATGTTAGAATCGAAAAAAAACATGCAGTTCTTCTTTTTTGTGGTAGAATAAGACATTCGCACTGATAATTTTATCGAATAACTTGCGTTAAAGAACTCATAATTTAATTTTGATATAACAAAGCTCATGCCTAGTGAAAATCATTTATCTTCATGTAGTCAGACTCGTTGCTGTATTTGCTCTTAACTATACAATTTAATACATTTGGCTAGTAAAAGTCAAGGTCAATTTTTGTAGGTCTGTCAGTCAACCTACTCACCGTTCCTGGAAAGGCTAAATCTTTGAAATTAGCTGTAAACCAGTCACTAGGAACATACTTCCGCCAGACATTGTCAACTGTCTTACATGATTACACATATATGGTTTCATACAGGTAATTTTTCAACAAAGTTCATAGGTTGTCAATCATGTACAAAATGGCAGATACAACTGTACTTCCCCTCCCCTCTTACCTTAGAATAATCAAAATACTGGCAAAAGAGCAAATGAGACTCTAAGGACATTTATGTTGTAATTATTCCCTAACATGAAAATATGAGATAGACCCCACAAAAAATAATTCTAAATCCGTCCCTGCATAATATACATCTATGTATGATTGATTGAATTTCATATCAAATCTGACCTACATAGCCATTCTTCTGAACTACTTTTCTTTATGAGTTCCAGGAAACCTTGGTGACCTCAAGTGACCCAGAATGGTTTAGAGTTAGATTAGGTCTTAATTGACCAATGTTGCATTTCGTACATGCTCCTCGGAGAGAGATATTGTTATTGATTGTAGATGGTCAATATTTTATGACCTTCATGTTGTATTTTATACCTTATAATACAGTGATAGCAATCAATAACCAGGTGAAAGACATGATAACAGTACGGACAATGATGCCGCTATACTAGGAAAATATAAATTAATTATAGCTCGTCTTAATTGGACTGTCTCTGATATGAGATTGCTCAGGTAACTGTACATTGCATGATCAACTTTTTTCAATGTAAACTTTAGGAAAGGATTGGAAAACCAGTCTTCCAGACCAACTTTCATCAGTATTGGACAATAGGTCCAGTGAAATGGAATTTTTACTGGACCAAATGAAGGTTTACTGAACCAAAAAATCTTAAAACTGTTAAAACAAGCTGTCCATTTTAACGATTCTCGGATAATCATGGTTGTTAAATATTGATGGACCGTTGGACCACTCACTTTCTAAAAGACACTGGACGGACGGCAGTTTTGGTAGACTTGGTCCACAGTCCACTGGCTAAATTCAAAGACTGGAAAAACTATAATTACATGTATACCAGTCAGTAACAATATTGGCATTTTTACCTATATAGAAAAAGAACGGGTGTGATGGAGTAGTTTTGATGTTTGACACTGAAAGGCAAGATTTGTGTAGGTTTGAATCCCATCCATATCATAAGTTCATAACCATGTTGCCTTAAGCAAGAAACTTGATAATAATGCTCAGTACTGGGAAACCAGAAGGTTGACTCAGGAGTGATTAATCTTGCAAGAACTTATTTCAACATCAATTTAAAATAAATTTGCATCATAAAAAATAAGCATTTGCAAGGTATATCTTAAAATTCAAGCACTTTTCAAGGTCTGCACGAACCCTGAGTGCAATATTTTAAGTCTAGATGGTTTGATTCCCAGCTATATGGCTGTTTACACCTTTCAAAAAAATTTTAATACATAATATTGATTTTCTTCAATAAAGGAAGTTAAAGTCGGCCCTTGAGGAAGGGTAATGAAATACTGGTAAAGAAAAGTGATTGGAAAGCTGGTTACTTGAGTCCTATGAAATCACAAACAAATTACAAAAAGGCGTAAAATTTAAAAAAAGTATCCAGACAGTGTTAAGGTGAAAATTAATAAGAGGTATTAATAGTCATATTTGACAGTATTTAAGAATTGAAATTAGATATTTGCATTGGTATGTATTAGTACATATACACTTACTTTGTGTTCAAAACTCAAAACATTCATTATTTGAAATGTCTGAATTATTACAAATAAATAATACAAATGCATACATGATGCACCGGAGCCTTTCATTGCAAGTTTAAATTTGAGCCATTATTAAGGCATAATTAAACATTTCTATACAAGAAAATGCATAGATTATCAATATGAATTGTATAAAAAAAAGTTTGAAATGACACATTAAGAAATATACAAAGCCTGTATTGCATCAATGGGTTTAAACATGTATGTGTAACATGCAATTCAAACACTAAACACAAGCCTGGTAGACATTATTTTTTTATTTTAGTATTTCAAAGTTCAGTTAAAACTATCTAAATGAAATCTGACATTAATTCATTTCTTGATGAAAAATAGATAAAAATACATGTGTGACCACACAAGCAAGAGGCGGACGTGATTTCATTAATTTAAAATAAAAATAAGTTTATGTTAAGGCAATTTGTATTAAATGTACAAAAACTTTGGTTTAAATTATGTTTTAATAACAAAATCTTATATGATTCTTCTGCTGGTAGAAACCAACTTAAAAGCTTGAAACAAAATGGACAAATTGTTGAAATCCATGGAAAACATAAAAGCATGTTTATTTTTTTCAAGTACGTAAGCTGCAACATTTTATCAAAGAGAATGATAAATCTGTGTGTAAGAGAAAAGACAAGATCTCCTGAAGAAACTTGAAACAACTGGTGGTCTTAAACAAAGAGAGAGTAATCATTATCCCTTATCAACATTTTTGGCTCAGCCACACTTATATAATCTCTAAGAATGACATTAGCAGACGAACACTACCCATACTGCCTCAGTAAGACAAGTCCCATAATTCCCTTCTGTAGAGAGGAAGTTGGAGGTCAGCAAAGGTCATGAAACTATGTGCCATAATCCAGCTAGCCTAGTAAAAGCTCTAAATATTTGTAGATTAGTGGTAAAAATGATGTAAGTGGAATGTATTCATAGTGCTAAGTAGCCTGTTATGCATTTAATGCCATTGGAAAACCTTTATACTTCACGTCTGGCTTTTTTGAATGTTTACAATTACACAATGTGTGCTTCATAGATCACATAAATATTAATGCAACAGTAATGCAGTTGTGGTTATGGCTATTTGCACAAGAAGTAAATCCCCCTGGGATCTGACTCAGAGGCCCAACAAAGGGTAATTAAATTAATCAGATTGAATCATTTTGAAAACTTGCCTTCAGCAATGCTTTAATTACATTAACACACTTAAAACTATTATCATATGTAAAATTGAAGTTAGGAAAAGTTCAGGAACTTTTATTTTAATTCTGCACTAAAATGTTTCTATATATATTTATATGAATAGAGAGAGATACACAAGTAATTCGCGTAAACTCAATCGGAGCCATGCTGAATTTACTGGAATTCTTTTATCAAACAATCAAAAACAAAACAATCTACACAGAGCATTGTGAAGGAATTAGTAACAATATTCAGCACAATAACTTTCAAGAACAAAACCAGGATTCAGCCTAATTCCGAGTATATGAAATAAACGTATACACACTGTATACCACAGCCTGTAAACTTGATCAGACTGGATTACTGTTTTACCAATCTGAATTAATAACTATGACAATCTCTTAATATCCTAAAGCAGGCCATAACACTTAAGTGCCATTGTTTGATGAAGAAAAGCATATGTTGCATCGACTGCAGTGTATACAGTTACATCTTTTCTTATAGAGAGCCGAATACTTCATCATTTCTTAACGATCTAATTATAGGGAGATAACTACATAAGAAATGAGATTTTAAATGTGTGTACAACGGCTCATAGCTCTTTATTGTTGCTGGATAAAAAAACGATCACATCAAGGACTTGATGAACATAGAGTAGTATTAATATCATAAAATAAGAAAATATATTGGAAATATAGATAACGAAAGGTCCATCAAGTACAAAATCATAAGAACTCTGAAAAAAAAACTGCATAAAAAATTCAGAATTTTTAGTTTTTTTACCAAAGGCAACAAAGTGCACTACATTTCCAGTCAACAATAAAACAAAGGCAATAATTAAAACCACTGGAAGAAGTGGAAGTTAGAGCGAGTTTTAATACATTGTCTGTTTAACATAGTCCTTCACTAATTGTTGTAAAATGCATACATGGCAGGCCCCTTGAGAACAAAAGGATCTCAAAAACTTCTCTTTAAACCAATGGACATGTAATTAAAAAACGTAAAATTCATGACAAGTGACTTAATGAATCGCTGGTTAATTTTATTTGCGCAAAGATGTTTCACTAAGAAAGAACATTACAGGAATGTCCTTAAATATGCTAAAGTTATGTCACTCCACAAGTATTTGTTCAAAGGAAACATCCAGCGGCTAGAACTAAAAGTGATATAATGGTGAATATGTTTTCAAGGGTAAAATATTCTGGAGAAGATTCTTATGAATTAAGTACGGGTAAGAGCATGAATGAAAGTATGCATTTACTAAGAGTGAATTACATAATATTGCTCTTCTATTAAAACCTTTCATCAAGTATCACAGTAGGAGATAACATACTCTACATAATTAATGCATTTTTTACAACAACATAACATTACTGAGTGTATTTCTACATACAGTTTCTACCATCATTCAACATGCAATTATTAACTGTACAGTACCTAAGTACCATTAATGTTGATATCCCCTAATGCAGATCTCGCACTTCTCCTAACATTGTGTAATATGTAACATTAAGTGACGTCATCACATTTGTGTTGATATTCGTTTTTGGAAAAATATGCCGTTTGTCTTATATTGGACAAGATTTAGAAAGAACAAAGACACCGGATGTTGCACTATGTTGGAGGAGATAATGCGCTGTCCATTATAAGAGTCCTACTTTAAAATATTTCAACATCATTTAAACACCTTAGTGTTCAAGCCACAGAAGTTTTGTTCAGGATCAAGACATATTTTGTGTTTACTAAGCAGTAAAAGAAAGACAAGCCAACATATTGGTCTTTAACAAAGAGGTTTTTGTTAAAGGTCAATATTTTTTTATTTTCATACCAAACTATTCTAATAATTTTCAACTTTAAAAGGTCACTTAACCAACATCCAATGAAAACAAAGAAAGAAAAAATATTGACCAATGGGCAAAGAGAATTCCATATATCTGATTTTCTCATTCATTTGGAAGTTCTAAGAATAAATTGTTTTGTAAACAAATTAAAATCCTGCTACATTCTAAGAGATAAAGCTGCAAAAAGAATCCTATAACAATCAACAGTAGAGAATTGCAATAAATGGACCGTTAATGCATTTTATACTTATTTTTTATTTTTACATACAAATTAATGGTAGTGTTCTAATTGCAAAAACAAAGACATTTACAAAACAATTATATGTAGTGTCTTGTTTGCATCTACCATATTACAACTTGGACTACTTAAAATTGAGGAAAAGGATTAAGGCACTCTTCATTAGTGAAAACAAAAACTGTCCAAATAAAAAACATGGCTGACACTTGAAGCTAGCAACCAGACAAGTGTGACATGTCCTGGTGTAAAGTAGAAATAAAATTACCGGTCATACTTATATAACATGATTTGCATTAAGTGTGTCCTTCAAGTTTTTTTGCAACAGTGAAAATTTGTGCAAGCATAACCCATTAAAATCAAGTAGCTCTGTCAGAAAAGCCAACAAAAACTTTCCATTCAATGTCATCATTATCATACAGTACATAATGTTTAACTTATATATTTAACTTTTGAAATATTGTAACAATATGGTTAAAGTAACTCTTTTTATACTTCATTGTGTTTCTAGTTGATAAATAACCGTTTCAAGTGTAAATCAAGGCAGATTGCATATAAATATGAGTGTTTTTCAAAGAATAGGCAAAACAGAATCATAGAGCCGTGAAGTATATGAACACGCTTTCTCAGTAAATTTTAAACTTTTTGGAAGTAATTTGGCCTCCATGATGAAATTATATGCCTATGTATTTTCATGGGTAAATTTATTACTGCTGGCAAAGTTTTAACAAATTTTCAAAGCAATTTCATCGAATGATTACTTTCTAATGGAAAGTTCTAGTACATTATGTAAAGAAAGATAAATGCCTAATAAGGACAGCTAGAGCTCGTTAAACATGGAATATATTCACTTAAATTGCGTTTAATGGGCAATACATGTGACCAAGTTTTAGAAAATTATTTTTTTAACCGAGGGAAAAGAAAACCAAGTGCTCTTAGAGAAGTTCCCCGAAAGTTTGAAATAAATTACCACTGTTTAAGACAATATTCTTAAAATGGGTGAAATATTTTTCGAAAGCTGTGGAAACAATTTAGACATAAAAGAAGAGTATTTTAAGTAAAATTTGTTAGACGTTCCCGACCTTCCTAGCAATAATTACAACATGGACAATGGTTGTTGTTACCCGTTTGCGTTTTTTCAAACTGCTCATTTATAGATGAAAGAATTGAGAAATGTCAGTCTTATAGTAGTGTAGTACACTGATCAATACTATAATGATTGGTTTTAAACAAGCTAGTGGCCAGATCTTACATAATAAGTGCACGCAGAGCCATGACTTTAGCCAATAATGCATATATTTCCGACCAAATTAAAATCCAGAGACTTGTCTTGTATGCTAAAATCAATAACATGAACATTTTATAAACAGAATAACGGATCTAGTCAGATATACACAAAAAGCGTTAGATTGTTATCTAGGGCAGTTGGTACTGTTCTGATTTTATTTATAGATTGGTTTTGGATCATCAAAAATAATTTGATATGTATCGAAAATTAATGCATATTGTTGATTAAAAGTTTTGAGTAAATAAAAAACACTGACTGTCCAGTTGTTTAATTGATCAGTATTGAAAACATGTTAAAGCCATTGTTTACATTGAAAATTGTTTTGGTATAGAAGACCTTTTAGTCTGATAAAAGGACATTTCCTTCCTTATCAACCAATAAGTTGCTAAGTTCAGAACTCATACAAAACAAAACAAGAGTCAAATTTCTTTCAATTTATTTCTCTCTTTTACTTCAAATAAGGGTTATTGTCAATCTAAATTGTCATCATAGATGATCTTTTTTGAAACAATGTAAATTGAAAACAAGTAATGGAAGCTTATTCCAGTAGAATACGAGACCCATTCAGATGACACCGTTGAATCCTTGATGACACGTATCAATTACTATGAAAGAAAAGTTACAATTTCATGGAATCAAAACTTAAACATTTGAAACAGTTTTCGATGTAAATTTCAGAGTTTATTATTTCAGCATAGAAATTATCTTAGAAGAGATCGCCTTACATTTCTTCAAACTGTTAATAAAAACGTCGGAAAACAATCGAAATTTTGCAATCCCAAAGTCAAATGTCTTTCGATTACCTTCTTTTTTAGCATAGAAATTAGATTAAATTTGTAACTAAGTAACTGTAACATGCAAAATGAAACTTTGTTTATATATTCAAAAATGAATTCATGATAATGGACGTAGGCTTAATGTAAAATCAGTATACATCAAGTAATACCAAGAAATCATAATAACTTTCAACATGGACTTGAAAAACACGTTTGAGAGGAAGTTAATTCCAAGTTTGCATGTTTTTTTAGCATAATATATTTGTCTTGTGTTCCATCTTACTTAACTAAATTGAATATAGAGCCATTTTCAAACAACAACAACCCAAAATAAAAGATATTTTACAAAATATACATTTTTAAGTCATTTATCTTACATTATATTATGCTGTTTCTACGGAGACATGCCTTATGAAATGGTAAGACAAAAGCATATACACGGACTAACCCAGACAATGCCTGACAATTGATTGTGAAGTATTTCATCTGAACATGGAATTTTAAGGATAATCAGCTCTGTTACTTTTACAAAATTACGGGCTGTCCAAGAATAAAACTGCAGTTCAGACGGCCTACATAATCTGTCTTAATCTACTCTATAAAAAATATAATGGGGAACAAGATGAAGTGTTTTTTTTAGTAAGAAATGTGCTTTTTATGGGAGACAAGACATCAAGATAAAGAAAGAAAAATTCAATTTCAATGAAGGTCAAAAATTCAATTTCAATGAAGGTCAAAAATTCAATTTCAATGAAGGTCAAAACTATGTCATTGAGTTGTCGCTTGATGTAACAAGTTTGTTTTTTAACAACATACACAATGTAGCATAACTGTAACAACAAAATCTAGATATGCATAAAAACATGTATTAAGAAATAAACTTTGCTAAATAAAGAAAACAACATTAGACTTGACTGATCACTAGATATAAAACAGTTTAAAAACTCATGCCACTTCATTATTCAAATAGAATAAATAGGCTAATTGACCTACGCAAAAATATACCTTACTCGCTCATGTGCAGGCATGTATAAAAAACGAATATTGCCAATTTGGTTTTCCTGCATTTCATTAATTGCATGGAATGGACTGTTTAAATAAAAATTGAAAATTTAATTCATGCCAGATGTTAACTGCTCCAGACAAAAAATCTCAGCTTAATTCCCCCTAAGGAGCCTCAAATCAGCATCAGGTGCCTACTTACTGGAAACTTTTCCCCCACTTGAAGCCTCATGGTTACAGCATGTTACCTCTGACTGCAGAATTTTCTGCTTTACCTATATCTGTGGAGATATATAACCTCCAAAGGTCACCCCCTTCTCCACAGAATGGAGGTCAAAAAGTCTGCGATATTTATGAGCATTCTACAGTTAACTGGATACGCCATTCTAAAACTTGTAAAAAAAACAACAAAGTACATGAGTTAATGATTAAACAGTAGACAGATCAGCTTAGACAAGTACCCAACAAATATGTTTTATTTGTTTTCTTCAAATTATACTGCTAGAGTTAAAAAAAGCTCTGGCCATACTAATGCTACCTCCATAATGAAAACACCATTTTACATGAATAAGTATTTACATGTATATATGTATGAAATCAAAACTATGTACTATGTACATGTTTATCAAATAAAATTCTGTTCGGTTCTGTTCTTCAATTTGGAATAAATATTTTTTTTCAAAAATGATTCACTTGAAATGATGTTATAACAGTATAAGCTTTACATATTTGTGATTTTCATTTATATTTGATAGAAAACAAATATCTCGATTACATGCTGCTTTAACTTGAGGAGATGTAAACAACCATGTTACTAGTTTTATAAAATATACAAGGCTTGTTTGTAAAATGATAAATTGATAAATTTTTGTTGTTTAACTTTTGACAGAGTTTGTCAACAACTACCCTTACAATTTGCATAAATATCTTGTTCATTTTTCTTTTATTTGTTACCTAGACGCATTGTTTATGAATACAAATTATTCGCAAAAATCAAATATTCTGACAAATTGTCGAAACAGTTGTTACATATGACATAGAATACAGAATAAATTGATTGCTCCGAACTTTGGTAAAAATATGATGAAATAAAAAAAATACCTTTCGAACAATTTAACGTTCTCCATTAATTTTTCCTCATTTGTCTGCATGACTTATCTATAGCAATTTAGAATGACAAAATTATGTGTACACCACACAGTCAGTGCTACATTGTCTTTGCACAATCAATTTTAACTAACTTAAAATTAATGCGTAACCTTATTTGATGAAGAACAATCTAAGGTGCCAATAATTATGGTTTCATGAATAATTTAGTGTACAAAACAGTGATAACAAAGTTTGATCAAAACCTTCATTTATATATATAGATTTATTTTCTATAATATATTTATACTTCTTATTAATTTTAATGATATCTTTTCAACGTATATGACCTTTTAATGTAACATTAATTTGATTAATGCAAAAACTACGCAAAAGCAACCCTTCAAAACATTTTACTTTGTCTAAAATAGAAGGATTTTCAAAGTTTACACTACTAAGCTCAGAGTATACAAAATGTTTTAGATTTTTATCAATTTTCTACTTGCACAATATGAGGTATAATAAAATATATATGCAAATATGAGACTTGCAACGTAACACAATAAAGCTACCTGGTGAATACATTTAGACTTCAATCCAAACTTTTACCTTCTATCTGTCTAAAAACTGATTCAACATTTACATATATAACATTAAATCTGTAGTTTAAATGAAAGATAAAATTCAAATAATTGAATCTGGTTTTTTTTTTCCAAAAATCAACAAAGGTGAACACTGCTCAGCAAATATTTTCTTTTTTAAGCTGAGGTGTCAGTATCCATGATTCAGAAAGTTAATTTCACATTTAACTGAAGTAAAAATAGACAATTAGTTGAAAAAAAAATGTATCAATAAATTAATTTATCATTTTTTTTGTTTTGGAGATAAAAATCTTTTTGATGCATAAAAATTTTGTTCCATAAATTCCTGTACAACTTAATAGAAAATTCCTACATTATATTTAATTGTTTTCAACATTAAAACTCTTGGTTCTGTAAAAATGTTTTTTTTATGAAAATTAGAATGGGAATTAATAATATGACAATATTTTGAAAATTAAACCATTTGAAGGGAAAAATAACAAATGAACATTCCGATTTCAAGATTTTTTTTTGAATTTTTCGAGTGTAAACTTGGTGATTTTTACCCTTTTTGATAATTCTTTGATTAAAGATGACAATATAGATTATTCACCAAGTTGTTCTCTCCTGTTTTAAATTTGACAGCAATAACAACAATTTTGACAGTTCTTAGAAAATATGTATATTTTTCAAAAGGGTGTGTTTTAGAAAAACATATATACAATCTTTATAATACAGAAATTTTCTTAAGACATTCTTAATGCTTACAAATGGAGAAAACTTGTCCTGGTGTCAAATTGTAAACATTCACCAACCAAAAGTTAGTACCCTGTCTGGGAAGTGGGTGTCTTCAAAATATACATGCTAAAGCCCAAAAACTAAAATCAGTAACAAATATACTATATTGACATCAATATTTTTTCTGACATTTTAAAAAAAAGAACCCCTTCAAATATCATAACTCATGATGAAACACAGTCCAACAAATTTGGTTACTTACAAAGACACCTCATAAAATTGGTTTCCAGAGCAACCAATATAACAATTGTGTATATTTTTGATTACAATATATATACATGAAATTCACAGTGGTAAACCCTTTATTATTGAAAAAAAACTTTATATAAAAAAATTGATTAATTTGGACTAAAAGAACGGAGAACAATGATTGTTCATTCAGAACTGTTCAACAAATGTTATTGTTAAGTTTGTATACGAAAAGTACCATTTCGATGACTAATCTTTAATTAATAGCCTATCAAAAATTGATTTTAAAGGGACTTACTTGTGCATTCAACTCCCTAGTATAAAATTATTTACGATATTTTAAAACTTATTCACCAGAATTAATGATATTTTCGTCATAACATAGCTCATTAAAACATCAAATGTTAGTTTGTTTCACATACGCGGTAAAATATACATGTATGTATATTTGTACACTAAAGTATTATATTACTTGTGTTTAAACATATTACAGTCGAAATGAAAGATAAAATAACGAAAATATGAAATTAATGAAAGTTATAAACGTATTATGTCATCTTAATTCTGTGAGCGAGTTACGTTTATTAATAGAGTAACTCGAGCAAAAACATAAACAAAATTTCAAATGAGCACGTTTTTGTTTTTCTTTGTTTTTGTTTGTATCATTTTTCAGACTTTATCAATACTTGAATATTTCATTTACATAAATAAATCCAAGTACAAAATATACATATTTATTTATTGAGTAATGCCCAGTATACAGGGATATACATGATCATTTTGTGCGCCTAAATATACGATGTGGACACGAGTCGTGACCAGACGAAAAGAAACTAGGTCAAAAAGTATAGGTCGTTATAAATATACGATAAAAAATGATATTTAGAAAAATAAAATTGGTACTTACCGGTGTCTAGGGTCAGTCTCTGCTGAGGCCGACCTTGTTTCCGGCGTGACATGGCTCTAAATCAGACATTAAACCCTCTATCATGCCATAAATGTCTGGACAAAGGCTGGCAAGATGGCGGATACTCGTACCAAATTCATTAGAATAGCCAAAATCTTCACTTTTTACTTTAAATCAGTGGTCAGTTCCTGTAGAAACGTTTAATTATCTTACTTAATGAAAGTATATTTCTTCCGTAGGTCACTGACCGTCAACCAGTGGGTCATTTCAGGTCACACTCTTCACCATATAAACTGACCACTAGAAAATCCTCATTAAACTTCAATTATTTATCGTTTTTTGTTCCTAAATATAACAAAAACAAACTAATATTGCCCAAAGTTCTTATAATCCTCCTCACATTAAATAAATAACAAAACACTACTCAGTTCAGAGGACATATCCTTTCCACGCCGCTTACTCAATGTATGTAGTTATGTGGTCGATTTAAAACGCTTCTATTTACACTTAACAAAACTATCAACTGGACAGTGACCGACCTTTTAACTAATTAATGAATATATTCACAAACTTAAAACTATCGAGAATGAACAGCGAACAAAAAGTCCAATGTGGTAAGAAATAAGTAACAGTATTTAATTTAGCCGTCGCCCGTCAGGCATAGATGTATTTCTCTCTCACACCGCGAACTGTCTATTTGACCAGTCAACTAAAGCTAGGCTGAGCGCATGCTATCCAATATGATCAGTCGAACGTGGAAGCATAGATAGCCGTAAAAAACAAGTCGTGTCGTTTTGTGTTGGCCTAATATTGTGCTTCGACCGACTGATTCGTGGACGTCTTCTAAAGGTTTAAGGTTTCAGTGAAAATGACCTCTGTATTCAAATTACCGTGGCTTGCGAAGAAAAAAAACTTTTGAAAAGAGAACATTATTGAATGAGTGATGAAAGTCGATTTTTTGTTAAACTTGTAGTTGATGTTAAAAGTTGATTACAAGTTAATACTGGGTTACAGACAAGTTTTTTGTGAAACATGTACCTTAGTTTAGTTTGAGTATATCAGGTAAATAGTGAATTAAACATTCATGGAGCTGTCTGTCTCAGAAACGTAGTTTTTGCACGGTTTATTGTCAGTTATTTTATGCGAGATATTTGTTTACTAATTTACAAGCCCGCGAAAATCAAGTCTTCATGTTCATGAACAGTTTACAGTGATTTCAAAGTCTGTCTGAACAATTATAATTGGGTTTTAATACAGTTTTGAAAACTTTAAACTTTTATGTTTGATATATCATTTGGACTGGCAGCTTTAAAGCGCAAGGCGTAGGAAAAGAACCCTGAAGCAAATGTCGCGTAAGGGAAGTTTCTAAAAATAGCCTACCATATGGCACCAGCCAATGAAGTAACGAGAACACGTAACAGCTGGACATAAGATGTAGTGCCTATGCAATAATTAATTCTACGAAACTCATACAAATCCCCCGCCATTTTTATGTAGGAAACTGTATAACAAAAGCCAGAATTGTTTATTTTTACATATTCAAACATATATCTCCACAAATTCTGCGGCTAATAACTAATTATATTTATAAACAAGCCTTTTTTCCAATCAAAACATTCACTTTCTATGTTTAAGCTATTAATTCCCGCCATTATTTGCTAACGTCCTTGTCCTCATATAACCTATGATAGCCAATGGTCAGTTCACCTCATATAACCTTTAACACTAGGCAATCGTTTACATTAACCACACAGCGATTCGGCCTTCTCTGGACAAGGGTTATTTAAGGTGAACTACGTTTGCCAATAACTGTCTAGCTAGGTCAAGTGTTTATTTATAGATCGCTACAACAATAACACGTGAAGTAGGAAATAATCTCTCTAACTGGTCAGTATTTGATGTCTCGCTAACAGACTAGCGATGCGAGCGATTGAGAAATAATTGATGGGCCATAATCAGTTTGACCATTATGAAAATGCATTCATCATGGTGAGGCACAATGGGTCAGCATTAATTGTGGTCCTTTAATGGACGGAGGCGGGAGTGGGCAGTTATTGATTTGACCACGTGTTTATAAAATGATTGTAATGATTGCTTGTGATAAATATTCAAAAAACTGATTGATTTGTCAAACGTGATGAATGAATTTATTGACATACTTTATACTCAATGTTTACTGACCGATAACACAAGGGAAGGCAGAAATACAATGTAGCAACATTTAACTTAGAGTATTGGTTAAAGGGAGCTAATTCAAAATGCGTAATGTTACGCAACGGTTTGTGTTGTATTAATTAATACTCTTGTCTGATTTTTCATTTCTAGAAAAAAAAAGAAAATGTTAACCATATTTTTTAAGATGTATAGTTAAAATAAACTAAATTTTGAAACACCAAAGGTTTTATAATAGTAACTGTTAAATCCATCGGATTTGACTCTTATCTTCTCGGCGAAAGCGCATCAACACACGAGTACAGTCCTACGAATAAGCGCAAATTTCAGTTTTGGAGCTAAATGGCAATTGTCTACCTGGGATTTTAGAGGTTTGTCCTTTAATAAGTCAGCATGTACTACGACTTGATGAAATGTTAGATATTAGTTTACTACTTTGCAACACGTTGGAAATTTTCTTCGCAATAATTAATGGCAGTGACTTTTTTGGTTCTATAAGTATAATTTTACCACGGGTACTCATTCTCGTACCCAGAGGCTATCAAGATTCTCGATCTAGAGAAGTTTGATAACCTTTTAGTACGAGAATGCTGGGTACTGTACGCTCCGTTTAAATAATTTTTGTGCAGACCCGGACTAGAATCTTGGACCAGTGTTGGTTTCTTTAAGAAATAGTGATATATTCTACCTCTTAGCTGTGGTTCCAACTACAGTGTCTTGTTGTGGTACCGCCTACTGTTTTCTTAAACAGGCATTCAGACCACAGGCCAGACTTGAAATTGTTTCAGATATTTGGTTTATTTGAATAACTATGACTCCTTCAAAATCGGTCAAAAGAGACACCTATAACTACGAAGCAATCCATAACACTAACGTTGTTATACGCACACGAGAGCTTGTTGTTGTAGTTTAAAATATGACTATCCTTTATAACGCAAGTTACTAAAGTTATCCTTTACATAAGTAAAAGATAATAAATTTCAAAATCCTGATTTTCATAATTTCAAAGACTATAACATAGGAGCAGAATTTTAAATATCAAATATGATTTGCATTTCAGCGGAAGTCAACTTGCAGTCTTGCACAGAATTGCTCGGATGTGCATGTGTATTAACTCGCTGGCATTAAGTTCGCATTTATAAAAGGGAGCATTTTGCTTCAACTGTATGAAGGCGGGGTTCTTCCTTTATTTATTAAAATGATAAATCTGCTCTAGAATGAGACCAAGTTTGAAATGTAAACTACGATCAATTTCAGCATGGCTAACATCCCATTGACTTCAAACTTTTCTCACTTATTTGCATGAAAAAGGAAATAGTTACTAACTTTAAATTTCCTGGTAAAAAGGTTTAACGTACGTTTTAATGCCATCTCTAAAAGATATCGTTCTGTACATAGCTGACGGCCGTGCAATGGCGTAACACAAAACATCGAATTAAGAGAAACATTGTTCACTAATGAGAGTGCCGTTAATTGACTCTATTCATTATGGTTGCATTTTAACGTAGGTAGCAGTGAGAGAATAGCACATAAAATTGAGATTTAACGTACCGTAAGGCAGTTGTACTCATCATTCCAGTAATAGAGTTGATTCAAAAGTTAATCACTAGGCCAGTTACCAGTATCTTGAATAGTTTTATGTCCATTTCTTTTGCTGAAGCGTAAACAACTACTAACAGTCTAAGTAAAGATGATTAACAGCTAAATGTCCTTACCCGCGTATAAGAATTACATACATTGTTGTAAGTTAAGTCCAAATTACTGATGACTTGGAAATAGCTGAATGAGATTTCCTGTCCATTTAACATGAAAATAAAGAAGCATAAACCTAGTACCTTTGTTCGTTTTGTTGGGTTAAACGCCGTAGAGCGTTTTAACATTGTATAGGTCATATAACAATCTGCGTAAACACATATCCAGTAGACCACGGTCGTACTGGATCTGTACTTTTTCCCTTTGAGGTCACGTCGAGATGAACTTTGTGTCGACCAATCAATGCGTAGCTTTCATCTAGACGAAAACACTATTAATCACATTTTGATTTCGTAATTTCTATTTTTAGACCAAGTTTTGCTTGCTAATTTAACCGCGGTAATATTCACAGGCTGCGATTGGGCGGCTCATTTCAAATTTCGTGACGTAGACGATGTAAACAAGTTACTTATCATAACAATTTCGTCATGAATGTTATGATGAGAAAAGGTCACCTGAACGTGACCTTCGTTTGGAAAAGGCCAGATCTACATTAGCGAGTATGCGAGCGGTAAAATTGTAGATCGGGTTTTAATCAGATTGGTCATATAACGGCGTTCAGTCAACCTACCCACTCCTCCTGGAAAGGCTAAATCTCTGGATTAAACTGTTAACCAACTGCTAAGCGCATACTTTCGTCAGTGACTGACAACTGCCCTACATAATTAAAAATCATTGGTAGGAGGGAGAATAGCGGTAGAAATAATTTCACGACCAAGCTCTACGAAAGTATGCCCCGGCCGGGAATCTAACCCATGACCCCTCGATCAGTAGACTTGCGTGCCACCAACTCAGCTAGCCGGGCGGCACATAAGGAGACGCATCTTAAAAAGAACGAACATAGCCTTGCTGCAACGTAAAAATAATTATACATGTATGTACATTAAATAATGACCACACAGTGAATATTAGGGCTGTGGATCGTTGAGCAAGTGGCGATCCGATCCAAACCACGATTCATGTGTAGCGATTCACGAATCGAACCTCGAATCACTTGTTAATGGAGAAGTATATATAATTCATGTTATAACAAGAATAAATGGAGAATTCCAGAAGCTTTTACTATAAGGAAAACCATGTACTCAAAACATTTGTATTACCAGACGTTTAACGGGCATTTTCCAGTGATAACGTTTGTGCATCAATCGAAATTTTGATACAAGATAATTCGGCCCCTACATAAATTTAAGTTTTTCATTTGGAGTGTGGCTCGTTTTTAGTGATAATTAAGCTGAAAATGTTCTTCCATTTTTTCCAAAAATAGATCGCGATCCGACGATTTCGGACATGACGAATATTCGTACTCAGATTTTCTGGTCGAGATCGCGAATACCCGAGTACTCGGATACTCGCCGCAGCCCTAGTGAATACTGAAAATGGTAAGCTATTGGTGAGAGAAAGAAGGACATAATGATCATGCTACAGAGCAAATATCAAATTATGGTAGAGGTATATTTAGAGTTAATCAGTAAGCTGGCCAATCCTGAGTTGTTTCCGCACAATATTTTAGACAACACTTACTGGAGATGTCTTTTGATGCTGAAGACTACAAGCGAATGAAGCAAGCGTATGCCGGCTGTGTTAATGTTCACTGAACGAGGAGCATTCAGCAATCGAGTAATGCTTTGACTCGCTTCCTGGATCAAGTTTGGCAAAAGAACATTTGGTGAATATTAATTATAATGTTAATGAAACCCCAGAAGATCTAAGTGGTGTACTAAAAAAAGTGATTCATAAACCGTTCCAAACCTCAAACGCCGATGTACCGCGAATGCGTACAATGCATTTCCAGTGGTAAATGGTCGAGTAGTGTGCAAGTACAACCCGAGGCCTTTTGTATTTTAAAATTACATATATCAGCATCTACTTAATAAACGTACCAAAAAGAGCAAAATTATTAACTTAATTTTTTTGCCGTGATATAACCTTTCTGTGTTGGTGCGCCGTAAAACCCAAACAAAACTTCATTTTAAATTACCTGTTCAAATCAGAAGTGTGTATTTTATCTACGAATTTCTTCAGTAATATTACTTTTGCAACAAGAAGGAAACCAAAGACAAAACCTGGAATTTAGTATTAATAGTGTGTGCATTTATGAAAAAAGGTTTACTTATAAATATTCACCTAATGTGACACAAGTGGGCACTGAGTCAACGACTTATACTATTAGTATAAATGTATCCTGAAATCCCTACAGAAAATGGCACAAGTAATATAATGAACATTTCAAAAGTTAAGTTAAAATGTCATCAAAAGTAAATTCTTGGAAAGCTTTTCCAAATTCTTGAGGACAAATAATTTTCTACTTTCCAGAGAAAACAATCAATGCACACAGTAAAGCTGGATATAAAAACTGCAACAGCTCATTTGCAGTACTGCTTTTAGTCGGTAAGAACTTGCAACTGCACATTTAACTAAATACAAGCAAAATTCATCAAAATTAGGGACAAATTTAAATGAAATTCTTCTGTTGGTGCCTTAGGGAAAACTCTCGCATCATCTCGTTTACCATGTAACGTTATTACCCGCCTCAACTGTGAAAACTGTGATACAGAAATGTAAGATAACTGTATTAACAAATTAAATCTTTCCCATGCTCTTTCTGATGTTGTTAATCTGTAATTTTTTCTCCGTTAAGGTAATTTTCCATATCTTTAAATGTTCCATTATTCGGCAAGCGTCGACAAAATTGCAGGAAAGATTTCTGATTTATATAGACCAGAAAAGATCAACATGTGTTACAGGAATGCACCTGACAAACGAAGTTATGGTAAATTATTTGAAATGGCGAATATTTCATTTGTTGGCTCTCCGTTGAGACTAACATAAAGATTAATAGGTTGAAAGTTTAGGAGGGAGGGCTATGATTTTTTTTTAATGTAGGTCTTGACATTTACGACTTTTGTCATCAAATTACGTACAGGCTTTCAATACAATTGGGTGACACACGGAGAAGGTCTACCATCGACACTTAGTCATCTAGGCTGATACATCATTATTGTGTTACCAGAGCATTAACGGTACAAGACTTGTGGCGCTAATTTGGTTATGTTTCTCAAAACTATGCAGATGACTAGGAATTTACTGCTTTACATGCTCTGATTCTAATTGTAACATTCACGCAAAATTACTTGAAATAATTTAATTTTTGATCTTGGAAATGATAGAGCAGGGTATGTTTGAAAAACATGCCTACAGAAAAGGTCATTAATATAGCTTCTCCCAATAGATAACGTAGGAATAGAAAAGGAATCTTTACAAATTATCTGTAGGTATTTGAGAAATGGCTCCATTTTGAAATTTAACTTGGTGACAACCTAGATGTCTTCAAAAATGTGTTATATAATTACGAAGGAAGTACTTAAAACATTCGAAATATATTTTCAAAGCAGTAATATTCTTTATCATGAATTTAAAACGTATTAGTTTTAAAGTAAGGCCTACTAATCTATTGGCGATTTTTGAACAATATGCTCCTATCGATGTTCCAAGAATAAAGTAACGACTAATCCATTACTCTAGGCATGGCTTATATGTTCGAGATTATGTAAGCGTAGAACCATTGGCTAATCAGAAAATACTGACAATAAGTTGACCATTTCATTACGTCCTCCAGGCTCTTTTCATGATCTTTCTAATGGTTTTATAAGCGTAGAATAACTACATTTATTTGCTAAGGGGTTATGATTGAAATGTCTGATGACATACTTATGCCCTTATGTCCAAAAAAGCCACCCAGCTAGCTCATTTGGTCGCGCACTTGTATAAAGATCAAGGAGTTGTAAGCTTGATTCCCTATTTGGTAGAGCTTGGTCATAGTATACTTCCTGCAGCCATTCTCCTCCGACTACTGATTAGAAATCATGTAGGGAAATAGTCAGTCACTGACGGAAGTAGACCTTTACGCCAAGTAACTGGTTTACAGCCAAATCCAGAGATTTAGCTTTTCCAGGAACCGGGTGACTGATCGCCGAAATATGACTATATACAATGTGTTTCTATAACGTTAAACCAAAACAAAATGTAATGACTAAGTTGCTCACAGATACCAGGTATGATTATGTGAATTGACTTAGATTACATAGATCAACAGCAGATATGATAAATACAATTGATACCATAAAATTTGGATTTTAACATTTCATTAATATGGTGAATAAATTAACTGAAATAAACTACATATGTCATATAAAAATCATTTTAATGTCAACATAATATCAATGAAAAATCGATACCCTTACCATTATTCATCCACCGTTAGTGTGTTGTCCTTGAATGACCATGCTGTTTATGACGTCATATTTTGCCACATCCTCTACGGATACCTAGAGCTACGTCATGACGATGATTATGTTATAATAAACACGTGTCTTATCAATTAATGGTTGTAGGTTCTGTGTAGTCACAATCTGATTAAAACCCGATCTAACGCAATTTGAAATGAGCCACCCAATCGCAGACTGTGAATAATACCGCTGTTAAATTTGCATGCAAACCTTGGTCTAAAAATAGGAATTACGAAATCAAAATGTGATTAATAGTGTTTTCGTCTAGATGAAAGCTACGCATTGATTGGTCGACACAAAGTTCATCTCGACGTGACCTTGCATTGGCTAAGTAGAGATCCAGTACGACAACGCAAGTAGAACAGGATCTCTGTTTACGGAGATTGGTGTAGTCACATGCTGGAAGACCATGTTTTATGTACATTCATGCTGAAAGGTGAATAATAATTATGCATATTGCGCTCATTCTATAGGTAAGATTCGGAATTGACACGGTGTGTTTAATACATCGCTGTTTGAAAGCACAGAGCGTATGTTAATTTAATACTATTTTCTTTGCTTATGCAAAGCCATATTTTCATGTTAACAGCAAAATTGGGTTTAAACAGGGTAAGAAACCAATAACTTCGAGTTTCGAATATACCTGAAGACTTTGGAGAAAGGAAAATGCCTCTTAAATAAACGAAAATATGGGACCATTAAACAAGTTCAGCAGAAATTTCCTTAGAATATTTCTATTCAAGAAGAAAAGACCATAATAGGTAAGTAGAACGTTTCTGTTCTTGCTAAGTTTGTTACATCTCTAGTTTCTTGAGAACAATCTGAAACGCCCAATTATGTCTTGTTTGTAACAACCACTGACAATAATTAGCTGTTGGTTACTGGCTTACTACAAACCCTTCATTGTCAATACTGCTGGAATACAAATATGTATACCAAATTATAGTTAACAATGGCAAATAAATTGCAGGAACTGAGAGACATGCAGAAATGGCGATAAAATGACACGGTGCTTTCTTGTAATGTGTTGAATGTCGCAAGCTTCTCTCGGCAAACGTATATTCTTCTCATTTCAGTGGCGAGATTTTATCCGTCGCCGATAGGGAAAGGAATATGGTGTAGAACGGGCATTAATTTCATTGAATCTGACTACTTGTTGAAAGTTCTCGATTAATTTAAAATATTGGACTACTAGCAGCATATTTAGGATCTTAGAATTGTCGCATTATCTAATATTGTATGTACCATTGTAATAAGTTAACCGAATGTCGCAGTTGGAAAGCCTTTAGGCCGTACGCCAGTCGATTACAATAAAGTTAAACGTCGCCAGTCCATGGAAATTTTGTTGTTTTAGAAAGGTGTCGCCTTGGCTCTAAGCAATTTAAAAGATTCTCTGATTTTATTTAGATGGCACCAATTAGCACATAGCATTATATCGTAGTATATTTCAAAGTCTAAGAGACAGTGTTCGGTCCTGAAAGTCTATAAGTGACATGAAGCAAAATACAATTATATTTAGCGTGACAAAACAGGATCTGTTTAAAACCATACTGTTTTGTAAGGTTCGGCATAAATGGCTAATTGTTGATTAAAAAATTATGATTATGCGATGTAAACATTTTTATAACTTTATATAATTAAAAAAAATTACTAGTAAGAAAATTCACCAACATGGATGCAGAACTATTCGTGCTGTTTTGGAAGTAACATGCACTGTTCTAAATTTGATTTTTACGCCGTGTATCAACACGTATTATCAGAATATGTATGTCGACCAACTCATTTTAATACCTTTCGTGGAAACTGATTTGATAGTATTCGACCCCCCCCGCACACACAAGGAGCCGACACGTCTCTCTGTCTTATAAGGAAAAATTATATCAAATTAAAATATCAAAATATCTTGGATGGTTTTTACCCGCCACGACCGGGAATTTAACCCGGTACTTCCGGATTCAAATTATCTCCTTGTTAATTTTATAATCACATTTAAACAAAGTTACCGTTTGGTGAACTATAATTCTAGTTATATTAGGGATCATACATCCAGAAACTTGCTGACAAAGTTTCCTTTTAGAAGGGATTACCAATCATAATTATACAAAATTTTATAATCGGAATGTCAAGATAAGCAATATGAATGTAATACCAGGAACAATCCCCGAGATTCAATGGTCTCTTGTGAGGTACTTATATTTTTACTCATTCACTCCCATTTTTTGGAATCGCCTTATCAAATTATTTATAGTTGATGTGACGCACAGTGTACCGTTGTATATCACTTCACGTACTGTAACTGAAATTGAAATTGAAAATGCGTTTGCAATCACAAATCTAAGCAGTAGAAGTAATTTACTAGGAATATCTCAGGAGATGTAAAATTGCCTGTAGATTTTAAAACTCTCTGATATGGTATATAGAATATAAGGCAAAGTAAAACAGAACAAGTCGTGTTGTTGTCAATACATGTATTTTTTGATTTATGGCTTTATCTGGAGATTTCACTAAAATCTAGTTCTCTCGAGAAATGATACAGATATACACGGGTACAGATGGGTTAGTTTTAACTATAAGGTGATTTTGACACTTTCATGGATCTTTCAAACTATGGGATGGCTCAATAAAGTTATATTTGTTTGATATAACAACTATTTTATGAGAGTAACAGTGGAACAATCGATGTATCTGACAGTTTCCAGTATACATTTTATAGAAATGCATTCTTTCCATTTTTACCGTGGGAGTGGTATAAATATCAACCACTTTAACTATGTCTTTTTGGGGATTACTGATCTAGTGTTGTTACCGATGCATTTATATTGGACATTCTGTGACAAGGCTTGTCAATTATGGTAATGTTTGCTGAAGTCAAATAATAAAACAGAAAAACTAAATATAAACTTAAGTTTTATTTGAAACACAACAATGACCCTAAAACCATCAAATTAAATTCGTCTGTATTGATTTTGATAAGAAGTGGGCATATTTCACATAAAGTAGAATTAAAAAAAAACGTATTTATAGAATTCATGTAGTATAATGTAAATGTCCATGTCGGAATGCATTTCATTTTTCAAGAGATTTTAGTCATTTAGTCAAATCTCCATATCTTGGGAGCGAGAGAGATCATTCTGATTTATACAGACATTGTAAATGTCTATGTGGACCATATTGAAAATTGGTTTACACCAAATATGTTATCCACAATAAATAAAGTCGTTATTATTATTATATTGAATATCCAATTCATATTTTATGTAGGTAAATCTTAACATGTTCTTGTTCTTATGGTTCTAATGCATTCATATTAAATGTTTGCAGAAATCAGTCTCAATTCAAGTTATTGTACAAGTTGGTAAATACATGACTTGTGGGTTTCCAATAAAATTTGGTAATATTTCTGCAACAGACATGTGACCGATGGGCAGTACTTGTCGCACTAATTGAGGAAACCAACCCGGTGTCCGATCATTTTGTTATGTGATGTAATACATTGTATATAATTTTACATTCTTCATAAATTTTGTCTATAATATTCTGAAAGTACATAATGTGTAGGTTTAGGTGGAAATAACTTAATACAAATTATGAACAACACTAATCACATTATGGTAGACAATGTGTCGAAAATTGTTAACTAGAAAACAACATTTAGTGCTAAAACCTTCCATATTATAATGTCTAACAAACTTTATGGTCTAACAAAAATGTAACATTTCGTCTTTTAGTAATTTCATTTCATGAAACAAGATTTCATAATAACTGCGAACAAAAGTTCCATGCATTTTACAACATGTGTTAAGTGCCATGTTACGTCAATGGAGTAATTCATCAACCGGGCGACTTTTAACTTTCCTTTAAACCAATTAACCATTTGTGCAATACAATAAGCTGATGTTTATTCAATAGTTAGATTTTCACGACAACCAAATAAAACAGTATGAGCCAATTTGAATTTCATACTCAACATCTGTGACAGAGCACGACATTATTTTATTTTCAAATTAAGAAACCTTCAGAAAAGGAGTGTTGTATGAAAACAATAGTGGTACAGTTTTTTTTGTTCAATCTACGAACAAATTTCCTTGGTGTGCAACATTTTGAAAATTGTTACCATAAGAGTAATCAATGTTAGATTTATATCTCTAGTGATAAAAAAGTAAAAGATAATCACAAATAAAAAAGTGTTTGCTTTTTTGACTTACGCAACATGGATCTCTTGATGATTTTAAGTAGAATATTCTGTAACTTATGTTTTTTCTTCTGACTTGCAAAACATGAGTAGATTTTGAGTACTATCCTACAATGAACTGGCTAAAATAATTTATACTATTTAAATATTGTTTCAATTAGAAATATAATACAGGGCCCGGCAAGAAATTCATTTTCTAGGTTTAACTCCAGCAGCCAAAACCAAATGATAAAACGTAAAACAAACTGCCAACATTCGTATATTTAGTGGCTAGATGAGCACACCTCATACCAATCTCCGTAAACAGATATCCTGTACAGCGTTGTCGTACAGGATCTCTACTGTCTCCGTGGAATGTCACGTCGAGATGAACTTTGTGTCGACCAATCAATGCGTAGCTTTCATCTAGACGAAAATTGCGTGACGTAGACGATGTAAACAAGTTACGTGTAATAACAATTTCGTCATGAATTTTAGATGAGAAAAGGTCACCTGAACGTGACCTTCGTTTGAAAAAGGCCAGATCTAAATTAGCGAGTAGGCGAGCGGAAAATTTTAGATCGGGTTTTAATCAGATTGACCTCATACGAAACTTGGCGCCCGTAACCAACTTGCAATAAAAATTATACAAAAATAATTTAGGGTATCGATATTTTACCCAGGCACGCATAACACTCGAAAAAAACCGATTAGTATCTAGTGTTTCTAAACACTTGAGTGTAGTTATTGGTAATGTGTTAAAACAGAAAAAATTGAAGGAACGGGGTCGATGAATAAAAAAACATGCATAATAAACCAGAGATTAATACCTTGTACTAGCAACCTAACAAACTCTTGCACTTTAACAAGAACAGTGATGACATGACAATTTTGTGAAAATCAGGTTTATCTCATGTGCACGATGTTGACTTGTTTTTTCGACTTTACCCCCATCGAAGCACGTTTTCGGGCATGTGATATCACAAGACCGACTTGAAGGTTTGGGCCTTGTCTTTTAAGAGAGCAGTGCTAAACGAAAGAACAAAATTTCAATAAAGTTAGTGTTAATATCCATTACAATAGAGCGGGCCAAATTGCAAACAACCATAAATTCAAGAGTGGTAGTTTTCTACCAAAATTGTTTGTTTAAAGTCGTAAAAACCAGAAGATTCTAAATCGTACTTGTTCAGACACCTTAATGACCCAGAGTGCAAAAATTATTTCGCCCCGAATCAATTTGTTTTTATATCGCCAATAAAACCAGAAGCACCCCGCTAAATGTTGTTTTAAATTGTAAATAGTTTTTCTTTGCGTCATCGCAATTTTCCAGAATGAAACTGCACTTACACCAATTTCCTGAAGAGGTAAACAAAGCATGTAACAAACTTCAATACACCTCACATTCCCTACTAATACACCATCCTGTGACTTTAACGACATCTTCTCTAATATTACTTGGCCATTACGCCATGTCACCCTGTTAAAACGCCATTCCATCGCAGCAAACCCTTAGATTGGGCAAAATTAAACCCAATTTATTTTGCCCTTGTCACCACAGTTGAAAATTTTCTCCCATTCGATTTACTGAGAACACATATTCCAGTTCTCTCAAAGCTGATTATTCCTCGCTTGACACTAAATTCAGCAAATTATACATTGCCAACTGCTAATCTAACATTGAAATTTTACATCCACGGTCATTTGGTTAAATTAAGACACGAAGACATTAAAAGCGGGAGGTTTAAAGTTATAGGGGAACTTGCAACGTAAAGATTATTTCAGTTATATTGCGTAAGAAACAGGAATGGTCGTTTTTTTGGAAAAGTTTATGGTAGAAGACGATTTTAAATTCAATTTAACAAAGTTGTTCGTTTCATGTGAGAAAATATCTGTTATGGTCGGATCTGATATCGTGAACGAGAAAAATAAATGGATAAAATTACGCGGTGCACAAATAAGGAGAATTGACTTTAATAGTTATATTTCCTCGATATATTTTCAAATTTTCAATTATTTTAATGAAGTTAAAGAAAATAATACATAATTTGCATACTAAAAGTATTCAGGAAGCCAGTGATGTATTCTTGTCGACGTGACATTTGGTTGATGAATGAATTATTACTTTAAAGATATGTCTACCAAAAACAAGTTCAGACTTAGAACTTTTGCGCTATGTTTAAAGTGTACAGACTTATACCTAGTACTTTTATATACGACTGCTTGAAGAATTTAATAATGAAATTGATAAAAAAGCATTATAACTTAGAAGGTAATTTGTTATAATTCTATAAGTTCTAAACATTAATACTGGTGATCAAAATGGACGAAATACAGGTCATTTAATACAAAAAAAAATATTTTTTTTTTACTTTGATGATTTAACTTATTTTTTTTTCGCCAGTTCCCAGGCATTTCTAATATTCTTTAGATATGATGGAATTCAAAACAATAGATACAATTCTTATTTTTATTAGTTTAAGTAAATTTATTTAGCTCGACTGTGAAATAATTTCTAATTTCATCTAATGGCTCTGAAATCTACTTCCTATAGTTCCGTACTATTAAACAAACCAAACAAAACATACTTTAAAAGACTCCTTGCTCAAGAAAGCAATTAGGTGATTGACTGACCCAATCTAACAGGTTCAGTAACGTAACTGCTCGGCCAGGCTGCTCGGCCAGGCCCGATCAATTTCTCAGACGTTCTTAAAATGATTATATATTAAAGCGTTTATTTTAGATGCGATGTTTTAATTTTGAGACAATAAGTTTTCATTTACTTGGTTAGAACACTGATGCAAAATGTATTGTCATACATTAGCACAGATATAGTTTGAATTCTAGAAAGCAGCCATTTGTATTATGTCAAGTAAAAAGACGCGAAATAATGTCGACTTTAACTCTAAACCTTTTAAACTTAATCTGTGTGTGATAATCAGTCCAAGGCGTATTTGATTCGAATAAATGTCTTACATTTAGCTATTTTGGACAAACAACATGCTCTGAAGAAACAGAAAACCCTATATCAAGGACAACCCTTTCAAATTCGAGTGGTAAAACAAAGCAGTAAAAATAATACATTTTATTTGATGAATTGCTAGCTAAGTGCATAATTATGTAGTGTCAATGTGAGCTTTATAAAATGTTGACTGTTCAGCATCTATTCGACGTCCACATTCAGTATGATAATATTTTGTTTTCCTGTTGGAATGACTATAACCTATTGGTAACATTTTCAACTTATATTTTGAAAGAGATCAGGTCCTAAAATCTACTAGTTAGCATCCCAAGTAAAATCAATAACATCGGGAAGAAAATGACATTCACCACCGTCCTTATTCATACATTTTTTTCCTCGTCTAAAATTGAACCTACGCAGCCCATTGAAATGAAATGAGGAGTGTTTTTATGTATTCACAAATTATTTACATAAACATGAAGAAATTTAGCACGAACTCAAATTCTTAAGCACAGGGAGCATTTCAATAATTCATGGGTAATTGGAAGAGAGCTTGTGCCACGCGCTGTTTTACCGAACGACCACAAGTGCCCGATTAGCTGCACGTAATCGTTTTAAAACTTCACAAGCTATTCATATGGGAGATGTTAAAAGACATTCATATACATCAAGAAAGCAAGTCCGATATACTTACATTCCTCCTGATGGGAATTGTATGCATAATATTCGTCATGGTGATTACTTGAATAGCAGTATAGATACATTGTTATAGACACTCTCTGTTCACCGATATTGACTGCATGTCATCTACATGCATTTCAGCGAAGACAATCGTATGAATATAATGACATGGTACGTTTATTGTATGCAAGAAATGTACGTCTGTAGACACGAATTCTATTAACGTAAAGGATATATGTATGATAACAAAAATGACTGAATGTTGAAGCAGTCACGGTTAAGAATGTAAGTATCATATTATACAGAATGTCTTGAACCTGCTTATATGAGGAATCAGATGTCTGAAGGAAATGTATACTTAATGGTTACTTTACATGTAAAAACTTGATACAAGTTGTTTGTTATTTCGTTGATCGTATGGTCAAAACCAGTGGACACAGACCAACCGCACTCGCCAAGATTCAGAGTTAAACAGAAACAGAGAAAGAGACATAAAAAGAAAAAAATATCGAGATAGGGATAGGAAACGTATTATGAAAGGTCTTATTAATTACTGGGGTCCGTAAATCCTTCAACATTTGGCATAACAATGTTATTGTCAGAATTTTGATATTGTGCCGTCCAGTTTATTAACATAGATGATGTATGCGTTGATTCAAGGACTTCTTTAATATTACAGTTTATAAAAATATTCCAAGTTTGTGCCGTGTACAAGACTGTCAGATGGATAAGTTCTTATAACAGGTGCCCGTGAAAATATAAAACATTTAAAGATAACCCAACTGGTATTATAAAAACTGTGGCAACTTGTATGTGTACCAGTATGTGTTGATCAATAATCAAATTTCTTGCCAACTTGACCGTTTTAAAAGCCTCAGTCCAAATGGCTGAAACATTGAAACGTTCAAGATAATTGCCACAATGACCAATGTTATTAAAGTTATAAAAAAAGTTATCCGGAATTCTGGAAATCTTTTGATCAGTATCCTATCAAAGTATCCAAAACTTCAATCAAGGAACTCATTAAGAAATGAATCATAACAGGAATCCAATGGCATTTAAAGAAAAAAAGCAGTATTACATCTGAGGAAAACTGTATATAAAAGTAGCCCTCATATGAAATACCAGGACGGCTAATTAGTAGTCAAATTGGACTACTTTCTTCAGCGTATGATTACTTCCGCATCACCACTTAATTAGTTAATCAGTCGTAATAATGATAGACAAAGACACACAGGTATAAAACCGTAAGAAATTAAAGATTGAGTAAATAGCTAATGCCTGTAAACTAGCTATAGTCTTAACTTAAATTGGTTTAGATGTGTTTAGGCTTTCATTTGTCTGTTGTCATGTTTTTGTTTGTAGTTTTCCACGATATATTTTAATGGCGAACTGGTTGTTCTTACTTTTAAATTTATCAACACGAGAAGTTTATTGTTTTGGTTGAACAAAGAAATAAAGGCCAGGGATACGTGTCTTAAAATTACATTTCAAATTTAATTGCCGCCATAACTGGACATCTGGACAGAAGAAAACTCATGCCACATTGAACCCGAGGGTAATATAAAACGATGGGCGTGTCCCAGTTACGATAACCGAAATTTATCATTTATTTAACAAATGTTTTGAGTGAAAATTTTCAAATTCCTAACACAATACTGGATAACGGTCACTTCTATTCATACATCAAAACTTAAATTATTGTCCTGTCGTCGTTAGAACGAAGTCAAGGGGTCAAGTCAGATGACGAAATGATAATTTGAATAATAAACTTAAATGTAACCTATACTTGTTATAGGGAAACAAAAAAGGGTCCGGCGAGATGAAAGTATACAAATCAATATTTTTGTTTATATATTCATAGACAACTGTCAGATGTCAACAAAGCGTTGGTAATTACATTGAATATATTTAAATGGAATCTTCTTCATTTTGGACAATATCTATTGATAGTATTTGATATTTCAACATGTATATAGAATCCCCGCGAAGTTGGCGAGTTTTGAACATTTTTTTGCTAATCATATAATAATGTTTGGCAAGTGAAATTTATATAGCTAAGAAGTATTTCAGAATTCCTTATTTGAAACTTTACACCATTTTGATTAAATTGAAATACGAAAGAATGGAAATGAAGAATCAAGAATTCTAAAACCTCTATTATTTAAACGATGTATGGTCCAATCAGATAAAGAATAGAACATAAATATTGTCCCTTTTACAACTTGGCACTGTCGTCTCCTTAAGAAAGTTTAACAATTTGGTCAAATTGGAAAAGTAAAAAATGTCGACGAAGACAAACCCCAACTTGGTGATCCACCCTTCAGCGAAATAAGTCATGTTTAGACAATACTGAACTTACATATCGAGTTATCATACCAGTTTCCGAATCTAATAAAGAGAGCTTGTATAAAGAACATAACTAAGTACATTATTTTACGAAATGCAGTGAATTATGCCATTTGCCAACACTTTCATTTAGATTTACCGCAAAGAAGTAGTCCTACCAGAGAACAATAGTCCTTTTGACGTCACAAACATTTCCACATTATAAATACGAAATTCAGCAAAATTAACATTAAGTTAACTTTAACTGAAGGATATAATCAGGAATTGAGGGATCGCTGGATTCCAAGCCCAGTCTCCTAATTACGCTAACAATTTGTACTTTACAATAACTTGATTTTACCAACTTTCCATCGAAGGATATGAATTAAGACACATAAGTGTATGAGGAAAAATTAAAGAAAGCGAAATACGTTGAAATAGAGTGCCATCCAAAATTACCTTTAGATTGGTGGAAAAAACTGTTTTTTCATTAATACAGCTATAAAATGTTACACTCTTTAGGATAGTTACAATAGACTGTTACATTTGCAAGGGGGAGATGATAGTTTATACAATTGTAATTGTAATGCATTTACGTTTTTGAATATGAATTTAAATTTTTCAAGTTTTGTAAAAAAAGAATAAATCTCTCACTTACAAATGTGTGAAAGTAATTATGGATGACACTGTATATTGCACAAGAAATTAAAAAAAACATAAATTTATTGTAAGTCAAATATAGCCATTATAGTCCCAGCATATTCATTTGTTATCATTGGATTCGGATTAAAACAAAAAATGAAACTACCCAGGAGAAATAAAATATATATTTACTTATTATCCAAATATTCCATCCATCAAAACCTATGCTGACAAATTCAGTTAAATTTTGTATAGATCATCTTGTATATATACTACGCGAAACATGTTTTCGTGAACTTACATACTAAATAGGGAAGAATTTCATATGGTAGAATAATGAACAAAACTTAATCCTCCAATTAGTCAAAATGTAGATGTTTTAGTATTAGTACGAGATATAGAAGCTTATTGAGAAAATGAAATCAAAGTACTGAAAGTACTGTTGGAAGGAAATTTTTGAAAGATTTTATCATTTATAAGTTTAAAGATATTATTTCGATATCCCTCGTTATCTATTTATCATTCATAGTCAACTGTGTTTCATATTTCATTTTACATGCCCATTATTCTACTGATCGAAAGGTCGTAGGTTTGATTCCCGAGCGGGGCATACTTTCGTAGAGCTTAGTTATGATATAATTTCTACGGTCATTCTCCCTCCTACCACTGATTCTAAATCATGTAGAGCAGTAGCCAGTCACTGATGCGCCTTGTTGTTGGTTATCAGCTAAATCCAGAGATTTAGCCTTTTCAGGAACAGTGAGTGGATGGACTGATCTCCGTAATATAACCTATACAATATGTGTTGCTATGGCATTAAGGCCACAACAAATTGATCGTATGTTCTATGAATTATTATATGTCTTAAAAAATGGAGTGAATTTTTTTCTCCATTTTTGGCTTTTTGAGAAGCGAGCGAAAGGCGAGGAATAAATTTGTGATATTTTCATGAACATTTATATACCAATTAAAAAAAATACATGTTAAATATGAACTTTTTTCAGAAAATTACATTATAACGTATAGTTCAGAAAATCATTTTAAGTAACTTTTTAGTGTTTATACCAGTTGGTCATTTATTCAGCATATTGATGTGATACAATCATGTACATTTAAAGATAAAATATGTCAAAATTACGAAAGCTGAATGGTGTCACATAAAAATAAAATTGTACTATGTCGTTATAACGATATAATTAACTCGTAATAACGAGATAACTAACTCGTAATAACGAGATAATCAACTCGCTTGCAAAAGCACCATTTGCTTAAAAACAACATAACAACAAAAGACATTGGCAGCAACAACTAAACACCATCAATAATATAATACCATTTAGAATTTAGAAACAACAACAACTCAAGACGACTGCAACAGCATTTAAACAACAACAGCAGCAACAACTAAAACAGTTACATTAAAACACTAAGCAACAGCATTAACAACTAAAAGAATAACAGCAACAACCTAAAACTTAAAAAACAACAGCAACAACTCAAAACAACAGCAAAAACGCCTTTATTAACTCTAAACAACAGCAACTACAACACAGAAAAACTACATCAACTCAAAACAACAACTTCAATTCAAAACAATACCATCATTAACTCAAAACAACAGCAACAACAGCGAAAAGCAACATCGACATATAAACAAACCATCAACTCAATACAACTGCATCAACTCAAAACAACAACAACAACTCAAAACAACAAAATCATTTACACAAAACAATTGCAACAACTTAATAAACTTTGACAACAACTAAAAACTACAACAAAAGCAACTCAAAACAATAGCAATAACAGTTTAAACAATTAAATAAACAACTTAAATCTACATATTGATAACAACTAAAACAACAACAAAGGAATCTCAAACCGATAACATCAACAATTACATTAACAACTTAAAGTAACAGCTACAACAACTGAAAACAACAACATCAACTAATACAATTACATTTATAGCTCAAAGTAACAGCAACAAATGTTGTAGCTGATCTTTATAGTTGTCGGATCAGTTTTTTTAGTTTTAATGCTGTATTGTTTAGTTATCATTTATGTTGTTTTCAAATGTTGTTGCTTTTGTTATAAGTTGGTATTGTTTATTGATTATTTTGCAGGTTGTTGTGAGAAAGATTACTCACTGATCTTTCTCACAACAACCTGCAAAATAATCAGAACTATATACCCTGTACCCCAATATCAAAATAATAAAGTTCAAGTAAGAAAGATTTTGTACGAAAGCCGAATGGTGTCACATAAAAATAAAAATGAAATTATACTATGTCGTTATTACGAGATAATTATCTCGTAATAACGAGATAACTAAGTCGTAATAACGAGATAATTAATTCGTAATAACGAGATAACTAACTCGTAATTACATATGCTTTTAATATGGTACATACATCATAAATGACTGTATTTTGTTCCATTTGCATTTACTATTCTATATTATTATACTGCATAGCTAATACATTTTAGTGAATTCATTCAATATTAGAATCTAACCTTCAATTAAATTTTTATACATTAAATGTACATGTACTTCCAATATTTCTGTATAATTTAGAATCGCGAAAATGGCTTGACGATTGAAGTTGAGAAGAAAATAGTCCTGATATCTAGATTTTGAGTGGTGCTAAAGATGGAACACTACTTTACTTATATCCGTCATAAAATTGCAAAAGTAGACTTAGTTGTAAAATTGTGTTTAAAGTATAAAACAGTGCCGAGTTGTATGGTTCGTACAAAATAAAATAAAAACTTGTTTATGTTAATATTAAAAATGAAACAATCCATTTCAGAGGTAGGTAGTATTGAAAAAATAGAAGTTGTATAAATTATTTTAACAAAATTAGTGTGGCGGATAAACCACCACCCTTGGTCAATCATGCTTGTAATGGTAGACCGCTTTACCATTACACCAACAAGACAATTATAAAATAGATTAAAATTATATATATGTACATATATTTTATTGTCATCCTGAGCATCCCCTGTCGTGGATTAGTTCATTGTATTGTTTATATAAAGAGTGTTTAGTTTTTTGTACGAACTATAATTTATTTGATGATAAGTAATGTTTACAACTAACACAACTGTTGTTTCATAAACGCCAAGAGTAATATATTTAACAAGGCTTAAGGTTTTACAATTATATCTGTAATTCATAGCACTATAGCTGATATAAGCCACTGACCGTACTGCCATCACCACTCAACAGATCATCAACATCAGGAAAATACATTTATCCATAGGTGTAAGAGAATAATATATGTTTTCGCCAGATGACCCGGTGTGAAGGTCAATAGGTCAGAGAAATTAATTTGGGGCGAGTCACCTAATAATTGCTTCACCATGCGTCCATTTAGCGTTGTAATGGTCGGTCTCATTTCACGAGCAATTTCATTTCAAGGTAAAATTGTTATAAGGTTAGTTCATTTTTTCCATCGTACTTCACTTTGTTGAGGTAATTTTAGTAATTGTATGTGATATTTTATGACCAGCCGTCGTCACTGTACATGTCCAGTTAGCAAAATAAAGGGGGGAAATATGTTACTTTTAATTACACTCGCTACAGTTCAAAGACATGAACAAAGTCACGCAAGTTCAGAATTTGGCGAAAACAACTGTTGTTATCAAAACACTTAATGGCTTGAGGTTACTTGAATGTATCTAGTATTGACTTTAATTTTCACGAAAAGATCAAAACGCTGTGTAATGTTGACTTCAGAATTATTGTGCCTTCTTGCGTATCGGTATTGGTTTTTTTCAACTGTCACGGATGCATACATAAAACCCGCTGATTTTAATACTCAAAATTTGTTCTATATAATCCTCCGATATCATTGTGGATATCTATTTTGTTTCGATCGTGAAGACAGACGTACTGTAGTGAGTATCTAAATCGGTAGGGTTAATGCAAAGTAAGCAACTTTTTTATTTAGAAACATTGTACACTGTCGTAATTTTTTGAGAATTTCTTTTACTGTTAATATCGTGGAAAAAGTTTGGCTGACTTTCTTTAAATCATAAATATGAATACTCGTCAGTGTTGAACGACTTGCTTCTCCCTAACAAGGGCCTGGTCGAGTGGTTACAACGTTGGACTGGTAATTATTGGATAGCCAGCTCAGCATTGGTTAGAATCCCATCCAAAACCTACCCCGTTGTTTCCTTGGGCTAGAAACTTTATCCTACTACCTCAGTACTAGGGGACCAGGAAGCGGACTGTAAATGGATAAAAGCTAAGTTGTAAGAACTTGTTTCACAATAGAGTATAAATTCTTGAATAATAATCATCGACAAAAAAACGTAAAATCTTTCATAGCAGTTTTTACAAATGCATGATAACTAAAGATTACTAACCTCAAATCGACCACGCGCGGTACATGTAATTCATATTCAAAATCAATCAGGGAGTGCAAAGTCATCTCGAAGCAAAAACAATGGGCAATGACAGAGAGAGAAATACAAGTATATAATGATACACTCACATCTTATTGTCTTATAAAACTATCACTGTTTCCTAGATCTATCTCTAGTCATATTTCTCACGTGTTTTATATATTACATCTAATCAACAAATGACACAATGTCAGGTGCTCCCTCGCGCTACAAGTGCGATATCTAATAGCTCAGATGTTTGGTCCACGAAATGCAATTGCTTCACGTCATATGCACACAACATATAACGCTTTTCCAGGGCTGTCTTAATATCTAAGCGACAAGAAATTGTTATCACCAATGTTGCATGTTACAAATTCTCATTTACTGATCCAATGAATCGCAATTAAAACGTCCAAAGAAATGTCATGAAACAAATGTGTATTCAATAAGATGGATGAATAAGGGTAAATTCTTACATTTCACACGTGCATTTAGACGACGTACAGTAAAAGGCAGCTGTACACTATACAGTTCGATTGATTGAAGTCCTAAATGACCTGTTATTCGTGTAGAATTTGACAATATACGAAACTGAACCTTCTGCGACTAAGCGAAAAAAGAGCCGAGTTTATTTGGCAATATTATGTACGTATGGTGCAAGGAAAACAAACATTTATACTTGAGGCGTTTCTGTCTTCTATTGTTTGATAATTCTCTGAATAAAAAATGATATATGTACACATCATGTGAGATGACGCAAATTTGTAAATGTCATTCCATATTTTAAAGTGATCAACATTCATGGAATATAAAGGTTGGCATCGAAAATGTTTTACATGACAGTAGGTAATTTAGAGGTCATTGGTACTTTAAGCATAGTCTAAGAAATTGTGTGGAATATTGACTACATTTTTAATGTACAAGGTATATAGTACAAGTCTTTAGTGAATTAGGACATTCGGAGCTCCTCGGCCATTCGTTACGAATAACCTCGGATATATTTATGCGCTATTTTGAAACTACAGGTCGTATTCTAGGTCATGCTTGTTTTTGTACTTAAAACAATGGATTTGTCCACTACATAGGTGAATAAGCTAATGCATGAAACAGCATTTTAATGATTTAAATATTTCACTTTGATATTAAACCATTATTTTAAGTAGTGTTTATGCACAATATAAATTCCATATAATGATGTGTTTGTAAAATAAGCGTAAACTAACTAAACCATAAATTTGTAAAAATAATTCACCCCTAAATATCAGTGTGTAATGAAACCGGCAATGTTTGTATACGCAATATTTACGTGGACGACCTGTACCAGTGTTGAAGTAAACAACGACACGATCATTTAGTTAATGAGTGGTGTTTCGTTTTTAGTCCGTAAATTTGAAATAACACTTCAATGATATCGCTGAACAATATTTGGTTCAATTTATAGCATAGAAATATGTTTTGACAAAGATCTATGTGTATACTACAAGAACTATTTTGCATAACCAATACGTACTTCGCCTGTGCTTCGCCTCGCGTAGGTAGTAAAAATCAAAGCCAGCAGGCTAGACCCCCACCACTAATCCATCCGAGATTATTCATTTATGAAAGGTCGAGGTGTTCCGAATGTGAAGAAGGCGTGAGACCATTCGGAACAACCTCGGCGATCATCTACGAAGATATACCTCGGAAATCAGACGTAGTAGGAATACAACCAGGTTATAAGGTCCGGTGACTGTAATTTTCGTGTCAACATTTAATAAAAACATTGTTACACGCTTTATCACATCATTTCATCAGTATAATGTTTCGCACGTCGTATTTCTGTGTAGATCAGACTATATTATCACAGAAACCAAATTTCTAGATCTACATTTTCACTTTCAAACTCCTCACAGCGGTTACGTCACGCGTTGCTACTTTAACCACTGCCTTCACATGAATCACGTGACGCAAGTAGTACCATGTGACTAATGTTTAAATTTAAACGAGCAATAACGTTAAGCCTAAAATGTGTTAGGCGTAAAGTAGCGAAAAATAACATTGAATGATAAAAAATGTGGTTGATTTACAAGTACTGCCAAAGAAATAATATGAATTAAATAGAAATATATCATTAAGTACCAAAATTTGTTAATTCATGAATAAATTACAACGGAAAGTGAGCAAGGTCGGGAATGAGCTGCGTTGTCCACCCAATAGGGTCCTTGGTCCACATCACGCTACTTACATGATGCTTTTGTTGAGAAATCTTCAGTATTTATGATAAAATTATATGTTTATGATACTGAATAATGTAACATTTATAAATTAGATTACTAAAATAAGTACAATTATCCATTTAATATTTACTTTGCGTAACATTTTGTTATTCATGCAATTTTACGCACTTTAGGTAACCGGTGTCAGGGTATAATTAATCTTGTTTTTTTTACAAGTTATTTATTCATACTATTTATTTTTTTCCTTTATGTACTTTGAACATCATATTTTACTAAGAGAAGACCAAATTTATTGAAAATATTGAATTGTAAAAGAAAAGATGAAAAAAGTTTTTCGGCTCTCTGAGGGACGAATTTTACTTGTGGTGGCAGTGGTTATTGATTTGATAAAGGGAGATAACCGCTGCGGGGAGTTTGTTTCACTTTATGAAATCCAAGGTTTATCTGCGTAGAAGATCGCCGAGGTAGTTCCGAATGGAGTGAGACGTGTTTACGTAATGTGCTTACGACACAAATTTACTGGGAAGGTCCTGGTTCGTCACCCTAAGGAAATAAATGGAAATTTACGCCGAATTTCAACAATTTTCAGACATATTGTGGCGGTCAGTTGTCCTTAATGTCCTTTGACAAGAGTAGATCTCTTGACCCAAACATTTAATTTGGTCGTAGGAAATAATTATACTACAACTTTGTCTACGAAGGTACATGTATGCTTGGCTCGCTCGGGAAGTGAACTCATAACCACTTGATAGACACGTACCTCGTACTGTACCGTAAAGGCTAACGGGGTGTGTCTCTAATTTAGTGAAGATGGGTTAGTCAATTTGACAAGCTATAGTTGTGAATAAGAAGACAATTTCAGTACTTAATTCTAACTAAATGAGATTTGAACGATTTATTCAGTTTTATGTATTCATGCTTTTTGTTGTAACTTTCGTGAATTGCAACATGTTTTAAGAGGAGTTTGCAGTAAGCCAATCTAAGAGTTAAACATTGAAATTGAATCCAACAGAAGTAATAAAAACTCAATTTAAATAGAACATTCATATATTTCGATATGAGGGAAGCAACAGCCTTGTTACAAAATTAAATTTGCAGTCATATGTCCTTACTTTGACATTCAATTGCTTTCTCCGTCGTTATTCTCCTATAGAGCATCAAATAGATTACCCGGAACAAGTAACATGTACATGTAATGGTTTGCAGACAATGATGATATAAATCAAGGAACCTAATAAACATATACTAGGGTCTATGTCGGGTGGGACCAGCAGGTTGGAACAAAGGTCAAAATCCCCTAGAATTTTCTGAATACATTGAAAACCGTATTGTAGGCTCCAAAGCTATACATAAATCAATTAGGGGGAAGCACATTAACTTCTCAACCCGAAATACTCAATTAAACAACAGCAATGAGACAATATATACATCAACTTTTAGTTAAAACTGTTAACAAGTTTTATGGTGGTAAAATACAACAAAGGATATAAAAGTTCCACTTATCATAGTGTCTCCCAGTCTTTGGAAACATTTTATTGTGTTTCTGTAAACTGTTTAATTTGATTAGCCGACGGATTCTACACCTGGTTTATTCACAAGTTGTGAACATCCATTTTGTTAGTTGTATTATAAGACATCCACGCGTCTTGCAACTAAAGCAGCAGAAAATGTATTGATAAAGTAAAGAACAAACTAAACAACAAGGTTTGGTGGTCAAATCGCAGAGAATCTAATCTATCTGTCTGCTTGAGAGATATAGAGCCAACTTGTGCGGGTTTTGAGTCAAGTATAAGCCTACTGTTGCAAAAAGGAGTCAATTTACTATATGTACTTACCTGCAAGTGTAATTGCATAAGCTTGTATTGTTCTTCAAACGCATGCTAGTATATCTCCACAACCAAAAACTTCATTCTACTAGATCACGACGGTTTGGTTGTTAACGGCTCCACCCGTCTCTCTCACCATGACTCGTTGCAATGAATATATGTAATTTGTACATGGACTGGGTAAATGTTTCGTGCATGTGTTGTGTAGTTTGTACGATAAAAAAGGATATAACTCGAAGTTTTAACCCCGTACATACAAAAAAGAGCGTACCACGACGTATATATAATCAATTGGCATAGTGATTAGATTAGATTTATTTTGACATACAATGTTACAACATGGCACACATAATAACATACAAGTTACAATAATAAACAGTATAATATGTACATTACTGAATAGCCATATCAAACAACATTATACATCAAAGATGACACAAAAAAGAGTAAACGCATAATTTCTTATTTCTGTCGAGGTCCTTGAAAGAGAGTCATCCATAATACACAGAGTAAATCGTAAATAGTCAGCTGTGCGTGCTACGCACTTGTTTACCACAAATAACCAATAGTACCATATATTTGTCCATTTCTTTATACCGGAAAAAATCATTGGACAAACAGGTATGTTTGAGCAAATAGTAATGGTTAAAATATAGGTTAAAAGTTGGCTTAGAGAGCTGTAATCTCCGTAAACAGATATCCTGTAGAGCGTTGTCGTACAGGATCTCTACTTTCTCCGTGGAAGGTCACGTCGAGATGAACCATGTGTCGACCAATCAATGCGTAGCTTTCATCTAGACGAAAACACTATTAATCACATTTTGATTTCGTAATTTCTATTTTAGACCAAGGTTTGCATGCTAATTTAACAGCGGTATTATTCAGTCTGCGATTGGGCGGCTCATTTCAAATTTCGTGACATAGACGATGTAAACAAGTTACGTATAATAACAATTTCGTCATGAATATTATGATGAGAAAAAGTCACCTGAACGTGACCTTCGTTTGAAAAAGGCCAGATCTAAATTAGCGAGTATGCGAGCGGAAAATTTTAGAACGGGTTTTAATCAGATTGAGAAAGCTGCGCCGAATAAAATGTTTACATGTACTAATGAAAAATAAGGATTGGTGATCAATTTAGTGATCAAGTAGTAAAGAAACATGTGAGATTTTAACTTTTCTTAAAAATATTTAGAGAGTCGGGACACTTAAGTGAGTCCAGAAGGGCATTCCACAGGTTTTGTGCTGCATGACTGAAACTATGGTAGCCAAAAGTGACTGCATTTGACCGTGGAACTGTAAAATATATTGAATGTAGTTAATAATTGATTATTGGTAGAAAGGCAGTCACTGGTCGACAGGGAATCTGGTCAGGTGCCGTGGAAAAAAAACATTATTGTAAAGTGCAAAGTCGGATTTTGCTTCAAGGGTCCCGCCCGAACATCTTTCAGCGTCAGAGCTCGCGCATCCCACCAACCATTATGCATCATATAGTGGCCGGATATAACATAAATGGCAAAGGTAATAATAAGAATATCAACAGAAAGGCAGCACTGGCCAATAGGGAATCTGGTCAGATGCCCTGGAAATTCCGTAATGCAAAGTCTGATTCTGCTTCAAGGATCCTCCCTATAACACCCATCAGCGTCTGTGTCATAAAGTTGTCATACTTGAAATAGAGGTATAAGGAGAATATAGAAACATTGTGTGGCCAATGTAGGTTTAGCCTGAGTATCGACCTGTCTTTATTATTTGTTAATAAATAAAAATCTTCACATCTGTACAAAATTACATTAAAGAATCTGGTAGATTTGATGGTTGAGGTAGTTCACGTGTTGGTTAGTTAATATTTGTACCCTTTTCCCGGCTGACACTCGTGCATCACGAAAACAATCTTAATATAAACTTTCAACATATTTAAAAAAAATCCTATTTCATTTCAATACATATATTAATCATCATATCTTAATTATGTTAACTTAACCGAACCACAATACAGTCAAAGACAGGTTTATTTTTGTAAATATAATTATGTCGGGGAATGGCCGTAACTGTGTTGTGAGAACTTGTGGCCAGACCCCATTGTCATTTTGTACATATGTATCTGTAATAATTTTTTGTTGTATATTATCCATGTTAACTATTTGACAATAAAATATGTTTAAAGTAATAAATAAAATTACTTAGAAACATGACAAATATAATGTTGTAATGAGTTAAATAGACTTCACGTCGGTTAACAATATGCATAATGATTGGATGTTTTTAGTCTATAGCCTAGATTACCCAATTATTAAGACTATTTTCATACACTAAAAATGTCAGCAGGTTTGGTGCATTTCAGTGTGGTTCTGATAATTGGTATTATTCTGTGCTTCCTTACTATGTTATCAAGTATTAATTAAAGGAATACCAAAGGCAAATGAAGTTAGCTTTTACTTTTACATTCATAAAGGTGTATACCTCTTCACCCCTACTCCTAACTAGTTTTGAATTTGAATCTGGAGTAATTGTTAACTTGCTTTATATTGCATAGAGCTACTTATTATTTGATTACACTATATAAATTATGATTATAGAGTCAATATTAGATTTAAAAAGCATGTCTTATTTTTGTAAGATTTTATAAGCAAATGTTTGAAAATGGAGGCAATGAACGTGCACTGGTCCAAGTACAGTTATTTCATGTAATAATTTACTGTTCCCTATTGGAGCTATTCTAATATGTCTAGATCACTATTATCTAGAAAACGAAACCAGAGACTAGGTTTAACAGTCCTGGTATTAAGAATTTCCTGATGAAGCCGAAAGGCATAACGTCGTCATAAATAAAACGAGTTTAAAAAATCGTCGTGTTTGGTGATTTTTTCACATTATAGATCACTATTATAAAACCCTAACAGCAAAGGCTTTCTTAATCTGAGGCTTTAGTTACAATAATATTTTTATTTTGATATTTTAACAACGACATGACACTTAGTACAAATATACCAAATAGTTCTTTGCCAACAATATACATTTGTAAATCATTATTAGAAAGAAAGTACGGAATGAAATATATTTATGGTAGTTACACCTTAAATGCAGCATTCATAATAAAATGTGCATGATTCTGACACACCAAGATAGTATAAATGACTATTGTGATTAATTAGCACTACAATCTCCGTAAACAGAGATCCTGTTCTACTCGCGTTGTCGTACTGGATCTCTACTTAGTCAATGCAAGGTCACGTCGAGATGAACTTTGCGTCGACCAATCAATGCGTAGCTTTCATCTAGGCGAAAACACTATTAATCACATTTTGATTTCGTAATTTCTATTTTTTTTTACCAAGGTTTGCATGCAAATTTAACAGCTCAGTATTATTCACAGTCTGAAAGAGGGTCACCTGAACGCAATCTGATTAAAACCCGATCTAAAATTTTACCGCTCGCATACTCGCTAATTTAGATCTGGCCTTTTCCAAACGAAGGTCACGTTCAGGTGACCTTTTCTCATCATGATATTCATGACGAAATTGTTATGATACGTAACTTGTTTACATCGTCTACGTCAGGATCTCTGTTTACGGAGATTGACCTGAACGTGACCTTCGTTCGGAAAAGGCCAGATCTAAATTAGCGAGTATGCGAGCGGTAAAGTTTTAGATCGGGTTTTAATCAGATTGTTAGCACTATTAAGTAATTTCTTATGCTTTAACGAATGACAATCAAATGTTTTATAAGAAAGTCCATGTTTTCTATGCTTTTATAACTTTTGGTAAATTATTTAGTCTTATACTTTCTTATACAATTTTAATCTTCGCTTTTCGCTCGCTTCTCAAAATTCAAAATATGGGAAAATTGTTTTTTCGCTCGCTCCAATTTTTTGGTCAAAATCCACAGAACATGTGATCAATTTGTTGTGACCTTACGTACCAGCAAGACCCATTTAATACAGATAAAAAACAAAATTTAGGTGGCCGTTGGATTGAGGGACTAAAAGGCCAACGGTGCGTCGCCAGAAAAATACCCATTAGAGTTTAAATTGCAGCAAAAATATTCAGGTAAACTCTTGCTTAGAAATCACTCGCTTAATTCGGCGATGCCGACTGGAGTACTGAAAAGCACATACAACAATGTAATTCTGCCGTGGTAGTTGAACAACTTTCATCAAGAGCCCACCATTGGTCCAAATCAAGCGGGAAGTTAAACATCGTGGTTCCTAAAAATATAGTAACATATTGTCAACGAACACAAATAATACGACCAAGTTTACTCAATCGTATTCGAATCATAAATATGCATTTATAATGTTACAATTTAATAACATATGCCTTTAAGACAGTGTACATTTATACGGGGGACTATAATTTTGTATAGGGACATGATCAATAGTTATGGACTCTGGTGCCAATGGTTACAAATTCAATTCTGATTTCATGTGTATTGAAGCGATTGGGGACCAGGAAGCTATATCGGAAAGTCATAAACATTTCATTGCAAGAATTTATTTTCCAGTCGAATAAGAAGACATCTCAGAATTGACCCTTGTGACCATTGGTTGCAATGATAATAATCTTAATAGCAGAGATAGACGATGTTATAGAACCAATAAGAGGTGGAGTTATTTGTTTATTCTGTGATGTTATTGGTAGAGATTAGACGCTCGCAAACCAGAAAATATAATTCACGGATCCTAATATCAAATCAAATATGAGACATACGGAAATGTGCAGTTGCATTAGCAATTTATACAATTATCTTCGAAATTTATTAATTGGAAACAATTATGTCAGTTTTAGCCATCATTTCTTTAATTGGATCCAAAGTTTTCAAAGTCACTCGTCTAGATATCCACCTTGTTTAAAGCCTGAACATCTCTTATAGCCTTCTAAGAGTATGAATATTTAACCAAATTTAATCTCGGTATTACAAACTGTTATAATATACAGACGATAAATATACCGATCGTCATAGTCGAAAGCCCAATTGTTATTACATGTAGTTTATACTGATTTATTTTAGGTCCATTGTGAAACAAGTACTTACAGCTTAGATTAATCACTTTCAAGCCAGTGTCCTCATCCCCCAGTACTGAGCTAGTAGGATAAAGTTTCTTGCTGAAGGAAACAACGGCGTAAGGTTTGGATAGGATTCGAACCAACGCATAACTTGCGATCCAATGATTACCTGTCCAACGTCGTAACCACTCGACCACGCCCGCTCCAATTGTTATTGATAGAATACTAGTACATGTAGGTTATTTATGGATAATTTAGTACCACTCATATTATTCTAATTTATATTCTTCCAAGATATGAGCAACTTAAGAAATACCGTCATTTCCAACGAAAGTCGATTGGTTGTCATAGAAACGGCTGGTTTTCAGGAAGTTCAAATGAGTATGTTTGGGTAAACAGGTATTTGCAATTCTGATTCAGTGGACAATAAGTAACAATTAGACACTAGTATATGGGGCAAAAAGGCAAGATGGGGCGCAGTGTGGATCTCTCTAGCCCTTGTACTATACTATATCCTAATAATGTCGACCCGACTGCCGTATGTACAAATATATTATCTTTAATTATTATTGTTGTTAAATATCTGTGTTTAATGATTATACACTTAACAAAAGTTCTAACCGATCACTTTTCAAATTTTTATGCATAATAACAAAGATTTATGCAAAGTGAAATTTAATACTCACCACGCTCTGCACGAACATTTCGTGCCAAAATGTGCAAATCCCACCCTGTGTCTCGCTTGAGTGCATCGGACCGTATCAAATTATTTTTCTTTCCACAAATCGATGGAAAATGACACAAAAATCACCTCTGCAAAATTTAATAAGGATCCATTGGCCCGTTATAAAATAATCAAAATTTGAAAAGTGATCGGTTAGAACTTTTGTTAAGTGTACATGTATGTTAATATGGACAAAAAATTAATTATCTATTATGTTGAAACTTATAATCATAATCGTTAATCGTAGTAATGTAAAGCAATACTGGAGCCATAATAATCAGTGGTAGTAGAGCTGTCAATGTTTTGGCTCGAAGGGTATCGACGATATCGATATATTGAGAAATAAATATCGACGATACACCAATATATATCGATACCTTCCTGCAGTACTATACAGACCATTTATGTTGCCATAAACTCGTAATAGATGTATATTTGTCATGAATGTTATACCTTCTTTGGACTAGAACTGTTTCCTGAATGGGGTGCCGTCAATGTTTTAGATCTATCAGTTCATATTATGACAGCGCACCTAGGTTTTATTATCGATATTTCAAAATGCATATCTATTATTGATCGGAAAATAAATATCGGCGATACAGGATATCGTTAGAATCGATGACAGCTCTAACTGGTAATCTTATTGCAGTCAACAGCTGTATGACGTAGTTGTTAAGCAGTACAAGAACCATTGTACTCACTGGTAAACTTATTGCAATCAACAGCTGTAGGACGTAGTTGTTAAGCAGTACAAGAACCATTGTACTAACTGGTAATCTTATTGCAGTCAACAGCTGTAGGACGTAGTTGTTAAGCAGTACAAGAACCATTGTACTAACTGGTAATCTTATTGCAGTCAACAGCTGTATGACGTAGTTGTTAAGCAGTACAAGAACCATTGTACTAACTGGTAATCTTATTGCAGTCAACAGCTGTATGACGTAGTTGTTAAGCAGTACAAGAACCATTGTACTAACTGGTAATCTTATTGCAATCAACAGCTGTATGACGTAGTTGTTAAGCAGTACAAGAACCATTGTACTAACTGGTAATCTTATTGCAATCAACAGCTGTATGACGTAGTTGTTAAGCAGTACAAGAACCATTGTACTAACTGGTAATCTTATTGCAGTCAACAGCTGTATGACGTAGTTGTTAAGCAGTACAAGAACCATAATACTCATTGGTAGTCTTATTGCAGTCAACAGCCGTAGGACGTAGTTGTGAAGCAATACAAGAACCATAATACTCATTGGTAGTCTTATTGCAGTCAACAGCTGTAGGACGTAGTTATGAAGCAATACAAGAACCATAATACTCATTGGTAGTCTTATTGCAGCAAACAACTGTAGGACGTAGTTGTGAAGATGAAGGACGTAGTTGTGAAGATGTAGGACGTAGTTGTGAAGCAATACTGGAACCATTGTACTAACTGGTAATCTTATTGCAGTCAACAGCTGTAGGACGTAGTTGTGAAGATGTAGGACGTAGTTGTGAAGCAATACTGGATCCATTGTACTAACTGGTAATCTTATTGCAGTCAACAGCTGTAGGACGTAGTTGTGAAGATGTAGGACGTAGTTGTGAAACAATACTGGAACCATTGTACTAACTGGTAGTCTTATTGCAGTCAACAGCTGTAGGACGTAGTTGTGAAGATGTAGGACGTAGTTGTGAAGAAGTAGGTTGTAGTTGTGAAGCAATACTGGAACCATTGTACTAACTGGTAGTCTTATTGCAGTCAACAGCTGTAGGTTGTAGTTGTGAAGATGTAGGACGTAGTTGTGAAGATGTAGGTTGTAGTTGTGAAGCAATACTGGATCCATTGTACTAACTGGTAATCTTATTGCAGTCAACAGCTGTAGGACGTAGTTGTGAAGATGTAGGACGTAGTTGTGAAGATGTAGGTTGTAGTTGTGAAGCAATACTGGAACCATTGTACTAACTGGTAATCTTATTGCAGTCAACAGCTGTAGGTTGTAGTTGTGAAGCAATACTGGAACCATTGTACTAACTGGTAATCTTATTGCAGTCAACAGCTGTAGGTTGTAGTTGTGAAGCAATACTGGAACCATTGTACTAACTGGTAATCTTATTGCAGTCAACAGCTGTAGGTTGTAGTTGTGAAGCAATACTGGAACCATAGGACTCACTGGTTTGGAAGTCACAGCCCAGTCAATTATGACAAAACATTTGACAAGTCTAAGTGGTAAGTTTGTTAGTAAGTTTCACCTTTTATGTTCTTTTAGCAGCAATTTCAATTAGGATCATTTTAGTTGGTTATGTTGTTTATTTAAATTAAGTTATAGTCCAGTCTTTGACTTCAAATTAGGACACCTAATCCCCCAATTGATTATTTCAATTGATTCATACTAGGTTTAATGCCGTGTTTAGTTTTTTTAGGTTATTTCATGGTGTCCAGCACACCTAACCTAGCTTTCTAAGACCCTTCTCTAAAACCAGTACTCACCTTCCCTTCCCTTCCACAAGGATAGAAACTTCTCCATATACCTTAGTAATGGAAGAAAATTGAGTTATTGTCAAATTTTCATGGAAGGGTAAAACCTCCCTACGTGGGATTCGAACCTGTACCCCCTTCAAGACACTAGACTTGAAATCCAGGCGCTACTAACCCATGTTGATTATTTCAAATCTGCAGCTCTGTAATACTTATTATGAAGCATAAGGCAATAATCCACAGAAATTTTACACACAATACTTTGAATCCATACTTTAGAGGTCAATCTACATAAAGAAAACAACATATAGCTGGGGTTTTTATATTTTATTTTAGATCTATTTACAATACACAAAACAACATTAAAATCTTTCAGTGGCTCTGGCTGCTATTGCTCTCATTGTTCCATATACTTTAGATGGTGGACTCCCTGGAAATAAGAGTAAAAACATTCAATTTCTACCTTACATTAACAGCCGATAGTCATAACATTGCACATAAACAAAGGGAAGTAACTGTAAATAATGAAAAAATTTGTTATCTGAAGAATTGTCTCCCTTTTATAAATATTGTTTTCAGTAGAGTGGATATATCTCTGTTGCATGTACTCGGATAATTCCTAAAACAAATGACATAAACTTAATTCTGCAGTCCATGGACATTAGTCTTGAGAAAGAGATTGTTATTCTTAATGCACAAGAGGGACAATCAAGACTTCTATTGCCTAAGGCATCCTAATCAAGACATACAGTAGATCTAGCCACTCAAAGTTGACATGATAGGAGCCATTAGATGGCTATCTTAATGAAAGGAAACTGTCAACATTAAACTTCAGAACAAGGATACTTAATAGACCAAATAAGAAACTCAAATTTATGAGCTTTTTTATCCATGCCCAGACGGTACAAATTAAGTGTGTAACACATTATTGCTGAAAAGCATGAAATATGGAATAAATTCTTTCGTTATTGTACACAGGTTTTCATTGTTATGGTGAAAGTTTGTTTGTAACATAGGGGAAAAACCAAACATCTGAATTCTGGATATAGTCTATAGAAATCCTAATATTCAGGAAATCTGTAAGGACTGCAGTCAGCCAGCTTCCTGGAAGAGACCTAATCCGGAATTCAAATTTATGGGTTTTTCCGTCCGTGCACAGGCAGTACAAACAAAGTTTTCTACACTTTACTGCTAAATAGCACAAACTATGGATTAAATCCTATTGTTCTTGGTACATGTATTTTCATTGTAACGGTGAAAATTTGTTTGTACCGGAGAGGAAAACCCAAATATTTAAATTCCAGATATAGTCTAGTGAGACAAATGATTCTGTTGATATATCTACTCCAGTATGTTAGTCAAGCCATCGTCATTGTGTCCTATATTAATGGGCAAAATATTGACTAGCTCAACTTTATAAATGCTAAAATCAATGCACTAAAGTCTTGGACTAGCAGTTCAAGGCCATAATTATCATATAGTAAGTGGCAAAACATCAACTAGATCATCTGTATGAAAGTACAAATCAATTTGCACTAGTCTGGGGCTAGTGGGTTAAGGCATTACTGTAAGTCTCAACTATGATGATGATGTTGTAAAAATACTTACCTAATATTAAATTACAAACTGCTGTTCTGGCAAGCTTTATGTTTTGAAAGGATCCAAGTATATGAACATTTCTGAAAGAATATGATATAATATTTAATAAGATAATGATAACAAGTAAATCTGTGAGCTAATGCTCACTAGTGATACCCCCGCCAAAATCTAAAAATATGTGACAAACGGGAAGTAGATGAGCAAGGAGCATGAAATCGCTTTACACCACATGGGACTATAGGATGAAGCAATATGCAAAGTATTAGGCTGCTGCATGATATAGTTGCTGAGAAAACTGCGACGGAAATTTTGTAACGGACGGACGGACGCACGGACAAGGGTAAAACAGTATACCCCCCTCTTCTTCGAAGCGGGGGTATAATAATAAAAATAACTATTAATGATAATGAAAATAACAACAATAATAAAAATAACCATTAATATTAAAAATAACAATAATAGTAACAACAATAATAAAATATATAATAATAACAATAATAGACATTCAATGTATTATTTGACAACATTAAACATGCACTTCATTAATATCCGTATTGATTTACGGCTTAGTTCGTATACATTTGTCAAGTTTCATCGCTTTAATGAGTGACTCTATAAGGTATGGATGGAAACATAACGATTGTATAATATCAAACGGTTTGTAGAGCAGTGGTAAAGCACTGACTTGTCAATCAAAATACCCTGGGTTCGATTCCTGCACAGGTTCATTTTTTGTAATTTCGCAAAGACCAGTAACATAGTAGCAACACTATGACTTATTTTATTTCATTTGACTAATTGGCTCAATATTAATCATATATCATTTTACAACATAATTGTGTTGTCTCTTTATTACCATTATTTTTTCTTTATTCATATTTTTATTATAATTTTGTGACATGGTTAGAGACTGAATGACTTAAAAATTATAAATGAAAACGCCCATTATGTGTATAATACACTTTCGCTGAAGGTATTTTTTTTAAAAATCATAGAATCCGTGCTCCGTCGATTGCACAAGTATTTGAAAAGCATGTACTGACTATGTTTAAATTGCAAAAAAAGAAAGGTTTTATGTGGGATTGAACCTGTAATCTCTTGATAGTGAGGTGGTACGTTTTACCACTACACCAATCCTTACATGCCTCTTCGTGTCCTATTACTAACTCTTAAAGCAATTATATATTCGTGAATTTACGGAGATTTTATACGGAAATTCATGACTATGCATACAGTGCATGTTTAATGTTGCCAAATAATAACCTATGAATAAACATGTAACGAGAAGCCAAAAAAATGTAATCAGAATGAATGATGCTTACAGTGCATTTAATACAGTATAGGCAAGTAAGTGTATTTGCTGCTTCTTGTCAGGCCAAGATCAAATTCAGGGTTCATACAGAATTTTAGTGACAAAATTCAAGCACTTTTTAAACATTTTACAAGGACAAAAAGCCAAATTCAAGCACTGCAAGTTTTTACAGGCTGAGAGGCCAAGCTGGCGGTTTCTTTTATAATCCACAATGCGCCTGTAGGTGAGAGTCTGCATCTTCCACCAAGTGGTACTTGAAAGACAAAGACGTTTGATAGTCATATTTATTTGCCAGCGTGATGTCTGTAAAATGTCGACAGGAAGTCTAAATGAATCTAAGGCACATTAACTGCTAATTAGGGACTTTAGTCAGTTATCTTTCCCAGATAAAAACTGAAGCAATCCAATTGGTAAGTAGGTCCTTACAGTTGGAATCCTTGGATTTTATCATTGAAATCCTATGTATGGATAAAAAATATTTCATCTATTATCTTTTTTGTTAATTAAGATATTAACAGAAGTGATACAATTTAGATAGTTCTTTACCCTAAAAATACTTAGCATGAATTTCAAACAAGTTAATATGATTCACAAAAAAGTAATTTAAGATTAATTTTTGCAAATTGACATTGAAAAGTAAGGTAAAAATCCAAGTAATCCAGCTAATTGGACCTACCTATTTGAAGAGTATACAAGGGGAAATAACTGACTAAGGTCTCTTATTCTTTTTACAAAAAGAGCATTGTAAATTAGAAAATAAATATTATTCATGAACTCTTGGACTGAAAAAAAACACTTTTCAACTATTTTTCTAGGTTGCAAATGAATATAAGCATTTTCAAGCATTTTCAAGGTAGATCTTAAAATTCAAGCACTTTTCAAGTTCTCTATGGACCCTGTCTATTAATCTATCAAGTGTTTAACCAGTGTTATGCACATACCCTCATGAGTGGGCTGATAATTTCTCTGCTAGATACAGAGGTAGGAAGAATGATAACCAGAGAAAATAGTTTATGACCCATATAGAAATGATTAAGTCTTCTCTATACTCCATAATAAAAACAAACAACATAATAGCTTTAACCAGACGTGCTATTTGCGGTTTTAATGTAAAGGTAGATACATGTACAAGTTACAATAACGATATAAAGATAAATGTTCAGTGAAATAGTATGACATCTTAGTGTTACATGAATGAAAATATCTTGTTTCTTGTAAAATACAAAACTGCAAACAACATACTGTATGAAATATCTATTGATAAGTATCAAAATGTGCCAGACTCGCCCAGTAAAAACCAGAGATCGACATTTATTTTTTTTGTCTTTGCTCTGGAAAACTGTGTCAGTTTGTCAAGACAGATAGATAGTCAAGTGTCTGCCGCTGAATGTTAGACCTCATTCTTGATACTATACGATAACCCTGATTGCTAAATATTTACTAGATCGTACACAATAAAATGTTTTCCTTAAACTATAAAATATTCAATATGCATATATGATGTCAATTAGTTACATACCCATTGAAAAAAACAGTGTATGGACAAACAATATACTGATTAATGTCATGACAAACAATATGTATCACTATTAACTAACAGCATAAAAACTTGAGCTTATAAGTTACAGAGCAAAAGGAACAATATTCAGGACAATCACGGTGACAATATTAGATAGTCATGTATTTGTTTTTATATTAAACTAAATAAAATTTACATTAATAAATTCTAAAAAGAACACATAAACTTGCTCAGACTAAATCCTTAAATGAAGATATAACTGTGCTAAAATGCTTATTTATATCCAGTATATATCTCCGATATTTTACAAAATTTGACATACAAATTTGACTAGTAATTATTAATTTTGTCCTCTTAAATGTGATCGTAAAAACATACACTCTTATAATATAATAACACACACACACATATATATAAATATATATATATATACATACATATATACATGATTTTAAGAGAATGGTGAATTCGACAACAAATTTGGAATTCAAAATTTTCCCACAACGTCAATCCCTTATCATGCATTAAATTTTGCGTGTTTTCACACTATACTACGTAACGCATAAAATATTAATACTACACTGCCCTCCAAAACTTTCTTCACAGTACAGTTAATCAAATTCAAGTTTATATTTGAAGAATAATTATATTATTATTTATTTCATTCATTATTCATGCAATGGAAATGAAATTTCTCTTGGTACATCTTATTTATTGATTTTGAATTTCAGCTTAAGTGATCTATCAGCCTCCCAATCTATGGTCAATGTATCTCAATGAAACAATTTAGCAAGTTTGAGATTTTTTTGTTATTTCATATCCATAAGACAAATGTACAGATTAGATAAAGCAAAATTGAAAATCATTTAACAATAAACTGCATTTACAACTTTTAGAAAATCTATTTAGTACAATATAAATTGTGAATGTGTAAAGGAACTTTTGGGGGGTAGTATATACTTACATATCAGCCAATATGATTCTAGTTCTTGTAACATTTTCTATTGTAAATTTTGTTTTACCATTCTTGCCAGCTAATCTACCTATAGCTCTAGATAAATGATCTCCTTTAAGTGGCTTTACTGAAGTAATAAAAATATAACATCATTATAATGTAACCAAGCAAGGTTGACACTAAAGGGGTTCATAGAGTAGCACTTGTCATGAATGGAAACCGTCACGGTTGATCCTCCAAACAAGAGTCCTAATATTGCACATAATTGTGAAAATATAAGACCAAAAAATAAGCAGCAGATATAATAACTGGGTTATAATATCACATATATAGTATTAGTCAATTTTTAACATTTAACTTATTGAATTATATCGCATATATAGTATTAGTCAATTTTAACATTTAACTTATTGAATTATATCACATACATAGTATTAGTCAATTTTTAACATTTAACTTATTGAATTATATCACATATATATTATTAGTCAATTTTTAACATTTAACTTATTGAATTATATCACATATATAGTATTAGTCAATTTTTAACATTTAACTTATTGAATTATATCGCATATATAGTATTAGTCAATTTTTAACATTTAACTTATTGAATTATATCACATATATAATATTAGTCAATTTTTAACATTTAACTTATTGAATTATATCACATACATAGTATTAGTCAATTTTTAACATTTAACTTATTGAATTATATCACATATATATTATTAGTCAATTTTTAACATTTAACTTATTGAATTATATCGCATATATAGTATTAGTCAATTTTTAACATTTAACTTATTGAATTATATCGCATATATAGTATTAGTCAATTTTTAACATTTAACTTATTGAATTATATCACATATATAGTGTTAGTCAATTTTTAACATTTAACTTATTGAATTATATCGCATATATAGTATTAGTTAATTTTTTAACATTTAACTTATTGAATTAAATCACAAACATTAAAAATTTTAACATTTAACTTATTGAATTATATCGCATATATAGTACAGATCTTGGATCGTGCAAGTTTCCGAAATTTGCGTGTATCGTGCGTGTATCGTGCGTGTATCATTCATACTGTGTGTGTGTATAATTCACAGTGTATTTCAATCGTGTAACGTGTAGACCGCTCATTGTGTAAATACACGGTAAAAATCGGTCTGAGATATTGTGATTTTGTATTTATTACCGTGTATCGTGTGCCCGAGATAATGACAAATCCATACGTATAAATGTATTAAATACTTATGCATTGTCGACTAATCATCATCCGTAAACAAAAAGAAAAACCGCGATTCATTAAGTTGAGTTTAGAATAAATGTTGACTTTGTTTAAACCGGAAATTCCTGTTTAAATGCCGTACGTCGATAAACTGCGGCTCATTCCGGACCAATCTGCGGTCAATTAAATTGCGGCCCAACCGAAATGTTGTTACTAAATTAAAATAATCGTTATAATATTATTATATTTAAAATGTAAACACATGCTTTCATTTATCTTCATCATCAAACATTTTCTTTGTCAGTGGCTAAAGCGTTTAGTAAACAAACTGTTATAATTGACATCTCACTTGGTCAAGAACTCGTTTATCACGACTCTACATGATTAAAAAAGTCATCATTGTTTTAATTCTTAAAGTAAATTAAATTATTTAGTTTTTACAGTTTATTCGTATTATTCCCTCATATTTGCGTATTTATATGTAAAACTTTTTATTTAAATATCGATTTTGTAGTCGGCATAAAATAGTAAGTTAACACGAGGTGTGTGTACTGTTTTAATACCGCGTCTTCACGCAAGCACTGCATGTAAACGTTTATATCTAGTATACATACTACTAAAAAGGCGACCATTATACAATATGACATGCTTATATTTCTTTCATCACGCGTAGACTGTGTTTTGAAAAAATATACTATTTCAAAGTATTTTTCACCATGAATGGCTTGAAAATAAAAACAGAGAAAAAACTTGAAACGTGTATTTCTTTTTCTATCGTGTGGGTTTCGCCGGCTATCGTGGGTGTGGTTTTAAATCTGAATAAAGCCAACTTACAAAGAATGACATAAACAATTTTTGACAGTAATGTTATTCTTTATTCTGCAGTTTGTATTTTTGTTATACATCAAGTACTTATGTGTATTTTTATCGATCGTGTGAGTTGATCGGCTTTTCGTGGTTTTTAATTCGATTAAAACAAACTTACTAAGAATGACATTAAATTATTTTGACAGTAATAATATTCTTTATTATACAGTTAGTATTTTTGTTGTACACCGTGTACTAATTCAATTTTTATACAAAATATTATCAATCGTGTTCTTTTTTGTCTATCGTGTATTGACTGCCCGCCTATCGTGTACCTTAATTTCTACTTAAAATGTCGATATTCAATAAATTTATTGATACAAAATTATATTTTACAATCAAGCTTAACTGTGTAATGAACCAATGTAACATATTTAAATTTTTATTTCTTTGTCTATAGTGTGATTCCGAAGTTGACAATCGTGTGCGTGAATTTAAATTCGATTTAAGCCAACTTGTAACATTTTGTTTTTAATAATTTGAGCAGGTAAACTCAATTTTCAATAAATTTAACAAAACTTATATTGTTTAGTTACATATTTACGACGAAACAGAAGAATATTTTTTGTTTTCAATCTACATTTGAGAGGCATTAATCGTTTAACGTGTCGTCGTTGAAACGTTTTTCTCTGGGCGAAAAAAGCCGAGGATTTCGAACAATCGTGTTAAACGTGTATCGAGACTCGGAATCGTGTATTTTACCGCAAATCAAGCTATCTATCGTGTTCGTGTATTGTGTAACGTGCAGTCCGTGTTCGTATAACGTGCGTGTACCGTCCGTACCGTGTGACAACTTGCACGTTCCGATATCTGTATTAGTCAATTTTTAACATTTAACTTATTGAATTATATCGCATATATAGTATTAGTCAATTTTTAACATTTAACTTATTGAATTATATCGCATATATGTATTAGTCAATTTTTAACATTTAACTTATTGAATTATATCGCATATATAGTATTAGTCAATTTTTAACATTTAATTTATTGAATTATATCGCATATATAGTATTAGTCAATTTTTAACATTTAACTTATTGAATTATATCACATATATAGTATTAGTCAATTTTTAACATTTAACTTATTGAATTATATCACAAACATTAAAAATTTTAACATTTAACTTATTGAATTATATCACATATAGTATTTTTCTATTTAATTTAACTATTACAGTTTCAAGTGGTGCATTCATTAACCCTGCTGCCATACATAATTAGCGGTTTCTATTTTTTTATAGATTCATTGTGCGTTCATTAGTACAATGGAATTAAGAAGATTAATGTATGCATCCAAAACAGTTAATTCAAACCTAACAAATCCATACTAAATGATTACTCCTTACACATTAGATTCAAGTACGAATCGAGCAGAGCAAAAATGCGGGCAAAGTGTTTATATTACCCTGTATTACTGGCAAATATTATAAAGATTTTATTTTCCTCTTCTTGCCATACAAAATCTGTAAGTACAGTTTTCCCCAGTACAAATTCTGTAGGTTCATTAGTGTAGTTAGATATGATAATTATGGTACAATCTGGTCAAACAACTTAAACTTCAAATAATACATCGAATTACCACAGTATCATTACATTAAACAGCTACAGACACTATCAATATATTCAGCATGTTCAGTGACTATTTTTAGAGTGGGTATTGTACCCACCAATGTTGAAAAACGTGGCTATGAGTAAATAAAAGTGGGTACACCAGTTTAAATAGTTCATTTTGACATAAATACAAGATTTCTCCCTCATTCTTCGACGAGACGATCTGTCCCCAGTCACATTTGTCTTTAGACGATTTGTCAAAAAACCATAGTTTCGGCAAATCTACTATCTAGGTCATCTTTAACTTTACCCCACATTAGTTTATGAAAACAGTGCAGATAAACACAACTTCATCAAATGACGAGTGAAAATTGTGTAATCTAACCACATTTATTTTTTTTTGTAAGTGAATCCAGTGCTCGATCGCGCTCGTGACTTCGTGTGCGATACTAGACTAACTAGTCGACAACAAATCACTAAGTTTAAGTGCTACTTCATCGTTAGTTCGCAAATCTGATCGTATTATTAAAGTTTAAATTAACGCCTTTTTAATTCGGCAATACAATCATTTAAAGTCCTTTGTTTTGACACAATTATTGGTACTAATCATCGCGTCATCAACGCTAGATAACTATCGACGCCATGATTCTTTATTAGCGACGAAAACAAAAACAATCCGCTCAGCGTTGTCGACGTCATTTGGGTAAAGGCTAAATGCCAGTAAAAACGCAATAAGCTTAACAGAGTTACCGTTCGTTACATCATGGTATATTTCGGTCCGCATATTCGTACCCGGTAATGTCTGAATATTCGCGTGAATTTTACTTTTTTGGCGTGAAATACTCGGATTTTCGCGTGATTGAACATGCTGATATTGATATACTGCTTAATGTATTACCGCGATTGACTCGCCCCATCCACATGCTATCAATATAAGTAAATGCCTGTCACTGACCAGTGATGACGAAACTACTTCAACTGCCTAGAAATTGACTGTGTAGTAAATCACATGTATCACTCTGCAGGTTAAACTGGTCAGGCATTTTCGTCGATAGTTTCGCCGAAAGTCTAAAAAATATGTAGGCTCAATTTGGATATTAAATGAAATTGTTTAGCAACATAATAAAGATAATGTTAAACTCACCATCAGTGACTTTAAAAGATTCTAAATATAAATCATCTAATCTAACCAATGCTAAAGCATCCTGAAACAAAACAAAGAATAACACTAACCAGGTTCTCATAGTTGTCATCGCTTCAAAATCTTTAATAGCCCATTAGAAATTTTGGTTCCCATAAAGATTGGGTAATTGTTAAATTTGAAGCCCTTATACTTTGACTAACTATACATCAGATAAACAAATTTTTCATAGCCCATTAGAAAATTTTGTCCCCATGGGCAAGAGTTAATTTTGGGCTCTTGTACTATTTAATACTCAATCAGTGACTTATCTTGACAGGGCTCGAATTTAAGCTTGCATACTCGCAAAATGCCAGTGGATTTTGAAAATTGCGAGTAACTTTTATTTTAACTCGCAAATTTTTGCAAGTTTAAATGGATGCAAAAATATTTTTGTCTAAATTAATGATAAATAATAATTTTTCACAGAATTTTACTTTTAGAAGAAAATAAAAAAACTTATAAGACAGGAAAATGGGGCAGCATCCAATTTTTTTTTGCTTTAGAAAATTCATATTAACCCTTAACCGCTCAATCCCGCATTTTTACGTGTCTAGACCCCCCCCTCCAAAATGGCCGCCACAGCCTTGAAAATGGTGTTTTTTAACTGGATTAAGCGAATTTCACTAAAGGATAGTTGTCCCAAAAAAATGAGCTTGTTTTCGCGCGCCTCCCCCATCAATTGATGTCTCAGGGGGGTTCCGATAGGGGGATGTGCCCCCCTTTGTTGCTGGGGTTTGAAGGGGGCGCAGCGCCCCTCATCGCCAGAAAAAAAATCGGGGTCATTGAGTGCAGAGAAATGGCGCCAAATGCTGATAAGAAAACATGTTTTCAGTATCTGAAAAGACCTGGCACTTTAGATCTCAATTTCGGAAAATATTACTGTTTGAAGTGCAAACGTGGGGTGGAAAAAGAGCGAAAATTGCATTTCTTGCCGTTTTTGCTCCGCCCCAGCGTTGCCATGGTAACGGGGATCGGGGCTCAACTTGATTTTTCTGAAAGACATTCACCCAGGGAATAACTTGGCCAAGTTGCATAACTGTATGATAATTAGTAATGAAATTAGAGCATCTTGAAATAGCCCTAGCGCGTAATGGTGAAAAAAAGGCTACTTTTCACACATGTCGCAACCAGTAAAGGGTTAAATAACATGCAATACACTATCATCCCCATAAAAAGTACACTTACATCTACTTCAAATCCTAAAGTAAAAGCCCTCACAAAGTCTGCAGCTTTCTGTAATGCTCCAATATCTTGAGTTTCTTTACAAGTCTGAAAAATAATGAATAATTATTACTGTCTTCCAAATAAGTGGGAGTCAGGTTGCCTGGGCAACCACTTTTTAGTTTGGGCAACATACAATTTCTTTTGGGCAACCAAATTTTGCAAATGAGATACATAGTCATAGTATAGTGCTTGCTCTTAAAATGATCTGTTTGGACAACTTTCATATCCTTATTTAGAACTCACGAAGACAGCTCACAGGTGTACATAGTTTTAACCTGTAAACACCAGAGCATTTTACTAGTAAATATATGTTTAAAGCAATGATGCTATATTGAATATTACCTTTATTTCAACATTTTTAGTCTTTAAGTTAAATCTAATTTGTAAATGTAAATGTTCAACAACTGGTGTAAATATTTTCATCCAATTTTCTTTCAAAGGAGTATATCTGTTCTGTGGTACTGGTACTTTTCTGAATCCTGTCTTTCCTCCCTGAAAAAATAAAATATAATTGACAATTTCCAATGCTAAAAAATTATAACAAAGACAATTCAATCAACTTTGTACTAAAACATAACTACAAATAGCTAATTCTTTCTTATGACATTGAAGTACAACACGCTAAATTTTGAAGTTAAAATTATCACTTTTCTTCATTTGAATGTCGAGAGATTAATTTAAATCATTGATGTTTCAGACTTAACAGTTACAATGATTTAACCTTTTATAGACTTTAGTTAGGGAAGTGTATATATTTGTCACAGAAACCGTTTAACAAGATGAAAACCCTTTCGTAAAATGTCATTTTAGCAAAAAAATTCAGGAGGGGATTGTGCCCGTCAATGGCCCCTGTTATGAAAAAATATGTCTAACAATGTAAACCCCCAGTCATTGTAAACTGCAAGCCCATATTCCAAGATCAAGGAGTCTTGATTTAACTTTCCAGCTTCTCATCGCAGCCAGGCAACCGCAGAGTGTTCTATTTGGTTGGTACCTATCTTAATCCAAATAATAGATCCCCCCCTCCGTTTTTACAACTGTTGGCTTGGGTTTTAGCAATGATAACTTTAGCTTTGCCTCTTAAGATTGTCTAAGTTATGGGAGACTGGGGAGGGCCATAACTACTAGCAATAGACTAAAAGTCTAGAATTACAAAATTTACGGTACCGTAACTTGAGCCACTGCCTTAAGTTTGGCTTTAAGGCTAAGCAATTGTTCTAATTATTATTATCGGATTAAGTAGAGCATTAGAAGATGGAAAGGCATTAAATCTGTAACATTATTTAAAATAAGTAACAACCTTTAACTTGTCTCCACTAATTGGTGGTAAATTAGGTCTTTTAGAAGCACTAGGCTGATTGTCAGTGGATGATTGTGTAGTGTCCATTGAACTTTCACCTGTCACTGTCTCCTCAGGTTTAGGTAACTTTCTTTTTCTGTTTTTCTTTGATTTCACAGAAACAAACTCATTTTCAATAGTCTGTGAACTTTCCGGCTCCATAATTAATGATAAAGAATAACACGAATAATCCTGAAAACACTTAAGGAAGCTGTCAGCAGCAAAAACAGTTGTGGTAAAATTTCACAACGTGCTTTTGTTGATCCGGAAATAAAAAAGACCGACTCATTTCTTAAAGGTGTAGAATTGTCTAAACTTGTAAATCTTAGCAGTAAAATTTTACTTAGATAACTGCTTCAATAAAATATAACTAAAAAATTGAATAAATTTGTATTATAGAAATAAACAGAAAAGTCAAGTGGCGAAATGTAAAGAAATTTGTAATTTCCCGCATGTTGATTACCCTTCATAGTAATGCACTCGTCTAGAACGAGGAGAAACCGGAACTACCTGCTTTTTAGACGGGTTTGTAGTCTATGTTGCATAGAGGCTTGCTTTTACCGTATTACGTATTACTTCAAGCTCCCATGTGACACAGAGCGGCAATACCCGTCAATAAATTCCAATATGGCAGACAAACCGAAATTATATCTGACAATTTAGGATTATAAGATAAATTTCAATAATTTACGACCATTTATAAACAATTGAACGAAGAGATCATTAGGTAATGATAGTGATAAACACTAGTAAACGTTGTGAGTAAGACATAAATTGTTTATTTATATTTAATCGGAGTAAAGTCACTTACACGAACTTGTATCCATGGAAATTATGACAACTAATCGGTGTTAATGTAAATTCTGGCATGAATTAGTTGTCCAGTTGACTTCTTACGGACTCTTTATATTTCCTGCATAGTGAATTAATGTACAAACTATCTTAAAACATGTCTGGAATTCAATAAATTCTTGACAATCTTAGATCATTCACAGTGACATGTCATTGCTTTTATATTTTGTACCAGTTAATTAGTTGAAAACTATATGGTAAAGTTCATGAAAACATTTGTTGTTGTTGAGGTCCCAAATGCTTATTATCAAAATAAGGTCCCTGCATTAAGACCATGCTGCTATTAGGATCATGATTATGATATGGTAATAATGGAAGTTCACAGTACTTTACTTCTAACTTGTGACAAAGACTTTTTTCTTCAACCAACAGATTGGTATCTACTACAGTAAAGTTTTGCTATTAAGACCAGCCAAATCAATGGTATTAATAGCGAAAAGGTCTTATTTTAGAGACCCTTTTTGTCCACAAACTAAGCATTTGGGTTTTAATAATTGTAAAAAATCGCATGATTTTGAAATAACAAAAAGGTCTTAATAGCGGAATTTACTGTAGTAGTTGTACTAGAGAATTCTAGTTATGTTTTTTTGAATATGCCTTGAAGAGTTTGTTACTATTGATCTTATTCAAATATTTTTACTTCTTACTTGCATCAACCCTAATCAAACAGTTATATTATAATATAATGTATTAAGATAAAAAAGTAAGATAAAAGTTCAGCAAAACACTAATAAGATAATATAGCACCTATGAAGTTTCCAAGTTAGACAATATTTATTTAAGAATTAAATTACTCAATCTCTTTGACATACTTAAGTAATTTAAAAGTGATAGTACATGTAAATAGATTTTGATGTTTTCAGGATGGAAACTTTTTAAAGATGGAAAAGAATAAAAGAAAACCAAAGGATGCATTTGCTACTCCAACTAGTAGCAATAGATCTACTCCAACTAGTGCTGCTTCAAATGCTCTGACAAAGTCAGCAGACAACCGCAGTAGAGCATCAAGCAACAGATCTGCATCATCTAAATCAATGACAAAATCAGAAAATGATACAGAAAGCTCTTTGTCCAAACCAGAACTAATCACTGTAAGTATGCTTAACATAACTACATATATATATCATATTCAATTTTTCTTTCTCTTCTATGTTTTTAAAACTTTTAGCTGTGACTACATGTACTTTGTGAGTTTGATTATTCACATGTTATTATATATTTATCTGGTTGCATACATTGTAGTGTTGTACCGATGATCGGGAATAATAGATTAACAACTAGTTGAAAGCTTCCGATTCTGATAATCGATTAAATTTTATCATAATCGATCATCAGTTAGAAAGGAGGATAGGCTATTTAAGGACAATGACATATTTTCATGTATCTGAACTTTTGTTAAAAATGTTTTAAATACATATCATTTGTGTCTGACTTGTATTGAACACTGATATATCTAGTTCAAGTTCCAAAAATACAGCTACTATACTAGTCAAGGAAACTAGGCAATCGATCATTTATTTTTATCAATTTCTTTGGTTTTTAATTTTTATTAGGTTTTTGACACATTTGACTAAAGACAAAATATTTCCAAATCCATAATACATGAATTTATAAGGATTCACAGTAAAAATGCATGCAAAAACAAACTTATCAGGAACCGATTATAATCGGAAGAATCGCATCGACAACAGAAACCGATTCCATTTGATGATCGATTACAATTTTCAGCCAATGTCCCACCACTAATACATTGTATATATTTGAGTTATTTAGAAGTTTAATAGAATAGTAAAAACTTGCCCACTTTTAAATACACCACTTTTAAGATAACTGTTCATTCCAAAACCTGTGTTCATTTCAATTCTTAAATAGTCACAAAGAACTGTCAATATGTTAAACATCAGCTTTTTAAGGGCTCCTAATTGCTTTTAATATAAAGAAAAATAAATGTAATTCATGTAATGTATGAACTTTCAGGGTTATGATCTCAGAGCACATTTACAACAAATCATGAAATTTTCTGATGATGACTATGACGATGATGATGATGATGATGACACCTTATACTCATCACAAGATGAATACAGTATTGAAAGTTTTGATGATAAAGATGATAGAGACGATGAACTATGTCGACTTGCTGCTGAAAGTAATGATGACGGACAATCTCGAACGCCTTTACCAACTGGAATGAATCATTGTCAATCTCTTGTGCCCATAACAGGTAAGATCAAGGATCTAGTCTTTTAGAATAGAATTCTAAATTGCTTATTTAATAGCTCTATGGTTGTGTATGTGTGTAGCCACAAAATCAAAAGTTCAAAGAATTGCACTTGTTTCTTGATCGGTCTTGTAACTGTCTTGTTTTATCTACTTTTTATCAGTTATATGGATGAAAACAAGATTGTGCAAACTCTTCAAAATATTTTATTGTTCTATGAAATATTCTGCAAGGTTATCAACTTATCAGAATATGGGGCAATGTAACTCATCAGATTTAAAAGTTAGTTATACTTATTTTTAATTATTAAGTAATAGGAAGAATGCTTGACACTCTTTATAAGGAAGAAATAAGATTTTGTCATCTGCTAACATTCTGACTTGTAAATAATCAGGTCAATATATCATTCTATTGTTGCATGTAAATGTTGTAATTGTGATTCATTCAGCATGTTTTCCTTATTTCAGAAGAGGATGGTGAAGAATTAGACAGTGAAGAGGAAAATGAAATGATGAAAGAAATACGTAATGAGATTGTTAATAATGTTAGACAAGAAATGAAATCTGAACTAGAATTATATAAAGCTAAAATGAAACAATTGGAGAGAAATGCAGGTATTAATGTTTTTTTCACTACAGACATTCTTCCAGGGCTCGAATTTAACCAAAAAAATGGACTTGCAAATTTTGGCGAGTAACTTTTATTTTAACTCGCAAAAATGAAGAATATCGCTCGCATTTTTGCTCCGAAGTTTAATGGCATACTTAGTAACTATTCATATAATTTTATTATGCAATATAAAAAAAAACATAGTACATGTACTATATTATGGATAGAACAAGGGCGTTATTATGGGATAGACAAAAATATGGATCATGTTTGTACTGTGAATCTTTAATAGTGCCATCAATCGATCTGACTGTAAGAAATTCAGTAACAATGCTGATTTGAGCCTCATTTGTTTGGACAGAAATATTTTGGTAGCAATTTCAACTCGAGAAAATTTGCTGGTTAAAATAAAAGTTACTCGCAATTTTCAAAATCGACTCGCATTTTGCGAGTATGCGAGCTTAAATTTGAACCCTGTTCTTCTTTCTACCTCTTATCAAGCAGGAAAGTTGCCAGCTTTTTGCACAGGTATGTGCTTAGTTTTGGTTGAAAGCTTAGGCCTTGAAACCTATGTCTTACCATGAACATTGATTAGGTCAAATTAATGCTGCATTAAGTTAAAAAAATTGTTGAAAAAAGTGTACTGCTTCATAAATTAAATTACATATAAATTTATACCCTTGTATGTGAGTATCCACAATCATCTTTTTTGATAGATAAATGTATTAGTAAGTCAGCTTTAACAACTTTGGATTTTGAAATTGTTTTTGACATTCTGTTTTATGATATGCAATTTCCTGAATAAATATAAATGAACTTGGGTACAGCTGATTTTTGTTAAGTAATTAAGTAGGTCTGTCTGAACTCTAATAGCTTTGGGACCAGACACACTGACTGAGAGTATTGATGGCTTTGATGTTCAATCTTGCAGCGAAATTTTATTTAACTTCCACCAAAAATGGACAGAATGTTTGACCAAGATAGTTTAGATAAGTCAGAAAACTAGGCCAGCCTATCTGGGAACACCACAGTTACAATCTGATTAAAACCCTATCTAAAATTTTACCGCTCGCATACTCGCTAATTTAGATCTGGCCTTTTCCAACGAAGGTCACGTTCAGGTGACCTTTTCTCATCATAATATTCATGACGAAGTTGTTATTATACGTAACTTGTTTACATTGTCTATGTCACGCAATTTGAAATGAGCCACCCAATCGCAGACTGTGAATAATACCGCTGTTAAATTTGCATGCAAACCTTGGTCTAAAAATAGAAATTACGAATCAAAATGTGATTAAATGTATTTTCGTCTAGATGAAAGCTACGCATTGATTGGTCTACACAAAGTTCATCTCGACGTGACCTTGCATTGACTAAGTAGAGATCCAGTACGACAACACGAGTAGAACAGGATCTCTGTTTACGGTGATTGCCGCAGTTATGACCCTTTAATTGGGTGATATCCTTATTTATTGATATTTTAAAACTCTGTTTTCCAGATGGAACTCCAGTTGAACCCAGCAAAGAAGATGGTGCTAGTATTTTACATCCTGATTTAGAAAATCTAGATCCTAAATTACGTGCTGCAATAATAAAAATGAAAAAGTTAGATAAATTATTATCAAAAAGAGTAAAACGAGAAAAAGAAGTTAAAAGAGATAGAATATTGTTAGAAAGAAGGTAATTAACTTAGTCATTGTTTTAGTTTTGATATTGTTGCCATGGTTACAAATGAAAACAAAAAAAAATCACTGATTAAAATAGAGTTATTCCTGAACCGTTTTTACCAGGGTCTGTGAGATGAGCTGTGTATACACATATCAGTTTCAAAGTCAAATCGTGAACAAAATCGTGGTCAAGTATGGATTAAACTTGCATAACTTCCAGCTACGGCTCCGTACGGGTGTGTTGTTTTGTGCCATGTGTGTACTTTCACCTTAATACACAAGGCTTTCCATGGCCTACGACTGCCTGCATGTATGGGTTGGCAACAAGCCACGATTTTATGGGACTGAGGCAAAAGGCTTTTTTTCTATTAAATTAAAAAAAATGAAGTTCAAAATTTAGGATACTGGAGATTAACCTTATTATATCAAAACAGTCATATACAGGCTTAAAGTTTTGCAAGCACTAGCCATGTTTATTACATTTTATATTAATTTGCCAAGCTATCAACTGGCCCTTTTGTCTCTCTACTTTCCTCTATAACAAATTACACATGTATTACATACTATACTTCCTTTCGTGATTGTGTGGTTGAGGCTGCTAATATCAAATAAACTGTTCCTCTTACTGAAAAACAATCATTGGTCCAAGCCCAGTGACATACCATGTCTCTTACTGAGAGAAAGGAAGCACTTGCTTACATAGAATAAGAATCTAGAACTGGTTAATCCAAGGAATGATCAGGAGAATTGCACTCCTAATAAGACTTTGACTGACTTTTAGTAATGCCTCAGTCCCATAAAATTGTGGCTTGTTGCGGACCCGTACGTGCAGACAGCCGTAGGCCGTGGGAAGCCTTGCCTATTGAGGTGACGGTACGCACATGGCACAAAACAACACATCTGTACAGAGCCGTAGCTGGAAGATATGCAAGTTTAATCCATACTCGGCCATGATTTTGTTCACTATTTGACTTTAAAACTGATATGTGTAACCACAGCTCATCTCACGGACCCTGGTAAAAAAACGAAACAGTCAGTACGGGTACGCAAGATTTTGTACGGTCCTTGTGGAGCTTGATCGCACAGCACCTGTACGGTGCACTCACAGCTATTTTTATGTTTATGGGACTGTAGCTTAAGGATGCATAACTAATGAAAATCAACTGTTTTATGAGTAATAATAATATATGAGGGTTGATCCAAAAACTCCTACAATTTTATTTATGTTTGTATGTTTAATTTAAGGATAAAAAGAGAGATAGAAGAATTACACAAAGAGAAAAAAGATGAATATAAAGAAGTATTAAATAATGAACAAAAATTCTTAGCTTTAGAATTACCCTCCAGACATAATGAAGGTACTTGTTACAATAAAATATCTTAGTTTATAATACATGTATACATCTACATTAAAACCATAAGGGGTGTAGAGTTTCAGGTTTTTCCCACTTGTCCATTGACAAGTGACATCTAAAAATTTAGGCTTAGGAATATTTAACAAATTCAGTAATGGCTGGTCTGTGTACATCGTTGGCAACCATAGTACTTTCTTCCGTTACACTCTGTATGTACTGGGGACAATTTGACTGGAAAATCTCGTTTTCATGAATATGCATGAGGCAGGGGAGACCAATCTTCTTCCAATGAAATCACATGTCACAATTAAATGCTGTTCAATAACAATGACATCGTACTGGGTTTTTCCCACTTAAAATAGAAACCAACGCACATGTTTAAATTTAAAAAAATGGTTGCGTAATTTCATTGGCTAGTTTTCTGCAGTGGTTTCTTTGCGGAACCAATGAAACTGCCTCATTAATATGATAACGAGATTTTCTTAACCAAATGGTCCACGGTACATAATGCAGCATAGCAAAGAAATGTATCTTGGGATAACCGACGATGGTCTGTGTACTGAATTTACTGGTATTTCGTTAGTACCTAAAAGAGCACAGGTGCCAGGTTTGATAGAGTTTTGCCTACATGTATCATGAATATTAAGAAGAAGAAAGTAGGTCCACCACCTGTGATTTCCTAAGATGTTAAAGTAGGATTTATAAGCCAAGGCATGGACACAACAGTTTATTATTGTCTTACAAAGCAAAATTTTTTAATTCAAATTACATTTTTGTGTATTGAACTAATGATGCATTTTTTGTGATTACCATATTTCTATGTAAGGTCTACATATGAATATATAATTAAATCATCTGTTTCTATATTTCAGATTCCCCTTCTTCCCCTTCTAGCCCCTCTCCTCATAATACTTGTGATTTCTTTGCTTTAACATCTGTTAAAGATTTATATGCTAGGCGATGCTCTTTAATTCAAAATAATAATCCTAACCCAAAGATTAAATCTACATCAAAATTTGACGATATTTTTAGACCCTGTAATTCACCAAAGGGTGATCTATCATCATCATCATCACATTTGTTGGTACCAGATAATGTAAATCTTACCACTCCATGCAAAGACTCCGAGGGCTTGAAAAATATTGGTAAAAGTGAGGAAAAGTTACCCCCACTGTCATCAGAACATAATTCTGAATCTAACATTTCTTGTGACATGTCTGTACCCAAAAGTGACATTCCCATACCTAAAAGTGACATGTCCATACCTAAAGGTGATTTTTCCATACCCAAGGATGACTGCTCCTTACCAATGAGTTCTAATTCCATGGAAAAAAGCAATACTGATCTAGAGTCAAAATTCACTTCAGTAGCATCTGAATCCAAAAGCCAACATAGCCTAAGCAAAAATTTAAATTCACAAAGTTTACAGAACCACCCTAATATCTTCATGCCCTCAGAATATGATAATACTATTGAATCTAAATCTATTGGTTCTGATTATCATCAACCCAATGCTCATGCAGAAAATGTTCCTAGCCTTAATCATTGTGACCCACCCACTAACTCCCTACCAAAGTCCAAAGAAACATATAGTAATTCATTGAGTTCTAAATCCCAAACTGATGACAGTCTATACTCCAGTACTCCTATAAACTATGTTCCAAGTCCTAGAACAAATTCATCTATGTATAGAGATCTTGTATTAAGTACGACATACGATATACTTAGCACAGAATCTTCATTTCTTTCCAATAAAAACTCACCATCAAGGTCTGTGACTAAAATTGATATGTCAGGGCAATTGAGGATAAGTCCAAATAGTTCTGATCCGGCAAAAGGTGATTTAAATGTGATTTGTATGTTGTAGCATTGTGTAAGAGCATTTTAAACATATTGTTATTGATCTATATGATTGTTTCTTCACTCATTGTTTGTGATAATGTTCAATGGTTTTCACTGTTTCAACTATTTCTGCATCGTTTATGTCTTAAATATTGAAAAGAAAACTCACATTTATGAATCACTTTGTACTATGTTTAAAATAACATTCCAAAATCTTGTCACAAATGAAAGTTATACTTTTAAACTAAGGTATGTCCCAAATATACAGCATAGGACAGAGAGGATTCTACTTTAAGGTTTATGGGGGATAAAACGAGAAATTTGTTAATATATATGTTCTACATTATTTTGTCGTGATTTTTAAATTGGATTTAAAATCTGCTAATTGTATGTTGTCTCACACTTCACCTTTCATATGAATGACTATTGCATTTTTCTTCCACTATTTGACATTGCTTAATATAGTTGTTGCTATGTCTATAATCTTAAGTTTGACTGTGGGAATGTCAGACAGAACTTTGTGTAATTTCACTAAGTGTGATTTACATGAACTGTTTATGGTTGACTGTTGTTTCACAGTTGTTATGCAAATGTTTTATTGTTTTCATATTTATAAATGCTTGTGAAGAAGTTAAAAACTCAACTTGTTGGAGGCATTCTGAACTCCTCAGCCATTTGCTATGAATAACCTTGGACATATTTAGGGGTCATTTTGAAACTACTGGTGTAATTAAGTAAACAAATACATGATCATTTAGGCGATGAATGATGTCTCCTTTTTAGTCCGTAAATTTGAAATAACACAGTTCAATGATATCGCTGAACAATATTTGGTTCAATATATGACATAGAAATATGTTTTGACTAAGATCTGTGTGTATACTACAAGAACTATTTTGCATAACTATTACTGTGCTTCGCCTCGTGTAGGTAGTAAAAACTCAAGCCCCCAGGAAGACCCCCTTACAAATGCTTCCAATATTATTCATTCATTAAAGGTTGAGGTGTTCTGAATGATGTTGAAGGATCAGCACAAAACTCAATCTCCGTAAACAGATATCCTGTAGAGCGTTGTCGTACAGGATCTCTACTTTCTCCGTGGAAGGTCTCGTCGAGATAAACTTTGTTTCGACCAATCAATGCGTAGCTTTCATCTAGACGAAAACACTATTTATCACATTTTGATTTCGTAATTTCTATTTTTAGACCAAGTTTTGCATGCTAATTTAACAGCGGTATTATTCACAGTCTGCGATTGGGCGGCTCATTTCAAATTGCGTGACATAGACAATGTAAACAAGTTACATATCATAACAATTTCGTCATGAATATTATGATGAGAAAAGGTTGCCTGAACTTGACCTTCGTTTGAAAAAGGCCAGACTAAATTAGCGAGTATGCGAGCGGAAAATTTTAGATCGGGTTTTAATCAGATTTCACAAAACTTTAACATGTTATTATAAAAGACATGTTTATATGAAAGGATGAAGACGGTTTTGTTAGCTGGCCCATCTATATATCTATTTTATTTATATAAAAAAATTTCTTTGTTTATGATGATTAATACTAATGTTTATATACTAGAACCAACTAAACTGTTGGAGATAAACACTAAATAATTCAAAAACCCCATTAAAAAAATTAATTGATAGAATGACTGGTTTCAACATGATTATTCCTGAAATTTGGAATTGCTGAGGTTGCAAATGTCTTACAGTTGTAAATTTTTAATACCAGCTCCTGTAGATTTAATAGTTGAATCATCTTTTAGCATACAGTCGTAGCTGTATATTAATTCTGACTAATACTCAATTAGATATTTAAAAACAGAGAAGGGATCAACATTTTTAATTAGCCAAATTTTTCAACGAAAAATTCGGCTAATAGTTTGGCAAAACACAGGGGGACAGGTGGGCGGGCAGGTGGTCGGGCGGGGTCTGGTGCCATTAAAAATTGCGTTAAAGATTTCAATTTAGCAAATATTACCATCATTTATTGTCAGATCTTTATGAAACTTCATACAATGATAAGATACCATGTGATGAACAGAATTAGAAAGTAACCACAACTCTATCTGGCTTTATTATGGATTATTTACCTTTGAAATGTTTGCGTTTAAGTTTTTAAATTCGGCTTTAATGTGAATTCCACATTACATTTCTTGTTTTACTATTTCCAGTCATCACCTTAAAAATTATTTTATACTTATTCCATGAAGTCAGGCTAGCTGATAGTTTTGGCTTTACTATATAATGTAGGTTTTAAAATAAAATTATAATGTAATGAATCAGGCTAGTGCCTGAGAAAATTATTTCATGTATTAAATGTTAGTTTCAACCATCTTGGAACCATTCTGGATAAAGGTTGAGTATCAGTTTTTTGTTAGAAAATTGAACTTAGTAAAACATTTTATTGTATATATTATAGGTGTTATGGTACCTGATGAGTTTACAGGAGAAGAAGTATTTGCTACACAGTTAAATGAGGATGAATACCCTGGTCTTAGTCAAACAAAACATAAACATAGAAAAGGTATGTAGTACAGTAAAAGCCGAGGCCGTGGCATAGTGGTTAGCATGTCTGACTTTGAATCCGGAGATCGCAGGTTTGAGTCCGGTCACGGTAGGTCATACCCTATACATGAGTTGTCGGCCTTGTGGTATGGTAAGTTAGATCTGGTGATAGAAAAGTGTCCAGGAAACCTAATAGTAGGAAGACGTTATAAACCCCCCCCCCCCCCAAAAAAAGTACAGTGAACTTGTATCCTCCTTTGACTGGTTAAAAGTTCTTGTTAAAAACTGGTTCGATGAACCAACCTTTCATGATAATGTCATTAAAAATTATGGAACCTGTTTTCAAAAGGGCATAAAACACCATGGACAGCAGTGTATATTGCTTGAAAGATAGGCAGTTGTACAGTAACAGGCTTCTCAAAATCTAAGAATTTTTTTACACTATGAAAACTTGTAAAAATGGTAGATCTCTATATTAGTTGTAATTTATCTTCTAAAGTGATTTCATTTTATACACACATATGAAAAACCAGTGGTATTATGAATATAAAAAAGTTTTCTGTGTTTAAATAAATTACAACTAAACGTAAAGAAGTTAGAAAAGTTTCTGTGTATATATTTTCTTGCTATGTTTTCATCAATTAAATGAGGGACTTTTGTCAGTTATCTTCCCTTGATAAAATCTGAGGCAATCCAATAGGTAAGTAGGTCCTATCAGTTGGAATCCTTGGATTTTATCGTTGAAGTCCTAAGTAAGGACAATAAAATATTTCATCTAATATCCTTTTTGTTAAATAAGATATTAACAGAAGTGATGAATGAAATTTAGATGGTTCTTCAACAAAACAATACTTCGCTCGATTTTCAAACATATTTAATGATTTACAAAAAAGTTGTTTAAGATTAATTGTGGCATTGTTGACATTGAAACATAAGGGTAAAATCCGAGCAATCCAACTGATTGGACCTACCTATTGTAGAGTATACAAGGGGAAATAACTGACTACAGTCTCTTATTGCTTTCACTGTTAAGCATGAATGGATCAATAATTCTTATATTTATGTATCAGGACCTAGAACAGGTAGATCAAGTAGAAGAAGTGATAAAAGTAGTACAACAAATGATAATGAAGATGAAGAATCTAGAGGTGATGCTAGTTCTGTTACTAGTGGTAGTGTTGATGGTAAAAAAAGTAAAAACAAGAAAAAGAAAGATTTTATTAAAAGAAATAAAGAGGTCAGTTGATCTTAGTGGCTTCATGTTTTAACATATTTATACCCCCGCTTCAAAGAAGAGGGGGGTATACTGTTTTACCCTTGTCCGTGCGTCCGTCCGTTACAAAATTTCCGTCGCAGTTTTCTCAGCAACTATAACATGCAGCAGCCTAATACTTTGCATATTGCTTCATCCCATAGTCCCATGTGGTGTAAAGCGATTTCATGCTCCTTGCTCATCTACTTCCTGTTTGTCGCATATTTTTATATTTTTGCGGGGGTATCACTAGTGAGTATTAGCTCACAGATTTACTTGTTTAATCTTTTTTTACAATGCCATTAAATATGTAATATAGAAATAGGTGTTTAATCAAATGAAGCTGTTTAAGTTATATTTTTAAGTACATGTCTGTACCTTTTGAGGTTTAAAAGTACTTTGTATTTATGGATTGATATTCCTGTAGTTATAAGCAATCATTTATTTTACAATTTAAAAATAATTGTTTCAAAAACAGGAAAAGTTCAATGTTTTTGTCTTCATAGGCCGCACTATATTCTGCGTGTACCAAATCACCAAATACTGCAAATGGTTGTGCGACTAAGTATAGAGGTGATATCTTCACCTTCTATATATAGAATGCAGATTTAGACCAAACCAAAGAAAAAAGAAAAAAAAATGTTTTTTCATAGTAAAACCTCTTTCAGTAGCTGTCCTCCAATTATAGCTACCTAACCACAGAAACCCTTAAGCCCCTTTGTGAATTTTAAAATTAAAATAAATCAACTAATTATGCAATTTTGCGCTTTTTCAACCCTAAATTTTCATTTTATTAATTTTGTTTGTCCAAAAACTTTGGAGAACACTGTGAGTTTCAACCCATTACAAAATGCCCATAATATTCAACACTCATGATTTGTATGTTAATATATTCTGTATATTTACCATGTCATGTGTGGTTGGTATATTTATCAGTTGGCTGGTGATGCTGCAAACCTTATAGCAATGACTGATGAAGAAAAGAAAAGACTTGATGAATTATTAAAGGATGTTGAAGGAATTCCAGACATACCTGAAGGAGCTGAACTGGTAAGGATTATTATACTCATTAGACTAGTCATTGAAAAGTTAATAAGTCCTGTTGTCCTTATTTATAAAGGCCTATCCATAGGACTATCATGATATACCCATATACCGGCATATTGCAATATGCAGGTGTGGCAATACATACTGCAGTACGATTTTAACATACTGGTATTTGATGATATCTTTTATTTCATTAGAAAATTCTTCTCTTCATGAAATAAAAGTAGGTTCATTCCATCTAACCTTAAGTTACAAGAATTTAACCAAAAAGGGCGCATCACAGTCCTAAATGACTGTATATACTGAAAGAGACTAGATTCTATCAGTAGCTGCATGTAAGATTTGCAATACTTCTGTTAAATTCAGTGGAGGCACAATGAATCTAAAAGCCCACAATATATCATGGTACGTATCGCGATATGATGTCAGGGTATGCAGTCTATTGTGAAACGCTTCTGGCGTATCGTGACAGCCCTACCTATCCAGACTTGTATTGTTTTCTGGTCTGCTAGTTCAAAAGGCTGGTGAAACTCTTGAGCGAAATACATTTCTTTGTACTTTATGGTCAATATTTTTTAAGTTTTGTTCATGTCTGCTTCAATATACATGTTCTGCCAACCATAATTTTTTTTTACAATAAGTACTGATTTTTTAAATAACCTTAAACCAGGTGATCCTCACGGTATCCATTTACACCTGGTTGGAGTGAAACAACTGTAGGTAAATTTCTTGTTCAAGGAAAAAAGTGCCCCTGGTTTAAAACCCAAGACCTCTTTATCCAAAAGTCTATGTTAACCACTGGACCACTTCTCCTACAAAGCAAGGCATATTTTTACATAATATTCTATGTTATAAATCTATCAAAAAGTTAGGACTGGTAATATCTGTTTGTTTTGATATTAAATCATTTTACTTGTCTTAATGGCTTGTAAAGGTCTACCAAGTTTCCAGGAATACAAGATGGAAAGTCAGTGCATAATGCCTTTGAGGGCAAGATTCACTCTTGGAATATGGTCACATCTTGTCCTATTGTTATGTGTGTAATAATATATTATGCTAAAGAATATATACATTTGATTCATTTTTTTTTGTACATGTGACTTTGCCTCTTTTTAAAATAGGATTTTTTGAGCTCTTTTAGTGAAATTAAAATCAGTTTTGCATCAACATAAGCACATATCCCCTGTATGTTTTTGTCAAGAGGGGTTCCAAAGCTCAATTATTTTTTAAAGAAAGTTGGACAACCAGCTATAAATCCTATTTGCCAGAGCCAAATGCATACTTGCAGTAACAAGTTGACCATTATTGTAAAGTCCTGAGTTCATGTGAATAATGATTTTTGTTGCCTTTTTCAGGATGAAAGTAATCCATTCCAACTAGCAGTGAAACCTGGTGAAGGATTTTACCCTGAGCCTGATGAGTTACGTTCATTGACATCTATAGATTCAAGATTAAAAGAGTTAATGCTTCCAGAAGACTATCAGTCTATTGCTTCATCCTCCATGAGTCATGTGCCACAGGTAGAGTCTTATCTTGTTAGAAGATTTCAAAGAAAATAACTAAATTAAAATTTGATGTATGGATTTGAAGTATATTTTGGTGTTTGTCCTGATGTATTGTCTTGCATTTTATATTTAACAATTTAAAATAGACACTTGAATAATTTTTTGCCAAGAAAATACATTCCTTTCCATATCCAACTTATCAATGTTAGTGTTCGTCAATGCTACAAATTTTGATATTTTATTAATTTTTCCTCAGAATTATTTACCAAGACCAGTGTTTCTGGATTGAAAGTTGTCGTTCCTTAAATTTTGATCTATAGAAATTGATATACATGTATATCCAAAATTGTTTAAATTAAGTATATAGTCAATTTATGGGAGATAACTTATACAAAAATAAACACAGTTGTGTATGAATTGTTTCAATCAGGTTAATATTCTAAAAGTTATTAGCCAAGGGTAATGGTTATATTCATATACAGTACCCACCAAAAGTTTGGAGACATTTTCACTTTCTAAGCCTACTGAATAGCTTTTATCAAAAATTTGATAACTGTTTATTTTGTGATACCTTTTAGTTTTGCTTTATATTTTTGGGTTATCATTATAAGTATAACCGAGACAACAAAAATAGCATAAAAGCTATGGTATGGAAAATAAATACAATAAACATGGTTTTAGAGGCTTTAGGGTGTCTGATGCTGAATCTTATTAAAGTGTTGCATTCATGAAATTAGTTTTCATTTTATCACAACCTACAATTAAACATTCTAAAAATAATGATTCTACATATATAATCATCAAAATTCAAGAATTGTAGTAAATTTCTTTTGTCTCCAAACTTTTGGTGGGTACAGTAGATCACTCTGTAGGCCTATGGGAATTTAGCATGGGAGTAATATTTGGGTGTAATTTATAAAATAATTCTTTCTAAATACATGTTCTTGCATCTAGAAATGGTCACATAAAATGATAAATGGTGATCAATAACAAATTTCCCTAAGGACGTTTTTAGGACATAATCATGTGAAGAGCCCAATTCAATCATCAGAAAAATATTTCTGAACAACAAACACTTCTTCAGTCAGCAAGTGTAAATATTAGAATATTATCCAAGTGCTTAAGTTTCCAGAATTTTTCAATTAATGCATCAATATTACAGTAATTAAAAGAAAATGAAAACTTTTTAAAGTGTCTGTTTAATTTTTTTTTTACATAAATAGTTATGTTCAACTTATTTATATGAAGAAATATTTTTGATGCATGTTTTTTACGTCTTTACTCTGTAATTATGTAATGCAAAATTTTGAAAGTACTGTGTAGGGCATGTCCTTAAGAAGTTCTTAAGTATAGAAATGGTCGTATGCCTCATATAACTGACTCTAGTGTTTTTTGTCTGTTTCTGTGTCTGATATGTTTGCTTACCCCTTTTTGCATATTTGTTGTATAAAATTTACATTCAATGTATTGCTAGGAAATAGGTTTATATTTGGAACATTTTGGGTTCATATTTCATGGTCATTTGATTTGGGAGCATTCAATTTGATGAAACAATTTTATCTTTATTATCAGTATTATAAAATGCTTTGAAGTTGCTCATTCACAGAGTTAAACTTCAATATCAACTTTTCAAAAACTAAATATTGTAAAGAAACATTTTGAACCAATAAAGCAGTGTCCTGATAATGATAATTTTGTGCAAATTTACATGTCCTAAGTGTTTTTTTTTACTTTTCATATTTTTCACTATGTATGTATCAGCTTGCCTTAAAATATTAAAAATTCATTTTGTTCACCCAATTACGGACATAGAAATCAGTCTACGAAATTAGTGGGTGTCTGGTTGCCCGGGACAACCAATTTCGGGCAACCAATAATTTCTTTTGTGCAACCAAATTTCTACAATCAAGATATAGTGCTAGCTCTTAAAATGACCTGTTAGGGCAACCACTTTCATATCTTTATTTCGTAGACTGCAAAAGTAATTTTAAGATATCTAACAGTTGAACTAAATCTATTAGTGAGTAGCTTTAAAGAATTTTGTCAAATATCTGTTGTGAATGTATTGTAAATTTGTTCAGGAGGGCATTATGCGATGTTTGAATTCACATTGTATATTTACTCATGTTTTTAAAAAGTGAGTATTAAATATTTCACTATTTTAATGTTGTTGTTTGTTATTATTTCACTGTGTTGTTTTTTATTTCTTTTCTATGTTGTTTCACTGATAGTACAAGTTATTCACCCATACTGGTGTAAAGCATGCTGTTGACTGGGAGAGTCGTGGTGAGAGGGCGCTTTTCCAGAATGCTGAACAAAGGGAGATGAATGAGCGTATGCTTGCTATAGAACAAGAACTTTCTTGTTTAAAAAATAGAGAAGAAACAGAGGTAGATCTTGTTGAATACTTTTTAAGGATTGTCACAATTATTTGGTTAATCAAATCTGATTTGATTTTACTAAGATATCAATTTCAATTCCTGGAATCAGTTAATTGCTCTTTTATATAAGGCTACTGGATAAAGTAAGGCTGCATGATTTACAAAATTTATATGCTTTAAATTATCTGCTTTTCAACACATGCACGACAAAACTGGTTTTGCATAGATAAAGATGCATAAAAACTATTCAAGCAGATGACAGTATGGTTCTATACACATTTCCAATATCGATCAGACTTAAACGTTAAAAAATAAAAATTTCCTACATTATGAAAATGGGGTACTTAGATGTTTCCTTAAGTATAGCTGATTTGAACTTGTTAAATGAATTATGTAGCATGTTTTGGTCTCTGGACAATCAAAAACTAGAACCAACATCAACCATAAAATGTTTATGTGCATACTGATTGATGCTTTGAAGTTAAACTAGTTTGTTTTTTTCTATGAATTCATATTGTTTAATCTTAGTGTTGTTTATCATTGTCACATGGCCAGTTTCTTTAGGATATCACCTTCTAGCCCTTTGTCTCCTAGCACCCTTTACTAAAAGGAATAATTGTGCGATATCATATAGATGGTACTATAGAACTGAAATGCTAGCTAGCGATATGCTTAGAAAACTGGCCAATGGTAAGCTATTATTAACTCAAGAAGGTATAAATGATATCAAAGGGAGATAATTTATCTGCACAAAACAAATCATTCGGAACAACCCCGGCAATCTTCTACGCAGATAAACCTCGGATATCATAAGGTGAAAAAGTAGATCTATAGGAATTTGATTTGAGGTAATATAGTCTGAACTGCACAGAAATACGACGTGTGAGACATTGTCCTGATGAAATGATGTGATAGAGCGTGTAACAATGTTATCATTATATGTTGAAATGAAAATTACAGTCGCTGGACCTAATAACCTGGTTGTATTCCTACTGATTTCCGAGGTATATCTTAGTAGATGATCGCCGAGGTTGTTCCGAATGAGAACAAATCTAACTACATGTAAATAACGAGAGACGTAGACTAGTTTTGCACTGACCCACCAACTTGTTTTATTACAGTTAGATACACCAAGACTAGATGAAGATCAATTAAAAGATTTAATAGAACAATGTGTTACATCATTATCACATGCTTCAATGTCTAGAATGACTTTAAACTCGGAATCAAGAACATCATTTGCTGAATCAGAATCTACATATAGTCACAGTTTAGATGGTGCAGTTGATAATACTCCAAGGTAGCTTAGTTTATATTTAAATTTAGCTTGATTGCAGGGTTCGTACAGTCTTGAAAAGACCCTAAATTATGATGGTTGTCTTAAAAAGGCCTTCAATTGCAAGGCTGACTCTAAATTTGCATTGTCTGGCCCTAAATTACTGTTTTGAAAGCCCTAAATCTAGTTTGAAAACTATTTTGGTGGTTAATAATCAAAATCTAAATGATTTACAAGACAATTGAGTGCCAAAATTAATTATAATAACATATATTTCTGTATTTTGAGTGAATTGACTTGGGGACAAACACTAACTCTGCTTTATTCGGTTTACTAAGGGAAAAGTCTGAAGCACCCAATGAAGTGTTGTTTTACTAAATGACAATTAACCCCTAAATTAAGTAAAAAAGGTCCTGAAAAGGCCCTAAATTTATGTATGAGAAGGCTGTATGAACAATGGATTGTAAGACAATTGTAAGACAATAGTTAATTTTATTTCAACTCGCAAAATGAAAAAAATCACTCACTTTTTTTCTCCAAATTCTAATAGCATACATAGTTACTGTTTGTATATGCAATATAAAAGCAACTTAGTACTTAAAAAAATAACTATACTTAACTAAAGATAGAACAAGTTTGTTAATGTGGAATAGGCAAAGGATATTAAACATGTTTTTACTGTTAATCAATAATTATATTATACCATGGATCTATCTGGCCATTTCAATGCTGATTTGAGCCTCATATGTTTAGACAGTAGTATTCTGCAATGATTATAACTGCAAAAATTCGTGAGTCAAAATTAAAGTTATTCGCAATTTTCAAAATCCACTCGCATTTTGTGAGTATGCAAGCTTAGATTCGTGCCCTGCCAATGTTGACCATTAATATGCAGTGTCAGCTTGGTTAAAGGGGTTCAACATAATTGAAGTACATGAAATAATAATATGAGTAATGTTACACATGCCTAGTACATTGTACATGTTTACTGAGAAAAAAACATGGAAATCGGCGAAAAATACGGTCAGTCGGGAAACCCGAAACAAACCTATTTTTTATTAGGCCTAAGAGCTTAAGATATTGTCTGATGGTTTTTAAATAATATTTATTTAATGTTTTAATATTTTATCAATTGTTTTAAAACCTTATGAAATTGGAAGATAATTATTGAAGATAAAAAGATAAAAAATACATAGTTAAAAATATTAGTTTATCTTGTAAATTTACTGTTTTTACTATTACAAAATGATAATCTAATTAAAGTTATTTTATCTTGATTGAGAATCTTATCACACAATTAGGGTCCTCAGGGCAATACCTGGATTTTAAATCTAGTTTCCCAAAGGGGCCCTCCTGGTTGAAAACCTACCCTGGCTATTTATCCCCTTCCATGAAAATTTGACAATAGTGTTGATTTTTCTTAATTAATTAGATACATTTTATGGAGAAGTCATCAGCCTTGTGGAAGGGTAGGTTGGTACTGGTCACAAACTAAGACCTAAGGCCACAACATATGTTCTACGGATTTTTTCTGGAAAAAAATGGGGTGAGTGAGGGAAGAAAAAAATCTTATCTCAGTTGCTTTATATAGCAGTTTGACCAAATTTTTATGATCGAGCAAGGAAATAGAAATATTTTTTTTGGTAAAAATCATCAAAATTTAGGTGCCAGCAAATCCATAGAACATATGATCAACCTGTGGCCTAAGGCAGCTTGGTAAGCTGAGCTGGCAATGATGTTAATTTTTGTTGACACAGCTTTAAACTCAATAAAAAAAGTTGTTGCATATTGTTTAACTTTACTTCAGATCCCCCAGGTCAGCAAGACAAGACATATTAGATAATCCACCAAAATTAGCACCAGAAGTTTTACAGAAATTATTATCTGAAGCTTATCATCCATTGTCTAAACAATTATCTACTTTAAAAGAAGAAGACAGTGAAGGTAATGATTAGTGTTGTACCGATGATCGGGAATAATCAATTAACGACTAGTTGGAAGCTTCCGATTCTGATAATCAATTAAACTTTATCATAATCGATCATCGGTTAGAAAGAAGGATAGGTTATTTAAGGACAATAACATATTTTCATGTATCTGAACTGTTATTAAAAATGTTTTAAATACATGTATGTCATTTGTGTCTTACTTGTATTGGACACTGATATATCTAATTCAAGTTCCAAAAATACTGCTACTATACTAGTCATGGGAACTAGGCAATCGATCATTTATTTTTATCGGTTTCTTTGATTTTTAATTTTTATTAGGTTTTTGACACATTTGACTAAAGAAAAAATATTTCCTAATCCATAGTACATGAATTTTATAAGGATATACAGTAAAACATGCATGCAAAAACAAACTTATCAGGAACCAATTATAATCGGAAGAATCGCATCGACAACAGAAACCGATTCCAACTGATGATCGATTACGATTTTCAGCCGATGTCCCACCACTAGTAATGATATTTTATTGTGTTCATACAGGAAATCTGGAACACAAAATATTTGGGTTTTTCTACACCCACTGGCAATATTTTGAACACATTATAGTGATAATCAGAAGACACAAAAGTAATCATTTCTTTCTCTGTACACATATTTTCTATAAATTTGATTCAGAACTCCAATTGATGAGTTTTTAACAGCTGAAAACTTTGTTTGTACTTGATATACATATTTGGAACAAAGTTGATATAAAAATGTGTGTACCCAGTACAACAGGATTGAAGCTGCATGCCTTTCAGCAATAATATGTAAAATAACTCATTCCATACCAATGCATCCGCTACAAACAAACCTTTTCAGCTGAAAAAATAATAGAAAAAGCATTTAAAGATTCGGACTATAACTACTATCTTAAATATAACTTATGTCTTCATGGAATTAGGGACTTTAGACAGTTATCTTTCCCTGATAAAATCTGAAGCAATCCAATTGATAAGTAGGTCCTTACAGTTGGAATCCTCGGATTTTATCATTGAATTTCTATGTAAGGGTAACAAAATATTTCATCTAATATCTTTCTTGTTAATAAAGATATTAATAGATGTGATGAAATTTAGATAGTACTTTAACTTAAAAATAATTAGCTTGAATTTCAAACAAATTAAATGATATACAAAAAAGTTATTTAAGATTAAATTTGGCAAATTAACATTGAAAAATAAGGGTAAAATCTGAGTAATCAAACTAATTAGACCTACCTATTTTGAAGAGTATACAAGGGGAAATAACTGACTAAAGTCCGTTATTGAATTTTGTTTATACAGAATAGTTCCACAGAAATAACTTACAGTCATGTAGAGCTTGAAAAAAACCCATCAGTTCCAAACACTCAATATTGCCAAAAAATGACTTTAATATGTTCCTGGGTGGTGTTTCACTAACATTTGCGTGACTTTACGCAAACTTTAGTTACTGCAAGAACCTATGCAAATAGTAAATTTATTTTAGTTGTGTTTCACAATACCTTGCACAGCGTAAGTTAACTACAATGGTGTGTTTTACGGCAAAAATCTAAAAGTTAAAACAAAAATGGCACTCTCACATAATTATGTAACTTTCAGTTACGCTCAAAACTTACGCAAATGACTAGATATGCTTGCATAAATGCTTTAGTGAAATGCCACCCAGTGGAATAAGAGCAACAAAATATAGAAAAAATGTTAAACTTACTCTCTGTGTGAATGAAAATTGATCTTAGATGAAATGTTCATGGATGTTCTCTATGCATTTTTTTTTTCAGAAGAAGAAGGGACACCTATACCTTCTGAAGTATGGAAATTGATATCCATGGAAACAGGGGATGAAAGTCAATCTATAGATGAAACTATTAAATCAAGTATGGACTCACAAGTAACAACTAATGTGTCAGAATCCTTCAGTGAATCTAACAATGTGCATGGTGTAACTGGAAAAAATAATGTGAATTCTAGAAACGGTTTTAGAACATTGTCCAGGAATTCTTCTGGATCTAGTCTTGCAAGTGTTTCAGAGTTGGGAACCAGCCGTGAAACTCGAGAAAAGGAACCCCTTAAACTCCCTGACATTGATCCCACTGGCTCCCTTGTCACACAAGGATTAAATAACCATAAACGTAATGGAAGTAGTCATAGTTCAGTGAGAACTCCTGTTAATTTTGTTCAAAACAGTTTTTCTGACTCGAAATCGGAGAACTTTGGACCTTCTGATTCTAGACTGGAGTTACTGTCCTTGGACGGGGAAATAATGAGTCCGCATCCACCTAGCAGAGAGAAACGAGAAGGAAGTGGTAATAAATCAAGATCAGGAAGTAGAGTACAAATATCGTGATAAGTCCATGGAAATGTGTTTTATACTTCAACTTTACTGATCTGAATCATATAGGTGCTTGCATGTATTTAAAGATCTTATGGAACTGTTCATGGACATTCCTGAAGAGAAACACTGTAATAGTTCTTTCTTCCAAAATATTTGAATGCCTGCTTCTTTATGTTTAAAAATTATCTACGTTGTAAAATAATGTTGATGTTAATGTTCATGATATCATTATGAAGAAAGGCTTTTAAATACTGCTTGTGTATTCATGTTCATATTTTTTGTCTTAAGACTTTTAAACTCCATATATACATAGGAATACAAAATTCCACTCACCCAACGGACCATTCTGAGTGTGACCTTTCAGGGCTTTTTCAGGGGGGTTTGGGAAAAAGGCCCCTGCCCAAATTTGGAATTTTTGAGTTCTCATGAAATCTTGAGGTTTCTTTTGTAAAGGCAAAATATATTCTGTTCAAAGGGAATTATTTAACAAAATTGGGAATTTTTTTCTTGAAATTGGGAAAAATAGTCATTATTTGGCATTGGGAAAGGGGCCCATATTCGGCCCCTTGAAATAGGCTGAAAAAGCCCTGCCTTTTTATTTGAATAACAATACATTTACCCACAAATGTAAGCATGTGCTCTATTGTTAACACCTAGTTTGTGGGACAAAATGCAACTGTAAACCTTTGTTAAATATGCTAATATGCTAGGTAAGGTCGTGGAAAGGTCCATTGCCCATTGTGAGTAAATTTTTGTCTGATTTTGGTATGATCAGTTCCATGATGGTATAGCGAATTTGTATTCCTGTATATATGTGAATGCGAGGATTACCTTAGATTTGAATCCTCTATCATTCATCTCATATGCTTCATTTCTGTGATATTCATCCTTTACTGTGTACCAGCGTAGCATAACTTACTTTGTGATGTATAGTACTTAAAGTTTGACCCCGATCTGACCTTTCACATTTGCATCTAATAAAATTATTATCTACACATATCTCAACGAAAAATCAGTACCACGCCAATTCTATACTTCGGGAGCGATTGTAAAATTATAGAAGTATGTTTATGTGTAAAATTTCAACACATCTTTATGGCCACCTTGTATTCGAGCATTAATACTACATTCGTATTCATTACTACAATACTATTCAATGTAATGAATATTCTTGCATAAAGGTCAGGTCAGGGTCAAACTTTACGCACAACACAGAAAGATTAAAGGATAAAAGTTGAATGGTTTTTGTTGATCAAATATATGAATTTGTGATAGATTGCACAATTTTGACAATTCTTGCTCATACCAGTGAATATCCGTCCATTTAAGACCATATATTGTTTATCAGGGTATAAGTCACATGATCTACAGAATGTAAAAAAAATCTTGTTTTTTGTCAATAAAATATGAAAGATTAAAAAGTGCAAAAATAACTATTACATTTCTTTGTGCGAAAGTCTCTGAGAGGTTAAATGTATACTCTGAATCCTCAACACAAACTATTTTTTCAAATGATCTAGTTTATACTTGATTTAATTTTGTGTGGAGGATTTGAGACTAACAACTAAAATCTTCAGAATCTGTTGGGATTTTTTGGTGAAAGAAAGGTAGTTGCTATTTCATGCACTTTATGATGTACAACTATTTTTTTTTTACTGTGCAACTGACGAAAGACAAATTTTTGTTTGGCTCATTAGTTGTTGTTGTAGATCACATGACTACAGACCCTGCTAACATAGGCGGATCCAGGCGGGGGGGGGGGGGGGGACCCGGCGTACGCCCCCCCCCAAAATTGCCCAAGCAAAGTTTTTTTCTATCATGAAATATGATATTTATAAGAAATATATACATATATATACAAGTCAAAAAATTTTCGCACGCTATGCGTGCAACATAGCATACAACAATTCCTTTCATTATTGTAAAGTTTTAACATGATTCAGCGGCTTTTAGAAAAATACATGAAATTATTATCTAGATGCTTTATATTTTTTACTCTTGAAAAAGATAGTTGAGGCTCTGAAAATGTGCCTGAATCCCTTAGAAATAACCAAAACTAAGGAATTTCCGGGGCTGCCGGTCTCCTGGTCCTCTGGTCAGGATTTTGCCCTGGACCATTAGAGGCCCTAATGGCCCCTTGAAACCCCATTTTGCTTATTCATTTTACGCCCCCTCTAACTAGAATTTTCCGCCCCCTCTAACCAGAAATCCTGGATCCGCCTATGGCTAATGTCTCAGTTAAGGATCTCCGCTATTATTATAACACAAGAATTCTTGTTTAACTTTACTACTGATTGGTTAATTTATAAAATATCATTGTAATTTATTTATTCATTAAGTTATTTTAACTTTTATCTAATTTATTTTAATGAAATATAATATTGATCCATCCAGATCTTATTTTGTATTCTCATTGAAGTTTGCATATTTTATTACATTGCTTGTCTAAACTGCCGCAAGCTTAGTTTTAAAGGTACTCATTCACAGATTTTAACTTAAACATCAACTTTGTCTGAAACTATCAGAATTGTGTGAAAACATATTTTGAAGCAGGAAATTAGTGATTTGAGAATGACAATTCAGTGCAAATTGACATACAACTACAAATGATGGTGTTTCAAGTAGTAAAAATCTACCCCGTATGTCACGGTGTAGACAATTTTAGTGCATTTTTGTGACTTTTATTGAACATATCTTGCAATCTATAGGTTAGTTTGTCTCAAAATATAAAGAATTATTTTGTTTGACACAATTACAGACACTGAAGGGAATTTTAAAACTTGAAATATCTTAACCAAATCTGTGAACTAGTAGTGATGAAATTTAGAAAAAGTTAGAGCTTCATAAGTCTTATCAATTATTGTCATTGTTAAATCAATTGTTTTGACCAATTTTTTACTGGCTGGAGTTACTACATACATGACTAGATATATTAAACCGTCCGACTAGCTCAGTTGGTAGCACGCTTGTCTATTGATTGAGGGGTCGTGGGTTCGATTCCCGGGCGGGGCATACTTTCGTGGAGCTTGGTCATGAAATTATTTCTATGGCCATTCTCCCTCCAACCAATGATTTAGGGCACTTGTCAGTCACTGACCAAAGTATGCACTTAGTAGTTGGTTAACAGCTTAATCCAGAGATTTAGCCTTTCCAGGAGGAGAGAGTAGGTTGACTGACCGCTGTTATATGACCTATACAATGTGTTGCTACGGGGTTAAACCCAACAAACAAACAAACAAACTAGATATATGAAAAGTACATGTTAAAGTGTATCTATCTTTATCTTACCTCGTACAGAATACTAGTTTTTCATTGGCCGAGAGCGGTCACGTGCTGACCATGTATTATCCCATATTAGGTCAGTAAATTCTAATATCCAGTCAGTAACAAAATTTATAAATGATAGCGCTGACGAAACCTTATTTTTCTACTCCAAAATTAATTCAAACTAAGTACATCGATAAGGGGAGTTCACTGTGTCAATATTGTGTGTCCTTTTCGTCAATAACAGTCGCGTTTCGGTTCCTTTCGGTCAATAAACAAGATGGCAGCCAAGCGACTCTCTTGTCTGTGTTCTTTGATGCTAAAATTCAGATGGGGGTACTCGGTAAGATAAATTCGTTACACAGTCAGTTACTGACCGGATACGGTGTGATACCGGGTCAGTGAATAAATATTGGGCTCGAGCTACGCTCTCACCTAATATTAATTTACTGACCCGGTATCACACGGTATCCGGTCAGTAACTGACTGTGTAACTAATAATATTTAATTATTTGACAGTATAGACATTCATAATATTGATTAAGCCAAACTACACAACCAGATATAGAAGTGGGTAGGGCCGAGCAGTTACGACATTGGACTGGTAATCATTGGATAGCCAGCTTCATGTTGATTGGAATCCAATCCAAAATCTACCCTTTTGTATCCTTGAGTTGTTTACTTGCTCAGTACTGGGGGACCAGGAAGCAGACTTGAAAGTGATCATTCTAAGTTGTTTGAACTTGTTTCACAATCAAGCTAAAAATATAGTAAAAACATTTTTAAATGTAGTTAAATATACACTTTTTTTTTAATTCATCATGCCATGGTCATATAAAGGTGCAATAAATATTTATAAGGTTTTGAAAATTTATATGGCATTAATACCATTGATAGCTACTCAATCACAGATTTGGTTAAATTAATTTGATGTTTTGAAATTATATGTCAGTTTTTGTTTTTAGAAAACAAGTTCTTAATATTTTCTGGCAGATTGACCTCTAGGTCGTGAGAAATAATAAAGTTATGGTTACAAAAATCTGTCTATAATCAACTACCTGTATGTAGTGTTACAAACTGGTTTGGTTTCTTTATTAAAAATCTGCTTCTAAACTGTGTGTCAATTTACATTAGAATTTTCATTATCAGAACACAGCTTTACAACTTTTTAAACGTTTCTTATCAATTTAGAGAGTTTTAGAAAAGTTGATATTTAAGTTAAATTCTATGAAAAAGCTGCTTTAAACACATTCTCGTACCCCGAGGCGAATCTTGATAGCCTCTGGGAACAAGAATGCTTTGAACACAGTATTGTTTTAAATAACTGGATGTTCTACTTACACACTGTCTATAAACTGTTTTATCTGCTCATAAAATAATATTGTTGGTTATCCCACGATACATTACTCCGCTATACTGGGTTATGTACTGTGGGTAATTTGGTTAGAAAAATCTCATTATCATGAATGATTATTGAGGCAGTTTCATTGGTTCTGCGAGGAAACTACTGCCAAAACTAACCAATGAAGTTACACAACCTTTTTTTGAAAATAAACATGTATGTTGGTTCCTATTTTAAGTGGGAAAACCCAGTATGAGGTCATTGTTATTTAAGAGTATTTAATTGGAAGAAGATTTGTCTCCCCTGCCTTATGCATATTCATGAAAACGAGATTTTGCCAGTCAAATTGCCCACGGTATACATGTATATGTAGTGTAACGGAAGAAAGTACTGTACTGTGGTTGCCGACGATGACTGTCTATAAACTGTTTTATCTGCTCATAAAATGATAGATATTTTATATACTTGTATGACTAAAATATAATATATATACATGTAGTATTATATATTACTTGCTCAGTTATTTGTCATTAAAACTGTTATAAATATTGAAGATTTGTTTGGTGATTGATATTTATTTGAGTCATTTATAGTGCCCTGTACAACAGGAGACAATCACTTCCATTTATCCAGGGTCGCTGTTGTATGTGTACCTAAAAGTTTGTGTGTTGTTTATTTGGTTGGGTTGTACATCATCACAACACATATATCAGTGATCAGTCAACCTACCCACTATTCCTGGAAAGGCTAAAACTCTGAATTTAGTTGTTAGCCTGTAATTAGGTGCATATTTCTGTCAGTGGCTGACAACTGTCCCACATGCTTTAGAATCAGTGTGTTGGAGGAAGTATGGCTTTAGAAATTGTTTAATGACCAATCTCCATGAAAGTATCATGGAAATTGAACCCACAACCCTGACCAGTAGACTTGCATGCTAGCCCTGCAGGAGAGTCATCAGTAGTTTCCTTTTCAACACAACAAGTCAATCACTCCCATTTGTCATGGGTCACTGGATCTTGAAGTTTAATTGTTGTAGACTCAATCTTGAACAACTTCAAACATGTTAAAATGTAAAATACTTAGTACTTTGAATGGTTAAAACAATTTAACATACTTAGTAGAATATTAACCTTTAAATCTTTAATAGAGGTATTATTTTGACAAGATTTTAAAGATTTGTTAAGAAAGAAAGACCTCTGATCCATATTACAATATATTGCTAACATTTTTTTGGATTCAGCCAGTGGACATTGGACCAAGTCCACAGAAATCACCGACTGTCCAGTGACTTAGAATGTAAGTGGTCAGAAAATCAACTAACTTTTTACAGCCAACAATTTCTATCTTATTTTATTTTTATTGGGTTTAACGCTGTGTTAACACAATTTTTGGTCATTTTACAGCTTCAGCGCACCTAACCTAGCTTTCCTGGATTATTATCTATAACCAGTACTTACCTATCCTTCCACAAAGCCAGAAACTTCTCCATATATTTTATCAATGGAGAAAAATTGACATTACTGTCAAATTTTCATGGAAGGGTATAACCTCCCCGGGTGGGATTTGAACCTGTACCCCTTTCAGGACACAAGATTCCAAATCCCGGCACGCTACCAACTGTGCTACCGACCTGGGTTTTTTGTCGTTATACGGTATTGTTAATCAAATGTAGAATGTATCATACTTAGTCATTAAAATTAGGCTGCACAATTTATCATATTGCTAAACTTTTTTGGTCCAGTAAACTTTCATTCGATTCAGTTAAATGTTCCACTTTGCAGGACAGAATGTCACATGCTGATGACAACTTGACATAAAGTCTGTACTACAAACAGAATTTCAATGAATAACATATGAGTACCTCAGCAAACAACATAAGTTATTGATAGGTATTTACTTATGGGTAACATCAACAGGACTCATGCATTCATGCTTGAAACCATTATAAACTATTAATATCAAACAACAAAAGTCATTTGTAAATACCAAAATGTATTTGTAAATAAGTGATGGCCTAGATACTGGTTAAAAGCTAAATCCAGAGATTGTCATTTCCAGGACAGCGAGTAGGTTCACAGACCATCATGACATGACTGAGTCCCTACAGCTTTTAACCCAACAAAAACAATTAAAACAAGCATGTTATATGTTTCAGTATTTAAATGCCAATTTTTACTGCGAACTTTTTAGTGTCAAAATACAATGCCTTCCAAAAGTTTTTAAACACATTACATTTTTAGAAAAAACCGATCAACTACTGCAAGTAATTTTGAATAAAAGTTAGTTCATGTAATGTAGATTGAATCATATGATGATAAACTAAGTAATGCAGATTTTCGAATTTGTTCAGATAACCATTTGTTTCGGTTTTCAAAGGTAAATGTGAATTTGTTTTATCTTAAAAAAACAGAATTTTGTCCGAGGACCTTAAGAGGGTACTGTACATCCCCTTTCATGGAGTCTTTATTCATTAACCCTTAACCGCTCAATCTTGCATTTTACGTGTCTAGACCTCCCTTCCAAAATGGCCGCCACAGCCTTGAAAATGGTGCTTTTTAACAAGATTTAGTGAATTTCCTGAAGGATAGTTGTCCCAAAAAATGAGCTTTTTTTTCGCGCACCTCCCCCATCAAAAGATATCTCGGGGGGGTGTTCCAAAGGGGTGATGTGCCCCCCTTTTTTGCTGGGGATTGAAGGGGTGCAGCGCCCCTCATCGTCAGAAAAAAATCTGGGTCATTGAGTGCAGAGAAATGGTTGCAAATGCTGATAAGAAAACATGTTTTCAATTTTTGAAAAGACCCGGCGCTTTAGACCTCAATTTTAGAAAACTGTTTTAAATGCAAATGTGGGGTGGAAAAAGAGCGAAAATTGCCCCAGCGTTGCCATGGTAACTAGGATCGGGGCTCAACTTGGTTTTTCTGAAAGACATTCACCCAGAGAACAACTTTGCCAGGTTGCATACCTGTATGATAATTAGAAATGAAATTAGAGCATCTTAAAATAGCCCTAGAAAAAAGGCTACTTTTCACACATGTCGCAACCAGTTAAGGGTTAAGTATATTTATACATGTACCGTCTAGCTAAAATTCGGATGAGTACAGTATAAGTTTGTTCGTCCCAACATTTCGAAAAATGTACGAATTTACTACTAAAGCACATAGGCGGGTCTAGGGGGGGGGGGGCGAACCCCCCTGGAATTTCCAAAATGTACCTGTCCATTAGTGTATTTGTTGACTGTAAGTCATTTTTAAGTAGCATGAACCAATTTTTCACGAATTTAACATAAATTTAAGGGTTTTGTACTTTTTATTATAAAAAAATGGATGGATAAATAAAAATAATATGATCGAGCGTGTTAGTGTTGTGTATATCATTACGTACTTTTTATTACTAATATGTTGCATTATTCAGCAAAAAAATGTGTATAAAGTGGTTGTGGTTCGAAAGTTTGACCCCCCCCCCTTGAAAAAGGTCGACCCCCCCGAAAAAATCCTGAATACGCCCCTTGAATATTCATGTATATGTAAACTGGTTTAGTTCAGTAGTCATAAAATACCCACAAAACAAAATACAACGTCCATGTTTTTAAATTAAACATTTAATTGGCCCGTGCAAGCTCATTTTAATGCCTATATATCAAATAAATTGAAAGATAATGAGTTTGTCAAAGGGCAAGATTGCTACTAAAATTAATTCAGTACGTGGTAGCAACTTTGTGCTGAGATAATTACAAAGACATTCTAATTTATAGTCTCCCCTTAATTACATATTTTCAAAAACTGACTGATAAAAGGACAATGTCTATTGATACTATTTAAAATTGATTCAAACTTCAATTTAATATAAAATGAACTATGAGGTTGGTTGTCAATTTAAAATAGATACTGGTCCAGTTGTATATGTTTTCTACATGAAGGGGTCCAGGTTTCGTGACATAAATTTAGAGGTGATCTGATCTGATAATCTATTGCATTATTTTTTCATATACATCTAAGTTGAAACTTTACTGCATTTTGTGTGTGTTGAGACATAAATACTCTTATGTCTCTGAGGTGTGCGAGGATCGAGCTTGAATTCAATTGGGGTTGAATTATATTCATACACTTCACTCATAGTTTGATATCGTCAGGAATCTAATAATTAAAGGTGACGTTAACCATTTTACGCTGTATATCTTACAGTTCAATGAGTTTGAGCATTTTAGAGCGTATAGACAACACTCCAAAGAAGTTGACAATTTTATATTTTATGAGTATAAACGACCGTCCAAACAGTTTGACCATATTACGTCGTATGTACAATAATTCAACAAGTTTGACCATTTATATATAGTATTATAAAGACAACATTCTAAAAAGTAAGACAATTATTTATTGTATATTTTAATCGTACATAACCATTTAGCAAAATGGGACCTATTATCTAAAGTGGACAGACGGACAACTTAAAGCTTCAAACTATTCTTTTGAAAATATGGCACGTGTCTTTCGAATTCTAGCTTGATCATGTGCGAGTGGCGTCTGTGCGTTGAAGTAAGGATATGCATGTGCATCATTTTGATGCATTTTAACATGTTTCAGCTACATGGACGCGTTCTTTGAAAAACCAGAGGCGTACGCACATAATAAGCAATTTTTAATTGAAAATGACTTTTTAACGCCAGGGGATTAGACGTTTCAACTTTAAGTTGGATATGTCAATGGCGGACTGACTGGCGAAACTACCTTCCTAAACATTTCAAGTTTAAAATTAGATATAAATGTACACTTTTAAAGAAAGAGATAGCGTAAATAACCAGGTTAAGAGACATAAACATTTGTTTAGATAACTTCAAGATGACTATGAGAGGATATCCTATCTATGGTATAATATATTTCAGTAACATAAATGACAAACATATATTATATCTATCTATGGTGAGTGTATCTACCCACGTCCGTTGTTGTTTACGCGAAACATACATACAAGTACAAAATATGCGAGCATATATATTATAGGGGTATACGTAGTGTTTGTTTTCTGCTTTCCAACTCACCATCCTTTTACTGCAAGCTGAGCTTTAATATATCGGAGTTACAAAGGACCAAGACACGAGTACATGAGGAGTACACCGTATAAAGTACATAGTGATCGGACCAGTCAGGACGTACGTGGATTAATTTAAGTCTGAAGTTGATAGCATGCGGAAAGAATTAATGGACATTTGTTGTCATCAAGGAATGAATAATGACGACTAGTCGTGTGTCAGGTTTAAATACGGTGCTAATACTTCTTGTTGCAGCTTTTGTTGTAATTAATGGTAACTCTGTAAGACTTGTCATAGACGATGAAGAAAATGACAGTTCTAATAATATTCAACTTGGTGAAAATATTGTTACTTTAGTGCTGGATACAAGCTCAGGAGAGAATGTTAGACAAGGAGTACAGCTGCATCACGGAAGGTTTGATATAATAGTTTTTTTATACGTATATGATAGCAGAATAAAACATTGATGGCAGTCAGAGTTCATATAATGCATTTTGCCAAGGGTGGCCTTAACACACGTCGATAGCTCGATTATACTCTCACCAGTTCATACTAATTTATTCTAAGTGGGTTGTTCAACAAATTCGTTCAATTTAGATTTATCATATCGAGTTCGCTTTCAGCCCCCCCAAAGCTGAGTTAGTAGGATATTTTCTTGCTCAAGGAAACAACGGGGATAGATTTTGGATAGGATTCAAACAAACGTGGAGCTTGTTGTCAAGTTGTAACCACTTGGACACACCTGTTTCTTAAATAAATACACTGATTCATTTGTTAAGTGTAAAAAAACAAGTGTCATAACTATCACCGTCGCGCAACTCTTTTGGACTTATACCGTTATATTTTACACGCAACCATTTTCTTATTCCTATATTCATATACGCTACTATCACAACAGTTGTCCCACAGAATTCAAACTGCATGAACAGAATCATTCTCGTACCCCGTGGTTTTCTAGATTCTCGAGCAGCCTCTGGGTACAAGAATTGAACAGAATTAGCATTCAAATTTCAGTACATTAATAGTTATTGGTATATACATGTATACATCATGTAGATAGATGGTCTGATATTTGCAAAATAAAATCAACTCGGAAACATTTGTAATTCCAATGTTATGTTAAACCCGAGCTCTGAAAATTGTAAAACTAATACAACAATAATGAACTAACGAAATGCTTCCAATCATTAAAATCAGTCAAATCATAGGCGGATCCAGCGGGGGGGGGGCAGGGGGTCCGGACTCCCCTGAAATTTCCAAAAAGGTACCCGTCCATGAGTGTATTTTTGTAATATAAGCCATTTTAAGTAGCAAGAGACAATTTTCTTACGCTCACAGAGTTTGGACCCCCTAGAAAAGTTTGGATCCCCCTAAAAAACCTGGACCCCCTGCAAATACAGAACCTCAATGAGTTTCTGATTAACAAAATCGTCAAAAATAACTACTATGTTTGAAAATTGACCTTGTAAGTCCAGATCGTTGAATAAAATATCTTCAAGTCGATTTGTTGCTATAATCACTAAATAACTTAGATAAGGCATATAAGAATAGAAACTGTTTACGTAACTTTGTGTTCTTACATAATTATATATTACTTGAACATAACAGTTTTAATTGGTCTTGAAATATAAAACATGTACATGTACATTGTATACCCATACGACTTCAATCGTATTAAAAGTAAAATGTTAATGTCAGACTGGATCAATATTTCATCACAATTTTAAAATAAGAATAATCATGGTAATCGTGTGTGATTTTATTATTGCTTTTTACTTTTGAATTTCCTATTTAATTTTAATAAATTTTTATTTCATAATATTTCGCTTATAGTTGGTGTTTATATTGCTCATACTGTAAAATTGTTAGGCCACAAGAAGTTGGTCATATGTTCTACGGATTTTTGTGACAAAAAATGGGGCGAACGAGCGAAGAAAAAAAAAGAAAAAAAAGTCTTTATTCACTTGCTTTATATAGTGGTTTGACCAAAGTTTTATGAGCGAGCGAGGAGATAAAAATATTTTTTTGGTAAAAAAACGTCAAAATTAAGGTGCAAGCGAATCCATAGAACATAATTTTATGATCAATTTGTTGCGGCCTTATCGTGAGCAAAATATTATATTGTCTTGCGGCAGTAACGCATTATGCTGACGAAGTGTTCATCTTTAAATAAAGAATGGTTATTATAATTGTTATAATAAGAACTATAATTATTATTTTAATTATTACTTTGATTATTGATATTATCATTATTGTTACTGATAGCCATTTACAAAATAATTCGAAATGGTATAACAATCTACACTTGTAAAACATAAGGGATTTTCTCCACTAGTTCTGGACTGTCATTTTCAGGGGCGGATCCAGGATTTTTTCTAGGGGGGGGTCCGAACTTTTCTAGGGGGGGGGTCCGAACTTTTCTAGGGGGAGGGGGTCCAAACCTCGAACCACAACCACATTATACACATTTTGCAGAAAAAATGCAACATATTGATAATAAACACTACATAGCCATTAAATCGTTGTTAAGCACCGATAAAAATTGCTTCATGCTACTTAAAAATGACTTACATGCAAGAAATACACTATAAGACAGGTACATCTACCAAATTCTACGGGTGGGGGGGTCCGGACCCCCCTGACCCCCGCTGGATCCGCCCATGATTTTGATAGGTAATGTCGGTGTTATAGGCGGAACATCGCAAAAAATATAGACATGAAGAAGATCCACGAGAGTCCATCTAATAACATTAATCAGCAAAATTTGGTTTTGACTTATATTTTTCCAAAGACTCTTATTAAGCAACCTTTTTTTTAAAAAAAATATGCACAACTAAAAATCTATATTAGGCCACAACAAATTGATCATATGTGAGAATGGATTCACTCACACCTTAATTTTGACGGTTTTTACAAAAAATATTTTCATTTCCTCGCTCGCTCATACAAATTTGGTCAAACCGCTATATAAAGCAACTGAATTAAGATTTTTTTGATTTTTTTTCTTCGCTCGCTCGCCCCATTTTTTTTTCTAGAAAAATCCATAGAACATATCATCAACTTGTTGTGGTCCTATTTTAAAAAAAAATTATGCACAACTAAAAATCTAAATTACCAAAAATATGAAAATTCTTCCGATACTTCTCTAGGCCAATTCACATTTAATAATAATTATATGACATAAGTTCACTGTTTATATTAAGTTAATGTTTATTATCCAAATAAATGTATGTAATTTAGATGGTACATAAAATATATAGAGCCATTAGAAAAATAAAAAGAAAAAAATAAGGTTATACTAGGTTTTAAAGCAGCAACCTGTTAGATCGTTTTTTTTTCAGCAGTATATTATTTAGCTTATGGTCTTCAGCGAACCCGTGTTTATACTGTTAATGCCGCATATGATGAAAGTCAAAATATTAAAAAGCGGCTTATAAAGCTTTGGAAGCCAGAACTATATATTATTATGCCTTCCATCTACCCTGCTGCGCTATTTTGGGTCATAAAGGATATAGGTTTTAACAACAGCCAAATATTGTAAAATTGGTGTTAAACAGGATAAGATAATTCATGCAGACAAATTCTTGTTTTAGTGAATTTTGTTTAAAATTCAGTGCTTATTACGCTGTTTTAATTACAAACATAATATACGTAATGTTGTTATAAAACATAAATATTCTTATCATGAACATTTAAGTAAATTATTGCTCAAATGAATTTATTTGACACGCTTGAAATAGAGAGTATGTTATCATAGAATTATAAAACCAAATGCAGTTAATTTATATTTCGTATAAAGTTTTAAGACTTTTCATATTGGTTTAGAAGGGGTCTGCACATAATGCATCTATGTGGAGCGGACGGACTCTCATTAAAAAATTGCAAAAACAAATGTTGATTCAAATACAAGTTTCTCTCAAGAGCTTAGATAGGCCGCAAGTTCGGACACTTTATTTCTGTTTATTACGGAAGTGTGATGTGTTTTCGGCCTCACAAACAACGATCCAAAGCTGGTTCGAGCGCTTCATCTCGTATGAGGAGAGACGTAGTTTTGATTTCGAATTTCCTAATCGAGCTTTTCTTTGACATACGTCAATGTTATTCCATAACTTATAAAAAATCATGATTTGTTTAAAACGCTATATATTTTGTGAGATAAGATTATTGAAACATAACTTATTTTTAAAATCGGTTGTTTAATATTTGTCTTTTTTTAAGATAAAACTATTGTAACAGTTTTAAATGTTCGTTTCGCTCATAATTGTCGATTAGATGATGGACTTCTGTGGCTCTTCGTGATGTCTTTTAATTTTGTGCGATGTGCTGTCTTTTGTACCAACACAATTTGATAAGTTGTGAGTTAATAATTATTTAATTATCATTATCATTATTATTACTATTACAATTATTATCATTATTATCATTCGCTAGTGACTTATAAAGTTGTCCCGCTTTAATCTGATTTAACATTTTTTAGCTCTCACAGAACTATAGAACATTTTGCTCGGAATGGAATATGCAGTTCTTGGCATGGTCGTCGGCGTCTCTTCATGGCTTTAAAATCAAAACTTTGTAACATTCATGGTAAGTGATGCATGTATACTTTTGTGCAATATTTTTACGACAGTTAAAAGGAGTTTTTTTATTTCATAAATTTTGCAGATTTGAAGACCAGTTAGCTCAGTCAATAGCACTTCTTATTACGAATTCAGGGGTCGTGGGTTCGATTGTCGTTTGGGACTTACATACTTTCGTAGAGTTGGGTCATGAAATATTTTCTGTGGCCTTTCTCCAACCTGTCAAATAAGACAATAGTCAGCCAATAGCGAGGGTATACATGCTAATAATATTAGTTAAGAAAGTTAGGTAATAATTTCTAGGCCTTGCCAGGGACCATTTGAATGGCGAATAACCGTCGCAATCGTTCCGAATGCGTCGCAATTTGACTGGGAGAAAAAACGTTTGAAACACGATGTAAAACACTACACATTATATAATATTTCAATAATCTTTAGGTTAGGTCACATATGTCCATCTGAAAAATCTGAACTGTAAATTGTGCTAAATTCTGTACCAAGTTGAAATAAGTGTAAGTCACATTGTAGATAACCTTAAAATGATAGCTTGATATTTTTCATAAGTTTGTCATTTAAATTTAAACACAATACGTTGCTAGGCAGCTAAAGGAAATCATTTTAGGAATATCACCTATGGGACTCACTATCTAATTTTAGACAATTATTTGTTTGGTCAATGGTTAGCCTGATATCATATCACAGTCAATATTTATTTTCTTTTTAATGGGGTTCACGCCGCAGCAACACATTGTATAGGCCATATCACAGCGGTCAGTCAACCTACTCACAGTTCCTGGAAAGGCTAAATCTCTGGATTCAGATTTTTCTCAAAATGTCATTTTTCCTTTAACTTTTGTGAGGCACTGTATATCGTTATAAATATAGCAAGTCATATAATGTTATAACATTATAACTAGTACATGTATTTTGTTTTTACATTAAAGTTTTTTTTTGTATTTTTTGCATCACCATCCCCACACTTGACAATCCTGTAACTTGCATTGTTTGTTTATGTTTATAAAGGCTAATTCAGTAATTTTTAACCTATGAAATTGTACCGTCATGTTGTATTTATGTTTTTATGTTAAAATTTGTTCACATGTATTTACTCCGTAAACTCTGACGAAATAAAAGATATGTTTTGTTCTGTCAAAAAATACAATGTCCCTTGTTGTGATTGAGGATCTCACTGACATAGACTCTTCTTAATATAGTCATGGAGGGTCAACTGCCGAGACTAAGGATTGTAAGGGGGTTTCCTGCTATTTCCCGAGCCCTTACAGAAACATTGAACAATAGAGGTTAAATTGAAATGACCATTTAAGTGTCAGGGAGAATCGCAGCGGAGAAGTTAGACGTTTATATTCAAAATATTGGATTCAGTTTGTTAGAGAGTTATATAAAATGAAATCAATGAATATCATTGACAAACCGTGCTAAGTATAGTTCTTAAAGTATTAAGTGATATGAAATGATAAAAAGTACTCAGTATTTTGATAATTCAATTAAAATTATGCAATTCTTAAGTTCAATTATTGATTTCAGGTTCATTCATAGTTAATTTTCTTCGAGATCTATGTAGACAGCGTGGAGATATGTTGACCGATTGGATTTCAGAACTATTTGACCTCGATGGTAAAATTTTATGTATAAACACTTTTTTTTGAAATTATTAATCCTTACTTAACATTGAGTACATAGTTTAACTGTTCGCTAACAGATTCAACCTTAGTGTCAACTTTTCTTAAACTCTCAAAATTGCAACTCGTGAGGTGTTGAAAACTCAAAGCCTCAGCGCCAAGCGCTTTGCAATATCTCAGCTTTCATGGTACATTAGTTTTTGGCACTACATGTTCTTCGTCCATTTTTTTTCATGGGGTGTCCCTATTTTAAGTAGTGGTCTGCAGCAATTTATATAATAATCCGCCGCGGACGCGTATAGTCGGCTGCGCATACATAATTGAAGTTTTAGTTACTTATGCAATCAAAATAGTCCGCATCACGCGTTAACACGCAAACGCCTTTGCTGAGTTACGCGCACAGTGTAAAGCGTATATTTTGACCTTTGAACCCCGAGGTGGCAGCTATTGGCAGGTGACTCAATATCAGCGCATCATACTATTGCTGACCATTCACCAATTTAGATCCATTGTAGGCGATATTGTCCGACCTTTCCAAATTACAGGTAAAGGCATGCAATCGAAACTAATCGACAATTTCCGGCGTAACTTGACAATATGTTTATTGTATGTTTTCATTGGCAAACCTGATCGGGTACAGATCAGATGGGTCACATTGACACTGATTGCATGCTGGCTACATTGGTTACTTGATATCATGTGGCTAATTAGAATTATTCAGTACTAAAAAGCTTTCGCTAAAGCTTTAGGCTCACAGATATGGTGATTTTATAGTATTATAAAATTACTTCCTTGTAAATCAGTTAATTGTGATAAGAAAATAAATACTCAATGCTTAAGGTAAATTTGTCAATAAATTTTAATAAATATAAATTAAAAGTCACAAAAAGCTCGCTCTACAATAATCTATATCGTTACTCACCAGGTAACTTTAAAGCATGAACTCACCAACATTTAATATAGCTGTGCGTCAATTTGAACTTAAATTCAATTTGTCATAATCAGAACGAACACTGCTAAGCTGCCTCCAAAATCTTTCTATACGCGTGTTTAGAGTTTAAGAAAAGTGTATACAAAAATGTAACTATTTAAGTTGAAACTTTAGTACATAATAATAATACAAATGTATAAAATATAATAGTTAATATACGATGGGTTTTCTTTTGGCGGTATGTCTGTTCAGTAGCGTGTTCAATTACACAAAACGTTACAGAACGTTACATAACGATACATTCGGAACTCCTCGGCCATTCGCTGTGAATAATCTTATCTAGATTCTAATACACAAATATGCGATCGTTAAGGCAATGAGTGATGTTTCAAAATTTACGGACTAAAAACGAAACATCACTCAATGCCTAAACGACCATATATTTGTTCACTTCAACACCGGTAGTTTCAAAATAGCGTCTAAATATGTCCGAGATTATTCGCAGCAATCGCCGATGAGTTCCGAATGTATCGTTACGGAACGTTCTGTAACGTTCGCGGTAACTGAACTCCCTACAGATATGTCATTCGGTAGAAAAACTATAGATAGTTTATTAGCTTATCAAAATTATTTAGATTTCATGTATGTTATGGCATTAAAATAAATGCCCATTTCAATCAATCTAAAACTGTGTTGTGTTATACCTCATCCCATACAAGTTCAACCCAGTCTGTGTTCTTTATGTATATTTGGACATTTACATACTATGTTTTATGTACCGAATCTTCCATTAAACTCAATATATCTATTAATTGTATTATATACTATGTTTATGGGTTATTTCTGACATAGAGCATAACCACTATCTTGTTACCCATTTTGAATTGAATAAACTCTGAAACTCTGTGGAAAAGTAGCTTTAAATTTCCTTACGGTCATTTCATACAATGATAGCCAAGCTATACTTCTATTGACACCTTAAATTGGGTATATTATCAGTTCGTTAATGTCCATTATAAGCGTTTATTGCCTCATTCAGCTACCCATCAAACATTGACATGTCATCTAAAGTGGTTTTGCACAAGTAGGAAATGAATCTGTTTCAAATTTTGTAATGAGGTGAACTGTAAAATTTTGACCACTCAGTCATTTCAATGAGAGGGTAAATCTTCGTAAACAGATATAAGAGAAGGGGTCCTGGGGAAAGGAGACCCAGGTGCTTCCTCGGTAATGGGGCCCAGGGGGAGAAAGTTCTAGGGAGAAAGGAAGGTTATGGGGAGAGAGGGGGCATGGAGAAGGGTATCGTACATCCAGGGGTGTAGTCCAAAAGATACAGTTCTCAAGAATGTATTGGTTTGTATAAGAATAGTCCTGTATGAGAGTATATTTGAAAAAACATAAATGTGTAATGTTGATCCAGTAAAGGCGTTGCATTAGTCAGTACCTGTATATTCTTTAAATTCTTGTTTTAATACAATTTATAACGTTTTTATACGTTTATTAGTCAGTACATGTATATTCCTTAAATTCTTGTTTTAATACATTTTATACGTTTTTATACGTTTATTAGTCAGTACATGTATATTCCTTAAATTATTGTTTTAATACATTTTATACGTTTTTATACGTTTATTTTCAGGCGACGGATATATTTCACATCATGAAAAAAACTTTTATGGATGACAACATTGGAACAGACATTTAAATTATTTTGGACATTAATTACAGCTACACGATTATGATATTAAAATGTCGCAGAATCATCGTCATTGTGTGCATTTCTAAAGAAAGCCGACACGTTCGCGGACATAAAACACTTTTTATACAGTCTCTTTAGTTCGAGACCGTGCTGATCGCTTCAATTTGTGATTTAAATTTGTATTTTAAACATTGGCTATCTGTATAATGTATATAGCGTGATTTTAGGTTTGGGACCGTGTCGGTCGCCTTCGCGATCATGTACTTATGTATATACAACTGTTTTCGTCTACCTCATGCATTTTGCTTATTCTTATAAATTGATTATTCTCATTTTATTGTTTGTTTTACTTTCTCTTTATCAGAATACACGAGAAACCTGTCATGCTGTGATTACATAAGGCCAAGCCATACCGGAATTATGTTAAGCGTCCGCGTATAGGTTTTAGAGTCCTCAATAAAAAAAAATGTTGGTGAATTTTTTTAAAATAAATATGTTGTTCCGGGATTCGATTCTGATTTTTCTCAGGAAACACTGATAGTTCCTTGTTTCCGTGTATTGTATTAATGAAAATATGTTGTACATGTACATTGTATATACTTTTTTATAGAATTACTTTAATCTCACATTAATGTCATAAACATTCATGTACTACAAAGTATTTATTTGTGTGAATACTGGCTAGAATGGACATGCGTTTTCGTTATCGGTTTGTTTGTTTTTGTGTATAGGTACCTAGGGTTGTCAAACTTGAGATGACGCTTAACAAAATTCCATTTGGCATGGCCTATGGGAATGGTGGTGTTTTCACATTCAAAGGGACATACACGCAAATGACTGTGCCAAAAGTATAGAACCAACTGTATTAAGAACGTAAGAAATCACTTACTAATAACATTTGTCACTTATAACATTCAGCTGAACGAATTAAACAAGTGGCATATACATTGTTGAAAACGAAAGTAGGATACTGAGGGAATCACCAAGCTATTTATAGATTTGTTATGTGTTGTAATTGCTGAAATTAAACCTTTTCATTGGTCGCTTCTTGTCTTTTCAACATTCTAAGGTGGTTAGGATATCTTTTTAATAGAATTATACTAATGTTGCACAATAACAAGCTCTAGTATAGTCTCATTAGTAAATGCATATTTTAACACTAATCTATTTTTAGCTAACCTGACCACGTGGCTCTAGTTAGGAAACACCCCAAATATTACGATAAAATAAAGAAATATTGTGCCAAGTAATATAACAGTGTGTATGTTGCATTTACAGTTATAAAATATAATTCAAAATCAGGAAATGTGAAGTTGAACTTTTGCCTTGCAATTCCTTTAACTTGAAGGGAAAATTATGACCACGATGATAAATTTTCATTGTTATATAATACATGCATATTTTATAGTATGATGCTGTGAATACTGAGTTTATTTTATTTTCATCGATAATAACCTTCACTCTTTTGTCAATGAGTGATATATTTTTAATTGCATAGGATACCCTGGTTGCGTGAATCCTGACATTCCAATAAATTATTAACTGCAGCGTCTATTATACGTATTGCAATTACTGTACAAGTTGTCATCTCTCCCCTTTCAAATGTAACAATCTATTATAAGTAGGAGCAGTGGACCAGTGGTAGGACGCGCGCTTAGGGATCGAGAGGTCCCGGGTTTGAATCCCACCAGGGGCACTGCTAATTTCCTTGAGAAAGAAATTTACCTGCGATTGCTTCACTCCACCCAGGTGTAAATGGGTACCTGCGAGGGTGGTATTATTCCGCTGCGCCAATTTGTCGGCTGCACTAATAAGCGGAGTAAAAAGACTCCCCAGGGAGATTGATAGATAGATACCAGTAGCCCAGTGACCAGGGGTAATTGCTGTAAAGTCGATGAACGTGGGCAAGCATGAAACTTAGACTATAAAATGTAATTACAATTACAATTATTATAACCATTTCAGTGCTAATACAATTTGAAATACAATGAAATTGTGACAGCGAAACCCTATCTCTTTTACAATAGTAAAGGTAATTTTGGACTGCACTGTGCGTATATGACGCTCTAACAAAGAACATTTCGTCACTACATTTAGTTCAGCTTGAATAATAGATATATTGGAACCAAGCTTGAACGCAAAACTAATGCCTAATAATGAATAATTGAAGCAGCAGTGTTTTAAATTTTACTTATAATATATTACTAAACCCATTATGGAATCACCTAATTGGCGACATAACATATGAAGTACTTAAATAACCATCAATATTCATATTTACATAAGACTCAAAAAGAGAATCATTTAGTGCAGTGCAATAAAAGTTATACCGTAAACATTCCCTCATTCCAGGTCAGATACTTATAAATATTTTAATATTTCTTTTAGTTCGGTCAATAATGTTTATAAAAATAGAAATAACTAAGTACTGAAGAACTTGACTTGTTTGTAAAGAGAAATAACTAAGTACTGAAGAACTAGACTTGTTTGTAAAGAGAAATAACTAAGTACTGAAGAACTAGACTTGTTTGTAAAGAGAAATAACTAAGTACTGAAGAACTAGGGTTGTTTGTGCATGATAGTATTGATACTCTATATTAATGACCTCATCGGTGAACTGGAGCAATGTAATCCCGGAACGCGTGTTAATGACATGAATATCACGTCTCCAATTGTAGCAGACGACATGGGTCTTTTTGTATCCAAATCTGGGGTGTCTTTTTAACACGAATCCGAATCTGGATTACCGATCATGATTGTGATTCGGTCGTTTTTTAAAAATAGAATCATGAACACTTTCTCAAATCACACTAATCAAGCTCCAGCTCGATTAAAATACAATCAAAGATGGCGGATCTGACACTGACAGCATTCGGAACTACCTCGGCAACCTTCTACGCAGATTAACATATATCTTCGTAGATGATCGCCGAGGTTGTTTCGAATCAGGGATGGGGTACTCGTACTTGTACTCGAGTATTATGAGTACTTCTCGAGCAATGAAGAAAATACAGTACTCATTACTCATAAGTACGAGTACAAAATTTGAAATACTCAAGTACTACTCAAGTACTGGAATCCAGTACTAGGCCCATCCCTATTTCGAATGCACTGAAGCAGAGCCTTCGCATGTTGACACTATTAATTAGGGTCCGTCGAAAATTCTCGAAGAACCCCAAAGAACTTAAAAAAAACCAAAGAAACCCCTAAGAACTAAGAAACCCCCAAAATAAAGCGTAGAAAACTGTTTAAATCCAAGGATTAACTATAGATACTTATTAAAAATGAAAATTGCTAAATTTTGTTATTATGTGAAGTAGGTTGAAAAGAATGAACATGAAATATTGTGAGCCAGAAAACCATTTTTTTTGGATTCATTTTTCATGAAAATCATTTTCTTTTGGGTGTTTTGACGGACCGATTGGCTCTGGAACTCAAGGAACTGCCAGGTACTCGCAATAAGCATTTTCTTTTCTGCCACAGAAATATTAGTAGCCATATTTAAACAACAAGCCAAATCAAGATGTTTTATTATCATCAATATCATGATTAAGATTGTATGCTTAACCAGAATCATGATTTCAGAAATAAAACACACTCTGGTCTTGGTAAAATGCTAGATATATGTCTTGTCTACAGCAGTAGGCGGCGCTTACATTACATTCCAAAAAAGTGTGCAATTGTCGTATTAAATTAATCAGCCACTGAGTTACAGAAACAGAACAGACAATGGTCTTTAGGATCAGTCTCTATTGAAGAGGTAGAGCAGTATACACACCTTGGACTAGTCTGCGACAAATATAAGGGTAAATCACGTACTATGCACACTGTATCATTTAATCTACGTGGAATATAGTCTGGATTACCTGCCCCTTACCACTATCGTTATCGGGTCAGGCAAGTCGTGATCATGGCGGCCTCCTCAGTTATTATTCAGATACATTTGTATTACGTTTTCTTAATCTTGCATGATCATTTGCTGACGATAATTACTTTAGTAGGAGTTTGGTACTATATAGGTCATTCGATTTCGATTTTTCTGATTACACGTATATTAAGCAAAGGATTAACAAAAACATGTATCAAGTAAACACAGTTTGGACGTGGATTAGTCTCGTTAGAATTTCGAATACTTTATTTTGCATAAATGCAACCGAAAAACTATAAATAAGTATCCACTGCTATTCTTGTACAATGATCCTTTGATTTAAGTGATTGTAGTGAGAAATTCATTACATAGGGCGCTGCCATGATCAAGGTTTGCCTGACGTACTTTTACCTGTCAAAGTACGACTGGGAACCAGACAATGTGGAATACTATAATGAATAGCTCAATCAACCCATACGCATACGTACCATTACTTATGGTATGTTTGAAAATCAAAGGGAGGCCACATAACCTATCCCTGTGGTCTTAGTGATACATGTTTTTTGTACATTTGTGATTTAATACTCTGCAATTTACGTATAAATCTATTATGTTTCCTTCTGTTAATTTGCTTTGTATTTTGTATTATAGTATGCTCTCCGGCTTGGAGGAAATAAAATCTGGTTAATGCAAATTTTATTTCACATGACGCACCGCTTTCGAGAGGCGCTCAACAAATGCTCAGACAATAAAGACACCACGTAGCGATTGCATTATAAGGGAATAAGCCAAGCCGGTATTGGATTCCCTGGGATTTTTAAAAATATTAGCCACACAACATTATTGATACTTGTATAGTCTAGGGCTCCCTAGTTCTTCCCCGGAAATTTCGTGTTGGAACTCTTTGATAAAATAAAGATCAATGCTTGTATGGATACCAATAATGGTATTATCTACGCAGTTTCTGTATAGATACTGTATATATGTTTCATAAAGATGAGTAAATCAAATATTGACGTAGGCGTAATATTTTATTGCGATTATCTATTTAGAACGAAGACAGATTTATTGGATTTAATCTCTTTATTTACACCATCCGGGTTCATACAAATATGTCAAGTTCAGAAGTACATTTACTAATATTGCCTTATCATAAAACTTTAAAAGGAGCTCCTTAACTTTTTGAACTGTGTGATAAGTCATGTTTCCTTTCATTTTATGGTGATATGAAATGATTATACACACGTATAGTTCGTTCCTAAAACAAAACACTGTTTGTGTAAACATTAAAAATGAATCAATTCATTTCAGAGTGTTGAAAATAAAAGTTGTGAAGTTCATTTTAACAAAACTAGGGTGGTATTATATTCTCATCCTGAACATCCCCTGTCATGGATTAGTTCGTTGTATTGTTTAATTTTTTGTTTTGTTTTTTGTATGAACTATGATTCGTTCATAAAACAAAACACTGCTATTGTAAACAGTACAATGAAATAATCCACGACAATGGGATGCCCAGGATGACAATACAATATATGATATTGATTTGTTTAATGAGAGCTTGGGGCCCGTATCATCAAGCGTCTTACGACTAATTTTAGTCGTAAATACTTCTATATTGTTATGTTAAATTGTCGTAAGTTTTTTGATAATATGTTGCCCAGGTAATTGTAATGGTAAGCATTCTTCCATTAAAAGCATGATTGGCCATGAGGATAGTGGTTGATCCGCCACACTAATTTTGTTTACATGAACTATACTCCCCAACCTCTGGAATGGATAGGTTTACTTTTATGTTTACACAAACACGTTATGTTATTTTATTCCAAATATATAGTAGGCCTACATTTTTATTTATGGTATGTTTACATTTAAGAAGCCTGATCCATACGCCTGTATCAATCACTTTTGTAAATATGGCGTCTTATAAGGGACTTAAGTCAGTTATTTCCCCTTGTATACTCTTTAAGTAGGTAGGTCCAATTAGTTGGATTTCTCGGATTTTACCCTTACTTTTCAATGTCAATGTTGCCAAAAGTCCGAAATACAGAATGCAGTTTTTAAAGTATTATTAAAGTCATATCAAAGCAAACTTAATTGTTCAGTATTATTCACCGCCATACGTTATCTGATTGTTTGCCTCTTAGACAGAGACATCGATATAGGTTAAGAAGAACGTCTTTTTCATCTCTGTTTTTGTCAGTTAAAAGCCTTTCCATTTGTTAATTAGAACGCCAAGTTAAAAAATCACCTATAATAGTAACCATAGGCGGCCGGCACGGTCTTGGTTCCATACATATGAATGTATATATTGATTCGGGACCGGGACCATGCCGACCGCCTGTGATAGTAACATTTAATACACATCAAATTTAACCAGAGATGAAAATGACTTAATAAATTTAAATTTTAACAAATTTACATTGCATCAATTCCGTGACAAAAACACTTAATACGTATGTACATATATATACTTGTCTCGAAACCGTTGTGGCCGCTTAAGCCTGTTTCACATCAGCCGTGCGATTTTTTGTCGTACGACTTTTACTGCGAACGAAATCGCTGACGAATCGCAGCCGTCGAAGATACTTAAAACTTTCCGTGCAATCGCAGGTTGTTCGTCGCACGTGTTTACGCACGACTGCCGTACGATAATCGCGAGGCTGCCTTACAAACACTAACGACTGTCGTAAGATTTCGAAAAGTTTCGTGCGTCAATCGCACGACAAACGCAAACTTGTAAGACAGTCTTACGATATTCATGCGACACATAATTCTTTAACTGACGTGCGACTGTCTCAAGAACGACGTGCGGTTGTCTTACGGCAGTCGCACTGTCTTGCGGGCTTTAAAAAGATCGCAACGAGGTCGCAAGGAAAATAAACATGTTGAAAATTTGACAACGATGCGATCACCTAAAACAACGCACGACTGTCTTGTGGTGTTCGCACGAATTTCTGCGATTTTTCAAAAAATGTTGTCGCACTGCTGCCGCAAGCGTGATGTGAGGCTTTAATTAAGAGTGTAAACATGGATGTTATATGAATCCCTGGAATAAACATACAACGTTAAGCCTGTTTCACATCAGCCGCGTGATTTTTTGTCGTACGATTTTTACTGCGAATGAAATCGCAGACGAATCGCAGCCGCCGCAGATACATCAAACTTTCCGTGCAATCGTCGTACGGCGGTCGTACGACGCTCTCACGAGCCGTAGGTTGTTCGTCGCACGTGTTTTCGCACGACTGCCGTGCGATAATCGCGAGGCTGTCGTACAAATACTAACGACTGTCGTAAGACTGTCGTGAGATTTCGAAAAGTTGCGTATGTCATCCGTACGTCAATCGCACGACAAACGCAAACTTGTACGAGAGTCGTACGATATTCATGCGAACGCCTAATTCTTTAACTGACGTGCGACTCTCTCAAGAATGACGTACGGTTGTCTTACGACAGTCGTACGACTGTCTTGCGGGCTCCAAAAATCTAATTATTGCAACGAAATCGCAAGAAAAATAAACATGTTGAAAATTTGACTTGCGACGTCTACGACGATGCGATCACCTGAAAAAACGCATGACTGTCTTGCGGCGTTCGTACGAAGTTCTGCGATTTTTCAGAAAATGTTGTCGCACGGCTGCCGCAAGCGTGATGTGAAATAGGCTTTAATAGAAACATTCTTATGATTTAAGATTCGGCTCTCAAAAAAACATAAAGTAAACGGTCATGTTTTTTTAATAGGCTGGTCCCGAAAATATAGCTTAGTGCACGGTCCCAAATTTTTTAATTTGCGGGTTCCGAAAAGAACGTTTAGTACGCGGTTCCATAAAACATTTTGTGAAATTGAGATTTCATAGTAGTTTAAAGTCATATTCGCTGGTTAACATTTATACTTCAAACAAAATGAACCTTGCACAACGCGGAATATTTTTTAAAGACCTTTCTTGTTTATGTATCATGTCATTGTTCACTCGTCGTACTCCATATGAAGAAAATTAGTCCCCTATATGTTGTCACGTGACTTCTAGATAAAACAGCGTTGATAGGATACACCAATGAATTGAGTAGGGCTGTGGATCGTTGAGCAAGTGGCGATCCGATCCGAACCACGATTCATGTATAGCGATTCACGAATCGAACCACGAATCACTTGTTAATGGAGAAGCATACAGGAATTCATGTAATAACAAAAAATAAGTTTGAGAAGAATTACAGAAGCTTTTACTACATTGTATATGGAAAACCATGTACTCCAAACATTTTTATTTTGGGCACTTTCAGAGATAACATTGTTGTTTAAATGTGTATTAATCAAAATTTTGAATTGAATTTATTAAATTTAATTTTCTTAAGTAGTGCGGCTCGTTTTCAGTGGTAATTAAGCTGAAAATGTTCCTTTTTTTCCAAAAATAGATCGCGATCTGACGATTTTGGACGTGACGAATACTCGTACTTGATTTTCTGGTCGGGATCGCGAATATCCGAGTACTCGGATACTCGCAGCAGCCCTAGAATTGAGTTTCTTTCTTCAAGATCAGATGGCGGTAAATATAATGTACATATATATGCCTTCATTTAATAAATGTTGAATAGTGCTAACTATGATCTCAAGGAGTGGTTCATTTCTGCAATTCAATGGAAAAAACCAATCGAGTAGAACTAAAATTCTATCAAGCGATGTCAATTTTAAGCCCATGGGCTTAAAACTTATTTACAATGCTGCATTAGGTTATTATGATATAAGAAAACATAATATCTCATTGACTAATGATTTCTGAAAAGAATAGTTTTACAGATTTTAATTTTGAAATACACGCCTGATAGACCCACTGCAATTAATAATTAATTGGAACGTCCAGATTCACCCAACCAGAGTATCCAATGCATACTTAGTAATAACCGATTGGAAATTACTTACTTACCGGCAAATATCAATTACGATTGACATTTGTGAATGGAACACTCACGAGCGAGCACCACTCACTACTTCTTAGTTAAGCGCTGCTTCTTTTGTGTTGATGACTTCGTGATGGCGCGAAATTTCATTGCCGCCATTTTGTTTCAAGCTCTTTTACTCTGTAATGTGTATGGGACAATTTACAAACAATTCAGGATAGATAAACGTATAGAAGTGAACAGTTTCTATGAAATCACAAAGGTAACCTCAATGTCAAGGTGCGCAATTCGCTGTTTAACATCAAGCCCGTGTCAGACCTCAACTTATGACGTCCAGAAAAAAGAATGTTCGCTGAGTATTGACACCATATCAGCTGCTACCTACACTGGCAACGAAAGCAAGAAGACACTCAGAATGTTAGACGGTAAGCAAGTGAACAATGTTCATTATTTTGATGTCACAAGGTAACGAAGTGAACAATAATCATAATTTGGCTGCTCCTGGTTAAGCACGTGCACTAAGTTCATAATTTTGACGCTACAAGGTAAGCACGTGCTCGTATTTATCGCATTAAGATTATAAAACACGTTCGATAGTTCAATACGTATTACACTGTTCTAAATTATGGTTGTATGTAATTGTTCTTGTTTGTTTGTTTGTTTTTATTCACAAACCGCTCTGCTAACTTTTCTCCCCGCGAGCAAAGTATCAAAATTTATCTAACAAAATCTTTAATACTTACGAGTGGTTTCGTGGAAAGGACAAGATTTATCGTACTATCTTCGTACATGAAAATCTTAAAAAGTCGTGCGATTTTTGTGAAATGGACCTCTGATTTGTTCTTTATCGACGAAAACAACTATGACATAGTTTGATATGGTTAAGATGTAAAGAATACAATGTTACGTCACACCCATTTAAAAATGTTCCTTTTAATGTTTACGTTATGTATAAATTGTATTTAATCGAACGTATTTACCGTTACGATTATTCATTGCGTAGAAACCATTAAAGGGGAATACTTAAAATAAGGCTGTTTAAACCCAGACTCCGTTGTCATATACATGTTTATTTTTGTTAATTTAATTGTTTTTTTAACATGACCTTATGTTTATTCTACACGTAATTAATTTCAAGATCAAGTTTCAAATTTTCTGAGTAACTGAAAATCGGAGCCTTATAATCAAGGCGATGAATGCACTGATTTTTTTGGGTTAAGAAGTTAATAACTTTGTAGGATTGGGCTACTTCCTTTTTGTAATTTAATAGATATGATCTTTGACCTTGACTCTTGGCACACGTCTGTTGCGAGAAAAGTAAACCGGGACTATGATTCACTGATATATTATATCAATCATTTATATTAATTTTATAATCATACATTTTGAAATGTGATATCACTAACATATCATATTAGTTATCAAGTATCTTGAAACTTTTAAAGAGGTTCGTGTATTACTAATGATTCGATCGTCATTAGACACTGAATTAAATCCGTCGGAATCGGCGTAGCTCGGAATATAATTTCAGACTTACACTGCATAAAAGCTACTATAAGAAGATATATTCATTTACAGAAGACTTGAAACAGTTTTTAGACTTTCGGCGATTTCGCCAAAAGGCTTAAGTTATACCACACGTCAAAAACTATCGACCATTCAATTGCCTGGCCAGTTTAACTTGCGGAGTGTCTCTGATAAACTACGCAGTCAATTTTTAAGCGATAAAAGTAGTTCCGTCTGCAGACAGATGTTTACATCAATTGATAATTGCCAGGAAGGGGGACAGTCAAATCTCGTTAATACATTAAGCAGTGTTAATATTAACCGCAGCAAATCAAAGGTTTGCATTCCATGTTGAGGGGTTTATGTAGTAAGAACAATAAAATGATTTGTATATTGATTGTGTCTGTAGCTGTTTTTGTAATGATACTGCGGTCATTAATTGTATTACTTGAAGTTTAAGTTGTTTTACAGTATTGTACCACTAGGCCATTCCAAATTGGAATTCTGTTAAGCGTCAACTCAAATTTGACAAACCTAGGTACCTATTCACAAAAACACACAATCCGAAAACGAAAACAAAAATATGTTTTCGGCAAAAAACAATGCATTATATATATCTTTTCAATGGAATAAAATCCTCATAATATGAAACAATGGTCTGATTTTAATATAAAATGACTAGTGTTTTTACGTAAAATATATTGTATTAATGACGCGGATATGATAAATAGTTTACGATGAATAACGTTGCCGAATACAATTTTCCCTGAATTAAATTGTCGTATCGAATCCCGGAACATCGGAATTACCTAAGAAAATTTTACCTACAATTTTGTTTTTTAATTTGATTGAGGACCCTAAAACCTACGCGCACGCGGACGCTTAACAAAATTCCGATATGGCATGGCCTAATTATAATACCTGCAGAATTTGTATGCAAAGTGGCAAAGTGTACATGGAAAACTGTACTTCAAGTTTTTGTATGGGAAGAAAAGGAAAATAAAATCTTTGTATTTTGAACTGAAACATACCATGCATTAGAGACACAATAAGCAGTTCAATCCATTCTGCTTTCTACATTTCAGTTTGACCAAGTGTCCATTTCAAAAAAAAGAGGGGTACTTTTATGAGAGCACTCTTTATTCATTTATACGCAATTGTTAAATGTTCCTGATCCAATACCGTTTGAAGCTTAATTAAGTAATTAGGAGAATTTTTTTTCTTTAATAAGACTTCATCTTAAAACATGTATTGTGGTCGTAACTACTGTTTCAAGTATTGACAACTAAATTTTACTTTCGGTTTCGATGTACTTTAACTTGGAAATGCAATAAATAACATTAACATATTTAAGCAATATTTGCATTTATTTAAAACAAAAATGTCCATTAGACTTCGAGGTGTTTGAAATAGATGCATGCCTATTTTCTTCGCAGTCCAAAAAACGGTGTTACTTTTGATAATGGGGCTTTAATGGAAAGGCCAGTTTTAAGATTGATATGTAACAGCCTAACTCGATACAGCGAAGCGATCTATCGATTGTGATTTGATATAAAATACATATTTAAAGACTCAGATTAGGTCTCTAGGGTGGTCAACTATGGAAAGCCATTCTGCCATGCCAATTGCAATTTGCTAACAGACATTTGCTAATGATAAATGCGAAATGACATTTGTTAATGATTGTTGTGAAATGCAATTTGCGAAATTACATTTGCTAATGATAAATGCGAAATGCAATTTGCGAAATAACATTTGCTAATGGTTATTGTGAAATGCAATTTGCGAAATGACATTTGCTAATGATTAATGTGAAATGCAATTTGCGAAGTGTCATTACCATAATATATGCGCTTCTTACAATGGATGACCAGCAAATTGAAGCATGTATCTTTCCTTCCTGGAAGACAGCGGTCTGATTAATGGCAGAAATTGTTCTAATATAACATTGTGCCAATAAGCATTTCGCAATAATCATTAGCAAATGTCATTCCACATTTCGCAAATAGCAATTCGCATAGCAGAATAGCTATTCGCAAGGCAGAATGGCGTTCCATAGTCAAGAAAGAAAAACGAATTAATTTTTAAAGTAATATCTAAAAGCATTTTAAAACCACTTACGATATCCATATACTACGCCGGACGTGTGAGTAGATTAATTTTACAAAATCCATAGATTTGTATCGTAAGATAAACATAGTCTTAACCATTAATATTTAACTTTGTGAACTTAAATCATCTTTGCACTATATACAAAAAGCTAAGGATAATGCCCGAGAAATACCGATGTTTTTATTCTCTGAAGTTAATGGTAGGGGGTTTACCCTCGAAAGTTGGTGGTAGCTATTTTTTTTTATACCAAACCCCTCACAGCGGTTACGTCACGCATTATTTTTTCATTCAATAAAGGGAAATAATCACGTCAAAGAGTTGGGTCTGTTACTTTTACAGAGTTCATGTATGTACGGGTAACGGATTGTTTAGGCAATGCTCTTTTGAATTAGTCCAACAAATTTTGCAATCGCAAACAGACAGTCTTTGGCCACATTCAAAAGGCTTTATCAACGTCAATTTTGTCGACTTCAACAAACAGTCGGTTTGGAAGAATGAAATTTACTTTTGATTTAATTCGTAACAAATCGATTCATGAAGGGGCATTTTTTTCATGTCATGAACTTATTCATGAATGGAGTTGTCCGAGTTGAGATTTTTGTGCTGTTTATTATGTTTTTGATAGTTTAATCGTATTAATGGTGTGCGCTTTGAAACATTTAACATTCATAGCTCGAAGAGTAATGTTTAATCGATTTAATCGTGCGGTTAAAGTGCCACAAGGGTATCAGTATTTTTTGTGAGTCACAAAATAATAAATCTAGATGAAGTGGTCTAGTAAACGCAGTTGTACCCCTTGTATATATGTATATAAAAGGTATGTTTGAAAAATCAAAGGGAGGTAACATGACAATTCCCCGTGGTGTATTTTACAGTCAAGGGACATAAACAGATATCCTGTAGAGCGTTGTCGTTAAGGATCTTTAAGGTTCCCATGGAGGGTCACGTCGAAATGATCTTTATGTCGACCAATCAATGCGTAGCTTTCATCTAGACGAAACACTATTAATAGCATTTTGATTTCGTAATTTCTATTTTTAGACCAAGGTTTGCGAGCCAATTTGAAGAAGTTCCTTGCATGATCTCACTTTTTGCGAGGTTCTTATTCTTTCTAATTAGAATTTAAATGCAAAAGAGAATAATGTGTTGTCAATTAGATCGAGCTTAATTAAACATAGTACTGATTATTATTCTTCCCTTGTTTACGTCAGCAAAAAAATACAAAAAATGGCCCCTGACACAAAAAGTGTTATAATTCAACTATCAGAACGGATAATATCGAGCAGAAAATTTCAAGAAATAACAGGTTATGATAGAAGAAAAGTTTCTTAAATTCTAAAGAGATTTGCTGAACACTTAAATATTGAAAATTTTTCTTCAAGTGGTCGAAGACCGAAAACGACTAAACGTTTGGACAGTGTTTTTTTTCGGATGGTAAAACTATGTCGTCGACAAACCATAGCTGAATTAAAATCGGACTTCAATACTTCTGCAGGATCGTCCCTATCTTCTAGAACTTTAAAATACTTTGATTTGAGTTTATATGTCAAGGTTAAATGTCAACAACATTGTCAAAATAGAGCACAACGTCATCTAGTGCGGAAACTCATTTATGTCCCTTGGCTGTATGATAATTATACAAATGTACTATTATAAATAGTATACGTTCTTGCTTTGACTGTGGTCTGGGTGATTGAAGCACGAAAGTTAGTTACAGTTATTTAGCACGACTTTTACCCAGCCAGCATGACCATATCGGGCCGATATACAATTAATGTCGGCATGTCGGACCGATATAGAATAATTTCTACTGTTGACTGACATCACACCGCTATTGTTTTGATGTCGGCCCGATGTAGGCAAGAAATATCGGGCCGATATTGTGTGGACATCGGCCCGATATTGTACTACCGATGTCGGGTCGACATCATTCCTATTTGCAGCCGAGATTAAATCCGACGTCGGGCCGTCATAGAAAACCATATAGGTTTGATGTCGGGCCGATATAGAATGTTGGCTGGGTACAACGTTCAAGCAATATTTATTTTTTTATTTTAACAAAGAAATGACTTTTATTTTGGGAATTGGATAAATATACCCTGATCCATGCTTAATTGTTTGACTATAAGTGAGTAATCAGTAACTAGCGCACTTCTAAACTAACAAATTAATTGTGTGGTAAACTAGATTCCTAACTAGTTAACTACTTATAAGTTAGCGATTTCAGAGAAGCGATAAGTGATTAACTAGTTACGTAATTAGATAAAAAGTTAATTATTTGGTTAAGTAGTTATACTTTTTTTACTAATTAACTAGTAAGTTATAAGGTTTACTGGTGGCAAAAATGTGCAACCATAGTTGTGTTTTCAAGGTAAAAATAATTATGAACAAATTCATTTAACAGACTTCAGTGATCATATATTAATGACATTGTAAGTGACTCTCGGCGGGTACCGCATTTATGTGACATTTAGGCTTAATACTTGATCAGGTCTGTTATTTTCTAAAAGCATTTTAGATTTAAAAGCACTATTCATAATTTATTCAAAGTACATAATTAGTCTACAAAGTATTTTTAAATTTTAGATGTAGCTTTCTTTGAAATATTAATAGTGAGACACATTTTTGTTACAGATGAAACAAATCCATAAAACCGTTCTTTTAACAGAAAATAGCAATGCACTAAAACTTGTTCACTTGTGAATACAATAAACTTAAAATTATTAATGAACGTAAAGTATAGTACAGATATTATTTATTTTTATAATTATTCTTAGCAACGACCATGCCAATGCGATAGAGAGTAGGTTTTAAATCAGTTGATTTTGGATTTAATTCCATACCGTGCCAGGTTATACATTGCCATTAAAATTTGATACTAATCAACAACTTTGTATTTGGTACGGAGTCCGCAAAAAATCTGTCAGTATATAAATAACAATTCAAACAGATCGTTCGCGATGGCAGTCACAAGAATTTCTTAACTCCTTGCAGACACATGGAACTGGAACTATTTCCTGGGCGGAGCTAAATCGCGTTGGATATGATGAGTTGTTCTTCTTAGTTAGAACTTTTACATCGTCTTATGTTGCAATCTCCGTAAACAGATATCCTGTAGAGCGTTGTCGTACAGGATCTCTGGTCGATAGCGCAGTTGGTAGCGCGCCGGGATTTGGATACTCGTGCCCGAGGGGGTGCGGGTTCGAATCCCGCCCAGGGAGGTTATACCCTTCCATGAAAATTTGACAATAATGTCGATTTTCCTCCATTGATTAGATAATATGGAGAAGTTTCCGGCCTTGTGGAAGGGTAGGTGAGTACTGGTTATAGACAATGGTCCAGGAAAGCTAGGTTAGGTGCGCTGGACGCCGTGAAATGACCTAAATTGTGTTGATACGGCGTTAACTCCAGTTAATAAATAAATAAACAGGATCTCTACTTTCTCCGTGGAAGGTCACGTCGAGATGAACTTTGTTTCGACCAATCAATGCGTAGCTTTCATCTAGACGAAAACACTATTAATCACATTTCGATTTCGTAATTTCTATTTTTATACCAAGTTTTGCATGCTAATTTAACAGCGGTATTATTCACAGTCTGCGATTGGGCGGCTCATTTCAAATTGCGTATCATAACAATTTTGTCATGAATATTATGATGAGAAAAGGTCGTCAGAACGTGACCTTCGTTTGAATAAGGCCAGATCTAAATTAGCGAGTATGCGAGCGGAAATTTTTAGATCAGGTTTTAATTAAATTGTCTTATGTTGTAGAATGGTTTCAAGGATTTGTTCGTATTACGGACTGTAAAAATCCGGACCAGAGTTGGTTACTTTAAATGACACCTAAATAATGGTGCTTTCTTTGTTTTTTTATGCAAGCATACAGATACAGCAGAACACATGAGCATAGATAGTGATTATAAAACCTGAGATCACTGAATGATACTTAGAATGGTCTCTATAGCCTGTGGTTACTAGGAGTTAATTAAAAAAAGAAAGTATTTTAATCCTATAATTATGTAAAATTTATGACTTTGTATCTCAAACAAATTCAGTGCTTCAGCGCTTATATTTCTTACCGGGTCCATTCGGTTAGCCATATCAAGAGTTTAAAGTCCAACAATATTAACCTGAGCTTGACCTTTATGCAAGAATATATTAAACTCTGTATTTACTGTCTATTTTTGTCTTCGTTTGTAAATCGCCCTTTATCGGCAGCTTTCGGTAAAATACATGTACTAAACGCTACTTGTTTTCATGAGAATAATAATAATAGTGTCACAACATTGCGGACTTGCGTTTTTCCCCATAAACGAATGGTTCCAAAATTAAAAGTATAATGACATGCCATGTTTACAAATTGATTTATAGTCACATAGATTGTTATCAACACCTGTATTATTAGTTACACAGTCAGTTACTGACCGGATACGGCATGATACCGGGTCAGTAAATTAATATTGGGTGAGAGCGTAGCTCGAGCCCAATATTTATTCACTGACCCGGTATCACACCGTATCCGGTCAGTAACTGACTGTGTAACGAATTTATCTTACCGAGTACCCCCATCTGAGCGCTATCATTTATAAATTTTGTTACTGACTGGATATTAGAATCTACTGACCTAATATGGGATAATACATGGTCAGCACGTGACCGCTCTCGGCCAATGAAAAACGAGTATTCTGTACGAGGTAAGATAAAATCGTATACACGCATACGGAGATTTACGATTTAATTTTCGTGAAGTATGTAATTATTATAATAAGGTAGTTCAAGCTCAGGTTAATATTGTCGCACTATACAACACGTAAGTATTGCTAAATTAATTTGATCACATCATAGCATCTAGTTAAAGTTCAATACTTTATTTAACATTATAGGTTTTTTGCCAATACAATTTACATACGGTTTACAGTATATTTGAATAACATATCAGCACAAAGTACTGATGGCTATAAGCATATTTATATCGTACATATTTGACATATTTACAAATTGAAAAAAACCCAAACAAACACGCATAAATACATAATAAAGGGAAAAAGAGAAAAGAAGAAAGGGAAAAGACACTTGTATATGTTAAATAAAGGAGAAAAGTGATTTACATGCATAATAATTAACAAGTAAATATTGATTTTATTTTTCTCTTCATAAGTTAGAAGCAAACAAATTTTGGAACGGATTTTATAGTTTTAGAGTAAGTAGCTTTTATTAGAAAAATAATTTTGTTAATGGTTGGCCAGGAAAAATAATAATGTGGTAAACAATTTATTTTTTGTCTTTTTTATTTTGGACAAACAAATAAAAATGATATTCTATTATCAAATAGGGTTTTTGATTTGCACAACGGAAGGTCTGCTAAATTTGGAATACACCTTTTCTTTCCGTTGGATTTGACGACTTTCCATTTTTAGCAAATCTTCCGAGCATTCCGCTCGATATTTGGCAGAGCTTGGATGGCTCACGTGACATTCGCTTAACAATCATGGCATTCGGAACAACTTCGGTGATCTTCTACACCTGCAATCATGGCTACAACTACATGTTAAAGCACACAAATGGCCGAGAAGGCTTCCAAAACTAGTATTTTCATTAGAATAGGTATTATAGTCAAGGTTAATAATAATACAACTCTTCTATGTGGCCCTCTCTCAAATAGTTAAAAACAATCGTCGTCAAACAAAAACTCCAACGCATTTTGTATGGCAGCTGACATCTTGGATTTCTTCTCGGTGTGTTCTATGAATAAGCCTATTCCGGAAATAGAACACTACCATAAGAAGAAGACGGCAAATCGAAAACCCTAAAATACTTTTTATTTCAATTTTAGATGAACCTACATGTCATGCAGGATGGGAGCTGTTCAAGTTTCATTGCTATCACTTCAATGGCTCTCCTAAGAACTTTCAAAATGCTGAGGTAAGCATCTTAATTCATGACCAAGATGACCTTTAATAGCGTATCATTGCTTGCTAAAGGATTTGGTAAAATTTTACCATTAATGTCCTCAAACCCCTAACTCCGTACTGATTCAGCAAAGGGGAATAACCGCTGTGGGGAGTTTGCTCAAACTCCTTACTGATTCAGCAAAGGGGAATAACCGCTGTGGGGAGTTTGCTCAAACCAGGGACCTCGTTTTTTTACGATCTTGACTATGCATGTTTTTTATTGAATATATTTCGATGTATATTTCCATAAGTTAAGCTAGTTAATAGTTTAGTTCAAACATATGTTATTGCCATAAATGTAATTTGCCATGATATAGAAGTCTTTTACTATAAGTATAAAATAAATTATAAATGAAATAAGGTCAAGGGCAACAAGCTTTAGACAACCTGTAATTTAGCATTCCCAGATACAGGTCGTAATTTAGGTCATGCTTGTTATTGCACTAGAATTTTTCCTTCCCAGAAACAGGCCGTATTTTAGGTCATGATTGTTATTGTACCTAAATTGAGCATTTCAAGATACAGGCCGTATTCAGGTCATGCTTGTTATTGCACTAGAATTTAGAATTCCAAGATACAGGCCGTATATAGGTCATGCTTGTTATTGCACTAGAATTTAGCATTTCCAGATACAGGCCGTATTTTAGGTCGTGCTTGTTATTGCACTTTAAACATGGATTAACCCACTCAATAGGCAAATAAGCTGGTGCACTTATAGTGCGTACAAAAGAAAACAAAACGTGTTTAGGTAAACAATAAAAATGAGACAATCCATTTCAGGGGTACATTGTTGTCAGTATTGAAAATAAATGTGTTATTGTTTTAACAAAATTAGCATGATAGATACCATCATTTCTTGGGTAAACCATGCTTGTAATGGTAAAAATCTTTTCCATTACACCATTAAGTAAGACAATCGTAAAACATATCACATGTTTATGTTATTGTCATCCTGAGCGTCCCTCGTTGTGGATTAGCTTATTGTACTGTTATTATAAACAGCGTTTTTTTGTTCGAACTATACATGATTTTATTTATTAAGGGTTTATCATTTGTTGAAAATATCTATCAAGTGGGTGGGGTAACTAATTATATTGAAATATTCATAAATTCCAGATAATTTTGATATATTTTGTAAGTGATGCATTAAGTGTATAGATGTGACAGTGAAAATATAAAAAAACTCAACAAATAAGACATTTAGAAAGAAATAAAAACATTTATCCTAACCTTGAAATGGCATTTCGAACGTCAGTCCAAACACATAATTAAAGTTCTTTGTGTAATCGTATACACGCATACGGAAACTCACGATTTAAAGTAAGCGAATTGTATAATTATTATAGTAAGGTAGTTCAAGCTCAGGTTAATATTGTCGGACTATACCAATGTTGATAGTCACGTGATCAACAACAACCCCTTATAAGGTAAAAAACGCGTGCTTTTCGACCATTTCTCTTTCTAGACAAACATTGCTTTACTTAACAAAGATACCAAGTAGCTTATACGGCTACTACTTGTTTTGTCTTTACCGGTCTGGCCACAACAAATTGATCATATGTTCTATGGATTCGCTCGCACCTTAATTTTGACGGTTTTTACAAAAAAAATATTTTTATTTCCTCGCTCGCTCATAAAAATTTGGTCAAACCGCTATATAAACATGTGAATATAGACTTTTTAAAAAAAATTTCTTCGCTCGCTCGCCCCATTTTTTTCAGAAAAATCCGTAGAACACATGATCAACTTGGAGTGGCCTCTTCTAATTATAAAAATGAGATCAACTGATTTTGTGAATTTGACCGCTAACTGAATTCGCGCCAAAATTAGTGAGCGGAAAACTATAGATAATTTGGAAATAAGTTTGTGCATAGGGCATGAACAAATAATTGCATAGGCTTATGTTGACATTTTGGGAAAGCAAATGTTTTGATTCTTATTTTCATTTCTGGCTGTAGCAAGAATTTGATGAAAACAACTGTTTGTTTACTTTTAAATTTTGAAGATCACGTGACTGTATATCCAGATTACAAAATGTCAAATTGTAATGTTATATAAAACTTTCTTAACCATTTTCTTTTTTCATAGAATTTTTGCCAGAGCCAGGGGGGACATTTAGTAAGCATCCATGATCGGGCTGAAAAAGATTTTGTGCGTAATCGTATGATGGAACTTCCAGGTATTTACATTTGTTACTAAATTGTATAAATTGTAAAGTTGCAGTTTTTTCATCACAAATTGTAAACTTGCAAATTTTTCACAATTAATTGTAAACTTGCAGGTATCTAATTACAAATTGTAAACTTGCAGGTAACTAATTACAAATTGTAAACTTGCAAGTTTTTCTTGATAAATTGTTCAGATGCAGGTTTTTCATTATAAAAATTGTTAAGTTGCAGGTTTTTTATGATAAAATGTGATCTTGCAAGTTGTTTATGATAAATTGATTAAATTATGATAGAAGTTCAGATTTCTTTTATTACTGTAAAATAAAAGAGAACAAACAAATTTGAAGCATGAAATAGCGGGAAACCAATCGTCCGGCAATAAAAGTCAAACGCTTCCATTGTGAACATATATTTAACATATATGGTAAGCTGAAAATTCTAAAATATAAAGATTTTTTTACACGAGATTGTCTTGAACTAACGAATTGTTTTCAAGTGTACACTAACTTCACATTAGATGCTCGTCAGTTGTTTAGAATGTTTTTTTTGTGATTGTTTGGTCTTAAGATCCGTTCCAAAAAAAAAAAAATTCATGTGAGCATTCTAAATATCGGCCCCATAATTCAAATGTATTCAAATTAGGTAGGAAAAAAATTATTGATCAAATTAGAAAAAGGCCCATGACAAGTCATTGGATTTAAAACCAAGGTCCTATGGTCAAATTATATCGAACCTGGATACTTAGAAATGAGTTATAAATGAAATCTATTTACCGGATCTCTACCTAATTTCAACGTAGGATCCCCCATTGCACTCACAAAAACGACAAGGTCGTCAAAATTACTTCATTGGCTGCTCGAAAGAAAATACTTTTATGTAAAAACACGTTTAAATCGATTGAAAATGAAAAGAAACGGTTCAATGTTTCCCACATAAGGTCTGAAATTCGTCCGATGTTGTTTGCAGCACTTGGTATTTATAAACATAATTGTGAACTTGTAATTACAGCAACCAAGTTTTGGATTGGTATGAGTGACGAGGATGTTGAAGGAACCTGGAAATGGATAGACACTTCTGAACAAGTTGTTTACACTGATTGGTATTATACACAACCTAACCAAGGGACAGAATGTAATTGTGCTGGTGTTTGGGAAACTCGTAATTACCAATGGGTTGATGAACCATGCTCAGCGATTTATGTACCAGTTTGTAAGAAGCCAGCATTGCAACCGTAAAAATAACTGTAAAAATTTCAGCAGTGCGACATTAAACTAACTACATGTATATGCATTACCGCTTAGCATTTCAGCAATTTAGCTGTGAACCTTTACAGCTAGACAGTTCAGATGTACAGCTGTAACTTTTTACTGCTGAACATTTTAGCAGTACAGTCAGTTACTGCTGGAGATTTTAATACCCGAAATACCCTGGGTTCGACTCCCGCACATGTAGTTATATTTTATAAATTCGCAACAAGTGACATTTTGCAATGTAGCTACGCAGTAACTGTTATAATATTACCTTTAACTTATTGACTGAATATCAATTATCATTTTATGACATATTTTTGTCTCTTTATTATACATTTTTCTTTATTCATGTCTTCATTTTAACTTTTTTTAATCCGGGTCGATAGCGCAGTTAGTAGCACGCCGGGATTTGGAATCTCGTGTCCCGAAGGGAGTAGGGGCTCGAAGCCCACCCGGGAGGTAATACCCTACTATGAAAATTTGGCAATAATGTCAATCCTCCTCCATTAATAAGAAATATGGAGAATTTTCCGGCTTTGTGAAGTTGTAAGTGAGTACTGTAGCCTGTTCAATTACACAAAACGTTACAGAACGCATTCGGAACTCCTCGGTCATTCACTGCAAATAATCTCATCTAATACACAAATATGCGATCGTTAAGGCAATGAGTGATGTTTCAAAATTTACGGACTAAAAACGAAACATCACTAATTGCCTAAACGATCATATACTTGTTTACTTCAACACCGGTAGTTTCAAAATAGCGTCTAAATATGTCCGAGATTAATCGCAGTGAATGGCCGAGGAGTTCCGAATGTATCGTTACGTAACGTTCTGTAACGTTTTGTGTAATTGAACAGGCTCCTGATTATACACAAGGGTACAAGAAAGCTAGGTAAGGTGCGCAGGACGCCGTAAAATGACGTGTGTGAAGTTAGCCGTAACAGCCGTAACAGCCGCACCAGCCGTAATACGGCTGTTACGGCTGGCCGTTATATAGTATTGTGGCCGCAAATCACAGAAACGGTAAAAGTGAAGTGAATACAAAGATGGATATGACTTCAGATGTAGGTTATTTATAAAACGTTCGTTCATATCAGAAAATTTGGTGACAGATCAAATGAAAAAAAACAAATGTAGACTTGAACCTCTTTTTCAGACACGGGCGTAGCCACATAAAGATAGATTCACATAAAAGGTGTTATAATTATTCCTTTTCCGACAACATGGATCGTCATTCTTCGAAAACTCGTTTTTAAGAGAAAAAATCATCAAAATATGCCTATATATCTATCAAATAGACTCGAACCTCTGTTTCGACAGGCTGTTACCCGGCCCAAGGGCGTAGACCTAAGAAGCGGAGTTCACAAATTTGTATCTACATGTGTAGTTATTCCCTTTCATGCAATATGGGTCGTCATTCTGGGAAAACTCGTTTTCAAAAGAAATATTCATTCAAATATGCCAATATCTCTATCAAATAGACTCGAACCTCAGTTTACCCGGCCCAAGGGCTAGTCAGAAAAAACAACTGATGGTAAAACTGTAAATTCCGTGAAAAACTCACAATTTTTTCCGTAAACCATCTAACCTATTCACCAATTGATACATGTAACAAAACAAGATCATTAACAGCTATCTTTAACATATGTCGATATTATTTCTAGCATTCAGTCAAGATTGTACATAAATATGAGTACAGTCATGTATATCTTTCTGTTGCTTGACACTATCTAGGAGACCTATCGGAATTTTGTTTGATAATATTAACCCTTTTTGACATTTGCACTAAGTTGTTACTAAGGTAGCCGCCCGACTAGCTCAGTTAGTAGCACGGAAGTCTACTGATCGAGGGGTCACTGACGAAAGAATGCGCTTAGTACTAGTAGTTGGTCAACAGCTGAATCCAGAGATTTAGCCTTTCCAAGAGGAGTGAGTAGGTTGACTGACCGCCGTTATATGACCTATACAATGTGTTGCTACGGCATTAAACCCATAAGTTACAAAGAGTTACTAAGATATATTGTATCACAGATTTACAAGTACATGTAGTTGAAAAATACCAGCTCAACATGCCGCTACTAAATAAAGTTTCTTACGCTATTTATGTATGTAAAGTTACAGCAATGTGATAATATGTTCATCATATGAATCATGGATTCGCTCGCACCTTAATTTTGACGTTTTTCCTAACAAATATTTTTATTTCTTCGGTCGCTCATAAAAATTTGGTCAAACCGCTATATAAAACAACTGAATTCAGATTTTTTCTTCGCTCGCTTGCCCATTTTTCCAGAAAATCGATAGAACACATGATCAACTTGTTGTGACATAAAAGCGAACAAAAATTCTTATATTTCATTACATGCAGTATTTAACTAATCTGGAAGTATGCCTTACCTATTTTGTAGTCACAATGCAATCGCTTTTGAGGGAATTCCGACAAGTGAAAATAGAAAGAATTTTAAGTAGATATTACCAGAAAGTGACTGAATTCCAAATGCTATTCCGTACGAGACAATTCCTAATGCAAACCTGAAATAAACGTATAATAGAAAAAAAGTAAGTGTAGTAAAATATTTTAAGCTAAACATAAATCAGATTTAAGTATATAAATTATTTTGATTTCATAACTAATAAACACTTTGATACAGATTAATGCCATATAAGGACAACAAAAAGGGACACTAATAATAAACGAAGACGCAACAAAAACTAAATTAAGTAAAATCTACGGAAAGAATTTGTTAATCGTGCGCTTATCCTATTGGAATTTTTGGTGCGTGCACATCCAGGAGTACATGTACTTACATAAATAAATCAACTGTTGTGAGTATGCAAATATTCAATGGCAAGGCATGACCAGCCGATTGACCAAGTCGGGCCTACTTGGACACCCGTCTACCCTGAATCAGAGGCCAAAGCTGTGTGTTGGGAAGATTGGAGATCACTGGGTCTCCTTCAACTACCATGATCCTCCTTTCCCGGTTACGGGACGTTGCCCACGGCAAACGGGAAGTTTTGGTGTTAGCCATATGCCCATCATGCAGGTCCAAATAGCACCTACATAATGGGCACCTGTTTCTCTTCCTCGCCACGTAGAGGTCACCAAAAAGACAAATATACGAAACGGTCTTATTATAGAGACCCTTTTGTTCACAAATTAAGCATTTGGGTCTTAATAATTGTTAAAATTGCATGATTTTGAAATAAAAAAGTGGTCTTGATAGTGGAGTTTTACTGTATTACATTATATTGATATATATGATTATCGAGCGGTTAAAGCGTTGAACTGGTAATCATTAGATAGCCAACTCCGCGTTGGTTCGAATCTCATTATAACCTTTATTGTTGTTAGCTTATTGCTGGGGGACCAGGAAGCAGACTTGAAAGTGATTAATCCAAGTTGTAAGAACTTGTTTCACAATTGAGCTAAACTGAATTTATATAAAACTAGTTAGTGTGGTAGGGTACATGTATATAACTATTGTTTGAATATGATATACTGCAATACTTTTGGTTCATGAGGACAACGTGCATGTATATTAAAGATGAATACCATTTTGTTATTATCTGTTCACCCTATTCAAATATTCGTAAATTATATACATTTAAACGTCATTTGTAATAAAAAATAGGCACAACACAAAATATGTACCATAAACGTGGGAGAAGACTTTTACAGAAAATGTGTTTCACATAGTCGCGGAAGATAATTAATTAAGACAACACTTCCTGATGACCATTGATTATGGTAATTTATGATATAGGTTGTGTAGGATAGGGTAAGACAAAACACGAGGATTTCATTATCATATATATACTTAACGAAACCTTTAAGTACACCGATTTCAATGTTGTCATAAATTTTCATTTTTCAACATTTATGTCCGATCGTTAATGCAAATGTGTACAGAACTATACTGTTGTCTGCTCGCATGGTTTTCATGCTTTTTAATTGATGCGAAATTGGTTTTGTTGTGCATGTGCAGAAAAGCGGAAAAGCGCACGTTCTTATCGTGCAAAAATCACACGTTGTCAGTTTTAGTAAAAATCATTAGTGCGTCACTGCGTTGATATGCACAACGAAAAATCAAATAATGGCTTGAATGTCGCTTCAAGAACGAGAAATTGCTATAGGTCTTTTGCCAGACGGTGCGTCATCTGCAGAATATGTCTTCTAATTGCTAATTTGCTGTTCACTCAAAACAATTAAAAAATATTCCCATATCAGCCCATGCGCGACAAAAATGGTTTTGCATTGATAGAGTAGCATGAAAACCATGAAAGCAAAGGTCAGTCATATCCAACTATTTGTCCTTTCGAAACTAACTGATTTGACTACTCGATTAAATCGATAATTAATCAGACCCTTCGTTGTTGCGCTCGGCATTGTTCGGAAATTTCCGATATAACACTCTGCTGTGATCATAAATTGATAAAAATGATCAACCCCATCAATGTATCACGTGATAGACTCTGCATGACGTCTATTACCAACATTTTATATCTTATATTTTCATGTAAGCTTATATATAACAAACCACACAATGCGCGGTAAGAATGAAAATATATTCCTTAGAGTTTTATTTACGCTTCCTTTTAAGAACAGAATTTAAATTTATAAACTTTGAGTCATACATATAATTTTCATAACACCTTGTATGTATTTTCATTTGCAACAGCGTAAGTAAATGTACATATTAATACATGTACTTAAAATAATTATAAATTTCAATGATAATTAAAAACATCAATCAATATGCATATAAATTTTACACTTAATAGACGCTATAACTCTGGAAGGCAAATATGAACGCATTCTCGTTCATAGAGTCTAGTAGGATTATCAATACCAGATTGTTATGAACAGAAGTATTCATCAACAATATCAAGCTGGTGAATGTAAAACTATTGATCTCTGCAGTAGAAGAATCCTCCCATTGAAGTTCATGTCCATTTGTTGATGTTTGTAGTCCATATACGCGTGTCCTGCTGAAATTGAACAAGTCGTCTCGGACTTTTTGTCCTTGAGATGTTTGTAGTCCATAGACGCGTGTCCTGCTGAAATTGAACAAGTCGTCTCGGACTTTTTGTTCTTGAGATATTTGTTGTCCATATACGCGTGTCCTGCTGAAATTGAACAAGTCGTCTCGGACTTTTTGTCCTTGAGATGTTTGTTGTCCATATACGCGTGTCCTGCTGAAATTGAACAAGTCGTCTCGGACTTTTTGTCCTTGAGATGTTTGTTGTCCATATACGCGTGTCCTGCTGAAATTGAACAAGTCGTCTCGGACTTTTTGTTCTTGAGATGTTTGTTGTCCATATACGCGTGTCCTGCTGAAATTGAACAAGTCGTCTCGGACTTTTCGTCCTTGAGATGTTTGTTGTCCATATACGCGTGTCCTGCTGAAATTAAAAAAGTTGTCTCGGTCTTTTCGTCCTTGAGATGTTTGTTGTTCAATGGAATCCAATACATTGTGTTTTTTTATTTTTCAAAATAAAATATAAACAAAGGAGTGTCCCAACAATGTCGTACCAATTAAATTAACCTTTACGAAAATTTTGAGGACTTTGTTTGCATTTTGATCTGTCCCCAAACCATTTCCAAACGTTTTTTGGGTATCAAAATATTGAGGGAGGAATCTTTGTTTACATTTTGATTTATCTCCACACCATTTCGACCCAAACTTTTTTTTACGAAAATATTGGAGAAAAAATCTTTGTTTACATTTTGATTTGTCCCCGAACTTTTTCGACCAAAACTTTCTTGGGTACGAAAATATTTGGGGACGAATCATTTTTTACATTTTGATTTCCCGTACAATTTTGAACCCAAATTTTTGGGTACGAAAATATTGAGGAACGAATCTTAGTTTACATTTTAATTCGTCCCCAAACTTTTTTGACCGCAACTTTTTTGAGTACGAAAATATAAGGGGACGAAATTTTGTTTATATTTCGATTCGTCACCAAACAATTTGGACGACGACTTTTGGATACGAAAATATTGAGGGACGAATATTTTGCATTTTGATTTGTCCCCAGAACATTTGGACCCCAACTTTTTTTGGATACGAAAATATTGAGGGACGAATCTTTGTTTGCATTTTGATTCGTCCCAAACCATTTTGACCACAACTTTTTGGGTACGAAATAATTTGGGGATGAATCTTGTTAACATTTCGATTCGTCCCCGAACTTATTCGACCCCAACTTTTTTGGGGTACGAAAATATTTGAGGACGAATCTTGTTTACATTTTGATTCGTCCCCGAACTTATTCGACCCCAACTTTTTATGAGTACGAAAATATTTGGGGACGAATTTTGTTTACATTTTGATTCGTCCCCGAACTAATTCGACCCAAACTTTTTTTGGGTACGAAAACATTTGGGGATGAATCTTGTTTACATTTCGATTCGTCCCCGAACTTATTCGACCCCAACTTTTTTGGGGTACGAAAATATTTGGGGACGAATCTTGTTTACATTTTGATTCGTCCCCGAACTTATTCGACCCCAACTTTTTTTAGTACGAAAATATTTGGGGACGAATCTTGTTTTCATTTTGATTCGTCCCCGATCTTTTTCGACCCAACTTTTTTTGGATACAAAAATATTCGGGGACGAGTCTTGATTACATTTTGATTCGTCCCCGAACTTATTCGACCCCAACTTTTTGAGTACGAAAATATTTGGGGACGAATCTTGTTTACATTTTGATTCGTCCCCGAACTTATTCGACCCCAACTTTTTAGGGTACGAAAATATTCGGGGACGAGTCTTGTTTACATTTTGATTCGTCCCCGAACTTATTCGACCCCAACTTTTTTGGGGTACGAAAATATTTGGGGATGAATCTTGTTTACATTTTGATTCGTCCCCGAACTTATTCGACCCCAACGTTTTTGGGTACGAAGATATTTGGGGACGAATCTTGTTTACGTTTTGATTCGTCCCCGAACTTATTCGACCCCAACTTTTTTTTGGGAACGAAAATATTTGGGGACGAATCTTGTTTTCATTTTGATACGTCATCAAACCATTTCGACCCAAATTTGTTTTGAGTACGAAAATATTTGGGGACGAATCTTGCTTACAATTTGATTTGTCCCCGATCTTTTTCGACCCTACTTTTTTTGGGTACGAAAATATTTGGGGACGAATCAAATTGTAAACAAGATTCGTCCCCGAACTTATTCGACCCCAACTTTTTATTGGGTACGAAAATATTTGGGGACGATTCTTGTTTTCATTTTGATTCGTCCCCAAACCATTTCGACCCAAACTTTTTTTGAGTACGGAAATATTTGGGGACGAATCTTGTTTACATTTTGATTCGTCCCCGAACAAATTCGACCCCAACTTTGTTTGGGTACGAAAATATTCGGGGACGAATCTTGTTTACATTTTGATTCGTCCCCGAACTTATTCGACCCCAACTTTTTTGGGGTACGAAAATATTTGGGGACGAATCTTGTTTACATTTTGATTCGTTCCCTGAACTTATTCGACCCCAACTTTTTTGGGGTACGAAAATATTCGGGGACGAGTCTTGTTTACATTTTGATTCGTCCCCGAACTTATTCGACCCCAACTTTTTCTGAGTACGAAAATATTTGTGGACGAATCTTGTTTACATTTTGATTCGTCCCCGAACTTATTCGACCCCAACTTTTATGGGGTACGAAAATATTTGTGGACGAATCTTGTTTACATTTTGATTCGTCCCCGAACTTATTCGACCCCAACTTTTTCTGAGTACGAAAATATTTATGGACGAATCTTGTTTTCATTTTGATTCGTCCCCAAACCATTTCGACCCAAACTTTTTTTGAGTACGAAAATATTTGGGGACGAATCTTGTTTACATTTTGATTCGTACCCGAACTAATTCGACCCCATTTTTGTTTGGGTACGAAAATATTCGGGGACGAATCTGTTTACATTTGGATTCGTCACCGAACTTATTCGACCCCAACTTTTTTTGAGTACGAAAATATTTGTGGACGAATCTTGTTTACATTTTGATTCGTCCCCGAACTTATTCGACCACAACTTTTATGGGGTACGAAAATATTTGGGGACGAATCTTGTTTACATTTTGATTCGTCACCGATCTTATTCGACCACAACTTTTTTTGGGTGCGAAAATATTTGGGGACGAATCTTGTTTACATATTGATTCGTCCCCAAACCATTTCGCCTCAAACTTTTTTTGAGTACGGAAATATTTGGGGACGAATCTTGTTTACATTTTGATTCTTCCCCGAACTAATACGACCCCAACTTTGTTTGGGTACGAAATATTTGGGGACGAATCTTGTTTACATTTTGATTCGTCCCCGAACAAATTCGACCCCAACTTTGTTTGGGTACGAAAATATTCGGGGACGAATCTTGTTTACATTTTGATTCGTCCCCGAACTTATTCGACCCCAACTTTTTTGGGGTACGAAAATATTTGGGGACGAATCTTGTTTACATTTTGATTCGTTCCCTGAACTTATTCGACCCCAACTTTTTTGGGGTACGAAAATATTCGGGGACGAGTCTTGTTTACATTTTGATTCGTCCCCGAACTTATTCGACCCCAACTTTTTCTGAGTACGAAAATATTTGTGGACGAATCTTGTTTACATTTTGATTCGTCCCCGAACTTATTCGACCCCAACTTTTATGGGGTACGAAAATATTTGTGGACGAATCTTGTTTACATTTTGATTCGTCTCCGAACTTATTCGACCCCAACTTTTTCTGAGTACGAAAATATTTGTGGACGAATCTTGTTTTCATTTTGATTCGTCCCCAAACCATTTCGACCCAAACTTTTTTTGAGTACGAAAATATTTGGGGACGAATCTTGTTTACATTTTGATTCGTACCCGAACTAATTCGACCCCATTTTTGTTTGGGTACGAAAATATTCGGGGACGAATCTGTTTACATTTGGATTCGTCACCGAACTTATTCGACCCCAACTTTTTTTGAGTACGAAAATATTTGTGGACGAATCTTGTTTACATTTTGATTCGTCCCCGAACTTATTCGACCACAACTTTTATGGGGTACGAAAATATTTGGGGACGAATCTTGTTTACATTTTGATTCGTCACCGATCTTATTCGACCACAACTTTTTTTGGGTGCGAAAATATTTGGGGACGAATCTTGTTTACATATTGATTCGTCCCCAAACCATTTCGCCTCAAACTTTTTTTGAGTACGGAAATATTTGGGGACGAATCTTGTTTACATTTTGATTCTTCCCCGAACTAATACGACCCCAACTTTGTTTGGGTACGAAAATATTCGGGGACGAATCTTGTTTACATTTTGATTCTTCCCTGAACTTATTCGACCCCAACTTTTTTGGGGTACGAAAATATTTGGGGACGAATCTTGTTTACATTTTGATTCGTCCCCGAACTTATTCGACCCCAACTTTTTTGAGTACGAAAATATTTGGGGACGAATCTTGTTTACATTTTGATTCGTCCCCGATCTTATTCGACCCCAACTTTTTTGGGGTACGAAAATATTTAGGGACGAATCTTGTTTACATTTTGATTCGTCCCCGAACTTATTCGACCCCAACGTTTTTGGGTACGAAGATATTTGGGGACGAATCTTGTTTACGTTTTGATTCGTCCCCGAACTTATTCGACCCCAACTTTTTTTGGGAACGAAAATATTTGGGGACGAATCTTGTTTTCATTTTGATACGTCATCAAACCATTTCGACCCAAACTTGTTTTGAGTACGAAAATATTTGGGGACGAATCTTGTTTACAATTTGATTCGTCCCCGATCTTTTTCGACCCAACTTTTTTTGGGTACGAAAATATTTGGGGACGATTCTTGTTTACATTTTGATTCGTCCCCAAAATTATTCGACCCTAACTTTGTTTGGGTACGAAAATACTTGGGGACGAATCTTGTTTACATTTTGATTCGTCTTCGAACTTATTCGACCCCAACTTTTTTGGGGTACGAAAATATTTGGGGACGAATCTTGTTTTCATTTTGATTCGTCCCCAAACCATTTCGACCCCAACTTTTTTTGAGTACGAAAATATTTGGGGACGAATCTTGTTTACATTTTGATTCGTACCCGAACTAATTCGACCCCATCTTTGTTTGGGTACGAAAATATTCGGGGACGAATCTTGTTCACATTTTGATTCGTCACCGAACTTATTCGACCCCAACTTTTTTTGAGTACGAAAATATTTGTGGACAAATCTTGTTTACATTTTGATTCGTCCCCGAACTTATTCGACCCCGACTTTTATGGGGTACGAAAATATTTGGGGACGAATCTTTTTACATTTTGATTCGTCACCGATCTTATTCGACCCCAACTTTTTTTGGGTACGAAAATATTTGGGGACGAATCTTGTTTACATTTTGATTCGTCCCCGAACTTATTCGACCCCAACTTTTTTGGGGTACGAAAATATTTGGGGACGATTCTTGTTTTCATTTTGATTCGTCCCCAAACCATTTCGACCCCAACTTTTTTTTAGTACGAAAATATTTGGGGACGAATCTTGTTTACATTTTGATTCGTCCCCGAACTAATTCGACCCCAATTTTGTTTGGGTACGAAAATATTTTGGGACGAATCTTGTTTACATTTTGATTCGTCCCCGAACTTATTCGACCCCAACTTTTTTGAGTACGAAAATATTGCGGGACGAATCTTGTTTACATTTTGATTCGTCCCCGATCTTATTCGACCCCAACTTTTTTGGGGTACGAAAATATTGCGGGACGATTCTTGTTTACGTTTTGATTCGTCCCCGAACTTATTCGACCCCAACTTTTTTTGGGAACGAAAATATTTGGGACGAATCTTGTTTACATTTTGATTCGTCCCCGAACTAATTCGACCCCAATTGTGTTTGGGTACGAAAATATTCGTGGACGAATCTTGTTTACATTTTGATTCGTCCCCGAACTTATTCGACCCCAACTTTTTTGAGTACGAAAATATTTTGGGACGAATCTTGTTTACATTTTGATTCGTCCCCGATCTTATTCGACCCCAACTTTTTTGGGGTACGAAAATATTGCGGGACGATTCTTGTTTACGTTTTGATTCGTCCCCGAACTTATTCGACCCCAACTTTTTTTGGGAACGAAAATATTTGGGGACGAATCTTGTTTACAATTTGATTCGTCCCCGATCTTTTTCGACCCAACTTTTTTGGGGTACGAAAATATTTGGGGACGAATCTTGTTTACATTTTGATTCGTCACCGATCTTATTCGACCCCAACTTTTTTGGGTACGAAAATATTTGGGGACGAATCTTTCACATTTTGATTCGTCTCCGATCTCATTCGACCCCATCTTTTTTGGGTACGAAACTGTTTGGGGACGAACCTTTGTTTACATTTTGATTCGTCCCCAGACCACTTTGACCCAAACTTTTTTAAGGACGAAAAAAGTTGGATTTGAAATGACTCAGGGATGATTCATGTGGTAAACAAAGGTTTGTCAATAATATTTTCGTAACAGGAAAACTGTTGAGTTCCAAATTATTATTGAACGAATCCTGTTTGATTTATTTTATGAATAATAAAACAACAACACAATTTAATGAATTTACTTGGACAACAAACATCTCAAGGACAAACGGTCCGAGACGACTTGTTAAACAACCAGACAAAAGTATATCAAGTACATGAAATTGGACAACAAACATCTCAAGGACAAAAAGTCCGAGACGACTTGTTTAATTTCAGCAGGACTCGCGTACATGGACAACAAACGTCTCAAGGACAAAAAGTCCAAGACGACTTGTTAAATTTCAGCAGGACACGCGTACATGGACAACAAACATCTCAAGGACAAACAGTCCGAGACGACTTGTTAAATTTCAGCAGGACACGCGTAAAGGGACAACAAGCATCTCAAGGACAAAAAGTCCGAGACAACTTGTTCGAAAAAAATTTGACCGAATGTACATAAAACTCATTGGGTGGATTCTTCTACTGCAGAGATCAATAGTTGTACATTCATAATCTTGACATGCTTGATAAGAACTTCTGTTTATAACAATCTGAAAAAAATGAACAAGAAACATTAACTGAAGTGTGATATTTTGACAGACTATACTAAATATTTTTATTTTTTTTAAGCACAGATTACTGTATCAAAACATTATACACATATTCTTTACAATAAACGTTGATTTTGTTTAGTCCAATGTATAAAAGCATATTCAACACATCAACCAAAGAAAGTTTTTTAACTTCCCCTTGTAATTATTACAAGTAAGTTCAAAGAGAAATGTATAACCACCCTTCTCAACTTAGCTGAGTATGGTAACTAACTACAAAATGTTCTGATTTATTTATAATTATATCATGCTTAAACAGATATAATGTATTAAACTTGCAATCCTCAGTGAACATTCAACTTCTTTTCTTTGAACTAAACAAATTCAATCCTAATGTTGGTTTTTAAACCAGGCCTATGATTTTGATACAACACCTTCTGCGAATTCAAATGACAAAGTCTAAATCTTAGTCATAATAATTGCCATACATGTATGAGTAACTAGATTTAATCTTGAAAAAAAGTTATGCATAATAAATACTATGCATATTAGAACTGTGACTTATCATTTCATTTTTTATTGAATGTATGTGAAAACAGCAGTAAAGTCAGCAGTACAGTATAGCAGTAAACCTTCACTGCTACAAATCCAAGCATCTAATTTCTCCTTATCTTCTGTCAGTTAAATGTTAATATGTTCTTGATTCTTATGTATAACATTAAAGTTGACAGTAACATTCAAAACAGTACCTAAAATTTACATTATGATTATATCGTTTCTTCGAATTCGATTTATATGATAATATGTATTCAATATTTCAACTTGACTATCATTATCGCCGTCATAACCATTGGTGCTTTTCACAAAAATTCTTACAAAAGAGTTATCGTATGTCAGTTCCATATTATTAGCATTTCAAAGTTAGACTGATAATAAACATAACTATGATATGATATTCTAAAGGTATGTACAATTCTACACAATTTGTATAATATTTAGAATTGATATGCCAAAAAATAAGCGTATTATTAATGTTTCTTGCTTTTGACTTACAAAGATTTTTTTCGTAAGAATTTTCGTGAAAAAAACACCACATAACTATTATTATTGAAAATTGGAGCAACACAACCATCATTTTTAAACAGCTGTACTGTTGAAAGTTTTAGCAGAAAAGTTTTACTGCTGAACTACAAACTTAGTAGCAGTAAGGTTACTGAAGTTACTGCTGTACTACTGACTTCACATACTCTTATACTATTCATCTTTATTACATTACACAATGTTTAGTTAATTATAGTGAAGAAATTAGCCACTAATTGCACTTGGGTACAAAAACTAGTATTATAAATTATGTGTACAGTTCCAACCAAAAGTTTGGAGACAAATGAAATTTACAGCTATAATTCTTTAATTTCATTTTGAAGAAAGATTATTTTTTAACTACATTTTGTATGATTGTTGATATAGTGGGGTCGATAAGTGTTATTTTTCATGACAATCTTTCACTTTGTGATACAAGCACCAAATTTGGTACAGTTGTTGTACATAGTGTGTAGTTTACAAAAAGCACGATTTCCACCTCTAAATTCAAGATGGCTGCCATTTTTTCAAGATGGCCGCCGATTATAGGGATTTTTTGCCCTGTTCATAGTAAAAAGCATTTTTATAATTCTTTTTATTAACGTATGTATCAAAATAATCTCAATATTTAATGACTAATAAACAATTCTGTTAAATTCTTTAAAAAAATCCATTTAATGGCTGTCAATTCAAAATGGCAGCCATTATAAGACGCCAAATAATTTCATACACTAACGCTTATTCTAGGATAAATTCATTGCATTTAATTGATTCAGAACATGTTTTATAAATTACAAGAATATATCTCAAGGTAAAACCAGTGCATCTGGTGACATCACTACAGTGCAACATAGGCATCCGGTACGATTCCGAATCGAAATCATTACATATATGACCGCCTGTGCTGTGATACTCAGCATGTAGATCAGTGTCAGTTTATAGTATGCTTACAGCTGTATTGGCACAGGATATCTTTCTTTCTTTGTGTGCCATTAAACTAAAACAGTTTTCTGTAAATTATATTAAAGTGTCCCAAATGCTATCTTAACAGCCCCTTTTTATATTAAATAACTATCGTTAGTCGATGTTGAGGAGCCAATGTTAACAGGGCTTACCACAATGGTGTACAGCTCACACGGAATTCAAATAATACTGAATGATCTATTGGGTTAGATGTAGGATACTCTTTCCATTGATACACATTTAGGAATGATGATCCCGGACTACTATGAATTTAATTCAGTGGCATTTATATCAATTAGTACAAATTAGAAATTAATCCGTTATCATCCATGACTATGGTTTGAATCCTAACTACTTTTTAACATATCCAAAAAGTACTACATATCACAGTAGCTACATATCCATTTTGTCAGTACCCAACCGATTTCCTTCTTTTGTAAATGTGTGGCCAAAATATTTAAAAGTATATACCGTTAAATGTATCCCATATCTCAATGTTATTTACGGTAAGGCAGTAAAAAGATTCACTATAAAGCAAAAAATGTTAACAAAAATCCATCATGTATTTGTGTAACAACTGATTTGGACAAATGCTGCAGTCTCTATCAAACACGTAAAAGTTTAAGACTCCCCCAAATTGTTAGTAGCTCAAATGAATATTCTATATTAAATTCAGATAGTTTTTAGGTTTAGTCCATCTTTGCTAGACGATGGAGCTGGTATTAATGAATCTTTGTGCATTACAATAGTGCAAATTATCACGAAACTTCCTTCATCAAATGATTACTATTTACAAATTTGAACATGCTAGAAAACGAGCAGCCTAACAGAATAGTCATTCGTAGCCACACAATCAGCAAACTCTATTCAGGTCAGAAATATCAGCTGACAAATACTTTTCAGACTACGATCATAATACCTGACAATCAACCTATTTCCGATGCAATGTTTCCGATGTACATTCTTTTTCTAAGAAAGCATTAAGGGTCTTGGGATAATATGCCATTAAAGATTTTATTACATAGGTGCATGCGTATGAATCAAAATATAAAAGGACGTACACGTGTTATTAGTTTTTAATGTTTACGAGTGTCAATTTGATGCAAAAGAGAGCGCCATAGAGTAGTAATTAAAACAAAGTTACCACCAATTGGCAAAAAGTTGTACGTGGTAGTGACAACAAGATCGAACTACACTGGGTTCTGATCTGACAAAATACTAACCATGTGTTTTGTTATCTTGTGACAATATGTGAGATTTCACTATCAAATGCATCCATCAGTTTTACAATAGAATGAATCCTTGTAATCACGAAGGATAAGATTCAATCCACTTTATACTATAAAGCAACAGGCAAAATTTGTTATAATAAAGCATGTGTGACTGATGATGTTGAAATAAACGTGTTTGTATCACTAAAAGTGTGCGGATTTGATAAACCTTGGATTAAGTTTGGTCAGGGGTAGTTAATAAGGAGGTTACCAATACACAAAATGACGGCTCTGAAATATCTAATAGAATGTTGTTCTTTCACGATTTTACTGGTAGTCATTTTATGTCAGTCTTTGATAAAGCTACGTCAATATCTACCAGACAGGATCAAGATTTCAAAACACTCCAGGTAATTGTCATAATTATATGCGATTAGAACAGTCTTTTAGACAATGTTGCGACGTTAGCTTGAATTGTCTGCCCAAGAGCATATATCTTATGAAGCAAATCCACATACAAGGGCGTCTTTCTATCAACATGTCAAAGGTTCTGTCTTACACGCTAAATGTATTTTTGGTCAATTGATGGTTATCAAGATCAAAATCAAGTCGACTGGCTCTGGTAAAACAAAAGCGAATGGTAAGAGCTCAGGCCAACCTTTCACCGATTGCCAAAAGTTGTCATCAGTTAACTAAATCTGGTGACAAGAGGGAATGTCATGAGCGATGCAAATGCTATCGAGTCAGTTTTAAATAAACTCGTTTATGTGCTTGCATGTGCAAATAATGAAATCATCACACAGACTAAACCATCTAATGTTTACATTCGTATAATTATCTCAACAATATTTAAACTATCTATACGACTTTGACTTTTAATTGTTGACTTCTTGACATGTGTGCATCACGCATTATTGTTGAAACTTTAGTTTTTATCAAGGATTATGAGAATCCTTGCTTCATTTTCGTAAATTGTGTTAAATTTCTGATAAAATCACTTGATACATATACCTTCTCATTTGACATTGACCTTTGACCTACACAACACGTGGACAACATTAAGCATAAACATAGTAAACACTTGATGAAAGCAATCCAATACATATATGTATTCATATTTCATTGTCAAAATAATAGTCTCAAATAAACTAATTGTTTGATTATTCAATTTGTATTTACCGGATATTAACATCCTCCTTTCTCAAATAAACTAATTGTTTGATTATTTAATTAGTATTTACCGAATATTAACATCCTCCTTGGATCAAGGTCAAGGTCGCGGTAAATGTCAATTTATGCCTAAATATTTGTCAAAGATTCTATCAAGTTAACTTAAATAATAACAATTTTCTATTAGCATCTCGAACCTAACATGATCATTAAAATGATTCAAAAAGTTAGAAAAAACGTTTTCATGTATGTTATGCTTTACCATAACCTTGACCTTGTAAGTATTTCACATGATGTAAATTAATGTCTTAACATGATTAACATTTGTAGAATGCAACACTATAATGTATCATCCTATAATACATTTAAAGCAGTAAAAAGAAGTTTAGTCGCTTTGGGATACTGATTTCCAGGCGCATGCGCAGAAACGGCCATCTTGAATTTGGAAGTGGAAATCGTGCTTTTTGTAAATGGTAGACCATGCAGGTCATCTGTGCCAAATTTGGTGCTTGTATCACCAAGTGAAAGATTGTTGAAGTTATCGACCCCACTAATAAAATGAAAACAAATTTATAAATGCATCACATTCATATGAATCAGCATCTGACCTTACAAAGCCTCCAAAACTTAGTAATATTTTTTCATATAAACAAAGTTTTATATCACCATAACCATATCTAAAACATTTTAAAATAAACAATTTTCAAATTTTCAATAAAAGCTATACAGAGCCTTCTGAGTGAAATATCTCCAAACATTTTCACTGCCACTGTACATACACTGTATAACATACACTGTCTTTGACTTCAAACTCTTTAGGTCCAAATTGTACAATACTAAGCCGCGGCCGTGGCGTAGTGGTTAGTATGTCTAACTTTGAATCCGGAGCTCGCGGGTTCGAAACCCTGTCGCGGTAGGTCATACCCTATACATGAGTTGTCGGCCTCATGGTAGGGTAAGTTAGTAACTAGTGATAGATAAGTGTCCAGGAAACCTAAAGAAGGAAGAGCTGGCCGTCGTGTATATGACCTATATGTGTTGAATGCGACTTAAAAAAACAAAAACAAACAAAGTACAATACTAGATCAAGACAACTCAACACATAGCAACTTAAGACAACTTAAGGGACAACTCAACCTGAAGACAATTCAACCCCAGAACAACTCAACATGTATCTTATATGATTATAATTTGATTTAAAAAATGACTGATAATTTTAAATTAAAAATGATAATTTAAATGCTATTCTCACATTTTTATAACTTCATAGATATGAAATAATCATTCATTTTATTCCTCAATATCTTTCATACACAATAAATCTATAAATAATATAATGATATAGGATGAGTTGTCAACATGTTATAAGGTTTACAGTCAACTAGTCAAATGTACGAATCGTCAAACTTAATTTAACGCACAACCATTCGACCAACTCGTCAAACTGATAATATAGAGTGAAAAAAAATGTGTGAATACTTAGGGCAGTTATATAAATTATATTTGATTGATTTAATACGATACTGTTATGGAAATGTTACTTTTATCAGACAAATTATAATATTTTGCAGAGACATATAGTGTATCTAATTCCATGATATTTTGATATTAAATCATTGTTTTTTTATTAAAATAAATATTATTTTGTAAAGAAATAAAGTGTATTTATTATGCTATTTTAGTACTATATTGTGAAAGTATATATAATTTTTATATCAATTATTTCATTTTATTATGTTTAAAATAAAGAAAATGCAGTTATAAAGACTTTGATAGTAGTAAGTTAAGTGTAAAATACATAAATAATTATTCGCTAGCTCTACTCATCACCAAAGCTGATATGTCACAATATAATATTCTAGAATGTACACTTTGTTACAAATGAGTTAAATGTTTGTTCTATTTCCAATTACCAAGCAACATTCTCGCTAAAATCCATTTGTTAGTGAATGTGATGGAAGTGTAGCAGAGACTGCTAGTTGATTAATATCAGAGTGATGGTTCGAATCCCACAAGATAGTATATGTGGTGCTATTTAAAACATGTATATAAATAAATATAACAGTATGATTTTACAATCCGGAATATTACTACCAATGGATAATCAGCATAATCAAACTGATAATTGCAATTTGTGAAAACTCTATTGATCTTCTTAATTTGTTAGTAATATAATATAACAGTGTAAACCAAACCTTAGTTCATAAATTTTTATATAATTATCTTAATAAAAATATTCACATATTACTAATGATAATAATATTAATACACAAAGAATAAAATTAATTTAAGAACTTGATTTATTCAAATAACACGAAAATATGAATGCGGCTATTTTTTATTATACATACATATTACTTTTAAAATTAATACACAAAGAATATAATTATTTTCAACATTTTATTCATCATGTATAAAGAAAAACACAAAATATAATTTATCTAAACATTTTATTCAAAATAATTAACTAATGATTTATTTTACACATAAAATAAGACAACTACCCCGACCCCTCCTATGTATTTTTTACTCTATATTATCAGTTTGACGAGTTGGTATAATGGTTGTGCCTTAAATTAAGTTTGACGATTCGTACGTTTGACGAGTTGACTTGCATCCTGTTATAAAGCAGTCTCTATTGTTCATTTTTCTCAAAAAATGGACAATACATGAGTGGGAGACTGTCTAAATTTTCATTTTTTTTCTTTTTTCCGTATTTATGTCCATTTTGTCTTAAATTTTATAATTATGATATGTACACGTGAATTTGTTTCGCAGATCGGGCTGATGTCATTTTGTTGCTGTGTGTTTGGCGAGGGGGTGTTCGTGCGTGCGCGCGTGCGTGCGTGCGTGCGTGCTGGGGTGAGTGTGTGCGTGTATGGAAGATGAGTGCGAAAAAATAATTCATGTGAATAAGTGCATCTGTATGGATGCCTTTTTAACTAAAGTTAAGTTGTCTAAGAATTACTTTCATTTATTACAGTTGTCGTTGTTGTTGTTATTATAAACAAACAGTGATTGTTCTTTTCTCCCTTTGATATAAAAATGCATCATTTTTAACCTGTCAATTCAAAGTTATAGTTAATGTTATTTAAAAATTTATCATGGTGGAAATTGAATTCAATGTACAAATAGATGCAAGTTGTCTAAGAAATTATCTGTGCATATAAAGATAGTCTTGTACAATATGAAATTCAACCATTCGGAATAACCTCGGCGATCATCTACGAAGATATACCTCAGAAATCAGAGGTAGTAGAAATACAACCAGGTTATAAGGTCCGGCGATTAACTCGCTGGCAAGTAGTTCTAATATTGTTTATACATTGACGTCAATATTATCTAACAACTTGTATGCTGTCATTTTCATGTACAACATTGCTACACGCTTTATCAAAATATTTCGTCAGTACAATTTCTCACATGTCGTATTTCTGTGTAGTTCAAACTATAATACCACAGAAACCAAATTCCATTAAATTCACTTTTTCTACGGAATCCATGTTACGTAGATCTACTTTTTCACCTTATGATATCCGAGGTTTATCTGCGTAGAAAATCGCCGAGGTAGTTCCGAATGAAAATTCTAACATTCCAAAATAACATCTCTCATAAATTGGTTAATTGCATCATCAAGCATACTCTGCACTCTAAAAGTTACTGGTAATCTGTGCTAATAAGTTACTGAAATTCACCATAAAGAACTACCATGATTGGTTCCGGAGTGGATATCTAGTCGCGGTGTTGGTGATATTCTTCAATAAAAGTCCCACATTTCGTTTGTAGTTTCCTCCGAAGATGGAGAGGTTGTCGGCGCCTTGTGGGAGGCTAAGTGGGTCTGATTCATTCGGATTCCTTAAACTGACGATCAACAATCGCCGAGGCGTTCCGAATGGAGTCTGGTTAAGTTCCATGGAATGTTGGTTAGATAAACGGTTGCCATGCATAACCTTATATTTAAAGATCATAATTATGCGGCGTAAAACACAATCAAAAGACTTGTAGGACTAAGCATACAAGTTATAAGCTTCCTGGAGATAAAACTGGAATGTACTTTACTTGTGTACATAAAGTAATTCAAATTTAGAAAATTATCGAATCTGGTTCCAAGCACTTAACAGCTGTTCATACCGAAACTCAAGCTTGGTGCCATAATGAGGGACACCTGTGTAAAAAGACGTACAAATGAGGTAAAGCAAATACAATATAAATATGGGCATCAACAATGTCAATATCTTAAGGCACACAGCTCAGGGTTCAATTATTTGTCCTTTCATTATTCGTGCCTTTATTTTTTCCACGGACCTACATAATTAGATATACTCCGTAGCGTATTTCAAACTTCATTTAATGTCGAATTAACATTTATTCACCTGTCAGTGGCTCAAACATTAACCCCACTGATAGGGGCCCCGTCCAAAAATCCTTTTACCACTAATTCACCTTATTTAGCTTATCTTTTTTTAAGGGGTGAGAGAGTGGGTTAAGGCCTTGGCATTGTATAAGTTATATATTGTATCAAGGCAATCAGTCAACCTACTCACTTTTCCTCTAATGACTACCAGTAACCTCTGGATTAAGCTGTCAATCAGTTACTATAGGTACTTCCGACTTCCGTCAGTAACTGACAACACCTCTGTACAATGTTTAATCAGTGGTAAGAGGTAGAATTTTTTAAGGCCGTAGAATTATTTCATGACCTTACTCCACGAAAGTAGGCCTATGTTCCACCTGGGAATCGAACTAACTATCCCTTGATTTGTAGACTTGTGTGCAACCGCCTTAGCTAGCTGTTAGGATATGGTTTTCTAAAAAGAAATTTTCTACTACCATTTAATTTCCTAGCCTCAGTATGACAGTACTGTTGTCAGACACAGTAGAATATATTTTTTAGAACTGATTGAAATTTTAGGTTCAACAATCCTTGCCCTCCAGGGGACACTGAGTAAATTGAACTGACCGCTTCATCGAGACAAGCATCATTTACCACAAGCCTAACCTCAACGGTTGCTTAGCAACATGATTTAATTTTTTCATCATTTTGATAATAGTATAGTAATGACTATGGATCTAACCTAACTTAAATGATACAAATATCTAACAATTTTATAATAAAAAACTCATTAATTGTCATATCAAGATAATTCTATGGCGGCTGATTAGTTTATTTTTTACAATATCGACGATATCACACGCTAATTACTGAACTAGCTTTGAACTGTCGACTCTTTTAAGAGTACAATCTGAGTGGTGAACAATACTTTATAAGCTCAAGAGATCAAGCTCAATGTTTGTAAAAATACATATATTCCCAAGTGATGCATACTTTCATGGAGCTTGGTCATGAAATTATTCCTACGGCCATTCTCCCTCCTACCAATGATTTTAATTATGTAGGGCAGTTGTCATCCACTGACGAAAGTATGCGCTCATTAGTTGGTTAACAGCTAAATACAGAGAGTAAGCCTTTCCAGGAGGAGTGAGTAGGTTGACTGACCGCCGTTATATGACCTATACAATGTGTTGCTATGGCGTTAAACCCAACAAACAAAAAAACACACAAACAAATATACTTATACATTTTTAGTTGTACTGATTTTTGCCAATTGACAAACGACAAATATATCCTGTCCTAAAATGAATTATATTAGAATTTTAAACCAAGGTTTAATTATCTTGGAACTATTAGCTCACTAACAGCTTTTGTCAATCCTTAGGTACAAATTCAGCAAATAATTCCAGTAATATATATATAGCGTTTCAAGCTGATTGTCTTCTAGGACAGGACATAATTTTAAACACATTTCAAAGCCGTACTTATTCTGCGCAGAGCCAAATCGCAAATCTTTGCAATGAGCTGTGGGTTTCTGAAGCCTTTGAGATGTCAACATTGTCTCATGTAATAGAATGGTTCAACGATTCGTCTGTATTGAAAATGTTAAAGATCATATTCCTTAGTTAAATATCCTGTCAAAGTTGAAGACTTTGTATGGCATCTTTGTGGTGTTTTTGCTTGTTAATTCATGCCAGCATACAGGTGTAAGAAGAATGTACAAGAAAAGAAGAGTAATAACCTACAGTCAATTATCTTCGCCAGTGTCCAAGTTTGACCGCTCTTACTTTCATTTTGTTCTAGAAATGCACGCATTTGTAAAACATGGCACAAATAGTCCGACACGCTCATTTGATAACATGCAAGTTTACTGTTCAAATGGTCGTATGTTCGATTCCCAGATGGGTCATACTTTCGTATGTTGTGTAATGAACTAATTTCTACAGCAATTCTCCCTCCTATCAGTGATTCTAAATCATGCAGAGCAGTTGTCAGTCACTGACGGAAGTATGTGCCTAGAAACCCGTTAACAGCTAAATTCAGAGATATAGCTTTTTCGGGATTGGTAAGTTGACTGACCTCCGTAATTGTAAACCACGCCACACCATCAAGACATTGAAGAAACAAACTATCCCTCTGGACCCCCCGCCAAGGCGTTGCCCAGGACCCACCAGGGGTCCAAGCCTTAAGTTATAAAAGTTTTCAGCGCATTTAAACATTTATCCAAACCTTAAAATTTCAGTATTGCACATGGTTTAAAACCGGTTCAGAGAAAAACGAACCGCTCAAAACCGTCAAAATTCGAATTGCATAAATAAATAGTTTGTCTTAATCACATAAATACACGAATATTCTCTTAAATGAGGTCTAAAGCTAGGTAAAGAAAACTAAATTTTGTATCTTTGAGTAACATTTATTCATTATCAATACTTCACAAAAATATATATACATGATGGAAAGTTTTAAATATTTGGGCGTAACATTTAACGAAAACAGTTCGTAATCGTATAATCAAGGTAATACGGTCCATGGTAGAACTCAGAAAATAAGGTGGATTTCTTCTATATGACATTGTTAAAGATAGATCAATGAAAGTTTGACGAAATGTCATCCAATTTTTCCCTTAACAGACTACTCTGTGCCCATCCAACTAACTCAGTCGGTAGCACGCAAGTCTACTGATCGAAGGGGTCGTAGGTTCGTTTCTCTTACGGAAGTATGCGCCATGTAAGTGGTGAACAGCTAAATCTAGAGATTTAGAAACAGTGAGTAGGTTGAATGACCGCCGTGATATTACCTATGCAAAGTGATGACTGACCTCCGTGATATGACTGACCTATACAATGTGTTGCTACGGCGTTAAATCCAACCAAAAGGAGAAATCTGTGATGAACTGTGTTTTAACCAGGTAAATAATTGGGTTTCCAAACTTATCTATATAATAGATTCTTTAGGTTTTCTATATACGAGTGGTAATGAAACAAACTATAGTTATCTCCCTTAGCTAAAAACATTACGTTACATTAAGCCCCAGTCACATTAGAGCTTACGACTACTTAAGACCAGTTGACGACCACCAGTGACCTCTGGTCGTGAAGAATCTTTAAAAAGTCTTACGACGGTCATCGGTGATCTTCGACAGTCGCAGGTTATCTTATTTAGGTCCCACGACCAATTTCAGTCGCAGAGAGGTTTTTGAGCTTGCACAAAAACCTCCTTGCGATCAAACAGGTCGCTAGTGATCTTATAAGGTCTTAGGCTGTCGCACGATCGTCGTTCGAAAGTCTGTAATAATCTTCAACTGGTCGGCGCCGATGTCTTTGTCACTCGGTCGCAGGTAGTCTTTCCAAAGTCGTAAGATCATCGTGCGATTAGTAGTGACTTGTCTTACGACCACCTACGATTACAAATGACAACTAGCGACTTCTCTACGATTAATTGCAACCATCGTTCGATCGTCAGAGACTAGTTAAAGATTTCCTGTGACAAGACACAGACCACGTGGTGTAACATTATATATAGCAGTCACTTTACGGTTCATTCCTCATACGCACTTTTTCTTTCGTTTGAGTAACACCGTCATGCCACCCAAAAAGTCAAAGTGTAAAGGAAAAGTCCAGAAAAGGACCAAACACGACTCTGACTCTGAGGGTGAAACTGAAGAGCTAGTTGTAACCCAGCATCTTCTTGTTGTTGCAAATGCATTCGCAGTTGTATCATCTGCAGTCTCCTTGGTGCGTCGGTCATAGTTATTCTGTGTTGTTTACTCTCTCTTGTTACTGTGATAAATGAGAATGTTTCACTGTAAAGTCCTTATTTATACCTCCAATCCATCAGTCTTTTTCGGATTTTGTTAATCGCAAAACTGTCGTGCAACAATCTTAAGACAGTCTTTACAAATTGTCACTAGTCACTGATAGTCTTGAGTAGTCTTTAGTAATCGTGCGATGGTCGTACGACAAGTTGTAGGTGATCGCATGACAGGTCACGGGTAGTCGTAAGTAATCCCAGACAATCTTGAGACAATCGTACGTTTTCTGATGACCTGTCGTACGATTGTCAATGACTGGTCGTACGATAATCGCGGTAGTAAATTTTTCTGCGCAAAGAGGGTTTGGTCGCAGACAATCGCCGATGATCGTTGGTTTTACGCGTCGCCGGTGGTCGCAAGTAATCGCGAGCTCCAGTGTGACTGGGGTCTTAGTAGACCTTTCGGAACACCTCGGCGATTGCTGCGCAACATACTTTGATCGTCAAGTTACGGAATCACTCGAGTGGTTTTCCGAATGATTTGTTTACTCGAAGAAAAAAACTATATCAATAATAGGTCTTTAAAATAAATGTTAATGTTAAACGGAACTTGCCTGTTCCGATTTTATAAATATTATTAAAACGATAAATTAAAAAAAAACACCTCATTCCAGCTTTTAGAAATTCAGCACATAGATAATATATTAAAACAGGTAGGTAGGTGTAAAGATACTGCGCGTGAAAATAGATTGTGTAAATCATGTTCTTCTTGTCGCATAGCCGCTTACGTATAGCAATATATTAACAACCCAGGATACAACAGTACAACACAGATAGTAATCAAGTTTAATGTTCATTCTAACATCACATGTATATGCGTATCAAATGTCCTGATTGTAAGACAGCCAAACATACTAAGTACTAGCATCCATAGTCTACGGTACCTAAGTATAAGCCCTATGTCAAGCGTGGACCTAAGGTTCTGGCCAAGTCCCCACTAGGCCCTTGGCCGGACTGAGCAACGATCATACAATTGCAATACCTTTTATACAGTTGAGTTGACAGCTCAACACGTGTCCAGACATCAACCATAAATATGTTAGCGGACATCCATATAAATAATATGTAATCTGTCTAGTAATTGCATACATAATATGCACTTAACTTGACGATTACATAACATTCTCAGCAAATCGAAAACGAATTTCATATCCTTTTCATGTTAGCTTTGTAATGTAATATGACTGCAGGAGTGTGGAATCCTAGATTTTTTAAATTGTCCTAGGACAAGTGATTTCTTTAAAATGCACTGTCCAGAAGTTCAATATTCCGAAGTACGTATTTAGAATTGTGATATTAAATACATACTATGAGTGATAATAAATAATTGGCAATACAATATGCACAGAGTAGTTTACTGTTGAATTTGTCTAAAACATATAGATATTTACATAATTTAGTATATTTACAGCTAAAACATCACTTGTCGGCGGACAAGTAGGATTGACTTATTTACTTTAGGGGTGTAACAATACGGTAAAAACCGTATTGCAATATATTGCAATACACGAAACCCGTATTGCAATATATTGCAATATATTGCAATACATATTGTTCTTTGCGCATACATGCATAGCATAAATTAATGCACGTGCATCGTCTTAATTTTATCAACATTGTACATAGATATTTGTATTTTCAAATGATCTACACGTATTACGCAAATGTTTGAATAAGTTAGAAAAAAGGTTTTGAATGGACTTTCAAAGATTATTATTCTCTCACTTTACAAAAATATTTCAAGTTTCCGAACACATTTTAACATTAATTCAAACTTTAAATTTCAGACTCTGATAAAAACAATCAGTATGGAACATAACTAGAAAACCGGTTCAGAGAAAAACGAACCGGTTAAAAACCGCCAGAAGTCGTATTGCAATATTAACCGGTATATCGGTTAACCGTTACACCCCTAATTTACTTGTCCGCAGACACAAATGTACGAGTCGGGCGTAGGAATTCTACACCTCTTATGTGTATCAAAGGTATTTGCCGATTTGTAAATAAAGTTATGCAATTCAAAAGTTCTAATTACATTCTTTGAATAATAATTTTAGTGCATGTTCAAAACTAGGCCATAAAAAACAATCTTTCTTTGCATTCTTATATTGTTAAGCCTTGTAAGCACTGTTTCTTAAATTTTGAATTCATAAAAAAATTCAATAACACGGAATAATTATAGTATCATACAGAGTTTTACTCTTCAGAAGGTTCGTTAAAATTTGTTTTTATTTGTTCATACCTTACCATAAAAATTCACTCAAAGAGTTAAGCTGTAATGTTTCTTTGTTACTTAACAACTGATTTTTCACAAAATCATGCGACAAAAAATATCGTACGTCATAAAAAGTTCTCGTATAAAAACTCTTAACTTCGCTGCCCAATACAAAATAGACATGACAAGCATTGTAGGCTTGCGTGTTTATTGTTATAAAAGTAAAACAAGTAATTGCATTTTAAAGTCTAAGTTTCATGCTTACGCACGTTCACCGACTTAACATAAACAACCATTACCCCATAGTCATTGTACTACTGGTATCTATCTATCAATCTCCCTGGGGAGTCTTTTTACTCCGCTTATTAGTGCAGCCGACAAATTGGCGCAACGGAATTATACGACCCTCGCAAGTACCCATTTACACCTGGATGGAGTAAAGCAATCGCAGGTAAATTTCTTGTTCGAGAAAATTAGCAGTGCCCCTAGTGGGATTCGAACCCAGGACCTCTCGATCCCTAAGCGCGCGTCCTACCACTGAACTACTGCTCATATATCATGTAAGCATAATAATAATGACATTTTGGAATGTAAGACCTCATGTGACTAATGCATTTATACACTTACGACAAGTTTTGTCGTGAAATCTTACAAAAGACCTACTGATTTTCAAATTAAAAACATGTATAATTAAATGTTAATGAACGACAGCAACATGTACAACTTCCGTTACATTTCTCATTCGTAATATCTTCTTAAATGCACGTCTATAATGTGTGTTCTTCCAAGCATATATAATTGGATTTACAATAGAGTTTGAAATACCAAGAAATACAAGGAAATTACTAACAAGTACTTTAGTCTGTGTCACGTCTTCGAAATCCAACATAGTGAGTTGTATAATGAAAAACGGTAACCAAGTTAAATGAAATATTACGACTACAATAGCGACGATGGAATTCATTTGTCTCCCAGCTCGGATAGATAAATCGTGCATATAGTTTCCAATTTCATTTTGAATTCTTATTTCGTGCTGTCGAACGATCATGTAAATCCTTATGTATATAACGAACATGATGAATGCAAACACTAGACCACTGACAAAATTCGCACATCTAAAATTCTTGTCCATAACCATTTCATAAAGACAAAATGGCGACACATCAAAATTGTTGGCGGTGAATGTTGGAATGAATGCAGTTAAGATATCAACTGTCCATATAGTTATGACTAGACAAAAAGCTACCTTCTTTGTCATTATTTGGTTGTACCTCAGTGGAAAACTGATTGCGACAAAGCGATCTATTACGGTACAAGCCAGAGACAAAATTGAAGCATTGCACGCGAATGATATGACCTCAAACCTTAATAGACAAGCAATTTTATTCCTTTCTAATTGTGGATAAAAGAAGAATGCTATTTGAAATGGTAAACTTAGGCCAGTAATTAAATCAGCCACGGCTAGATTAGCAACAAATATAGATGTAACGTCTTGTAAAGACTTGAACTTTATAATTGCTGTCAATACGAGCGTATTTCCTGACACTATTGCAACCATACAAACAAGTTGCAAAATAATCATGATTTGTACAAACACTGGAATTCCTTGATCGTCACTTAAGTTACCTGCAGATTCATTATGCTTCCCCGTAAAATTGACTTCCATGATGCCCATTATTCCATTCGTTAACTGTTCACTTTTTATCACCAAGAACCGCTTAAAGCCTTTTCATATATTTCAAAATGTACTAAACGACTTATTCAGTAAGCACTTAAATTAATTATTATTCATTAATTAATAATTGTTGATACAAAATCATTCCATTTATAACGAATCACGTCAAATTCTATTATTAACGCAAAATGAACTGATGACGTCACATGTCCAGAAAAATTAGAATATTGTACAAATTCAATATTTGACCATCTAAAGAGAAAAAACACTAAAATCACTGAATGTTAACAGTCACATGACTTGTCCAAGACGACATAGGTACAAAAACTACTCTAAACTAAATTCTACTTCCTGATATATTGTATTGCTTTATGTACTGACGGCTGCTTTTGTACAACTTCAATACCATATATATTCATCTAATAACCGCTTACCTGTGTCTTCGACTGAACAAAATAACTAGACAATAACTCTAAGCTACGTATATAATTATACTTGTTGTCAACAAAACGCACTGCCATGACAACAAATCGGGATACAGTAGAAACTGCCTTAGCGACTTATTGAATTAAACGACTCCCTGTCTTATGTGACCGTATTTGAGACCGCCCAAAAGTCCCTGTATTTTCATCCCTCGATAATTACTGTTGAATTGTATAATTGGCCCACCAATTGACACGCTTGATACAAAAAATTAGCTATATAAACATGCTACGGACAAATGCAGATAAACAAAAGGCATAGCACATCTGATTGTTTGTTCAAACATCATAAAATAGCTTTTATAAACAATTATTACTTAAAATTTGGGAAATGAATCGATTCGAATGTGATAGCAAAACAATTGGCCATTTTTGTTTACATCGCTAAAAGCCGTATTCCGGTTTTTACTGGAATTTTCGTCATTAAAGCAACTTGCATGCGATTTTCGGTAAATAGATACACATGTATTTCTAAAGACTTAACAACAGCACTGCTATATACGAGGGATGATCCAAAATAACGTGGACTTTTGCTACAGTTAACGTTTGCTTGGTACAATCAGAAAACAATGTACATCAACATAAATAAGAACATATCCTGCATATTCTTACAAAATATCAGAGCAAAATACTGACTCAGTAAAAAGTAATGATCATTAGAAAACTATCACTATCAGTGACCTGGCGCGCGTCAACGACGTCTTCGTAACATTAATGGCGTCGTCACTCACACAGCACAGTACTCAATGTCAAATAACGGCAAATAGATTTGAAAATCGATTCACATTTGACATTTGTAGGTTGCCGATAAACATGCCCTTGATTGTACCGTAACCCATTTCAAGCTTATCTGCCAAATTGCGAATGGTTAGACCTCGGTCCGTATTCAGTGCTTCCCAAATTGATTTCTCTGCCGTCGCTTCGTTTTTCCCGTTTCTTCACCCACCCTGTCTTTCTTGAAAGCTTTCTCTACCCTTCCCAAACTTTTCGTGTCACTTAAAAACTTAACTTCTACTGACTATTCGTATATTAAATGCAAAAGTAAATTACGTTTTTAGAATAATCTGCCAATTTTACTATATAAGAATAGTCTGTGCTCATACCACGTGACAGAAGCCTAGTTACAGAACAAGGCATGCTACTTTGACTATGTTATTACCTCAGCTTTAGAATTAGTACTAGGGCTGCTGCGAGTATCCGAGTACTCAGATATTCGCGATCCTGACCCGAAAATCGAGTACGAAAATTCGTCACGTCCGAAATCGTCGAATCGCGATCTATTTTTGGAAAAAATGAAAGAACACATTCAGCTTAATTGCCACTAAAAACGAGTCGCATTACTAATGAAAACTTTAATTGATGTAGGGACCGAATTATTTTGTGTCAAAATTTCGATTGAAACACATTTAAACAAAAATGTTATCACCGAAAATGCCCACAAACGTCTGGTAATAGAATTGTTGGGAGGGCATGGTTTTCATATAAATGAAGCTTCTGTTATTCTTCACTTATTTTTGTTATTACATGAATTCATGTATGTTTTTCCATTAAAAATGATTCGTGGTTCGATTTGTGAATCGCTACTTATGAATCGTAGTTCGGATCCGATCGGCACTAGCTCAGCGTTCCACATCTCTAAGAATTACCCAGTAAAATACACAGTTCAGTTTTTGGTTCGGTTAAACGCCGTTGTAGCACATTGTAAAAGTCATGTCACGGCCGTCATTCAATCTACTCACTGCTCACGGAAATACTAAAACACTGGATATAGCTTTTAAAACTAGTTACTTGGCGCATACTTCCTTCAGTGACTTACAACTGTCCTACATGATTTAGAATCAGGGGGTAAGTGAGAATGACCGTAGAATTTTTTCATGCTCGAACTCCCCGAAAGTATGCCCGCTGGAGAATTGAACCTATGCCATGGCCCGTAGATCAGAAGACATGCGTCTTACCGACCGAGCTAGCTGGATGGGATATACCCAGTTCTCTCTCTTGAATAAATACTTATATTAAATTATAAGATTTTTGTCACCATGTGGTTTCGTGTGATAAATATACGCTGCAAAACAGTACATCTATTTTGTCAATGTTAAGTGACTAATATATACCATTCTCGTTTAACAGTAGCGTGTTCAATTACACAAAACGTTACAGAACGTTACATAACGATACATTTGGAACTCCTCAGCCATTCGCTGCCAATAACCTAATCTAATACACAGATATGAGATCGTTAAGGCAATGAGTGATGTTTCAAAATTTAGGGACTAAAAACGAAACATCACTCAATGCCTAAACGATCATATATGTGTTTACTTTAACACCGGTAGTTTCAAAATAGCGTCTAAATATGTCCGAAATTATTCGCTGCGAATGGCCGAGGAGTTCCGAATGTATCGTTACGGAACGTTTTGTAACGTTCGTGGTAACTGAACGCCCTACAGATAAGCCGCATCCATCTGACACCTTGGTATCCTGCTGGGAGCAATTAAGCCTTCTCATTTGACGTCAAATTCATGGATGTACGTATTGCGTCGTTATTTAACAATATGATATAGGTAAGGTATTACTTATAATTAGGTATTAAAACAAAATAATAGCTTTTCCAGGCCAATATCTCTAATTCTCTGACTTAGGCCTCTTCAATCATCGGAAGTCGGCATTAGTATTGTATGATGAACGAGTTAAATGCAACATTGTTGACATTCCTTGAGAATATAATTACAATTATTTGTATAAATTACATATTTCTAGATAATAATAAAGGCGGCTCTGGTTTGCTATATTTTCGTAAAATAGGGCCGTTCAAAAGTCTTTTGTACGAAACCCCTAAAGTGACATTTTTGAAATACATTTTATATTCACAATTATAATTAACGTATTATTATTTCATTTTTACGAAATATGGTTTCGATTTTTTTTCGAAATAACATGACGTTTAAACAAAATAATCATTTTTTACATTAAATAATATTAATTCGTATTTACAAATTCATTATTTCGACAAAACGTTATAATTATTTCGAAAAAAAACGAAATATTAATATCATTTCGTAAAAAAACAGTAAAAATATTTCGTAAAGACGAAATAATATTTCGTAAAGACGAAATTATAGTGAAAATAAAAAAAAAGTGTTTCACAATGTCACTTTAGGCACTCCGTATCTTAGAACAATTACAATTTGGGAAAATTATCAAGTATACCACAAGTTATCTTACTACGGGTATAATTATAGCTGATTTATGTAGCATAGTTTGAATCACGTATCGATAAAAATAATGAATGCAGATTCTAAAATTTGATTAAACGAATCTTTGTTTCCTTTTTTATGTATAAATATGAGAAGATTTATATTACAGGTAGGATTTAGTCATGTATAAATATGAGAAGATTTATCTTACAGGTAGGAATTAGTCGTGTATAAATATGAGAAGATTTATCTTGTAGGATTTAGTCATGTATGAATATGAGAAGATTTATCTTACAGGTAGGAATTAGTCATGTATAAATATGAAAAGATTTATCTTACAGGTAGGATTTAGTCATGTATAAATATGAGAAGATTTATCTTGTAGGATTTAGTCATGTATAAATATGAGAAGATTTATCTTACAGGTAGGAATTAGTCATGTATAAATATGAGAAGATTTATCTTACAGGTAGGAATTAGTCATGTATAAATATGAGAAGATTTATCTTACAGGTAGGAATTAGTCATGTATAAATATGAGAAGATTTATCTTACAGGTAGGAATTAGTCATGTATAAATATGAGAAGATTTATATTACAGGTAGGATTTAGTCATGTATAAATATGAGAAGATTTATCTTACAGGTAGGAATTAGTCATGTATAAATATGAGAAGATTTATCTTACAGGTAGGATTTAGTCATGTATGAATATGAAAAGATTTATCTTACAGGTAGGAATTAGTCATGTATAAATATGAGAAGATTTATCTTGTAGGATTTAGTCATGTATAAATATTAGAAGATTTATCTTACAGGTAGGAATTAGTCATGTATAAATATGAGAAGATTTATCTTACAGGTAGGAATTAGTCATGTATAAATATGAGAAGATTTATCTTACAGGTAGGAATTAGTCATGTATAAATATGAAAAGATTTATCTTACAGGTAGGATTTAGTCATGTATAAATATGAAAAGATTTATCTTACAGGTAGGAATTAGTCATGTATAAGTATGAGAAGATTTATCTTACAGGTAGGAATTAGTCATGTATAAATATGAGAAGATTTATCTTACAGGTAGGAATTAGTCATGTATAAATATGAGAAGATTTATCTTGTAGGATTTAGTCATGTATGAATATGAGAAGATTTATCTTACAGGTAGGAATTAGTCATGTATAAATATGAAAAGATTTATCTTACAGGTAGGATTTAGTCATGTATAAATATGAGAAGATTTATCTTGTAGGATTTAGTCATGTATAAATATGAGAAGATTTATCTTACAGGTAGGAATTAGTCATGTATAAATATGAGAAGATTTATCTTACAGGTAGGAATTAGTCATGTATAAATATGAAAAGATTTATCTTACAGGTAGGATTTAGTCATGTATAAATATGAAAAGATTTATCTTACAGGTAGGAATTAGTCATGTATAAGTATGAGAAGATTTATCTTACAGGTAGGAATTAGTCATGTATAAATATGAGAAGATTTATCTTACAGGTAGGAATTAGTCATGTATAAATATGAGAAGATTTATCTTGTAGGATTTAGTCATGTATGAATATGAGAAGATTTATCTTACAGGTAGGAATTAGTCATGTATAAATATGAAAAGATTTATCTTACAGGTAGGATTTAGTCATGTATAAATATGAGAAGATTTATCTTGTAGGATTTAGTCATGTATAAATATGAGAAGATTTATCTTACAGGTAGGAATTAGTCATGTATAAATATGAAAAGATTTATCTTACAGGTAGGAATTAGTCATGTATAAATATGAGAAGATTTATCTTACAGGTAGGAATTAGTCATGTATAAATATGAGAAGATTTATCTTGTAGGATTTAGTCATGTATAAATATGAGAAGATTTATCTTACAGGTAGGAATTAGTCATGTATAAATATGAGAAGATTTATCTTACAGGTAGGAATTAGTCATGTATAAATATGAGAAGATTTATCTTACAGGTAGGAATTAGTCATGTATAAATATGAGAAGATTTATCTTGTAGGATTTAGTCATGTATAAATATGAGAAGATTTATCTTACAGGTAGGAATTAGTCATGTATAAATATGAGAGGATTTATCTTACAGGTAGGAATTAGTCATGTATAAATATGAGAAGATTTATCTTACAGGTAGGAATTAGTCATGTATAAATATGAGAAGATTTATCTTGTAGGATTTAGTCATGTATAAATATGAGAAGATTTATCTTACAGGTAGGAATTAGTCATGTATAAGTATGAGAAGATTTATCTTACAGGTAGGAATTAGTCATGTATAAATATGAGAAGATTTATCTTACAGGTAGGATTTAGTCATGTATAAATATGAAAAGATTTATCTTACAGGTAGAATTTAGTCAAGGGAATTTTCGGAAGCCACTGTATACTTCAGTATTTTTCCTTGTTCCTTGTGTCGTGTATAATTATGCAGGATAATGGAAAATAAATATTAAAAAGAAATTAGACTCTACGCCAATTATTTTTTGATATACATCTGTAAAAGTATTCAATTAAATACATTTGTTGCAGCATTGCAGACCTACTTTTAAGTTATGAATTAAACTGAAAGATATTTTTACTGGTTTTCTACGAGTGCTCGTGTACTTACTCCTTTAGATTAAAATTAGTTGTATTAATCTCGACTGATCATTAATGATTCATGAGTTATGCAAATTCCATGTTACATAATATATTCCATATTTAAATAGTATTGTTTTATTTGATTTATTGTTAATTGTGAGTGTAAGAAATTGTTCATTCGTCGAAAATACCAAGCATTATTGTTTCAGTTCAAAGTTTCTCAAGCTTGTCAATCAAACAAGGATTAGGTAACACTAATATTTATTTTGCAATTTTGATGTCGGAAACAGTGCGATAAATGGTATCATTTCGTACATTTCAGTATTTATTTGAATACTGTATCAAATATTTCGGCAGGCGGTTGCTTTTAACATCAAGCTGCATTTTCTCGGACTGCGATTTTAAAAATATCACCCGAGTAATCCGCATGAGATTGTGCTCTATTTTGAATCGGACTGAATCGGTTTTGTTCACAAGAGCCAATGCAAAATGACTGTAACCATTAATTGGTATTTAGCTGTTAACCAACTACTAAGCGCATACTTTTGTCAGTGACTGACAACTGCCCTACATAATTAAAAATCATTGGTAGGAGGGAGAATGGCCGTAGACATAATTTCATGACCAAGCTCCACGAAAGTATGCCCCGCCGGGTAATCGAACCTATGACCCCTCGATCAGTAGACTTGTGTGCTACCAACTGTGCTAGCCGGGTGGCTTTCTCATTTTCTCTTACCAATGTTCGCAACTTAGTCTCCGATGGAAAATCAATTTTCCATGGGTTTTTAGCATTTGGACACGTGGGATGTCCGTCCTTGCAATGGACTTAAAATAATTTCTCTCATAAATATGGTATAAAATAATAATTACCAATGATAACAACTTACTACGTGCTTAGTAAGATTTATTATTATTACGGGATTTAACAGAACAGAACAGAACATTGTTTTATTTCTCAAATTATGATACATGAGCAATAATATAAACAAAAATACAAATACAAAAAAGAGATCAAAATTACTTGCATATACGAAATTTAAAATGGATTTCTATAGTTGTTTAGGGAGAACGAGGGGAGAGGGGAGCGAGTAGAAATTATTAACTTGTAAATAAAATTACAAACTTAAAAAGTATAAAAAGGAGATCTAAATACCATGCATATAAAATCGGTTTATACCGTTTTATAGGTAGGAAAAGGGGAGAATGGAAGCCAGAAAGAAGTTGATAGCTTGACTGTATAAGCACGAATACCGAAACCTCACTGTACCCGTACACGCTTCAAATATGAGCTACATGAGCGTTACTATTAAAAGGTATTTTACATGTAACCTAGTCATTAAATTTCTCTCTAAATCTCGCTCTCATATCGTGAAGTTCGAGATCTCACGTTATGCGGAAATGAGATTGTTTACAAATATAACATCAAAAAACCCGTTGACGTTGAAAGATATATAATTTATTACTACTACATAGCATTAATTAAACAAAATATTAATATTTTTTCTGCGTGCCTTTATTTATTTTTATGGATTCAGCTTTCTCTTTAGCCTTCCTTTCCCTGTCTTTCACAAAGTTCTTTACATCTTGGCATAAAATACTGAAAACAGAAAAATGTCAAATATAGACGATTTTCTACAGTGCTAATGCTTCTGTTTTTTTTTTTGTAATTTTACTTTTAAGACACAATGGTGTGACATAATATGTACTTGACATGTAAAACAAATTACCTGGTTTTTGTCTTTGAACAGAGCCTTTTAATGGAAAGAGTAGTGTTTGTGCGTGTATCAATAAATTATCTAGAATAAGTTATCAGTTAATTAATTTTAACGGTAAGATCGAACATATTAACCTACAGTAATGAACCTACAGAACTTATATGCAAAGTGCACAGGGGAAAACTGTACTTCAAGATTTTGTATGGCAAGAAGAGGAAAATAAAATCTTGATAATATTTGCCAGTAATACAGCGTAGAATAAACACTCCACCCGCGCTTTTGCCCTGCTCGATTCTTATTGAATCTAATGAGTAAGGAGTAATCATTAGTATGGATTTGTTACGTTTCAATGTGCACGAAAGTCTTTCTGTATTTCAATACTTTGATTGTAATTTTAAATCAAAGTTAAACATAGTTTCAGTGATTTTGCTTTCAAAGCGGAGTCTTTTATCCACAGTACTAACGTATGAAATTTGTTATACGATATATTTTGTAAACAAAATGGTTTAATTAAACTATCAGAAAGTAGCATTAATGGAAAATAAACAAACTATATGTAACATATTACTAATTGTAATTCTGGTTGACACATTATATCAAAATTGGTAACACATGAACTAAAACTGAAAGAACAACTTGACCACTAAAGTGAACAATTTATTGACTAAAATGACCCATATTTTGATTGATAACACAATTTTGTTACAGTTTGTTTGAAACTAGTTGCAGTCTTAAAAAACGACCATAACCGTTATTACTAAATATGTGTTAATTTGGTTTTGCTATATCAAACAACATATATTAAAAAAACACCGAATATCAAAAAAGTTCATAATCACATACATTATTAAGTCGATTTTATCTCTTACTATTACATAAAATAATATACATACATTATTAAGTCAATTTTATATTGTATTAATAGATTAGGCCACAACAAGTTGAACAGAACGGAACGGAACGGAACGGAACGGAACAGAACAGAACAGAACAGAACAGAACAGAACAGAACAGAACAGAACAGAACAGAACAGAACAGAACAGAACAGAACAGAACAGAACAGAACAGAACAGAACAGAACAGAACAGAACAGAAAATTATTTGGAAAAGTACAAAGTACATATTCATAACTAAATACAATAATTAAAGCATAATTACTAGGGGTGTAACGGTTAACCGATATACCGGTTAATATTGCAATACGACTTCTGGCGGTTTTTAACCGGTTCGTTTTTCTCTGAACCGGTTTTTCTAGTTATGTTCCATACTGATTGTTTTTATCAGAGTCTGAAATTTAAAGTTTGAATTAATGTTAAAATGTGTTCGGAAACTTGAAATATTTTTGTAAAGTGAGAGAATAATTATCTTTGAAAGTCCATTCAAAACCTTGTTTCTAACTTATTCAAACATTTGCGTAATACGTGTAGATCATTTGAAAATACAAATATCTATGTACAATGTTGATAAAATTAAGACGATGCACGTGCATTAATTTATGCTATGCATGTATGCGCAAAGAACAATATGTATTGCAATATATTGCAATATATTGCAATACGGGTTTCGTGTATTGCAATATATTGCAATACGGTTTTTACCGTATTGTTACACCCCTAATAATTACACATCGTGTTCTATGGATTCGCTCGCACCTTAATTTTGAAGGTTTTTACCCCCCAAAAAGTAATTATTTCCTCGCTCACTCATAAAAATTTGGTCAAACCACTATATAAAGCAACTGAATTAAGATTTTTTTCTTTGCTCGATCGCCCATTTTTTTCTACAAAAATCCTTAGAACACATGATCAACTTGTTGTGGACTTACATGGAGTTAATATACATACATTATTAAGTCGATTTTATATAGTATATTTTATATCGTATTAACAGATGACATGAAATTAATATGCTCTAAATGATGTGACTACTTCAAACGTGGCTTAATTAAACAGACCATTATCGCACCCAAGGTGTCTCAACGTTCTCACGTAAGTAGTGAACTTTGATACACATTGTAGTTATGGGGATGGTTAACGTATAAATAGAAAGTGACAAATAACCTCTGGTAATTAATTCATATATGGTTTTTTCTCACTTCTTCAAACACATTTTAAACCTGAAATTTGAACTTAATAGAAATCGTGATAAACGTATCCTGTAGTCTATTTTCATCTAATGTTAAAATTAGAAGCAAATCCTATATAGTCAAGTCTCTGAATAGCTTTCGTGTAAAAATAGCTTCTCTGAATTTTATTTTCACTTCAGTGTAAAGCTGACTGTCTGAAGGCTTCGAAAAGTTTAAGTAGACATTTAGAAAGTGGTCTCGTTTCGTAATCAAAGCACAGAAGGCGCTGAATTTGTTTGGGCCTCGGGATATCAGAAAGGTGAAGGTTGTGTGGAAACAATGAGATATAAATGTAATATAGATGCTATAAATTCAAGAAACAATGACACAGCGTTATAAATTTATATTCTAATGAACTGAAAATAATGTAACATTTCAATATATTAAAACTTATCTAAACATACAAAAAAGTATCCTATATCTAAACATGCAAAAAACAACATTATTATATCCAACATATCTTACAACAAGTATAACAGTATATTTATATAATATGGTCAACATGGGTTTTTTAAGTTTAAATAAGTAATATTATCACTGTCACAAACTGGTTTGTTATGTGAAATCAACTTTACATATATTTCTTGTTTATAAATAATACCAACAAACGATAATGTATAATTGCATGAAATGTTATTTACAAACCTTCTTTCTTCCTTCTCCGTGGGTTGTTCTGTTGACTCTTCAGCGTGGTTTGATCACGTGACAAATTAAATTTGTTATATAAACTAACCCATAGACGAACGCCTTTTAATTGAAGAGTTCAAAATTGACGTGCGTTAATAAAGATTATTTCAATATATTACCAGTAATTTGCGGAAATGTTACAGAATTGCACAATATTAGAAATCTTCGACCAATCGGGAACTATATTTTCTTCCCTGAACAGGTTTGAAAATTAATGCGCCTGTTATTTGACAATTAATCAGGTTCCCTGTCCTATTATGGTTCGCAGGGGACCAGTCCATTTGACAATCTTCACGCAGTGATCTCCCCTGAATTTTTCGGCGTTAATGTCCATGTAAAGGGAAGTAACCGCTTCAAAAAATCGGACTACTTTCGGCATTTGCAATTAACAACATTCGGGTCTGAAATTTCGCTACCATTATTTGTTTGGTCTGACGAGCCAAACAAATAAAAATCAAGATGACCGCCAATTTCGGCGCCAAATATTAAAATAACGTTTGTATTTTATGAATTTTAGTTTTTTACTAAGATTAATCAGGGTTTTTAAATGGGTTTAACGCCGTGTCAACACAATTTAGGTCATTTTACGGCGTCCAGCGCACCTAACCTAGCTTTCCTAGACCCTTGTCTGAAACCAGTACTCACCTACCCTTTCTCAAGGTCGGAAACTTCTCCATATTATCTATTCAATGGAGGAAAATTAAAATTATTGTCAAATTTTCATGGAAGGGTATAACCTCCCCGGGTGGGATTCGAACCCATACCCCCTACGGGACACGATATTTCAAATCCCGGCGCGCTACTAATCGACCCGGGTTTTTATCAGGTTTAGTAAAAACTTTTAACTTGATGAGTTTGTATTCAACTAAAATTAAACAGATTTAAGATCCGTTTATACAGGGCGCGAACACGAACGCATCAAATGCGAACACGAACGCGACTTTTGAGTAGTTTGCCGTTCAAATAGAGCACGAACCTGAACAATGAAAACCGTCGACGGCTTTCGAGATGACAGGTCTTTTCTTGTTGTGATATATTAAGTTTTGCCATTTGGAAATATGGAGCAGGTAGAGACAGACGTGGAGGAGATCATAGTACTGTACCAGCACGCAAAACAACAGAGGAAGAGAAAGAGGTCTTGTCTGCTTGGTCAAACAGTACAGGATTTTTCTCTATTTCATGAATCATGGCTTCTGTCTTGTCCATTGCCTAGTCCATTCTTTCAAAACTTCACAAGCAAAGTAGACAAACGCTAGTGCATATTAATCTATGAACAATTTTCTAGTGGTGGAAATGATTCGAGGGAAGTACTTGCTGATTGGTTGATAGCAAAAAGATCGCGCGAACATCTGAAAATATCGATCTGAAGGCAATCAATGCGAACGTTCGCGCGAACAAAAACGTGTTCGCGTTCGTACTCTATTTGAACGGTTCTTCTACTGTAACTAATCTATTCCAGGACGAAAAAATGCGTTCGCGCTCTGTATTAACGGATCTTTATGTGCTTACCTATAATTGATGTATCCAGTTTTATTTTTGTCTAAATTGGAAGATAATATTAATAACTCTCTGTCTGATAATGGAACATTCATTTTCTGTAATCAGATGAAAGAATACTATTTTGTTAGCTATAAGTATAGTTTGTGCAAATTGGAATGAGACCGATTTATTCATTATATACTTCCTTATCCTAATGATTATAACTATAACTTAGCTATATGACTATAACCAGGGATTTTATATAGCAGGGATTTGTAACCACATAGATTTACATCAAATTTCCCTGTCGTGGCTATTATTTCGGCTCACACAAGTATTACAAGTAAAAAAAAGATATTCCCCTAAAATGTTGTACCAGTACCATTCAAATTAACATAAAGGCTAGGAAAATGTGTTTCTAGATGATTTTAATGTAAATAATACAAACTGTTTCACAAAATTATGCATTTTTTCTGCCCATTCGCCATTTTCAGCCATATTTTACATCACCCAGAGTCATTTTTTCGGTCATAATTGCAACAAATGTTTGTTAAAAACTTCAGAAACATTCACAAGTTGCATGGAAGACATGTACAGAAACATAAATCAATTTTTTGAACTTTTTTTAATAGTTTGTACAGCCTGCTTAAGCCAGTTATAGACAGTGAATTTTCAAAAAAGCACTTCGTTACATATCCCTGTTACATTGTATATGAAATCCCTGCTATAACTTATTTAATGTTATATGTAAATTATATTTTTAAATTGTATTTTCAGTATCAGAGAAATTTTCACAAGATGTATAGACTGTTTTCTCATCAACTATCATAATTAATAGATAATTTTTACGGTAACTAGTAAATTCTCTTTAAATGAGATGGCGACGTTGACTCAGCAAGTAGGCATTGAACCGCTAAACTATTCGTCTGTTCTACCAATCTTAACACACGCTATTGGAATCTCAAGATTGTCAGACAAAAAGAATATTTTGATACAGGTTGTCCCTGTAAAATTGTTCATGCTTTAACAGTTATGAAAAAACAAACGGTACGATGCATTTACATGTTTATTAATAAGCTGTAATTTGTTCGCTGAAACGTATAGTGATGTGACTTTTAGTAATATCAAGGCGGTCATATCATGGTCTATGGACTCTTTGGTTCATGAATAAAATAAATCAAATAAACTTCAAAGGAAAAACGTTTTGTAAACCCATCAAAAGTCAATAGTTGATGTTTATGTAGATCACGTGACCCTTTTCTACGTTACCTATAATCACTTTACCTTAATTGCTTTAATAAAATCTCTCTTAACAACCAACCCATCACGATGTCTATCAAATGGTCGGAACAACTCTGGTAGAAAACGTAGTTCTAAGGAAGCCAAAAAACGAAGTAAAAACGTAATGTGATCTTCCTCTCGTTTTTCTGAAAGATTATAATAGCTAAGAGATTAATACATATACGGCAGAGGAGGGTGTATCTGCGGCATTATGTCACACTTGACGCAAAATGTCGCAATGTCGACGCATTATGTCGCAATCGACGCAAAATGTCGCAGCGCTGACGCAAAATGTCGCAAATTTTTCGACTAACGCAATATGTCGCAACTCCTAACGCAAAATGTCGCTATTATAATTTTTGTTACACATCATATCTTAACAACTTAAAAATGCAACTTAACTAAGACAGATCCTGAAATAAGCAAACTACAAGATATATTTTTATATATTTTCGTTAAAGCTCTGATTTTATGTACCGCCGCAATATGTCGCAAAGCCACATTATGTCGCATTTGACGCAAAATGACGCAATGTCGACGCATTATGTCGCACCTTGTTATTTTAGTTCTTCTGAGGGTATCTCCTATTTACAAAATAAAGCCATTTTCTTACTGATTTTAAAATACCTTGTTAATGAACGTCGCAATTCGTTAAGACTTCTGAAGTCAATGCTCGGGGTCTAGGCCTTATTACCCCCAGAGTCAAGGAGAACAGAGTACACTTTTTAATGACTGGATACTGTGTACAAAAAGACGGTGTCTACTTTAAAGTGTTTGTTTTTTTATCCTGTCTATATGTATCATTATTTTGAAAACGAGCCTGTCAATTATAAAAGATAGATAGCAGGCACAAAAAAAGTGTATCGATTAAAAGCTAATGCCAACAGAAGCACGTAAGGCGAGATATTTCTATCCGAAATCTTGAAAACAATTGTCGAGTGCAACATAAATACGAAAATTGCTTAGTATAAATTTCTACAGGCCTAGACTTAAGCAAGACTTGTGCAAGCGCAGTTAAGGACGGCACACTCCGCATAAGTCCATTTATTTCCGAGAGTGTTTAAATCACGATTAAAGGTAGGTGGATACAATGTTTCATAAAAATCAAAAGTCAGTCAAACTTCACGGAAGTCGGTGTACATGTAGAGTCACAATTGTATTTTATAAATATGACAATTATTTTCATTTTTATCGCGACGTCACCATGGCAACAACGTGTAATAGTCATACGTATTAAACTCGTGAAGAAAACGTCGCGCTATTTAAAACGACGTTTTTAATGTGTTAACAAGTTAGCCATGACTCTGTCAAGACCTACTGTGAAATGAAACCTTTCCCCTGCAGACCCAGTATTTATACCAAAATTAAACAAGAGGAGATAACACATTCTTTCGATCGCATGAACATCGTACGACTGTCGCACAAGTTTGCGTTTGTCGTGCGATTGACGTACGGGTGACGTACGAAACTTTTCGAAATCTAACGACGGTCTTACGACTGACGTGAGTGTTGTACGGCAGCCTTGCGATCATCGCACGGCAGTCGTACGAAAACTAGGGCGTGTGTTGTCGTGCGATGAACGAGCGAACAACGTACGGTTCGTGAGAGCGTCGTACGATCGCCGTACGACGATTGCACGGAAAGTTTGAAGTATCTACGGCGGCTGCGATTCCTCTGCGATTTCGTTCGCATGAAAATTCGTACGACAAAAAAATCGTACGGCTGATGTGAACTAGGCTTTAAGAGGTATATTGACATATTGAGATATATAATCTTATGAATATCTTAAACTGAATAGTGTTATGTTTACGTTTTATTATGGTTACTTTAAGCTGTACATGTATTTGACTTATACAATTACACAATCATATATCATTATTTGAATTATTGAAATATAAAATAAATATTCTAAAATGCATTTGTTTTATTCATTTTTAAATAGATAATTTATATGAATATTAGTCCAGTACCATGATATGTGATACATACATACAAAATATATTTTTCAAATAAAAAATATATGTCAACGGCTTCATGTTTACGATAAGCTAAAAAATATGACGGCATGTAGACATAAAACGACGTTAATTTTACGACGATTTTTTATTGTTTTCCAAACGTTGCGTCGTCGTTAAGTAGCTCTCTAGCAAACCTGTTATCAATTGTAAGCAAAATTCTCTGTGCATACAATGATGTATTTTTTAAAAGAAGTTTCGAGCTTGTTAACACATTAAAACGTCATTTTAACTAGCGCGACGTTTTCTACACGTGTTTTATACCTGTTGCGACATAATGCGTTAGTAAAAAAATTTGCGACATTTTGCGTCAGCGCTGCGACATTTTGCGGGAGACGATTGCGACATAATGCGTCGATTGCGACATAATGCGTCGACATAGCGACATTTTGCGTCAAGTGCGACATAATGCGGCGTTGCGACATATTGCGGCGGTACAGGAGGGCTTAATTTATCGGCGATTAATAGGGACAACCCTCGTACATCTTAATTTACGGCTTAAGCGTTCATGGCGTTGACACTGAATGCTGACATCATATTTGCGCCGAATAAGCACGCAAAATACGCCTATCTTAGTGAAAGTATTTAGTAAGTAGCAAAACTGACTATCGCAAAATATGATATTCTTAAAATACGATATAAAGCAGAATACATTTTTCTAATTTCCTTATAGACTGGAGTCGATGCCAAGATGTACCGGTTACTGGTAAAGAAAAATGTCAAGAAAAGTTGACTTTGTGAGCGACGACCGTACATAACCTGATAAAAGTTAATGACAAATGCATAACAATCTTATCAAAACACACACTGAGAACAAACTAATATAATGTACCTTTTTTGATTCCTATAATATCTCGTACATCTAATATATGACCATATGTTATGTTGAATTTACGTTCCTTTTTTATATCTTCCGATAGTTTAACAACTTGCTTGTTTACTGGAATATTCTGAAAGATAATATTAAGTAGAAAAAATATATCATTTTTGCTCTCAGGCGGTAGCGCATCTGAGTATACAATTCCATGTATCCTGAGTTTCATTCCTGGACCGAACCATTATACATCTAGTTGGGTGTGGTTATGAGATATTTTAACAGTCATTCCTCCGCCTACCTTTTGTATCAAGTAGGACATGTCAGGCACTGGAACAATCTATGCCTTTATATCTAGGCATAGCCCGGGACCGAAGTATAAATAGCTTGGCACAGAATGAGTGTCAATACATAAAATAGATCAAGCTTTCAAGTACATATCACTAAATTTACAGTGCCTTAAACTGACTAAGGCCATGCCATATCGGAATTTTGTTAAGCGTCCGCGTGCGCGTAGGGTTTAAAGCACTCAATAATAAAAAAAAAAAATGTTGGTAAAGTTTTCTTAAAAAACTCCGATGTTCTGGGATTTGATACGACAATTTAATTCAGGGAAAATTGTGTTTGGCAACGACGTTATTCATCGTAAGCAATTTTCCATTACCGCGTCATTAATAAATTAATTAATTTACTTGAAACTAGTCATTTTATATTAAATTCAGACGATTGTTTCATATTATGAGGATGTTATTCCATTTAAAAATATATAAAATTAATTGGGTTTTTTTGTCGTAAACATATTTGTGCTTTCGTTTTCGGTTTGTGTGTTTTTGTGAATAGGTACCTAGGTTTGTCAAATTTGAGTTGACGCTTAACAGAATTCCAATTTGACAAGGCCTAAACTCAAATACATCCTCGGAAAAGCATTCTTATGAAACGGACGAGTCTTAAATGAAACATCATTCACTCATCGTCGCTTCTTTGCAACATGGAAAAATCTATTTTTTGGATAGGTGATTCAAACGCAAACAGTGCTTACATGTAAGAGTGAAAGAAGAAAAATTACATGTATTGTGAAGACAATGTCATTATACTCACTGTTAGATCTAGTGAAATCAATTTATTACCCTGTGTGGAGATAGATGTCAGTAGTTCTATACATCCTTGAATATTTATCGGATTATTTCCCAACTGAAAAATGAACAATCACCTTACTAATGAAGTACAATACCCTTCAAATGCAATATGGACAAAATACCGTTAATAGACCGATCTTTAAACTTTCCTATGAACAAAAAAACCAAGGGCCTTATGAGCAATTCCCAAATCCGGATTAATGGACCTTTCCGAGTGTGACCTTTTTATTTGAATAACAATACATTTACCTACAAGTATAAGCAGGTGCTCTTTTGTTAACACCTTGTTTGTGGGACAAAAAGTAACTGTAAACCTTTGTTAAATATGCTAACAGGTAAGGTCATGGAAAGGTCCATTAGTTTATCAACATATGACTTTGCATATATATAATTAAGTTCAATTACAGTAAAATAACTTGTGGTATGTATAATACGTCTAAACACTTCTTGATGGCACTGTAGGCCTGTATTTTATCGTTTTAGGCAACCCACCGGTAAGCTCAGTTGGTAACGCGTATTTCTTGAGAAAAAAACAGTTCTGAAAGACATTGTATAATTAAAAACAAAATCTGTCATAGCCTGTCCAAAGTGAGATTGAGAAAGGGTCAGAATAATCAACACCACAGCTATGGAATGTCTAACAGATGAAGACTAAATTCTCAAATACGTAAATCTTCTATATCTAATATCTGGTTAGGTTCTAGACTGGGTCTGAATATAATACATGCTTGTGGAGCGAGCGAACCCCTGGGGGAACAACTAAAACATGAAAATCACCATCAAACTCTTACACGACTGGTTTCTTCCCATAAATTATAAACAGGGTATATAGTCACGTGATATTTACAATAATTTGCTTCAAATACCGTACAGATTAACTGTAACTTTTCCTTTTCCAAACATTTCTACAATAGCCTGTGAATTGTAATTATTTACTCTGAATCATCTGCACAAAATATTTTGGAAACTAACCTTGTTTATCAAAGTATACAAAAACATATACAAAAATATGTCAATTAATAGGGCAAATGCAATAAAAATATAACAGTCTTACATTTAATATTTCCAAAGTTGTGTTTCTTTTTAAACCATTGGCTATAAAAGTAATGCCATCCCAGTCTATTCTATTGTTACTTATATCAAAATATTTTAGCATCGTATTCTCTCTTAATGTGTCTTCTAATGCTAAGCATCCATCAAAACCAATACCATTCATTGCTAGATCTAATGTTGATAAAGAACTGTTAGACTGTAAAATATAGAACAAGAATATAAAGTACAGTCCTACATTCAACGACGGTAAAGTGGTTGGTAATGGTTTAAACACCGTCAGCCAAACAAACAGCGTTTAATCTGAACGGTTTGGTGATTGTTATGATACCTTAAGATGCGGTACATGCGTTATGTTTAAGGAACGCCTTTAAAAAAAAAGAAATTGGCAGTTAGTCGCTTTTGGGATTGAATAGCACGACGCTTGAACATGACTATTGTGTCGCAAAAGTGGGTTATATTCCATTGACTTTTAGGTTGGTATGCCATTTTCTGATTAGTTAACTTTGAAGTTTTCTCTATCTACCCAACTATTTTTTTAAGTAAGCCACAGTGCCGTGTTATCAAAGAAAAGTTATAAATATGCTGCTGTCGGCGGTAGGATGATTTTAGAATAACACATCATTTGTTTTACAAATTTCTCTCTCTAAAAGTGTTTGCTAAAATATCTTTCCATCGGATCAAACTTTTAAAATTTTGTGCCCCACTATTTTAGCTTTAAATGTCTGATTTTAATAGTCAGGAAAAATGTAAGTTTTGCAAATGGAAACTGTGATATTAACACCTGAATAAAATAATCAAACACTTTTAAGTAGAGCAGCAGAAGCCTAAAAAGTGGCTTATTTAAGGAGTTAGGTCGCCCAAAAAGGTAACAAGCTACAACATATACCAAAATGTTCAGAAGACATTGTAGTTTTATGAAACCCGTATAAAAAGTGCTGACCTTGGGTGCAACCTTTTCAAAAATTAAGGTCAAGGTCACACTATTATGTATTTGAAGACAATATGACGAGTTATATAAATCATAATTTACTACTGAACCAATTGACTGATTTACAAAAAGTTGTAATATAATAATTGTTAATTGAATGAACTTTAATTATAATTACTTTTAGCAGGAGAATATGTCAAGGTCAAGGTCATTTCAAGGTCAAATCATATAATTTTTGTAAAATGATTTGTGTTTACCTGTAGTCCTTGTATAAGAGCCACTGCTCCTTTCAATCTGATATGGTTCCAACTTAGATTAAGATAATCTAGTTTAGGTGTGTCTTCTGTAAAGGAAATATAAATCATGATATTAAGTACATGAACTTCTCATGTCCTGCTATCATGTGACATTTAAACCGTTTTGTTAAAATAGATTTTCTAATCGTCGGCCAGCCATTTTGCTTTTCATACATAAATTCATATCGATATATTTGTTAAACTTATTTTCAAAGTCTACTTCATTGGATATGCAATATACCTAAAGGTGCACCACGACATATTTATATTTTTGAAAATCCATTCCCCTTATTAGTCTTCTACATTTGTTTGTCCTCGGTTTCCTTCCTCACTTTCAATAAATCGTGCATTCAGTGCTTTCAGCGCTTTGATCAAAATAGTTTTTCCACGGGGAATTAGTAGGCAAAATTTTCAGTTCCAATTTTCCTGGTTCTGCATTTTATTTTTATAATCGTGATTGAAACAGACAAATGATATATTACTTGGCAAAATATACCTATATTTTCTCCTTATATTCAGGGTGTTTCCTAACTAGACCCACATGGGTCAGGTTAGCTAAAAATAGATTAGTGTTAAAATATGCATTTACTGATGAGAAGATACTAGAGCTTGTTATTGTGCAACATAAGTATAATTATATTAAAAAAGATATCCTAACCCGCCTAAGAATGTTGAAAAGACAAGTAGCGACCAATGAAAATGTTTAATTTCAGCAAGTACGACATGTAACAAATCTATAAATAGCTTGATGATAGCTCAATGTTTACAGTTAAAAGATCAGAGATACACATTTAAAAAGATCAATGTTTACTTTCACTTTTGTTAATTTTTCATTATCTAACTAATGCAAAACTGTCAAACATCTTTGCATTTCGACATTTTGAAATTACAGGCGTGAGAACGTTTTGCATCTATTAAAAAAAAACCACGTGACAGTCATGCGATTTAAGGTGGGTCGGTACCTTACTCGGAGGGAAAAACGAAAAAATAATATGTTTACCGATTATGATAAATGTTGGCAGGCAGATACCTTCATGCTTCTTGTTTGTTTTTCTGGTAACCTTAGCGACGTTGTCTTTTTTTCACGACGTCACGGACGTCACAATGGTTCGCGCTAAAAACAGGCACGCAAGTACATTAAACCCATATATTTAAAGTATTGAATGTCCGAGGACAAAGATAATTATACCAAAATGTTTCTGAAATGTTGTTGCATACAAATATTTTGTTCCGATTATCTAAATATCACGTCAGTCGTAAAGATTGTACATTTCATCACTAAATTTAGGGTTTTCATGTCTAAAAGGTTTTACCAATTGCCGAGTTATGACCTTCAAAACAACGACGTTAATATTACGTTGCGCTGACGTTGTGATTTGGGGTTATGTATGTAATTTTCTTGTAAATTCAATTTTGTAGTTTCTTTCCAGTTCTTAATTTATTTCTTGTGACACTCAGCATCTGATCTGTTCAAAATTAATTTAACATAGGTCAATCAAAATTTCGCTTCTACTTATTTTTACAACAAATGCTTTAATCACAACGTCAGCGTAACGTTATGTTAACGTCGTTGTAATGAAGGTAATTTTACTTTGAACGCGATATTGTGAAAAACTGAGAACGTTCACTTTCCTTTTTTATTTCATTAAAATGACACAAAAAGTGCGTAGATTTCAAAAATCGCGATAAGAATTTGACCACCGTTCTGCTTTCCTTTGAAAATAACCATTATAACTCGGCAATTGGTTAAACCTTTTAGACGTGAAAACCCTAAATTCAGTGATGAAATGTACAATCTTTACGAATGACGTGATATTTGGATAATCGGAACAAAATATTTGTATGCAACAACATTTCAGAAACATTTCGGTATAATAATCATTGGCCTCGGACATTTAATATCTCAAATACGTGGGTTTAATGTACATGTACTTGCATGCCTATTTTAAGCGCGAACCATTGTGACGTCCATGACGTCGTGAAAAAAAGACAACGTCGCTAAGGTTACCAGAAAAACAAACAAGAAGCATGAAGGTATCTGCCTACCAACTTTTATTATAATCGGAGAACAAAATATTTTTTTCGTTTTTTCCTCCGAGTAAGGTACCGACCCACCTTAAATGATTACGTGACTCTGTCTAAAAATAGAAATATCAGCTTGAACGTAGTATTTTAGCGGAGGTAGAAAGTGAACGAGTGAATCTTTCGAACCGATGTATTGGTGAGTATGAAGATAGGTACAGCCTATTAACACAGATTATTATCCAAGTTTTGACATTTAATTAGGGGTCCAAATTAATTGACATGTGCTATACTTAGATTTGTAAACTGTGAACAACGGTACTTTCATCGTCTATTTATTTTCTAATTATTGACAGATAATTGAGGGTCATAGCCATAACCTAATTTGTTCGTGTTAAACAATCATTCTACAGGGTTAGGGTTAGAAAACCTGTTCTCAATATTATGGGGGCAAATGTCCGCCCTCCAAAAAACTTAGGGGGGGGGGCAAACGTCTGCCCTGTCAAAACACACGAGGGGGCAAATGTCCGCCCTTCAAAAAACTGAGGGGGCAAATGTCCTAGAATCAGTGTATTCGAAATTTAATTTCCGTGGCGACCGCCTTTGATTAGTATTCAGAGGCGGGTCCAGGTTTTTTCAAGGAGGGGGTCCGAACATTTTCTAGGGGGTCCAAACTTTCTAATTACAATCACATTATACACATTTTGCAGAAATAATACAACATATTTATAAAAAAAACTACATAACCATTAAATCTATGTTAAGCACCGAGAAAAAATAGCTTCATGCTACTTAAAAATGACTTACAGTCAAGAAAAACACCAATGGACAGGTACATTTTGGAAATTCTAGGAGGGGTCCGGACCCCCCTGACTCCCCCCCCCGATAGATCCGCCTATGGTATTACATGTAGTACCAGTATAACATACGAACCTATAGCTTTACCCAGTTTTTTACCTCCTTCAACTGAGATGCTATTTTGACTTAAATTTAACCATTTTAAACCATAGTTACTTTCCAGGCCTTCAGCAATATATTCTGTTTCTCTGTCTCCTAGTTTACAGCCTGAAAAATGCAATAACATCTTTTATTTAATATCACAATGTTTCTTGCCATGTTTTGATTAAATGTTTCTTTTAAAATGTTATTTTCTCATTAGGTATGACAAGTCATGTCCGTGCTCATCATAATGGAAACTCAAAAATGGCTTTTATTGGTTAACTGCTGAACAAAACTGCTATAAATCAGTTCACAATTCAAGTTTGTAAAGGTACAAGTTTTCAAGTTTTTAATGTATTATTTTTTATTATTGCTTAAGACAGGGTGTTGCCAAATACAGATAACCATTAACTTATGCCTTATTGTTTTATTACAATATTGGCATATCTGTTTTGTAATATTTAATATTCTATTTGATATATCTGTTTGTCATGAATGTGTGGTCTTTGAATTAGGGCTGTCACGATACACCATAAGCGTATCGCGATATACATGTACTGCAATACGCTGGCACCGTATCGCGATACGTACCACGATATATTGTAGGTTTTTAGATTCGGTGTGCCTCCGGTGTATTTAACAGGAACAATGCAAAATTTACTTGCAGCTACTGATAGAATCTAGCCTCTTTAAGTATTTACGATCATTTAGGATTGTGACGTGTTAAAATCGGTTAAATTTTTGTAACTTAATTAAGGTTAGATTGAATGAACAAAGAAAAAAAACTGACGTTTCGCTTTTTTTTATTTCGCGAAAGGAAGAATTTTCCAATGAAATAGAAAATATCGCCAAATACCGGTACGTTAAAATCGTACCGCGGTACGTATTGCCGCAGCTGCGTATTGCAATATATCGGCATACCGGTATATCGTGACAGCCCTACTTTGAATATTGTAAATGGTCTAAGGCATACAAGTATTGTCGCTTTTGCCAAATAAAGATGATAACGATGATGAATATATACAAGTCAGGCGTGTGATGTACGTAGATCAATGATCGTTAGAAGTTTAAGACAAAGTTAAAAATTGACAAAGATAATCAAGAGTCGAAGAAATAACATTGATTATTCACAGAGTAAAGATCTTATCATGGAAGCATTAGAACGAGGATAAAAAGCGATGAGAAATTCTAGTCACGCTCTCTCCAATTTCTTACTTATCGTTTATGAAATCAAAGCACTGAGGAGCCAGAGGAACGACTTCTTGAACTGTTGGATGAAATTTGGTAGGTCTTTTACTCCACTTATATGAAATTTAGCAACAATGTAATTGAACAATACCTGATAAGTTTAAGTGTGTTAAACAAGTTATCCGTTTTAAAATATCATCAATGACTTTGGCTCCGTCTATCTGTATTTCATTACCTGCCAACCCCTGAAAATATATAATATACAGTACCGTCCAAAAGTTCTTGGGCAAATAACTTTTAAAATCTGACCATGCCGGCTGTATGGAGTTCTATTATGATTGAAGCTTATTGGTGTCTCATAGTAAGAATCATCGTCGGTTATCCCACGATACATTATTCCGCTTATGCTGTGTTATGTACCGTGAGCCATTTGATTAGAAAAATCTCGTAGTCATGAATAATTAACGAGGCAGTTTCATTGGTTCCGCAAAGAAACCGGTGCGGAAAATAAGCCAATGAAATTACGTTTTATTTCTAAGGTTTTGTTTACCATTCAAAAAATTTCTAAAGCGGGTTTAATTGTAACATGCGATTTTATTGGAAGAAGATAATTGGTCTCCCCTGCCTTATGCATATTTATGAAAACGAGATTTTGCCAGTCAAATTGTCCACGGTACGTAAGGAGTGCAACGGAAGAAAATACTGTGGTTGCCGACGATGAGTAAGAATCAAATGTTGATAAACTAATTCGTTGCGTGCATAATTATAACACATTGGTTTCCCTTCGCATTTTCAAATGATACCAATATATTTTGCATTTACCGAATAATAAAATCAAATGCCGACTTCAAGCAATTACGAAAAAGAGCAATTGAGTTTAATTCTGGATGAAGTATAACGGTCAAATCTCGACATATATAGTTAGTTAGATCTTACCATATGATATATCTTTTTAGCATCATTTAAAACATTCATTAGTTGTAATACGTTCTCCTCTGTCAAACCATTCTCTTTTAATTCAATTCTTTCTAAACATGAGTTTTTCTGAAATAATTGGTATTAAAGCTTTATAATTAATTAAGAGATGAAAAACATTTATAACGTTGCTGCTTTTTAAGTTTTACTTGACAAATTTAGAACTGGTTATAGACATTGGTCCATGGTAGCTTTGTTAGGTGTGCTGGCCGCCGTAAAATCACCTTAATTTGGGTAAAAAGATACAAATGTAGCTTCTGTCCTGATATTTTTATTGCTATAAGTTTGAATTAGTACAAATATAATTCTTGCTGTATTATAGCTAAGAATGCTTTCTCTTTTAAAGTTATTTCCATCTCAGATTAAAAATTAATATACATATATATTGTAAACTGGCTCGCAATAAGCTTACTCTCCGGTAAGATTTCTTTAATTACATGTAGTCAACTAACGTGAAAAAAAACATAGTAATACACAAAGTCAAATACAGAGAGTATCTTACCATTAATGCTAAAATAAGAGCTTGGCATTGACCGTGGTTCATTTTAACATGTCCCAAATACATTGATGTCTGTGTCAGTTGTTTTATTACAGAACGTATAGGTCTAACTTGATATTCTCTACACGTACGTCTATATATCCTAATACCTGTTTGCTTACTTGGTGGTCTCCGATCCTTATGAGACTCTTTTACCATTTTTTCGTCCTCTGAAATGTAGACAAACATACCCACACACTATTTACACGGGCGTGACCCAGCGATCACGACGTTGGATATTAATCATTGAATAGCTAGCTTCACGTTGGTTAGAATTCCATTTTAGACCTACCCCGTAGTTTCCCCAAGCAAGGCACTTTATCCTTCTAGTTTAAACTTAACTTTAGAAGGGGTCTAACAATATTGCAAAACACTGCAATGTATTGCAATATATATGCAAAGTAATATCGTTTTTGCGTGGACTGTCTTATATGGTTTGTACACTGCCCTCAAAAAGTTCATTCGCACATTCATAATTTACATTTTACTAAATGGAGTTCCAGACAGTTGTTAAAGCAGTTTGTGGTTAAATGATTTTTAATTGCACTTATCAAATCAGTACACCTAACAACTTTTCTAAGTATACACATTTCCCCTGCAGATAATTTCAACAGTTGTTAAAATATTAAAACGAAATTTCGTGAATCAACTATATATATGGGATACTGTATCTTTCATGTGACACTAAAAACGTCAATATCCACCTCGTAGTAACCGATTTCCAAGATGCACGTGCATTTCGTGCTTTTTACCAATATGAGCCAAACGGTTTACATTTTCACGTTTATTTTGTACATGCCGACATCTATAGCGATTTACACTTAGAAAGAACACATAAACTTTCACAAGTCGTAAGTATGAAACGAATAAGCTTGAGATGAAGAGGCCTGGCTATCGAAATAATACATGCTGGCTCATCAGTACGAAAGGTCAATTTAATTGAATTGCTAGCTCATGTCTTGCTCGCATCATATTCATCACTGAGACATTCTAAGCATAGCTGCAATGCAGAAACCTTCAACAATCGTGACAAAGTGAAACCATTTTCAGTTTGCTCATACTTTTAAGCGTAACCCTTTGACTGCGATGAAACTTTTAAGAAAGTTTTAGCAAACCGGAAGTGTTTAAGACCAGCCAAGCCAGAGAAGACGTCGTATGACGACAAGAATGGGCTATGATACCCCGGGATATCATTCAGACCTACATTATCTACGGTGGCATAGAGGTGACATGGAGATATATTTAATTTTTTACGTGACCACGCAGTAGCTATTACGTGCGCACGCAATAACGTTTACGTGGCCACGCAGTAGCTATTACGTGCGCACTCAATAACGTTTACGTGGCCACGCAGTAGCTATTACGTGCGCACGCAATAACGTTTACGTGGCCACGCAGTAGCTATTACGTGCGCACGCAATAACGTTTACGTGGCCACGTAATAGCTTTACGTGCGCACGTAATAATTGACCAATGAGAGTTGACGAAAATGGCCGCCATTTTCGTCAACTTTCATTGGTCAATTATTACGTGCGCACGTAAAGCTATCACGAGGCCACGTAAACGTTATTGCGTGCGCACGTAATAGCTACTGCGTGGCCACGTAAAGCTTTCACGTGGCCACGTAAACAATTAAATATATCTCCATGTCACCTCTATGCCATCGTTATTGATGTGAATTTGTACTTTGTCGGTGCCAATATTGTTACTGCTTATAAGAAGTCAGTTATTTTTCAATTTATTCTTCGTTTTGCTAATAAATAAAATACTATTTGATGATAATTTTTTACAAATTTTATATCAATAGCTTACGTATCAACCCAGTTATGACCAAATATATAGGTGTATACTTAGAAAGGTTGTTAAGTGTACATTTTTCTTATTGATATGAAATTACAAAAATATCTCAAACTTGATACTGGTTTATTGTGATATGTGGATTGTTTGGACGCTGATAGGTAACTTTGACTGCCACATAGAAAATGAAATGTTCGAATAGAAATGTTGTTTTAATTTCATGAATATAAATGAAATAAAAGATGATATAAAAATTCTTAAATCTTGAACTTGGAATTCGTTGCAATTCAATTTATTGTACTGGGAAGGAACTTTTGGAGGGCAGTGTATGTGCACAGGACTGAATGTGATAATGAGGTGTGACAAGGTTCTTAATATAAAACTCTTACCTATTTCCTCCAAGTCAGTATCAAACTCTGTACTACTATCATACGGAGGTGAATCAGTTATATAACTTGACTCAGTCATCAGAGAGCTGTTCTCCTCGTACTCAAAACTGTCTGTGAGTTGATCACATGCCATACTTGTTTGTAGAAGTATAGTCCGACAATACTGACCTGTATCAGGTTAACCTCACTGAAATTGCATACAGTCCGTCTGCCCGTTCGTCCGTCCTTTCGACTGTTTTCGAAAGAAATAATTTAAACTGCTCATGAAAGCAATGTATGTTATAAGAACATTTTCGTTCCAAAATCCAATGGAGTTATGATGCTAAAACTTGTTTTAAACACTGATTGTTATGAATAAAGGTTGAATATACACGATTTTAATGAGGATCACATGAAGATCTGCAAACCAATTATGTAGTTTCATTTAATGAAACGGTAACTTGCTTGCTTGCTTCCGCACTCACCCACTCAGTAGAAATGAACAGTGAGTACAAAAATAACGTAACAATCAAGAGTCATTAACAATTTATTGTATAAAAGCACATCATTATCTCCAAGCTTTTAAAGTATACACTTTCTAGACATTGCATGCAATGAATCTCTATCTTTCAATTAATGAGAACCGTTAATTATGAAACGATCATTTAGAAGAAAAAAAACCGCAAATATTTAGATGCTCGGAACAACTCGGGGATCTTCTACGAAGATTTACACATTTGCGTAGAAAACCCCCGAGGAGTTCCAAATGCTAATTAGATATAAGATAAGGAATACTAGCCCTTCGGAACTACCTCGGCGATCTTCTACGCAGATAAACCTCGGATATCATAAGATGAAAAGTAGATCTAACATGGATTCCGTAGAAAACGATGGAATTTGGTTTCTGTGGTAATAGTCTGAACTACACAGAAATACGACGTGTGAGACATTAATTGTACTGATGAAAAGTTTGAATTAGCGTGTATCATTGCTATTATTAAGTGTTGTACTTGAAAATGACAGGTGGTCGTGTTTCAATGTATTTGTAGACAATATATGGTCTTTTTCTTTGATTAAGACTTCTGAATGTAGTTTTGGTATAATGTACCAATGGTATATTATGGTATATAATACCAATCTGCTGATTGGTATATTAGCATGCATATTGTTAAGGTCTGTGAAGTTAGCTATCTATTGTCTATTCTCTATTCAAAAGTATATTCGCACAATAGACAGCTATGTATTGAGAAATCTATTCATTCAGAAGTCTATTCGCATTTACTGTATACATAAATATAGGTAAGTTCAAATATCTGTACAAAAATCTGTTCACAAAATGCCGAAAAGACAGCTGTCTATTCGAAAGTCTATTCAGAAGTCTATTCGAAAAAAGTCAGTATTGCTATCAAACAGATTTAAAAGTCTTTTCATGGAATACGTAAAGAGACAAATGTCCATTCAAAAGTCTTTTCAGAAGTTTATTCGCAAAAACATAGTAGTGCAATCTGAATGAGCAAGGTTTCTATTCCAAGAATGCAAGCAACAAATGTCCATTCAAAAGTCTTTTCGGATCTCTATTCGCAAAATCATATATATGCTTTAAGAATGTGTCTGTAGTCTATTATAAATTTTCCAATAGAGAGCTGTCAATTCAAATGTCTATTCAGAAGTCTATTCCAAACAAGTCAATTATGCAATCAAACAGATTTCAAAGTCTTTTTAGAGAGACAAAGTCCATTCAAAAGTCTATTCAGAAGTCTATTCGCAAAATCATATATATGCATTAAGAATGTGTCTAAAGTCTACCATAAGTTGCGAATAGACAGATGTCCATTCAAATGTCTATTCAGAAGTCTATTCGCAAAATCATGTATATGCATTCAGAATGAGTCAGAAGTCTTTTATAGAGTTTCAAATAGAGAGCTGTGCATTCAAAAGTCTATTCAGAAATCTATTCGCAAAATCATATATATGCATTAAGAACGTGTCTAAAGTCTACCATAAAGTTGCGAATAGACAAATGTCCATTCAAATGTCTTTTCAGAAGTCTATTCGCAAAATCATGTAAATGCAATTAGAATGAGTAGGAAGTCTTTTAATGAGTTTCGAATAGAGAGATGTCCATTCAAAAGTCTATTCAGAAGTCTATTCGCGAAATCTGGTAAATGCGTGCAGAATGAGTCAGAAGTCTTTTATAGAGTTTCGAATAGAGAGCTGTCCATTCAAATGTCTATTCAGAAGTCTATTCCAAAAGACTCAGTAATGTAATGCAATCAACCAGATTGAAAGTCTTTTCGCGGAACATGAAAAGAGTCAAATGTCCATTCAAAAGTCTATTCAGAAGTCTATTCGCAAATTATATATATGCATTAAAAATGTGTCTAAAGTGTACTATAAAATTGCGAATAGACAGATGTCCATTCAAATGTCTTTTCAGAAGTCTATTCGCAAAATCATGTATATGCATTCAGAATGAGTCGGAAGTCTTTAATAGAGTTTCGAATAGAGAGATGTCCATTCAAAAGTCTACTCAGAAGTCTATTCGCGAAATCTGGTAAATGCGTGCAGAATGAGTCAGAAGTCTTTTATAGAGTTTCGAATAGACAGATGTCCATTCAAATGTCTATTCAGAAGTCTATTCCAAAAGACTCAGTAATGTAATGCAATCAAACAGATTGAAAGTCTTTTCGCGGAACATGAAAAGAGTCAAATGTCCATTCAAAAGTCTATTCAGAAGTCTATTCGCAAATTATATATATGCATTAAAAATATGTCTAAAGTGTACTATAAAGTTGCGAATAGACAGATGTCCATTCAAATGTCTTTTCAGAAGTCTATTCGCAAAATCATGTATATGCATTCAGAATGAGTAAGAAGTCTTTATAAAGTAGCGAAAGGCAGCTGTCCATTCAAAAGTCTATTCAGAAGTCTATTCGCAAAATCATACATGTGCATTTAAAATGTGTCAAAAGTCTATTCAAAGAGTAGCAAATAGATAGCTGTCCATTCAAATGTCTATTCAGAAGTCTATTTGCGAAATCATGTATATGCATTCAGAATGAGTTAGAAGTCTTTTATAGAGTTTCGAATAGATAGCTGTCCATTCAAAAGTCTATTCAGAAGTCTATTCGCAAAATCATAGATATGCATTAAAAATGTGTCTAAAGTCTACCATAAAGTTGCGAATAGACAAATGTCCATTCAAATGTCTTTTCAGAAGTCTATTTGCAAAATCATGTATATGCATTCAGAATGAGTAGGAAGTGTTTTATAGAGCTTCAAATAGGCAGCTGTCCATTCAAAAGTCTATTCAGAAATCTATTCTCAAAATCTGGTAAATGCGTTCAGAATGAGTCAGAAGTCTTTTATACAGAAGTAAATATACAGCAGTCCATTCAAATATCTATTCAGAAGTCTATTTGCAAAATCATATATATGTATTAGGAATGTGTCAGATGTTTGTTATATAGTTGCGGATAGAGAGATGTCCATTCAAATGTCTATTTAGAAGTTTATTCCAAAAAAGTCAGTAATGCAATCAAACAGATTTAAAAGTCTTTTCGTGGTATACGTAAAAAGACAAATGTCTATTCGAAGTGTATTCAGAAGTCTATTCGCAAAATCATATATATATGCATTAAGAATGTGTCTAAAGTGTACTATAAAGTTGCGAATAGACAGATGTCCATTCAAATGTCTATTCAGAAGTCTATTCGCAAAATCATGTATATGCATTCAGAATGAATCAGAAGTCTTTCATAGAGTTTCGAATAGAGAGATGTTCATTCAAAAGTCTATTCAGATGTCTATTCGCGAAATCTGGTAAATGCGTTCAGAATGAGTCAGAAGTCTTTTATAGAGTTTCGAATAGACAGATGTCCATTCAAATGTCTATTCAGAAGTCTATTCGCCAAAAATCTCAGTAATGCAATCAAACAGATCGAAAGTCTTTTTGCGGAATATGAAAAGAGGCAAATGTCCATTCAAAAGTCTATTCAGAAGTCTATTCGCAAATTATATATGCATTAAAATGTGTCCTAAGTCTATTATAAAGTTAGAATAGACAGCTGCCCATTGAAATGTCTTTTCAGAAGTCTATTTGGAAACTTATGTTAATCGATTCAGAATGTGTTAGGTGTAATTGTGATAGACCTGCCAAGTTTATTGAAGTTTGCGTGCTTTGCCTGAATAAGGTAAGTTTCTTAACTCTCGTAAACATAAATGAATCTCCCGAATATTTCGGCAATTGTAGGTGAAGGTCGAATTTGCCTTTTCATATCGTCGTAATTTTGCCGACTCTATAAACCAAATCGAGCCGGTAAATCTGGTTCAAACAAGGTCACTGTACCGTAGATTACACAAGTGCAAATTCAAATACGGTAACCAGTGCTGGTTTTATTCGAGGAAGCGCCATTGTTTGAGACATGCTAATATTTCGAAGTTTGTAGGTAGAAACCTTTGAATTTCATATTAAATCGTAAACAAAGTGTTATTGTCCACAAGAAAAATAAGCGCCAAAAGTAACTACTTTACATTTACATGTAAGTGATTGAGCCTGTAAAAATGATGATTTTTGTTTTATAAGAAACACAATTTTACGCCATTTTGTTAAGTTCTTTTGTCGGTGCAACAGCGTGACGTCAATCGTGGTGTTTTCTCACAGGTCCGTGCTTGTTGTATATATATATATATATATATATATATATATATATATATATATATATATATATATATATATATATATATATATATATATATATAATGTCATTCGGAACTACCTCGGCGATTTTCCACGCAAATACAAATTCGTAGATGATCGCCGAGGTCGTTCCGAATGATATAATGTATTCATCTTGTAACCGAAATGAAAAGGGTAGACAAAAACCAATTAGAAGTATTAATCTCATGCCAATAGTTGTTTTTAAAAGTCCGTTAGACCTGATTACAAAAAAAGAAGTAATTCAGCTGCCGAGAGAAGACTTACTACCAGGAGAAAAATAGAAATCTTGCTTTGAATAGAAAAAAGTAGACCTTCTTCAAAGAGCATGTCTATTCACAAACCCAGCAAATAATTCTAACACATTAAAAATGCATATGAATGATTTTGTTAAAGGACTTCTAACAAATAATTTGAATATGTTTATTTATCACTTTTCAAAAAGAAACTTATGCTACATTCTGAATGCGAACTACTGTTTGCAAATAGGACAGCAGTCTATTCCTAACCCTATCTTTGACTTGTGACACATTCTTTATGCATATAAAAGATTTTGCAAATCGACTTCGGAATAGACATTTGAATGGACAGCTCTCTATTCGCAACTTTTTAATATACTTCAGACACATTCTGGAATATTCTAACTGCATATATATAATTTTGCGAATAGACTTCCGAAAAGACATTTGTATGGACAGCTCTCTATTCGCAACTTTATAATAGACTTCCGACTCATTCTGAATGCAAATACATGGTTTTACGAAAAGACTTTTGAATAGACATTTGAATGGACATCTGTCTATTCGCAACTTTATAATAGACTTCAGTCACATTCTTAAGGCATATATATAATTCTGCGAATAGACTTCGGAATAGACATTTGAATGGACAGCTCTCTATTCGCAACTTTATCATAGACTTCAGTCACATTCTGAATGCATATATATGATTTTGCGAATAGACTTCTGAATAGACATTTGAATGGACATCTGTCTATTTGCAACTTTATAATAGACTTCTGACTCATTTTGAATGCATATATATGATTTTGCGAATAGACTTCTGAATAGACTTTTGAATGGACAGCTCTCTATTCGAAACTCTATAATAGGCTTTAGACACATTCTGAAGGTATATACATGATTTTGCGAATAGACTTCTGAATAGACATTTGAATAGACATCTGTCTATTCGCAACTTTATCATAGACTTCAGTCACATTCTTAATGCATATATATGATTTTGCGAATAGACTTCTGAATAGACATTTGAATGGACATCTGTCTATTCGCAACTTTATTATAGACTTCAGTCTCATTCTTAAGGCATATATATAATTTTGCGAATAGACTTCTGAATAGACATTTGAATGGACAGCTCTCTATTCGCAACTTTATAATAGACTTCAGTCACATTCTGAATGCATATATATGATTTTGCGAATAGATTTCTGAATAGACATTTGAATGGACATCTGTCTATTTGCAACTTTATAATATACTTCTGACTCATTTTGAATGCATATATATGATTTTGCGAATAGACTTCTGAATAGACTTTTGAATGGACAGCTCTCTATTCGAAACTCTATAATAGGCTATAGACTCATTCTGAAGGTATATACATGATTTTGCGAATAGTCTACTGAATAGACATTTGAATAGACATCTGTCTATTTGCAACTTTATCATAGACTTCAGTCACATTCTTAATGCATATATATGGTTTTGCGAATAGACTTCTGAATAGACATTTGAATGGACAGCTCTCTATTCGCAACTTTATAATAGACTTCAGTCACATGCTTAATGCATATATATAATTTTGCGAATAGACTTCTGAATAGACTTTTGAATGGACAGCTCTCTATTCGTAACTCTATAAAAGACTTCTGACTCATTCTGAACGCATTTACCAGGTTTATGAATAGACTTCTGAATAGACTTTTGAATGGGCAGCTTTCTATTCGAAACTCTATAAAAGACTTCTGACTCAATCTGAATGCATATACATAATTTTGCGAATAGACTTCTGAATGGACATTTGAATGGACATCTTTTTATTTGCAACTTCATGATAGACTTCAGACACATTCTCAATGCAAATATATTATTTTTCGAATAGACTTCTGAATAGACATTTGAATGGACAGCTCTCTATTCGAAACTCTATAAAAGACTTCTGACTAATTCTGAATGCATATACATGATTTTGCGAATAGACTTCTGAATAGACTTCTGAATAAACATTTGAATGGTTATTTGTCTATTCGCAACTTTATAATACACTTCGGACACATTCTTAATAATTTTGCGAATAGACTTCTAAATAGACTTTTGAATGGACAACTCTCTATTCGAAACTCTATAAATGATATCAGACTCATTCTGCAGGCATATACATGATTTTGCGAATAGACTTCTGAATAGACATTTGAATGGACATCTGTCTATTTGCAACTTTACAATAGACTACAGACACATTCTTAATGCATATATATGATTTTGCGAATAAACTTCTGAATAGACTTTTGAATGGACAGCTCTATCTTCGAAACTCTATAATAGACTTCTGCCTCATTCCGAACGCATTTACCGATTTTTCGAATAGACTTTTGAATAGACTTTGAATGGACATCTTTCTATTCGCTACTTTAAAATAGACGTCAGACACATTCTAAATGCGTATTTGCATATGATGTTGCGAATAGACTTCTGAATAGACATTTGAATGGACAGCTGTGTATTTGCTACTGTTTGTTAGTTCTGACTCATTCTGAACGCATTCACCAAATTTTGCGAATAGATTTCTGAATAGACTTTTGAATGGACAGCTCTCTATTCGAACTCTATAATAGACTTCTGACCCATTCTGGACGCATTCACCAGATTTTGCGAATAGACTTCTGAATAGACATTTAAATGGACATCTGTTTATTTGCAACTTTAAAATAGACTACAGACAAATTCTTTATGCATATATATGATTTTGCGAATAGACTTCTGAATAGACTTTTGAATGGACAGCTGTCTATTTGAAAATCTATAATAGAATTCTGACTCATTCCGAATGCATTCACCAGATATTGCAAGTAGTCTTTTGAATAGACATTTGAATGGATATCTATCAATTCCCAACTTAATAATAGACTTCAGACACAGTCTTAAGGCACATATATGATTTTGCGAATAGATATCCGAAAAGACATTTGAATGGACATTTGTCCCTGGATTTTTGGGAATAGACATCTTGATCATTAAGATTTCATTACTATGTTTTTGCGAATAAACTTCTGAATAGAATTTTGGAAGGACATTTGTCTCTTTGCGTATTCCACGAAAAGACTTTTAAATCTGTTTGATTGCATTTCTGGTTTTTTTCGAATAGACTTCGGAATAGACTTTTGAATGGACATTTGTCTATTTATGTATTCTATGAAAAGACTTTTAAATATGTTTTATTGCACTAGTGATTTTTTTCGAATAGACTTCTGAATAGATTTCCGAATAGACATATGTCTTTTCGCCATTTTGTGTACAGATTTTTGTACAGATATTTGAACTTTCCTATATCAATGTATACAGTAAATGCGAATAGATTTCTGCATGAATAGATTTCTCAATACATAGCTGTCCATTGAGCGAATAGACTTTTGAATAGAGAATAGACAATAGATCGCTAACTTCACAGACCTATATTGTTAGATAATATTGATTTTAAACATCCATGTATAAACAATTATAGAACTACTTGCCAGGGAGTTAAACGCCGGACCTAATAACCAGGTTGTATTCCTACTATGTTGATTTCCGAGGTATATCTCCGTAGATGATCGCCGAGGCTGTTCCGAATGGTATACTAGCCACACAATTCGTCTTCCAGAGGCATCACTCAGTACCAGGGTTAACATACCAAGTGTGTGTGTGGTGGGGTTCCTGGAAAACTGGCTAAATTCAGGTATTCTATTTTTTAATTTAGTATCAAGAGAAATTGGTATAAAGAGAAATGTTATGAAATTGAAGTTTGACATTTTTAAACGATCGACTTTATTGAGACGCAATCAACTTTTGTAAGACGGACACATTTATACCTTTGCTTACTTGCAGATTTTCGTTAATTTTGAAAACACACACGCCGCGTAATGAACCATTACTGAAATTCGAATATTTAGGTTTTCTCATGCGGTAAAAAACAAACTTTCACCGTCACCGAGACGCCTGATGTACATGTACATACAAATACCATATGATTAAGTCCGTATTTCGTGCTTTTCAGCAATAAAATGAAACAACCTTTGTTTGTACCGCCTGTGCATGGACGGAAAAACGCCACAAATTTGAGTTCTGAATTAGGTCAGTTAAAGTTGAAGTGATATTTGTTTATGGTGTAACACTAGTAGATTGTCTTGATTGGCAAGAGGTGATGCTTCTTTTTCTTTCCATGAATAAATTTATTATTTTCAGCATTTCTAAAGGTTTTCTAAATCTTTTCCTCGCTTCGCTTGGTGACTGTACTTTGACACTTTGCTCGCTGACAATAGATGGCGTTCTGCTATTTTTTGTGACCGAGTTCGATCGACTGTTCTGCAACAGAAACGAATGTGCGGAGGATAATTCAGGTAAAAGCAGGCTGTTGCTTGTATTAAGTTCGTCAGTATCGTCTGTGCATTTTTCTTGTGATTGCATATTACTTAATGATTCAGAAGCATAGAACTGCATCAAGTCGTCTGCATAATCACGCTTGTATAAAACCGGAAGTTCAGTTTCAAGTATGCGCCTGCGCTCCTGTAACTTTGTACGTTTCTTAACTTCTTGTCGTTTATCTTCCTTCCTTTCCTCTCGTACATGATTCTTCACACCTTGATTCAACAGACTAGAATAAAAATATTTAATTCAATACAGTTATATGTACAATTTTAAATATACTAACACATAAGCCTAATTTGCTTACTGATTAGTGAGTATGTTGTTGTTTTTTATTAAAATATACTTAAATTGTGAAAATACGAGTTTTTATTCTATTGAATATATCTTTTTGGACGATTTTCGCCCGAAAGTATTAAGTTATAACCACAAATCGAAAAGTATGGAAAGCCTGACCATTTGATTACCTGTAACTTATAAATCCAGTTCTGTTTTGATCTAATCTTGTTGCTACATCACGTAATTCTCTATCACTTAAAGGTATACCAATCTTCTGAAAGCACAAATAGTTGAATCGTGGTTGGTCACGCTTGTTGCTTTATTATTTTAATTAAGGTAATAATATAAAGTTATGCTAGGTTTACATCTGGCCACGATCTCCCCGATTAGCCAGAGGCTAAAAAATCGGGGAGCTCTACGACTGAATGGTATACTCCACGTTCTGTTAAGCTTCCTTACGAAATTAGCACGTTTTGTTGCGCTCTACTGCACTTTGCTACGATCGAGCCCACGATTTGCATCACGTTCTGTTACGCTTTGTTGCGATCAACACGATTGGCTTCCACGCTCCACCACGTTCCGTTACGTCCTGTTAAGATCTCCCACGACAAAGCCGCTTTGTTGCGATCTCCTGCGATTTGACCTACGATTTGAGACAAATGACCACGTGTTACGTCACGATTTGATATTTAAACAAGAAATAATTCTTTCCAAGCGACGCGGGATGAACAAATGTGTCCACGCTGGTCCCGATCTGTTGCGATTGTACTCCACGTTCTGTTACGCTTCAGTACGTTCCGTGACGTTTTGTTACGAAGGCCACGCTCTGTCACGATTAAAAAATGAATAGGGGCAATCGTGGAGAAATTTAAGTTTGATTTAAAATCTGTCCCGATGCCCACGATGTCCCCGATTCAACCACGTACCGTTACGCTCCCCACGATCACCCCGATTCGACTCCACGCTCTGTTACGTTCGCCACGATGCTCTGGAATCGGGGACATCGTGGTAATCGTGGCCAGATGTAAACCTAGCATTACTAACAATTTAACTAAAGCAAAAGATCGATGGCTCGAAATCGAGGGAACATGAAAAAAGAGCGAGCGAGCCGAATTATGATAGAATTCTAGCTTATTACTTTCATTTGTTTCGCTCTTCCTTTTTCCCTTATTAGGACTCAAAAAGGATGGTTTTAATAGTGAAACGGTGTAATTATAAGGGCATTCCCCTTCATTTATCAAACCATTGACTAAAATTTGTTAAACTAATTACAAAGATGGTTTTTATATATCAGCGGAACTTTACTGCACATATCATCTGTATAACAAACATTGAAACATGGCGTATAGTATTATTGCCAATTCCGTAGTTTTTAATGATATTTTTGTTATTTAAATATGATAATACATGACAATGTCTATGAATGGTGTATGCATTAACAAAAGTTATTCAAAAGACGTTCATGCAAAATTGCAAAAGAGCTTTGAAAAAGACCGCCAACCTATATTAACCAGAACAAAATCTTGGGCTTAAGCATCACACATACTTCTGATTGGCCTCTGACCGGCCGGCAAATAATGTATACATGTTTCGTGTTTTGACTCGGAACCGTACCGGATGAAATAATAGTATGTTTTATGTTTTTTTTAATACTTTTTTGTCGGCCAACTATGGTAAACATACTTTGTATATAAATGCTAAAATAGACACTGTAACAGTTTATCCAAAAAATCGAGAGAATAATATAAACAATTAATATATACCTTCATTCCTTTAATAAATTCTGCCTTCGAAACTTGTCCATCATTATCAATGTCTAGCATTCTATACATATCTATCATTCGTATACCTATTGTTGTTATGTAACGTACCACTAATGATATAGGGTCCTCGGGTTTCTCTGAAAAATTATAGAGGTATTATAGTCAGCCAAACGAGCAGATTTGATTCGGTCCTGATTTCGATCGTAATATTGATCATACTAAGAGATCTTTACGTTTTAAGAAAATGTCACGTATGCACACTTCCATATTAATAAGGGCTGAACGAAACACTATTATAACACCTTTAATTTTAAGATGGAGTTATAATAGTGCTTCGTTCAGCCCTCGATATGTACACTTAAAATGGCCGTGGACAACATTCTATGACCATGTTCGATTCCATTGTAGGACCCACAAGATAATCGAATCCATAACGAAAGTGACAACCTTTGTTCTGGACTATAAAACCAGAGACAGATAATTGGTAACATTTATCGAAGACGAATTCAAGTAATGAATCCTATAATACTTAAACACACAAGAATGTATATGTTTAAATGAGGGACGCAACACGTTATGCATAAGATTGAAATTTGGATTACCAAATGTGGTTCATTTCTACCTGAGTTAGCAGCAATGCTTTGAAATGCGATAGGCTTGAATATGCACATTTGCTGCACAGTCTTGTGCTTCACCTTTCGCCATTATTCGACAATATTTCGGTCATATCGCGACAGACTCTATCGTCGGAAACCAACGGTTGTTGATTACGCTCCGCTCTCCGCTCCATACATCATATGTCATTCGGAACTCCTCGGCCATTAGTGAATATTTATTATATGAATGATCGAGGTTTTCAGAATGCATAAGAAGTGTTGAGCGGAGTGGAATCAGCATTCCTTGGTATCCAACGATTAGCAAAACTTGAAGCGATGAATTTATGTTGAATAATGAACGAACCTTTGCGGATACCAACTACGTCACGAGTATCCAGGACACCACCATGTGTGATTGAAAATGGGCGTGTCTTTAATATATCACTGGCAACTGTAAGAACTGCACCATTGACTGGAATATTCTGTAGAATAAATAAACCATGTAAATAATTCAATATTTTATAGTTTACTGCTTTATTATTAAGTTATAAAGTAAGCAAGCAACCGTTCTTAGTGTAAATGTTGTCTGGTTCCCACGCGTACTTCGACGGGTAAAAGTACGTTAGGCAAAGCAGAATAATGGCGACGATCGATATATTAAAGATGCCCTAGTTGGCACCGCGATTATTGCACTTTGCCTGGCTTAATAACGATTATGGTGAATGGGAGGCAATCCAGACTAAGTGTTAATGCTCTTGCATCAAAATTAATACATTTGTTCATTTTTTCCAGTTTGAGAGGTCGCAGCTTTAAACGTGTAAACGTAAGTTCGATCTGGCATGACCTTAGTACATGTAATACTCAGTCTAAGAAAATAGACCAATTTTGTACAATTTCTTACATAAAAGAAGTACACTACTGAAGACATCAGATTTACCTCCCTTAGTCAATTTTGTTTATCTCGACAATTCAATATCTCGACTATTTTTCGACGGTCCCAACAAAGTCGAGATAACGAGAAAATGACTGTAATATGGTTAAAAGAACATAATATAATGTAGACAAGTTCATATACAATCAATTGCAAAATTTCTCAATTTGTGATACCAATCGAAACTCGTACAATTCATATATCAAATATTTACAGTCGTAACTCAATATAAGAAAAGATTGAGTTACGACCGTTTTGCGCTAAACCCGCGATATACACTGTAAGCTATAGAGTCTAGTGTGTCTATGTGTTGTTTTACGTCTACTATAGTGTAATTTGTTCATGTCTCTGCCGGTCGCGTTTGTATAAATTCGTTGTATTGGCCATTGACTTCCATGGATATTATATTAATCTATAATGTAATGATTTACTTACATCAAAGCCTACATGTTTAATCTTACTGTTAGAATGTGACACTGCCTTCAGTACATCATAACATCCTTCCATATTTAATGGATTATGTCCTATCTAAAACATAAATATAACAAGCTCTAATGAGGTGTATTATGTCTATTATAATGTTATTTCTATGGGACGACCCATTTTCTTTCACTAATTATAAATCATGTAGGGCATTTGTCAGTCACTGACGGAAGTATGCGCCTAGTTACTGGTTAACAACTGAATCCAGAGACTTAGCCTTTCCAGGAACGTTGACTAGGCTGACTGACCATCATAATATGATCTATACGAAGTGTACCAAAATATCATTATTATTTACATTACAATATTGATAATCCGGGTCAGGAGCAGCAGTGGTCCAGTGGTAGTACGCATGATTAATGATAGATAGACCTGGGTTCAAATCCCGCCAGTGGCATTGCTAATTTCCTTGAAAAAAATGTTAGAATTGTATATATGATTGCTTCACTTAAAGGAAGTGTAAATGGGTACCTGTAGTGGTAGTGAGGTTCACTTCCGACATTCGTCGCAAAAGACTTGACAGAAAGAGACCAGTAGCTAGGGGACCGTATTATCAAGCGTCTTATGACCAAATTTAGTCGTCAATTCTTCTATGTTGTATTGTTAAATTATCGTTGGATTTTCGATATTATGCTGCCCAGATGACCAGGAGTAATACATGTAACTGCAAAGTGCTTCAGTATGACACTAAGACCACAAAATACATTTTCTTTTGGCTAAAGGATACGTTAGGAAAGGTAAAAAGTGTTAAACTTGTTTTGTCGAAACAGCCACCAAATCTTTATTATTAAAAGGATCGTAATTATACAAGCACCGTTCAAAAACGTATTGAATATTCGATACATCAGTTCTTAAAACTTGTTTCATAGTCAGGCTAAGAATAAATTTGCACAAACTAGACCAAGGAGCCTATATAACATATAAAAAGGGTCATTGGCTAAACATAACCCACCTTTAATACTTCAAGGCTGGAGTTCTTCCTTAAACCCCTGGCTACAAATGTTATACCTTCCCAATTAATTCTATCATTGGTCACATCTAGATATTTTAGACACTTATTTTCTCTCAACGTACACTCGAGGGCTAGACATCCTTCATAGCCTAAACCATTCATTGATAAATCTATATAAATCAACGATTCGTTTATCTGAAATAGTAAAGAAATGAATCCAATATGTGACGATTTATTACATGCTTTTGGTGGACTATTCCTTTCGTGATATTTATTTGGCGTTGGTCCCCAACTACTGACTATGATAGTAAGGCTGCCACGATATACGGGTATACCGGTGTATTGCAATATGCAGCAGCGGCAATACATACCACGGTATACGAATTTAACGTACCAGTATTTGGTGATATTTTTAATCTTCATTGAAAAATTCTTCCCTTCGCCAAATGAAAATAGCGAAACGTCAATTTTCCATGGTCATTCGATGAAAGCTTAAGTTTAAAGAATTTGGGCGCGTTTGGAATGTTCACATTACTCTAAAATGTCCAGTTTTTTCAATCAAGTCTACTGCAGGCACTATCACCACTAAGTCCTATAACATTCTTCAATGCTGAAGAGTTGCATAAGTTCTTTAAGACAGAAATATTATGCAGCCGTGTCTTTGGTTTGCAAAGCAATATATCGTGGTACGTATCGCGGTACGGTTCTAGCGCATCACAATATACCGCGATGCGCTCCTGGTATATCGTGACAGCCCTATATGATAGTCTTTTGGAGCCTCTTTCATTGGTATATTTTGTGTTCAAATACATTTTTTTTTGGTAACACATATTTATGATAATAGAAAGAAAAATGTATTTGATACTACTAACAACCAAAGGAGGACGGCTCGGTCCAGATCCACCAAAAACACATAAAAGGTTTATGCTAACAACGTTTCACTGATGCAACTCGACTTATGTTAACTAATAGCTTACATACTTTATATGTATAACAGTAACAATAAGGGTATTGAGCTATGCCAACGCCATTCTCGTTCCCCGAGGTTATCAAGATTCTCGATCTAACTTGAGAACCCTACTAGACTCTGGGGACGAGAATGTGCCAGCGGAGACCTAGTTCATAGTGTCTCCATGGAAGCTCGGCAGGTCAACAGCTTAAGGGCTATAAAAATGACAGGGCTTAACTTTCCATTTCTCTATCTTTTCTGTATACATGCATCTTATTTCTATTTTCTTTCTTACTTATTTATTCTCTTTATACCATCTATTTAGCGCACCGACAATTGCACGGGCCTAAAAAATTGATCAATGCTCCAGAGTAGGGCTGTGGATAGTTGAGCAAGTGGCGACTCGATCCGAACCACGATTCATGCGTAACGATTTAAGAATAGAACCCCGAATCACTATTTAATGAAAAAGCATACAAGAACTTCACAAGTTTTTTATTACTTGGACAATCATGTCAGAGATTCAGAAAAGGAATTTTACATGTGCTGAAAATGTGCTCGAATTTCGAAATACTACCAGTGCGTAAAGTATGTACATTTATGTTTTCATTTGTACATGTAGTGCAGCTTATTGTCGGTGATAATTTAGCTGAAAAGTTTCTTTCAGTTTTTTGGAAAATTAGATCGCTATCCGACCATTTAGGAAATGTCGAATATTCGGATTTTCTAGTCGGAATCGCGAGTATCCAAGTATTACTCGCAACAGCGCTACTCCAGAGTGACATCAGTATATCTAGTAATTAATGTAATATTACCTGCAATCCTTTCAATAGTCCTACCGCACCATCCATTCTGATGTGATTCCAACTCAAATTTAAAGATTGAAGACAACGAGTTTCTCCTTGGAACAATAAAATGTATTACAATGTATATACATCACGTAAAGTTATAATACTTTCATAATATAATGTATTTTCATATGACTTGAAATACCTTTGTTTGTAGTTTAATTCGAAAAACCCCAATCTGTTAGAATATCTAGCACAAGTGTATATCAGATTTAAATATAAGGCATGCTGATCAAGAAATAAGTTAAATTGAATAGCTCAACAAGCTAGTTTGCACAATGTCTGAGCATGGGGCATTATTTAGACTTAAAGGTACACACTTAAAATCAGGACCACTCGTGCAATAAGTGGGATTTAATAAAACAGTTATTTCAAAGTACTTTTAGAGGGCGGTTTACGCCGTTACAACACATTTTATAGGTCATATCACGGCGGTCAATCTGCAGTTACTGACCGTTCCCGGAAGACTAAATGTTAATCAGAACGGAGCGCCATACTTCCGTCAGTGACTGATATCTGCCCTACATGATTTAGAATCAGTTGTAGGGAGAAAGGTCGTAGAAATTATTCTATTACAAAGCTCCACGAAATTATGCCACGTCCGGGAATTGAACCTTCGACCCCTCGATCAGTAGACTTGAGAGCTACAGACTGAGCTATAAATATAAATATATAATAATTATAGGTTATTATACATTTCACTGTACAATACGGAAATATATTTGGACGAGTACATAACTTGAAAAGTCATATTGGACGAGCTAATAGGCGAGTCCAATATGACTTTTCAAGCTGTGTACGAGTCAAAATATAGGCCGTATTGTACAGAAAAATGTATAATAACCTTTTTATTATATATCTTTCGTTTATTTTGAAATAATCATCATCGCTATCATCCCCAATAAAGCAATCACAGCCATTCTTAACTACAAAGTAGTGCACATGTACCCAACCGTCCAATATGAAAATAATACATATTTTTGGATCGAATACGGGAATATATTGGACGGTCACGTGGTACAAATGTAGATTGTTGATTGGTTAGATTTATTAGATATATAATAAATGATAAATACCTATAGATCTTCCTAGCTTTTTACCTCCATCAGAAGCTATATTATTATTACTTAAATCTAACCATATAATTGTATTATTATAATATAAACCAGATGATATATAATCAATTTCTAAATCACCTATCTTACAACCTGAAATAATGAAAATGATTAGATTAAGACTTTTATTAATTTATATTATGTTTCAGCTAAACTGTAAGCATGTATTGTGTAAATGCAAGTTTTGACAAGTTTAACAACGGTTTATTCATTTAAACACCGGAAGGTCTTAGACCCAAGCGGCAAATACAAGTACATTGACATGTCAGTACAATATAAATGATCATAATGAATTATCAATACAGAACAGAACAAAATACAATAGATCTAACTTATACATATTGTTCGTTTTTTTCTCAGCTGTCAAAGCATGAATAATTTCACGGTGAATGCGTTTGTTAAATTATTGTCGTAATACATCCTTGAGTTTCCGAAAGTGTGTATTATGATTGAGTAAAGCTACTTATGCCGTGTGATAAGTTTTAGTCAAGATATTTCTAATAAAAATTAGGCCGCAAGTAAAAAAACAATGCATTCAGTCACCGTGAAATTATGCAAGCTTTGACAGTAGAGAAAAATCGAACAAGTATAATAGCGAGTAGCTAGATAGTATATTTATCAGATTACAATATATGGACATATCATTATAATATATCTATAAGCCTTAGGTATATGTGATTCAAAAAGAAACAAATTAAATATCTAGGCCCAATAATGCATATTTTAGAAAGGTATGAGAAATGAACCAGCTATCACAAATAGCTAATCAGTATTTTGCAGTACATTAATTACAAACGTAATTAGTTACCTCTATCATAGCTAACATTTCTATAGATGGTGCAAGGCAGAAAATCTTATGGCTAATTTAAAACAACTAATACTTATCCTCTAATTTATGTCGCCCAAGAATCCATACAGTATAATTTATCAGCATTTCCGACAATATCAAAGACACAGTTCTTGTGACCACAATTAATATGGTTTCAATTATGACGAGTTATGAGTGGTACTTACCGGACAGATTTAAATGTGTTAAAGTTGTAGTTACACGAATCATTTCATCTATTGCTATAGCTCCTATCTCTCCAACACAGTTATCAGGAAACCCCTGAAAGAAGCATTGATAAATTTCAGAAGTATATGAGTAGTTTACGCTTAATATGGTTTAGTTATATATACAATGAAAGGGAGGTAATGAGGATATGTGATCGTTTGTTACGTACAAGAGTTGTCTCCCGTTTGACAAGCTTCCAAACATAGGCGGTACAATTATTCCCTTTTATTTAGGAGAGAGTCGGGGTATAAAAATGATCAGTTTACATGCACAGCGTATCCATTAATGCTTTCCGCCATATTAATTAGTTTTCCATCTCCATAATGATATTGTCTTTAAATTCAAAATTGTCTTGGTAATAGAATAAAAAGTACCAGAACAGCTGTGTTCACTTCATTAAATATTTTACTAAGTTTTTCAAGTGCAATATCCTTTTTCGCACAAACATTATGTTACACTGTCAATACAGTAGGGTACTATCAAATTGAAAAACAACAATAAACAGACTAACGACTGAAAAAAATAAATCGAAAAAAAAGAAACACACCTGATTTATGTACATGGATGACGTTCAGGACAATGGTGTATAGTCCTATTATATTAACCTGTCACAACTTGAATAATTACACGGTCACTGAATGTGTTAGTAAACTGTATTTATCTTCTTTCAAACCATCGAGCCACCAAACCATATAAATTATTGATGATCTAACTGAATATGTAGCAATTTTGAATATCGTTGAAATGAAAAGTTCGAAAAAAGTTAAAAATAACAAATTCAGTGACCGTATAATTATTTAAGTTGTGACAGGTTAATATAATAGAACTATAAGCCACAGATACTAAATGAAAAGTTAATAAACGCTTTTTTCTATTTCTGAATAATCCAAATACATTTCGCTAGTTTTTAAATTGGTATCGTTTGACTCAGCAGTCACAGTTATGAAGGGTTATGTTTGCCCTAGTGGACATGACCTAATAAAGAGAATAAATACAAAATGCGCGCTTATTTTTATTTCGCGGTAAATCTGTTATAGGATAATAAAATTTGCAGCGTCGGCTTTGAAATAGTTCATTTGGACTGGTTTATTGTCAGTTACTGCAATATGGTGAAAAAGTAGAGCTGTCATCGATTCCAACGATATCGCTGTATCGTCGATACATGTATTCATTTTCCGATCAATAATCGATATGCATTTTGAAATATCGATAATAAAGTCTATATATGTAAATATATAAAAGTGACAAATTTGTGAGTCAAACATTCTATTGTAAGTGGTAACAGGTGCTCCGTCATAATATGAACTGATAGGTCTAAAACATTGACGGCACCAACATTTAGGAACTAGCTCTAGTCCACATAATTTAAAATGTTCATGACAAATATATATACATTTATTATGAGTATATAACAAAATAAATGGTCTGCATTGTACTGCAGTGAAGGATGTTGATTGTATTAATGTCAATAGTCTATGAAAGATAACTCTACCAAGCTTATTGTAATTGCCATGTATTAGTAACATATGCTTATCTCCCTCTCTCTGTATGTATATATACTTATATAGATCTATGATTATTAAATGTTGTATCTCCGTACTCATAAGCTGTGTTTTTGTGATCTCTATTTATTATAAGATTGCGTGTGCAATAACGATTCCTGTAAGAAATCAACAAAGGAATCGATATTTATTTCTCGATATATCGATATCGTCGATACGCTTCGAGCCCAATCAATGACAGCTGTATGAAAATACGTAAAGTGAGCTGAACAATAAAAGTGAGTCAATGAATCGACAAACCCAGTTTATTTTTATTGATCATGTGGCGTGTTGGAAGCGAAAAATTGCAAAGGTATTGCAAACAATATAAGATTTTAATATTCTTACCAGCTTATTTATTTCATGGTATTTTATAACATTAATAATAAGATCTATTTCTTCACCCGTTAAACCATTATCCTTGAGTTCAATTGATTTCAAACATATGTTGTGCTGAAAGTATAGGAAATTATAGTATACGAAGTGTCTCAGGTGGATCGAGAGCGTGCCTGTCGTCTTTGGTTCAACATGTATCAAGCTACATCTAATGAGATATCATTTAACATAATAATTGTTCACATCATAAAAGAAAACATTTAAAAACACTGAATCAATTTATTATTATTATTATTATTATTATTATATACCGCATTTGTATAGCGCTCTTTTCATATTGAATATATGTTCAAGACAAATGCAATTTCATATACAGTTCCATTTCTGTTTATCAATGTTTTATTATATCGTATATGTCGTATATGTCTATTTTATCAGTAAGACATACAAAATAGAAAATACAAAAAAGAAAATCTGGCACTGGTAAAAGAATATGATACCTAAAATATTTCATACAATTTGAAATTTTAGTTCATATAACCAAACACTAATACCTCTATACCCCTAACGGTTTACAACGTGTTGATCTCAGAGCATGGGGATAACTTGCAGATGTTTAAAGATGTGTTTTTATCTATTTATTTATTGGATTTAACGCCGTATCAACACATTTTAGGTCATTTCACGGCGTCCAGCGCACCTAACCTAGCTTTTCTGGACCTTTGTCTATAACCAGTACTCACCTACCCTTCCACAAGGCCGGAAACTTCTCCATAGTATCTAATAAATGGAGGAAAATTGACATTATTGTCTAATTTTCATGAAAGGGGATAACCTCTCCGGGTGGGATTCGAACCCGTACCCCCTCGGGACACAAGATTCCGAATCCCGGCGCGCTACCAATTGCGCTATCGACCCGGGGCCACTTTCACGAAACAACTTAAGTTCATTTTTAAACTTAAGTTCTTGCTTAAGTCTAGTTTTTATCTTATCACTGTTTCACAAAAAAACTTAAGTCAATTTTGAAACATAAACTTAAGACAAAACTTAAGTCACCCAGGGAGGTGACTTAAGTCTTAAATAGGTGACTTAAGTCAGAAAATTCAATATGGCTACGCTCAATGTTTTAATTGGAAGATGTCATTTGAGTAGACCGCGAATAATTAGAATATATTTAACCCTTTAAAAGTGTTTGACGACCAATACTTAATAACTATGTATAGGTTATCTAGACTAGCAAGTTACTGCAAGGCTATTTAGTGCGACCTACAAGCAGGTCACATAGTTTGTCAGTTTACATGAAAGTTCTTGTTGCATTAAAGTTCTATGCTACTGGCAGTTATAATAGAAACAAATTGCATGACTCTTAGTGAGAATAAATTGCATTCAAATACATATATGTATTACTATTTCTATGAAGAGGCGAACAAATAAAAATACATGTAAAGACGACTAAGGCAATGTAAGTAATTCGACAACAAAATTGAGGTTTAAATACAAATTAAAAGCAAACACACTAAATTATGTATCAATGAATTTAAAAAAACAACAACGAAATGCAGAATTTAAATAATAAAATATTGATTAACCTTTTCAGAGATAGCCTCGCAAATCCTGTCATTTGACTGCTCACTAATAATAATCCATGAAAGCTTTGTTTGCAGGGTGATTTTGTTTTGTTTTTCAAACTCTACATGTATTACATCAACTTCTGTTTAATGAAGTTTCGTTCCCTGGTTGTACAAGGATAGCACGAGGACATTGTGTATTGATATTTAATGTGTTTGTGTGATGTGTATATAAGTCATTGCTAAAAGATTGTACATGTATTACATCATACTATTGATGATTTACACATTACCGGTTTAAAATTGACAGATTTAACAGCGTAGCTATGAAACATTGATATGGTCAAAACTTAAGACCAGACTTAAGTCAGGAACAGATAAGAATGTCTTAAATTTTTTCGAGAAACTGACTTAGTAAAAACTTAAGTCCATCATAACTTTTAACTTAAGTCCAGACTTAAGTCTTGACTTACGAAAAAAATTAAGAATTTTTGTGAAAGTGGCCCCCGGGTTTTAAAGATGTGTACTCAGTTAACTGTAACATACATGTGCTGTAATAATATAGTCTGATTTTATCCGGTGAGCCGCGACTGCACTTTTGTATTTATAGATTTTTGGAACATTCCTACAAAAAGGTAACACAGCTTATTCAACCAACCAACTGATTACTGTATTTAGTATAATTATTCAACATTGATTTAAGTGACTCAGTGGTCGTGGCGGTAAGCCTCTTGGATTGATATGCATTGCTTTCGTTACCCTGGGTTCAAATCCTGTTTGGTATCGTTTATTCTTTTATTTTTATTTTTTTTTGTCATCTTGGAAACGTACGACTCGAAATCTCTGTGCAGCACGAAGCAAAATGTATATAAAATTGAATATGCATATTTGCCTGAGTTTGTGCTTAGTTATTACTTCGTTGTCATGCACTAAACTGTCTCGATCGTGTCTTATAGGAATGAAGTAATTGTACAAAATGTAAATGCATTTTATAAGAAAGAAATGTGGAATGGGTTGGATGTAACTTTGGCACATTCGTTCCATAGTATCCATAGTATCCTAGTCTGATTTCTATTTAGCCATCGTATTTTAAGCCGAATGTATAATATAAATGTATTATTATTAGGTACAATGTAAATTGCTTGGTATAAATATAAATAACTAAGGAAATAAAACAAATAATAAATTAAACAAAATCATTATATGATACGTACAACTATGCGTGAATTTAAGAATAAATTAAAAAAATTGGAGGCGGTGAGGTTCGAACCACTGCAGTAAAATTTTTGCATTGGCCATATGTTTCCGTCTCGTTACTGACTGCGCTATTTTGAACAATGATTTTAAACCATTATATTATGGATATATACTTGACATATTGAAGTTTGTACTGATTTTCTGTGTAGTATTTACTGGTTATACCTACCGTCATGGTTATGATTAGACTCATCCAACCTGTCACGGCTCACCGAATAAAATCGGACTATACCACTGGAAATGTTGGACAAACGTTTTAAGTGTTACTTCAATAAATAATTGCTTATTTATATGTATTAAGAAGTTCAAATTACCCATAATGCGCAGGACAATGCTTTACATTGTCCAATATTCATTCCAATATGTTGTAGACGCATGGTTGATTGTTGGAGTTGGTCAATTAGTCTCCTTATTGGTACAATTTTCAATTTCTGACATACTACTCTGTATACTTTACAACCAGCATCCTTTTCCTTGTCATCATCACAATCTTGATGTCCAGTATCGTTGTCTGCAAGTATCTCATCTAAATTAAAAATAGAAGATCAAAGATTTAAAAATGTATGACGACATATTTCGGTCAACATATCACCACATAGCTAATACGTTAAATGTGTCTAGTTAACCGCAATAAACTTGTTAAAGTGATTATCTAGTTAACATAACTAGATAAATTCTTAACAATTAGAGATTTTATATACGTGGTACATGTAAGTAACTTATTATACTAGTTATACATAATTAGTTTACAACATGTGCTTAATTTACTCGGGAAATATGAAGTCACCTAGTGAAAGAAATATGTCATTAGCAGATGCATTCATTCTTTTAATGTACATAGGCAAATTTCATTTAGTGATACTAAAAGCCTCTAAACCATCGAGCGACCTGATTATTGTCAGCCGCTACCTATCTGACTTATCAATTTGAATATTTCAATTTAACATAAATTTTGGTCGCAAACATTACTCATATTTGGTCAATATCTTGTTTGACGTCATACCATAACTGTACAACTTCGTTAAAGTTTTAGATTAGGTCTTGGAAGGGTCCATGGTGTTGAGAGATGGAACTTGATAAATCAATTAATTGATACCAATAGCTAGAATGATATTATATAATAACAGTTATCATCGTGTTTAATGCTTTCGCAAACTGGTATCGGTATGTCAAATTTGTTACAAACGAAAATAATCTAGTCGGACACTGAAAGTGAATTGGTTGTGTGGACGATATAATATGTAATAATTGTCAACATACACTTTTACAAGTTTGGCAATACCATCTTTAAATGAAATAATCATACCTCACTTACCTAAATGATTAATTAAGTAGGCTGGCCGTACGTATTATATGTTCTATTGTGGTTCATTATTTACAAGGAAATTAACGCATAGAAACCCATGTAGAACAAACGGAGCTTTCGAGCAAAGAGTTGGTTCTTAAGTTTTCTCGTTTCTGACCCTAGTATTAAGTATAGACTTACCTTCAAGCTCTGTATCATACTCAGAACTACTATCAATGTCTACTATATCTTCATCAAGCGATAAATCCAGTAAATCTATATCCATATTTGATTCCTCTTAAATATTCCTCAATTCTGAATTTCTTGTATCATTTTTTAATTCTTATGTCTAAATAAATTTAGACACGAGACTTTTCGCATATGTCTCAAACACGTATCTTATTTTCATCAAATTTAGCACATATACATACAAAACAGAGCGGGGTTCTGAATTGTCGGATAGCAGCCTTTCAGTACATTCCAACATAAAGTACACGAAAGGTGTAGTTTCAGTTGTTAAAAGAAAAAAAGCAGCACGAAATGTAACACTGACAGAAAAGAGCTAGAGCGCACCAAGTGTAGGCTAAAGAGAGGTACGGGACCTAATTCAAGGATTTACCAAATGACAAAAAATTGAAAATGTTTATCAAAATAGTAGTAAGGTGCCCAAACACCTGTGAAAAAATAATTAGTTAAAACCCCCAACTGAAAAGTTTATGAAGCTGCCCCAGCATTGTATATCAATATACGCCATTACGACACCTTTGGGACTGGGTTTGAAACATGGAAGATTGTACCCTTATTAATCATTCATCAATAAACAGACAGTCTGACAAGTAGACAAACTTGTTTGATTCGCTTAGTTGTGTTTGATTAATAATTCAAAGATTTTCTGACTTAACATATGTTAAGACATAAATAAACAATATACTCTGCTAACAGTTAATTAGATCATTGTGTGCCCCACCCAATTAATATGCTTACTTTCATTATTGATATGATAAGTCATCCACACATAGTAACATCTAAGCATCTTTATTTCCCCCATTAAACGTTTTCAAGGACATACAAGCACATGCCACTCTCTTGTGGGAGTTCTAACAAAATAGGGCTTATTAGGACTACGAATCTTTGAACAGAAAACATAAACTTACCTATGTGTGTGATGTAGCTTACCAGATCTCAGTTTGACTTCCTAAATTAAAATCTTAAGTGTTTTTGTTGTAGTTGTTGGGTTTAACGCCGCAGCAATACATTGTATAGGTCATACAACGGCGGTCAGTCATCCTAATCATTGTTCCTGGAATGGCTAAATCTCTGGATCTATTTGTTAACCAACTACTAGGCACATATGTCTACTTTCGTCAGTGACTGACAACTGCCCTAAATGATTAAGAATCCCTGGTAGGAGGTAGAGTGGCCGTAGAAATAATTTTATGTCCAAGCTCTACGAAAGTATGCCCCGCCCGGGAATCGAACCCACGACCACTCGAAAGGCAGCCTTGCGTGCTATCATCAGTGTTTATAGTCACGTGTTCTCAAGAACAGCTGATGAATATGGATTTTTACTATAGATGAATAAGGCCAAGCCATATACTGAAATTGCGTTAAGCGTCCGCGTGCGCGTAGGTTTTAGAGTTCTTAATTAAAAAAAAGTTGGTGAAATTTTCTTAAATAATTCTGTTGTTCCGGGATTTGATTACTGATTTTTATCAGGAAACACTAATAGTTCATTGTTTCTGTGTATTGTATCAATGGAAATGTGTTGTATATATTTTTTTTTAGAATTACTTTAACCTCACATTAATGTCATAAACATTTATGTACAACCTAGTACTTATTTGTGTGAATTCTGGCTAGAATGGACATGTGTTAGCGTTTTCGGTTTGTGTGTTTTGTGAATAGGTACCTAGGTTTGTCAAACTTGAGTTGACCCTTGACAAAATTCCAGAACAGAACAGAACATATCTTTTATTTCGTCACAGTTTACATAGTAAAAACATGTGAACAAATTATATCATAAACACATGAATACAACATGTCGGTATATTTTCAAAAGTTAAGAATTGATTTTTATAAATACAAACATAATATTAAATGCAAGTTACAGGATTGTCAAGTGTGGGGGATGGTGGTGCAAAAATTACAAAAAATCTTTAAGGGTAAGAGCAAAATACTATTGTCCTAGATTTTTGCGACTGTTTAAAATGTATAAAAGCAATAAGATCAGTGTATAGGAGCGAGTGTGTACTTCTATTTTGTCGATTGTAAACACCAAGTTTATCGAGCGTGAATCACGGGTTTTTCGTGGCTTCTAGTTCAGTGAACTCAATTGTGGTTGTATAGTTGTGAATTTAATACGAATACTGAGGTAAGCTTTATTATTAAAACTTATAAAATTAATTAATGTTCTATTCATTAACACAGATGTATTTTATTTTATCATATGAAGTGTAAATTGGAGTTAATATTTTAAAAAGCACTGTGTAATGATTTAAATATATTAGATATTTAAACAGGCGTGTCTACCACGTGAATCAACCACGTGTAAACTTGAAGGTGACTTAGTGCGTGTGTTTTGTTTATTTAACGTCTGGCGAAGTGTTGCATGATTTTATTTGCAAAAGTACTACTTAGTTTTTTAGAATTATTTCATTATCTGATGTCATTATTTCGTTAAATTTTATTACATTTGATCAGTTATAATATTTACACAGAATATATTTCTTTCGTATACACTGTAAAAAATGGGAACACGTAACATGTTTTATAAGTGTTTAAAACGAAAACACTGCAATTTACTTTCGTAACACATCCGTTTAATATAGTAACACTTAGCGTTTTAGTGATTTAAAAAAATCGGCAGTGTTTTACTTTAAAACGGTACCATTTTCAATCGTTAAAAATTTTTCGTCTGAAAAATTAATAATCGCAATGGAGAAACAAATGTAACTACAAAACGATATATTAGACCCAACATCTTCATTAAAATACGGATTTTTGCGTATTTTTTTTACCAGAAACGGAAACGTAAAACACGTGCGTTTTCACTAGTGTGCAAAACGAACACACTTTATAGTCTCTTAGCGAAGCTTTGACTTTTTTTTATAAACACACAGATATGTAAATATATTAAGAATGGAATGCGTAAGTATTCTTTAATAGTAATTTAACATTGTTAACGTGGAAACTATATAGTCCCAATCACCAAGTAGTTTTGTTTGGAGATTATGGAATGTTCGAATTCAAGGTTGAAGCGCTGTCTGCTCGCGCCCAGAAAATCCTCGGAACATTAATGTAAGTAATGTATTACTTTAATATTTCTTGGGTTGCTTTATCACCTGTCGTGTTTTAAGTCTCATGTTTTGAAATTTAGTAATAAAATGTATGCAAGGGAAGAGCTTTTTGGCGTGGGATACATTTTGTCATCAGTTTTCGCGACATTCTTTGAATTTCGTTGGTATTAGCTGGGGTCATTTAGGATCAGTGGCGCCTACACAGCTATTTGTTTAAAAAGAAAATGTTAACGTTTTTGTATCAATTTGTGCATTCCCTTCTGCATTTATATTGTTAACATTTACACTGTTAGTTTGTGCGTTTGTTGTTGGTCTAATACAATAGCTAGTACCTAATTTCATCCCTGTCCTAATTTCGTCACCCCAACTCATACACTTAAAACATTTTCCGGGGTCCTAATTTCGTCCCTGTCCTAATTTCGTCACCCCATCTTTATTACAAAAAGCATATAGCAATTATAAAATATACACCTAAAATAGCTCTATTTCTATATGGAAGGGATGTAATTACACACTGCAGATGACGAATTGTTTTTAATTTTCAATGTTGTTACTTTATACAATGTATTTTAGGGAAAAAGAACAGATGCTGGAAGAAATGTTATGAAAATAATACTCAGACTGTGAGACAAGTTATTTAATGATACATTATACATACATGACGGGCTTTTTCCATGGTGGTTAGGCCAAGATAAAATTCTGTGTTTAGGGGAATAGCCATGAGAAATGAGAGGTGGAGTAGGTAGTTTTTTGTTGTTGCTTTTTACTCACGAAATCACTATTTTATTTGCAGTCGTAAATTTCGCCAAAGTTATGAACACAAAAACCACCAAAGTTTGCTGACTTTGAAATAAAAACTCTAAGGTCGGCAACTTATTTAGGTAGTCGGGTGCCCTAAGCACAGCTATTCTCATTTTAGGCCTTGGTTAAGCATGCATGTTTTATCCTGTTATATTTTTATCAATTTAAGACTAGAATATGATTGAGTTTGAGTGTGTCACCATATTATCATGAATCCTTAAATTTAATATTGTTATTTTCATTTTTATTCAGGTTGGTTATTTACTATACATACACCTTTTGGAAGGAAAGGCAGAGACAATGCTAATAACTGAGAAATGGAACCATATTGTTGAATGAGTTGTGTATATATGAGTTTTGTATATATCTAGAGTTTGGGGAGAGTAATGGAGCTTTTGGCAAACTGAAATGTACCCGTCTTATAAAGTAAGTTAATTCACTGAAAGTTAGTAATATAATTTTTGGTTGGTTCAACCTAGCATAGTGCAGAAGTCCTATTCATAACCCGGTACTAGAGTTTAAACTACTACTTCGGAATGTTACAGCTTATTTTGCCTTTTAAAAATTTTGATAACAGCAAATTTTTAAATATATTACTAATAGTGAGAGTAACTCATACTGGTATATATCTTTTAAACTGTATAGAAATTGCTTTACAATAATACAGCACATGTCAAGTTTATCTATAATATAGAATTATCAACAGAACAGAACAGAACAGAACAAACCTTTATTTTCTCAAATCATGATACATGATACATGAGTAATATGTACATTTTATCAATATAAATATAAGAAAAGAAAAGAAAAAAAATACATATATATAAATATAAGAAATATTAACATTTCTAGAGGGGAAAGAGAGAGAGAGAGAGAGAGAGAGAGAGGGGGGGGGGGAGGAGCGATAAGAAAGTTAAACATTTGAGTGTCAAAGAACCACAACTTTTACATGTATTAGTATATTTACCGGAACTGTACCGGAAAATGGAATTTTTTCACATAGACGCTTGATATATTGATTTTGTTGCGAGCGTCTTATGATTCTGATAATATAAACAAACCAAACATCGAATTTAGTAGAATGAGTACAATAATAATTTAAATTTTTATTCATTTATGAATGGTTAATGCGATGTAAGGATGCACTTCATTGATTTAAATACTTCATACCGGTCATCATTTTCAGGATGTAATTATTAATTGGGTTAAATGTAAGCATGGTAATAAGGAGTGAAACTAGGAAACAGACTTAACAGTTCAAACATGAGGAGTATAAGGATGACGGACTGTTTATACAAGGTCTAGGATTCATACAGAGGATTAGGAATTAGAGTCAGCCCAATATATACTTTTATCTATGTTTGGCTGTTCGATTTACACCAGTCAAACTAGGTATTTGATACATATTGGTTGACAAAGCATCAAGTTTAACATAACCCAAGGATAACATGGTACCTAAGGAAATAAGTGATGGAAGATTTAAAAGCTAAGGTATGTCTATCATAATTAATACAATAGTATAAAACAACGTTGGTGAATAATCTGTATAAGGCCATATCCACTTTGGGGTTATTGTTCCTTAATACACATAAATTATAAAGGGAAATGGAAAAAAGCAAATGATGCATTAAGTGTTTGGTATCAGGATGCATATCAAATAGAGCTCATCCTGTATGGATACACTTAATCATCAATGAGTGTACATAATACATTTGAGTAGTCCTTAAAGTTTTTTTACAATTGTTAATTCTAATGTATATATTTCAGAAACAATCAAACATCCATCATTAAAGTTCGATAGAAGTTGAAATATATGTTAGAGATGGTACATGATGATATAAGATAGAGGGAAAGAAGGATGTAGAATACAAAAGTTAATCCCAATACAATTGAACTATTAATTTATAACCAGATAAATGATATATAAAGAGCGTTGGATTATATATTTGATATTAAGAACAATAATGATATAAATTGCTTGTATTTTTTCAATACTGATTCATCACACTGACTAAGATTCTGTGGGCATTTTTACAAAAAAATCTCAAAGAAAAAAGTATCGTGAGCCAATTTCAAAAATTTAAAGTTCAAAGCCTAAAAGATATAATATAATTATTATCATGATATGAATTTAAGAAAGACTTCATTATTCTGCCATATTAGAGAATATTTTAGTTAAAATTTATTGGACAAAGAAGAAAGGTATTGTAAATGTTTTCCTGATTTTTACTTACAATGATTTTTATGTAATTTTTTTGTGAAAATGACCACTCTTCTGTAAATTTCTACTAGTTTACATCTTGGTCAATAGTCATAGTCATGTAGGTGTGACTGGTCTTAAGATTCTTGATGTTTATAGATTGAACAAAAGTCAATGACATAATTAGTGAACAATATACTTATGAAATGAATATATTTCATTAAGTTGGTGTTATAAAATTTTGAGTTTCAATAAGCACAAAGATATTGTTTAATGCAGAAATCTTTTGTTAAACTTTAGTTAAGTGCATATTCTGTAGAAGAGGAGAGTAGTTAATACATAAACTTAAAAATGACTTAAAATCCATCTTAATAATGTTTTAAGTACACTTATGTTTTTGCAAAATTTTGTGTAGGGGAGTCAAACCCCATTGGAAAAGAGACTACATTGTGTATATGTATAAGTGACACATTATCACTATTTAATAGCTTTGTGTGTGCATGTTATGATGGAAATAATCACAAATTAAATATTTTAACTTACTATTATTCTAGTCACTCAAAGTAAATTATGGTTGCATTTTTATGACAAATAAAAAAGACTTTGATTAAATAACATTGTTAGTTAGTCAAGGTTTCATTTTAGTAAGACTTAGCGAACAGTGCTCTTAAAGCAATAAGTTTCAGCTTTGCAACAAAACATGTGAAAAATACAAACATGTTCAGTGTTTATCAAGAAAACACATGAAGTGTTTTAATATGGCGTTACGTGTGCAAAAAGTGTAACAAGAAAGTGTTTTGATTTTAAACGCGCCAAGTGTTTTAATTTAAAACAATTTTACATGTTTTCAATGCGTTCTGGTGTGTTATTTTGATATGTATAATGTTTTATAACAAAACACGAGCATGTTTTAAAGCAAAACATGTTACATGTTTAAAGTGGTAACATGTTTTAAAAGTGTAACAGAAAAGTGTTTTAAAAAGTGTTTAAAAGCAAAACACCTTTTTTTACAGTATAGCTCCCGGAAAAAAGGACACATAAGAAGATAATGCATTTCGTCTCCAAGATCATTAGTGCACATTCTCGTACCCAGAGTCTAGTAGGATTCTCAATACTAGCATATTGAGAATCCTACTAGACTCTGGGAAACCCGGGTCGATAGCGCAGTTGGTAGCGAGCCGGGATTTAGATACTCGTGCCCGAAGGGGTGCGGGTTCGAATCCCACCCGGGGAGGTTATACCCTTCCATGAAAATTTAACTATAATGTCGATTTTCCTCCATTGATTAGATAATATGGAGAAGTTTCCGGCCTTGTGGAAGGGTAGGTGAGTACTGGTTATAGACAATGGTCCAGGAAAGCTAGGTTAGGTGCGCTGGACGCCGTAAAATGACCTTAATTGTGTTGACACGGCGTTAACTCCAATAAATAAAATGAAATAAATGTACCGGAGGGGAAACCCCTAATATTTGAATTCCGGATATAGTCTATCTTCACACATTGGATTATCGTGTCTAAATTAAACCAGTCGAGTAGAACGGTGTATTAAATTATAAAAACATTAGGCTCGCTTTGGTGTTTTACCGTGTGTTAGCTTGATATAAAATGTGTTTATTGCCATATTTGTTTTCTGACCACCGTATTGGTTTTAGCATTCAAATGCGTATTATTTGAATTGTCATTAACTGGATAATTGATATTGTAGAGTAGTTTCTTGTACGTCTATAGAATAATTACTCTGGTACCGCGCCCAAGTGATTTTGCCGGAAACGTGTTCATGCAAGCCGTGCCTTCGACTGAGCTATACAAGCTGTTTTGCCACTCTGGAACTCATGAAAACGTTCATTGTTCATATTAGTTGGTTCATATAGTTTAACGGCTCAAATTGACTATGAATTAAGCTTAATAACTTTTTTCGGTCATTTTAGAGTGAGCGATATCTCAATTTTCTCGTGCGTTGTGTTGTTATCTAATTTACACTACATTCATAATTCGCGGTCATTACTGTTGTGGACATTTAAAACACTGTCAAATGACTGTGTATTTTAAGTCGCACCTGTTGTGATAGAGTTAGACAGGATATTTTCCATGTGAATTTTAGAACAGGATATTTACTAATTTGTAGTTGTTATTACATTGCTTGTATGGGTATTTTGTCTACATTTATACATTTTTATGATGTTTATGAGCCATTTTAATTTGGCTTGGATTGTACCGACTGCACATGCTAGCATCGTATTTTCATTGTTTGTAAAATGGTTCATGATTTAATGAAGACAGGCTGCTCCTAGTGGTATAAGAAGCATACTCAGATTGAGGCATATTTTTGTAAGGCAGATTTGTCTGGTTTGAAATTCACCAGTGATGTTCGAAGTCCTATTTAGTGCTATTACACTACTTTTAAAATTATTTGGGACTAAGCCACCCATGATGGAACCCATGCCATCGCCATCTTTCTCTGGGCCTGTCTCAACAAGGATGGGTTTTGTGTGAACCTATTTGATTTATGACAATATTTTGTTACACACCTGACAGATTGAGAGGATGTGCAAGCCCAACCACAATAAATGTTCTGACTATTTGACATGCATATTATTTTCGATGAATTATATTTTTACTCACATAGGTATAAGGCGTTTTCTCATGTACACTTCTATGATAGGTGATATTAAATGGATTATCATATGCAGATCTAGTGGGGGGGGGGGGGTCAGGGACGTCCGACCCCCCTCCTAGAATTTCCAAAATGTCTCTGTACATTAGTGTATTTCTTGACTAAGTCTTTTTTAAGTAGCAGTAAACAATTTTTCTCAGTGCTTAAAATAGAGTTAATGATTACGTAGTTTTTATTATTAATATGTTGCATTATTCTGCAAAATGTGTATAGTGTGGTTGTGGTTAGAAAGTTTGAACCCTCCCTAGAAAAAGGTCGGACCCCCATAGAAAAAATTCTGGGGCCGCCCCTGATTATCATGAATTTGATATAAAACTGGCTTTCATTTACATTTCTGAAAATGATTTGTGTTATAACAGATAAAATTGTTATGTAAAAACACATTTCTTGCTTGACTTTTTTGTAAACAGACACCATTTAATTCTGTTTAATATAGCAAGTGTGGGCCAGTCGACTCATGTTTCTATCTCAAACTGTACTCAGCCTGTCAATTAGAAATGAACACATTTTTTTCTATATATTTGGAAATAAAAATAAAAACATAACAAAGAGTTTGCATTATAATCGTAATAGATTATGTTTTGATTTAACAGGCATTTGGTGTTATATATACTATGACTTCTGATTTCGTCAGAAATCCAAAATCCCATCACTATAAGCAAAATTTTATTTATGAAAAAATTGTTTTTAATGTACATGTGTATTTACCTTCTGCATTTCTTTTACAAATATCACAGTTTACATGTACTCGAAAGACCCTTGATTTTTTTACCTATTAAGAAAACAATCATCTACCCTGTCTTTAATTTTACTGGATATAGCTCTATGTACAATTAAATTTGTCACTGTGAGTTAACTTTGATTTATCACTTTGGAGTTCACTTCATATCCCCCAGTACTGAGCTAGTAAGAACAAGTTTCTTGCTCAAGGAAACAACAGGGTAGGTTTTGGATGGAATCAAACCAATCTGTAGCTGGCTATCCGATGATCACCAGTCAAATGTCATACTCACTTGGCCACACTCCTTTGTGAATTGTATATGTTTTTAATAACTGTATTCTACATGTCAGTTGAATCTTGTAACACTATCTTTATTGTTTATTTCATGTTGCACAGACTTCATGATTCATACACACTGAATGTTGCCTACCAAATATTGGAACTTGCTGATTGTTGCATTGTATACAGGGTAATTGAACCATATCATCTGATGTTCTTTACTTTATACATTGGTAAGTAGAATTGTTTTATCCCATTTGTTCATTTTTCTCTATATGTTGAAACTTTGAAGTGTAAGCCATTGCAGAAAGCATTTATTGGTCTTTTCTGTCTAATTGTGCTCCTGTTCGGTCATATGCTTTTGATCAAAATACATGTGTAACTTGGTACACACCTATGATTTAAACTGAACAATCAATGATCAATGGCATATTCTTGGCCCATTTTAACAATTTGTGCACATGCATTCATGTTTCTCTTTTTAATTTGCTGTAAAAGTGACAAAACGTACTCCTTTTTGAAAGATAATTAACCATACAAATCATTTCTTCACTTATTTGACCAAAATCATAGAAGAAGATTTTTATTTTCAGATCAATAGGTCAATAGACCCGCGTGAACATACAATGAATTTCATAAAATATACAATCACGTGACAATGACATTACATATAATCAATAACACACAGTTGAAAAAGAGAGAACATTCGAGAACAATGTACACTTAAATATATATATGCAGTATAGCACTTTTGTATAATGTTATAAAGGATTGGTTTTATGAAAATTCAATCAAACTTGAGCAAGTATCACAGTTAACAAGGGTTAAAAAGGTAATATACTCCGGTGTCCATATTTCGTCGACATAAGGATTTAAATGTAAATAAGTAAAAACACGAGAAATAGATCATTGCAAATGTTTACTTACATTTAAATTTATTCATTTTCAAGTCATTTCATCTGTCATTTCAACATCTTTCATGAAATAATCAAACACAAAACGTATAAAAAAGTTCAAGAGGTAAAAACACGGTAGCCATTTTGAATGTGAACTTATTACGTCACAGCACGCGCTATCAGCATTCCCATTAGGCCAAGGCTATTGACATTTGGTTCAGACATAGTTGATGGATTAGAACAATCAAAGTGGAATAAAAATACGTTTTTAAAACAAAAAAAACAGATACAGACATTTAATATTTATAACTTCAAACAATTAAGGGCTTTAACAGTTATTCTTCTAAGGTGCAATGTTTGCAGAAAAATTTGTCTCCTCGTCTAATAACCCTGGTGGATGTGCAGAATCCAAGATGTACCCAGTGTTTACAAGGAATGCCAGCGCGGACACCATCACACTGAGCCCATTTTAGAATTACTAAAGATGTGCAGGATGATAACTGAGCTGGCGAAAAAAGACCACAAACACAACAGACTTCATCATCAGCTTCATCATCAGATGAGTTTTGAGATAAGTTCACATGTGAAGGGCCTGGTATTGGAGAGATATTTTCAGGTAGATGGCTTTTCTTAACATTTTTTTTGTTCTGAATGATAGTTTTTTTATTTTGTTTTGGTGCTTGCTGGTTTCTTTCATGTTCTTTCATTTTTTCAACAACATTTTCACTAAGTTCCTTGCCGGCCACTATTTTGCTCATAGTGTTGCGCGGTGTTTTAATGTTTGCCGTTTTTGTCTTTTTCAGATTTTGTTCCTTTTCAGAAAAGAAATGGTCTGCTGGTTCAACGATAATACCACCTTCAATAGTCTCCTGGCTGTCTGTGAGCTGGTCATCTTCAGCATAAACCTCAGCTGGAAGGAGTTTGTCATTGGGAATGGCATCAGGGTTCAATGGGAATATTCCTGTACGCCTAAATCCAGAGTGAAGATTTTCAGGGCTTAATGATTTGTTGTAAACTTTGCAGGCCAATTCACAAACATTGTACCTAGTAACTGTTGCTGATGTAAGGCGGGTCAACTTGTGGCATTCATAATTGAACATTTTCTCGAATGGGCCAAAACAAGAAACGTCCATTGGCTGAAGAATGTGGCTTGTGTGGGCGGGCAAAATAAACAAGATAATCCCGTGATCTTTTGCCCACTCAGTCAGTCCCACAGAGACATGAGATTTATGGCCATCCAATACAATTAAACACTTTTCATTATTCCTTCCTGGAGCGTATTTAACAAAATGTTCAACAAGATATTGTCTAAATATTGCATGATTCGACCACCCCGAGTCACTCATTGTTGCTGCTGCTCCTGGAGTCTTACCGGCTAGAAGGGATTCGCTCATCCGCTTACCAGGGAAAATAAAGAAAGGTGGAATAGCTGTCCCACTTGCACTTCCGCAACCAATCAGTGTAACAGTTTGACCCTTTCCGGATGTTACAGCCAAGGGACAGTCATTGGAACTTGCTACTATGTGGGGGGGGGTTGTGCTCGGTGGTAAGGCCTTTTTCGTCAAGGTTGAAAATGAGATGAGGCTTGTTAAGCAAATTATGTTCTTGAAGGGAAGATTTCAAATTGGCAAAATAAGATGACACTATTGACTGAGATGCCATTTTTGCCCTGGAATATTCTAGGCCTTTTGGTTTTAGAACTTTCAATGCAGGCCAGCGTCTCAAAAAACCCCTTAACCACTTCATTGACACAGGCTGATCTTTTCTTCTCTTTGATAGCTGGACAGCATAATCAGAGGCTAAGTTGACACATTCTTGTCGTGTATAGCCATAGCCAAAGCCTGCCATGGTCTTAATGTGATTAACTAGTTTAAGTTCCTCATCAAGTGTAAACATAGGATGTTTCCCTACTAATGCAGAGGCATGGTTAACTTTCCCCAAGACACGATCTCTTAGAGTAGTGACAGGCACATTGTAAATATTGGCAGCCTTGTTCACAGACATTTTCTTGTCCTTGCACTGTTTATAAGCTGCAGTGAGAGCTTGGGCTGTATAATGTTTGTATTTAGTCTTTATTTGTTGTGGATGAATCTAAAATAAAGTAACAAATTTACTTTAGTTGTTACGAAAATGCAATAAAATTTGTGAGGCCTTAGAATAATGTGACAAATTTACTTTTCTGTAACGAAAAAGCAATAAAAAAATTGCTTGGCCTTAAATCAATAACTACTGATAAATTGTGATCACGTGACCTCCATTGACAAAATGTAAACAAAGCAGACGGCACAACCAAGAACATGTCACAAGAAATTTTAGTGAAATAAAATGGTATATTCGAGATGGATAATGCTTATATAAGCTTTTTAGGATACTTTTTTATTAAAAACTTGATGGATTTTATTATTTACCTGCTTAAACCGCATATTTATACTTGAAACCACTCAAGCGTTAAAATACTATGCGTAGTAAAATTTCCCACGGCAACTCACGCGCACCTGTTGAAATCTCGCGGTATCTGAACCAAAACAAAAATGGCGACGGAATTAGGACATCGACGAAATTAGGACCTCGGAGGATATATTATATATTATAAATTATATCAAAATTTCTTTCATGCTTTACGATGAAATGCTGTGTTATACGATGAAAATAAACGATGAAAATATCGGTTTATATTTTCACTACGGTGAAAATATAAAAAATGACGGACTACTTTTTTCAAGGGAGACAGACAAGCTAGAGCTTTTTCAAACATCATATAAGCGAGTTCAATGGTGACAAATGCATTAGTTGATGCTAAAGCAGGAGATGATATAAACAAATCCAACATATCCTGTTGCTAACTAATTTTTAAAATGAAAGTCTACAAATTTAGTCGACACAGCTCAGTCCAGATTACACGGCAATCACGCGACTGCATAATGGAGATTTTTTGTACATAATTGGGGTCAAATGCGAGAGTTTCGAGCTTTTAATGAATAGTCTGATACAGGTTTTCATGAGAAAATTCATTACAAATCTTAGAATAACTTACGTCACCATTCAAATCCAGCGAGGAAAAACTCAAACATGTCTGAACGTTGACTGTATCAAAGCTGCATCGTGTGCATTGCCATTGGATTCCATTCGTTGACTCATTTGACGAATATCCAGTCATTATACGGTAAATACAAAGGTTGGCTAGTATAAATCCAAGCCAATCTGTGCATAAATTAGATATAATGAACTGGCTAAAAATCATCGGCTTTCTTGAGTCTTCGCCATTTTGACAAATCAATGAAACATCCCTTCAGCGCGTAGATCTAGATTCTATGTGTTTCCTTACATTATCCTTATATCCATATCATAATTGTGAAACATGTACTTTCCAGTCGCTTGATAATATCGTTTAAATCCTTCCGTTTAACCGCGTAATATGACATCACAATAAAAACTGTATTGATTAAAAATTCGCGTAGACCAACTCAGACGTAAACACATTTACCTTGACATTGACTGTTCATGCAGTACACATTTGTCTCCTTCCGCGTGAGGAAACTGTTACACGATTTTCGAGTTTAAAATTGTTTTCCCTCATACTTCTTTAATGTAACAAACATGGATTAATTAAATTTGGATGGGTAGTGTCTTAAGAAATGAACGATTATATTACAATAAATTATGCACACTGGAACTACTTATTTTCGCTCTATCACATTAATAATGAGTCATACGGTCTGTCCATGAACTGGCACAGGTAGATCTAGATAGTCTTGCATCATTTTTCAGGTGAACAGCATGAAAGAAACAGAAAATTCGCCGATTTCGGTGTAAGATCGATTTATATTTCACCTTGTGAGCTCAGAAAATGACATTTTCACTCGTGGCTACGCCACTCGTGAAAATATGTTTTCTAAGCTCACTCGGTGAAATATAAATCGATCTTACACCAAAATTGGCGAATATCCTCTATATATTACCTAATATTTTGCATGGGCAACATACCATTTACATTATTTAAATATCAAAGGGAGATCACTTTCATAAAAAGGGCTTATTTTTGTTTTGTAATAATTTTTTATGGTTTTCAAATAAAAATATATAATTCGCTATTAATTGGCATATTGGGAATTTTATCTTAGTTTATTATATGTCAATTAAATAAAACTTAAATAGTGGTGTTAATGCAGGTCGTTTTCACCACTATCTTGTGTTTGTTTTTGTTTCTAGCAAAAATCCCTCCCAAAGTATCTGAACTTCTGAAGATCAGATTAGTCTCTATGACTTTAATTTAAAAGTAATTAATTGTTATTATATATATATTGCAACAAGTACCCAAAGGTAACCTGATGCATTAATTACTGTTTTCATGGAAACAGGTAAGGAATGCATTACCAAATCAAAATACAAACATAGGCTTCATTTAAATTCTGTACCCATTTTCCCTGTTACTAAACTTTTGGACCGATCAAAACTGTTAAAGGTCGCCTAATAATTTTCGTACTCAAAGAAAAGTTGGGTATCATAAGTTTGAGGACCAATGTAAATGCTTACGGTCCATAATTTTTGTATCCAACTTTTATCCGGTTACGAATCGAAACGTAAAAATTCGTCTCAAAAATATTCGTACCCAAAGAAAAGTTTGGTATAAAAAGTTTGACCACCAATAAAAATGTTATCAAAGATTCGTCCCAAAAAATTTCGCACGCGGTAAAAAATTGGATACGAAAAATATTGGGATAAATCAAAATGTATAATTTTGTATCAAAATGATTTTTCTATTCGATCTTTTCAGTTACGAAAAGTGGGAACGAATCATATTGTACCCGGAAAAAGTTTGGTACGAAACTTAATGGACAAATATTTATTTACATGTTCCAAATTTGATTGTATTCAACGTTTTTTTTTCGGGAATAAAAAAAACAAAGAACGAATCAAACAGGAGAAGATTTGTCCTGATTGTTTCGTACCGGAAAAAAGTTAAATACGAAAATTATTTCGACAAATTGTCACATGCCACCAATTTTTGTACCTAATCTTTTCGAAAATTGGGTATGGATCAAAATGGAACCATTGTAAATTCTTGGGACGAATCTTTGTTTACATGTTCAAAAATCGTTACCAACTTATTCCGGGACAAAAATGTGGAAACAAATCAAAATACAAACAAAAAATTGTCCTTAAATTTTCATACCGAAAAGTAAGTTTGGTACAAAATTTATTTGGACGAACCAAAATTATACATGTCATAAACGTTTAGTATAAAAAGTTACGGGACAAAAAAAACCGTCAAAATGTTCACTAAGGTTAGCCCGAATAACTTTCGTATCCATAGAAAAGTTGTGTATAACAAGTATGGGAAATGCTATCGGTCCCGATAATTTTCGTATCCAACTTTTATCTGGTTACGAAGTGGGGACGAATCAAAACATAAAGATTCGTCCCAAAAAGTTTCTTTCTAAAGAATAGTTAGGTGTAAAAAGTTTGAGGACCAATCAAAATGTAATCAAAGATTCGTAGCAAAAATGTTCGAACCCGGTAAAAATTTGGATACGACAAATATTGGGATGAATCAAAATGTAAAAATTTTGTCACAATGAATTTCGTACTCAAGCTTCCCAGTTATGAAAAGTGGGGACGAATCATAATGTACCGGGAAAAGGTTGGATCCGAAAGATATTTGGACGAATCAAATTGTGTCATGTCAAAAATGTTTGGTTTAAAAGAATACGGTACAAGTAAAAAGAGGATTCGTCCTTAGAATTTTCGTACCCGAGCCTTTTCCGGTTACGATGTGGGACGAATCAAAATGTAAACAAGGATTCGTCCCCAAAAGTCTCATACCCGATGAAGTTTGGTAATATTTGTACGAAATGAAATAAAAAAAGTTCGTCGAATTTTTTTTATCCAAATCAAAAGGTTATATTTTCAAATTTTGAAATATGTATGTTCCTTATCATCAACTACATCTCCTGTGACAAATACTTACTGAGTCGAGCATGCTGTCTCCTCTGACAGCTCTTGTCTAAATATTGCATGCAATTGTATCATTATAACCAAAGAAAAAAAACAATGAAAGTGTTAATTGTAAATTTCAATCATCTTAATGGGATTACAATGTATATGTATCAATGACCGGATTTGGTTATATGACCATACTGAATAGTTGAGCGGACCAGGCCGTCCGTGGACAACTCTAATATATAGTAATGACTTGTAAATCGCGTGGTGTACATATCTTTATATTATTTCAATTTCAGGCACGAGACGCTATTATCTTCTTGACCACCTCTAAGAACGAACTGCTAAATAATGAACATAACAACATCGACACATCTTTTGACAATTGCATTGTATTTTAAATGTCAAATAAATCATAACTGTTTGATCTTTAAGCATACGTGAGCATATACTGCTCAACACGGCGTATGCTTTCTGATCACTTGTATTTTATTTCTTTACGCATGTGTAAGTATATGGCAATATTGGCATGGTACAGTCATTCATACAGACTTACTTCAAATGTAAGGCATGTATGGTCGATTTTTTATGTATTTTGTTTTTCATAATACATGTCTGTAGGTCTTAGTTTCGTGTATTCATTAGAGATTTAGAGAGTTCATAGATTTAGATTTTGTCAAATATAAGGATGTAATTGATCTTAGGTCAAGAAATCGAGGCGTTATAAGGATGTACCACGTCTTTATTGTCTTGTATTTCAGTGTGCATTATTGTCCAATGGTGGAAACTAGGTAATTTGAATTATGTATTACTGTGGTACTATATTGTGTACTATAAACATAGTAATGCATCGGGTGTAGTCGAGTGGTTACGACGTCGGACTGGTAATCATTGGATAGCCAACTACGTTTTTGTTCGAATCCTATCTAAAGCATATCCCATTGTTTCCTTGAGCAAAGAAACTATACTACTATAGCTCAGTACTGGGGGACTAAGCGAACTCGCAAGTGATTAATCTAAGTTATACTAATTTGTTTCACAATTGAGCTAAATAAATAAGAATGAACTAAACTATAAACAAACTATTGTTTGAAATGGGAATTGCAAATTGATTTGAGTACAAGCATTATACCGTGATGATACCTACGTCGACAAAATATGTTGACAGTTCCAGTAGTTTACGAAAACTGTCTTGATTCTAAATTGATTTGCAGTTCATATTTCAAACTATATTTTATTTATAGTACATGTGGAATATCCCACAGAGTTGCTAGCTATTCTTGGTATTAGCAAGCACCATTAACAATACAGACAGTTGTGACATAAAGAAGATGTGCAAGTCAGGGCGTTGTTGTAGCCGTTGTTTTGATTTATGTGTTTGTGTTGATTAAAAAGTTTTTTGTTTCTACTGTTTTACGTTGTGGTAGCTGTTTTTAGTTGCTGTTTTCTGTTGATTAAGTGGGTTTTTTTGTTGTTTTGCGTGGTGGTAGCTGTTTTTAGTTGCTGTTTTCTGTTGATTAAGTGGGGTTTTTTTTGTTGTTTTGCGTGGTGGTAGCTGTTTTTAGTTGCTGTTTTCTGTTGATTAAGTGGGTTTTTTTGTTGTTTTGCGTGGTGGTAGCTGTTTTTAGTTGCTGTTTTCTGTTGATTAAAAGTGTTTTTTGTTGTTTTGCTTGGTGATAGCTGTTTTTAGCTGATGTTTTCTGCTGGTTTAAGGTGCTGTTATTTTTGTTCTGCGTTGTTGTAGTTGTTGTATAGTTGCTGTTTTCTGTTGTTAAAAGGTGCTGTTGATGTTGTTTTGCGGTGTGGAAGCTGTTTTCAGCTGCTGTTTTATGTTGATTAAAGGTGCTGTCACTGTTGTTTTGATAGCTGTTTCTGTTGTTTGATATGCTGTTTTTTTATTGAATGAGCTGTTGTTGGTGGTGTTTTGCGTTATGGTAGCATAGTTTTGATTCACAGTAGTGTTTTCAATTAGGGTGTTGTTGCCGTTGCTTTACGCCGTTGATGCTGTTGTTTGTTTTTCTCCTAACTGTTGATTAAAGGTGCTGTAATGATTGTTTTTCCTTGTTGTAGATATTATTTTGATTTTCTGTTTATTTAAGGCAATGGGCTGTTTTGAGACATGGTAGCTGTTGCTTTAATATTTGTTTTTTCTATTGGCTAAAGGTGCTGTTGTTGGTTTTTGCGTTGTTGTAGCTGTTGTTTTGATTTAGTGTATTGTGTTAAATTAATATTTTGTTTCTGTTGTTTTGCGTTGTGGTAGCTGTTTTTAGTTGCTGTTTTCTGTTGATCAAGGGTACTGTTGCTGGGGGGGGGTTATTTGGTGGTTTGAGTGATTAAAGGGGCAATTGCTGTTTAGTTGTTGCAGCAGTAGAAAGCGAAAGAGTGAAAAAATTGAGCGATGCAAGGGAGAGTAGAAAATTTGAAATTCACAATAAAAGTCCTCGTATCCGGAAATGAAAACTAAAAGTATGTGACAATGATTTCACCAGCACCCTCTTCATTTATTTTACGAAATTACACACAAGTTTTGCCTGTACAATTATGATTGTAATTTTATTGATTAATAAAGAAGTTGCATGTGAAGTCACTGTCACTGATGTTAAGTGCACACGTACATATATAGTGTTATTGTCTCCAAACCGTGCCGGTCGCCTTAGTACTGATTAATTGTCACTCCTCATGGGAAAGGATGTCTACATGTGAACTGGTTTACTTTAAAATGATCACGATTCAAACGACAGTTCAATATCTAATTACAAAACATGACCGAACGTATTGTGAGACGTGTCATATTGCATTAAAACATGACTATTGGTGCCATGGTGTCAACCATCAACTCGGCCATAAACATGTTCTTAGTACGCGTACAATTTTACTATAATGAGTTTTAATAGTGCAATAATTATGTCGGGTAAGGAAAAAAGTCGAACTATTTATACTTATGACTTTATTTAAAGATTTACTTTCACAACTCAGGTATTATCCAACATAATTTAGATACTCGATGTATAGTTGGCTGAAAAAGAAATAATTACATATTTTGATTACTCATATATATGCATTCTGAACACCTTGACCATTCATTGCATAATTAATCTAGAAAGGATTTAGTCCCGAACCTAGATTTGAATAGCACAGAAAATGATTTGGTGTTGTTTTAATAGGAGATATTGCAGAAATGAGAACGTGTATGTGCCACCCTGTCAGCCTAGATTACCTGCCCCTTACCACTATCGTTATAGAGCCAGGCAAACGGGAATCATGGCCGCCTCCTCAGTTATTATACAGGTATAACGTTTTCTCAATCCTGCATGATCATGTGCTGACGATAGTTACTTTAGTAGGAGTTCGGTACTATATAGGACTTTCGATTTTTCAGATTACACGTATATTAAGCCGACGATTAACAAAATCATGTCTTAGTGAACACGACGTGGATTAGTCTCGTAAGAATTTCGGATACTTAAATTTGCATAAATTAATGTAACCAAACAATTAAAAAAGGTATCCACTGCAATTCATGTATAATGATCCTTTGATTTAAGTCTAAGTAGTGAGAAATGCTCATTTGAAAACATAATTATCCAATATCTAATTCATTACATAGGGCGCGGACATGATCATGGTTTGCCTGGCGTACTTTTACCTGCCAAAGTACGACTGGGAACCAGACAACCACCCTGTCACCACTGAGCAATTTCGAGATGAAGCCCAAGATTACGAAAATTCATTAAAAATAACAGAAATAGCTAAAATTTAATAGTGTGCATGTTGCAAATTAAATGATTGGAAAATATTGAAAAACGAATGAATAAATTTGTATATATACTGGAAAGGACGTATTTATGTAATTTAATTTCAAACGGCTTCCAAAATGGCCGCCATGGCATTGTAGTGTTATAAACATGTATGTATAGTTATGAAGTTTCGCCAATTTTAATTTTAACCGTTGTCTCTTTAATATTTGTATTTAAGATATAAAAGCCCAGTTGATAAATGGCGAACAAGAAAACGTTGTATGACAGGACGAGCTATCAAAGAGAAACAGACGGCCATTACCTCTCCTCGCAGACGAAGTATCCAGGACTACTACAATCGTATGTATTCCATAGCAACCCATCATTGTCATCTAGCCCAACACATGTTGGTGGTTCGTTTCCTCTGGGTGGTGAAGGTACTGGGAATCCCCATCTGAGAATTAAATATACAGGATACCAAGAAAATAATAAAGATACGCTTTTGCTGATGAAACCGCCCTGCGGTGTTGGTCTTTCATCATCGACAATGAAATCATAGTTAAGCAAAATGACTGGCTATGTTGACAAGCTAGCACATTAAGCCATGGCATTGCTAAGACTTATTCAACTGTCAGTGGCGCATACATTGACTCTGTTGATTTAAATATTCACTATAGTACAACTGTACTCACTATTGATAAAAATCTAAATTACCGGAGTTAATATATGCGCCAATGACAGTTGAATACAAAAAATACCACGAAAGTGTTGTTGCTGTTGCTGTTGCTTAACTGTATGAATCATTATCTTTTGACCATATTATAGGCATTTAAATAATTATCAATTTTATGATAAAATCCATTCAAATGGCAACATTCAAAAACTCAAGGCATACGAAATTTATTACATACTGTGTATTCCGAAATGGCTAATTTTCAGTTGACCAATGCTTTATTTTTACGGTATGGTCAACTGTGTCTATATAATATATTCAAAAATACATTTTTTACAAAATTTCGCTATGCTCTGTTCGTAAGAAGGATAAGATCGATTGTTATTGCAAAGTCATGCGATTTTTAAAAGTTTTCAAGCTCCAAATGCTTTATTTGAGAAGGAAAAAGTTGCCAATATTAGGACCATTTCGCTTTTAACACCATCTAAATTAGGGATGAGACAATTTGGCGATATATCGATACAATATCGATACATCGGTCCACCCACGATACTAATCGTTGACCAGCACGATATATCGCGATACGATCCTGACAATTGTAATCAATGGAAGTCACTGTATTTTCAGCATTCGACCGGGTTGCCGTATTCGTTCAAGAAATATGATCTCTGTGGCTGTTAATAACACGGGTCCGTAAACAATTCAACCCGTAGACGTTTCAATTCGAAGTTCGGACGTTTCAATCCTCAGTTAGTGGCAACTCAACCATTGGACAACCCGTGATCATAAATAAAAGAATGTGAATGTTTGTAATGTTATAATAACTACCCTTATCGTATCGTAAATTATCATATCGTCTCATTTCGTATCGATACCTATTGTATCGTGTGATGACCGAGTCGTCTCATTCCTAATCTAAATAGATGGTTCTATCAGCTGAAATTTACTGTAGTAGAAGTCGTTTTACCTATCTATGCCGTCGATGGTTTGATGTACCCATTCTATATCAAGATGCCTAGAATCTGTTGGTAATACCTGGCCACCAATCCAATACATTCCAATATGGAATTGGAAATCTAGAAAATTATTATAAACAAATTTTAGATCTATATATGTGTTGAATGAAATAGACATTTTGAATAGTCGAACAATTAACATGAATAACATTTCATAAAAAGCACCATGATTGAACTATTTATTTACTGCCAATCTTATTCAACTATTGTTTATAAAATTTCGTTCCCTTGAAGTTTTATCGGTGTACCTTAGTCGATTTATTTACTTCATGTGCTAGTATAGATAATTTATGATAACCTGAGACAAATCTAAACAATAATCTATGTAAACACTATCTCGTGTTATTCTAAACAAGCTACAGGTCGTCCACGTAAACATTGCGTATATAAACATAGCAAGTTTCATTACACACCAATATTTAGGGGTGTATTGATTTTAAAGTTTTATAGTTAAGTTATTTAACACTTATTCTATAAACATACCACTACAGAAATTTACAATGTGCATATAGAGTATTTGAAATAAATGTTAAATAAATAAGTTGTATGTTTAAATACGTAAAATGCTGCGCATGGATCAGCTTATTCACCTATTCAATGGGCAAGTCCAATTTTTAAAGTACAAAAACACGCATGACCTAGAATACGACCTGTATATATGGTATGTTTTATATACGATATATATCGTATAATCTATAATGTGGTATTTTGTTCTTTTCCATTTTTTCACAAGAATTTTATTTCATTGTTTTACTTCGTGGACATAGAACAAGCATTGGACAAAATATGAGACTGAGTGCCAAGATATATAATTCTCTTAAACTTTTCACATTTAGACAAATTAGATCATACAGTTTCCATTTACACCAAGGATGAAGATTTCAATGTAACTACATCATTCTGACAATAGATAGTAACAAATATAAAACAAGAAAAGATTAATGCAACGCATTAAATACCGCCGGATAGTGGTAACATTATGTGTACATACCTCAAAAGAGAAAACAAAGATATATGCGGCAAAAAGAGTACAAAATTATATACTGAGGTAATACAGAACATGTAAAGTGTTCCATGAATAAATGGCACAGTTTATAGATCTTCAATATCAATATATTATTTCTTTTTATAATATTTCTTTTTATAAACTTACATAAAACATTGCTTATTGGCCACTAATTACAGCAATCTATTTATGTTTGTTAAAATATAAGCACCTATTATAATTATTATTAAATTATATTAGACCGTTATTCTATAAGAGGCTAACGGACCGTTTGTGTTTAAAAGGTACTCGCATATCTACGTGTTTTAGTCTAAACCTGGGTGATGACTCCAATATACCACCGGCCTTCAGGCCGGTGGTAAATAAGTACGAGAGGTGTTCAACTTATATTTGAACAGATCTGAACTCGGATTCTGAAGCCTATGACCGGATTGTTTCCTCTAAAAATTGCTTTTTATATGTATTGATATGTAAATAATCATGTTCTATGAAACAAAATTATTTAAACTTATTTTATCAAACATATTTATAGCATGTTAGTTGACCACTCCAAAACATTATTTTTAGAGTTTTACCACTTTTTTTGCTCTTAGACATGGTCTGTTGGATGTGATATAAATGTTATAATTACGTTTTTGTATCCCAATAGCATGTGTAATTTGATAAAACAAAATTACGTCTTTTAACAAAAAAATATGCAATTTGTCATTTTAGACTTTAGTCCGAAATCAGTGTTTGAGAGCAAATATCATACATTCATTAATTTTACAAAGTAGATTTTGAAATTATTCAATTAAACATATCCTATTTAAAACTTTAATGTCCAAAAAGTGTAAATTGAAAGGAATGCAATAATCAATGATGTTTTAAGGGGTCAAAAAGTGATCCTTTATAGGGTAATTCAAAGACAAGTAAGAGAAAGTCGTCACATTTTCGTCAAATTTAGTAACGTATAAAACACTATATTTTCACTTTTTATAAATGAAGTTGCTAAATAATATAGTCATACACAAATTTCATAGACATGATTTGCTTAATAGTTGTAGTTACTTTGATATGACCATGTTTAGAAGTATTTACTTTAGCTTTCATTGCTTGATATGACGTCACATAACATAAATATAAAAGCCTCATTCAAGCCCTGTGTAGAGGTTTCGAAGTAGAACTTTGGGAATGTGTGTCTTTATTACATGAACTAAACATATACATACATGTATATCAAATGAATTAGTAGTTGCAGAAACATTCATAAATAATGTTATTTATCAGGTACTTGATCCAGCTCAACGTTCATTTAGATAATGTTGTTGTCAGACAAATAAAATGCAATTTTACGCACATTTCGAACTGCAAAGAACACGAAGAAGTAGAAATATACATGAACAAATTGTGAAAGAAAAGATTTTGCAAAATCTTATGGGATAAAGATGAATAACAACTTCTAAAGTGACCGTTTACTTTAGATTTCGCTATGTTCAAAACGCCAAAACTACGGTCCCTTCATTAATGTTTAATAACAGCCTTATGTTGTTTCAAAGTTTTAATTGTAATATGCCAGTCGATTATAGACAATCCACTTGTAACATATTCAAGTAAAATGTGGATATTTATTGTCAGAAATTGATTTTTATCCCATCAAAAAAGTGTTCAAATATAAGTTGAACACCTCTCGTATTCACACACGTACCTTTAAAGGTACTCATTCACATATTTCAACTTAAATATCAAATTTTTAAAACTATCAAAGGTGTATGGAAATATTTTTGGAAGCATTAAAACAAGCTCTGATAATGACAATTTTAGTGCAAATTGACATACAACTACAAATGATGGTGTTTCATGTAGTATATACCCAGTATGTCACGGTATAGACACTTTTAGTGCATTTTTGTGATTTTTATTATATATGTCTTGCAACATATAGGTCAGTTTGTCTTAAAACAATAAAAAATAATTTTTGACACAATCACAGACACTGAATGGTATTTTAAAATTATCGAAAAAAAGTCTGTGAACTAGTACCTTTAATAGTTGCCACAAAGTTTCTCATTACATCTTCTTCCTGTTTAGATGTTGGTACAAATAAGTGACCTTTCCTAGCAAGACATACATCCTGTGATTAAAAATAACCATGATCACATACATAGAAAGATTAAATTAGGAGCTTTAGTCAGTTATCTTTCCCTGATAAAATCTGAAGCAATCCAATTGGTAAGTAGGTCCTTACATGTGATATCCTTGGATTTTAATATTGAAGTTCTTTGTAAGAATAACAAAATACTTTATCTAATATCTTTCTTGCTAATGAAGATACATGTATTAACAGAAGTGGTAAAATTTAGAGAGTTCTTTACCCTAACAATACTTATCTTGAATGTCAGACAAATTAAATGAGTTACAAAAATGTTATTTAAGATCAATTTTGCAAATTGTCATTTAAAAGTTAGGGTAAAATCCGAGTAATCCAACTAGTTGGACCTTCCTATTTGAAGAGTATACAAGGGGAAGTAAATGACTAAGGTCCCATATTTTAGGACGATTCCTGGATTAATTAAATGGTGTTAGACTCGACGATATATGGTTGTCTATTTAACAATCGTCGATTTTATAAATTTATGTCAAACCTGTATTATGTCTACTAATTCATAATCTCGGCACAACTTAAAATTCAGTTAGAATCGAGAACAATATAGTGGGCGTTGTGTTATGAATTGCCGTAAAAGATATAGCCCCCCCCCCCATTGGCATTGTTTTCAACCAATCAGAACAGTAAAATATTTTAAGGCCGGTTCGGTAAGGTTCAATCCTGACTTTTCATTAAGTTTTATTTAAAAAGTACATGTATAAATATTTAAGTAGGAAATGCACTATGTATATAGTCCATTTTTTCAAACTGTCAAAGTTTAAATAATTTCAATATCACGAGTGTTAGACAAAGAGCACGAAGTCTCCGTGAAATTATTCATATTTTGACAGTTGAGAAAAAAAAACGAACTATAATAGGGATAATAACGGATAATTCTGCAGAAGCTCTTTTCACGAACCTGTAACGTGTTCAGTTACCGCGAACGTTACAGAACGTTACATAACGATACATTCGGAACTCCTCGTCCATTCGCTGCGAATAATCTAATCTTATAAACAAATATACGATCGTTAAGGCAATGAGTGATGTTATAAAATGTACGGACTAAAAACGAAACATCACTCAATGCCTACACGATCATATATTTGTTTACTTAAACACCGGTAGTTTCAAATAGCGTCTAAATATGTTCACTATCATTCGCAGCGAATGACCGAGGAGTTCCGAATGTATCGTTATGTAACGTTCTGTAACGTTCGCGGTAACTGAACACGCTACTATATGAGATATTGACCTCAGAGTTCGTCCTGATACAACATCTGTTTAACAGAGGTGGGTTCAACAATGCGAGCGCCTGCTTCGCGAATTGTTAGGCTATTGAACGATTGCAAGCGCTTGCTATAATCCAAGATGGTGTCAAACAGCACATTATTGAATATAGCGGGTGGGGGACAATTATTTCTGCTGATACATGGGATCTTTCACATTTTTTATCATATATGAATCGTTATGATACAATTTACTGTGCCAAATAAATTCTATTACATGCATTGTGTGGATATATTATGTGGAACAAGTTACACACACGCTTGCGTCCCACCTTTCAGGGATAATTCTTTGAGATTTTTAAAATTATCCAGCCACCATCTTTGATATCTAAGCGAAACACCTCTTGAGCTGAATCGCGAGCTCTCGCGCGGGCGCCCGCGTTCAGGAAGAGAGCGCTCGTTTTCGCACCAAGCTCTCGCATTGTAGAACGCACCTCGGGTCCGTAAAACAGATTGACCTAAGCAGAAGTCAAAATCTGTGTGCCTGACAAGGTATATCAATCAAAGTTAGAACAAACTACATCATAGGCCATTTGACTGATATGTAATATGATATAGTCGGGTTCATTCTAAGTATTTTTATGTCTCACTAACCCTAGCCTGTTCCCATGGCACTGCTGTTTCAAACACAACTATACAAGGACCACCTCTCTCACACTCAACATGTGGGGTTCTCGCAAGACCTAGTATAGAAAAAAAACATACAGGATTTCGCATTATACAATTAATCGCTTTATCAGACTTCACTATTTCTGTCTTTAAGAATTGACTATCGCAAAGCTTGGTTTATCTTCATGTTTGACTCAATTTTATCCTTTTTATCAATTGCTTATATTTTGGCTTGACCATCTAATATGCTCTCAATACAACATGTATATAAACATATGTAACTGGACTATTAATTTTGTCAAAACATGAGACTGAATATGTCTTAATTTTGCTCTAATAAAGCACTGCTCTATCTTCATGCGCAATGTGTGCTTCAAAGGAAAAATGAGATAGCAAAATGGAATGAAAATTTAAGTACATTGCATATCCCTATTTTTAAATAATTTACTTCTGGGCCACAATACATCGGTTCACTTTTAGAAAACACGATGTTTTGGTGCATGTGCATACTCTGACGAGGGTTAGTGATTAATGCTAAGTAACAAGCTCATGTCCATAGGTCTAGATAAAAAATAGTAGATATGACCAGTAAATTTAAATGTGTAGGACAAATGATCGCAACAACATGACCGAATATTGTTGACATGTGGTTTAAAGCATTAACCTTTACGTTACTAGGGTATATGTCCATGTCGTTTTTAAACAACAATCATTCTAAACTCGATATGGTTCGTGTAACAAAACACCTCTGACAATGCGGAAGCCGCCATATTGTTGTTATGGACGAACTACTTTTCCATTCCATGGTATCATGGTAGACCATAATCAAGCAAACCGAGCTTGTATATTTTCAGGTAATGGAAATTGTCGAATAGTTACGATTGAACAACACAAAGACTTACTGAAACAAAAACGTTCAGCTGTTCCATTGTTGATGAGCCAATAATGAACATCACATTCCAAACAATGTGAAAACGTTCCATTAGTACAAAAATGACGTTTACAATGTGGTACGTGTGTGCATTCTGTAATGTACATGTATAGGAAGAAGAATATCACTATTAGACTTTCACTATGAAATATGGAACATCAGCACTGAAGTGATGCATAAATAATGCAAGTACATTGTACAAAGGCTACGACTGCGTATCTTGAAGCAAGTTGCTATACGATATTTGTCACAATTCAGTAGTCGCATTATTATATATAATTTACCTAAATGTAAACATTATTATTTTATTGGTTAATGATGTAAAATGAAACTAATCCAAATTATGTTACTAAGAAACAAATATGAGTTTTCAGATAAACATAAATTATGTATGTAGCGTGAAGCAAAAATACTATAGGCGGCCAGCACGGTTTCGAGACAAAAACAGTATACTTGTATACATGTACATACATACATACGTGTGTAATACATATATCTCCACATTGATTGTAGCGTTTGAAACTTTGAATACTGTCTATGAATTTTTTTCGGCGAATGCAAAATTTGTAAGACTTATGCCATTTGAAAAAGCAAAGCCTTAGCTATGCATACATGTTTAAAATTTTGATGTACGTCTATTTATGATGGAGAAATCGGCCACTAAATAAAAAAATGCAAAGCTATAGCTATCCATGCATGTATGAACAGGTAAAATAGAATTCTTCATAAAAGCGAAACTAGCTACTGAATAACATGGTTAAATTTTAGTGAGTATTAAACATTTAATGTGTATAAAAAAGGTTTTAAACTCAGACTCGGAACCGTGCTGGCCGCCTATAAAAATACTGCTCTGAAGTGAAAACAAATGACAATAATCAGCCGTATGACGTATATTTGAATAACAATCGATTAGATTAGAAGTGAAAGAATGAATATTATTGATACATAGAATTACCTATACAGCCTCCACCATAACCCCCGGAATAATAACCAGGTTCACATTCTCTACAAATTGTATCAGTTGATGATGGTCCATGACAAATATTGTGCCCAGGCATACAATGGTCAATAGATTGACAAGCTGCAAAGTTATACATTTACTTTGAAATATACATTATATATGTGCTTTACGATTCATAGAACTATATCAACATCACACTCACCCTAAAGCATGTCGTTCTCTTCATGTCATTTTAAATGGTATTTTGTTCGCCATTATCCTCTCGACGATACGACAAAATACATGAAATACGTTCTAAACAAAAGTGATGACAAAAGCATAATAATATTAACTACAAACTAGCAAAAGAATCGGAAATTCTGCCGTTTTATTTGTATGAGAAAATGTAAAACAACTTTTTCAGGAACAATAATAGCGATCGAATAATTAATTTGTATTACTATCTTGATCTAAATAAGGGACCTTAGTCAGTTATTTCCCCTTGTATACTCTTCAAATAATTAGGTCCAATTAGTTAGATTACTCGGATTTTACCGTTACTTTTCAATGTCAATTTGCGAAAATTAATCTTAAATAACATTTTTGTAAATCATTTAATTTGTTTGTAAATTAGGCTAAGTATTTTTAGGGCAAAGCACTATCTAATTTTCACCACTTCTGTCAATATCTTCATTAACAAGAAAGATATTAGATGAAATATTTTGTTATTCTTGTAATAAACTTTCTGATAAAATCCGAGGATTTCAACTGTAAGGATCTACCTACCAATTTGATTGCTTCAGATTTAAGCAGGGAAAGATATCTGACCAAAGACCCTAATTGGCAGATAATGGAAAATTTAAAATAACGTATATGAAGACAGCGGTCTTAGATGCAACAGTCAGCAGTCAACTTAACTGCTGATGTTCCAAATCGAAACAATATTTCGTGAATCAAGTTTTAGGGACTCAGTAATATTGCAGTACTTTTGGTTGGGATTAACGCTGTAGCAGCACATTTATAGGTCATATAACGGCGGTCAGTCAACCAACTCATCGTTCCAGGAAAAGCTAAATCTCTGGATTAATCTCGTAACCAGTTACTAGGCACATACTTCCATCAGTGACTGACAACTGTCCTGCATGACATGAGTCAGTGATAGGAAGAAGAGTGGCCGTAAAAATATTTTGTGACCAAGCATCACGAAAGTATGCCACGCCTTGGAATCAAACCCACGACCTCTCGATTAGTAAATACATGACATATATGCTTACCCTTGCAGCCGGCATGATAGCCACCTGAGTAATATGTATCATGGCATTGTGTGCACATGATTCCATCTGGACTACCTCCACAATGAACTGAACCGTCGTGACAATGTGTAATATTTGTTGAAACACATGCTAAAATATTAATAAAGAGAGTCAATAGGTAATGTGCCTTTTGTACTGCATGGTTAGATTTCACTGTTGCTAAAACTGCTATGATCCTTTTAATATTCATGGCGCAATCTATCATTTGTTAAGTAATTTGATTACATCGTCTATGTCACGCAATTTGAAATGGGCCGTCCAAGCACAGCCTGTGAATCACACCACCGTCAAATTAGCTCGCAAACCTCGGTCTAAGAATAGAAATTACGAAGTCAAAATACTATTACTAGTGTTTTGTTTAGATGAAAGGTACTCATTGATTGGTCGACGCAAAGGTCATCTCGACGTGGCCCTCATAGCTAGCGAACCTTAGAGATCCTGAACGACAACACTCTACAGGAAATCTGTTTACGGAGATTGGAATCGCACTCGTATACTCAATCAAAGAGGGCCAAAATCCAGGAAGAAAAAAGAACACTTACTCTCACAACAACTTCCGGTACGATGAGCAGGGCAATCACATTTTCCATGTTGAAAGCTAAAACCATAATCACAGGTCTGGTTACAGTCTTGTTTGTCCGGGTACGAAAAATGATGTATGTTATCAATACATGTTCTTGTTTGGGTTCCTCCGCCACATCTTACTGTACAGGCACTCCAAGCACTGCAGAAAACGTCACCAGAGCCTGGAATGTGTTATGTCCTAATAATTAGATTTTTTTCCAATCTGATTAAAGCCTGATCTAAAATTATCTTATTGCCAGTATGACATCCATGTTACATCTAGTCGACAAACCCATTCATGTGAGAAAGTCGGAATTCTGTATGTAGACATGATGACATATTTTTGTCATCATGGCATGGTATCACGAAGACATATCGTCGTAATTAAGGCGACTTGTTGCGTTGTACACGTCCTGACAGACGATATTATGTGTTCATTAGGTGGGTACATACAAGCTTCCGTAAATAACAGTTATTTGTTTGGATATCATTTGTACATGTACACATATTTGATTTAAAGAAGCGTCACGAACTGAAACACACTCGATTATATTTAAAGATTAAAGGGACGACAAGGGAGTTTGTGAAGCTTGGCTTCTTTAGGCCCCCCGATCAATAAGTAGAGATGCATGCTACCGACTGAGCCAGCCTGGCGGCTTTCAAACATTTACAATGGTTTGTATACAGGTTCTGATTTCAATCTTTTTTATTTCATTTTTTGTTAAAAGCACTTTAATCAAATAATACAATAAACTTAAAATTACATACATGTATGTATCAGCCCAGCAGCTACAAAAACTGTCGTCCAAAACAATGTCCTGAAAAAAGAAATACAGCAAAGTTCCACTATTCCATTATTGGAGCCATCAAAATCGATAGTGTTGATAGGAAAATGGTCTCAAAATTAGACATTCTACTCAAAGCACTGGCACCAGAGTCCTCACAATCGTTAAATACGCACACATATAATATTTTGTCAACAAACACAAATTAAAATCGGTCCCGTATACATTACCGAGTACGAGTTAAAACTATACCTGCATAATAATATTCACAGTATTATATACTGTACGCATTATTCTTTTATATTAAGATATGGACTCTGGTGTCAGAGGCTCAAAGTAAGCATTGAGACTTAAAAATCGTTGACAAGCATCAAATGATAGACAAAAGTTCGGCAAAAAATGATTTACCCTCTATTATGCAATCCTACGATAGGTAAAGAAATCGGTCACAACCAATAGAATCAGTCGTACATTAATTTATAAAAAGAATCAATTTTATAATAAAAACTTACGAAATGATCATGCTTCTAAGTTATCTAATGCGTCCCCTTGTACGAACAAACAATTGTACAAATAAAATCTTTACATTTTAGCTTATCTTTCATGTACGACATACTTCAACTTTTTTTCCATGAAAAATGCCCATATTTAGTATTTAGCTATTACATGCGCTGATATAAGGACAAAGTCGTGAGTTGAGGTCTTTTTGTTTAGTTTTTCGATGATTTTGCAACTATATATTCCCTTCGTAAAGTTTAAGCTCTGAGGCTGATAAGGAGATACAGGAAATGCCAAACATCTATTATACATTTTTAGCATAGTATTATGCCTCAGTCCCATAAAATCGTGGCTTGTTGTAGACCCGTACGTGCAGACAGTCGTAGGCCGTGGGAAGCCTTGCGTATTAAGGTGACGGTATATGCACATAGCACAAAACAACGCACCCGTATGGTGCCGTAGCTGGAAGATATGCAAGTTTTATCCATACTCGGTCACGATTTTGTTCACGATTTGACTTTGAGACTGGCACGTGTAACCACGGCTCATCTCACGGACCCGGGTAAAAACGTGATAGTCTGTACGGATACGCAAGAGTTAGTACGGGTCCTTGCAGAGCTTGATCGCACGGCGCCAGTACGGTGCCCTCGTGGCTATTTTTATGTTTATGGGACTGTAGCTTTACTGTTTTATTCAAGTGAAATCCTTGTTAGTGAATTGTGAACCGTTTAATGCTGTTTCAAAGTCTATATACTGTGACTACAGGTATAAAAAGAGACGAGGCATATAATTGATCATTCTCAGAACCCAAAGTTCATTAAGATTTTCGATTCTCGATTATAGTAAAATTACTTACGGTATACATGATCACTTTGTCTCAATTTTTTTTTGTCCAAGTACGTTTGAAGGGCACTATATATACTTCCTCAGTGTGGTAATCAAAAACTGCACCCCAGAAATCAAGGTGATCTTGTAAATCAGTGGGCATTGTGATTCCAGTATTAACTTGGCTCATGTAACATTTATTAAACATTTGTCATAAGTTTAACGAAGTAAAAGCTCACTTGGCGTTTAATTAAATCCGCACATGCTCTAAAATGGTACACTACATGTAGACAGTGAAATGTCCGTTGAGTACACTGTGACACATGGTCAGAAATAAGGACAGCCATTGAAAGTCCAATCTTGGGGTAGTGGTTGGAAAAAACTGCTCTAGATCTAGTAACGGTGAAAGCATCTACAAGCGTACACACCTTGGTCAACATAGACTTCTCGATTTATTACGTTTTATAGTGATTTTCTAATAACAGCGATCGGTCAACCTTCAACTGGAAAGGCTTTAGTTAACCTGTTCCTAGGCACATACTAGCATTCTTACATTAGTGACTGACAACTGACCTACACGATTTTGTATCATTAGCAGGAGTGAGAATAGCCATAGAAATTATATCATGAACACTTTGAGCTCCACGGAAGAAAATACTTTGTTAACAAGTGGCATCGTGTGTATTGCCGTGCCACACCAAAGGGGTGAGTTGTTTTCGCGTCAAATAAGCGGGAACTATAGGGCGATTTGTACGGCGAGGTGTTACCGGCTTTTACAATTTGAATGTCCCATGGTGAAGGGATTTACTAGGGTTTTTGTGGGATCAATGTCCCAAATATTCTCCGAGGAACTTAAACTATTTCCTGTGACCTTCTAATGTACCAAAACAAGCAGAACTGAACAAAAAAAGTCGGAAAACACTTTTAAAGATAACCTGCCAGTCTTAAATCTTGAAAAGTGTCATGTGTCTTGCAATGAACTTGGTTATTGTAAATATTTGAAGAAAAAAACGTTTTTATTTATGACTCACTTGATTCATGTGAAAATATTCTTTATAAACATATGTTTTTGTATTAAGACGAAGATAACAATCGGTCAAACTAAAATTAATTGAAAATAAGCCTTAGGGTTTACTTATTTAATCATTTGTTTTAAAACAAAGAAATATTCATCCAAGTTTGCATTAATAAACTCTGTATTTTGTATCGTTATAGACGTCTTTTAAGAGCTTTTTTACTCAAAGGTGAGTGTTTGGATCTATTTCATGTTTTTGTTTTTCTTTCTTTTTATTTTGTCTTCATATAAAGCCAACAAAAGTGTTGTTCACAAAAACTAGACTACGGTTACTGGTGGCTTTGTGCATTTTTGCTTACGTTTTTTTTTAAGGTCTGTGAAGTTAGCGATCTATTGTCTATTCTCTATTCAAAAGTCTATTCGCTCAATGGACAGCTATGTATTGAGAAATCTATTCATGCAGAAATCTATTCGCATTTACTGTATACATTGATATAGGAAAGTTCAAATATCTGTACAAAAATCTGTACACAAAATGCCGAAAAGACAGCTGTCTATTCGGAAATCTATTCAGAAGTCTATTCGAAAAAAATCACTAGTGCAATAAAACATATTTAAAAGTCTTTCCATAGAATACATAAATAGACAAATGTCCATTCAAAAGTCTATTCCGAAGTCTATTCGAAAAAAACCAGTAATGCAATCAAACAGATTTAAAAGACTTTTCGTGGAATACGCAAAGAGACAAATGTCCTTTCAAAAGTCTATTCAGAAGTTTATTCGCAAAAACATAGTAATGAAATCTTAATGATCAAGATGTCTATTCCCAAAAATCCAGGGACAAATGTCCATTCAAATGTCTTTTCGGATATCTATTCGCAAAATCATATATGTGCCTTAAGACTGTGTCTGAAGTCTATTATTAAGTTGGGAATTGATAGATATCCATTCAAAAGTCTATTCAAAAGACTATTTGCAATATCTGGTGAATGCATTCGGAATGAGTCAGAATTCCATTATAGATTTTCAAATAGACAGCTGTCCATTCAAAAGTCTATTCAGAGGTCTATTCGCAAAATCATATATATGCATAAAGAATTTGTCTGTAGTCTATTTTAAAGTTGCAAATAGACAGATGTCCATTTAAATGTCTATTCAGAAGTCTATTCGCAAAATCTAGTGAATGCGTCCAGAATGGGTCAGAAATCTATTATAGAGTTCGAATAGAGAGCTGTCCATTCAAAAGTCTATTCAGAAATCTATTCGCAAAATTTGGTGAATGCGTTCGGAATGAGTCAAACTAACAAACAGTAGCAAATACACAGCTGTCAATTCAAATGTCTATTCAGAAGTCTATTCGCAACATCATATGCAAATACGCATTTAGAATATGTCTGACGTCTATTTTAAAGTAGCGAATAGAAAGATGTCCATTCAAAGTCTATTCAAAAGTCTATTCGAAAAAATCGGTAAATGCGTTCAGAATGAGGCAGAAGTCTATTATAGAGTTTCGAATAGAGAGCTGTCCATTCAAAAGTCTATTCAGAAGTTTATTCGCAAAATCATATATATGCATTAACAATGTGTCTGTAGGCTATTGTAAAGTTGCAAATAGACAGATGTCCATTCAAATGTCTATTCAGAAGTCTATTCGCAAAATCATGTATATGCCTGCAGAATGAGTCTGATATCGTTTATAGAGTTTCGAATAGAGAGCTGTCCATTCAAAAGTCTATTTAGAAGTCTATTCGCAAAATTATTAAGAATGTGTCTGAAGTGTATTATAAAGTTGCGAATAGACAAATGTCCATTCAAATGTCTATTCAGAAGTCTATTCAGAAGTCTATTCAGAAGTCTATTCGCAAAATCATGTATATGCATTCAGCATTAGTCAGAAGTCTTTTATAGAGTTTCGAATAGAGAGCTGTCCATTCAAATGTCTATTCAGAAGTCTATTCGAAAAATAATATATTTGCATTGAGAATGTGTCTGAAGTCTATCATGAAGTTGCAAATAAAAAGATGTCCATTCAAATGTCCATTCAGAAGTCTATTTGCAAAATTATGTATATGCATTCAGATTGAGTCAGAAGTCTTTTATAGAGTTTCGAATAGAAAGCTGCCCATTCAAAAGTCTATTCAGAAGTCTATTCGCAAAACCTGGTAAATGCGTTCAGAATGAGTCAGAAGTCTTTTATAAAGAGTTACGAATAGAGAGCTGTCCATTCAAAAGTCTATTCAGAAGTCTATTCGCAAAATTATATATATGCATTAAGCATGTGACTGAAGTCTATTATAAAGTTCGAATAGAGAGCTGTCCATTCAAATGTCTATTCAGAAGTCTATTCGCAAAATCATATATATGCATTAAGAATGTGACTGAAGTCTATGATAAAGTTGTGAATAGACAGATGTCTATTCAAATGTCTATTCAGTAGACTATTCGCAAAATCATGTATATACCTCCAGAATGAGTCTAAAGCCTATTATAGAGTTTCGAATAGAGAGCTGTCCATTCAAAAGTCTATTCAGAAGTTTATTCGCAAAATCATATTTATGCATTCAAAATGAGTCAGAAGTCTGTTATAAAGTTGCAAATCGACAGATGTCCATTCAAATGTCTATTCAGAAGTCTATTCGCAAAATCATGTATATGCCTGCAGAATGAGTCTGATATCGTTTATAGAGTTTCGAATAGAGAGCTGTCCATTCAAAAGTCTATTTAGAAGTCTATTCGCAAAATCATATATATGCATAAAGAATTTGTCTGTAGTCTATTTTAAAGTTGCAAATAGACAGATGTCCATTTAAATGTCTATTCAGAAGTCTATTCGCAAAATCAGGTGAATGCGTCCAGAATGGGTCAGAAATCTATTATAGAGTTCGAATAGAGAGCTGTCCATTCAAAAGTCTATTCAGAAATCTATTCGCAAAATTTGGTGAATGCGTTCAGAATGAGTCAGAAATCTATTATAGAGTTCGAATAGAGAGCTGTCCATTCAAAAGTCTATTCAGAAATCTATTCGCAAAATTTGGTGAATGCGTCCAGAATGGGTCAGAAATCTATTATAGAGTTTCGAATAGAGAGCTGTCCATTCAAAAGTCTATTCAGAAGTTTATTCGCAAAATCATATATATGCATTAACAATGTGTCTGTAGGCTATTGTAAAGTTGCAAATAGACAGATGTCCATTCAAATGTCTATTCAGAAGTCTATTCGCAAAATCATGTATATGCCTGCAGAATGAGTCTGATATCGTTTATAGAGTTTCGAATAGAGAGCTGTCCATTCAAAAGTCTATTTAGAAGTCTATTCGCAAAATTATTAAGAATGTGTCTGAAGTGTATTATAAAGTTGCGAATAGACAAATGTCCATTCAAATGTCTATTCAGAAGTCTATTCAGAAGTCTATTCGCAAAATCATGTATATGCATTCAGAATTAGTCAGAAGTCTTTTATAGAGTTTCGAATAGAGAGCTGTCCATTCAAATGTCTATTCAGAAGTCTATTCGAAATATAATATATTTGCATTGAGAATGTGTCTGAAGTCTATCATGAAGTTGCAAATAAAAAGATGTCCATTCAAATGTCTATTCAGTAGACTATTCGCAAAATCATGTATATACCTTCAGAATGAGTATAAAGCCTATTATAGAGTTTCGAATAGAGAGCTGTCCATTCAAAAGTCTATTCAGTAGTCTATTCGCAAAATCATATATATGCATTCAAAATGAGTCAGAAGTCTATTATAAAGTTGCCAATAGACAGATGTCCATTCAAATGTCTATTCAGAAGTCTATTCGCAAAATCATATATATGCATTCATAATGTGACTGAAGTCTATTATAAAGTTGCGAATAGAGAGCTGTCCATTCAAATGTCTATTCAGAAGTCTATTCGCAAAATCATATATATGCATTAAGAATGTGACTGAAGTCTATGATAAAGTTGCGAATAGACAGATGTCTATTCAAATGTCTATTCAGAAGTCTATTCGCAAAATCATGTATATACCTTCAGAATGAGTCTAAAGCCTATTATAGAGTTTCGAATAGAGAGCTGTCCATTCAAAAGTCTATTCAGAAGTCTATTCGCAAAATCATATATATGCATTCAAAATGAGTCAGAAGTCTATTATAAAGTTGCAAATAGACAGATGTCCATTCAAATGTCTATTCAGAAGTCTATTCGCAAAATCATATATATGCATTAACAATGTGTCTGTAGGCTATTGTAAAGTTGCGAATAGAGAGCTGTCCATTCAAATGTCTATTCAGAAGTCTATTCGCAAAATTATATATATGCCTTAAGAATGTGACTGAAGTCTATTATAAACTTGCGAATAGACAGATGTCCATTCAAATGTCTATTCAAAAGTCTTTTTGTAAAATCATGTATTTGCATTCAGAATGAGTCTGAAGTCTATTATAAAGTTGCGAATAGAGAGCTGTCCATACAAATGTCTTATCGGAAGTCTATTCGCAAAATTATATATATGCAGTTAGAATATTCCAGAATGTGTCTGAAGTATATTAAAAAGTTGCGAATAGAGAGCTGTCTATTCAAATGTCTATTCCGAAGTCGATTTGCAATATCTTTTATATGCATAAAGAATGTGTCACAAGTCAAAGGTAGGGTTAGGAATAGACTGCTGTCCTATTTGCAAACAGTAGTTCGCATTCAGAATGTAGCAGAAGTTTCTTTTTGAAAAGTGATAAATAAACATATTCAAATTATTTGTTAGAAGTTCTTTAACAAATTCATTCATATGCATTTTTAATGTGTCAGAATTATTTGCTGGGTTTGTGAATAGACATGCTCTTTGAAGAAGGTCTACTTTTTTCTATTCAAAGCAAGATTTCTATTTTTCTCCTGGTAGTAAGTCTTCTCTCGGCAGCTGAATTACTTCTTTTTTTGTAATCAGGTCTTACGGACTTTTAAAAACAACTATTGGCATGAGATTAATACTTCTAATTGGTTTTTGTCTACCCTTTTCATTTCGGTTACAAGATGAATACATTATATCATTCGGAACGACCTCGGCGATCATCTACGAATTTGTATTTGCGTGGAAAATCGCCGAGGTAGTTCTGAATGACATTATATATATATATATATATATATATACAACAAGCACGGACCTGTGAGAAAACACCACGATTGACGTCACGCTGTTGCACCGACAAAAGAACTTAACAAAATGGCGTAAAATTGTGTTTCTTATAAAACAAAAATAATCATTTTACAGGCTCAATCACTTAAATGTAAATGTAAAGAAGTTACTTTTGGCGCTTATTTTTCTTGTGGATAATAACACTTTGTTTACTTTTTCATATGAAATTCAAAGGTTTCGACCTACAAACTTCGAAGTATTAGCATGTCTCAAACAATAGTGCTTCCTCGAATAAAACCAGCATTGGTTACCGTATTTGAATTTGCACTTGTGTAATCTACGGTACAGTGACCATGTTTGAACCAGATTTACCGGCTCGATTTGGTTTACAGAAACGGCAAAATTACGACGATATGAAAAGGCAAATTCGACCATCACCTACAATTGCCGAAATATTCGGGAGATTCATTTATGTTTACGAGAGTTAAGAAACTTACTTAATTCAGGCAAAGCACGCAAACTTCAATAAACTTGGCAGTTCTATCACAATTACACCTGACACATTCTGAATCGATTAACATAAGTTTCCAAATAGACTTCTGAAAAGACATTTCAATGGGCAGCTGTCTATTCTAGTTTTATAATAGACTTAGGACACATTTGAATGCATATATAATTTGCGAATAGACTTCTGAATAGACTTTTGAATGGACATTTGCCTCTTTTCATATTCCGCGAAAAGACTTTCAATCTGTTTGATTGCATTACTGAGTTTTTTGGCGAATAGACTTCTGAATAGACTTTTGAATGGACAGCTATCTATTCGAAACTCTATAAAAGACTTCTGACTCATTCTGAATGCATATACATGATTTCGCAAATAGACTTCTGAATAGACATTTGAATGGACAGCTATCTATTTTCTACTCTTTGAATAGACTTTTGACACATTTTAAATGCATATGTATGATTTTGCGAATAGAATTCTGAAAAGACATTTGCAAAAATTATTGTCTATTTGCTACTCTTTAAATAGACTTCTGCCACATTTTAACTGCATATATACGATTTGGCGAATTGACTTCTGAATAGACTTTTGAATGGACAGCTGCCTTTCGCTACTTTATAAAGACTTCTAACTCATTCTGAATGTATATACGTAATTTTGCGAATAGACATTTGAATAGACATTTGAATGGACATCTGTCTATTCGCTACTTTATAATAGACTTCAGACATTCTTAATGTTTAAATATGATTTTGCGAATAGACTTCTGAATAGACATTTGAATGGACAGCTGTGCATTCGCTACTGTATGATAGACTTCTGACTCATTCTGAACGCATTAACCAGATTTCGCGAATAGACTTCTGAATAGACTTTTGAATAGACATCTTTCTATTGGAAACTCTATTAAAGACTTCTGACTCATTCTGAATGCATATACATGATTTTGCGAATAGACTTCTGAAAAGACATTTGAATGGACATTTGTCTATTCGCAACTTTATAGTACACTTTAGACACATTTTAAATGCATATATATAATTTGCGAATAGACTTCTGAATAGACTTTTGAATGGACAGCTATCTATTCGAAACTCTATAAAAGACTTCTGACTCATTCTGAACGCATTTACCAGATTTCGCGAATAGACTTCTGAATAGACTTTTGAATGGACATCTCTCTATTCGAAACTCATTAAAAGACTTCCTACTCATTCTGAATGCATTTACATGATTTTGCGAATAGACTTCTGAAAAGACATTTGAATGGACATTTGTCTATTCGCAACTTTATAGTAGACTTTAGACACATTCTTAATGCATATATATGATTTTGCGAATAGACTTCTGAATAGACTTTTGAATGGACAGCTATCTATTCGAAACTCTATAAAAGACTTCTGACTCATTCTGAACGCATTAACCAGATTTCGCGAATAGACTTCTGAATAGACTTTTGAATGGACATCTCTCTATTCGAAACTCATTAAAAGACTTCCTACTCATTCTGAATGCAATTACATGATTTTGCGAATAGACTTCTGAAAAGACATTTGAATGGACATTTGTCTATTCGCAACTTTATAGTAGACTTTAGACACATTCTTAATGCATATATATGATTTTGCGAATAGACTTCTGAATAGACTTTTGAATGGACAGCTATCTATTTGAAACTCTATAAAAGACTTCTGACTCATTCCGAATGCATATACATGATTCGCAAATAGACTTCTGAATAGACATTTGAATGGACAGCTATCTATTTGCTACTCTTTGAATAGACTTTTGACACATTTTAAATGCATATGTATGATTTTGCGAATAGAATTTTGAATAGACATTTGAATAGACAGCTGTGCATTCGCTACTGTGTGATAGACTTCTGACTCATTCTGAATGCATTAACCAGATTTCGCGAATAGACTTCTGAATAGACTTTTGAATGGACATCTCTATATTGGAAACTCTATTAAAGACTTCTGACTCATTCTGAATGCATATACATAATTTTGCGAATAGACTTCTGAAAAGACATTTGAATGGACATCCGTCTATTCGCAACTTTATAGTACACTTTAGACTCATTTTTAATGCATATATGTAATTTGCAAATATACTTCTGAATAGACTTTTGAATGGACATTTGAATCTTTTCATGTTCTGCAAAAAGACTTTCAATCTGTTTGATTGCATTACATTACTGAGTCTTTTGGAATAGACTTCTGAATAGACATTTGAATGGACAGCTCTCTATTCAAAACTCTATAAAAAACTTCTGACTCATTCTGCAAGCATTTACCAGATTTTGCGAATAGACTTCTGAATAGACATTTGAATGGACATCTCTCTATTCGAAACTCATTAAAAGACTTCCTACTCATTCTGAATGCATTTACATGATTTTGCGAATAGACTTCTGAAAAGACATTTGAATGGACATTTGTCTATTCGCAACTTTATGGTAGACTTTAGACACATTCTTAATGCATATATATGATTTTGCGAATAGACTTCTGAATAGACTTTTGAATGGACAGCTATCTATTCGAAACTCTATAAAAGACTTCTGACTCATTCTGAATGCATATACATGATTTCGCAAATAGACTTCTGGATAGACATTTGAATGGACAGCTATCTATTTGCTACTCTTTGAATAGACTTTTGACACATTTTAAATGCTTATGTATGATTTTGCGAATAGACTTCTGAATAGACATTTGAATGGACAGCTGTGCATTCGCTACTGTATGATAGACTTCTGACTCATTCTGAACGCATTAACCAGATTTCGCGAATAGACTTCTGAATAGACTTTTGAATGGACATCTCTCTATTCGAATCTCATTAAAAGACTTCCTACTCATTCTGAATGCATTTACATGATTTTGCGAATAGACTTCTGAAAAGACATTTGAATGGACATTTGTCTATTCGCAACTTTATAGTAGACTTTAGACACATATTTAATGCATATATATGATTTTGCGAATAGACTTCTGAATAGACTTTTGAATGGACAGCTATCTATTCGAAACTCTATAAAAGACTTCTGACTCATTCTGAATGCATATACATGATTTCGCAAATAGACTTCTGAATAGACATTTGAATGGACAGCTATCCATTTGCATCTCTTTGAATAGACTTTTGACACATTTTAAATGCATATGTATGATTTTGCGAATAGACTTCTGAATAGACTTTTGAATGGACAGCTGTGCATTCGCTAATGTATGATAGACTTCTGACTCATTCTGAACGCATTAACCAGATTTCGCGAATAGACTTCTGAATAGACTTTTGAATGGACATCTCTCTATTCGAAACTCTATAAAAGACTTCTGACTTATTCTGAATACATGATTTTTGCGAATAGACTTCTGAAAAGACATTTGAATGGACATCTGTCTATTCGCAACTTTATAGTACACTTTAGACACATTTTTAATGCATATATATCATTTGCGAATAGACTTCTGAATAGACTTTTGAATGGACATTTGACTCTTTTCATGTTCCGCGAAAAGACTTTCAATCTGTTTGATTGCATTACATTACTGAGTCTTTTGGAATAGACTTCTGAATAGACATTTGAATGGACAGCTCTCTATTCGAAACTCTATAAAAGACTTCTGACTCATTCTGCACGCATTTACCAGATTTCGCGAATAGATTTCTGAATAGACTTTTGAATGGACATCTCTCTATTCGAAACTCATTAAAAGACTTCCTACTCATTCTGAATGCATTTACATGATTTTGCGAATAGACTTCTGAAAAGACATTTGAATGGACATTTGTCTATTCGCAACTTTATGGTAAACTTTAGACACATTCTTAATGCATATATATGATTTTGCGAATAGACTTCTGAATAGACTTTTGAATGCACAGCTCTCTATTGGAAACTTTATAATAGACTACAGACACATTCTTAAAGCATATATATGATTTTGCGAATAGAGATCTGAAAAGACTTTTGAATGGACATTTGTCGCTTGCATTCTTGGAATAGAAACCTTTCTCATTCAGATTGCACTACTATGTTTTTGCGAATAAACTTCTGAAAAGACTTTTGAATGGACATTTGTCTCTTTACGTATTCCATGAAAAGACTTTTAAATCTGTTTGATTGCACTACTGACTTTTTTTCGAATAGACTTCTGAATAGACTTCCGAATAGACAGCTGTCTTTTCGGCATTTTGTGAACAGATTTTTGTACAGATATTTGAACTTACCTATATTTATGTATACAGTAAATGCGAATAGACTTCTGAATGAATAGATTTCTCAATACATAGCTGTCTATTGTGCGAATAGACTTTTGAATAGAGAATAGACAATAGATAGCTAACTTCACAGACCTTTTTTTTTATTTATCTGTTTTGTCATATTAGGTCCTCATAAACGCAAACTTTCAACTACATCTCAATTAATTCCAATGCGATATAATAAACTTGCCATTTTGAAGGCTTTTTACCGGCGGGAAGCATTGATTTTATGTATTTATAAATATACGGTAATCAACAGTTCTTAGGCAGACGTTAATTTTAAGCAAAACTTATCATGCTCTGTAAGTAATTTTAAAATATTGAGGGACTTTTGTCAGTTATCTTTCCTTGATAAAATCTGAAGCAATCCAATTGGTATGTAGGTCCAATCAGTAAGATACCTCGGATTTTATCATGAAGTCCCATGTAATGATTATAAAATATTTCATCTAATATCTTTCTTATTAATTAAGATATTAACAGGAGTGATGAAATTTAGATAGTTCTTGACCCTAACAATACTTAGCTTGATTTTCAAACCAATTAGATGATATACAAAAAAGTTATTAAGATTAATAGTGGCAAATTGACATTGAAAAGTAAGGGTAATATCCGAGTAATCCAACTGATTGGACCTACGTATTTGTAAAATATACAAGCAGTTTTTCATGAGTAAATGTTTATCAAGCTTTCGTAAAACTAACAAGAAATATTTAAAAAAAAAGATATTCGGCGCTCTGCTGGGTTCATTTTCAACGGTTTGAAATATAACTGATGGTCATGCACGGCGTACATGTATTAACTATAGGTCAAATGTAGTTTGTCCGATTTTGCAATTTAGCCTCAACTTACAATTTTTGTCCGAATATATTGCCACTTCGCTGATTTGTCAATTTGGAAAATCTGCCCGATTCTAAAATTAAAAACATCTTTAATAACAATGTCAAGGATTTTCGATTAAAAATCACTTCTTTTCAGAATGACCAAATGATTTATGTTACTTTTCTGGCGAACATAAAACAATTTGATATAAATGCTTAATGGCGGCCTACATATGACAAAATGAAAACCCATTCCGAGCGTGCGCTGAGTCATATTCGCAGTTTAGTTATACCGCAAGGGGCGTACCACGACGAATGTGTGATCAATTAGCATAGTGAGTCACTCATTATACGCAGAGTAAACAGTCAGCAGCTACTGTACGTGCTACGTACCAGTTTATCACAAATAACCAATGGTGTCATGTGTTTTATCCATTTCTTTATACCGTAAAGGATTTTCATTGGACAAACAGCTATGGTAGAGCAAATTGTATTGGTTGAAATATAGGTCAAAAGTTGGCTTAGACAACTGCGCCGAAAAACATAAGATGTTGACATGTTGTGTTTGTTGAGCATCTTAACGTATGAACGTATATAATATACTTTTTCATTTAATCATAACACCTGAAACTGGCTGACCATGCATGCAACATTCAAAAACTTTAATCCCACTCAAAATCAACTTAATAAAAAAGTAGTATGACAATTTTATTAAAATGTAAAATTAATACATGTACATGTATCGTATCTTTGGTTTAGGGCCGCCACGGCCGCCTTTGGTTTTTATTGGTGTCGTGAAGTATATTCTCTCATCGTTTCATCATTTTGCTTCAAATAATTATAGTTATATTTAAATTCTTTTTAACACAGATACTCAAAATGAAGGTTATTTTACTTGGAACATTGGTTTGCCTCGTTGCCATGGTAACATGTGTACTAGGATCAACATCCTCTCCAATTGTTGAAATGACTACACCTGGCAGTGGTAAATAATGTCATTATTAATTTATTATACAGTTTGCTGCAATAAGAAGCAGTGGATCAGTATTAGAACACACGCTTAGGGATAAAGATGTCCCGGATTCGAACCCCACAAGGGACACTGCTAATTTCCTTGAGCAAGGATTTTACAACCTTAAGTTGTTTCACTCCATCCAGGTTTAAATGGGTACTGTGAGGCCTGAATGAAGTTGGCTTTAATGATCAGGGGTTATCGTACAAGATTGTTAAGTCGGCTGAACATGTATATGGGAGCAGACTTTAAACCGCACTTTAACTTCACTTTTCGAGGAACAGCGAATCACGTGAATGAGCTAAGTTTGTCAATTCACTATTATGTTTTAAGTTCATGTTAAGTCTATTTTATACCTTAATACAATAAATGACTATAAAAACATGTCATTGTTTCGTTAAAAGTGATGCTACAATTTGTTGTAATCCATAACAGACTTATCAGGAAATTAGAACGAAAATATCAGCAGATATACATGTTTTAAACTAAGTACAATGTATAAGAAACATTTATCGTGAGTTCAGGTTTCCAAATAAATAAATTCATCTAATTACTATGATCTCTCACTGAAAATTTGACAGAAAGTCTGGATTTGTCCGTACCGGAAGAAAAGAAGTTGTTGGCCCCTAGTGAAAGGGTAAAGGAGCATTAATAAAAACAATTGTTCTGGAAAGATGGTTGTTGTGATTAAATAAAAGAAAGTGCTGTAAAACGGCTTAAAATCAAATTAAAGCATTGTTTGTGAACATGAGGTCATGGACTCGATGACATGATTTGTATTGAAAAAGAAATCGACGACACCAATCATGTTACTATAATATTTATTTGGCATCGTGTACACATAGTAAAATTACATAGAACAAATATATCACAAACATCAATTTGTTATTTACTATGTCAAGCACACCAACACCAGGGATAACACAAAAAAGGGCAAGTCCTTATTTCCATTGTGGTCCCTATGTGCTAATGGCGTGACAAAGAGGGGCATTATTAAAATAACAATGATATATTAAAATTCCATTTAAATTAAGAAATATATACTGTACTAATATCATCAGTTATAAAATATGGGTTTAAAAAGACCCATAAAACAAAAGGTACACAAGCTAAATATACGCTGTAAATGTAATATTGGGAATGTCAAATAATTGTGACATGTACCGAAACCGAACATTTCGCTATAATTATTACATGTATATATTCTGTTCTTGTAGACTGTCTCTACGAGGTGGATGCTGGACCCTGTAAGGCCTTGTTTTGGAGGTATTACTACGATACTAAGGTAAACAGGTGCTTGCGATTTGCATATGGTGGTTGCTATGGAAACGGAAACAATTTTGTCACCTTGGAAGACTGCGAAAATGCATGTATGGGAGGAGTCAGCAATAACCAACCAGTGAGCCGGGGTGAAGCTGACGTTCCGACGTTAATATTTTAAGACTTTATACAGTAAATAATTTCACTGCATGTGCTAAATCTCAACCTTTTCTTTTCTTGTTAAAATTTTAAGTTAATGAAACCTTGTAATCAGAGTCTATAGTCACGTGATCTACAGCAACATCTAATTAGGTTAAAATACATTTGAAAAATTAAGCATATACAGTACCCACCAAAAGTTTGGAGACTAAAAAATACAATTCTTTAATTCTGATGATTATTTTTGTAGAATCATTATTTTAATACATTTTCGTATGGTATGTGATAAATTGAAAACCAACTTCATGAATGCAACACATCTATAAGATTCAGCATCTGATATCCTAAAGCCTCCAAAACTGTGTTTGTAATTATTCTTTATAACATTGCTTTTATGCTATTTTTGTAGCCTTGACTATAATTCTAATGATAACCAAGAAGTTAGACAAAACGAAAAAGCATTTCAAAATAAAAAGATATCAAATTTAAGATAAAAGCTTTTCAGTAGGCCTACAAAGTGAAAATGTCTCCAAACCTTAAATGGGTACTGTAGGTTTTGACCCATATCTTTTTCTAGACAAATAACTGAAAGACATTATATAGCTACCTTTCTCTTCCGAAAAGTCCCTGATGGTCCCGCGAAAATCGATCTTTAGCTAAGAAACCGCCGCGCATAAATTAAATAGAGCGATAAACTAAGTCATTTGCAAAAATAATCTGTGCCGAGGATTTAAGGCAAACAATTACAATTTACGGATTATCATGGACATTTTCGGACATACAAATGTAATATTTATTATATGCACTATTTGAATCGTCTCTATTTCTTATTTGCTGCAAGAATTTGATGAAAAACAAAAGTTGTTTACATTAAAACTTTAAGTAAAAAAAGTCTAAGTGCGGTTTAAAGTCTGCTTCCATATACATGTTCAGCCGACTTTACAATCTTGTACGATAACTCCTGATCATGGAAATCACCCTCAGACAGGCGATCCCTCACAGTACCCATTTACACCAGGGTGGAGTGGAACAATTGTAGGTAAATTTCTTGCTCAAGGAAATTAGCAGGGCCCCTAGTGAGAATCGAACCCAGGACCTCTCGATACCTAGGCGCACGTCCTACCACTGGACCATTGCTCCTACATTTTAAAGATCATGTGACTTTTTACGCAGGTAATGCCACAATGTGAACCATTCATATTGATAACTACTTCGTAACATTATCTTTATTCAACAGACCACAATATTTTACCACAATGTTTAGATTTAACCTGAGTTAAACTTGCGCGGTTTTCAATCCATGTTAATTTCAAACGTTCAAACAAACTTGATTCTTATCAGATAATTTAAATCAACTGCCTCTAGCAAAATATTTAAGTGCTAATTTTTTATACGTTTGCATAGCTTTGTACTTGTTTCTACTGTTTTTACCTTTTTGCAAAGGCGGTCAACACGATGACAAGTTCGGAATTGTGTCTATCGCCTTTGCATTAATGGCTTGTATAAATCATAAAATCGAATATTATTGCATAAATACACGAATATTGTATTCAATGATAGAAAAATAAATATTTACAAAATGACGAGTGTTATATACTTAATGAAACATCATCAGAAAGCTCTATTCATGATTGTTTCTAGTTGTTATAAGATGGGCAACTCTACATATTCAGTTCAAAGCCATGAGTGACTTTACCGAAGTGAAGGTACCCTGCACAGTTTAGTTATACACAACTGTACAAAACTACTATCTAGATATCTTACCTGGCTCTATAGTATTTGCAAAATAATTGTGAAACATATCTTTATGGATTCTGCATTAACTAGTCTCACCAGGAATCATATCATTCGCATTACATGTAATTCATGTTAATTTAACTCATTTCATGTCCTATTATTAGTATGTTTTTTGTGTTTGCACTTCATGCAAGCGCACTATGGGTTAACGTGCGTGACCGAGTGGTTACGATGTTGGACTTCTATCATTTGATAGCCAGATCAACAGTGATTAGAATCAAATCCAAACTCCACATCGTTGTTTCCGCTAAGGCCAACAATCTCCGTGAAAGATTCTTCCATGTCTGAATAATAATAATTGTTTGAAACTATTTGAACTCCACATTAACTTTATATTGCAATTTGTAATCAAGGCTGCATACTATCAAAATTCCTACGAGGAAATAACGACACAAGATAATGCGATTACGACGGAAATCAGTCATAAGACCGTTCAAAATATAAGCCTATAGCGTGTACTTGATTACTTGAGTTGATCGCCTCATCTAAAATGCAGTAAAAAGTGCAGATATGAGTTTAATCATTTACCCTTGACAATACGAGCCCCTAAAGGTGAATTTGATTGTTCGAGTTCCTTACTTCATCCCAACTTAGTTTGAAGTACAGATACAAATTTAAACAATAAAGTTCATCAGGTACAATGTCACCTGTTAGTCTTATCTTGTGTATAAAACCTTCATCGAAATAAAGACGCACAAGACCGATGTCAGAAAACCAACTAGAAGGTAATCATACTGATACAAGTAAGTCTAAAATATAATTTCTTATTACACATGTATTTATGTACAGTATATATTTTCGTTTTTTCGCCGCGAAGATTAGAAAATACGTAAAACTGAAGACACGACAAGTCCACAGTTTGGCGTATCTTCGCATTTTCGTTTTTTCTAACTTTTGCGGCGAAGGAACGAAAATACGAAATGGCGTAAATCAGCCACCATAGTATACAGATAAATACTATTGAAAAGCACACTCGGTTACTAAACGGGGATCCAGATTCATTCCTGGGTAGTGGGAGTCATGCCACTGTAGGAAAGTACGTGTACGATTTTCATCTGCGGAAGAAACAAATTACAATTGTGAGAGATAGACAATATTTGCTTAGTCCTAAAAGCTTTTGTGTGATGGCCGCCGGAATAATGTAATATTAGAAGTGTTGTAGTGTCAATTCAATTATAATAAAATGATGTACATAGGGTGTTTCTCATTTTATAAAACGCTTTTAGATAGCAAGAAGATTTAATTGAGGACAACTTTATCAACACGACTGAAGTAATTACAGCCAAGGGACATAAATGAGTTCCCGCACTAGATGACGTTATGCTCTATTTTGACAATGTTGTTGACATTTAACCTTGACATTTAAACTCAAAATCAAAGTTTATTCACAGTTCTAGAAGATAAGGACTATCCTGTAGAAGTATTAAAGTCCCATATTAATTCAGTCAAGGTCTGTCGACGATTTAGTTTTACCACCAGAACACACTTTCCGAACGTTTAGTCGTTTTCGGTCTTCGACCACTTCAAAGAAGATTTTCAATTATATTTTAGTGTTCAGCAAATCTCTCGAGAATTTCAAAAACTGTTTTTCTATTATAACTTTTTTTTTCGTAAAAATTTACTGCTGGACAATCCTTGTTCTGGTAGTTGAATTATAACCCTTTTTGCGTCAGGGGTCAATGTTTTACCGTGTCGCGCCATGTAAACTTTTTGCAGACGTATGCAAGGAAAGGATAATAATCAGTACTATGTTTAGATAAGATCGATCTAATGGACATCACAATACTCTCTCTTGTATTTAAATTCTAATTAGAAAGAATAACAACGTCGCAAAAAGTCAGATTATGCTCGGAACTTCTTCAATAAAAATCACGTCATTTAGTGTGGGAACTCATTTATGTCCCTTGTTTGACACTATTCACCACGTCGGTGTCTCCAATTCTGCGGACGGCAGAGATGCAAATGAAAACAATAAAGCGATACAACAAAGCCAAAGGTTTGAAAAAGTCCTATCAAAAGCTAAATTTCTATATATAGTTTAACTACCAACTTTGAGTCACTTTTGTAATCTCGTATCAATTTTAAAAGTGGTTTCTTCATGAAAACCAACCTGGGTTTATCATACAGGTGCAAGCAACTATTATTTGAAACTTTTCGTTTACCTTTATGGAAAAATTATTAATTGGGCAATTAGGAAAAAACATTTGGGTTTTTTTTTGTATTTTGAACTGTCAATTAAAGTATCGAACTTCAGAAAATAAAAATAATGCTTGGCAAACTTCTAACTGTACTTGGAATAATCTCGTGTGTTTGTATAGTCACTGTATCGGCAGCAAAGAACGCAGGTCAGTTATAATTACCTACATAGACCCATGTAGTTGACACCTCCTATCTCATCCATAGGCCTACTGCACTCAAGAGTATTGAATAGTATTATATTGCTGCTGTCAATATTTTTATTGGGTTTAACGTCGTGTCAACACAAGTTAGGTAATTTTACGGCGTCCAGCGCACCTAACCTAGCTTTCCTGTGCCCTTGTCTATAACCAGTACTCACCTACCCTTCCACAAGACCGGAAGCTTCTCCATATATTTTATTATTGGAGGAAAATAGACATTATTGTCAAATTTTCATGGAAGGGTATAACCTCCCCCGGGCGGGATTCGAACCCGTACCCTCTTCGGGACACGAGATTCCCAATACCGGTAGTCAGTATTCAAAAAATTATGATTAATGAACACGCCACTGGCTCTTTTTAAAATCAACAAAACTCTAGATGGATTGTGCAACAGCTTAATGTAATACGAGTAAGAACAGACGACAGAAAAGGTGCAGTGTCCGGTGTTAAAAGGCAGAACAAATGAAACGGCTAAAATTCTGAAAATCAGATGATTAGCTTGGTAATCAAATTGTTTTATTTACTACAGTGCATTACCGCAGGCGCCTTTTATTCTTTTCTCGTCTAGAAATATGTCATTTTTCTCGTCAAAATAGTTTCTTCATTATTTATATAGAAGAGTGTTTAGATCTCCTTTGAATGCTTGTTTGTTCATGTGCGATTTCTACATTTCTTCCAATCATTTTGTGCCGAGCAAACTGCGATGCGTTGTTATTTTTTAATTTTGAAAAGTCAGTATGTTTAAATAATATGGACAGTATTTATTGGTATAATTAATTCATATAGCAAATAAATGTATTGGGAACGGTATAACAGAATAAAGTACACCCCTGTGAAAGAAAACGTGCATGCGGGGATTGGGTAATATAAATTATGGTTTTAATCATTTATCTAATTATCACCCAACTCCTAAAAAAAATAACGATGAAAAATTATCATACTACAATTTCTAATAGTATTTACATTTATTTCAGATTGCCTTGAACCAAAGGAGCCAGGTGTCTGTTATGCATACTTTCCAAGGTATTACTACGATAGTGTGACTGATTCTTGCCTAGAATTTATCTATGGTGGATGTATGGGAAATGCTAACAATTTTCACACACAGTCAGAATGTGAAGCTCATTGTATTTAAAATTATCAATAAATGAGAAACTCTAACATCACGTTATTTAATATTTCCTTTTGCTCTTACATTTGTATCGCATGTACAAACGGTTACTTGTACGTTACTGTGCATTTGGTTCCATGGAATGTCCGCTATGGTATGGCAAAAGTGTATAGGTTCACTAAACATTGGTATACGCAATTTGGTAAAAGTACCAATATAGGGAAGTTCCGCTATCAGGATCACCAAAGACGATGGTCTTAATAACAGTCTAAATATCATTCTCGTTCCCCGAGGTTATCAAGATTCTCGATAGTGCTAGTATCGAGAATCCTACTAGACTCTGGGTACGAGAATGTCCAAATATAGGCACCTTTCTATCCTCAAATTTTCATTGGATACATAGAAATTGTAAAACATCGCGTATGTTTTGCAGAAACCAAGGCGATCTTTATGCAGGAACTTTACTGTACTAGTATTGTATTTTCTTTTGGAAAAAAAACACAACCTGTAAAAATATATCAAATTTTGCATGTGACTCTATGTGGGTTAGGGACTCAAAATGCAGCCAAGATAAAGCAAATATCGCATTGGCATTTCAGTTGAGCTCTATTTATTTGTCATATTAACCGATCTTTAACAATGTCAAGAACCTTATCTTGTCCCAAAATAAGATAACATGCAAAAAAAAATTCAATGTAAATCGTGTTGTAGAAATTTGCACATTGTCATATACACGTATACAGTACTAACAGGTAAGGATTTCAATTTTTCATTTGATAATTTTGAAAATTAATGTGAAATTAAGTCACATGGGAGCAGAATACTGCAACATTATTCAAGAACGAGTCTACAAGCATAAAACTATGTTAAAATTACGTCCAAAGTTAAATCTTTATGAGTAAGGCGATTGTGCCCCCAGATCCAATATGGCTGCCTTTTACAGGGTTGTCATGTAATATAATTTTATACAAGTACTGATTTTGAAAAGAATTTTGATGAGATAATTCAATTTCAAGAAATACCAAGTAAAACATATAAAAACTGATTGTAGTTTTTTTATACATGATATTAAAAACAGTACTGTTTGTAAGGAGAAAATGTTTAGACTGGTAACTTTATTTTCAGGATTTGAAAACATGTTTGGAAAGATACTAACTGTACTTGGTTTAATAGCATGTGTTTGTTTGATCACTGTAAGAGCGGCAAAGAATTCAGGTCAGTTTAAAACACTAGCATTTGGTTTCATTATTATTGAATGTGATGAAATTGGCGATCTCTTTTTGTTCATTTTAATTACATTTTCTAATATTGTTAGATATCGATCTTCGGTCTATAATTGATGTATCCATACACAGGTGCCCATCGCTTTACAAAACATAAAATTATGATAATTTTTACTTGAACATGCTCCAATTATTATAAAAACACCAAATACAAAAAATCCAGCCAACATTGTTTGTGATAACTTTTGTATTTGGTGTTTTTATGGTAATTGCAGCATGTTTATGTAAAAAAAAAATTAATGGCGTTTTGTAATACGATGGGCACCTATGTATCCATCAACCAGTTATGTTCTTAAATTGTAAATCTTTAATATACTATTCCACTTTGCTCAATATCAGTTTGTCAACCAGGCAAAAAAAACTTTGTCATAGATAAAGATAATCCTTATCTCGCACAAAATAACTGTGAAGTTTTTATTGTGAAGGAATGGCCAAGTACATGTATATAAGCCTATTTTGAGCATATAGCAAGACACTCAGCAATTTCGAATACACATATAGTGCAGCATAATTATGCTTAGCATTAATTTGTCAGAGTCACTCTCTATTATTCAGTTTTACGACCTATTGTGGATTTAGGTACACATTGTGAGATGTAGATGTAAGTTTGTAATGACCTTCATACAATTTAAGGTGTGCATTTGTATCAATCAATGCTTCTTTTCAGATTGCCTTGAACCAATGGCGCTAGGTCTATGTGCTGCACTCTTTCCAAGGTACTACTACGATAGTGTGACTAATTCTTGCCTAGAATTTATGTATGGTGGATGTATGGGAAATGCAAACAATTTTCACACACAGTCAGAATGTGAAGCTCATTGTAAAGCTTGAAATTATCATTAAAGTTTGAATACAACAAAACAGAGTTTTGGCTGCTCATTGTCCAATTTTATCCTGAAACCCCCAAAAATGACAATAGATAGGTCTAAAAAATGAATACAGACTAGTCCATTGTGGAAATTCAGCATTGCAAGGGTTAAATAGTACAATATTTAAACTGGTATATGGAAAGTTCAAGATGAATAAGTTAAACGTATATCTCTTGTAAAGATGTCTACCATAAACGTGTTCTCATAAGAGGAATTCCACCTTGTGGTGTAAAACATTAAAACACAAATGTATACATTAAATACTATTTTAATAAATCAATACGAAATAAATATAACAGTACTTCAAAACAATGCCCTTGTCACAAGAACCATATGGAAGCTTTCTAAATAGCAAAGTGACAACCATCACTACTGGTAGGTCTAAGGGCAGCAACAATTCACAGGAAAGTCAATTCCTTACAATTTCGACTTGTTTTCTATTAAAAAAAGTACACTAATACATTCATTTGAGCTTATAAATAACTTATATTGATAAAATAACATTATTACTTTAATTTTTAACATATATTTCCGAACAAGATCAATAAAGGAGATGAATTTTAATACTGATTTATTTATCACTAGTTTATAATTGTAACTTAAAGTCTTAAATACTCAAAACCATCATTATACAAGTTTAAAGACCTGTATCAAATCGAAAATTGCAGCTTCCTAACAGAAACCAACTCCGTGATTTTTTATGTATCAAATCAAATCATTGCAGGCCTAGTATGTCTTACTATTGGCAACTGTAATATATATTTTGTTTGCTGGTCAGCATCAGGACTCCTTAAATATTTTGAACATATCAATATAACTGCATATACACGTATACCTTTCGTAGTACATACATTGATGTATAGTCCAACAGAATTAACCTGAGCTTGAACTACCTAATTTTAATAATTACACACTTCACTTACATTAAATTGTGAGTTTCCGAGTGTGTGTATACGGTTATACACGTGTTTATAACAACCGATGTATTAATCAATTTATTACTAGTGGCATATTATTGTACTTTTTATTTTGGACACATTAGTTTTTGTTTTGGGGAAACAAGTAAGTCAGCAATATTATGGCACAGTTTCAAAGTATTTATTCTTATGAATACAACACGAATTGTCAGTACGTGTATTTTGTCGAAAGCTTCCGACAAAGCGCAATTTACAAACGAGGTCAAAAATAGACTGTAAATATTGAGTTTAATATATTCTTGCATAAAGGTCAAGCTCGGGTTAATTCTGTTGGACTATACCATAGGCTTTTCAGGGGAGAAAGGGGTTACAATGTTTATCAACACATTTTATTAGGTACATGTAATTTAAAGTCAAAACATAGCTATGATAGCTAACTAGTTTCATTTTTTCTGGTACAAAACTCCATTTCTTAAATAACATATTAATGTTGTTTTCCGAAATCTGAACCAAACATGCACATAATATGAACTGTTTACTCAATTCAAAAACTATACAGTCACTGTGCTATGTGGTATTGGTATTTAAAGGCTCTCTCACACTGTCTTGAAATTGCATTCCTCATACATGATTGAAAGGTATAAAATAATGTCACTTAAATTCAACTTGAGGTCAAGACTTGCCAGGACCTTTATCATTATTAGAATCACTGTTGTCTGTTTTCATTGAGTCTAAATCAATTTTTTTAGTTATTTCATCCAAATTTCCGAGGTCTTTTAGAGAAATTTGTCCAGATCCTCTCTGCGCTGGTTTTGGCTGAAATAATAAGAGAATGAAACAAGTAAATCTGTGAGCTAATGCTCACTAGTGATACCCCCGCAAAAATCTAAAAATATGCGACAAACAGGAAGTAGATGAGCAAGGAGCATGAAATCGCTTTACACCACATGGGACTATAGGATGAAGCAATATGCAAAGTATTAGGCTGCTGCATGTTATAGTTGCTGAGAAAACTGCGACGGAAATTTTGTAACGGACGGACGCCCGGACGCACGGACAAGGGTAAAACAGTATACCCCCTCTTCTTCGAAGCAGGGGTATAATAAGTAATGATGACAGAATACAAGATTAAGTATCACAGGTCAGCCATAATTGCTGGACAGTTTATGCACTCTCTCAACACATTCATTCATATCTCTGTGGTCAGTCATCCTACTCACTGTTCCTGGAGATTCTTAGATCTCTATTCTAGACCTGTGGTGCTTTTCACAAAAATTCTTACGAAAAAAATCTTCGTAAGTCAAAAGCAAGAAACATTATTAATACGCTCATTTTTTTACTTATCAATTCTAAATATTATAGAATTTTTTAGAATTGTGTATACCTTTTGAATATCATATCATTGTTATTCTTATTATCCGTCTGACTTTGAAGTGCTAATTATATGAAACTGACTTACGAAGATTTTTTTCGAAAGAATTTTTGTGAAAAGCACCACTAGTCTTTAAACCAGTATAAAGCACATTATTCTACAAGTGCTTGTCAACTGCCATACTTAATACAATGAAAAACTTGAAAGAGTTAGAATGGTGTAAGGAAGTATTTAATGACTAGATACAAATAAATGTAGCCCAGTCACCATGAAACTAAACAGTTATTTACTGGCCAGTAAGTCCTGTGAAGATCAAAAGTTTACTGACTGACAAAATTCTGTGAAAAAAAGAAGTCTGTTCAGATGTGCAGGTTCACAGGACAAACTGTCTGGCAAAAAATGTGCTCTCATCCACATAGTTTTTTTTATCTATTATTAAAATATGTAAAATGTCTCCAGTCCTGTAAGACTTGGTTTGGTCTTGTAAAATTTTGATCTTACAGGTCCTGTAGTCCTGTAGGGCGTTCAGTTACCGCGAATGTTCTGTAACGTTACATTTGGAGCTCCTCAGCCATTCGTTGAAAAAAAATCTCGGACATATTAAGACACTATTTGGAAACTACCGGTGTTGAAGTAAACAAATATATGGTCGTTTAGGCAATGGATGATGTTTCATGTTTAGTCTGTAAATTTTGAAACATCACTCATTGCCTTAACGATCGCATATTTGTTTATAAGATAAGATTATTCTCAGCGAATGAATGCGAGGAGTTCCGAATGTATCGTTATGTAACGTTCTGTAACGTTTTGTGTAATTGAACACGCTACAGTAATAAACTGTTTAGCTTCTCTGTAACTGCAAATGTGATGAGATATTTTCTATTTTTTGTCAATTACTTTACTACATGTTCAACCATCAGGACTACATGAGAGAACAATTCATCTAATTATTGATCTTGTAAAGCAGTAGCAAGAACTTTACTATCATCATCATCAACTGCTTATTTCTCACCAGATCAATAATGATAAATAGCTAAGCTCCAACTTAGGTCACATTATTCTATCAGTGAGAAATTGCAGTGATTTGAAGCATTTGAAGCATGCTGTTTGTTTGTTTGTTTGGTTTTAGGCTGTAGCAACACATTGTATAGGTCATATAACGGCAGTGAGTCAACCTACTCACTCCTCCTGGAAAGGCTAAATCTCTGGATTTAGCTGTAAACCAACTACTAAGCACATACTTTCGTCAGTGACTGACAACTGCCCTACATAACCAAAAATCATTGGTACAATGTAGGAGGGAAAATGGCAGTAGAAATAATTTCATGACCAAGCTTAATGAAAGTATGCCTGGCCGGGGAATCGAACCCACGACCCCTCGATCAGTAAACTTGCGTGCTACCAACTGAGCTAGCCAGGCAGCATCAACACTTGACCAAAGACTGTTGTAATTTGTAAGAGGAATGATTAAGTTTGAACCAAGGAAAGAAGTACTGAAAGTATTACAGTAACTGATAGTAAATGTTGTATTGAATTAAACTAAAGTTACATCATTGACATTTTAAACACATTAAAGAAAACATTCAAGAACTGAACAATATCTTACCTGTGATGGATGGGGTTTCCATCCAATAAAATATATTACTTGAAACGTTGCAGGCACACCCTCATCATTTGAATACATTTCTGAAACAGTGAAAAATTTAGTACTTAATCTTATTGGTAAATTCCAAAATCTATGGACCTTACTCAGAACTTCCATAGACCACCTTGACCTCAGCTAGTTAATGTTTCCTATAAAGTTAAAATTCTCCTGATACATTACATGCTACACAATCAGCATTGACAGTCAGCAGGTTTCAGCTGAGTTTAAAAGTCAACAAGACATGACAAACAGACTTCTAAAGTTTCATAACATAGAGAGCCTAAGGAAAATTTAATCTATATGTTAGACAAACTTACTAACACAAGAAAAACATAAAATGCGTTGCAGCAAATATTTAAAATCATGACCATTCACAGTCACTTTATTTATTATCTTATAAATAATGAAGGGCAAAATTATCTTCTAGCGGATCTATATATTAAATTATAAGTAATTTCACTAATTGACAGTCTAATTGCCCAGGACAACCACTTTTTAATTCAGGCAACCAACAATTTCTATTGGACAACCAAAATTCTGCTCATGAGATATAGTGCTTGCTCTTAAAATGATCTATTGGGACACCCACTTTCATATCCCAATTTAGTAGACTGAATTGAAATCAATTATCACAGACCATGGGCTATGGGTTAGTGGGAAAGACAATGACTTAAGGTACCTACCTTTGTATATTTTATCTGCAGCTTCTATGACTTTTCTTTTTAAATGTGTTTTCCTAGACCATGCACAGTTACTCTCTGCCATACCTATAGAATATAATCAGAACAGCATAGTATCAAAAATCTTTTATATTTATAAATACAATTAAGGCCAATTAAGAATGAACAATAATTAATTAAAGTAAGTAAACAGGCTTAATACACTGACCTTACATTTTAATTCATCATATCATGTATATACTAATAGAATGGTTCAATAATATACAGCGTAAGTTCAAAAGCATGAATTTAAAAGTTTGTGATAAAAAGTTCTAGCAAAGTGGGTGTTCAACCAAAAATTAATGCTAGACTTAGTTTCTAGCTAGTTTTCCTTTTTACAAAGCTAAATAAGGGAGATAGATTGGTGCCAGGTAATATGCTTAAGTAGTTACTGTAACTACTTTATCAGTTTAACTGTTACAGCTAGCTGAGTTAGCGCCTTCAAACTTTTACTGTACAAGCTTTGAATGTTTATTTTCACTTAAAGCATTTTCACAGGAAAATTTCTGAAAACTTCTTGCTTAGAAATTTCAACCAATGGGCACTGACAGGAAAATTTCTGACTTTTTGTATGAAATTTTCAACTAATTGACAACTCCTGCCTCTGATATTATATCTATAAAGCAACAACAAACTGGCAGACAATGGTTTAAAAACAAAAAGGGGAAAATATGGGGGAAAATTGGGCCCAAAGTCAGCCAAAAAAATGGGGTAAAACACTTAATAGTAGGTGAAGTAACAGTGAAAACTGTGGAAGTAAGCTATCCATCCACAACCTGAGTAATCAAAACATGAAAATCCACTAAAGTATATTCAAACACATAGGTAACATTCTGGACTTGGAGATGAAGAAGTTAAGAGATAATTAATTACCTTTTAAATCATGCATCAACTCTCGTATAGATGGATAGGTTATAATCATTTCATCAATATCCTGAATAAGAATTTAATAAAGTTAATTACATTGTGAAAACATAGCATTTTTGTATTTGTATTTCATGCTGTTTGATGTCTAAAGTATTTAAATAATAACATTTACACAGACTGACTAACTTAACAGAGTTTCTTAGACACTTTCCAGTACTTCATTACCCATCATCAACAAGAAGTCCAACATTTCTCACCTTATGTAGGAAAATTAATAGCAAATAATGAATTTTCATAAATATGTATAACCTGTTATGTACCTATCATTTTCGTACCAAGGTTATGCGGTACACCCAGTGCTCGCGCTGCCGATCGCCATTTGAGCCATTGGCGACAATTGATAAAATTTGGCTCAAATAAATCAAATTTGGCGAAAATCATTAAAAATCATATTTTCGCCAAATCAAAAGCCAGTTGTACGTCGTCTCATAATTTATCATCTCAAGTCTTGAGTTAGGCTCTAAAATCGATAATTAGCTATCATTAACCCTAGGTGTTCGCGTATACAATCAACAAAGTGACACTTTTATGATCCAATAATTATGAATTACGTAATACACCTTGTTCAATTAAACCCATATCGGGGTCGTGTTTAACGCCCGTATTGGCCGTACAATCTCAGTATTAGTGATCGTTTTTTGCTAAAAAAATCAATTGACAGCAAATTTCAACTTTTTGTGTGTGCATAGAACATGTATACAACCTGTAAAATAATATTTACAAAAAATTCGGTAGCAGAAACGAATAATTTGATGAGAATGAATTTCTTAAGATCTATTCTTTTAAACAAAGAAAGGTCAAAATTGATGACATTATAAACACGTTTTCCAAAAATAACAAGGTCACATTACACTTTCTATTTTAAACGAAGCTTATATTTTTACACCACTAGTAAGTAGTAGCTTCATGCGCAACTTAGCTGGTGTGTATGTATTTTGTAATACAGTATAACCTCTACAGAGCAGCCCTCAACAGAACAAATTCTCTGCACAAAAATAGCTTTTGATATTTCCCTTAGGCATAATTTTAATTGAATCTAATTTCTGCAGAGCAACAACCTCTAAACAGCAAACCATTTCAGTCTCTCTCAGTAAGTGTAGTTCAAGAGAGGTTGTACTCACAATTTAATTGCAGAAAAAAATAAACAGTTGAAAATTAACTTAAAAAAGACTGTTGAAAATTTATACACTTACTAAAGTTAACATGGTAAATCCAGCTCTATTTAATAAATTACCTAAATCTTGTACCGAAGTAAATGGGGATACATGAGCAGATAAGCCCTGAAATGAAAAGAACAAATGGAAAAAATGTTATGCTTTGAACTGCTATTTAACAATATTTCATACAAATGAAGCATTCAGTCAAACTTCTAATTGTCACTGGGCAAGCCTAGATCTCTTGACTTAAACTTTTAACTAGTACTATGCACATATTTTTGCCATTGACCAACAACTACTCTATCTTTAGTGCTAAGCAAAGAAAGGTACAGCTTTGTTTGAGTCGTGTTTAATGTTTGTTGGTCTCATTCAAAAGAGTAAACCATTAGCTACATGTTCATGTATATAACTATTAACATAAATGATTTATAACGAAAATGCTGGCCAGTATTTGAACTTGGGTAAATATAACGTCTTCATGATAAGATACTTTCTAAGAATACATATATTGTCTTTGATGGATTGAGACAGTGTCAGCTACATGTCCATGTAACAATAGAGTAACAAAAATTAATTTGATCCATTACCTCCTGAAGTTGTATGAACAGCTAAAACAAAAAACATAAGGCCAATTTTTGTGAACCCCTCTAAACATTCATATTTAAGGGTTTTATAAGAGTTTTATCCATACCTACCCCTTCTATTTCTTGTTCAGCCAACTGTAATGCTACCCTAAGTTCATATAATGTGTCCCCACCAAACAGACATCCTAAAAATACACCATCTTGTATTAATGCATTATGGACCTGAAATCAATAATAACCATAGATATGATATACTGGTAAGTAAGAATTCATGCAAAAACTGTAGTCAAATACAGGGTCTACAGTCATATAATCTTTACAGTAGAATGTAAACAAAGTTTTTTTTTGGTTAAATTCTAGCAACAGCCAATAGTGAGGAAAAATGCATAAAACAATTGTTATATTTCTCTGTCCGAAATGCTCACATTAGCCTATGAGCTGTAAATATTTACTCTGAATTGTAAGCGAAACGTTATTTTTGCGTATGACCTAATTTAAAGCTAAATTCAATTTTTGTGTAGAGGATTTGGAGCTAATGATCAAATCTCACAGGATCAATTTTGATTTTTTTCAGAAATCTACATTATACAGTAACAATGAAAGCTTAAAAGATAAAGAAGGAAAAAATATTTTAAATTAAACTAATAGTAAATTCATACCTGTTTAAAACATCCAGGCAAATCATTCACCCAGTGTAAACTACAAAAAGTTAAATAGAAAATATAATTTATTAAAAGCAGATTTTCAGTGAAACCACCAGAGCTCTAAACATAGTACTTTGAAGCTAGCTTAGATTCATGGTCACAGCAGGGCATATATCCTTTTTTTAACAATCAAGCAATAATACATTTGTACTCTTGATTTCCTCAATAAAGGGATCTGCTGCTGGCTCATAGTGAAAGGGTAAGTGTGCAGTGATGAATAAGTTTCCGCATTTGTGTAGCAATCATAGGTAACAGGGTGAAAAAACAACAACAGCCTGATCAGGACTTGAAGCCAGAACCCTTTGCTTACAAGATAAGTGTTCTCCACTTCAGGGCAGATTGAGCTATAGGACTGTCACATATCTTTCTCCCCTTAATGCAAACAGGTAATTACTAATTAACATACACTCCCACACAAACTGGAATTTTGTCTCGAATTTCAGAATCCCAGACCATTTCAAGAGCAATTATTTATTACATGTGTTTCTTAACTGACCAAGTAATGAAGTCATTTCACACGGTGGGCACCAAACATCACAGGGCGAGAATATGCAGCCTGACTGGGACTAGAACTCGGAACACTTCCCTTGCAAAGTGAGTGCTCTCTCAACTGAGCAATGGGGCCACTTACATATCCTTCTCTCAATAATGTAAACAGGTAAGTATCATGACACCAATCTTATTATACGATTGTTACATACCTAAGACTACTGACAACTATATCTAATGAATTATTTTTAAAAGGAAAGTGTTCTTCATCAACAACCAGTCTCTGAGTAGGCACTTCTGATGATACTTCACTTTGAAGCTGAAAATGAAAAATAAAGTACATATATTTGATTCTGTAATTTTAAACAGACTTATGAGTATTTCCTAAGTTTTGGGAAGATTTAGACAGTAATGTTCTATCAAGCATGACTTAGGTCTGTGTGAAATTGAATATTTGTCTATACAGAATAGTTTCACAAGGATTTAACTCCTACAGTCTTGTAGAGTTTAGAAAAAACAAACACAATTAAGCTGGGGTTTCATCAGGATCCCTGATGAAATTGCACTTTTTACACGAATTCAAGTTACCATGAATTGTTCATCACAGTTTTCACCTGAAAATATGCATCCAAACTGTTGTTTTTTATTGAAGGAATCACTAACATTAAGAAAGAATCTCTGATTCCTTCGGGATGCTAAGGTGAAAACAATGATCACCTGTTATGATATTAATAGATATTTCATTGAAATAGACTTGTGAATTTTCTAGAACTAAGAAAAGGGCAAGGAGGCAGAAAAAAGGGGCAGAGTGTAAAAAAGGGCTGATTTATCAAAGTAACTATGTCTGTATGTGGAGGAGCCAAAATCAACAGGGAGGAGAGAAAAAGGGCAGGGTGCAGTGCCCAGCTATTCTGCTTTCGATTAATCACTAAATTGACTTACCAACATTTTTTCTGAAAATTCACATTGATAAATTTGTTTCACAGAATCTTTCAACAAATGTTTAGAAACATATCCTCTCCCACATCCCAAGTCAACAAGATGATTAAATTCTCTGAAATATAGAAAAGACAATTAAATTAGACACATTGATAAGAATGCAATATCATAGACAAGTACTCATTCAAGAAAAAGTTGATAGACAAATGTACATGCTACTCGTCCTAGATGAAACAAAAGGTGACAGGCAAGGTTCCAATTTACCAAAGACATTTTACTCTAATGGATTTGAACCATGCCAATCACCTTTGGATGAACCCATTTTACGTCTCTGAATTGGTACACAGTTTTTATAAAAAATCTTTATCTTGGGTTCAATGAATATATTAGACTAATAATTTCTGTCAAGGCTGGTCTTTAACAAATAAACTTCGTAGATACATAAACCTTGTTTGATCAGTTTTCAATTTGTAATTTAGGTTTTAAATCACACTATGTCTGTAATGACAGATGTACAGTCACATTCATGATTGTAGCCGCCCAGCTAGCTCAGTTGGTAGCACACAAGCCTACTGATCAAGGGGTCGTGGGTTCGATTCCCGGGCAGGGCATACTTTCGTGTAGTTTGGTCATGAAATTATTTCTACGGCCATTCTCCCTCCTACCAATGATTTTTAATCATGTAGGGCAGTTGTCAGTCACTGACGAAAGTATGTGCTTAGTAGTTGGTTAACAGCTAAATCAAGAGATTTAGCCTTTCCAGGAGGAGTGAGTAGGTTGACTGACCGCTGTTATATGACCTATAAAATGTGTTGCTATGGTGTTAAACTTAAAACCAACAAAACAAACAAACAAACAAACATTCATGATTAGAAGATACTCATAAGGCTTAGGCTAATACATGGGATACAGTGAAAAGAAAGAAGCAAGATAATGGCTGATGCAAAACTAGTATACATTGTTCTTAATAAACATGCAGTTACACAAGTTTTGCACTGACCCATCGAAGAGCTACAAGAAATTACCTTTTAATATCCAGTACTCTATCTGATAATCTGTAACCAAACTGTAAGACAGGAAACGATAAATTAAATATGTACCACGTAGTTAAATCATAAGAAAACATCTTAATATAGACAGACTGTGATACAATCAGCACCTTCAAAGTAAATGTCAAAGAAATTCAGTGGTTTCAAAGAATGCAAAACCCAGAAGAGTTTATTGACAATTAGTTTGGAACTTTCTCTTATCATGGTCACATGAAGAATATCATTGCAAATTTTTTTATATACAAGACCTAGTTCTGTATATTGATCAATCATTGATAATCCATGATCTGACATTAATTATAATGTCCATATAGAAAAGTATCTTCAACATCCTTTTGAATCAAATAATTACATTTGGGTGGATACAGTGAACTCGAAAGTTCCGGGTCAGTAACTAAACAAATGATGCATTTCTCTTTAAAATGAAAGTTGTGGGAATCAAACCTGCATAAATCGATAGACAAATACTTCCACTTAAATCGATAGACAAATACTTCCACTTTACCACACTATAATAAATTAATTGTGTTTATTTCTTGTAATTTTCTGCAAATTTTAAATTGCATGTTGTAAACTCGATAGTTACGGGTCGCACTTGCCAATTCCGGGTCACGTGACAGGTGCTTGTCTCTTTAATCAGAGGTGGTATTAACAGTGTTATAATCAATAAAACAAAACAGTCGACTTTTTGGCAATAAAGACTTTATCTCACACTTTCTTCTAAGTTAGACAAAAACAAACTTGTAAATTAAAGATCTAAGCATGTCACTTGCAATTAACTATTCAATACATATAAAAACAAGTTCAATAAATGCAATTAATTAGCCACTGCAAATATAATATTCATGAACTAGTTGTATAATGATATCGACTCCTAGAGATTTCTAATGCAACTAAAGTGGATGGCTTGCCTGAAAATTTTGTTCATGCTGTTTGATTACATTTAGAATGCCTTCATTTATGGAGGCTTGTGTTTGCAAGCTTGAAGCGGATACTTTTATTTTAGTTCGTTTCATAACAGTTTTAGTTTCAAGGTCACTCATAGAATCGAGAGTTATATTGTATCATACCTCTTCTTTCAGATATTCATATACTTTATAGTCAGGCATAGCGGTAGTTCTGTCTCTATGAAGACGTTTTGCTCTACGGTCAAACACGTTCATAATTGTTTCACCGGTTCTGGCTTTGTTTACAGAAGTTGTCGATAAAAAGGCACAGGCTAAGCATCTTGTCGCTTTCCCAATGCCTCCAAACTTCGGTAACGTCAATTGAGTGATAGATGCCATCATTCTCAGTAATTATGAACAAATGTCAATATCGAAGACGGCTGGAAATCACTAAACTTAAGTATAGGAGACGAGAAAACTAAATGTGTCCATGGGCGCAGCCATATTGGATTTAGACGGTGTTAAAACCCAACCAACGTTTCCGGACAAGACACAATACGGTACATGTATAAGTGACCGGCACGGCCCCGGATTGAAATACATTGATTAGAATGTTACTTGAATACATTTTACATAGGTAGTTTGTCTTTCAGTTAAACTCTCAAAAAACTTTAATCATAATTTAACAACGTTTGTTGGTCCTTTTTATATCCATGCACGAACAGTAATTAAGATACTGCGACTTGGGGAATAATCTCTAACAAAATTAATGCCAATTTTATTATCACATGCCTGTCTTATTCGATCTTAGTAAAATGTATGACAAGTAGTAAATACAACTACATGTAGTTAGCCAGTCAGAATTTGTGTGACTTAAAGCCCTGTTATCAAAAGTAACACTTTTTGGACTGCAAGAAATAGGCATTTATCTATTTCTAACACCTCTAATGAACAAGATTTTTTTTTAAATAAATACATGTATGTTTATGTTATTTATTGCATTTTAAAGTGAAAAAAAAAACATCGAAACCGAGAGTAGAATTCGGTTGTCAATTCTTAAAACAGTAGTTTTAATCACAGTTTGTTTAAGATGAAGTCTTATTATAGAAAAGTTACTCTGAATTGCATAATAAAGCTCAAAAACTATAATTATATTTTTTATCAGAAATTTTGAACATAAGCGTAAAAATGAATGTACAGTGTTCTCATGTAAAAGTACCACACTTTTTTTAGAAATGGACACTTTGTCAAACCCAGATTTAAAAGGCAGAATGGTTTGAACTGTAGAAATGGGTCATTCCATCTCAAATCAACCAATTTTTGGAAATTTTCCCAGGTCACCCTCTCAGATATGCTTGAAACTTTTAACATGTATTTGTACATCCAATTCATTGACAAAAATGAAATATTTAGTCAGTATCTTCAGTACTTTGGAAAAAAATGGCTTTTTAAGTAAAGGGGGTAATTTTGTAATTTCTGAATTTCGTCCTGAGGCCATGTTTAGATACTTAAATATCTCTTCAAATAATATTTCGATACTTCGGAAAGTGAAATATATTATGTACTTTTACCTGTAGAATACAAAAATGGTGCTTAATCAAGTGTAAAGTTGTTACTTTTTTGTCTATAGACCTCCGAAAATCGAAAAATCTTAAATTTGTCATAAAATTTGCCAAATTTGAACATTATTTTTTTCAAAACCGTTATATATTTAGAACTCAAATTTATTTTACATTTATTTACAACTTGGTAGATTACTTTAAAGCAAATTTGAATAAAAAATCTCATTTCCAGAATTCACAATCTGTGTTTACATTAAGCAAGGTCTCAAAATTTTCCGAAAATTGCCCATGTTTGAACACCAAAATGGCCATGTCAAGAGTTCCCAATCTTTTTCAAATTTTGTACATGAATTCTATTACATGTAAAGATGACTTAATCAAAAATTTGTTTTGTTAATGAGCTTCTCCATGGAGTTTGACGTAATTTAATAGGTATTGAATTTTCAGTTCTCAGGGGCTATTACGGTATATTTTGAAGTTGGTTATGTCCTGGGGTATGACTGTATATGCTCGGAATAGACTTAAAAGTCCTCATATTATGTATGGAAATAACATTTGAACATTAACTTGCATCATATATCAATATTTCAACAAAAATTTAATTTTACTTTAACTTTAAAAATTTATTTTGTTGGGTACCTCGGTGCTCAAGTCATCATTGGTGACTGTATTAAACTGAATATCTCAGGGCCCATATTCTTTCAGTAATGTTTCGGTATTTAAATGCTTATAATTTTTTATTTACATGCAAGCTTCTTTCTAGAATTTAGACAGTTTTAGTTATTATTGTAAGTACATGTAGTAGAAATTTAATACCTTTTTTCGCTTCTACTTTGGTCTTCTAGTAGATGTTTCTATTAGCAAATACAATTAATAATTAACTAATTAATATTTTTATATTAAATTTGAAATTCTTATTATAATAATGTAACTCTTCACAGTGAAACTATTTATCTGTGATCAAACAAAAAACATACAAGTTTTATCACTTTTTACTAAGTGTTCAGTACAGGGAATCTCTCTAAGACATTTTATCATGTAGGCCCACAAATGATATCATCTTAAGAGTCCTGATAGCATCTGAAAAGTCCCTGTAAACAATGTCTCTCTGTAATACCTAGAGTTAATTTGTGTCCCAATTACAGATAACTATATCTTTTCATGTGCTCAATAGTCCAGTGAAGACAATTTTTTTGCACCGCTAGACATAAATTCAGAGTGGACATTTTTAATGTCTTGGTTGTGACATGCCTTGATCTTAGAACCATGAAAATTAAAAGTTGAGAGAAGTTATTGTTCCCTTTTATTAAAAGCTAAGTTAAAACTTTGTCAACTGTACTTTATTGTAGGCTGGTTTCTCTACATACAGTGTTAGGATGGCATAGGCGGATCTAGGGGGGGGTCAGGGGTCCGGACCTCCTAGAATTTCCAAAATGTACCAGTCCATTAGTGTATTTTCTGACTGTAAGTCGTTTGTAAGTAGCATGAAGCATTTTTCTCGGTGCTTAACATACGTTTAATGGTTATGTATTTACTATTATTAATATGTTGCATTATTCTGCAAAATGTGTATAATGTGATTGTGGTTCAAAGGTGGGACCCCCCCCCCTAGAAAACGTCTGGACACCAACTTACCCACAGGTTTAGAATGGTACAGCCCTGCACTGGAGATTGTGTCCACCAAAGCTGGTTTAGTAAGACTGGCAAAATTATTTTTCTTTCATGATTGACAGCTCTCTTATAGAGATTATAGGATAATAATTAAAATATATATTTCCCAAGAACCAGATTTATACATTATAAATGTCTAAATTAAAACACAGGCATGCTATATTTCAGGCCTGGACCTGATTTCAGGGTTTTGATTTCATCTGTTGTCTTCTTTGTGTATTAGTTAATATAGTATTTACAGGTTAAAGAGGGACATTTCAGGCTTGGGGAAATGTGGTCAATGGCAGGCCTGAAATAGTACTGGTATTTATAAAAAATGAAGGTTCAGTGTGTCTTGATCAAGAAAAAAAGTATAATACAGTAAAACCTCAGTATTCAAATCACCGGAGACTATTTTGAATAAAATCAAGTAATTTATGATCTAAAGAAAATACTTAGCTTATAAGTATATAATCATGTATTTATGAAGGTTTTAATATGGTGTTGATTCTGGCAGTTTTATCATAATGAATTAGGTGACAGTGAATCAGGCATTAAATATTTTAAGGTGAAAAATATATTTATCTAAAAATGTTTTTGAAAAAAAAAATTTACAAAAGATCCAGAATCTCTGTATCCCTAATTAACAAATCATTTTTTAATTAAATTTTGAATCATTTTAGTCAATACACTTTGCTTTTAGTGTAAAACATGTTCAAACTATCTACAAGAACTGAAAATTTATGTCATGTTAAAATGCCTTACAACTCAATGGAGAAGTTTGATCACAAAATTTATTTTTGCTTAAATAGTTTGGTGCATAATACAGTTAAATGGTAAAATATTAAATCCATGCATAACATGAGGGCTATATGATTTAAAGCCCATACTGTAATAACCCCAATGGTTACTTATAGTTCAATACCTCTTTAGCACCCAAGACTCCACGAAGAAACTGTTTTTTATTCTAGAAAGAAACTTTTATATAACTAATATATCTATGTACATATAACTCAAAAAGTTTCCATGTAAACATCTTATCATTACTAAAAGAATATGGGCCCTGAGACATTCAGTTTAATACAGTCACCAATGATGACTTGAGCACCGAGGTAACCAACAAATAATTTTTCAAGTTAAAAAAAAATTAAATTTTTGTTGTCATATTGATATATGATGCAAGATAATGTTCAAATGTTATTTCCATACATAATATGAGGACTTTTAAGTCTATTCCAAGCATATACAGTCACACCCCGGGACATAACCAACTTCAAAATATACCGTAATAGCCCCTTAGAACTGAAAATTCAATACCTATTAAATTACGTCAAACTCCATGGAGAAGCTCATTAACAAAACAAATTTTTGATTAAGTCATCTTTACATGTGGTAGAATTCATGTACAAAATTTAGAAAAGATTGGGAACTCTTGACATGGCCATTTTGGTGTTCAAACATAGGCAATTTTCGGAAAATTTTGAGACCTTGCTAAATGTAAACAGAGATTGTGAATTCTGAAAATGAGATTTTTTATTCAAATTTGCTTTAAAGTAATCTACCAAGTTGTAAATAAATGTAAAATAAATTTGAGTTCTAAATATATAACGGTTTTGAAAAAAATAATGTTCAAATTTGGCAAATTTTATGACAAATTTAAGATTTTTCGATTTTTGGAGGTCTATAGACAAAAAAGTAACAATTTTTCACTTGATTAAGCACCATTTTTGTATTCTACAGGTAAAAGTACACAATATATTTCACTTTCCGAAGTATCGAAATATTATTTGAAGAGATATAAGTGTCTAAACATGGCCTCAGGACGAAATTCAGAAATTACAAAATTACCCCCCTTTACTTAAAAAAGCCATTTTTTTCCAAAGTACTGAAGATACTGACTAAATATTTCATTTTTGTCAATGAATTGGATGTACAAATACATGTTAAAAGTTTCAAGCAGATCTGAGAGGGTGACCTGGGAAGCATTGGTTGATTTGAGATGGAATGACCCGATTGTCTTTAATGTATGTCATGTTTTGATTAATTCATGGTTGTAAAACAGTTTTCAAGTCTACTGTTCATGAATACATGTGTATATTCATTTAATGGTTTTAGTCACGTTATATTTCTCTGTTTGTTTAGGCAAACTCAGTATTGTATTTGAAATTTTGATGCTCTCGTAACGAATACTGATCAGGGTACCGACAAGTGATTCCGAGTAAACTAAATAATCAAATATGACCCTGATACTTGATGTTAGTGTTCGTCAAGCAACTTCATTAAAATAATAGTCAATAAAGTATGTATTATACTTTCTATGTCGAATACGAGGGGTATATAACAACAACAACAACAGTATCAGTATTTTGTCATATGTTTTATCTTTAAACTGAATGACTCAAAACTGGGGTCTAAAAGTTTCTTTACACATGTAAATGTTTCATTATTCTATTATTTTTGTTGAAACATTATTGCAGAAAGTACATCATGTATATATGTATATATATAAACAAACAAGAGCTCCGCTGGGCGGGGCATTATACGCCCGTGTGCAGTCCATGCTGTGTTCTATCTCATATGAAGTCCCTGTGACCTTGACCAATGACCCCAGGATCTCAGAATAGGTCCCACTCTTAACTGGAGGGCTATCCAAAGCAAAGATTTTGAGAACCTAGGTACAGCCATGGTTGAATTATCACCTGCACAAAGTTTTCCCCATACAAACTTCCAGTGACCTTGACCCTGGGGCCTCAGAACCAAAAGTTCTCACCCTTGACCCAAAGAGTATTGATACATAAAATTAGGTGATCTTAGATCAAAGTTGATTGTTGGACAAGGTTTTTCCTCATGATTTCCTTGTGACTTTGACCTTTAACCAAGGGGCCTAAAACCAAAGGGGCATAATTATGCTGGACATTTAGGCTACCCTTAAATAAAATTTGGTAAACCTAGGTACAATCATTATTGAGTTATTGTCCGGAAAATGTTTCAATATAAATTAAGTCCCAGTGACTTTGACTTTTAACCCTGGGGACTCCAAATCAAAAGGGAACATCCTCTTCCAAAGAGCTATCAACACATTACATCCTGACAAATAGGCTGATCCACATAAATATTTGGTTAACCTAGGTACAATCATTGTTTAGTTATTGTCCGGACAAGGTTTTTCCATATGATGCCTCTGTGACCTTGACCTTTGGCCTAGTTTTGACCCAAAACCAATAGGGAACATCCTTGACACATGGGCTACCCTCACATAAAATTTGGTAAACTAAATTCATGTTACTTATTAAATATAGCATTATTTCCAGTGTTTGCCATTTTGACTTTATTAACATATAGATTGAACATTTGAAGTCACTGCTTTGTTATTTGATATCTTCTGGATGATGGTTTAAACTGAACCCAGGGGCCCCAATACCAATAGGGAACATCCTTGACACATGGGCTACTCTCACATGAAATTAGGTGAACCTAGGTGCAGTCATTGTTGAGTAATTACCCAGACAATGTTTTTCAATATGATGCCCCTGTGACCTTGACCTTTGACCCCCAAAACCATTAGAGCATATCCTTGATACATGGGCTACTCTCACATAAAATTTGATGAACCTAGGTACAATTGTTGTTGAGTTATTGTCTGGACAAGGTTTTTCAATATGATGCCCCTGTGACCTTGACCTTTGACCCAGGGGCCCCAAAACCAATTGGGAACATCCTTGACACATGGGCTACTCTCACATCAAATTTGGTGAACCTAGGTAGATTGGTTGTTCAGTTATTGTCAGGACAAGATTTTTTCCCATATGATGCCACTGTGACCTTGACCTTTGACCCAGGGGCCCCAAAACCAATAGGTAACATCTTTGACACATGGCCTACTCTTACATAAAATTTGGTGAACCTAGGTACATTGGTGGTTCAGTTATTGTCCGGACAAGTTTTACCTATTTTAAGTCCCAGTGACCTTGACCCTGGGGTCTCAAAATCAATAGGGAACCTCCTCCACCCAAGGGCTATCCACACATAAAATTTGAGGAACCTAGGTGCATCCCTTCTTGAGTTATCATCCGGACAAGCAATTGTCCACGGACAGACGGACAGACGGACAACAGCATAACATAATACGACCGTTTTTTCAAAACGGGCGTATAAAAACTATATATAGCTATGATCATCAGTTTTCTAGCATTTCTTAAATCTTGTGAATTTTGCCAGACTTACACAAGTTGGATAGGAAACCAAATAGATATATATAAAGAACAGAATTCTAATTAATCTTCTGAATCCAAACACTGAGATCTCTTGAATAAGCAAATAGCTGATAAAAACAGAATAAATAACTAACATTTTGTAATCCTTTTAATATCTTTTATTTTACATGTCAACAAAAACATAAATTATATAAACATATGTCAGATTATCATTCAACATGCCTCAGTATGCAGTCAGACTTCCCATAATTCAGCGTAATGATATTGGCAATCTGATTAAAACCCGATTTAAAATTTTCCACTCGTCTACTCGCTAATTTAGATCTGGCCGTTTTCAAATGAGGGTCACGTTCAGGTGACCTTTTCTCATTATAATATTCATGAAGAAATTGTAATGATTATTAACTTGTTTATATCGTCTACGTCAGGCAATTAAAAATGAGCCGTCCAATCGCAGACTGTGAGTAATACCCCTGTTAAATTAGATCGCAAACTTTGCTCTAAAAATAGAAATTACAAAACGGAAATGTTATTAATAGTGGTTCGTCTCGATGAAAGCTATGCATTGATTGGACGACAAAAAGGTCATCTCGACGTGACCCTCCATTGAGATTTTAGAGATCCAGTACAACAACGCTCTACAAGATATCTGTTTATGGAGATTGTGATATTGGCTACAACCTTTTAAAGAGTTATAAAACTGCATGTGAAAGCAGTAAATGGTATGTAACATACATAAGATAATTTGTATAAATTTAACATTCAACAAATCTTGTGTTTCAAGATAAATTAAACAGTCTCGTTTAATTACAGTGAAATTTTTACTGATGAAGGTATCGGGTAGGGCTGTCACGATACGCCAGAAGCGTATCGCGATATATTGCAATACGCTGGCATCACGATACATACCACAATATGCGCTGTGCCTCCGCTGTATTTAACAGAAACATTGCAAATCTTACATGCAGCTACTGATAGAATGTAGCCTCTTTAAGTATTAACGGTCATTTAGGACTGTGACGCTTCCCAATGGGTTAAATTCTTGTAACTTAAGGTTACATGGAATAAACAATGGAAAAACTGACATTTCGCTACTTTAATTTCGCGAGAAGAATTTTCCAATAAAATAAAAAATATCACCAAATACAGGTACGTTAAAATCGTACCGCGGTACGTATTGCCGCAGCTGCTTATTGCAATATACTGATATACCGGTATATCGTGACAGCCCTAGTATCAGGTAATATTTGTTCAACTATACTTAGTTAATAGTATCTAAATGGCCATTCTCATACCCAAGGTTATCAAGATTCTCAATCTTACAGGAATCCTGATAGCCTCTGGGTACGAGAATGCTAAATTGCACGAGACATCAACTACAACATTCAAGTTTGATGTAAATGTATGTGATGATTAACAAAATAGGATGGAAGCAATCATCATCATCATTATCATTACCATTAGTAATTTGATTTCCATGAAGGGATAGAAGTATCAACAGCAACATTGGTCTAGCTACCAGGAAGCTTGTTACTATACTTTCAGACACTAGAATCACAAATAAAAAACATGACTTTATGATAAATAATATAAAAATCCTATATTAAAACAAAGCAATATATCAAGATGTTAATTTTGTCCATTTTTCACTAATTAACCACATTCTTCTAGCAACTTCTTTATCTAAACCATTTCCAGTTATAGGTTCTTGTTTATATTTACTGAAAATACACAAAAAAAAACAGAAGTTACTATCATATTCATACTGGTTTAAATTTTCTAGGTTATTTTACAGCGTCCAGTGCACCTAACCTAGCTTACCTGGACCCTTGTCAATAACAAGTACTCACATACCCTTCCACAAGGCTGGAAACTTCTTCATATACCTTATTAGTGAAGGGAAATTGACATTATTGTCAAATTTTCATGGAATGGTATAACCTCCCTGGGTGGGATTCAAACCAGTACCCCCTTTGAGACACTAGATTCGAAATCCAGGCGTGCTACCAACTCAGTACCGACCCAGGTTGTTACAATTATAATAGAGTGAAAAATATGTCTTAGCTGTAATATAAGTCTCCCTGAATGTGAATACCACTTTTTACTAGGGGTTATGTGAGTACTGGTTATAGACAAGCGTCCAGGAAAGCTAGGTTAGGTGCGCAGGATGCCGTAAAATGACCTAAATTGTGTTGACACTGCGTTAAACCCAATAAAACAAAAACAAAACTAGTATGTCCTAATGTTGAACTAATAACCTTCTCTCACCAATTAAAATTGGCGATTTGAATTCAGCTACCTTACAACATGAAATTGAGTAAATATACTCTACCTTTATTTAATTAAAGGATAACAACAACAATTAATCAAATTATGGTCTCTTTCAAACATAGTAAATAAAAATGCAATATTAAAAAATATACTAACGCAAAATATTTTCCTGATACTTTCTCAACTTCTGGACTGACAGCAAGATAAATAGAAGTCTGTGCACCTTGTAAAGGTGTTTTCATTAGAAGCCAAGTGAGAGGTGATAAAATGCCACCAGATATTGATGACTGTCCTAAAGGTAAATGACGTCCTATCTCAGACTTTACAACACCAGGGTTAACACAGTTCACTGTTACATTTGTACCTGAAAATATTAATAATGTAATAAATAATATAAAAAAATAAAGGCTTCAGCCGAAATATTGATGAAAACAGAGTTTTTTATTTTTTGTAAGTAATACTTGTATACAAATGTATTCCCTTAGGAATTATATTGGACATAATAAATATTATATTATAGAAATTATACTTTATACTTCATGCTTGACCTCATTTTTTAAGTAGGCCACCTGATTGGACAACCTGCTCACACAACTCACGCAAACCAAATGTTTACCAGCTGTAACAAGGTGCCAGAACCCAAATATAGGTTATCAGGGACCATAGGACAACATTTACTGCCAAGCCCTGTGTTGCATTTCAACATTTTTTTAAATAAAATTGTGATGAACAATAGACAAACTCAATGTCTCTAGATGAGCTCTCTTTTAATCAAGAGCATATATCCTAATTTTCATTTTGTCAAATTGCGTACAGGTGAAAGATAAGTAAAATTCAATTGTATGCAAAATTACCCAAAATTACAGTTCTCAAAAAGAAAACTGTCTTATTTCATTTTTTAAAACATGCATTTCATCAGAAAAGTTAAAGTTATTAAGTGTGGTGATAATTGATTTAAATAGCATATTTTTCATTTTTTTACAATTCCAAAATTTTTTTTGTGGAAGTCGCCATCTTGGATTTGCTACCTTGAAGCAAAACTGTTTAGTAGAACTTTTATGCTACAAAGAAGTGCTTTCAAAAAGCATTATGTAGCGATTTCCTTGCAGAACAAATCTCAAATAAAAAAACAACTTTTTTTAGAAAATATATGTAATGCATTCTTTACCAAAGTACACAATGCTTAAATGCTTATGCAAAAATACATCCCCGTCAATACTATTGACTAACTTGACTACTGTATACACAAAGCATTTCATAAAAAATAAATGTTTTACCTTCTAAAATTCGAGATAATTCCACTGTGAATAAAACTAGTGCTAATTTACTTTGTCCATAAGCTTCTTTTGGATCATAAAATTCCATACTATTGAGATCATCAAAATTTATACTTGACTTTTTATATAAAGGGCTCACAAGGTTAATCACTCTTCCTTGTTGAGATTGTTTTAATTTATCCAATAATAAATTTGTTAATAAAAAATGACCTGAAAAATAACAATATGGAAGATAACAATATTAATAGAAGGTTATAAAAACTCACATAGAGGGGTTGTCGAATTCAAATATACAGAAATATAAGAAATCATTCACATGCTCAGTGATTGTTTGCTCTAAAATGAAGATGGCATTCAGCATTTTTATAACAGAAAACATTATATTTGCAAATTTATAACCAAAATTTCTCCAAGAAAATATTTTCTTTCATGCTTTACTGTGAAACAATACTTTATTCGATGAAAATATACAATGAAAATATAAATTTTAAATTTTCGTTATAGTGAAAATATAACCTTATATTTTCATCGTTCATGACGTCATATTACAAGATAAATGACGTCATATTTGAGAAAAATTGACTTCACGTCGCGTTATTATTTGTGTAATATACATCTAATAAAACACAAAACTATACATGAAAGAAACAGAATATTCATCAACTTTGGTGTAAGATCTGTTTTATTTCAACTCGTAACTCAGAAAGTGAAATTTTAACTTGTGGCTATGCCACTCTTGAAAATATTTTTTCTGAGCTCACTTGGTGAAATAAAAATCGATCTTACACCAAAGTTGACGAATATCCGCTATTTCTCATGAAAGTGTACATAAGGCTATTAGCCACCTCTTTGTAGCTAGATCATAATGTTTCTTGAAGAACTTTTTATGACAATCAAATCTTTAAAACATTTTTTGATATTTTGGATTATTGTCCAACAAAATTTTCTTTCAAAATTTTGGAGGATCATTTCACTAAATGTGTATTAGCACAATTCTCAGTGCCTGAAGAACATCCATGGCGCTTGATGGAAGATGCTTTATTTTTTATAACAAGAAATGTAATGTGGAAACCACATTAAAGCCTGATTTTAAAACTTCAACACAAAAATTACAAAGGGAAATAATCCATAATAAAGGCAGGTAGAGATGTGGTTACTTTCTAATTCAGTTGATCACATGGTATGTTATCATTTTATGAAGTTCCATAAAGATCTGACAATAAATGGCAGAAGTATATGGTAAAGAAAAACTTTTAACGCAATTGTTAAGGACAACGGACGCCCGCTCGCCCATCCGATGTTTAAACTATAAGCCAAATTTTTTCGTTGAAAAAATCCGGCTAAGAAGACCAATTCAAAATGTTGAATCAACCCAAAGGTCATTTTTTAATTTAGATAGCTAGTTGGATTATTGGAATATGATACTTATCCTTCCAAGAAACATTGTATTTCATGAATCATATGATGAAAATAAGTACAATAAAAATATATCTACCTAAATAATTAACACCAAGCTGCCATTCAAATCCTTCCTTAGTCAATTGTTTAGGACAGGACATTACTCCAGCATTGTTTATCAATATGTCTACATGTTTTTCTTCTGAAATACACACCTTAAAATTAAGTAATCACAAACAAACTTAAAAAATAAATCAAAGCAAGAAACAGAACATTTTGTAAATGAAAGTCATAATTAGAAGAAATATATTTATATCTTTAAGTTAAAATATGCTATCCAATCTCACTAAGACAGCAAACCTATAGTATAATGTTACTAAATCAATGTTGCATTTGAAAAAAATCAAACCATAAAATTCACTTGAGATCATATAGTTGCTATAAAGCCACTATATGAAGATATGTGTATAATAGACTATACCTGAAATTCAAATATTTGGGTTTTCCCTGCGGTACAAACAAACTTTCATCGTTACAATGAAAACATGTGTACATAGAACAACAGAACATATTTTGTGCTTTTCAACAATATGTAGAAAACTTTGTTTGTATGGTCTGTGCATGAACAGAAAAACCCATATGATGGAGTTCTGAATTAGGTCTATTATCATATTTATTGACACCAAACATAAAGACTGTCAAAAACTGAGAAGCTATTACAATACAACATGCATTAGAGAAACAATAAGCAAGTCAAATTATTTTGCTGTTTTAGTTTGTTAATGTGCACATTTCTTAAACAGGGGTCCATTTATAACAGCACACTATATCAGGGCACTAGACAACTTTTTGGGACAGATAACCATACCCTCAGGAAGGGGAATTTTGCATCAATTAAAGACAATATGAGGAGATTTCAGTCACATTATAAATGTGTACAGTTGAGACTTTTACCAGTCACATTTACTCTAAACACTTTTCTACCATTGATTTGAATAGCTAGATTAGATTGTTAGGCCACAACAAATTGATCATATGTTCTATGGATTCGCTCGCACCTTAATTTTGACGGTTTTTACAAAAAAATATTTTTATTTCCTCGCTCGCTCATAAAAATTTGGACAAACTGCTATACATGTATAAAGCAAGTGAATAAAGACTTTTTTATATTTTTTTTCTTCGCTCGCTCGCCCCATTTTTTTCCAGAAAAATCCGTAGAACATATGATCAACTTGTGGTGGCCTTACTGCAGCATGACAAAAATGCCAAACGAGTGCCCTGTATATTGACTTGTTTTTTAATGTTGACGATGAAGTGAAGCAGATCAGACATTAATGTAAGTAAATTAACCTTTATCTAAACATACCTTTATTTACTTTATTGGCAAAATTTCTTATAGATTCACAAGAGGCAAGATCTAATTCACAACATTTTACTTTCCTGTTAAACGATTCTGTGATTATTTCTTGTCTAGCAGCTTCACATTTTTTCATATCCCTGCATGCTAATAATAGTTTACCTCCTAAAAATTGATAAGTATCATTGCATAGGTTTTTTTCTAGAATTTGTCAATATAGATAGTGCTTACAATTCCAGAAATACATGAACAATCATTCTCTTTGAGTTTTTTTTTGTTAAAGCCGCTGGTAGCACGCACATCTACTGATGGAGGGGTTGTGGGTTCGATTTTTCGGCAGGGCATGTTTTTGTGTAGCTTGGTCATGAAATTATTTCTACGGCCATTCTCCCTCCAACCAATGATTTTTAATTATGTAGGACAGTTGTCAGTCACTGACGAAAGTATGCGCTTAGTAGTTGGTTAGCAGCTAAATCCAGAGATTTAGCCTTTCCAGGAGGATTGAGTAGGTTGACTGACAATCATTATATGACCTATACAATGTGTTGCTATGGCGTTAAAGCCAGCAAACAAACAAACACAAACTTTGAGGTTTTCATCTAACACTTATAAACTTGCATATTTTGTCAGTACAACAGTACAGTACAGTTCAATAAAAAGGAAAAAGACTAGGGCATAAAATTTGTAAAATCATGGAAGACGTTCTCTAAAGGTTTCTCTTTTATACAATGACTAAACATTCACAATGCAACATTATGTCTAGCAATAAAAATTGCTTTGTAACTTTGTAATCATAACATTTGAAAGCCAAAACATTCAAAATTCTGTGACTTCAAAGAAACAAAATTATACACATGGCTAATAAATATTTTACCTCTTTTAGCTAATTCTAATGCTGTTTCTTTCCCAATACCTCCACTAGCTCCAGTTATTACCACTGTCTTACCAATTATATCATGTTCTTCTGTGTACTTAGACCCACCAATATAATCTCTGAAAAATCAATTATGATTTTTTTTCATTGGGTAGAAGGCTCTGTTTGATCAATTTATGGCAGCCAGCTCACTTAATTTAGCTAAATAGTTTTCCGTTAAACACCATTTTATAATATACTTTTTTTTCACCAGGTTAAAACAAACTTAAAGGCTTATAAATGTTAACAATTCATAATAACAAGAGGATGTAATCAGTATTGTTTTAGGCAATAGTTTTGTTTGATTTATGCCAAGAAAGTATACAGCAGGAAAAAAATAACTTGTAATCAAATCTATAGAATGTTATAGCATACAAATGGTCACCAGTGATGAAATCTGTGATTCTGTTTGTTTGTTTTGTTGGGTTTAACGCTCTAGCAACACTTTGTATAGGTCATATAATGGCGGTCAGTCAACCTACTCACTACTCCTGGAAAGGCTAAATCTCTGGATTTAACTGTTAACCAACTACTAAGCACATACATTTTCGTCAGTGACTGACAAATGCCCTACATAACTAAGAATCATTGGTAGGAAGGAGAATGGCCGTAGGAATAGTTTCATGACCAAGCTTCACAAAAATATGCCCTGCCCAGGAATGGAACCCATGATCCCTCAATCAGTACATGTGTACTACCAACTAAGCTAGCCGGGTGGCTTTCTGAGATTCTGATCTATCTCCGCTTACCATGTATCTTCAAAACTTGATCAATATATTTCATCATATTGATTCGATATGTACATTTTTAAAACAGAGATTCATTTATTTAAGAGGCAAAGCATAAATATTCAAATTTCAAGACTTTGGTAATAGTATTTCTTAGTTGTTTAATACGGCATAAAAATATGTTCATTATAATTCAAATTCTACTATAATTTAAAAACTACAAATCAACTAACTTTAACAATATTGCAGCTCCAAATGCTGTAGGTATGGCAGAGGCAATAAATAAACTCTTAGGTATGTTAGGTAATTTCATTGCTTTATAACAAGTACAGTCCTCACTAGTTGGGTACTTGAGTGTTTCTCATGACAATGTTATCACAGGATACAAATCTGAAAATATATAAGACTTCTTGTAATAAGTTCATTATAATAAAAATAAGTTACACAAGTGAAATATCAAGCTTTTTTCAAATGTATAAATTCCTGTTTGCGTTATTTCAGAAGTTGTAACACACAGAAAAATGAACTCTTTCTCAAGTCCCAAAACCCTTAAGTTAAACTTCATGCTTCAGCCAAAGAACTTTCATCCATATAAACATATGATAATGAAGCAATTTATGAACAATGATTATCATGATAATAACCATATTGAAAAAGATTTTTTTAAATTAACACAATTATACGCGGAAAACCCGAGCGGGGCCGAAGGCCCGCGAGGGCTTTGAGCGCTTTTAGACGTGTATGACGTACGTATATTCTTTAAAATTGAAAAAAAACCGATAAAATTAATGAAAAATATATAGTCCTATGAGTTTGAAAAACGTCTCCAGTATATGGGGGCCGCCATTTTCATCAATTTTATTAGACGCTTAATCAAACATCTGCTAATCAAGATTAAAGACGCTCTATAGAAAATTGCACAACAAGCGTTCAACAATTCGGATCAATAAATGAAGCAACTGGCAGCTTTTCATTGGATAAAAATATTGGCAGCTTACTCGTGGCCTTTTCCGCTTACAAAATAATTTCAAATGTGCTTTTTTATGATGCCTATTCCAAGATAACAATCCAAAATAAATTTGGTCGTTTTATTCGTTCGTTTCCTCATTAAAGTATTTTTTTATGACTTTTTACATTGGAAATACTTACCAACGCACCGTTCGTGACGTCGCTAAGAGACGTTCATGATAAAACCGGCACGTTTCCGTAACTTAACGTTACGGAAAGAGGAAAACATTTCTATCTTCATAAATGAATGTTTTATCGAGGCTTTTTTTATCTTCATCTCTATTCATAAGATAAATAAATATGTACAATACATTTCTTTCAGAATTGAAATATGATTCCGACATAAAAGAATGAAATGTTGTCTGATTTTTCTGAATGCAATAAATTACACAGTTATCTCCCCTAGCTTATCTAATTAAAAGGCCCTCAAACAAAATAAATCCTTCACAGCGCCGAATATCTTTTCTTTATTTTATTTTGCCAAAGTAACAATCTTATTTTATTATTTTTAAGTAATACATGTAAGTCTGTTTTCCGCGCCATAGGTAGCACCTAAGTTCATATTAAGCACATCAATTATATAATTGTTAATTGCATAGGGCCTTATGCAGACAACTTTTATTGACCTTTCGCCTAACAGTCTTTGTCACTAGTTTTCGCGATATTACGAAATTATGTAAACAACTCAATCAATCAATGAAAAATACATACGATTAATAATTAGGACTTACAATTAAATACTTAAGCTGCATTAACTAAACTAGTATGACTGTCAACAACATTTGAAATGCTGAATGATCAAATAAACACTTCAAATCTTGTAAATTTACTAGACCTTTGCGACGAGGTGAAAGTCACGATTGTGTAAATTGCACGTTCACCGTCCTGTGTTTCGCGTGTAAACGTAAAAACAATTTTGTCTTCAAAAATGACTGAAAAGCCAACAATCCCTGGTTTGCCGCCTGGAATGCCTGATCCTGAGGCTATCTTTCAATCCTGGTGGCCGATCATCATTGCTCTTGTCGGTGGATTTATATATGGGCTGAGGTAATGTTTTTGAGTTTTGTTGCATTTTGGGTTAAAAACCTCTAAATTGTTGAATTATGACAAGCCCATAATTTTGTTTGTATCAATTTTCAAGATCATCTTCCTACTTCTGTTTTGACCCATAATCCATTCTTTAGTACAGTGGATCTGTTGGGGCCATGCTACATTGTAATTTCTACTTCTTAATCCTAGGGCTGGGACGGGTAGAAAATTTGTACCAGGGTACCCGAGGCTGTATTATCCGCGGGTACCCCGGTACTCGCTGTTATAAATCATGAAAGAGTTATTACTCCTACATCCTGGCACTTGTTTCTGCTTATAAAATAGGAACAATGTTTCCGAAGTTGTCTTTGTTGGCAAGAGAGAGTCTTGTAATTCTAATTTCTAGCAACTTCTGTCCTGTCAAAAAGAGTGTTTAGCGTCGCAGGGCTTACAATCACAAAGCAGAGAGCAAGTCTTGACCCGAGTGTTGCAGTTATGTTTATGAATGGATATTACAAATCCAGGTTACTTGCGACCTAGCCTTCCACTATCTGGTTTTCCATCGCCTATATTTATTAAGTCCGAGCCTGAAGTATGTCTGAATGTACCTACACGTAGTTCCGAGCATTCTGTAACCTTGACCAGTATTAAAAAAATGCGTCTAATTAGGTTGTCCTCGTATGCGAACACTTTTCTGTGTTAACCGTTAACAACAATCAGTGATAGTGGGAATGTATATTGACATATATGAACGTATATTGTTGATATTTTAGCCATTACAACAAAATAAGACATAAATGCGAATCCAGCACTTTAGCGAAATTATTCAAGAAGCAGGATTCATTTTACGGGTACCGGGTAATAACTTTGTACCCGGGTAGTAGCCTTACCCGACCCGATACCCGGGTACTCGAGTACTCGTCCCAGCCCTACTTAATCCCAATAAAAATAAATTTCAAAATTGGTCAATACTGTACTTACTTTCTGTGAAAATGAATCATTTGTGTCATCTAAGTGCAGCCAACCATCTAAAGTATAAACCACCGTGTAGTTGGGTCTTGATAAATTGATTTTAGGAATAGAAAAGTATTAAAGAATAGTCAATACTTTCATTTTACTCAAACATTTTTATTGTGACTTGTGTAAGAATCATTGTTATTATAGTACTCAACAAAAGTTAAGTGATTACTGGAGATGATCTCAGTTACGAACTAGCCTCCAAATGAAGGACTTGAGCTATGTCGGCGGGGCTTCGCGCCCTGGTACCTCTTAGGAAGCCAAATTGGTCTAGTCTGGATGGAGGTGAAAAGTAACTGGGAATCTCTTTTCTGCTTCTGTCTTTTATCTGTTTAGGCACTAATTCATGCCCTATCTATTTTCTTACTTTTACTATAACTTTCATATGTAACTTTAAATTCTCTTTTCTCTTGCGCACCATCAAAGAAATGTCAAGTCTGACAGTTTGATGAAAAAATATGTAGATAAAGATATAGATAAAGTCCTTGCCCTAAAGAAGAAAGTAAATTGTGAGATATGTCTATTTCAGTCTAAATTTTTTATTGTCAAAGGACATCGTCCTTCTATAAATTCAATCTTAATCAGTTAATAACTTGGTTAATGTAAATTCAGAAATTGTATTTTGTAGGTTGTACTTTCGGGGAGCTAGATGTACTAGTGATGCAAAATTAGATGGAAAAGTTGCCATAGTTACTGGAGGAAATGGAGGTATTGGTCAGTACATTGTTGAAGACTTTGCTAAAAGAGGTTTGTACATTTTGTTTCATAAAATTTCATTATTTTATCATTTTGATTATTTTATCTGTAAGGCCACAACAAATTGACCATATGTTCTACGGATTTTTCTAGAAAAAAATGGGGCGAGCGAAGAAAAAAAAATCTTAATTCAGTTGCTTTATATAGCGGTTTGACCAAATTTTTATGAGCGAGGGAATAAAAATATATTTTTTGTAAAAACAGTCAAAATTAAGGTGCGAGCGAGTCCATAGAACATATGATCAATTTGTTGTGGCCTAATTCAGTTATAAAATAATTGTTTAACTATATGAAGCCCTAAGATGATCATTTTGAAGTTTTGATATTTATATTTTATTTATTTGTTTATATATTGATTTACTTTCTTGCTTTCATGTTTGTTTACTATTTACTGACTTAGTAATTTAGCAGATAAAAAATTGAAAAGATTTGGGGGAAAAAATGTTAGTCATCATGACTACAAAAATTGAGGTACTGTGAAGTACATGTTTTATTATACCCCCGCTTCGAAGAAGAGGGGGTATACTGTTTTACCCTTGTCCGTGCGTGCATGTGTGCGTGCGTCCGTTACAAAATTTCCGTCACAGTTTTCTCAGCAACTATAACATGCAGCAGCCTAGTACTTTGCATATTGCTTCATCCCATAGTCCCATGTGGTGTAAAGCGATTTCATGCTCCTTGCTCATCTACTTCCTGTTTGTCGCATATTTTTAGATTTTTGCGGGGGTATCACTAGTGAGCATTAGCTCTCAGATTTACTTGTTTTTTATCTTATTGTAGGTGCCAAAGTTTACATTGCTGCCAAAGATGAACAAAATGCTGAAAGTGTTGTGAAGGAACTTAGAACCAAAACTAAATCTGAGTCAATATTTTCAATGAAGTGTGACTTAAGATCTAAGAAATCCATTGAAAGCTTTGTTGAGGCTTTCAAGAAAAGTAAGTACCTAGCATTTTGCAAGTTGTGCGCTCATGTGATTCACTTTTAGATTTTTATTTGAAGATGAAATTCGGAAATCAATTATTATTACTTTTTATACGCCCGTTTTGAAAAAACGGACGTATTATGTTATGCTGTTGTCCGTCTGTCCGTCCGTGGACAATTGCTTGTCCGGATGATAACTCAAGAAAGGATGTACCTATGTTCCTCAAATTTTATGTGTGGATAGCCCTTGGGTGGAGGAGGTTCCCTATTGATTTTGAGACCCCAGGGTTAAAGGTCAAGGTCACTAGGACTTAAAATAGGTAAAACTTGTCCGGACAATAACTGAACCACCAATGTACCTAGGTTCACCAAATTTAATGTAAGAGTAGCCCATGTGTCAAAGATGTTCCCTACTGGTTTTGGGGCCCCTGGGTCAAAGGTCAAGGTCACAGTGGCATCATATGATAAAAAAACTTGTCCTGACAATAACTTAACAACCAATCTACCTAGGTTCACCAAATTTTATGTGAGAGTAGCCCATGTGTCAAGGATGTTCCCAATTGGTTTTGGGGCCCCTGGGTCAAAGGTCAAGGTCACAGGGACATCATATTGAAAAACCTTGTCCGGACCATAACTCAACAACGACTGTACCTAGGTTCACCAAATTTTATGTGAAGGTAGCCCATGTGTCAAGGATGTGCCCTATAGGTTTATGGGGCCCCAGGTTCAAAGGTCAAGGTCACAGTGGCATAATATGGAAAAACTTTGTCCGGACAATAACTGAACCACCAATGTACCTAGGTTCACCAAATTTTATCTGAGAGTAGCCCATGTGTCAAGGATATGCCCTATTGATTTTGGGGCCCCTGGGTCAAAGGTCAAGGTCACAGTGGCATCATATTGAAAAACATTGTCCGGGTAATAACTCAACAATGACTGTGCCTAGGTTCACCAAATTTCATGTGAGAGTAGCCCATGTGTCAAGGATGTACCTTATCAGTTTTGGGGAAACAGGGTCAAGTTTAAACCTTCAATCAGAAGATATCAAATTACCAAGCTGTGACTATATTTGTTCAATCAATGTGTTGATAAAGTCAAAATGGCAGACAATGAAACTCTTGTCCAGGCAATAACTGAACCACCAATATACCTAGGTTCACCAAATTTTATGTGAGGGTAGCCCTTGTGTTAAGGATATGCCCTATTGGTTTTGGGGCTCCTAGGTCAAAGGTCAAGGTCACAGGGGCATCATATTGAAAAACCTTGTTAGGACAATAACTCATCAACGACTGTACCTAGGTTCACAAAATTTTATGTGAATGTAGCCCTTGTGTCAAGGATGTTCCCAATTTGTTTTTGGGCCCCAGGCCCAAAGGTCAAGGTCACAGAGACATCATATGGAAAAACCTAGTCCAGACAGTAACTGAATCACCAATGTACCTAGGTTCACAATTTTTTATGTGAGAGTAGCCCATGTGTCAAGGTTATCTCCTATTGGTTTTGGGGCCCCTGGGTCAAAGGTCAAGGTCACAGGGGCATCATATTGGAAAACATTGTCTGTGTAGTAACTCAACAATGACTGCACTTAGGTTCACCAAATTTCATGTGAGAGTAGCCCATGTGTCAAGGATGTTCCCTATTGGTTTTGGGGCTCCTGGGTCAAGTTTAAACCATCATCCAGAAGATATCAAATTACTAAGCAGTGACTTCAAATGTTCAATCAATATGTTAATAAAGTCAAAATGGCAAACAATGGAAATAATGCTATATTTAATAAGTAACATAAATTTAGTTCACCAAATTTTATGTGAGGGTAGCCCATGTGTCAAGGATGTTCCCAATTGGTTTTGGGTCAAAACTGGGTCAAAGGTCAAGGTCACAGGGGCATCATATGGAAAACCCTTGTCCGGACAATAACTAAACAATGATTGTACCTAGGTTAACCAAATTTAATGTGAATCAGCCCATTTGTCAAGATGTAATGTGTTGATAGCTCTTTGGTATTGGATGTTCTCTTTTGATTTGGAGACCCCAGGGTCAAAAGTCAAAGTCACAGGGACTTAATTTATATTGAAACATTTTCTGGACAGTAACTCAATAATGATTGTACCTAGGTTTACCGAATTTTATTTAAGGGTAGCCTAAATGTCTAGCATATGCCCCTTTGGTTTTAGGCCCCTGGGTTAAAGGTCAAAGTCACTAGAAAAATCATGAGGAAAAAACTGTGTCCAACAACCAACTTTACCTAAGATCACCAAATTTTATGTATCAATACTCTTTTTCTCTTTAGGTCAAGGGCGAGAATTTTTGGTTCTGAGGCCCCAGGGTCAAGGTCACTGGAAGTTTGTATCGGAAAACTTTGTGTCGGTGATAACTCAACCATGGCTGTACCTAGGTTCTCAAAATCTTTGCTTTGGATAGCCCTCCAGTTAAGGATGGGACCTATTCTGAGATCCTGGGGTCATTGGTCAAGGTCACAGGGACTTCATATGAGATAGAACACAGCATGGACTGCACACGGGCGTATAATGCCCCGCCCAGCAGAGCTCTTGTTAATATTTAATTCACATTAAAGTCAATTGACATATAGAACAATGCAAGTGGAAACTTGGTAAATTGCATGTTCGATGGAAAATTGGTAACAAATGTCTGCCTTAAATTAAAAAACCTCCAAATATTTTACTTTGGCATCCAAAATATTACGAAGATATTACAAAGAAGTTTTTTGGACAACCACTCTTAAAATCCTAATCTTATGGCATGCAGAGTTAAAGGTTTTTTGTTAACTTTTCACTTCATTAGATAATACATATATACATAGTATTTAGTAAATTGGTTCATTCTTGACCTTGACATTGAACTAATGTTAATTCACCTTTTACAATTTACAGAGGAAGAGAATCTCCATTTGTTGATAAATAATGCAGGTGTAATGATGGCACCTAAAAACATAACAGAGGACGATTTTGAAGAACATTTACAAGTTAATCATTTAGGTAACAAACAATCAAATCAAATCTGGGTTTTATTTTTCATCTGCTTTGGCATTCCATTAACTGAGGTAGGCAGCAGGCGGCTAGATCATCTGACATTTGATCGTTATTCATGAGACCTGGTTTAGAGGATCAGTGTCCATGATGTTGTATGCTTTTAAATCAACACTGACACACTCTGGCCATGTCTTTCTGGTACGCCCACTCTCTCTGGGGTTTGAATCCTCATGTTAGTTATAGTGTTGATGCAAGCTAAAGATCGCATCTTATGATTGTAGTATCTAATTATAGGTTTATTTTCAAAACTAGCGTTTTATGTATACATGCGTGAAAGTTTTCAGGACTGGTTCTGAAGTCCAAGAGTTTGGTACCTGAGAAAGAATTTTCTGTGAAAAAACTGTTCAACTCATATAATTCAGGAATTTAAGGATTTTGAAATTTTTAAATTCACTTATGCTTATACTGTATACTGTAGTGTATGCTTAATTTGTGTTTAGTCATATGAGATACCGATGTAAAGCAATGCTAGTCTTGGTTTATGTTCATAAATTATCATTCTGATGTTACTTGTGAATTGATACTACACAGGGATCATCCTAGCCCAGAATTTTAGGGAGAAGTAAGACAACGCGCGTCGTGCTGAAAGGGGGGTGGGTTATGGGAGGGGGTATGCATCAAATGAAAGAAGACACAACAAGTAATTTTAACTGTACATACTGACTTTTGATCCTAATGGTCAAAATTATAGGGCGAACTATTTATAATTATATATACATAAACGTGTTACTAAAGCTCCACCCGAAACGAAACAATATTTTAATTAAAGGAATGGTTTCATTGATAGATGCTCCATTTACCTACTAAGACGATGTTGTCTTAACCTAAATCAATTAATGAGTCCCAAAACCAGACAAATGCAATCAGCGTAAACTAACTTTTGGCACATTATCAATCAACAAATGACCTGGTGCAGAAATATTTGACTCATTAAAAAGACGTGCTGTGATTGGCTACTTGTCTTGCAAGGCGACGTATCGAGCGTCATGATTGGCCGATACTACCTGAGCAGTCGCCTTACCGAAGGCAGTCGTTATTGATTTTATGGGCGGAGTAATGCCTACTGAGTGACAACTGGATGTCACTGTGATAGTAATTAACAGATTAGAGACGCTCGGCGACTGTTTGTAAATGAATTTTTTGGCGATTTCAAAGTTGCTTTTTTCGGCTTTGATCTTTGAACACGGCAAAGTCGGCGACGATAAGGCGACTACTTTGCCCGAATCGGCCTCCAGGATGATCTATGTTACAAGTATTTATACTTTACTATTAAATTACTTATTTTTTTACAGGTCACTTCTATCTTACTCATCTCTTATTTAACACATTGAAAGCATCCAAACCTAGTAGGGTTGTTAATACGACAGCACCAGCTTACAATCTTGGTAAAATTGATTTTGAAGATCTCAACTTTAAGAACAAAGAGTATCAAGCGTCTGAAGCCTATGCTCAAAGTAAACTTGCAGTGGCATTGTTTACTAAGGAATTTGCCAAGAAATATCCATTTGAAGGTAGTACTGTTTTATTTTTAACAGGGGGAGTGAAATCTCAAAAATAATGACTTGTCCACTAACAAGTAACTTGAAAAAATGACTTGTCCGTATCAAAGTACAACTTGTCCGTTCTTCTGTTATTTGAAACACTCATTAATCAACAAATTGAACATTGCTCATAATGTCATAGGTATAGGTGTGTGTTTTTCCAATTGTTTGTCAATGATTACCATAATGTTACAATGTCAATGATAAATACAGTGTAGCTATGATAGTATCATGAGAACTTTAATTGAATTCGATCTGTAAATTATATGAATATGCTTAAGATTTTACCAAAACTAATATTGTTGACAAAAAGTCCGTTATTTGCAGATTTGTTTCAACTTCGTATGTGCGAAAATGGCGACTAATGTTTAAACTTGTCGTTTCCTGAAGCATTTATCTCTATACATGTACTAAGAAGAACAAATAAACAAAATAATTAGTTTATTTCATTAGTAACGTAGATTTGAGGATGTTTAAATTTAATATGCCATAGCATGGGTCGCAAAAATATATGACAATATATCACAATGAATGACTGGATTTAATTTTTACGAAGTAGAATACTAAATTATGAATAATAACTTAATTTAGTTGTTAACTGATGACAATGCAGTTTGTTTTGATGATTATTTTTGTGAGTTTTGCAGTTTTGTTCATGATTTGATTAATTGATTTTCCCACGTATGTGCCGAAAATGAGAGTGATTTTCGAATTATAAGTGTCAATCGCACATTTTAAAATCACTGTGAAGTAGACAATTAGGCATTTCAATCCATCAATATCAATATGCAACATCATGCTTTCAGTCTTTCAACGATTAGCATACGTCATTTTGCTTACATTTAAATCGATAAAATACGTACTAGTATATTCTTTAAAAATTCCCTGTTAAAAATGTATTGTTTTTTTTCTTCAGAAAAATATGAACGGAAACAGTAATAATTAACTTTCTAAAAAATGATAAAATAATGGATGTCATAGTTTAACTATGAAAGTTCATTAACTCCAGAATCGTATTTTATGAAGCAGAAAAAGGGGCACAGGGCATCAGAGGGGTTGAAGTATTTAATTAACTATTTCTATTGAAGTCCAAGGCAAGGTTGTTTTAACACAGAAAATCCGTAGGTTAATATCCGACTTATACATTTACATAAATTGGGCATGGACTACATTTTTACTAACGAATTTGTTTCGAGTGCATCTTTTTCTCTTACGAGCGTTTAGTGGATTTGGAACTGTTAATTAACTGATAACTAGCGTGATTTTCTTTCATATTTTAGCATCCGCGATGGTAAATGATATTTGTTAATTAACAATAAATGCATGAATAAGTTTCTTGATTCATTGTATTGCTTAATTTTTATTCGAGCTGATATATTCAATGCCATCTTCTCATTTTCGGAAAATTACGCAATTTTACGCCTTACATGTTGGAAGTATTTATGGACAGTATTATCTTACTTATTTACTTATTCTTGATCATATTTAGTTTGGTAGTAATATTGTAAGTCAATGAGCCAAAATTGGAAGTATTGTAGGTGGTTAATGTCGCTATTAAATCATTACATGAATAAATACAGCATATTCATTTTCATTTCTTTCTAATAAATCCTAAGTTCAGTACATAATTCCGAAGAGATTAAAGTTTTGTAATAAACGTTTCATGAAAATACAATAAGTTTTGTTAGTAAAGACAATCTCTCAAAATTAAGCAGTTTGCGTTTATTTTAAATTCTAAATTAACACGAAGAATGCGCTTTATTGAATACACGACTTAAAATTTCACGAGGGCAGGTTTTTCTTTTTCACGTGGCCGGGTTGATATCTGAATATCAACTCGCTCACGTGAAAAAGAACAACTTGCTCTCGTCAAATTCTTTGTTTTACTAGGTGATTCCGAAAGACATTAACCCATGTTAAACAAAGGAAGCAGTGTGTAAATAATAATAGTATTCAATTGTGCCCTGCTACTCTGCTTTAGAATAATCACTACATGTATTACAGTACCCACCAAAAGTTTGGAGACAAAAATTAACTACAATTGATTATATTTTGATTATTATTTTTTGTAGAATCATGATTTTTTATATATTTAAGAATGGCTTATGATAAAATGAAAACACATTTCATGAATGTAACACATCTATAAGGTTCAGCACAAGACATCCTGAAGCCTCCAAAACCATGTATATTGTAATTATTTCCTATATCATAGCTTTTATGCTATTTTTGTTAAAATTAGAGTGATTATAAAAAAAATAATGCAAAACTACTGAGCATTCCAAAATAAACAGTTATCAAATTTTAGATAAAAAGCTATTCAGTAGGCCTACATAGTGAAAATGTCTCCAAACTTTTGGTGGGTACTGTATATTAAGAAATATCATTTGACTTTGGTAATGTTCTTTTTTATTTTAGAACACTGTATATTTCATATTTAAATTATGTATTCTGATGAGGACTTAGAACATGGTCGAAACTAGTAGATCTGATAAATCTTTTAGACTTTTTCTGATGTAGATGTGTTGTTTTTTGTCAACTATTTTGGTTAGTGAGAATTTTGTTTGAAATATTTTGACTTTTTACTGAATTAATTATATTAAGAAGACTCTAGTGATTTCTATTTTGTCTGCTTCATTTCTCATTTAGATTCTGGTGTTGCCATGACGAGCGCCATACCAGGTGTTGTTAGGACCAAAATTCATCGTCATATGCCATTTCAACAGAATGGATTTATAAATTTGATGTTTTCACCAGTGTTATGGTATCTTATGAAACATGCTGAAGACGGAGCACAGACTACTTTATTCTGTTGTCTGGCTGATGCATTAACCTCTGTATCTGGGTATCTCTACAAGTAAGTCAAACTTTCTATATGTATCATTCTCAAACCAATAGAGTGGCTGGGGCAGAATGGTTGCAACATTGGACTGGTAGTCATTAGATAACCAGATCCAATTTCGGTTCAAATCTCATCCAAAACCTATTTTATTGTTTCTTAGAGCAAAAAAATATCCTACTAGCTCAGTAGTGATGGTACTGGGGGACCAGGAAATGGATTAAGAGCAGGTTTAGTATCGGTTGTATGTCCTTGTTTCACAATGGAGCTAAAATGAATAAAATAAATTTGTAATGTATTGACTACAGAGACAAGGTTTAATTTTTAGCTCCACTTTAGGAAGTAAATGGAGTTCTCCTACTCGCCCAAGCGTCGGCATCCATATTTCTGATTAAAGTTTTTGTGCAGTAAAATATTTTTTACTATAACTTTTTTATTTCTTAAGGTATCAACTTCATACTTTAAAAACATGTTCCTTATTATCAACCTCATCTAACGTGACATGGTTCATTACTCCAAATACATTTTTCAGAATTATCCCCCCTTGAACTTAGAATTTTCTTTAAAATGTTTGTTTTTACTTCAACTGTTTTATTTCTTTTGATATCAACTTCAAACTTTAAATGTATGTTCCTTATTATCAACCACATCTCATGTGACAAGGTTCATAACTCTAAATACATTTTTTTTTCAGAATTATCTCCCCTTGAACTTCGAGTTTTCTTTAAAAAATATTTGTTTTTACTGCAACTGTTTTATTTCTTTAGGTATTGACTTAAAAATTTAAATATATTTTCCTTATTATCAACCACATCTCATGTGACAAATACTTACTTAGTTGAGCATGCTGTCTATATGATAGCTCTTGTTTTGTTGGGTTTAACACCGTAGCTAGCTAAATCTCTGGTTTATACGCCAGTCAGTAACTGACAACAACCTTACAGGATTTAGAATCAGTGGTAGAAGGAAGAATAGCCATAAAAATTATTTCATGACAAAACTCCATAAAAAGATGTCCCATCCAGGAATCAAACCTACTACCTCTCGATCAGTAGACTTCTGCACTACCAACTAGGCTAGCCTGGTGGCTGACAGGTTTAATACTCATGACTATGTAATTATTTTCAGGGAATGTTTGAGGGTACCATATACTGACACTGCAGAATCTGATGAGTTACAGGAACAAATGTGGAACGAATCTATGAAGTTGTTGAAGATTAAAGAATTTGGAAAGACAGATTAACCAGCGATGAATTCTTAGTTACATATGAAGTTATGAACAATTGATATTGATTTACATAATGTTTTGTGGTAGCTTTAAATACTCTTTGTACCAACCATGCGAGGTTGTGATTGTTTAATTTGTACATTGTATTATATGTCAGTGTTGACCTTATACAAGCTATACCATTGTACGAGGGGTGATTGATAAATTCGCGGAATTCCTTTCTAAAATATTTACCATTTTGTCAAATGACATTAAAACTCAAGTAAGTGTAAAACAATTCATTTGCGTTTTAACAATCATATTGGTGGACAGATTATCAATATGTAGAAAGAATAAATGGTATCCATAGCAACCACCATTTGGTCACTTGAAGCACGCTATTTTTCAACTATTTTTTTAACATTAAACATGGTATTACACACTCAATTTTGGTACGAATTATGCGCCAACATTCATTACACAAGCGTGACGTCTGGAAATTATTTCCTAAAAGTTTCATGGAATTCTTTTGAATGGTTATTTCATAGCAGAGATTTTAGAGTCGTGGCTTCGAATCAACAAATGACGTCAACAAATGATTTTGAGTTGGGTGCAGACATAAATTGTTGTGTTTGACTCAATTTGTCACCTGCAGATACGCTTAAACATATTAAACTGCTGATACATTACCAACATGTGAAAACACAGTTGTCTACTCATGGCACCAGAGGTTCAGGGAAGGTAGAACATGGGTATTTGATGAAGAAAGACCAACTCAACTGACACTGACAATAACTGTTGGAAAGGCAGCGTGAGTAGAGAACGAACTATAGAAGGATTGACGGCTTACAGTATGATGTATTGCACAAGAGAATTATTTATTCATTCAGTGAGGAATACTTTAAGGTTACATTTAACCTGTGGGTACAAAGCCATAGAAAGTGTATGGAAATAGGTGGAGAATATGTGCAGAAAGTAAATAGGAAACTTGACTTCGACGTTTAAGTAACCCAATGATGACGTCGGCGTGCTTCAAGTGCCGTATACTAGTGTTGTAAAATATTTCATTTAAACTTTACTCTCCAATGTATCAAGAAAATATTTGGGCTTTATATCAGTCTTTGGTATACCTACAGAATGATGTATTTTATTTTTTCCTATGTTATCCCGTGTACCATTAATAAATAAATTCCGCGAACTTTCCAATCACCCCTCGTATTTATACTAGACTCCATAACAATATGGTTCATTAATATTGCTGTCTTTCACTGGCTTTTTATGTAGTGTTTAATAAAGAATTACTATCTAACTTTAATGCACATTTCACCCCATCTCATCTTCAAAAGAACATTAAAACACTCTTGTAAGTAGCTGTGATATTAGTATACTTGAATAAATTTGAAAGTTGTTTAAGAATGTACCACAGTAATTACATTTATGAAATTTATTTGATGTATGAAAATTTGGTTGAATGCAGTATTTTATCCTTTAACATTCCATTGTAAACATAGTATTTAAATATTTAAACATTACATACACGTATTTTATAAAGCTTTACCAGTGATCATGGTAGAAATATTGAGAAGTAGATAGTTAATTAAAAAATAGGAGCATTGATGATTATGTAGCTTTAACATTTGGTAAATCTTTGTGTGAAAGATAATAATGTTTGTATGCAATATTATTGTAAATGATTTTCATGGAGCAGTTGTAATAAATGGTAGCTTGCAGGCAGTGTGGTCGAGTGGCTACGACTTTGTGGTGATACTGGATAGTCAACTTTTAATCATATCCAAAATCCACCTTGTTGTTTCTATGTGCAAGAAACTCAATCCTTACTGCTCAGTTCTGAGGCACCAGGAAGCTGGCTTGAGAGTGATAAACCTAAATTGTATGAATTTATTTCATGATTGAGCTAAAATAAATTATATAATAATTACAGTTTGGAACCCAGGACGAGACTGTTAAATATGAAATTTAATTGTTTTGCACTCTATCAACTATTATTACTAGTTCATGAATATAGTACATATATATATTATTGTTATCATCATTATTAAAATTTTATGTTTAAAAATAGATCTGATGTGCTTTTAATTGCATAATATTGTATTGAACAATGCTATATTATTCTACTGGCGTGTTATAGTGAATTTTATGTTAGATAGATATTTGTATGAATGTAATCAGACTAAAATGTATTTGTATTATTTATAAGCAAAATCTATATAGTCTTAGAAAGTTATTGTACATATAATATATATGTTGTAATCAGATTTTAGAAAGCTTGTTTATATATTTTCTATTGTAAGGCAATAGAAAAAAATATTTTAGATTCTCATCCCCGCCCGCCCGTGTCCAAAACAACCCGCCCCAAAAAAAATTATTGGTCAAAAATCGGAACATATTCTGTTCCGGACAGAACGGGTTTTAGACCATCCCAGGTATGACGTAAAACATAATTATGGACCGCAAAATAAAACGAAAATGTTCATTGTTTGTAAACTCACTGAAGGCAGGGCTCGCGCTGCCGATCGCCATTTGAGCCATTGGCGAAAAATTTGTAAAATGTGGCTCAAATAAATCAAATTTGGCGAAAATCGTTAAAAATCGTATTTTCGCCAAATCAAAAGCCGGATGTACGTCATCTTATAATTTATAATTTATCATCTCAAGTCTTGTGTCAGGCTCTAAAATCGATAATTAACTATCATTAACACTAGGTGTTCGCGTATACAATCAACAAAGTGACACTTTTATGATCCATTAATTATGAATTAGGCCTACGTAATACACCTTGATCAATTAATCCCATATCGGGGTCGCGTTTAACGCCGTTAGTGGCCGTACAATCTCCGTAATAGTGATCGTTTCTTTGCTAAAAAATCAGTTGACAGCAAATTTCGACTTTTTGTGCGTGCATAGAACATGTATACAACTTGTAAAATAATATTTACAAAAAGTTCGGAAGCAGAAACGAATAATTTGATGAAAATGAATTTCTTAAGATCTATTCTTTTTAAACAAAGAAAGGTCAAAATTGATGACATTATAAACACGTTTTCCAAAAATAACAAGGTCACATTGCACTTTCTATTTTTAACGAAGCTAACATTCTTACACATCAAGTTTGCAAAGGGTAATTAAAAAATTAGCTGGTAAGTAGGATAATTATCACAATCAATTCTAAATAATTGTGAAATTTTCACAGTTTTAACTGTAATAACATTTAGTCTGATAGGCCTTATTATTTGGGGGTTTCAACCCTTGATCGTATTATCAACAAGTATTTATTTATTTATTTTTTAATTCTGCAAAGGACGTGACCTTGCGTCATTGTGGCTCAAGAGCCGAATGTCGCATAATTATTACAACAGATGCGCTATCGTCGCGTCAAAATTCAATCGGCGAAATTCGTATTTGCAAGCGTTTTAAATTGAGCTATACAGATCTGGTTGTTCGTTTACAACACAATAATCAAATGAATAGGACAACAAGATTCAATGCTTGATGACGTACAGAACCTACGTCGATCCACGTTATTTCACTGAGAGTCTAAATCATTTTCGTAGGGTCGCGAAAATACGTTACAATTGCATTTTGACTTGTAAATTTATTTTTTATCATCAATAATGTACACTGCTTTATAAGAATACAAGTACATTAGTTAATTTTACCAGAAAGTCATGTTAAGTCTGAATTGTTAACAATATTAATAATAATGTCAGTTATGTTTATGTCATTCATTGGCATTGGTTTTATTTCTAGAACATCAATCTGAACCTTTTTTGTATTAATGCTTATATGTATTGTACAAATCAAAGAGCACAAAATTAACATGCTGATAGTGGGGATCAAAAGTAGCTGTATTATTTGATTATATCTATGACATTTGGCTTTCAACAGACAATGTTTTATTAAAACTCTTTAAAACTCATCTTTAACTATAAATGTCATTTCCTCAAAATTTTAAGTTTTTACTTCTATTCATAGGTATTTCGAAAATAGAAAATAAAAAATAAAAAGTGTCCACCCGCCCCTTTTTTCCCTGAAATCCGGATGAGAATCTAAAAACTTTTTTTCTATGGCCTAATACCTGACTCATTAAGTACAATGTTAGTGTCCCAAAATTTTGGATGTGTTTTTTTAGTAAATAAAACAAGTTGATAAATAAAGAGTTATCAATAATACAAATGTACACCCAGTATAGGTATAACCTTTTTGTGTGCTATTTACTAATTTGACCATTTTCAATGCTTACCAAAATTTTGATGTTTCAAAATAGCATGTTTAAAAAGTTTCATTGAACTTAACCATTCTGTACATGTAGATCTTTTGAGCTGCTTCTTTTATGGATTCGTTACTTTGTTCTTATCTAAAACTTAGTTAATGAATTTGTAATGTAAATGAATAAAGTGTTCCTTATTATATTTATTTGAATACATTTCAATTATAGTTTATTGTTCTGTAATTCTTTATTATTAGGATTGTTTTTCATTTTTTTAAATCTGTCTTCCAGTTGCATAGATTGTTCTATTAGGTCCAGTAACTTACAAATTTGCTGTTCATTTCTTATTCTGCTTGTTTATTAACTGTCAGACTGTTAAGTGTGTATCTGTTGAAGCACTAATTGCAATCTTGTGAAAGATTACTGTACATGAAATAATGCATGGATAAGTTAATAAGTGATGATTTAATGTTTGTAGTGTCCAACATGAGTAGATAAATAAATCTGTCATATTAAGTTGATATGTTGTAGTAGATGTGTATTGTTAGGGTAATATTATTATGAGAATTGTTACATGTGTTTATAATGTGTGTTTTGTTATTATTAGGGATTAGTTTTGCAGGAAATTTCGTATTGCGATATATTGCGATACGCAACAGCGTATTGCAATAAGTATTGCGATATATTGGGAGTTTAGAATATAAGCTTTTTCAGCACCCATGCTTGTATTTTACTGAAATATGAAGATTCAACACAATTATACATTGTGAAAGCTTTATTTAAGCTGTTGCAAACATTTATGACTCAACTTTTGTCTAGTAAAGTAAGTATTATTACAAATCTTACTTTGAATTGAATGTTCCTTTTTCGACACTATGCTGATACATGTAGATTGATGCCAGTTGTGAATTACATATTAAGCATTAACACATTGCCACATAGAGCTTTCTCTGATTTGCCTTCTGCCAACAGTAAAGCATTCCTTGTAGTACACTGTATGCATGGAGGTGTACTGGGAAGTGTGCAAGTTTATGCCAAAATAGATTAAAGGAAAACCAAAAATAAAATAGTTTTCGGTCAAATCTGCCACAAATAATGCAAAACAGGTTCGAGCATGCACGATATACCGGTCCATTAGATTAAGATAAAAATATCGCGATATATTGTGGGATCGTACCGGTACGTATTGTGTTTGAAACGTATTGCAATATACCGGTATTATTGCGCATCTCTAGTTATTATTATATATTATTATACTTGTTGTTCATATGATAACAATAACTTTGTAATAACATACACTTTTGTATTCCTATAGTATATTATAGAATTTTGTATGTAAAACTTTCACTGAATAAAAAACGTCCATAACCAGTGTAATAGTGTAGTGTTTTTTTATTTCATCCTTATAATGTTGTGTATTATAAACAGTAAATGTGTTGTCAGTGATAAAATATCCACCAGTGTTATTAAATAAATACCGGTATAATCCAATTTTCAGTATGTTGATAATGATAATATTATATAGCAGTCATACCAGAATTTTCACAAGGAATTTATATGTATTTCACCTTACTACCTTACATATGTATTACTTTCTGTCCGTGTTTCTCAACTTCAGAATTTATATTCCTGAAATTCCAATGTATATTTATTCAAGTTGTTAGACTTTTCAGTTTGCGTTTATTATTTGTATTTCAACCTCAGCTTGTATGTATACAGTCCTGGACTTCCAGTCGCGTTAATCATCCTGAATGCATATGTAACCCGGTAAAAATCCATGGTCCGAACTAGGATCGAACCCACAACCTCTCGAGTCGTAAGCGGACACTACCACGTCGCCATAAAAGCTAGCTTGAAGGCAAGGTAGTACAAGTGCCATATTATACCTCTGATACACACACCCCCTCCTTTACAGAATTTGTCCTCGAATTCTTGGAGCTTGATTGTCTGTGGGACTATATAAGGGTGCAATCACACAATTCCTAGTGGGTTATTTACGTTGGGCGCCAAATGTAACCCGGTAAAAATTCATGGTCCGAACTAGGATTCGAACCCATGACCTCTCAAGTCGTAAGCGGACATTCGACCACGTCGCCATAAAAGCTAGCTTGAAGTCAAGGTAGTACAAGTGCCATATTATACCTCTGCTACACACACCCCTCCTTAACAGAATTCGTCCTCGAATTCTTGGAGCTTGATTGTCTGTGGGACTATATAAGGGTGCAATCACACAATTCCTAGTGGGTTATTTACGTTGGGCGCCAAATGTAACCCGGTAAAAATCCATGGTCCGAACTAGGATTCGAACCCACAACCTCTCAAGTCGTAAGCGGACGCTCAACCACGTCGCCATAAAAGCTAGCTTGAAGTCAAGGTAGTACAAGTGCCATATTATACCTCTGCTACACATAGTTTATTAAGCTTATATGTTCAGAAGTATATTCTCATACAGATATCTTGGGTGAAGTATTGGTAAATTTTTATTCAACTGTTAATGCTATACATTAACCCCGCTGGTTAAAATTCTTGATCATGGATAGCAAGTACAAGTACTCACAGAATGTAGTGGTGAGCAATCAAATCGGGAGGGGGGGGGGTAGAGTATTGTTTGAACACTTCCTTGCATAATGGCAGTCTTACATGTACAAAATGTACTTGTAAAAAAACAACAGAGATAAATTTGATTTATACTAAGTATATTTTGTAAATCAAAAAGTAAAATAAATAAATAAATATCCTGGATCAATCATCATTCTATCTCTACCTGAAAGAAGAAAAGGAAACCTATTTTCAAAACTTAAGTTTTTTTACTTAGTAGCAAGATAATGCTTCCGTAGGAATTCTAATAGTTTAATAGATACAAAGTCAACACATGAATGGTCATTATTTACCATACAGCAACTTTGAGTCATAACAATTCTTGCAAATCAATAGTTAACTTATGGTAAATATACATGTATTAATTTCAATTATTATTGTAAATTTTGATGAATGCACATTCCATCACAATGCATATTAAAACCCCTTTTACATGATATACATTCATACACTGTTCAACAGTTTACAACACGGTAATCATTGGTGTTGTTAATACTCAATTCAATACAAGTTGGTTCATCACCTTTCTAAGAAAATATAAAACATATGTATTATATACTTTATGTATATTATATTTAAAATGTACGTTTCTATTCAAATCTGTCAAAATCTAAATCTTGTACCCACCTTCAATAATCGTCTTCAAAATATTCTCCATGAATCTCACTGTTTCTATAAACTGTAAAAATACCAAATACACTATCATCATCTTCTTCATACTCGGCTCTAGCAGCAGCAGCGGCGGCGGCAGCAGCAGCCTTTCTTTTCTCTTCGACTTCTTTCTTTTGTTTCTCTACTTCTTGTTTAACTCTTTCAGCATTGTAAGTTCCTTTCACGTATTGTTGTCTGGATTTAAAGAATTCTTTAATATTCTGCATTCTTCTGATACCTGTAAGATAAAAAAAATGAAACAAGTGGATTAGAATGATCTTTGTTGATGTTTATCAAAGGGAAATAATAATGTTTTCATATGAAAATTAGTCCATACATTATTAACTCCCTTGGAAAAATTTATAATTTTGTAAGAGGTCCATTGGTAAGACATGCACTTTAGGCTGAAGCATTCTCGGATTCGAAACACACTTGAGGCACTGCTAATTTCTTTGAGCAAAAGGTCTGAATGTCATTGTCAAATTAAAGCATAAGTCTGAGCAAACTCATCACACCTGTTACATCACATTTTGCTACTTACATTTAACTAGAAGTAACCTCAGTGGGAAGACCATGGGCACGTTCCGCAAGGCGATCGCTAGCTAGCGCTTCGTAGCGATTTCCTATGGAACGGTTTGCTACAATCGAGCAAATTGAATCGCTAGCTAGCGAAACGTAGCAAGTTTTTTTCTTGCTAGCCGTATCATTCCGAACACTTCTGCCTATTTCAAAATGGCTGCCCCTGTGGGAACGTGTTTCTTTGTCAAGAATACTGATATATATTTAATCTAATGCATATATTTCGTCAAAGTGGTTAAATAGAATATTCATGGGGATAATTAATTTAGATATTTTCCATTTGTTACAATTCTGAACTTTTTGTTTGAGAAAGTCGCCATTTTGTTTTTGCTAGCTTGAAGCAAACCTTTCCTTAGACCTCTTATGCTACAAGAAATCGCTTTCAAAAAGCGATAGCTAGCGATCGCCTTGCGGAACGTGCCCCAAGTGATTACTAATAAAATGATAAGTCTTTCTTACTATATGTCAAGTACATTTATAAACTCACATTCATTTTGTTTTCTTTTTATCTCCATTTCAATCTTTTGTTGTTGCCTCATTTTTTCTAATACTTGTAATCTTTTCTCTGTCAACTTAGCAAACAACTTTCTCTCAGTAAGAACAAGTTCTGCTTGAGTGATAGGAGATTTCTCCATCAATTTCTTTACAATCTTCATTATTTTATTCTCTGTTTTAATACTATCCTCCCCTGAAATTACAATTAAAATATATTTTATTTGTTTAAAACAAAATATTTTTGATAGCACATTATTGAATGGACATATGAACAGTGTTACAACTTCAATTCAAAGTATTCCAGACCTTGGATTGGAGGCTGGTGAAGAGGATTGAAATCCTGGACTTGAAAACCACTAAAGTAATCTGAGGTAAGAATTTACCACGGCTTTAAGCTTTAAGTTGGTTCAATTGATGATTTAAAATTGATGAAGATTGAGAGGTCAAACCATGTAAGTAATATACGGTAGGGAGAAAAAATTCAATAAGTAATTAAACTTCAGTAATGACCAGAATGTGTTGCTATACAAAGTTTTGTTTAAAAAATGTTCTAGAACTGTTTCACTAAAACAAACTTACCATTTGGTGTGTCTACTTCAATTTTGTAGAGCATCTCCATTGGTTTATCAAAGTCTGCACATGCAATCACTGTATAAAGTGTGTCATAGTGTTTATAATTCCTTACAGTCGTCATCACTAACTTGTCTGTATCAATTTTGACTTTTTCATCTAAAAAATATAATACAATATGCATATAATCAAATATATTTAATCATTCAGAAATGAATTGGAAGAGAATAAGTTGTCTTGATACTGTTCTTTAATGTACTGCCTGACTGTGTCAAAAATGAACTGATATAATTTATTGAATGATTAAAACAAGTAAAAACATGAAATTAAATTATAAGTACTGTAAGCATTGTACATTCCTTTACTAGGAAATATTTATTAAGAAAAGCAGAAAAATGTAATGGTCTTTTTCGTTAATTACATCTAAGTAGCTCTAGATCGACTTTTAAAAAACATAAAAACAATCAATTAAATAGAACACTTACCAATCTTTCCCCAATCTATTCCATTAAATCTATAATAGTGTAAATCTGTCATTGTATAGTACTTTATTTCCACAAATATAAGCTTATCTGTCTCTATATGTCTTTCTCTCTGGTCGCTTCCGCCCGTAACTATGTGAGTGACGTTTTAACGTTCTGTGACGTCATCGACGTCAAATAACGTCATTGTTAATAATACGTCGAATTAAAGTTGTTCATGGCCATTTCGATTGCTAATCAAGTATAGAGTAGTTCTATAGGAGCAGATTGTCTATTGTTACTTGGAAGTATGAAATAGGGCATGGTGTCGCTTTTGAGAAATGACGCAATTTATAATGATTATATAATGGCCTGGCTATTTCTGTGGAGATAAATCTCTGCTGTAACTATATAGGTCGGAGTTTTTCATGGTCGAATAACCACTCTATATTTAACTGGTCAGTTAAGAATTGACATCTTAAAACACTGACCAGTTGAACATAGAGTGTTTATTGATCCGTTCAATCGTTGGTCAGTCTTTCGTTCAATATTCTTTTCGTCAGTTAAGCGTTTTATAGCTATTTGGCCATTTAATTTGATAAAAACATCGTATTTCTTAATTTAACCAATGACTAAAACGTCAGTAAAGCATTAGACTTTAGTTTGCTCATTTAACGGTTTTTAAAAAATATATAAAGTATAATCCCTTACTCATTTGGTCAGTAAAACATTTTCTATTCATTTGGTCAGTTAAACATTTTACATTGTACCCTCATTTGGTCAGTTAAATACTCTGACATTCAAAAATAATATTTAAATCATTTTATCTATTCTGAAATAAATACGTAATTGTCTTATTGTTAAATTCTCTAAAATTAATAAATTTGAAAAATTATTCTTACGTCTGTAAAATAATAAATACATGTATCGCTATCTCATTTTTCTACTTTTAATTAAGTATTTTTTTTATTTTCTTTTTTCATTTTTTTTAACTAATTATTATTTCTTATAATGACATTATTGAATTTGGTAATATATCACAACATCATCATAAAATATAAAATATAAAAAATAATCTAACAATATCAACAAAACACTCAATTATGTTTTCTCTTCAAAGCCTTTCAGGCCAAACATAAATTATTTATTTTCTATTATCATTTCAAGAAAATAACAAACTCATAAATAGGTATGCCCGGACAGGTACGTTTTATTTCATTCATCTCTGATACATTTAATTCAAATAGCACTTTCGCACTTGAACAATGGCTCCTGAAAAAACTATTGCCGCTATAACATCGGCATCAATGTCCTATTACATTTAGTGTGGAGATCAATTTCTCCGTAAAAAAGTGTCCAGAACCACTATTCCCTTTCATGAAAACACAATCATACCAATTTCACTTAAGCATTAAAATGACTGTACAAAAAGTCATATCTGCAAAAGATAAAGAACATGATAATTTCATTTCTAAATATATGATACTGAAAGAAAGAGAGAGAGGGTGGATCCCTCTCACAAAATCAAAATCATAAGTTTATAACTCATCCATTTTCACGTGACTATACAAAAAGTCAAATCTGCAAATAATATAAAACACGATTACTTAATTTCAAAGACATTTCAGATACAACTAAAAAGGAAGAGGGTGGGAGGGTGGGTAGTACGATAAAAGTATTTAACGATGTTTCCTTTGTCCTGTCCGAAGCTCGAATGAGTTTTCAAAACTCAATACGTTCAAACCTACACAATATGGCACGTGAAAAACGTGCTCAACGCTCTAATGAACATCTTTACATTCAGCCAATAATAAATACATTTATGTTTTCTCTTCAAAGCCTTTCAGGCCAAACATAAATTATTTATTTTCTATTATCATTTCAAGAAAATAACAAACTCATAAATAGGTATGCCCGGACAGGTACGTTTTATATCCTCGACCCAAAAAGAACGGGTATATATTCAAGTATTAGTCCACCCTCACTTTTCAATAGTCTGGTAATATGCAAGAAACAATTGATGGAAAGCAACAAAGAGCACATTTGAGACAAGCGTTCCTGACAATAAATGATCCAAGACCTCAAGAAAGATTGATACAAAGCGTCACATACAGCCGAATAGTGGTTGCATTATGTGTATATACATCTAAAGAAAAAATAATGATATATGCGGCAAAGAAGAACCCAATAATTCTATAGCTTTGTTTCATAAATTGAAATATAATTCAAAACGTGTAAAACGTCTCTGTTTGAGAGGCAAAGTTATCAAAAATATTTCATTTTCAGTATTAATTTCTTTTTATAAACTGTTTAAAAATATTACTTTTTTGGTTGCTATTCAATTAAAGCTACTTAACAATATCATATAAACTATGCACTAAAATATATAATGTATAATTATCAAGGCATGGTCTGATAATCCTCCTTCGTGTGTCATTTAAGCGTCAATGGTTTAGACCGTCCCAAATATTCTATGATTTGATGATAACGAACCTTTTTGTACAAAATGAACTCACGTGTGATAATACTTACATCTAAATCACAGTTTAGGGAGAAGATATTTAACAATTTTATTCAAGAAATTCATTCTTAGTATAAAACAAATGCTTAAGCACATAAATGATATATTTACAAAAACACACCAGATACATTGTATAATAAATCATCAAAATTCACTAACTAGAACTCACTGTCTAGATGATCACAGAAAAGTACACGTTTTAGCCTAATATGTTTCATGGTGGCCCTCATGAATATATGTGCCATGGCAATGATACCCAAATTGTTCCGCGTGCTCAGACAAATTCAAAACTCATTCCATATAAGAGCGTAGACTTCAGTTTGCGTTCAAATAGACGATTGCTTTGAAAAGAAATATAAAATATAACAAAAATATCTAATTATATGTCCATTTATCCAGGAGAACGTATTATTGCACAAAACTGCTTGTCTTAAAAAGTTATCGCATTTAAATTTCGAGATGCAAAGATATAGACCTTAAAACTTCAATTGATTGTATCACATACTCATCTTTAGCGATATCGGATTTCAGATTGGATATCCATTATTAATACCGCTTTTAACAGCAGCCATAGCTTCTATTAATGTTCTTAAAAATGAATATTTCAAAATATATATTCAGTAGTACTATAAAGAATTTGGCAGACAATAAATTATAGTGTTAATATATAAATGGACAAGTTACCGTTCCTGTTTTACGTATGATTACGAATTCACATTAACACATCTAGGCAGCCTAAATAATCAAAATTCTTACGATATTTTAAACAATACAATACCGTAAGATTAACGACGAAATACGGTGATAAGGCTTTTGACGATTAGGACCCCTGGTCAATTCTGTTAGAGGCAGTGAAAAACTTTATATGTTAATCCTGAGAACAAATAGAGGTCTCGTCTTTAATTCTAACTACTTAAATGTATCTTAAAATTCAAGCGAAACTTAGAAAACAAATTGCCAAGAACATAGCGTCATTCAAACTTATTTTGAAACCATATTTAGTTTCCGTATTTCATAAATGTTCAACATTAAAATGCAAAATCTGATTAGTAGATAAAGAGTTCAATTTCAAAATCTAAAAATTGTCGACAATTATCCTCAACAAGTGTGATGTACACTTCTTTGCCAATACCAGACAAAAAACTGCAACAAAAACATTTTAGATTCCAATATAATGTCTACAAGTGTAAATTCCTTTTCCTGAACAAGATACAAACAGTCACAAAAATATCAATATCTCAAATTATCAAAACAAAAATGTGAAACATATCTCGTTGCCTGTACAAGATACACACAGATTTTTTGTCTCCCATAATCTCAAAAGGTGTGAAGCACTTCTTTATTAGTATCTCATAACCTAAACAAGTGTAAAGCACACGTCTTTGCTTGAACTGGATACAGTCACAAAACTATCAATACATTTATTTTTATATAATCTCAACAAGTGTGAAGCACACTTCTTTGCCTGAACATAAAAAAGACAGTCACAAAAATATTAGTATCTCATTTTATATCAAGTGTGAAGCACGTTTCTTTGCCTGTACAAGATACAGACGTTTTCAAAAATATCATTACAATAATCTCATATAATCTCAACAAGTATGAAGCACACTTCTATGCCTGAACAAGATAAAGACAGTCTCAAAATATTATTATCGCATAAAATCTCAACGAGTGAAGCACACTAACATACTTTCGTATTTGCCTGTACAAGATAGATTCAGTCATAAAAAATATTAATATATCATATGAAACAACAATTGTGAAGCACACTTCTTTGCCTGTATAAGATGCATACAGTTTCAAACATACATGTATAAATAAATGAATTTCATATAATCTCAACAAGTGTGAAGCACACTTTTTGCCTGCACAAGATTCAAACAGTCACAAAAAATATATCTCATATAATCTCAACAAGAGTGAAAAACACTTCTTTGCATGTACAAAATACAGACAGTCACAAAAATATCAATGCATTCATCTCATATAATTTCCACAAGTGTGAAGCACACTTCTTTGTCTGTACAAGATACAGACAGTCACACAAATATCAATAAATTCATCTCATATAATCTCAACAAGAGTAAAGGACACTTCTTTGCTTGTACAAGATACAGACATTCTCAAAAATATCAATAAATTCATCTCAAATTAATTTCAACAAGTGTGAAGCACACTTCTTTGCCTGTACAAGATACAGACAGCCACATTTTTTTTTTTCATTATCTCAACAAGTGTGAAGCACACTTCTTTGCCTGTACAAGATACAGACAGCCACATTTTTTTTTTTCATTATCTCAACAAGTGTGAAGCACACTTCTTTGCCTGTACAAGATACAGACAGCCACATTTTTTTTTCTTTTTTTTTTTCATTATCTCAACAAGTGTGAAGCACACTTCTTTGCTTGACAAGATACAGACAGCCACATTTTTTTTTCATTATCTCAACAAGTGTGAAGCACACTTCTTTGCCTGTACAAGATACAGACAGCCACAATTTTTTTTTTTCATTATCACAACAAGTGTGAATCACACTTCTTTGCCTGTATAAGATACAGACAGCCACATTTTTTTTTTATTATCTCAACAAGTGTGAAGCACACTTCTTTGCCTGTACAAGATACAGACAGCCACATTTTTTTTTCATTATCTCAACAAGTGTGAAGCACACTTCTTTGCCTGTACAAGATACAGACAGTCACAAAAATTCCATAAATTTATCTCATATAATCTCAACAAGTGTGAAGCACTCTTCTTATATTAGTATCTCATATAATCTCAACCAGTGTGAAGCACACTTCTTTGCTTGTTAAAGATACAGACTGTTACATAAAGTTAACTATCACATATAATTGCAACGTTTGTGGAGAGCAATATTTTGCTAATACTAGTTACTCTTATAATCTAAATAGTTATTCTTTATTCATGACATAAAGTTTAATAACTGAAACATTACTATTGAAAAATATAGATTAACACCTATCTTTTACCAATAGTCTATATTACGTTTTAACCTGCCATTAACAAAGTCACCAGAAATAACACTTTTGAAAATGTTTGATTGTTCCTGGTAGTAAAGAAAATCAAAATCTTGATTAAATCTAGATATAAAAAATATACTCATCATTGATTTTCGCTGTCGGTTTGTTCCTTTCCTGTGACTCAAATATTGATTATACTGGTGTTGATACCATTTTGGATCGTATTGGACCAGAGACATTCTCGTCTGAAATGTCCACGACGTCCACATTGAAAACATATGTTCATCTGATGCTTATCTCGATGATCTGTTGTATGATAGGTTTCTGTTAACATGGCTTCTCCATAAGCCACTGTTGAGGAACTTCTCCCAAGAAATGTCTGTCTGCCAAGGACATACATGTAGCATCCGTAGTGAATAGTTTAGGGCATGAAATAGAAACAAAATCATGAGGTGAAACAGGAGATAATGGAGACTGTGAATTATTAACACTCTTTCAAAGCATTGCTTTCGATGGCTTTTACTTTCTTATCTTCACTGTCTCTGCCGAGTGAAGGCTTTTCATAGTCCCTCTCTGTAGCCCAGTCCCCGGGAGAGGAGAAGTCAACCTTAATAAGTCTATTTCTGTAGTTAAGTTTGTGTTTCAGAGCTGTAGCAATGTTGTTAATGAAGCCAACACTAGAAAACTTATTTATATCATCTAAACGTCAGTATTTTCATTAAAAAAATCATTATTTTCTTTAAATTTATCAGAAACATAACGAAGAGAATTCTCACATTAAATCATTGAGTTGAGAATCAAAACAAATATTCAATAGTCAAAACGTATCAACAATATCTGTATTATCCCCCGAGGGCTTACCTTGATCACGTGCTACGTCTCCCCCAAATCACAACCAAATGTCCAAAATCCAGGTCAACAATATCTCGTCTCTTTGATTGGAAAGATATTATCCCCCATGTCCATGTTTCTTTAGATTAAAGCCACACACTCTTGATTCACACTAACATCAGTCAAAGCGTTTAACAGCCGTTTCGCGTTAAGTTAAGCAATTATTGAGAAAATATGTCACATGAAATTTATGTTGCAGCACTCAAAAAGTTTGTTTAAAAATGTAAACTTCAACCTTTCACGGACTTAAAATCAGAATTTTTTTTAATAACAAGTTCGTTAATAAGTAAATATTTGTGATGAGTTTTACCTGGTAATTCTTATCCGTGAATTACGTTACTGTAGTGAATCAATTATTAACAATGTCTAAAATTAAAATACAAACCATGTGTGACACCGATGATGAGTTTTTTTGAATTCATTGATCATTTCTACCTATCAAACAATCAACACATAACAAGAACAAATATGTATATCAAACATAATAAGGACGAAACAAATAGATTATAGACTATTTTATTGGCTTTTTTCTTTTAGAAAAAGTCATTTCCCTGTCAAAAAGTATAGATAATGATAAGCATGACATACTTTAACATTGAAATATCGATACAAAATGTCATACCCTTTCCTAAAAGTATTCAAACTACGGTGTCAAAATATTGAAAGGATAGTGTAATACAATAGTGTGTATTTATATGTACTAATGGTAACGTAATTCACATAAATTTTATTTTATATGGCGTGAATCTATAAAAGTAAATACTGTTTACTAGAAATATAAAATGGAAAAATCTCTTTAGTGTATAGTTCATTTGTGCTAATTTTAGATTTTAAGCAGTAGATTGGATGACTTCGGACTTTTATATAATTGAAACCTTTGTACGACATACGCAGTTTTATAAAATTTCAAAATGCCTTTTAAAATACATTGCAAAATGATTAATACGCAAGTTGTGATAACAAATAAATGTCTACAACACTGAATACGTAGTAAATACTTGATAAAGCTGTAAAAGGACATATCATGGAGAACCATAATGTCGCTAATTTAAGAAAAGAACGGTAACGTAATTCACAATATATTTGTACAAAACTTCTTTCATGTTTGAAAATGTTCTATATTGCTGACACTCTAACTTAATTTAACAATAGAGAAATCCTTGTTCTGCCAATGATGAAAACTAACTTACTGGTCATTATGTATAATTTATTATTAGTTAACGAGTTTGCAAACACAATTTTCCAAACTGTTAACAATGATTTAAATGGAGGGGCATATTTTCTGTTATGTGAAATATTTTCATATTTTACATACGAGGCATAATTGGAAGCCTGCAGTTTATACATGATTTATTTCTGTTTCATGGGACTAAACGTAAAAGAACATCACTCAATACTCCTTGTCAAGATTGATTTGAAGCTTTAAAAATATATTTGATGCATGAAAAATAAGTTTACATGTAACATGTTTCAACACTTCTAGTATATTGAACTTGAAGCATTCCGACGTCAGCGTTGAGTAACGATGATGTAACTTCTTATTGTAAAGACAAGTGCATGGTTTTCTCACTCCACATAATCACCAATTTAGATATAACATATTTTATTGCCTACATGTAATTATTATTGTAATTATTACCAACGTTCTTATACATAGAATATACATAACAGTATCTAAGCCCACAGTATGTCTGCCCACAAGTTTGCACCGCTGGTTGTCTCTTGCGTCAAGTGTTGATAAATTTGAACTGTAGCACGGACAATTTTACATCTAGATTCTCTATCTTCTTGTCTGCCTTCTTTACAGAACATGTAGTTTTCCAGCTACCCGTTCTCTCTGTGAACTTCATGCTTACTACCATGTCAGAATATCTCCTTTTCTACATAAAAGGAATTGGGCACTGCTACCATTTTAATTAAATCGCATAATCCATCTGCCTTCTAATCAGTTATCGCTACATTTAGATTAGTGTTACAACGATCTGCAACTTTGCCTTTTATCGTCATGCGCCTCCTTTGGTTTTTGTTTTTACATATTGTATGGGTCCATAATCGTATACATTTTTGTCTCATTCTAAATATATTTGGACCTATATTGGTTGTTAGTTTTTAAAATGTTTTAAAGTTTTAATTCAATTAATTTTCTCTTTTCAAGTAGCTTTAGCCATATTTTGGCTTTCTTCAATCTCTCTATGCCCGTTGCATCTAAACATTGCTTTTACCCACTGGCCAAACAAAATTAGAGGGATTGTGAATTACGTTACCGCTCTGTGAATTACGTTACCATTTAAAATGTGTGTCTAGCATGGACATATGAACAATACAAAATAATTGTTACTGTGTAACTAAAATAATGCCCCAGAAAAAACAACTGATACAAAACTGATTTATCTATTATGCACTTGTATGATGAAACTATTTAAGAAACATACATGACTCACATTCATCATAAAATATTCGTAAAAGTCTCTTACTTATGCAATTTCCTTCTTCAAAAACTTTCAAAATATTGACACCTCAACGTTCTTAGGTGTTGCTGTAAATTTAACCTGTTATAATTGACCCTGTGTCCTAATTTCGGCGACTAACTGATATTTGCGGTAACGTAATTCACAATAACGTAATTCACGAATCGATTGTTTATTGGGCTGTTTATTTAATTGCATCAAGGCAATGTTAATTCATTTGGTTATTACTTAAGTTTATAAGAGGGTAGTTTAGATGGAATTTAGTAAGTGGATATAGGTAATGTTAGTGTGTATGAAAACAGCTAGTAACGTAATTCACTAAACCTAGGTTTTATTGAGTGAATACCATTCTGAGGAGATGTGTGGATTATACAATTAATTAACAACCAATCTTATTTGTCAATTGTGTGCTACATACATTGAGTAGTTCCCAGAAGATAAATACATATATATAATGCATTGAACATCATGCCAGCAAGCCTGTGGAAAATGGTAACGTAATTCACGTGAATTTGTGGGACAGCAAAGTCAATGCGTAAATATTTTTATGATGTAAGTTGTGGAAGTTCAAACTATTGCAGTTGTTTGGCCTATGTGTATGCTTTATGATGAAAGTCAGAATTCTCATTCCTTGAGCAGAATAGGGCGACAATAAATCTGAATATCAATTGACCCAAACAGTGGGACAAGGTATTTTAATGAATATGCAACATTCCCGCTGAGTAAAATTATCATCTAGTAATGGTTATGTTTATAAATGTATATGTTTTCGGTAAAGACATATGTCTCCTAGGTAAAGGACAAATTTGGTAATAAACCATGCTATATTCTTAGTAAAAATACTATGTGACATGATATTTTTGCAATTGCTTAACTTAACGCGAAACGGCTGTTAAGACGAAGCCATACTCAAATTAAAATTCGATGTACGATAAAAGTATTTAACGATGTTTCCTTTGTCCTGTCCGAAGCTCGAATGAGTTTTCAAAACACAATATGGCACGTGAAAAACGTGCTCAACGCTCTAATGAACATCTTTACATTCAGCCAATAATAAATACATTTAATACAGTCATTTTTAATCCCTTCTTTATTCAACTGGTCAGTTAGAACATAATTGCACTATATTTAACTCGTCAGTTAAGCGCACTATATTTAACTCGTCAGTTAAGCGGTCAGTGTTTTAGAAGGACCCCCTAAAACGGAAGTACAAATCTGTGTGTGATTACGGTTGTTCTGGAACAGTCTTGAGAATCGTCGTATAAATCTCTTTTAATCGTCTTAGGAGACGTTTCCGATTTCAATCCAAGATGCCGGCTGCCAAAAGGAATAATGCTCCTAGCAAATCGGAGTATAAAGACAAGGAAAAGCCGACTCAAATAAGAATTAGCAACATCGAAGCAGCCAAAGGTACATTGTTTACGATAGTAACCGAATTGTAATTTGTTGATGTTATACTTCTTAGTTGTTCTTTTTAACATCTATGGTTATGTTGGCAGCTGGCTTTTTTCTGGTATTAACAAATCAATACTGCATATAGTGATTTACGACTTGTAAATGTCGACATAGCTGTCAGTTTGTTGTGACCAAATGTAGCCGGCTCTTCGACAGGTACCAACTTGACCAAAACAATGCTTTGACAGATCATAATTTCTTCACTAAACTCCAATAAAATGACCTATTTATACATTTAAACGCAGGTTGTGCAGTGAGCTATTATATTTGGAACATTGCAAAATATACATGACCCTAGTTCGATTTGGAATATGCTATTTCAAGGCCCATTCTCTACCAACTTACCAAGGGAGTACAAGTGCCACAATATATATATTGACTCTACAATTTTACCCTAATTTACCAATCATATTTCATACAATTCAACAAGACATGCAATTTTAGCTGGTTGGTACCCCAAAAAATTGTCAGATATTATTGTAGATGTAACTTTTTTATCATTTGGACATTTTTCTGTTACGTAGGGTCTTAACGGATTGCTTCCAAAATGCATAGCAAAAAAATAAGTTTACAGACATCGATTCAGGTCTGAATGTTCCAGGGCAAAATACTAACCAGTTTTGCTTGGTGGCCAGCTGGACCACTGACTGAAATCTTGGTGGCCCAGAATTTTTTTTAGTGGTCCACCACTCTGCGATACAACATGCTAATTATGTTCCAGATTTACATGCATTTTCTTAAATTTGACTTTCATACAAATACTCAATACACTGAGGCAAAGTATCATGAATTAAAATCAAAATCTCTATGTGAAATGCAAACTAAAAGATTGCTTGCAAGAATTTATAGACTCCAAACTTGCCATTTACCCTAACCATGTAAAATCTGATTTACTTTACCAGGTTCCCACTGGCCAATTTTGTTTTTCCCCACTGGGGAGGGTCAGATCCCCTCCGGAAATCGAAAAAAATCCAAATTCTAATTCTTTAATACCCATTTTACAAGGTATTTAGAGCTTAAATAGTTATAGATATTTTACTGCATTTTTGCTTATAATAATATGAGTCTCTTTATGAATTTTGTCACTTGCATGACCAATTTTAGGCAGTTGTCTGCGGACGTGATTCTGACTAGCAGTCACTTGCCCGACCATGGGAAGTTGCTTGTCCCAGACGTCGGGCTATCCAATTTGTCGAACTCTGCTGTCGTAGAAATTGAGGGGTATCCCGAAAGCATTTTGTCTAGTTTTACTTAAAATCATTATTCTCAACAAGCATAAATTATGCCATTATAAAAATAAAGACATAAATAAACAAAACGTAACTATCTGTTTATTTATTTCAGCTGTTGCTTCAGCTATAAGAACAAGTTTGGGTCCCAGAGGGATGGACAAAATGGTGAGTACAGTTAACTTATTTATGACAGTTAAGTGTAATTACTGTGATGACAGTTCATGTTCATAACTCAAGTTAGATAAAGAGTTACGACTATATGCACAAAGCCCGCAATGTGTCTACATTGTTTAAGAAGACTTATAAAGTGGAAACACGTTGTGAAGTTAAATTGGAGTTAGTTTTCTTTATCAACACAATTGCATTGTTTAATTCTAATTTCTGCTACCCAAAATACCTGTGTTTTATTTTGAATCCAGTTATTGATAAGTTGCCCTGTTAACAAATTAAAATTGTACCTTAATACTTGATCTAAATCGCTTAGGTAGGGAAGCTTGGGAGATGCACACATAGTGGATTTCACATATATAATTATCATAATGTCACCAGCGGTTTTTTTTTCTAAGGAACATAACAGTTTCCATTCTTGAATGTTCTTCTCTAACACCTTGGTGTGGCACAAATTTCCTGGAAATAGTGACTTACCACTCCCCGGCTGTCCTTACTGCCCCATTTGAAAAATGAACGTACATACTGGTAAAATTCATTATTGGTTGTAATAAAATAATGATATTAGGCATGACTTTTTTATCAAATTAGAAAACAAACTACAAGAAGTTAAAAAAGTGTAATTTATTTTTATATTTCAGATTCAAGCCTCTAATGGTGATGTTACTATTACTAACGATGGTGCAACCATTTTAAAACAAATGCAAGTTCTTCATCCAGCTGCTAAAATGGTATGTGTTTGATACAAGTTACACTTGGCATTATATGAGAAATTAGATAGATTTATCTGACAGTTATATAATCTGTACATTTATTTCCATTTATTTCAGTATTTTATTGTTTAATGTATGTACATGTATTACATAACTTATTGTCTTAAGTTTATTAATGTAATTATTGTTAAACCTGTTCATTTAGGTTAACCTCATGGACAGTGTCTTAAAATCTTACTATTGTATTGATAGTGTATAATATTGATAAAATTTAACATTGTATGTACATTAAAATTTGATACTCCCATTATGAGAGTGATGTTTCTCAACTTAGTGACAAAAACATTCATGATTGTCAATATGAAATTATTCATCACAACAATTTGGTAGGTTGGTAGGAAAACTGCAAACACTTTTAAGGAAGCACTTACTGTCAGAAGTTCTGAAATTGAATTATGTATTAAATATTATTTTTACAGTTGGTAGAACTATCTAAAGCTCAGGATGTTGAAGCTGGTGACGGAACTACTTCAGTCTGTGTGATTGCTGGAAGTTTTCTTGATGCTTGTGCTAAATTATTATCTAAAGGTAAGTTCTATTCTAGTGAACCAATTATATCGGGCCTTTTTTTCCTCATATATCAGGGGCCGTTAACAGGCGCCATCCCCTCTTGAAATTTCTTTAAAATTGTGCAGTTTTCCCCAAATTTGGAGTTTACCTTGGATATTTTGTTCCCCTTTCTATGAAATTGCAATAAAATTTCCCCAAATGTTCTATAAATAAAATGGCCCCAGGCCCCTTCCCCAAGTACTGAAAAAAAGCTCTGTAGATATATATATATATATAGCTCGGGGTACCAATTATCGAAAGATTTGATAACAAATTCAACATGAGCAACTTTTAAAGAGCAAGTTTAGATAAACTTTCTGTTTGACTATATTGCCTGAACTTTCGTCATTGTGATTCAACTGCAAATATTTTGCAATGACCTAATTCTTTGTCGGGCGGCCATGTTGTTTAGGTGCACCTGTTTAGTGTTTTCAGAACATATTTGGAACCAATTATCGAAAATTGTGCCTATTGTTGAAAATCTCAACATCTGTTCATTTATTTAAATTTAATACTTCTTATTACCTTGAACTAAACTGTCATACATACAAAACATGTAGGATTTAAAAGTTAATCTAACATAACACATTTTAACAGGACCAAATTATCAGTACCTATGTTTCAATAAACGGCAGCCATTTTTCCTCTCCATGAAAATCATAGACCCTCTTTTAACGGTAATTATACTAGTATCAATTAAAACTTTGGATCCGGGTCTCGTATTTTTCAAAATTCATCATTAAAGGAAGGGGCAGGTAATCCACCCTGGCCTTTATTCGATTAAATTAGAAAAATAATAGCATGCAAAAAGCGAGCACGGCACAAAACAAGCAAAGTGAAAGTGGGTGGAGTATTGCCAGCTATGGGATTTGTTTGCGTAACAGTCAAACAATATGAAACGATGGTCTAGAATATAAATTTGGCTTGTTTTGTCACCCTTCAGCACTATATAGGGGTAAAAATACTTTAAAATCTAAAAAAAATAAAACATTTTGTCTGACAATTTTGGCGTTGATCACACATTTTGTAAATTTTGTCTGCATTTGTTTGATTTCACAACGAGGCTACAATGCTAAACTGGGTCACATCAGTTAAGTTCACTACCAACATGTATATTCCTCAGACCAAATTGTGCATTGTCCTAAATTGGTAGAAAATTAAAGGACCAATCAATTTTTTAGCTCGACTTTTCGAAGAAAATGAGAGCTATTGCTATCACTTTGGCGTCGGCGTTGGCGTTGGTTTTCAGGTTAAAGTTTTTTGAAACACTTATAACTTCAACACTATCCAAGTTATTTTATTGAAAGTTGGTATACTTATTAAGTGGGACTATATTAACCATTCTGTGAAAGGGGATAACTCTGGATGAATTATTTTATGAGTTATTGCCCTTTTATAATTAAATAATTGCAAAATATGAGGTTAAAGTTTTTCCTAGGGCTTGGGTTTGTGGACCTTGTCGCGAGACGAACCGGTTCGCGATACGGCAAAGCAATACACAGATCGATTCGCGAACCTTTGCTATTTAATGCATGTTCAACTTGCTTGTGTACACTTTACCTTAATTTCCCAAATGATCCCCAATCTTAACATGAATATTAAAATCTATCACAACTATCCCACAGAACATTTTTAATTTTGATAGAAATTAAAAATGAATTGTTTTGTGTTCAACATTTTGATCATAATCCAGTGGTGTAAAATACAACTCGCCTGCTTGCCATGACGATTGTTCCCACCTGTTTGGCCAGAGACATAGATGATACCTAATATACTGTGTTTGGAGGGTATTTAGGATTGTTCCCAATAAACGCCCCCCTCCCCCCCCCGGGGCGTGACATTTTCCAAGAGGGGGGCGTTTATCAGAAGCGAAAAATCGGCAATTTTTTTCTTCCATTTATGCTATTTCCATTAATTTTTTGCTTGATAATGAGAAATTAATTTGAGTCCAAAACAATTCCATGCATATGAAAAAGATACGATGGTTATAAGTACTGTATGGCTTCATAATTGAGTAAACACGGTAGTGCGTACGTGACTACCTGAATGTATCTCATTGATGTCATTGTGGTGTGATGTCATATACCTATTCTGGACATTTCAACATGTGTGTAGCAAAATCTCGGAGATCCAACTCTGACAAAGCACACAGAAAATTCACAGCTGGATTTAATAGAATCAATTAAAAGGATGCTATGAATTATTATACCAATAGATTTTCTTATTACTAATAATTATGTTCACAACTTAAGTTAACACCAATCAAGTTTAGTGTTAACTGTCACTTAGTGACATTTGTAATGCCCTAAATAGTTGAGGAGATTGTTTCAAGGTTTGTCGGTTTCTTTGATCTTTGTGCTACTTCTAAATTGTACTGTTGGCGCCCTTTTGGTGACCTTGCTTGAACTGTAATTGACCGTGCTCAAAGGTGCTATAATACCGACCTACAAATCTTTTAGGAAGACAGCCTCTCATATCGATTTTTTGACACCTGCAAGGTTGGTTATCTAGTACAATTACGATAATAATGCCCCTTTTAAAATTTAATCTTTGAAATGTTCCTGTTGGAAAGAGTTTTGTTGTGCATCCAATGTTTTAAAATTTAAACCCAGTTGGTTTTTAACTTTGGATTAGTAATTGTGTAAAATTTAAGTTTTCAAAACAGATTTCTTTCTTCCTTTTTTAAAAAAGAGGGAGGGCGAATGTTAGAGCATTGGAGTTTAATAGGAACAATAAGGTACCTTTCTAAACGCGGTCATTGATAGGTCATCATATTTTGATATTTCGCAAGTTAACTTATTCAATTAATTGTTGTTTGAAATGTATATGGTATTCGCGAACCACCCGAACTTTGGTAAGGCGAATATTCGTGTCCGAATTTCAATCATGGTTCACGAACTCTCGAGAGCTCGGACATTCGTTAAAGCCCTAGTTTTTCCTATTTAGAATATCTTCAATACTGATCAATTCATTTGACTTAAAGTTTGTATACTTATTTGTCAGTACAATATCTACACGACTGTGAAGGCACGTAACTGTGGATGAATTATTTTTGGAGTGATTGCCCTTTTATACTTAAGAAAAATGCAAAATATAATGTTAAAATCATTTCTATATGTAATATCTTTAATACTAATCAAGATATTTGACTTTAAGTTTGTATACTTAGTTATGGGTACTATATCTACACAACTATAAAGGGACGTTACTTTGGATGAATTATTGTTGGAGTTATGCCCCTTTATACTTAAACATTTAAGATTAAAATTTGTTCTCATGGGATATATTTAGAACTTATTAATATATTTGAATGAAAGTTGGAATGCTTACTCGTCAGTTCTTCATCTATCGGACTATAAAGGGACATAACTCTAGATGAATTACTTCAGAGTTATTCCCCTTTATACTTTAATATTTAAGGGTTATGTTTGCTCAAATTTAATATATTTTGTTTGATAGAAAGTTAGTATACTTTTTCATCAGTACTACATCTAGTTGAATACAATGGGATGTAATAATTGATGAATTATTGTTGGAGTTGTGACCCTTTTCAACTTTTTAATTTGGGAGAAAGTATTATGAAGTGAAATATTTTCGATACTTAAGCAGATATTTAAATGACAATTAGTATGCTTATTCATCAGTACTACATCTACGCGACTACAAAGGGACATAACTCATGATGTTATTTTTTGAAGTTATGCCCCTTACTTTAATTTTGAATTTTGTTCAAATTGAAATACAATGTATTTATAGTTCGTCATATAGATATTTAAATGAAAGTAGGTATGCTTATTCGTTGATACTATGTCTACTTTACTCTGAAGGGGCATTACTATGGATGAATGTTCTAGGAATAATGCCCCTTTTATATTTTACAAATATGAATTGGTAATTATTGTTTGACTGAATTATATACTTTCAAAAATTATGTCCTGTCTTGAAATTACTTTTGTTTAAAGATAAGCCTTGCCTTGAACAAAACACCCGAAAAGTCGAGCGCGCTGTCCTTGGACTGCTCTTGTTTCGATAATAGGTTCCTTTCGACAATTGGTCCCCTAAGGCTACATGTAAACCTGGGTCAGTAGCGTTGTTGGGAGCGTGCATGAATTAAAAATTTAGTTTCCCAAACAGGGTATGAGTTGAATCCCAACCAGGGAGGTTATACCCTTTGCATAAAAATTTGACAATAATGTTAATTTTCCTCTATTTATAAGGTGTTCAGAGAAGTTTCTGACCCTGTGAATGGGTAGGTTAGACTGGTTATAGACAAGGGTCCAGGGAAGCTAGGTAAGGTGAGCTTGACGTCTTTATATGACCTAAACAATGTGGTGCTATGGGGTTAAACCCAACAAATAAATATTCATGCATATTCATTGATTTTCTCCAGGTATTCACCCTACCAGTATATCTGAGGCATTTCAGAAGGCTGCTGCTAAATCTCTACAAATATTAGAGAGTATGACAACACCATTAGATCTGAGTGATAGAGAATCATTGTTGAAGAGTGCTTCTACTTCACTAAACTCTAAGGTGAGGGATTTGTGTGTTAATGTTGAGATTAGGGGGTGTTATGAATAAGTCAGATTTACCATAAAACATGTTGGTTAGGCAGGTCTTTTTTATCAAATCTTCCTGAATAATTTTGAAGCCTGTTCCAATTGCTTGCTAACAATTGGGGTTTTTTTAATCCCAAAAAGTTTGTTATTCCCTGGCATATGTAAGTTAGTATAAAATATTTTTACAGTTTATTTCAACTTTTCTTCATGGTTCAGTCTGGAACAAACCTGTGTAATTAAAAAATATGGCTGCCACACTGGCTGTAAATTCTTGATATTTTACTCGCTGTGTGCAAATAATATTGTCTAGATGCAGTTAGCCTTTTAAGTTATGAGCAAAGTTTTCAACTGCTACTGTCCCATTGTCACTCCTGCTGGCCGGATACCAGTCAAGATTGCAATTTTGAGAAACGGATGCTGCCAAGAAGCAGTTTGTAATTTGTGACTGAGGCATAAGTTAGCTGACCTTGATATGACTGGAACAGTGTTGCATCCAGGGCACGCGATCGCGCAAATCCCGCTGTTTTTAATTTCAATCCTGCAATTTTTAATTTTCCTGGGTAGCAATTCCCCCGCAATCTGAAATGATCCCCCGCTCTGCATATGTCTGTGCGCAACAAAATTGCATTTTAGAAGAATAAATCCTCTTGGAAATACATGTATACTCTTAAAAATCTGTTTCGAAAAATCCCTTTGATCTCTACGGTCTACCTGGGAAATTCCTGAATGATGTAATTGTAGCATAGTGGATTCTAGTCTGGTTCAATGCCTTCTTTACTTACAGAAATACTCTAGATCTAGGGGAAGTAACTCAGTCTGTAAAATGACGTCATTCAGTTGGGATAGGGATATAGTCTATTGAGCAATATCCCGGCAAAGTCAACATGACATTGTGTATTGTATCGCGTAAAAATTTTGAACGCAGTCTAGTTATGAAATATAATAAATACTGTTAAGGATTATGCATAAACGAATTACAGACTTTTTCAAGCTGGGTAAAAGATTGATGCACAGCCATGTTCTCCTTCAAATATGGAAAAGCCGATTTAGGAATCTTCGGGATGTCTCTATGTTGGAGCAGCCCCATCAGTCATCAAGAAAAAACACAAAATGTTCGAACCAAAATTTTGGGTATCGTGGAAAATTACTTGCTCCTGGCTAAATTAGGAACATGGATAGGGTATGTTATGTGAACTTTGCTAAAAATCGAGTTAGAAAATTCTGTTTACTATCAGGTGTACTAATTATAGAACATCAACACTCACGGGACATTTATCCAAGTTCAGATGAATCTGTTGCACGCTCAAACTTTTCACTCCCCCCTTAATGAAATTTGATGGGGGATCTCCCCCTCTCTGGACTCATCCTGAATGCAACACTGCTAGAAATGATCAAAACTCTGCTTAAAGCACTATAAAATCTAAAATTGTTATTTCATTTATACATACATTTCAGGTGGTATCACAATATTCTAATATATTGTCACCTATTGCTGTAGATGCTGTGTTAAGAGTTATTGATCCTGCTGTAGCCACTAATGTTGATCTTAATGATATAAAACTTGTAAAGAAGATTGGGTGAGTTATTTATGTATAAATGTATGTGGGAATATATTTGTTTACTATTGATTGATAAGGCAAATATGCTGTAATGCCAATCTCCTTAAACAGATATCCTGTAGAGCATTGTCGTACAGGATCTCTACTGTCTCCGTGGAAGGTCACGTCGAGATGAACTTTGTGTCAACCAATCAATGCGTAGCTTTCATCTAGACGAAACACTATTAATAACATTTTGATTTCATAATTTCTATTTTTAGACCAATGTTTGCGAGCTAATTTAACAGCGGTATAATTCACAGTCTGCAATTGGACGGCTCATTTCAAATTGCGTGACGTAGACGATGTAAACAAGTTGCATATCATAACAATTTTCGTCATGAATATTATGACGAGAAAAGGTCAACTGAACGTGACCTTCGTTTGGAAAAGGTCAGATCTAAATTAGCGAGTAGGCAAGCGGAAAATTTTAGATTTAATCAGATTGCTGTAATGCAGGCCTCCTTGCAAAATCTTTACTGTTGCTGAAATTCTTTAAAACCTTATGTTTTCCAGAAAACCTTTAAAACTGAAAAAAAACTGAATTTTCAACATGATATGTTTATTTCCTTTAAATTATATGGACATCCTAAATGGAAGTTTTAACTGTATGAAAATCTAATGACCATTGTGATATGGTTATGCATGTGATATTTGGAATCGTGGTTTTATTTTAGCCAGATTTGTTCAACGAAAAAATTCAGCTTATAGTTTATTAGCCAGATTTTTCAATGAAAAAATTTAGGTGTCATTAACAGTTGTGTTTCAGTTTTTTATTTCTGCCATTTATTGTCAGATGTCTGTAAAAATTCATTCAATGATAACATAACATTAACAAAATAAGAAAGTAACCGCAACTCTACTTGGCTTATATGGATTATATCCCTTTAAATTTTTGCGTTTTTCGTTTTCAATATGTTCGATGTCTGCCGTTTAGGGTCAGATCTTTAAAATCTGTCTTTAATGTGGTTTCCGCATTATATTTCTTGTTTTCTGCTGAAATAATGAGATTGGCCATTAGATCCTATAGGAAGTGTATTGATAACTCTTTTATTGTTATTACAGTGGAACAGTTGAAGATATAGAATTAATTGATGGTTTAGTATTTGATCAGAAAACACAAGGTGTAGGTGGACCTAATAAAGTAGAGAAAGCCAAGATTGGTCTGATACAATTCTGTATATCACCACCTAAAACTGATGTAAGCATATCCAGACTTGTTTTATTTTCATATAGGGACCAGTGGTGCTTTTCACAAAAATTCTTATGAAAAAAATCTTCGTAAGTCAAAAGCAAGAAACATTAATAATACGCTCATTTTTGGGGTTATCAATTCTAAATATAATACAAATTGCGTAGAATTGTGAATACCTTTTGAATATCATATCATAGTTATGCTTATTATCCGTCTGACTTTTAAGTGCTAAGTATATGAAAATGACTTACGGAGATTTTTTTCGTAAGAATTTTTGTGAAAAGCACCACTGGGCCCTGCATTATCAAGCATCAATCCTCCTATATTGTATTGTTAAATTATCATATGATAATTGTTGATAGTATGCTGTCCTGCATGATTATAGGTTATGTCAGTCACTGGGAAACTCAACAGTTTATTACTGGACAGAAGGTCCTGTGAAGATCAAAATTTTACTGGACTAAACCAAGTCTTGCAGGACCAGGGGCATTTTACATATTTCGATGAGTTGAAAACTGTGTGGACAAGATTAAATTTTTGCCAGACACTCAGTCTTGTAAACCTGTGAGCAGATCTAGACAGACCTTCTATTTTATACAGGATTTGTCTGTTGGGTCTGCCATGTTTTGCAATGACAGGGATATGTATTTTCACTGTTCAAAACTTTTTAAAATATAGACTTAATCATACATTTAAATTACAGAGGTGAACATTTTTTGGAATGGTCCTCAAATTAAGAATTTTTGGGATCTGAGAATGAGCTTTTTTCAATGTAAGACTAAAATCTATCAAAATAATAAAGTTCTTGCATTTCAGGAAATTTTTCAAATTTTGAGCTTTCACCAATGAAATTGCTATTTGATTTGTTTCCTTTATATTGTATAGATGGACAACAGTGTAGTGGTGTCAGATTATACACAGATGGATCGTGTACTTAGAGAAGAAAGACAATATATTCTAAATATAGTAAAACAAGTGAAGAAATCCGGCTGTAATGTACTTCTTATACAAAAATCTATTCTAAGGTAGGAATACTTAGTTATATTTTTACATCTTACATTAATCACTCTCATGTACACTGAATGTCTTATTCTCCATATATCTAAGTAGTTAAGGCAGTCATTGCCTTTACCCACTTGCCAAAGCTCTGAACTTGTGAGACAGATTCAGAAGTCACAAAATCAGCAGGGCTGGCAAAATCAATCGTCTGTATTGTCCATGTTGTCCCAAGGCAAGTATGGACAAGTGGAATTTTCAATAATTTATTTCATACAGACAAGTAACTTTTACCAGGCTACGAGTTCGGACAAGTAAACAATTTTAAGATTTCGCCAACCCTGATCAGTATATGTTTTGTTCAATGTTCAATCAGTGTATGCAAAAGATGTTGGGATCCTAATTGGCCCCTATTTGGAGCAAAACATCACTTATGTTAACTTTATCATGGGTGAAAGTCTTCATTATTAGTACAGGTTTCAGTTTTTAGAATTGAATAAATTACTTATTTATGCAACAAACTATTATGATTTGTTGTTTAAATACTAAATAAGATGACATATTTTTTCACTGTTTTATTTCTATTATAGAGATGCAGTTAGTGATTTAGCTTTACATTTCTTAGCTAAGATGAAAATTATGGTAGTAAAAGATATTGAAAGAGAAGATATTGAATTTGTTTGTAAGGTAAGTGATGATACATTGAAATGAATAACTGAAGAATTATTTCATTCAAAACATTTGACATGATGGAACACTTGTTTTGTCTCTCACATGTCCTATGTTATTGTGCTATTACATTACCTCAAACCTTGGTTAAATAATAAAACCAAAGTAATGTGTTGAGTTTTCTGTTTTAGTTCTGGGTTACTTCCCTTCATTTATCATAAAATAGCTTTATAAGCCTTGTTTCTCTAAGTTAAAAACTTGGTGGATCTCTATAATGGTATGGTCAGTGATTTAGATGAGAAGGCAAATACTCTTCACAATATATGTTAGATATTCATTATAATTTATACACCTGACATGTACATTGTATTTGTATCATGAATTTTTTGTTCTGAATACTAGAACACTTTAATCAGAGGGTCGTCCAACCTCATTATGAACCATGCATTTCATGTGTCGGAGGCAATTATGTGGAACTTAAGACCCTGATTTCTGTGACTGTAATACTGAACCTGTCAGTTTAGATACTATTATAAGTTTCAATAGGTAGCCCTCACTATGTTATGTGCAACATTTGTATTCTATTTGGAATTAAATGAATATTTGTTTATATCAATCAGCGCGATATGACCTTTATGTGTTGGTGCGCCGTAAAACCCAAACAAACAAATTGTTTATATCAAAAGATGTTAAGTTTAAATAAATAGTGTTCAATCATGCAATATTTCAAACTTATGGATACAACTTTTTATCGTATGTTTTTTTTTAATTTTTCAGAGTTTAAATTGTAGACCTATTGCTAGTTTGGATCATTTTGTACCAGAGGCATTAGGTTCTGCTGAATTAGTAGAAGAAATCCATACTGGTCCAAGTAAAATAGTTAAAGTAAGTAAAAGTTTAAGTTTATATGACTTGCTGTTGAACCTAGTGGTAAAGCAAAGGATTACAAAACCACTGGTCACAAGTTGATCAGGTTATATACCTTTACTTGAAAATTATATGTAACAGGGCTCGACATGAAAGGTCATGCTATTGCCCCTGACAACCTGTATTTGGGTTTGGGCTGCTTGTTACTGCTAGTAAACATTTGGTTCAGGCAAGTGAAATATATAGCAGGTTGTCCAGCCAGGCAACCGACTTCAAAATTAATGTGGAGTCCTGATTTTGTATCAATTTTCCTTTCTCGAGAGGGAGAAATGTCAGTTCTTCATGTAAGGGTGAAGAAGAGTCTAGGTAAGCTGCTTAGTGTTGAATAAAAAACAAATTATCTGAAATGTTTGCAATAAACCTTGGGATGCACTGGACTAATAAATGTTTGATAGCAAATTCTGCATTGGTCGTAAATTTATCCATGAGCCCGATTAATTTTTTCCTTGAATGAGACTTTTCCACATGGAAGATTTATCCAAATGTGTAGCCTCTTAAATAAAGTCTTTATATTATTATTATTAATAATACTTATCAAGCTAGGAAAGAGAACTTAATTTTGAATATTATTAGTTTAAAGAATATATTTTGAAGTCTGACCAATAAATTTTAATATCAGTAGAACTTTCTCCGTGTACGTTCTGTGTATACACATTAACCATGTGTTTTACTATTTTCCAGATTACTGGTATTGCTAACCCAGGTAAAACAGTGACTGTATTGATGCGTGGTTCTAATAAACTTGTGTTGGAAGAAGCTGATAGATCTCTTCATGATGCTCTATGTGTCATTAGATGTCTGGTTAAAAAAAGGTAAGGTCATCAACAAAAAAGAGTGAAAATGTGACTTGTTAAGTAAAGTAAATATTGCTCATTATGTACTAGTAGAAGAAACCTTGCCTCATCTTGTGATTTTAAGTTATATCACTGTCTATTAAACAAATACTGTCCATTGAAAGTAATCTGAATGTATTCATTAATGTCAAGTCTTCCATTAAATGTTTTTATTTTGTAATACACTAGCAATGTTTAAGTTACATGTATGCCCCCTTAGTGAGAAATATATGAACTGCAGTTATTGGACAATACTAAAATGGTATCGGAGGAGAAAGCCTTTATGCTGTTCTTGTTCATTTAATTATCTTTATTATACCCCCGCTTCGAAGAAGAGGAGGGTATACTGTTTTACCCTTGTCCGTGCGAGCGTCCGTCCGTTACAAAATTTCCGTCGCAGTTTTCTCAGCAACTATAACATGCAGCAGCCTAATACTTTGCATATTGCTTCATCCCATAGTCCCATGTGGTGTAAAGCGATTTCATGCTCCTTGCTCATCTACTTCCTGTTTGTCGCATATTTTTAGATTTTGTTAAATGAAAGTTACATTATGATAGTCATATTTCTCACAGAGGGGGTATCACTAGTGAGCATTAGCTCACAGATTTACTTGTTTATTTCTTAGTTAGAACTTTAATTATTTCAGTGTTATTTAATAATGACAATTGTCAATCTTAATTAGCTTTTGTTATGTAATATGTTGTTGTTGTTTTTTATGTATATAATTGTTTATATTTCTAGAGCACTAATTGCTGGAGGGGGAGCTCCAGAGATAGAATTATCTATTCAACTTATGGAATATGCTAACTCTCTCTCTGGTATGGAACAATATTGTTTCCGTGCCTTTGCTGAGGCATTAGAAGTTATACCATTTACATTAGCTGAAAATGCTGGACTTAATCCTATAGCTACAGTTACTGAATTAAGAAACCGACATGCCCAGGGTGAGAAAACTGCTGGTATTAATGTTAGAAAGGTAAGATGGATTTCATTTTGTTACAGAAATAACATTAACCCACTAGCACTTACTCCCCCCTCCAAACTTGAGCAAAATTTATTTGGGCTAATGAAAAATACTTATTTCATATAATATACCTAGTTGATAATTTCTAGGGGTGTAACGGTTAACCGATATACCGGTTAATATTGCAATACGACTTCTGACGGTTTTTAACCGGTTCGTTTTTCTCTGAACTGGTTTTTCTAGTTATGTTCCATACTGATTGTTTTTATCAGAGTCTGAAATTTAATTGTTTGAACAATGTTAAAATGTGTTCGGAAACTTGAAATATTTTTCGTTAAGTGAGAAAATAATTATCTTTGAAAGTCCATTCAAAACCTTTTTTTCTAACTTATTCAAACATTTGCATGATACGTGTTGATTATTTGAAAATAAAAATATCTATGTACAATGCTGATCAAATAATGATGATGCACGTGCATTAATTCTTGCAATGCATGTATGCGCAAAGAAAAATAATTATGAACTGCAATATATTGCAATACGGGTTTCGTGTATTGCAATATATTGCAATACGGTTTTTACCGTATTGTTACACCCCTAATAATTTCCCTTTGTTATTTAATGTAGTAAATTAAACTAGTGCCGTATCTATCTTTGGTAGAACCTTTACAATTTACAATGCTGTTATTTATGTTAACTGAGTTGTCTCACTGCCAGACATTTCAGCAAACATAATATTCCACCTTTATTGTCTTTTTAGCTCGACTTTACGAAGTAATGTAGAGCTCTCCTACTCGCCCCGGCGTCCGCGTCCGCGTCCACACTTCTGATTAAAGTTTTTGTGCAGTAAAATACTTTCTTCTATATCTTTGTTATTTCTTAAGATATTAACTTCAAACTTTAAATATATGTTCCTTACTATCAACCACATCTCATGTGACAAGGTCCATAACTCCAAACGCATTTTTTCAAGAATTATCTCCCCTTGAACTGATTGAAGTTTTTGTGCACAGATTAAAGTTTTTGTGCAGTAAAATACTTTCTTCTGTATCTTTGTTATTTCTTAAGATATTAACTTCAAACTTTAAATATATGTTCCTTTCTATCAACCACATCTCATGTGACATGGTCCATAACTCCGAATGCATTTTTTTCAGAATTATCTCCCCTTGAACTTAGAGTTTTCTTTAAAAAATGTTTGTTTTTACTGCAACTGTTTTATTTCTTTAGGTATTGATTTCAAACTTTAAATATATGTTCCTTATTATCAACCACATCTCATGTGACAAGGTTCATAACTCCGTATGCATTATTTTCAAAGTTATTCCCCTTGAACTTAGAGTTTTCTTTAATAAATATTTGTTTTTACTGCAACTGTTTTATTTCTTTAGGTATTGACTTTAAATATATGTTCCTTATTATCAACCACATCTCATGTGACAAGGTTCATAACTCCGAATATATTTATTTTCAGAATTATCTCCCCTTGAAATTAGAGTTTTCTTTAAAAAATGTTTGTTTTTACTGCAAGTGTTTTATTTCTTCAGGTATTGACTTCAAACTTTAGATATATGTTCCTTATTATCAACCACATCTCATGTGACAAGATTCATAACTCCTTATACATTTTTTCAGAGTTATCCCCCTTGAACTTATAGTTTTCTATTTATTTCTCTTTTTTTTCTTTGAATTTGTTAAGGTTATATTTTCAAATTTTAAAATATGTATGTTCCTTATCATCAACCACATCTCCTGTGACAAACACTTACTAAGTCGAGCATGCTGTCTCCTCTGACAGCTCTTGTTTGTTATAGCATCAATGTGTCATGACAATGCATTTAAAGGTCTGCATCGCTGTATGCTACTAGCAGGATTTTCATCTAGTGTCCCTAAAGGGTTGCTGGTTCAAAAGCAAACCTGGCTGGTTTTATCCTTGAGTGAAAATTGGCTAATGATGTCAATTTTCCTCCTTAAATAAGGTATATGGAGAAGCTAGGTGAGTACTGGTTATAGACCAAGCCTCAAGGAAAGCTAGGTTTAGTGAGCTGGTTGCAATAAATGACTATAAGAAAGTTATTACTCATACCTGTACTGTGATTACTATTATAATTTCATGTTCTGTACATTTCAGGGAGCTATTACAAATATATTAGAAGAGAACGTTGTACAACCATTACTTGTATCACAATCAGCTATTCATCTTGCTTCAGAAACTGTTTGTAGTATTATGAAAATCGATGATATTGTAAGTAATCTATACAGTTTGTTTGTAAAATGATAATATATTCATGCTCCGTTACAATTCTTATAAAACTCAATGGGAATTTGAGCCTGTTCCTAAAGGCTAGGGTTTTGTAGTGATTTTCTATAAAACAATGCTATATTGTAGCAAATTAAATTACTAGCTAGGAATAGGTTGCACATTTTTTCCTTGTCTGTCAAAAACATTTGGCACACTTGTTTTTCAAAATTGCTGGTCCTGTTAAGAATGTGACCTATTCTCAGATCTGAGATCCCGGGGTCATTGGTCAAGGTCACAGGGACTTTATATGAGATAGAACACAGCATGGAATGCCCCGCCCAACAAAGCTCTTGTTTCATTTGTAACAATTCAGAACTTTCTGCTTCTGTGTATTAACTTCAGTGGTACAACATTGACTAAATAATTGACCAATTTTAAATAGAACTTTATTGCTGCTTTCTTCATAACACTATACTTGCTTATGCTTTGAATAAGATTATTAATAATGATAATAATAACTTTATTTAATGTGGCGGCTCAATCAAGCCCAATCTTCCCTGAGAGCCTCTAGTTGTATTATGTAAGGCCATGAAATTCAATTTCCATTAAATAGTTATTTGCATTTTTACTATTTTTCAGGTGAACTGTTTATGAAGAGAAGGACGTATACAATATTGAACAAACTTTTGAAAGCTTTTATTTGTATGTGAAGTGAACAGAGAAAAGATATAAGGGTCATTGATGAATGACCATGAAAAAGTTAAACATAAAAATTTGGTGTTCTCTTCATATTTATATTATCTGAATATGTGTTCACCATTAGATACAGAATGACGTTTTTGTCATTAATAAAAACCTCACTTAATCATTGCAACTTTTTTCCAAACATTTTTTTATTTTTTACATAATATTTATGAAGCATCATTTCATTTTTGCTGATATTTGTGTATAAACCTTAATTTATTTTTCAAGTCCATTTTCATTGATGTCTATTCTTGTTTGCTTGATTTTTGTTTTTAGTCCTCTGAAGTCCTGTCTTAATCAGATGGCATTAAAACTCCGCAAAAATGATGAGTGGTCTTCTATTAAAAGTATGTCTCATTTAAATAACTGGAAAACTATCATTTGAACAAAAATAAAATGATTTTTTTCCTAGTCTCTTCAGTATCCTCAATTATCAGTGGTTTATTTTACAAACTAACCATTCATTTATAGTGCATAGTATTTGTCAATTGTTACAAGTTCAATATGATAACCATGATATGAATAAACAGAAGATTACCATACCAGTATGAAAGATGCAATACCTTTTAAGCTTACAGGCAAATTCAAGCCATCACAAATGATATTTACCCACCAAAGAGAGAATGCAAATGTCTCATACTGATAACACTAATAAACATGGCACCAATTAGAAATACTCAGTTTTTCAATTTGCTTAATAGTAAAAATATAATAAATGAAATATTGATATTGTGATATCTATTACGTTCTATATTGAGGCAAATTTTAAGTTCTTTTGTGAAAGGAGAGAGAAAATTTGTGTGATAATTATGTAATATGTGCTTGACATTTTTGTAGCTTAATTTTGAAATAAATTTCTTAAATATATTTAGTCTTCATTGTTCATTACAAATTTGAGTTAAAACTATATTTTAGCTCGCTCTCCGTAAACAGATATCCTGTAGAGCGTTGTCGTACAGGCTCTCTACTTTCTCCGTTGAAGGTCACGTCGAGATGAACTTTGTGTCGACCAATCAATGCGTAGCTTTCATCTAGACGAAAACACTATTAAACACATTTTGATTTCGTAATTTCTATTTTTAGACCAAGGTTTGCATGCTTATTTAACAGCAGTATTATTCACAGTCTGTTTGATTGGGGGGCTCATTTCAAATTGCATGACATAGACGATGTAAACAAGTAACGTATCATAACAATTTCGTCAGGAATATGATGAGAAAAGGTCACCTGAACGTGACCTTCGTTTGGAAAAGGCCAGATCTAAATTAGCAAGTATGCGAGTGTAAAATTTTAGATCGGGTTTTAATCAGATTGATTTTAGCTCTATTTTGAAACCAATTACAACTTTACTTGGATTAATTACTCATTTGAGTTTGCTTCCCGCTTTAACATTACTAAATCATAAGGATTAAGTACTCTAGCTGAAGGAAACAATGAGGTAGGATTTTTGAACCAACATATATTGCCTTCCAAAGATACAGCATCTTAACTACTGGGCAGCTGGAAGACTAAAGATGACTTTGTACATACGAACAAGTCATGCAGTGCTAATCTAACATGAACGCTTGGCTTTCTCAACTGTTGAAATGTGATTCATTTCAAAAGTGAAAATGTTGACAAGTTTGTCTAACAATCGTAAAGTTCCAATAGCATGTTACAAGATTAAGATTGGGTGAAACATACGAATAGACCGATCTTTAATGACTGCTGTTAGAGTGGAACATACAAATAGCCTGGCCTTGAATAGAATGACTGCTATTTGAGTGGAACATACAAATACATGGGTGAAAGTTTTCCGGACTGCTCCGGAAGTTCCTGATTTTCGAATGATTTGCATTAAGCTGCAATTACCTTTGTAATAAAAATAAAGGTTCAACATATATAAATGTACATACATTGGGTTCCAAAAGTTTCTTTACATAAATTACATTTTAATGCTTAGTAATAATTTACATGCAGAAATTAGTTTCACAACTAATATATAATATAACATAAACCGGCAATTATGTTCTTTCGCATTATAAACATAAAATAGAAGTACTAAAGAAAATGTGTCTACAGCAAAATTTCAATAAAAATTAGATTAAAAAATGAAAAAAAACATGTGTAAAGAAACTTTCGGACACCATTGTACAATTTATTTCTGACATTTAAACATTAATGTGCACTAATTTAGCAGTCCATAAAAATGTTGGCTAAAGCCATCTTTCTAGGATTCCTTTCGGCAAAGAGACCAACCACCTGGGCGACATCTATGGGTATGTCTCTATGAATACTGATCACACAAAGAGATGAAAGTCTGTCTTGTCCCATACCTTGTCTTAACCTTGTCTTCACAAGACCCAGAACACTAACACTCCTTTCACACTCACATGATGTTACCGGAAACACACTTGACACTGCAAGGGTAGTGTGAATGTCAGGATATAATTGTTTCGAGCACATCTTCAGGGTTTTTTGGATAGTGTCTGGTGGAGACAGGATACATTTCCATTTTCTTTGCCATAGATGCAGTTCAGATTCAAGGAACTGTGATGAAGCTAAATCTTCAGCAAACCATTCTAGGTCAGTAACACTAACATTCTGAGGATTGTCACAAATATAAGACGGAATCTATGCAAGCCCCATTGCAGCCCTTCTTTGCAGTTCACCAAACCGTTCGTTCATCTGTGATAGCAGAGTGTCAATAAACTAAATGGTTACATTTCTTTTGTAATAATTTTGTGGGGTAGAAGCTTCAATATTTCCTCTCATTGTTTGACGACCACATGTTCTGGGTTTAGCAGGAACAGTACCTACACTTTCAGCAACCAACACTGTCTCTTGGTACCATCTTTCATGAAAGTCATCAATGTTAGAACGAACATCCTGGAGAGCCTCAATGACCATCTTGACTCCACTCATAGCGTTGACGACATCAACGGCTCTGCCTGCAAAATAAGTATAAGATAAAATCATGTAATGGTATATCAGATTGGATTTGCAATTTTTAAAAGTTAAAACCAGCAAACATGAAAACTATCTTGTAATCTTGAAGTAATCAAAATATGTAATTATACCCCCGCTTCGAAGAAGAGGGGGGTATACTGTTTTACCCTTGTCCGTGCGTGCGTCCGTCCGTCCGTCCGTCCGTTACAAAATTTCCGTCGCAGTTTTCTCAGCAACTATAACATGCAGCAGCCTTATACTTTGCATATTGCTTCATCCCATAATCCCATGTGGTGTAAAGCGATTTCATGCTCCTTGCTCATCTACTTCCTGTTTGTCGCATATTTTTAGATTTTTGCGGGGGTATCACTAGTGAGCATTATTCTGTCAACTTCAATCTACTTTCACTTTTATATGCAAGATATAAAACATTTAAGCGTTAACTTCATTTATCTAAAAGAAACTAAAATGAGAGTCATTTGTAGATTCACACTTGTTCTTAACTTGTAAGGAAATTGTGAGTGGTTTGATGTAACTGAGACATCTTGTCACTACAATCAATACTACTATGAACTGAAATGAGGTGATTGCAAGAAGAAATCCTGATATTTCGGCTGATGTAGTGGATCTGGTCTCAACAGACATAATCTCAGACATGGCGTCCACCATTGCTGGGAGAAAATCAATAAACAGCTCCAGAGCATCGTATCTCTCTACCAAACGTGTTTGACATAACTCCTGGAATTTAAATTACATTTAGATAAAAATATTGTTATATATTTAACGCCACTGTATGAAGATATATTCATTAACAACAGACATCAAATCATTGAAAAGCTTAATTATGTAATTTGGTGCAATATTTTTCTGTCACAGGACTACACAACTACATCCTCAGATCAAAACAATTGTTTTAAAAACTGACAACCAAATTCTACAATGGTTTCAATCTACTTTCAATTTGAAATGCCATGAGTATTTTTACAATATGTATAATTCTTGCTTAGCACACGTTTTTGAACCTGTAGACGGTGATAATACTTTTGATAATTGGGCTTTAAATTTGAAGCAAAAAAAATCAGTAATGTAATAACATCCATAAAGGTAAGAAATGCAGTCTATTAATATAACATGAGAGTCATTATTGTGCTGTGCTGCTCACCGAAGGGCCAGTATTTTGTGCAATGTGATTTGAGCTCTATAATAGCCTTTAATCTTTTATGCTAGAAAAATGTACAAATGTTATGTTTATGAACATTACCTTAATTTTCATTCGCTTGTTCTCTGAGCCTTCTTGTGCGGCCCTACAGTCCTCAAGGTATGTCTGTCGTTTAGGTGAAAAGTTGAAGAACATAGGAATCTGAAATTAAACAACATAATATGAATTATTTTCTGATAAAATATCCTGTCCTGGCATGAAAAAAAAGAATCAAACAGATTGACTAAAATGTTTGTCAATATGTTAAAGAATATATTCAACAACATTGAGGGTTATTGTCTTTTAGTTTCAGTCGCATTCAATGAACTTTGCCTTTTGACATCATGTTTAAAATATAACAAAATTATTGTCCGCACAAATTTAAACTGGCCACCATATCACGTGACACAATCTGGTAAAATTGTACAAAAAGCCAGAAACGTAAGCTAGAGTCACTGATACGCTGGAAACACTTATACCTATGTTCTTATTTCAGTTATATCCTTAAATATCAAACTACATGTACATTTTTTTTGTATATCCATTTTAACACAAAAAAATTACAAAATTATTGTCCGCAAAAAGTTAAACTGTCCAGCATGTCACGTGACCGGATGTATAAGTATATATATTTAGATTGGTATGAGAATACTTATTGTTAGCTTTTTATAATATACTTAATCTTAAACGTCTGCAATTTTACGTAGGGATCTCAAGTTGTCTATGGCAATACTGAAATGTTTATGCTCGTAACAGATTTATTATTCAAATCAAACCAACAAAGGCCTTAGTTAATGTTTCTGACCAAAGTGGTTAACATTAATAATGATCTAAACATAAGTAAAGAAAGTTATACGTCATATGGTTTGTTCATTGGGAGGGACAACTGGAGCTTGATTGACTAGACATTACTAGATTGATGTCGCTTTAATTGTCGTAAAGCGAAGCTACAAATTCGTCCCTAAGTATGGAAGGGGTATACAAAATAAACAATGCACATCACCGACTTCAAAGTGAATTATTTTCAGCGCATTGTCATCATTTCAAATAAAATGTCAATTATGTATATGGTCTCGTGCACTACAAAAATGCCAATTGTTCATTATATGTGACCAAAACCAATAAAAATACACTTTGTTATCAACTATTTAGATCATGTCATGTGTATTTGCTTTTTTCGGCGTAGCTGTCTAAGCTGGATTTTGACCTACATTTCTGTATAATGACGTATGTCTGGGAATTTCGGAAATCCGCCGTTCTATTGGATGATTTTATAAGCACTGAAAATGACGTACGGGGGAAACAGAGAAAATCCCCTCTTCGATTGGATGGCCCTGACACGCGCGAAAAAATAAAGGCCACACTATTGTAATGCAGTGTTTTACGAAATTTTGCTTCGTTCGTAGATTATTTTTTTTTTGGTAGACTTCTATTGCTTTCCAAAGTGTTTTTTTTATATTGTAACAATAAAAAGTTACGTGTCAAACACAATATTTTATGGGTAAAATGAATTACGTCTCCAGATGTGAACCGGTTTCTAGTAAAAAGTCTGACATATTACCCAATAATTATTAAGTTAGCCTCACTACGTCCAGTTTCCGGGGTTTACACTTTGAGAGTCACAGCTCCACATATATTTATTAATCCGCAGAGTTATTGGTACGTAACTTTTAAGAATAAATTCATAATTTTTGTTCGGTCACATTTATATCAAAATCGAAGCGGGTTAACGGTATTCTGTCAATTCATGTCAAATTCATTACGCATTATCGTCTACATGTTGACCTACTTCCGTTTACAGAAAAACAAGCGTCTGACGTTCCGATTATTGGATAAAATCGGCGCGGAGTGTAATACGTAAAACACGGTATTTTTGGAAAATTTCGGACCAGTGCTCGGTCACCTTGTTTTACTTAGAATATACATAAATATGTGAGATTTTTATTTACAATTGATAGATTATTGTATAAATATTATAAATTTAAATAAATCATAATACTTCTTGAATTATTATAATAATTATAAGTGAAAAAGACAAGGCTGTCCAAATTCGATTTTCTAGCGGAAAACAGCAGGTGCGCTCGTATCTATCGTCTGCATAAACAGATAAGCGTCTAGATGATCATGATTTGGGTTTTCCGCGAGCGTTTGACAGGTATGACTAAAATTAGAAACAATACGCGAGGTCCCCTTTTTAATTAATCGAAATTTGCTAGGGGTGACCGAGCATTGGTAGTGACCGAGCATAGGTAGCTGACTCTAAACAACATTGAACGGGCAACGGAGATCAAAACAATGGTAAGGATTATTAACGGTCGATTTCACCAAGGTCAGATATGCTCACAAGCTGCAGGTTATCAGTGTACGGCAATTGCATTGGCTGTTATATTGTTTACGGTAGGCAATCATGTGCCAAGTCTGCGAAACTGGTCTGCAAATGTTGTTGATGAAGTGATGATGCGTGGTCACAACTTGTATGAGCAAATACTAACGGAGGTCACGGAATCAAAAAATAGGTTTTCACAATGCAATTATCAAAACTCTTCTTGTCTGAAACTACAAGGCCTAGAGCTTTCATTTTTGGTATATAACATCATCTAGAGGTCCTCCATCACAGTTGTTCAAATTATGCCCCTGGGTCAAAATTGACCCCACCCCATGAATCACAATATTACATTGAATTATATAAGGAAAAGTTCAAACAACATCTTCTCTTGAACCGCTTATGATAATTTGCCCAAACTCAACAGGAATGGTCCGTGGGTGGTTTCCTACCAAAATTGTTCAAATAGGTCTGATTGGTTGGATAAGTAGGTCACTGGGTAAAAAAAATAGGTTTTAACATTAGTGGTCCTCTGTAAATGGCTCTTCTGTGACCTTTGACTTTTTCCTCAGGTGAGCACCCAGGGCCCTTTGGGCCCTCTTGTTTTTAAATCGACGCCGTTTGTCTTTTTTAAAGACATTTCTTGTTTCTTTACCAGGGGAAAATAAGCCAACCTTTTAGTCCTAATTATTTCCAATGAGATTTTAATAGTTAACATATCAACATTGGTTGCGTTGTTGTATCTCGTATATCTAATAGTATGCAGTAAGAACAAGTTATTATAAGACTCCCTGGGGGTAAATGTTTCTAATATCAAAGTAAAAGGATTTTAATAGCTTTTGTCTACATACTATATGCCTGGTTTTACATTACTGTAGGTAAACTTTATCATGTATATTTTTTCTAGACATTTTTGTCCTATTCGTGTTCCTTAGCTTGAATTGTCGATGAATTCGAAGTCACAAAGATGTCATAAACTGTAGCTGTAGTATTTTGATTTGCAGTTAATTTTCATCGTAAGTGGAATAAGGTCATATATATCCTATATTCTAGTCATTTATCAGGTGATTTAAATATCTTACAGTGTGCAATCGCTTCTTTTCGACCGAATCTTGATTGTTTTTTTTTACTAGATTTAACGCCGTGTCAACACAATTTAAGGTCATTTTACGGCGTCTAGCGCACCTAACCTAGCTTTCCTGGACCATTGTCTATAACCAGTACTCACCTACCCTTCGACAAGGTCGGAAACTTCTCCATATTGTCAAATCAATGGAGGAAAATTTACTTTATTGTCAAATTTTCATGGAAGGGTATAACCTTCCCGGGTGGGATTCGAACCCGCACCCCCTCGGGCAAGAGATTCCAAATCCCGGCGCGCTACCAACTGCGCTATCGACCAGGGTTGAATCTTGATAGTATCAGTTAAAATTTGGTTATATTCAAACATTCAATTATCAAATCGAATGTTTAACAATGTTTAGCATGTTTCCTGGTGACAGTATATCAACATATAAGTATTCACTAGTTTACAACCAATTTAAAAAAAAATAGCGGTACAATACATGAGTTAATGATTATGTCACTTCTATGGTGTACTATTACACATCTAGCCTTACCTTAATTATATTTCATAACGAGAAGTCTCTTCTCATACTTGTGTTTGACTTTGTCATGGCAACATCATTACATAATAATCTTTACTTGTATTACATGACAATACATTCATCTTGGTCACATTTGATTATTTCCAAACTTGGAAATGTCAGAGGTGTAAAGTCGTTGTAATGATTTACTTGCTAATTGGCCATAAACGTATTTAAACTATTGAGTGTATAGTTACATCCTATTGTAAAAGTTGACGCTTCTTTCACAGAAACTATAGATCTAACATATATACTTAACGAAACTTCTAAGTACACCGATTTCAATGTTGTCAAAAATTTTCATTTTTCAACATTTACGTTCAATCGTTAATAGAAATGTATACAGGGTTATACTGTCGTCTGCTTGCATGGTTTTCATGCTTCTTAATTGATGCAAAATTGGTTTTGTCGTTCATTCGCAGAAAAGCGGAAATGCGCACGTGCTCATCGTGCAAAAATTGAACGTTGTCAGTTTTAGTGAAAATCAGTAGTGTGTTGATATGCACAACGAAAAATCAAGAAATTTCTCGAATGCCGCTTCAAGAACAAGAATTTACCATAGGTCTTTTGCCAGACGGTGAGTCACCTGCAGAATATGACTTCTAATAGCTAATTTTCTGTCAAAACAATTAGAAAATCTTCGAGTTTTTTTTTATTCCAAACTCGAAAGTTTTATTACATAATATAATGTATACATGTATACCTAACGAAACTTCTAAGTACTCCGATTTCAGTATTGTATGAAGTCTTATTTTTCAACATTAAAGTCTGATCGATGATGGAAATATGTTTTGGACTATACTGACCTTTGCTATCATGGTTTTCATGCTACTTTATCAATGCAGAACCATTTTTGTCGCACATGCGTTGATATGGGAAGATTTTCTAATTGTTTTGACAGAAAATTAAGATTTTTAGTCATTCGTACGACATTAAGTCAGTGATTTTTTTCTCAACTTCACAGTCTTTCAATGGTTGGTAAAAACGTTCAAAATGTCAATGAACCTAATTTTGCATAACGAAAACAATTTTAAAACAATGATATCATAAGCTCAGATAAACATTATGCAATCTATAAGTTCTTTTGCAGATGCCCTGATGTGAAAGATACAGCTGCCAATCTGATTAAACCCAATCTGATTAAAACCCAATCTAAAATTTTCCGCTCGCCTACTCGCCAATTTAGATCTGGCCTTTTTCAAACGAAGGTCACATTCAGATGACCTTTTCTCATCATAATATTCATGACGAAATTGTTATGATACGTAACTTGTTTACATTGTCTACGTCACGCAATTTGAAATGAGCCGCCCAAACACAGACTGTGAATAATACTGCTGTTAAATAAGCATGCTAACCTTGGTCTAAAAATAGAAATTACGAAATCAAAATGACATTGTGTTTGATAGTGTTTTCGTCTAGATGAAAGCTACGCATTGATTGGTCGACACAAAGTTCATCTCGACGTGACATTCAATGGAGAAAGTAGAGAGCCTGTACGACAAAAGCTCTACAGGATATCTGTTTACGGAGATTGTACAGCTGCGGTTTAAAAGTACCTCTGCAATAAGGTATTTTTCAATCAATGTTTTGTGGAGATTTAATTTGTAAATTGAAGAATAATAATAAAAACAGTGTTAGTTTCTACCTTATTTGAAAAACATTATTTGAAAATTCAAATCCTTGGTTTCAGTTTTTGCTATTTTTTACAACAAAAAATAAAAATCCGACTTGAAATATCAATATTTGCTTTTTGTGCTTTGTGGTAGGCATGTGTTCTTTGACTGTTGCTGTTCCAAGACGTTGTTTGAATTTTTCAGCGTTATATCGTTGTATATTTCTTCGAGTGGGCCCAGGACATACATTTTATTTCAGGCGTAATCATAAGTGGATAATTATTTTCGAAGTTCAGGAAGGAAGGAAAGTAATTTTCAGGATATTACATGTACGATCCTAACTTAATGTTTTATCACCTCAATAATCTTTAATATAGGTCGTTCTTATGCCGATTGCATCTTCTATTAAAATTGTATGCTTTTCATTAAACGGAAAAAAACTTATTCGATATTTTATAAATATATAAATCATTCTTCCATCAGGTATAATGTCATCATTAATTTATTTACCTAGGCTATGACTTGGTATTTAAGCGCATCTTCGAAAACCTAAGATTCATATCAGGGCGATCGTATCGTCTTGCCATTAACATGACGTTGTGTTAACTACTCCCTTTAGCAGTCACTTTACATAAGAGCTATTTACAACATTCTGGTTTACTACAACTAAAAGTTTGTTTTATGCTTTTAAAGATTTTACAACGCAACAATAAGTTTGCCGCAAAGAGCTTATATATGTACAGAAAGTTGTTGTGTACATACACTAAAACGCATAGAAAGATGATATAAGTAAGAAAAATTAAGTTGACATAAACACATTCAAAACTTCCTAGGAGCTCTGTTAGTTTTATATATGGTGATCAACGTACGACATCGATGATGCATCATCTTCCTAAGCCTTTCTTTGATCTCAGACTGTGATAAAGCACAATGCTTTGATATTCAAGAATTGTTTTCCGCTTCGGAAGTCCTACCATTAGGAACTAATACTGATAAACGCTGATAATGTAGAGCTATGACGCAAAGATGATATCGGTCTTGCTGTATCATGTTGCTAATGAATACGATGTTAGATTTTAGTATCTGTATATTTTTACAGTATAGCTAAGCAATTAAACATTATACTCTTGTAAAAGACCCAGAAAATATATTGCTCTCCTGTCTTCTTAAAATTACGGTGGCATACAGGTGACATAGAGTTACAATGTATATTTAAAATTTACGTGCGCTCGCAATAACGTTTACGTGGCCACGCAGTAGCTATAACGTGCGCACGCAATAACGTTTACGTGGCCACGCAATAGCTGTACCTGCGCACGCAGTAGCTATTACGTGCGCACGCAATAACGTTTACGTGGCCACACAATAGCTGTACGTGCGCACACCCAACAAAATGGCCGCCAATTTCGACAACTCTCATTGGTCAATTATAACGTGCGCACGTAAAGCTATTGCGTGACCACGTAAACGTTATTGCGTGCACACGTAATAGCTACTGCGTGGCCACGTAAACTTTATTGCGTGCGCACGTAAATTTTAAATACATCTCCATGTCACCTCTATGCCACCGTATAAAATCGTTTGTTTAATCAAGAATATTCATAATAGTAGCGTGTCCATAAAGTTTGCCGTTAAGCATGTTAAATACGTCTTGGGAATTGAGTAGTTTTATAAATGTGAGCCGTATTCATGACACTTGACAAATCAACTGTCAACAAGATCGATATAATGACAAGCATTAAAACAGTTGAATTTCTAGAAATAACAATTTATTTCCAGGAACATACATAAATGTATCATGTCTTCTATTATGAGAGTAATAAGAATGAGACCAGGTGACCAGAAGTGGGTAATAAACAGGTAGACACTATAACAATAATAAAACTAACATGTATGTATACATATACTAGGACGAAAAAGAAACGCCGGGTAACCTATAATGATTGTTTTAAGGGATAAATTGTATTATTGGATTATTATATTTATTTTTGTATGAAATGTCATCTGTATGGAACCAGCTGTTGAAGTTTCAATCGATTTCCGATGCTGATTATGTGAAAAAATACCCCCTTTTAACGATGACCCTTCTTGTTTTGCGAAACACGGCCGGACATGTGTTGCATATTTTATGTACCCGGCGTTTCTTTTTCGTCCTAGTATATATAATCGAGCACTGTATCACAAGCAATCTCCGTAAACAGATATCCTGTAGAGCATTGTCGTACAGGATCTCTACTTATTCCGGGGAAGGTCACGTCGAGATGAACTTTGTGTCGACCAATCAATGCGTAGCTTTCATCTAGACGAAAACACTATTAAACACATTTTGATTTCGTAATTTCGATTTTTAGACCAATGTTTGCATGCTTATTTAACAGCAGTATTATTCACAGTCTGTGATTGGGCGGCTCATTTCAAATTGCGTGACGTAGACGATGTAAACAAGTAACGTATCATAACAATTTCGTCATGAATATTATGATGAGAAAAGGTCACCTGAACGTGACCTTCGTTTGGAAAAGGCCAGATCTAAATTAGCGAGTATGCGAGTGTAAAATTTTAGATCGGGTTTTAATCAGATTGATTTTAGCTCTATTTGAAACCAATTCTTACAACTTTACTTAGATTAATTACTCATTTGAGTTTGCTTCCTGCTTTAACAGTACTAAATTATAAGGATTAAGTACTCTAGCTGAAGGAAACAATGAGGTAGGATTTTTCAACCAACATATATTGCCTTCCAAAGATACAGCATCTTGACTACTGGGCAGCAGTACTTCTGAGGATCGACCTCCGGAAGACTTTAGATGACTTTGTGCTCGTGTACAAGCCATGCAGTGCTAATCTAACATGAACGCTTGGCTTTCTCAACTGTTGAAACGTGATTCATTTCAAAAGTCAAAATGTTGACAAGTTTGTCTAACAATCGTAAAGTTCCAATAGCATGTATTATTTACAGTCTGCGATTGGGCGGCTCATTTCAAATTGCGCGACGTAGACGATGTAAACAAGTTACGTATCATAACAATTTCGTCATGAATATTACGATGAGGAAAGGTCACCTGAACGTGACCTTCGTTTGGAAAAGGCCAGATCTAAATTATCGAGTATGCGAGCAGAAAATTTTAGATCGGGTTTTAATCAGATTGTATCACAAGTTTAGCCAGAATTTTCTACGCAAATACCTAGATTATCATGCATGAAGCAATTGACACTTAGTAACTTTTTCATTGTTTATGTCGTAAGCCTTTTCAATTCTGATCAAAAAGACTATTGTAGCAGAACGTGATGTTAAAAACGTATAATTTCATGTATAATAAAAACAAAGTTATCGGCTTTAAGTCTACACTCACCAAAATTTCTAATCGGTCACTCCATTAATTCGTTGTTTTCAAATAACTGAAATAAACTAAGGACAAAATCATATTATCACGTTCTCTATAATTGTGATTTTATACCTGCCAGTAGTCAGGGACGCTCATCCAGACGACCTTGACCTTTACGTTTTCCTCTATATTCTATATAAAGCCGCCATTTTGAAAAATCGATAAAATGAGTCGTTTTTGAGCGCGCTTGGTGTAACGGTTTAACCAGGCAGACGATGCTATACCCATAATTGTATAGAGCGGACGAGATAACATGTTCATGACGTCATCGTATTCAAGTCATTACATGTTGATATAATTATGTATACTATTTAATTGCGTGTCACCGGTAGTTCATTACATTTCTGCTACAGATATTGGATGCTACACATCGCATCTATTCGAGTACGACGTTCAACCAGAGCTGGTTTACAAGTTATTTTCAGTCAAACATTGCACGATTTTTGGTAAATTGCTACTACTTTTTTACTCTGTAAGACAGCCAATCAGAAATCAGCTATTTATAAGCTATTAAAGATTTTCCTTTAATAAATATTGCCATAGTAGTCCATAGTTTATTTCAGGTTTTTGAAAAAAAGGATTTAATGGGGTGACCTATTAGAAATTTTGGTGAGTGTATACATAAAAAGGTAATCGCAGAAGTATGATAGTAATATTGATCAAAATTTATTTTAATTCTAGTTCTTAATCAAGCAGAAGGAACTTACAAGGTGGGATATCTAGCCATAGATTTATACAGAAATAAATATAAAAAACCCCAGAAAACCATCACCCATGACACACTTCGAAGCTATAGAACAAAGAACAATCTCAAATCAAATACAGACAATTGATTGAAACGCTGCTCAAGGCAAAAACAGATGTTGCAAGTCGTAAGATAGAAGTGAGGACATGAGATAAATAAGGTTCAAATAAAACAGCCTTTCCACATCAGTACAATAAAAGTATTCCATGGAGATTATCACTAGTTCTCGTTTACAAGTTATCAACTATATTGTTTCAATACAATTTAAAATCAAAGTGCTGAAAGCACTGAAGTTTAGCGCATTCAATTTTAGGGTTTAGGCACAATTATTTTCAAAACCAGGAATAAAACCCTAGAGTGATGAAAATCTTTTTTGTCATGACTGAGAAAAAAGTTGAATCATCTTGAAGATAGGAGTCTGATATATTAATTGCTGTTTCACATGAAGGGAGTTTACGTAAAATGTCTTACTCGTGTAATGTTAACTGTGGAAAGGGGTTTTAACCAATCTGAGCAAGCTTATATAAGGGGAATTGTATACTTCGCAATATTTGTACCTACCCAACAAATCTTAACATACTGGTATGGCTCCATACAATCCTTGAAGTTGAACCCACCCATTTAGTTATAACATTTGTTAAAAGGGCACCCAAACGTAAACGTAATGTTTTGCGGGGATTTAGGCCGGGTACCTATAGCAATAAGCTTTAAAAACCTGCTATTATATTTTGGTATGCTATAAAGTCATCTAATGATGAATCATCCTCTACACTCTATAAAATTATAATGACGGACTGTACTCAAAACAGTCACAAGTATGAATCGATTTTGTTACATCAATTTTGACGAATGCGGACTACACTATATATGGCTAATTTAATGAATCCAAAAACATTTACAGTCGGCAATAGAAAATGTTTTGTCTGCCAAGTTTTGCAAAAGTAGGAAACCAGATTTTAACGCATCAAATAAAAGTTTTTATTACAGATTTTACAAGGTCAAACATTGTTTTAAAAGCTATTAAGATATACTTAATGGTAGATTCAAATATCCTCACAAGCCGCCCGGTTAGCTCAGTTGATAGCACGCAAGTCTACTGATCGAGGGTCGTGGCTTAGATTCCCGGGCGTGCATACTTTCGTGAAGCTTGGTCATGAAATTATTTCTACGACCATTCTACCTCAGGGACCAATGATTTTTGATTATGTAGGGCAGTTGTCAGTCACTGACGAAAGTATGCGCTTAGTAGTTGGTTAACAGCTAAATCCAGAGATTGAGCCTTTCCAGGAGGAGTGAGTAGGTTGACAAACAAATGTCTTTTCATTACGCAAAAAAGGAAATCACTCCTTCATCCAAACACTTGTCTATCCAAATATGTACACTTTTTTAGAAAAAAAATTAAATACTGCAAATGAGAAAAATGTTTAAACTGGGAAAATGTATCACTAAATAACTTAGGTTGTAGACCAATTCCTGGCTAATAATTCGTAATCTCCATAAAACTGTTTGTTCCAAATAAATCAATCTTTCTCTTCTGTTCGTTATTTTATATCTAAACTTTTTATATAAGCTATATGTAATTCAGTTGTTTTACACTCCACAGTCATGTATATTTGTTGTTAAATGTTATACGTTATATAAACATTACATGTAATTGCTTATAACCTCATTCCACACATTAGCGTGTGCTGAGGGTACAAAATAAACTGAAACAGTACTTCTACTCCTGTTCTAAAAAATAACAATTACCGCATTGTCTTACAAATCATGATCTAGAATCATTAAATGAATGACTAATTTATTTATCAAATATTTTCATGTCAACCAAAAAACTTATGACAATCAATTGTCGACATATCAATGATTTAAACTTAGATGATATTAATGATTCTTATTTTAACATGCAATACATACAACCCGATTGACACTATTTTACGCAATCTTCATTTTAATGCAATCCCTACTAAATTATTTCACATGTTGTTACTTTATACATTTGTATGAATGTAACCTATGTTTATACAATAGAGATTTTGTTTAGTTCAGAAAATCTATAGAAATCTAACAATAATTGATTTTTTTTCACAAACAACTTCTAAACACAATTAAATTACCATTATAATCACTTCTGATTGGTAAAAGTACTTTTTTATCAAGATCACTCAATTATTCATCAATTATAATACAGAACGTGTTGTCCGTGGGTTGAGTTTTTTCTCCAATATGCATCAGCTAAATCTATTTAACATGCTATTAAATGTAAAGATACAGTTAATTCTTATTAAAAATGTTCTTTATAGACAAATTTAACATAAATCAATAAATTCGGCCGATGTGGTAATTCAACTGGTGTTTACAATAATCAGAATCACTAAAATACATGTATTGTATTTAGGCCCGCATTTTAAAGTCGATGACCGCTGATATATCAAGAATCAAGTATTTCAAATCTGAAAGCAGACTTTATTTACTCATAAATGAGAAATTTATACATGTTAGCTGAGGCAAGTCGGTGTTTGATTTGCTGCGCAATAACCGTACACTTTTTAGCTGTAAAACTTATTTGGTGATATCATACCGTATTTTGTTCTGATATTTGATTATTTTGTCAATATGAAATTAAGGATGTGTCAGAGTACACTACGTGTATTGTATTGGAGTAGGTATGTCTATCGCATGTCATTGGGGCGAAATGTCTTGGGGACGAATTGTCTTGTTTGTCGAAGGGTCAATGTTTTTGCCCAGTGAAAGGTGCCCAATATAAAATGAAAACTTTGGGAAAGCATATTTTAAATGATTTTATGTTCCATATGATGTGTTTTGTTCTATTATTTTGTAAAAGAGAGACAATTCGTACATGCTATAAAGGAAAACTTAGTGGTTGTGGTAAAATAGAGTTCAACAGAACTACTTTTTATATGACCTGTGTTGGCGAAACCTGAAACGGCTGTCGAGATGCTGGTAATAAGTTTAGCGCTTCAAAGCGCTAAACTTAAAAAAAGAAGCGAGTAACATGACGTGTATTTTTACATGTGAGTGATAACCATCAACACGTACATTGAATCCATTAAGCACGTTTATCGCATATTGATCCTTTGTTCTAGTGCTATCTGCAATTTCTCACACTCAGTTGGTTTTTAAAATGGCTGTCTCATACTGATCTTGCGTAGGCTTTATCTTTGTATAAAACCACATCGTTATTGGCTTTTGAAACTCATCGCACTAGAGGTTTGACTGAGGCGGTTATTGTTAGTTACACAGTGGAGAGAAAAGTGTCATTAGGGAAGGGGAAATATTTTCGTTTTGGAATTAACATGTTGTTTCTTCGTTAGTTCTGGTGTAGAACGTTTAATTTACATGCTTGAAGAAAAAACCCGGTGCAGCGTGTATAAATAAGTATTTTAAATAATTGACGGCTTTTATCAACAAAAATACTTGTTTAAACAACGAAATTTGGAAAATAATTGCTTTGATAGACTGAACATCTGAAATAAAACTCAACTTGGATTTTAAAATATACTTAATATTTGGAGTCGACAACTTATGTTAGATTTTAAGTAAGTGAAGTGAAACTTTGAATAAAGTTTATTATTGACAGGATAGCACGTAAAGTGGACTTTTTACAAGTTTTGAAATTTCGAAATATGGGCAACAATAGTAGTAGACGAAAAGCAAAGAGACTAAGAAGTCGTTATAAACAACAAGATGTTATAGAAGATGATGATCACAAAAGTATTAGAGGTATAACCTAAGGACAAATCCATTATCTATTTAAATTAGTAAATTACTGATACTGAAACTTATGTATTTAGAATTCTTACTCAGATGCAATTACTCGTACTTATTAAATAAACATACATAGCATTAAGAACTTGCTTGACTTTTTACCTTTTCAGACTTATTTCTAAAACTACTATAATTTGGTGTGTTTGTTGCAAAGAATTACATATCGACATGTTTAGGCATATTGATATCATTTCAAATGATAAGTAATTGTAGCGATTTTTATAAAGAGGCATAAATGTCAGTGTATGACTTGAAACATGGTTCTGATTTTGTAAGTTCTTTCTTCAATGAAACTATTAAGAACATCATTGTAACTTAAAAATGTTGTATTTAGTTATATTCCTAGTCGAATACTTTATTCCATTTATTTCACCATAACGATACTCGCTTAGGGGGGGGGGGGGGTTCCAGAGTACTGAACAATATGCATACTATGCAAAAAGTGTACTGATAAATTTTACCAACAACTTTAATGTGTTCATTACAGATTCAAATTGTACACAACTGATAATAATTCTCAGAATGATATAATATTCTTGATTGTATTTAACGCGATCTGTGTTTTTTTTCAGTATTTAGATGCAGATACTACATATTTCATTAAAATTAAAAGACTTTAGTAAAAGAGTTTAGTAAATTATCATAAGCATCAAAACAAACTGAATTATTTTATCCTAACATTACAATTTTCTATAAAACTTGTTTAGGCCTGCGACTTTGCTGGTACATTGTTTTCTTAAGAATGACTTGCAATAATATGAGATTCGTCAGTAGAAATGAGCAATTGTTAATTATAATTTGATTTACGAGAACAAATTCTAAAAAAATCACAAAACAGTATTAGTTTTCAAATCTGCTTGTGTTACATTTTTTACAAAAATTGCAATCACATCCATTTAAGTAAACCAGAAGTCTTAATCGACGAACTATGCCAAGTGTTTACAGTAACGATCGCTGCCAGTTTGTGTTCAGTAAAATCAATGAAGTTTGCATGACTTATATGTTATCCCCGATCGAACATACGCGGCGTTCATTAATCAATCAATTACAATAATCAGTTAATTAACTCAATACATTATTTAGAGTTTTCCATCAATTGCGTTCAATAATCTGTAGGATTGCACAAAATATGGTCTTATTCATTGCATACAGTGAGTGAGGCAACTAATTCACAAACTGTTCACATATGGTGTACAACGAAACGATGTGTTTATTAATACATCCACTTTGATGGAAACGCAATTATAACGTTATTTTGTTTCCGTAGGTGTTGGTATGTGTGAACAAAAGCTCCGTGCCTCTATAGTTACTCTTTGATTATTAAGATTGTATTTTTTTCTTTAGAGGTTCATTGTTGTTAGCATTTTATCAGCAATTAACTTTAATTTACTTTACTACTGTATTCCAGTATTAATTTATTGCTCTTGAGTACACCCTGAATAATGAGGTGGTTTTTATGATTGCTTATGTGGTATCTGATTTATGGCTCATAGCAGAATCACATTAACTCTAGAATAAACAGAATCAAAGATAATATAATATATAGATATATTTCTTTTTGTTTTAGTGCAAAAACAACCATAACAACAACAAGAAATAAACGATGTTACGTACCAAATTGCGATTGATGATTACATTTTATATAAATGGTACGATCAAACATCAGAAATAATTAATCTGCATTTTAATTTTATCTTACCTCGTACAGAATACTCGTTTTTCATTGGCCGAGAGCGGTCACGTGCTGACCATGTATTATCCCATATTAGGTCAGTAGATTCTAATATCCAGTCAGTAACAAAATTTATAAATGATAGCGCTCAGATGGGGGTACTCGGTAAGATAAATTCGTTACACAGTCAGTTACTGACCGGATACGGTGTGATACCGGGTCAGTGAATAAATATTGGGCTCGAGCTACGCTCTCACCCAATATTAATTTACTGACCCGGTATCACACCGTATCCGGTCAGTAACTGACTGTGTAACTAATAATATCCATACATACTATTTGGATTTTACATTACAATTTCTATTTCTCAAGTTTAATTATTTCTTTCTTCAGAAAATACGTTTGATGAGGAAGACACAGTCTTAATAGTCTAGATATATATCAACATATTTAATTATTGGTTGACTTTGATGAACAGAAGATCATAATCGAAAAGTTCACCACTCAGTTGCTTGTATTTCAAAGAAAAATTTACAAATGTAATTAATTACATGGTAGCTCATAAACGCCAACAAGAGTGTCTCACTGTTAGGTCAACTTTTGTCATATAATAAACACATTTTCTGGGCCAGGTCCATAGGGGGTTGATAGTGGGGGGCACAGCTGGGGTGGGTTCGGGAAGGGTATCCCCTCCAGAAGTTGTGGACATTTTTTTAATTTTTGCAATTCAAAGGTGCAACTTTTAAAGCACTTTTAAACACTCTTTATAAGGATAAAATGAAGTTAAAACTCTGTAAATTTTTATTTAATTCTAACGAAAAAATCAATGCCCGCCCGTATAAAACTTTGATGTAAATTCGAGTTTTGGCTACATCAAATTATGCTATTATGCTATGAAAACGCCGATGTCTTCCATAAATAATTTATTTATGTTGTAGGCTCAGTCACTCTTTAAAAAATATTTGTAATGTTGATACATGTATCTTTATTTTTATTTAAAAAAAATCATCAGGCAATCGCGTATTTTCCATAATTAATAAAGTTCGAGTGTCATAATTATAGTGACGTAAAAATGTACATGTACTCGACTAGCTGTTCTCGTCTTTTCTCCGTCTAACTTGCTTTGAAAAACGCCGATGATTTCTACTAGTAAACAAGATAACAGAGTGCACAATTACCAAATTTAGACCTCGAAAGCTAGTTACCATGGTTATTTCATTGGTGACGGTCTGAAATATACGTTTGAGGTATGTGTGCAATATAGACACTATACATTGCTACGCAATCAATGATTTAACGCTTGATAAGGCCCTATCTGAGTACCTTGAGATGAATCTGAAAGTTGGGTTGATATTACTTTAATGGTGCCGATTTTGTGCCCTTTTCTTTGTATGAACGTCAATATTTGTGGGGCCAGGTGGGGGGGGGGAGCACGTACCCCCCGGTAAATCCGGGCCTAATTTCTCACATATTACTGGAATAGATAATCAAATCATATGAATTATTAAGCACAATTAATGAACTGGTGAACTATAAGCTAGACGCGAATTAATTCCAGCTTTAAATATTTAATCAGGTATTTATTTATTGCACGATCATATTATTTCCGTGTTTGTATAGTGTTCTAAAATAGCCATGTGACGCAAGTAGTTTAACCTGTTTGAACCAGGAACGAAACATGCTGAAAGTAATAACATAAAAAATTCTCTATTAATATTCTGGAGTTCAGCATAAGTTTATGAGATGGAATAATCTGAAAGACCCATGGGGTATTTATCGACATTTATTAGATTTTAATGTTATTATCAAATAGTTTATCCTATAGCAATCCTGTAAAATAAGTTTATACCAGAATCAATTTGATCCGGTGTATGATAGCTAACACACAACATTCATTGTTTGTTACAATTGTTATAGAATTTAAACCAGGTTCTGTTTTTAAGTGATTGCTGACTTCAAGTCACTGAAACCTTTTGCTGATTAAATAACGTAGAATCGAGTCCTGATCTGACAACGTCTTGCTATAAGTGAAAGTAGGGAGTTGTTTGCTGAGAAAAGCTGAACAAACACCTTTCTTGATTTATGTAGGTGTACACATGTAGGTGTACACATCGAGGTGTACATATGTAGGTGTACACATCGAGGTGTACATATGTAGGTGTACATATCGATTTATGTAGGTGTACATATCGAGGGCTGAACGAAACATTATTGTAACTCTTTTTATTTTCAAATGGAGTAACAATAGTGTTTTGTTCTGCCCTTGATTATATAACATACCAATGCAAGATAAAGTGAGAACTATCCCCCTATTTATTGGTCAATGACATTGATACATAAAATAGCTTCACATGATCAGAGACTTTAAGCAAATATAACAGAAGTAAGTATGAAAATACCCCTGTTATCAGAGAAATATCAGATAAACCTGAACAAACAAGATACTTATTTTCATAATAGATCATTGTATCTGATATCGTAAACAACAATAATGGATGAGGGCAATGAGATAACACTATAACTTGTAGAGAATAGCATACACTTGTAATAGAGTAGAACCAAGATATGTCAGAATTTATTATTACCATTAAAATGCTCAGTATGAGTAGTTTTGTGGAAATGAAGAGCAAAGGTACTATTTTCATACAGTCTGTGAAATCTATTAACGTTGCGTCCAATACTGGCGTCAATTTGCGTAACGTCAAAAGTAACGTTTTATAAAAAATATTTTGTATTTAATACGCCATAGTCAGCATTCGATATTAATATCTTTAAAAAATTGGCTACAGTGATACAGAATGATTTTTTATTGTTTTATTGAATCTTATTACATATTAATTTCAAATACATAGAAATCTAATGTGTCATTCCCCCATATTCTCAGATACTAAGTTTTTTACCAAATATCAATGTAAATTAAGTTGTCCTCCAGTTTTCATGCTAGTTATCATGGTTGGCAATATTTTAATTGTATTTTATTCTTTGTTTGCCTTTTCCCTTGCCATCTTATCTTTTGCCGATTTGAACTGCACATGTTTATGCATTACTTTTAAGTTATATAATCCAACAGAAAAAATAGTCAAACAACATTGACGTTAAAAATGTCTAAAATAGGCAGCGTTACATTATGGCAAGACATTTTAAATTGTTAATTATTCTAAGATATTTCACCCATATCATATTGATGTTATATTATGTCATACGTTTTAGTTTGAACATTTTGATGATTGATATGAAATTTCGCTATTTTGTTTAATTCTGCGAACAATGATCTTTAAAATATATGAGTCTAGTCTATTTTCGGCATTTTGTGGATGCGTTACATCGTGGCTAGACATTTTTAAACCTGGCTAATGCCGCTTTCCGTTTGCTTAATTATTTTCATTTTAAAATATATCTACGAGTAAAGAAATGAACTTTTAAAAGATACTAAAAAATCATTACATCAATATAATTATTGCACCAAATATATCGAAGTTGTAAACGAGATAATTTGTAAAATTAAAATCTTACCTTTTCAACAAACATATTTTCTGATAATTTTGCGTATAGCTATGTTTATATTTTGATAAAACTTTATTTATGTATAAGGTAGTTCAGTTACACAAACATTGTAAGCTTTTCTGGTAAAAACGTTTCTTCATACGGCAGACAACTGGGTTTTTTATAACGAAATTTACCTGTTTCTGTTACGTCTTACTGGCATATTTTCCGACGTTCAGTCGGGTTTAAACACGAATATTTTGACATATGTAAGTAAAATATACTTCATAATATAATTTTCTGAAAGTATGAATTGTTTAAATTGACTGATGTAAGATTTATCAAAATGATTGTTTGTTTGTTGGGTTTAACGCCGTAACCCATTGTATAGGTCATATAACGGCGGTCAGTCAACCTACTCACTCCTCCTTGAAAGGCTAAATCTCTGGATTTAGCTGTAAACCAACTACTAAGCGCATACTTTTGTCAGTGACTGACAACTGCCCTACACAATTAAAAATCATTGGTAGGAGGGAGACTGACAGTAGAAATAAGTTCATGACCAAGCTCCACGAAAGTATGCCTCTCCCAGGAATCGAACCCACGATCCCTCGATCAGTAGACTTGCGTGCTACCAACTGAGCAAGCCGGGCGGCTTCTTAAATTGCTCCTTAGACATTACTGTACATGAAAACATGTAAAAGATATTGCTCATCCAAAGCGATTAGTAATGCATTACTTTGCAGCACCCAAAAACGAATTATCGAAAGTCAAAAGCTTAAATGATTACTACTATTTGGTCATAATATCCTCAAAACACCAAAACAGTTCAATTAAAAAGGAAACTTAAATTGACTAATTAGTTGTCATAATTTTCATGTTGTATATACAATAATCCTAACTGTTTATCGACAAAGGATGTACTTTCATTTAACATTTTATATTCCTGCTAAAAAATACACATTTTAATGATTTACACTTTAAACCAACCCACCGGTAGTGCTATTATACAAGTGTTACTGCATTTACAACTTTTTGATGTTGTAATCATTTTATATTAATTGGCAGGAATGTTAAATGTTATGTTAATGTTATCATTTCTTTTATCACTATATTCCTTTTCTTGAAGCATAAAAATCTAGTCTATGTAACATGCACATCTGCTCTAGCCAATACCTTATTGTTATGTCACTGCGAAAATATTCATAACTATGTTAAAAATATTTGTGCCAAGTTTGTCTTATATAAAATATAACCCTTGTTTCGACAATCAAGATAGATTTAAATGAAGATATTTGCGAGTTCTTATTTTAGTAACTTGCCTTAGAATTAGGATTAATAGACATCAATTATTAGTGTTACATCAAACTGAACTTTAAAAAAAAATAAAAAAAATACCGTTGTTATGTGTAACGATCTATTTGTACTACTTTGAACTTCGGGATGCAAAAAAAAAATAGAAATCCGGGAACCTGTATAATCACGCGCTAGTGCGTGTGTGCATGCGTGTAGGGGTGGGTGCGTGTGTGCGTCCGTCTGTTCGTCGTCAACAATTTCTTAAAAAGTCTTCTTGTCAAAATTCATAAGGTCTACAATAATTAATTTTGGCATGTAGCATCACTAGAAGGTGCTTTACAAAGATTTACATAGAGTTTTTAGGGAAATGTTAAAAAAAATCTTCTGAAAACTGTAAGGCCTAGAGCCTTGATATTTGGCATGAGGTAACACTAGAAGGTGCTTCACCGAAAACACGTGGCGATTTTGACATTCTAATAATTTCTCTATTCAACTGTACAGAGCATGTCTTTTAGTGTCTACTCAATACAAATTAACTATCCAACCATCTATGCTCATGTAAGTTAAAATTTTAACCGGTTGTTAAACCTCCATCCTAACGTGTTTACATCTGTCATTCTGTACACAAACATTTGAAATCGAAAGTAGAATACACGATTTGACAGTGCAGATCTGTACCTTTTGAGGTTTAAAAGTACTTTGTATTTATGGATTGATATTCCTGTTGTTATAAGCGAACATTTAATTTACAATTTAAAAATAATTGTATTGAAACAGAAAAAATACAACGATTTTGTCTTCATACGCCACAATATATTCTGTTGCGTACTAAATCGCCGAATACTGCGAATGGCTGTGCGTCTTTGTATTGAGGTGATATCTTCACCTTCTATATATAGAGTGGAGGTATTCTACAAAAATTGTTCGAATTATCATTCGTTGTGGGTTCATAATTAGCCCATATCAAGGGATCAATGCTTTATCGGCTGAATCTAGCATCTAGTTCTCATGTGAGCGGTCCAGGGTCATCAGGACACACTTGTTTATTGTTACCATGGAAAAAGTAATGGAAATGTAAAAAGGAGCGCATTATGTGCTAGACCAAAACTTATCTTGAAATCAAGCATAAACTGTATGAGGAACATTTAAAATAATAACTTAAATAGCTGATCATTATGTTTTTTTATATTGATTGTAATACAATAGTGATCCTCGTTTTTAATCAATATGTTCAATCGACCGAATATGATACGGTTAACATTTCTTTCATTTGCTTGGCTAAGGAAAAGTTCACTGTTTTATTCTGTACATAAATATCGAGTATTTTTAATCAAAGCCCTTACAATAAAAGACAAAAGGATGAAAGACATTGTAAGCTTACTGTTAATTATTATCACTATAAATGCGGCTGTCTTTAGTAGAAATTACAAAACGCTTTTATGGGTTATGTTCATGAAACATTTTAAACACATTAAGTCTTTAAGCGACAGTAATGCTCTTATTGGGACAATAAGTATGGATTAAAATATTCTTTCAGTTTCGACGTTAGCGATTATATTTACGTTTTATGTCTATTTTCGAACATAAGATAGATTCTAAATGATTACATTCTTATTATCCGGGAGGGATGTTATGTGTTCAGCATTGATTTGAATGTAAATTAATTCAATACCAATTCTGGCAAGGTAATGCAATATGCAGAAGCTTTAGAATTTAACATTAACGGTTAATAATGACAGTTGTTCATATTTACATACGATATTAGCAAACACAAGTAACATAAGTTTATCTTTTAATTACAGTTTACATATTTTCAATTTTACTCGTTTTCAATACCATTCCAGCTTTTTTATCTGTATCAAGCATGCCACTGAATCCGCAGCGTACAAAAAAGGTTGAGTCATATTAACCTCTATGGAACACCATTTAATTCCCAAGGGTTGTTACCCAATTTTGAAATGTAATAGTTTGTTATACATAAAAAATCATCGTCGACTCTGTTGCGTGGTTAAATGATGTTATATTAATACATATGTTCAAACTACAACGTACGGTGGCATAGAGGTGACATGAAGAATTATTCAAAATACCGTTACTATTACGTGGCCACGCAGTAGCTTTTACGTGCGGACGAAATAACGTTTACGTGGCCACGTAATAGCTTTACGTTCGCACGCAATAGCTTTTACGTGGCCACGTAATAGCTTTACGTGCGCACGCAATAGCTTTTACGTGCGCACGCAATAACGTTAACGTGGCCACGTAAAAGCTATTGCGTGCGCACGTAAAGCTATTACGTGGCCACGTAAACGTTATTGCGTGCGCACGTAAAAGCTACTGCGTAGCCACGTAATAGTAGCGGTATTTTAAATATTTCTCCATGTCACCTCTCTGTCACCGTCGTAACGCTATTCATCTTAGTACAAATTAATTAAACGTAACCCAATCATGAGTACATGTTCTTGTACTGTAAAACGTATATCGTGGATGAATGACGTATTTCTTGGAAAAGAAGTATTCATCAAATATAATCACAGTGAATTCAGAAATACAAGTTTCCTAAGTACATATACTAACATATAACTATTGTATTGATTCGCAGAAATTGAGGTCATAAAAAAACCGGTTTTGTGTTTCTGTAATCAATGAATACAGGCATATAGCATGCATGCACGATTTCTTTACACTGTTGTTGGAATAACAAAGTAAGGACAAAAGCAAATGTTAAGGCAATCATGCAAAGTTGTCAATAGGTTTCAAAATGTAGTGGGTGTGGTCGAGCGGTTACGACGTTGGACTGGTAATCATTGGATAGCCAGCTCGCGTTTGTTCGATTTCCATCAAAAACCTACCCCGTTGTTTCCTTGAGAAAGAAACTTTATAATATCCTATTAACTCAGTACTGGGGGACCAGGAAGCGGACTTGAAAGTGATGAATCTAAGTTGTAAGAACTTGTTTCACAATCGAGGTAAAATAATATAGTATAAGAATAAGGTTTAAATAGCCGAATCATGATTTAAAGTTATTAAAATTAAAAAAAAGATACTGTTTCCTTGTTAGGTATTTATTTTATATTAGATGAAACGAAAACAGTGAAAGACTAATTTTTTATGCAATCGTTAATTATTTTGAATAATATCTAAGTAGGAGAGTTGTACCGGATTAACTTAGATACCTAGTGTTTTACTTTAGCACATGCGCTTAACTTATCTTGACAGTCGTGTCTGATTGAGCCAACCGAAGTCTAAGGCAAAATAGTTCTGTTGAACTTACTTTTACCACAACCACGCAGTTGCCCTTCTCTATGTGTACAAATTGCATTCCTTGTACGAAATGACATACAAAAAAGCATCATATGGAACAAGAAATTATTCGTTATAGGCCTTCTTAAAGTTTTCCTTGCATATTGTACACACGAAACAATATCGAACTATTTTATGACGCGGTCAACGTATTTACCAGAACCCCCCCCCCCCCCAAAAAAAAATCCCGCAAATCCCTAAATACCGAAAAACTTTACATTGCTTTTTAGCTGAAAACGTGTGAGTTGTCATGTTTTGAAATACTTAAAGCCACTAAACGAAGACAAAATCTTTATTATCAATTTAAAAACAAGTAAATCTATCCAAAAAAAACAACAATAGAATATAACTGCCTTTGGATTATAATAACTCTCTCTAGCGGGTTCCCTTTTAGGGGTCAAGTTATTCAAAATATCAATTTCTTATAAAAGCGGGGTACTTTTATAACATGCAAATTAGATTACGGAGATATCATCTCAGCCAATAAAGTTGCTTAAAAGGTGTTTCATAAAACTTACACAAAATTGTAAAGTGTTGGATATGTCATATCGTTTTTCGAATGATTTACTCGAGAAACAAGTGCGTGCAAATTTTGAGTACGCAAACATCTAAACTAATGCTAAAAAGAAAAGCCTCATTTCAACTAGGTACATAATTTTCGTGATTAAGAATAATGTAAGGAAACACTAATGTTGTCACCCAGTAAGAAGTCCTTGGTGGCAATTTTGACTTGTTAATAAGAATTAAAATCGATAAAACAATGAATATTAAGTCCTGACAAACAATCATTATGCATACTATAGGTTCCTTGTATGTTAAATACTTACGATATTAACGTTAATTATTAGCGTTTGTTAGCTAAAAATGGTTGTACCAACAGCATCGTAATTAATAACCATATGTTGTACACATAATGTAAGAATTGCTTTATGCGTTGGGTATTTTAAATCAAAGCGCTAAAGGCACTGAAGTTGTTCGACAGAGAAAACATGTTGTGCTTCGGTCACTTAATATGCTCAAAAATGTGACAAAATATGTAGAATTAGATTTCGTTTCTTGAAACATAGACTGCAGAGCTTTCGTTGTATGAAATGTATCTTCAAAATGGTGCCATTTGTACTGTAAACTTTACATGAAAATCCAATTTTAATTCGATTATCAAAAATACCGATATCCCAATGTTCAGGTAAATCTAATTTAGAAATTGATTACAATGCATACTCCTATAATTGCACAGGTATAATAACCATTGAGGAGTACAGGGAAATACAATTGAATGTTCATACAAATTAATTGTATATGTTACTAATATGTATATATGGATAAGTATTCCTGAAGTTATAAGCCAGCATTTTTTACAATTTAATCATCATGATTTTATCTTTTAAAAAACGAAAAAAACATACAACGGTTTTGTATTCATGTATACGCCGCACTACTTCCTGCGCGTTGTTGTTGTGCGATATGAGTTTAACGTCTGAGCCAAGATATGTTTTATCGTCCACGTATAGAATGAGAGATTAATGCGTCACGCCCTTTCAAATTGGGTTAACCACAGGGAATCTTCACTGTCGTATATATTTTCAGTGTTTGGTTAAATGTAATTATTACAATTTAATTATTAAAACCTTTCCCAGTCATACACATGCTTGAAGATTTGAGTTCCTTCATGTACCTCAAAAAGTAGATTTTGTAGTAAGCTTGCTATACTGATTTCTCAAAATTGGCGTATGTAGTTGTTCTTCGAACAATTAATGAAAACTCTGTATATCATAGGTTTGAAGAGTTGAGCCCCGTCGTGTACCTAAAAAAGTAAAATCCGTAGTAAGGTTGCTACACCGATTTCTCAAATTGGCGTTTATAGTTGTTCGACAAGCGAACAACTAAAAATCAAATGATAAGTTCACGTTACAGAGACAGATAACTAAACTTACAGAAACAGTTAGTATTGTTACATGTTTTTTTATGAAATTGATTTTTATACTGTACCAGCAAGGAGATGTCTAAAAATATGGATAGGTTAGTTGAAAGATTGTTTTGCTTATTTCATATAATGTTTTTATTCCAGAATACGATCAGAGTCCACCTGAAATCAGAAAGATTGAAGAACCAACACCAGAATCATACGATAAACTACTTGCCTGGATGGTTGAAATGGCTGAAAATGACAATTGTGATTTAGAATCTCCTGCATTTGTAGAACATTTAACTACTGCATGTGCTGAAAAATACAGAACTCCTTTGAATACGCCGGATATTAGAAAACAACATTCATTGGATGTTCCTGTCCGTCAGCATTCCGTAGAATCGTCCGGTAGTTCTCGCTATAGTCGATCCTCAAGATCCAGGGAGGACTTACTAGATCCAAAAAATCGATTTAGACGTGCAATGCTTAGTCGGCAAAGCACTGTGGACTTTTCAGATGACGGAGAAATGCCAGCTATTTCAAACGATAACAGTTTTGACAGTGACATTGACATACCGAATTCTGATACAATGTTATTACAAAATATTGGCGAAACATCATTTTCCGATCGATCCATGAGACCCCCACTGAGGAAAAATCAGAGTTGCACAAGTTATCGAAATATAAGTACTAGTTTTGGTGATTTGTTAAACCCAAGTTCTCGTAAAAAGAGTAAAAGTTTAATGACAATGCGAAAAATGCTGTCAGAAAGTAGAAACTATGATGAAATTACACCAATTAGTGAAGAACAAGTTGTAAAGGTACTAGGAGACAATCTTCTAGACAGAAATATCGATGATATTTTGTACTCAGTTGAAGCATTATGGCCTAAAGTTCCCAAATGATAAATTGCCTTTTCAAAGAATAACTGTGAAGTGTTGGTAAAAGAAAGTGTTATTTTCTCTAACTACTAAATGATCAAACGATTGAGTGACACCAGAGAAATTACAAATTTAATCAGGTGGTTGACTGACCTTTTTATGTGTGTGCAATACAATTACTAGACATTTATTGTCGTATTTGAATTTACATTGTGAGACTTTGTGGAAAAAAGGCAACATGCATTACAAAAAGTGAATGCGTTTCTTGGTTTAACACCAGTTGAAATGGAAATAATGTTATAGAATTAAAAAACAACAATAGCTGTTTTCGATGAGTGATATTACCTAACAAACGTTAGACAGATATCAAAGTAACAACTAACTTTACATGAGCTACATTGTATACATCTAATCAATCACCACATATCAATTTTAAAAGCATATGAACATTATATTCGATATATACATCGAGCTTATGATTGTGCAATTGCATTATACGAGTAAAGAGTGTTCTTCAATGATTGTATTATTTTAAATCTTTGAGCTCTACTTAGTACTTTTTATCATTTAATCACATTCCTAATATACTGTTCCTTAATATTGCATATATTTGATTGTTGTTATGTGAAAGATTCCTATTGAAATGGAGAAACCGAATGTAATTCGATCTTTTCAAAACGAAATTGTTTTTTTGTAACTAACCGTTTTTTGTTACTAAGTTCTTTACAAAATATCACCACCTTAAAATTCTTTGCTGATTGTTTGCGAGTTGAAATTGCTACTGTAGTCCTTACCAAGGTTTACTTTTACATTACCATTTTATGAATTATTGTCAGTTATTGGAACTTTGTGAACCCTTACTTTAAAAAATAGACTTACCCACTGAATAGGTGAATCCGCAGATGCATAAACAGTATTTTACTGATTTAAACATACAACTTTGATATTATCATTTAGTTTATGAAGTGTATAAGCACATTGTAAATCTACTGTAATAGTACGTTAATAATAAGTAATAATAATACTAACTAAACTATAAAATTATAAAAATCATACACCCCTAAATATTGGTGTGTAATGTAACTGGCTATGTTTATATACGCTATGTTTACGTGGACGACCTGTAGTTGTTTGCCCAACGAGTTTGCATAACTTTTCAAATTCTTCATGATTCATAAAGTTTATTAAACTTGAATCAACGAAATCAAATTAATTACATCATCAAATGGGTGGCTCATCTTACCATTTATGTGAACTTATCAGCCGACATTAGAATACAAAGATTTTATAGACATGTATGTTCGGTGTTTTCATCTTAATGGTAAATGTGTTAATGATTTATTGTTATGTGTTTTAAATGATGAATCGAATAAATATGTGTACAAGTATATGTCATTATTGTTGATCACACGTTATGTCTTGAAAGTATCTTTTTGTTCTTGTAGTGTTGATTATCTAAATAAATATCAGCGTTGATATCTTTGTTAAATATTTCATTGTCCATTCTGAGAAAGTGATGCATTATAATGCTTCATAATTTAACATAACGCTCAATAGTATTTAAACGAATTACCACGCAATATAAGCTACAGTTATGTAACATTCATGAATGTTACACTATTACATGGACTCGTACAGTTGCACTAAAGTCCTTTGATAAAACAAGTTTAATATAGTTATAACATGTGTTTAAATTGAATCAGAATAAAGACAAAAGTTCATACAAGGAAATTGTTATCTGTACGTTCAATATTTTAGTTACCGTTTAAAAATCCCAATTGCGTACGTTTTATTATTTAATGATGTTTTGTGGGTTCAAACGTTACATCATGTTAGAATGTAAAAGTGTGTCGAAATCAACTAAACTACATAGAAAACATGTGAAAACATTTGATGATACAACATGATACACAATGATAATGGCAAATGCAGAACAGAATGGAACAGATCATTTATTGCAGGGCTTGAGCAATACTCATTACTCATAATACGAATGAGCATCGTATAATGAAGAATGGGCATCATATAATGACATATGAGCATCGTATAATGACGCATGAGCATCATATAATGACAAATGAGCATCGTATAATGACGCATGAGCATCGTATAGTGACGCATGAGCATCATATAATGACAAATGAGCATCATATAATGACAAATGAGCATCCTATAATGACAAATAAGCATCCTATAATGACAAATGAACATCGTATAATGACGAATGAGCATCCTATAATGACAAATGAGCATCATATAATGACGAATGAGCATCGTATAATGACGCATGAGCATCATATAATGACAAATGAGCATCATATAATGACAAATGAACATCGTATAATGACGCATGAGCATCGTATAATGGTAACTCAACTACGCATTTTAATTGCTTCACAAAGACCAAAATGGTGTATTGCAATCAATATAACATACCAACCCGTAAACAATGTGTTTAATATAACCATTTAAATTAGTGAAATTGAGCATCAATCATTTGAACAATTTCATGAAACAATGCATAAAATATCAAATGGAAACATTAATGAAATATTAATGATTTAGGGTAATGTTGTTAGAATCAATATTTACAAACGTTGATTTATATCTCACTGATTTTATCATCATAGTGTATGCGTATCAAGGCGATGTATCAAACTTATATGAAAAATACCTGGTAATTTATCAAATACTGAAATATCAGACTTTCTGAATGAATTCATATTAATTTCATGGCGACATATCAACTTCTGTCGACCAGAATTAGCACTGCTGTCACAAACACTAAAATAATGTTCTCGTTTATGTAGATGTTTTCGCAGAAGTGAAATTGTGGTATTATTAGAATATAATTATATCTGGTATGGATGTAATATTGTGTTTTTTCTGAGCAGTTTAAGGAAATGTAATAAAGATACTATCCAACCCGGAATAGTTTTTTTCATGATCGACTTCATAATCTCTCTTGTTCACGAAATTAATCAGTAACCTTCGTAATAACCCTGTAGCTATGAACTTTTGACCTCAGGATGAGTTCTTTCTAGAGGTTACTATAAGCTGATCGATATTTGTTTTCTTAGCACTCGTAGATAGAATTCCTGACTGTTAGTCTCATTAGCCGGATCGTTACCCAAAGTAATATATTTGTAGAAAGGATATTTGTTGTCATGCAAGATATTTACTTAAATGACAGAAAAGAAAATATTGAAACAAATACAAATAGGAAAAACCTGGCATTATTTATCACGCGTGACGGAACACATAAAGGACATTTTAGTAGCCAAACGTAAACCATCAATAAAGTCAGAATTAGACTTAAAAGATTTTTTTCTCGCTTCAATTTTTAAAATCATACATCGACCAATTTTGGGATTCATTTATAAGCTCTTGGGTGGATATCAAGGGAAAAGAGGTTGTACATTATGCACCGGGTCTATGCCTGGTTGAATACAACTGATTATACAGCAATAAATGTGGATTAAGATAGAGAAATTGAGAAATAAGATATGTTTACCTTTTCATCAGCGTTAGGTCCGCCATCTTGGTTGACTGCCCCGTACACAGCTACATGACAGTGATACTTTAAAAACTTATGTTGTACCAAGATGACACATGCGTTAAATCTATTTTTCTATATTTAATGTGATTTAGAAGCACATAGGTTAAGGTTCAGGCTGTCAGTTTTGTGATATTCTCAACATAGATTTGATTACTAATAACCATCCTTATTCTTGTATAATTACACTGCTCGTGATATAAACTTTATGAACAGAAGTTGATTCTGAATTTGTTGTAAATGAAACAAAATTATTCAAACAAGTTAATGGGCAGTGTCATTGTTTGCCGGAAAACCACAAAAAGAGGATGAGAATTAAGGTAGATGATTTCATCTAGCAAAACGATGGAAAATCTAAAAGCGAAAAAATAGCTACATTCAAACTAAGATTTATCAAAGATGAATGCAATAGTATTTTACGGCTTTTTTAATAATCTAAAACTCATTCTAGAATCTTTTTTACAAATACAGTCCAACCTGTGAACAACGGCCGGCAAAGGGAAAAGAGAAAAGTGGCCTTTGTTCACAGGTGGCCTTTGTTCGGAGGGAGGAACAAACGGGCCATATTTCGTTAGACTTGAAAGACAGAGTTCATAATTAACATGAATTAATCATTAAATTTGTTTTTATTTTCAACCTTAATTCATTATTCGCATTATCATTATTGAAGTTGTGACAATAAATGAATAAAACAAAATTTTGAACAAAGAATGACAAAAACAAAGATATCAGTGATTTTTTGCAGCTACATTTCATGCTATGCCCTCAACAATAACAATTGCACTCTACAAATTCTCACTACTCTGACCTTTTGTATAGTATTTCTATCTTATCCCAGTTGCCAAATTACCTGTATACAGCGGTCACAGTTGAACGAATTTAGCATGAATTAATAATTAAAATTGTTTTTATTTTCAACCTTAATTCATTATTCGCATTATCATTATTGAAGTTGTGACAATAAATGAATAAAACAAAACTTTGAACAAAGAATGACTAAAACAACGAAATCAGTGATTTTTTGTTTGCAGCTACATTTCATGCTATGCCCTCAACATTAACAAATGCACTCAACAAATTCTCACTACTCTGACCTTTTGTATAGTATTTCTATCTTTTCCCAGTTGTCAAATTACCTGTATACAGCGGTCACAGTTGAACGAATTTAGGAATTAACAGCGTGTCACAAACTTTTATCTAACTGCCGGACGTGTGAAAACAAACCTAGTGGAGTCTCCAAACATTCAAAACTAATTAACAAAGTGTCATCACATGACGTAATTTACTCCCGATTTACAAATAAATTTAACAATAAAAGGATACATTAACATATTTTTATAAAAAGGTGACGTGAAAATTGTCTACAGCTTGATAATAACTAATAAAATCGTACTCGAGATGGTTTGTTTGCGAAAATCCGGAAAAAATTCGGATTACGGGTTTTTAGCTTTACTTTAACAAAAATGGCGGCCTGCTTTCGAAATCGCCTTGATACGAAATACTGTCTTCAAACAATCGTCTGGCCGTTGTTCACAGTTATAAACTGGCCGCGGGGATGGTTTTGACTGGCCGCTGGTCGCAGACGACAGGTGGCCGTTATTCATGGCCTTTTTAAGAGCATTTTCGGTCGGGGGGGGGAATCGAAATGGCCGCTGTCGGCAGGTGCCCGCTATTCGGAGGTGGCCGTTAGCACAAGTTGGACTGTAAATGTTTGCTTAAATCGTTAAACTGACTAAGTGTATCATCACACATAATCTATTTGAATCTCTTGAAATATGATAGCGTATTTCAGAGAAAATTTACCAGTAATTATAATCCATACTAGGCCTATAAACATTAGCTAAAACATCAGTTACAAACTGGTATTTGGGTTGGTTTCAAATCAAAGTCTTCAATCAAAAGGGTTAAAACGTAATTATTTTACAAACGATTGCATGGCAAATGTTACAAAAAATTCACGAGATACACACATTCACAGATTCTCCTACATGTTCAAATTTACCGATATTCAATAGATATAACGTTATGCCTAACTAATGTATTGACTACAATAACGAACTTAGATTCATTTGAGTGTTGTTTTTTGTTCATTTCGCATATACATGTATGTGTATGAAATAATATTATTATTATTTGTGCTTTGTTAACGTTTTTTTTCATATGGCTATATATACTAAATCCGAATTGTTATTTCTATGTGTAACAAAGAGTTATTTCTGGTGTCGGTATTAACATTAAAACGATAAATTCAAGTATAAAAATTCAGGTAAAATATTGGAACCCTAAGCTCTAATTGCAGCAATGAGAATAGTATATGTTATTCGTCACTGCATTTGTACACAACGCTTGTTGTTTCTTCATTTTTCTTCTCCTCCGTTATGTAAGCATTAAAGCTGTAGAAGTTTAAAAACGAAATTGACTCAAAAACAAAAGAACGACACAGAGTAAGTTCTGCCAGCTGTTCAGTATATATGTTTACCAAATTTGTTTGTTTTATTGTCTTTAATCTTAGCATTGGTTGAAATATTTCAAACTGCATTATGTCTCGTTAATTCAATATCATACTTGCGTACAAAGCAATACAATCAGTGAACATTCGTGTCATTCCAGACAACGTCGCGTAATTGATTATGTCGCCTACGCCTTTTAAGTGGACGCAGAGCGTAACAACAATAGCATGTCAATAATATGCTGAGAATACTGTGGTTAAAGTTTCCAAGACGTGTCTAGATAAAACTTAAGTAGACGTAACCCTTCGATATCACCTTTTTGATAACGATTCATACTGTTTTGAACAAATGAGATGTCGCATTTGCTAAAGTGTTCTTAGACAAACAATTTGTACTGATGAGTTATCAGCTAAGGACAACCTAAGGTATATGTTGACATTTAGAAGAATATATATATACTTTAGATAGACAAGTTAATTTAATTGCGTCGTCTACGATCGTCACTGGAAAACTACACAGTCTCATAACCTACAGTAAAATAACAAATTGTTTTTCTAGAACATACAAGAATTTCTTCCTGCGATGACAGATGTGAACAAATGACCATTGACATGTCTGTAATCCAGTTTGTAAAGCCTTCTTGTACAGCTTAGTGACGCAAATATTGAAAATTAGATAAAATTTGAAAGAAACTAGAAGAGGAATCAACTGAAAATTTGATTGTACATGTATCACTAACCCTATGGAAAATTGTTTTTATATTAGATTAGAGTAATTTATTGATGTGTCCTGTCTTATGGGGAAGGGAACATAGACAGTTATGAAAAGACATATATATCATTCCCTCGCAGTGCCAGGTAAACTGACTTGCTATTTTCTTGAAAACGCGTATTAACTTCAATAGCAACTTAAATTATATTAGTTACGGAATTAACAGTTACTCCATCACGCCAAGACACAATTTGTCAGCGAGCTAAAAACGAATTTTGCTCTGGAACAAAATCAACTTCTTAATAAATTAAAGCGCTGAAAGCGCTGAGGTTCAGCGCATTCAATTTTGGAGTTTAGTCACAATTATCTTCAATACATATAAATTCAAAATAAATCCGAAGTTTAATTAAAAAGTGGTTACGATAAATTTTGAACATCAAGTTCTATGTTCGATTCCAATCTAAATTATGCATTGTTGCAACATAATGCTGTAACTTAATCTAAATTGCTTGGTTCTAGAAAACCAGGAATAATACACAATCATCATCTGTTTCGTCACAACTAAGCAAAAAATAAATTGGATCATTTGGAATTTATTAGTATATTATTTGGTGTTTCACATAAAGGAAGTTTATGTAACAATGGGGATATTGCAATAGCAAGAAGTCAGTCTCTTTGAAATTTTTCATACTTTGACAGTTGAGGAAAAAACGAACTTTTCTGAAATTGTTTATCTTGAATAAGTACCAATAGAATTGCACTAATAAGAATATTTACGTATACCATGGTGGCTCATTTATTTTTACCAACGCTTTTGTGTGAGCACATATAAGGCAATGTATTGCTTAATCACGTTTCTAGGATATTGGCTTTCCAACATAGAGATAAAATGACATTACATAAGTTCGGGTTTTCATTTCTCAGTGATAATAAGTTGAAACAAATTCATCACCACTAACATCTCTTGAGTTACAACTCTAATGGATTTGTCCGAGCGATATTTCGTATTCAATAGTTTACCGGATGTTCTTTATTATCTTAAATCTGAAGATCGTAAGGTATTTTTGTATCATCAAACCATCATCTTTCCCGTGGGTTCAACATTATTGTAGTATCAATTCATTTTTAGAAGGATTTTTTTTTTCAAAAAATTCCTTTCTATGTCAGCGCTCTGCGAAATTTGAAAAAGAACGAACAACACCTAACAATGAGTAAATGCGCCCAGGAAAATAGTGCAGTAGAAAAATATGAATACCATCAAACGTAGATGAATTGGAAAAAAATAATTCAAACAAGGTCTGTGAAGTTAGCTATCTATTGTCTATTCTCTATTCAAAAGTCTATTCGCTCAATAGACAGCTATGTATTGAGAAGTCTATTCATGCAGAAATCTATTCGCATTTACTGTATACATAGATATAGGTAAGTTCAAAAATCTGTACAAAAATCTGTACACAAAATGCCGAAAAGACAGATGTCTATTCGGAAATCTATTCAGAAGTCTATTCGAAAAAAGTCACTAGTGCAATCAAACACATTTAAAAGTCTTTTCATAGAATACATAAATAGACAAATGTCCATTCAAAAGTCTATTCCGAAGTCTTTTCGAAAAAAGCCAGTAATGCAATCAAACAGATTTAAAAGTCTTCTCGTGGAATACGCAAAGAGACAAAAGTCCATTCAAAAGACTATTCAGAAGTTTATTCGCAAAAACATAGTGATGCAATCTGAATGAGCAAGATGTCTATTCCCAAAATGCCAGGGACAAATGTCCATTCAAAAGTCTATTCGGATATCTATTCACAAAATCATATATGTGCTTTAAGACTGTGTCTGAAGTCTATTATTAAGTTTGGAATTGACAGATATCCATTCAAATGTCTATTCAAAAGTCTATTTGAAAATCTGGTGAATGCGATTGGAATGAGTCAGAAGTCTATTTTAGATTTACAAATAGAGAGCTGTCCATTCAAAAGTTTATTCAGAAGTCTATTCGCAAAATCATATATATGCTTAAAGAATGTGTCTGTAGTCTATTTAAAAATTGCAAATAGACAGATGTCCATTTAAATGTCTATTCAGAAGTCTATTCTATTATAGAGTTCGAATAGAGAGCTGTCCATTCAAAAGTCTATTCAGAAGTCTATTCGCAAAATTTGTAAAATGCGTTCAGAATGAGTCAGAACTTACAAACCGTAGCGAATACACTGCTGTCCATTCAAATGTCTATTCAGAAGTCTATTCGCAACATCATATGCATATGCATTTAGAATGTGGCTGAATTCTGATATAAAGTAGCGAATAGCAAGATGTCCATTCAAAGTCTATTCAGAAGTCTATTCGAAAAAATCGGTAAATGCGTTCAGAATGTGTTAGAAGTCTATTATAGAGTTTCCAAAAGAGAGCTGTCCATTCAAAAGTCTTTTCAGAAGTCTTTTCGCAAAATCAAATATATGCATTATGAATGTGTCTGTAGACTGTAATAAAGTTGCAAATAGACAGATGTCCATTCAAAAGTCTATTCAGAAGTCTTTTCGCAAAAATCATATATATGCATTATGAATGTGTCTGTAGACTGTTATAAAGTTGCAAATGGACAGATGTCCATTCAAAAGCCTATTCAGAAGTCTTTTCTCAAAAATCATATATATGCATTATGAATGTGTCTGTAGACTGTCATAAAGTTGCAAATAGACAGATGTCCATTCAAAAGTCTATTCAGAAGTCTTTTCGCAAAAATCATATATATGCATTATGAATGTGTCTGTAGACTGTAATAAAGTTGCAAATAGACAGATGTCCATTCAAAAGTCTATTCAGAAGTCTTTTCGCAAAAATCATATATATGCATTATGAATGTGTCTGTAGACTGTAATAAAGTTGCAAATGGACAGATGTCCATTCAAAAGTCTTTTCTGAAGTCTTTTCGCAAAAATCATATATATGCATTATGAATGTGTCTGTAGACTGTTATAAAGTTGCAAATAGACAGATGTCCATTCAAAAGTCTATTCAGAAGTCTATTCACAAAATCTGGTAAATGCGTCCATAATGATCCAGAAGTCTATTATAGATTTTCGAATAGAGAGCTGTCCATTCAAAAGTCTTTTCAGAAGTCTTTTCGCAAAAATCATATATATGCATTATGAATGTGTCTGTAGACTGTTATAAAGTTGCAAATAGACATATGTCCATTCAAAAAGTCTATTCAGAAGTCTTTTCGCAAAAATCATATATATGCATTATGAATGTGTCTGTAGACTGTTATAAAGTTGCAAATAGACAGATGTCCATTCAAAAGTCTATTCAGAAGACTATTCACAAAATCTTGTAAATGCGTCAATAATGATCCAGAAGTCTATTATAGATTTTCGAATAGAGAGCTGTCCATTCAAAAGTCTTTTCAGAAGTCTTTTCGCAAAAATCATATATATGCATTTTGAATGTGTCTGTAGACTGTTATAAAGTTGCAAATAGACAGATGTCCATTCAAAAGTCTATTCAGAAGTCTATTCACAAAATCTGGTAAATGCGTCCATAATGATCCAGAAGTCTATTATAGATTTTCGAATAGAGAGCAGTCCATTCAAAAGTCTATTCAGAAGTCTTTTCGCAAAAATCATATATATGCATTATGAATGTGTCTGTAGACTGTTATAAAGTTGCAAATAGACAGATGTCCATTCAAAAGTCTATTCAGAAGTCTTTTCGCAAAAAATCATATAAATGCATTATGAATGTGTCTGTAGACTGTTATAATATATAATATGTTATAATATGATAAATAAATGACCAGTATGACTTAAAACTCTAAAACGTAACTTATAGTGCTTTTCTGAATTGCACATTATGATGTTTTTTTCTGTGAAAAGTCCATATCTAGCATGTTGTTTTTTACATTTGGTACATAAATGATCATGAAAATACATATTTATTCTCCGCCTTTCGCGGCATTGTCGATAAAGTTATTAAGATTCTTTTGAAATCATCATTGGTCAAGTAAAATGTGTTTGGATGGACTGTCTTGAACATTAAGTAAATAATAATTCATTATCATGTATAACATAATTTGTTTAATAAAAGTATATGCCGACATATCAAAATAACAAAAATCAATGTATAATTCGTACAAAAAACAACAACAACAACAACAATACACTGTTTACATAAACAATACAATAAACTAGTCCACGACAGGGGAGGCTCAAGATGATAATAAAATTTAGACAACGGTGACCCCCTCTCAGCCAATCAAATTGCTTAAAAAGTGTTTGATAAATCCCATAACACACGGTAAAGTGTTTGATATAATCAGATCGTTTTCTCCGTGCGTTAAACTCGAGAAAACATTGACTGAAAGTATGGGGTGGATCCAGACTTTTTTTAAGTGGGGTGCACTTTAAGAACAAAATGAAATGTTATATTTTGTATACAAGCGGCCACGAACATTGGAAAAGTCTAATTATGATCTTAATTGTTGACAAGCGTAAGTCATTAAATAGTACAACCCCTTGTTAAAGTCTAGATCCGCCCCATAATCAGTTTAATACAATTAACAGAAATGCTTCAATAAGCTTATCTGTATTTAGTCTGGATTACCTGCCCCTTACCACTATCGTTATCAGGTCAGGCAAAGCACGATCATGGCTGCAATCCCAGTTTTTATTCAGATAACAAAATTATCGTATACGTTTTCTTTATCTGCATGATCATTTGCTGACAATAGTAACTTTAGTAGGAATTCGGTACTATATAAGAAATTCAAAGCCGATTTACTGATTGCTCGTATACTTACCGAACAATTAAGCAAAAACCATGTCTCGAAGTGAACACAATTCAGACGTGAAATAGTCTCGTTAGAATTTCGGAAACTTTATATATCATAAATGTAACCGAACTACTAAAAAAGGTATCCACTGTAATTCTTGTACAATGATCTTTAGATTTAAGCCCGAGTAGTGAGAAATGTTCATATGAAAACCTTATTATCCAATACCTAATTCATTAATAGGGTGCGGCCATTATCATGCTTTGCCTGACGTTCTTTTACCTGTCAAAGTACGACTGGGAACCGGACAAATCTATTTGAAAGCTAACCGAAGTTTTGAGAAATTAACTGTTCTTATTGCTTATTACCGGGAGACAAGGAAGCGCATTTTTATAAGTCTAAAACTACTGCAAACGAATGATTTTATTGAATTCATCCGATCAAGTTAATACAACATATTATGTTATTTTAAAGAAAACCAAGATCTATATTTAAGACAAAAAGCTTTTCGATCAATTGTATTTTGGATAGTTCATACTTTCAACAAAACAAATGTTTAGGCGTCATCATGCACAAATGTTTATAAAACATAATGTATTTAACAATGTAATCGAGATTTTCTACCATTTTTGTTCAGGACAATCGTCTTGATGGTTTTAAGCAGGTGAAAAAAATATTGGTAGGGGTTGATTCAAAGGTCCACTTGTTCCTACATAATAGAACGACCAGTATTATGTAACACAATGCAATTCACATCTATCCACTCCCTTGATTACATATTAAACCGACTATATATGAGAAATATTGTCTAAATTGAATATTCGCATGTTTATTAGGTATAACAATGCAGAAAATGATGAAATTCGTAAAACAATAACATGTACTTACAGCCTAATAACACTCTTGGTTAGCCAAAACATTCTTTAGTTCTGCGATAAAGAATTATTCCTAAGACGACTCACCACTGTGATTATTTATCAAAAATGATTTTTTATTCATTGCTTAACTGCCGATATGTACATGGGCACAAATATTTATGTCCATGAATAACACAATCTATATGTTGTTCATGAGTTTTAATTATATAGCTTTCGCACGAAATTCACGACACAAATATCGTACGCTTTAGATTAAGGCCAACCATATTTCTCTGCGTTTTATATGCCTTCATGGTGACAGTAGTATAAATACGTGACAAAATAAATGAAAATGGACATTATAAACATATAATTTCCTACCCGTTGTCTAAGTCGGATAGAGTACTCGTAGCAGTTTGATATGAGATTTATCAACTCGCTTCGCTCGTTGATAAATCCCATATCAAACCGCTACTCATGCTCTATCCTATACATGTAATTTTGATATGTTTTACGAGTGTCTTGTTTGTGTAATGGTAAAGCGGTCTAACATTCCAAGCATGATTAACCAAGGGGAGGTGGTTTATCCGCCACTCTAATTGTGTTAAAATATATTATACAATTTTCATTTTCAATACTGCCTACCTCTGAAATGGATTGTTGCATTTTTAATGTTTACACAAACATGTTTTTGTTATTTTGTACCAACTATAGATAAGATTGATTACACACACACAGGGGAATATATTCTAATGGATCTGACATTTAGAGTAATGGATTTTAGTAAAACGCGGGGGAAATTAAAGTGAAACATCGAAAAGGCGTTTTTCCTTTGGGGAGCAATTATTTGCTTTTAAAGTATTGAACTATGTGATATTTTTCAAACGCCTTTTCCTCAGAATGACAGCAAATAAACGACGATGCAGTTTGATAAGCAAATATCTAAGAGTTAATGGGAAAGCACTCTTCCATGTTAATAGATGACTAGTTATGTTGACACGTCTGTACATTTATATGTATGAGCAGTGGTCTCGGGTTCGATCCCCACTAAGCTCATTTTGCTCATTTTGCACTGCTCATTTTCCTGAGCAAGAAACTAACCTACACATGTTCCATGCAACCCAGGTGTACATGGGTACTGTGAGGGATCACCTGCCTGGGTGATTTCAATGAACAAGAGTTATTATAATACAAGATTGCAAAGTCGGCTGAGCATGTATATGGAAGCAGACTTTAAATAAATCACATTTTTAACTTTAACTATGCATGTACATGTATATTGACTTCTGCTTCACAACCTTTATTGACTTATTAGAAATATAAAAACGGTATAAAGCTTATCTTAATTCATAACGGCTTATAACTGATTTAAGTTTTACAAAAATAAATCTGTTTTAAAATAAGACATTGTAGCCAGTACATTTTTGCTAACAATATCAAACTCAAAACCGTTGCACTTGATATTTCAGTAGACAAAATCGACATAACACATGAATCTAAATATTACTTGCAAACATTCTTTGCATTGCAATGGTATATAAAGTTTAAATCTGTTTTGGTCATCAACAACGAATGCCAATCATGCCAAACATCATTGAATTACTTGAAATAATAAAACAGCATTAGGCTAAATTCTAATTCATAATCACTAATTTCAGAAATTTCACAAATATATAATTTTTTAATCAATACAAAATAAAACCCGTGACACTTTTTTAATATTTATTTTACACATAATATGAAAACTTGATTCGCAAACATCCTTTGCACTGTAATGCTCATCGTCGGTTATCGCACGATATATTAGTCCGCTATGCTGCGTTATGTACCGTACGTCATTTGGTTAGGAAAATCTCATTCATGACACCGAGATTTTGCCAGTCAAATTGACCACGGTACGTGTAACGAAAGAAAGTACAGTGGTTGCCGACGATGTGTAATGCTATTTAAAATGTAAATCTGTTTTGGTCATCAACAACAAATGATAAAGATCGATCACCTTTTCCAAGCAATACCAATCTCCGTTAACAGATATCCTGTAGAGCGTTGTCGTACAGGCTCTCTACTTTCTTCGTGGAAGGTCACGTCGAGATGAACTTTGTGTCCACCAATCAATGCGTAGCTTTCATCTAGACGAAAACACTATTAAACACATTTTGATTTCGTAATTTCTATTTTTAGACCAAGGTTTGCATGCTTATTTAACAGCAGTATTATTCACAGTCTGCGATTGGGTGGCTCATTTCAAATTGCGTGACGTAGACGATGTAAACAAGTTACGTATCATAACAATTTCGTCATGAATATTATGATGAGAAAAGGTCACCTGAACGTGACCTTCGTTTGGAAAAGGCCAGATCTAAATTAGCGAGTATGCGAATGTAAAATTTTAGATCGGTTTTTAATCAGATTGAAGCAATACCCACATGATTTAATGTCGACATATTATCAACAATATTTCTAGTTGTCAATAAGTAACTGCTGTTATAACAAATCCCATGCAATGACCTTTTAGATGAATCTTTAAAGGTACTAGTTTACAGGTTTTTTTTATATAATTTCAAAATACCATTCAGTGTCTGTAATTGTGTCAAAAACATTATTTCTTATTATCAAAAAAATCTGACCTATATGTTGCAAGAAATATACAATTATAATAGCCACAAAAATGCACTGAAAGTGTCTATACCGTGACATACGGAGTAAATATTTACTAAATGAAACACTATCACTAATTTTGTAGTTTAATGTCAATTTGCACTTAAGTTGTCATTATTATAACACTACATTCCTGCTTCCGAAAACATTATATACAATTTTGATAGTTTTAGAAAAAGATTATAGAAAATACTTTTTGGTTGAATTCTGTGAATGAGTACCTTTAATGGCATAATCTCCACGGATTATTGCCTGTAGACATGATAATTAAGACATAGTTACCGGTAACTTTGGTGTAAGATCGATTTTTACACTGCACTTAGTTGACTGTTCAAGCTTTTTCTCAAGATTGGCACTCTAGAGTAAATATACTAATGGACAAAAGTTTTGTCCGGTCTACAAAAACCATAATATCTTTTTTGTTTGTTATTGCACACTCATACTTTTGGTATCGTTAGAAAGAGAATGTTATTATGCATTGAATAAAAAAGGAATTGTGAAATTTGAGCCAATTCAGTAGGTACAGTAATGTGTTGAAAATTGACATTGAGGATTTGCAAGTTACAAATGATTGCGTTGAGTCAGTTTTAAATGAAACATTTTTTTCAATGTGTGTGTGACCCCCATTAACCCGAATGAGTTCGGTGCTCCTTTTACGCATCGATGCTACAAGTTTGCAAAGGAATCTAGCCGGAAGACCAGAAAACTCATTTGGGTTATTGGGGGTCACACACACATTGAAAAAAATGTTTCATTTTAAAACTGACACAACGCAATCACTGAATTAGTTGTTCTCATAAGAGCAATAACATTTGGTTTGAATTTATTTTGATCTTGATCAATATGAAATGAACAACACCTACTGTCTTGAGTGATTAAAATGTTATGATAAATTAAAGTCTCTATCCTTAATTTAGATGAAACAATAATAACTTTAGGTCCAGCCTTTTTACAAACAAAACACTTTGAATGACTTTTGACAGCAGTATTAATTTTTAAAGTTACAGATGGTGGACTATATAATGATGATTCTGGTTGAACTGGGGTTGGTACTTCTAGTTGTTGAGGATCTGTATAAGCTTTAGTACTACATTTACCACAAATATAATCTGAATTGGTTGTTTCAAGTAGGAATGAATGTTGTAAGAATTTTCTAATATGTTGATTGACTGGTCTCCTTTGATGAATTTTTAATCTTTTTTCACAAAGAATGCAATGTGACAGTGGCATGATCTGAAAAAAATGAAAAAAATATAAAAATAGATGGCTAACATTTAAAAGTGCGACATGACAATGATTTGAGAATTTGATGCATTTCCTTACATTATCTGCATAACAATGTTATAAAAAAACACCCCATTCTTTACATGTTAGCTAGATCCTATAATTTAATAGTATTATATATTGCACATGTTATACTTAGAGTCAAATACATTGTGCAATTAAAACCATAATCAATCTAAAACGAAAATCAAAAAATATCTGAACATTATTTTTATGCAGGTTAAATGGAAAAATTTTCACTTTATAATCCAAATAATGATTACTACCTGATAAAATATAGAATTATTAAATTTTGTTAGTTGGGTTAATAAATATATATCAATGTTAATTGATATTCATGTCATAAATATTCTATTTTCAAATAACTTTTTAATTCCAACTCAATTCAAAAAGAACTGACGGTGCTTACACTAATAATTGACTAGGTAAATAAAAAAAAATAATAAAAAGTTGCTGCCACTGGGGTTTGAACCCACACCCTCGTATATGGTAGTTCGTCATCACAACCTACTCCTTTGTACACGCTAACGTGTTTTTCACACAAGTTGTGCAAATGCGTACTCGTTTTTGTATTCATTGTGTTAACAATGAATACTCTGTTACCAATAGATTAATAGTGGTATTCCGACCGGAGTCCTATATTTAATCAACGAGACCTAACAGCATCCATATCCGGATAATTCCGCTACAATAAAATAGTTCATACTGAAACTGGTACTTTATGTATTTCTGCGCGAGAAAATGACCAGACGCTCAATATGACGTTACAGAATATACTTGAAGCGATTAACTTGTAACAGAGATAAGACTGCCCATAATACTCGTGAGAGGTGTGTGGCAGTACTATTAGATAGATGTACACTCGACGGCCTTCGCGGTCTATTTATAGAAAGTCACAGTCTAAACCACTAACGAAGACACTGTGGCTGACACCATAAACAGAGAAGAATTATCAGACCATCACTGATAATGATCGTTTTATATATTGTACATTTATATATTAAATTATCAAACATGGTTGGTTTAATTAACGGTTAATAAACATTTTTTAAAGAATTTTAATGCCTCACTTATAGAGATCACAGACGTAAGCAGTACTTTCGTGCTATTAATTGTTTGGGGACCTTTGATGCTTTGCCTCAATATTTTCTTGTAAAGAAATATAATCTTCGTTCGATTAGCCGTCGAAATATGGGACAGAACATGTTCTTGAATCGAATAATCTGGATTGGTTATCAATAAATATAATTTCTTGCCAAATGGACAGGTGAATTATAAAGTATACCATAAAAATGAGTTTGTATGTGCTCGGTCGGAACATGACGAAATTGTTAAACTCTGACACATATATTGCTTGAATGCTTTACTAAAGGAGATGTCATACATGGCTAATCGACGATTCAAGCATTTTTGGAATGCTAATACTTGTACTGTATACATTACTATAAGTGCTGATTCCCGCGTATTGGGTTTGTTTTAAAGATAATTATTTCCGGACTGTAACTGTTCGGGTCGTATGCAATTAAACCCGAGGTGTGTTCAACAATGCGAGCGCTCGAGCGAGCGCCCGCCTCGCGAATTGTTAGGCTATTGAACGACTGCGCTCATTCCATAAATAGGTGAAGATATCGGTCAGTCAGACCGTTTGTGTACAGAATGTCGAGCGCTCGCTATAAAATCCAAGATGATGTCAAACAGCACATCATTGAAAAAGCGGGTGGGGGAAACAATTATTTCTGTTGATACACGAGATCTTTCATATTTTTTTACCATACATAAATCATAGAGACAATTTACTGTACCAAATAAAGGGTACATTTAGTATATTTTATGCATATATGCGTGGATATTTTATGTGGAACAAGTAACACACAAGTTTGCGTCCCACTTTTCAGAAAAATTCTTTGATATAAAAAAAAAATTTCCTGCCACCATCTTTGGTACCTGTTATAATATATATTTACAATGATATATTAATACAGTACCCACAAAAAAACTACAACTCATTAATTTTGATGATTTTTTTGTAGAATTACTAGTTTTTTATATTTAAATATGGTTGTGATAAAATGAAAACAAATTTCAATAATGCGGCACATGAATAATATTCAGCATCTGACACCCTAGCTTAAGCCTATTTATTGTAATCATTTTCTATAATGTATTTTGTTTGGTATTTTTGTAGACTCAGTTATAAGTAAAGTGATAAACTTTTTTAAGTAAGCAGTTTTCAAAATTTTGGACAAAAGCTATTTAGTAGGCCTGCAAAGTGAAAATGTCTCCGCACTTTTGGTGGGTATTGTATATAAAATCTAAAACAACATTATCTTTAATAGACAAGTTATGACCAATGAACCGTATGGCTAAATATGTTTGAATTAGTAAAGAAAATAAAATTAATTGGCATGTAAAGTCACATTTGCTTAATTTTTGTAATATATAATATATGTATATATATAAGTAGAATAAAATAATCAAGATAGCCTCAATAAATTGAGATTCTGTTGGACTATATCAATGTTTATATGAAAAAAATCAGGGGGTCGATCGTGAACTAATTGTCGAAATTTTAAGTTGAAAATCAGGTAATTGATTTTTTCTTACGTCGACGTCAGTTTGAAATGTTATAATTTACAAAGTCTAACAGCGTAATCATTATGGTAAAGCATTGTTTTGGAATACATCTGATGTAATGATGACACTAAGACACACATATCATGGTACTGGACTAATACAGAATATTGAACATTTTTACAAAAAAGTTTGATGAGATTATTGAGAATTCCAGTCATGATAACAGCATAAGGGTCAGAATAAAAAATCACAAACTAATCAGTATCTGGTATGTCCACCTCTAGATTGAATGACATCCAAACAACGTCGTCTCAATGAAATTATGAGTCGCCGGGTGAAGTGAGCAGGTGTCTGTGCCCATTCCTCGTGCAATGCACGCCCCAAATCACGTACGCTATTGACGTCATTCAAGCTAGAGGTGGACATACCAGATACTGATTAGTTTGTGATTTTTTATTCTGACCCTTATGCTGTTATCATGACTGGAATTCTCAATAATCTCATCAAACTTTTTTGTAAAAATGTTCAATATTCTGTCGATTGATTAAATTTTGTTACAAATCAATTTTTTGTCAATAGAATGGGGTTTATTATAAAATATTAAATGAAACATTCTTACTGACTAAACTTTTTCCTCTCAGCATATATCTCAATATGTCAATGTTACCTCTTAATACGTAACTATTATGATATCCGAGATTTATCTGCATAGAAGATCGCCGAGGTAAGTCCGGTGGTAAAGTTATACATTCCTCGATCGACCTCTCTCAAAATGCCAATTTTTTTCCGACAAAACTATTTTAATGGTTTCATATTGTTTGCATATTTTTGAATATGAGAGGCAATGCATTAAACTGACGTGACCCGGGTGCGTAGAAATTCATTTTATGTTTTTTTCAATATATTTTAGTTTATCATAATACATGTACTGCATTTTGACCATGGCACTCTTCCTGTCTTCGATTATAGGAGGTTGGATTTAAAACAATATGAATTTAACGAAGGGGTAGTAAGTACAGAAATGTATGAAATGGACATAGCAAATTTACCACTTAATCCATTTTAAAGTGTACATGTATTCATTAATATTTTTTTCAAATTTCTCTCAAGATGAAAGAAATATTAAATCATTTTCAATATAGTTATTTAATTAAATATAGGGAGGCGAGACAGGATAGAGCGCCATGATCGTGCGACCACATGCACGACTCATGCAGGTTGTTTCGTCATCTCACGATGACGAACGCAGAAACAAAGCGTTTGACCAAGTCCTAGCAAAACATCAACAGCTCTGGTAACCATGCCATATTTCCCTTCTCTAAGAAAAAGGAATGACTTGGTATTTGGGAACGACCAGAGCCAGTAAAATGCTTCGTCAGAAAAGGCAAACGCTTGACAAAGTGAACAGACGCAGCTTGTCTGTTTGTTACAAGAACGTCTATAGATCTATATACAATATATTAATTACAAGGTTTTTAGTTAAATCATACCGCTGTACATAATTTATTAGTATGTCAAATAAATCGTACATGGGATTATTTTACTTGAAATTTCATAACTATCATTAATACGTTTAATTACAAATCAGAATTTAATTGCTTTTTTAATTTGATAGTGCAGTTTATTTGTATTTGATAACAACTCACAAAATTTAGGATTCATCTTCCAAAATTATCTTCCCCATATTTAATGTCCTTTTTACTGTATTTAACTATTGTTACATGCTCTATCCTTTAGGACCCGAATAGCTCAGTCGGCTAAAGGGAAGGAACGGAAATATTCATTGAAATGAAAAAGTTCAAGAGGTCGCTGGTTCGAAACCTAGCAAAAGCATAAATTTTTATTTTTATATTTTATTTTTTATTATATTTCTATATTTTATATTATACATATTTACGTATTAAGAGGTAACATTGACATATTGAGATATATAATCTTATGAATATTTTAAAACGACTAGTGTTGTGTTTACATTTTATTATAGTTTCTTTAAGCTGTACATGTATTAGACTTATACAATAACACAATCATGTATCTTTATTTGAATTATTGAAATACAAAATATATATTTCAAAATTTAGAATATTAGTCCAGTACCATGATATGTGTGTCTTAGTGTCATCATAACATCAGTAGATGTATTCCAAAACAATGCTTTACCATAATGATTACGCTGTTAGACATTGTAAATTATAACATTTCAAACTGACGTCGACGTAAGAAAAAATCAATCACTTGATTTTCAACTTAAATCTTTGAATCAGAATTTTATGAAACTATTGAACCATACCTAAAAATATTGATCATAACTTAGCCTCATATGAAACTGTATGATATTAATTATTGAACAGACCCTTCAGGGACTCAAAATATTGATTACTGAAAACAAAAGACCCTTAAGGGACCTAGATTATTGATTTTAACTCATTATCCTCATTAGCCTTAATAAATTGAGGCTATCTTGATTATTTTTATCCTACTTCTATTCAATAAAGAATAAAGGCTTATGATGGAAAAGTTTCATTTCACCTAAGTGTAATCTGACAAGATCTGGAGAGATTAAGGAAAAATTCCTGAATAAAAAATGTTAATAAAACATACTCATTTAAAAATACAATAACTGCATTTAACTTAAATATATTAATAATATGAATGATAATTATTATACTATCAATTAATGTATTGAATATATTATTTGTACTTGTTGAAGTCATCAACATAATTAATGTTTGGAACATATATCACTTTTTCTTCAAAATAACTAGTTTGTGTGTAATAATGAACTCGGGTATTAAATCTTAGTATAACACTTTGAATCTTAACATTTGTTTATTTTCTTACAAGATATAGATAATTTGTGCATATAAAACACTTTCAACTATTTTCCAAAAAATAATCCCATTCACTTGACTACATTAACCTCGTTGTTAAATCAGGTAACCGAATGAAAAAAAAAAGAAATATAATTTATCAAACAATTAATTCTTAATTATATCTGTAAATTTTAACCTTCGTCATTAAACACCATCAGTGCAGGTAAAATTAATTTCTAAGACATTTATGATAAGCAGAAATGGGGTTTAAATACATTATTTTCTGTTCAGTTACTATATAAATCATAGAATAGCAGCAGGGTGTTAGTCCAACTTTACTCAAAAATGTGTACTACGTAGCACACATAACAGATAACAATGACATAGTTTTAAATCTCTCCTATATTAGAGATTTTTTTGACACACAGGCTAATTAAACAATGTGATAGTCATATTGTAACAGTTATAGCTTTGACTAATTACAGCAGTAGTCATAGTCAACAGCTAAATCCAGAGATAAAGCCTCTTCAGGAACAGTGAGTAGTGTTATGTAATCTGAAGATTACATATGATTTTATGTGATGACCGAAGTACGAAATAATTAAGTTAAGTCATTATACCCTTGGGCTACCGGATATACATTTTATATGTATGTTAGACTAATTAGTTGTACTTACGTACAAATGTTGAGATGTCAACTAAATTGTATAAAAGGTATCGCATCTCAGTGACCATCGCTCAGAGAGCCAGAGAGCCTGGTGGCTTGTGGCCATAACCTTAGGTCCACGCTGGACATAGGGCTTATACATAGGTTCCGTAGACTATGGATGTTAGTACTTGTATGTTTGGCTACCTTATAATCATGACATTTGATATGTGTTTTCATGCGATGTTATAATGAACATTAAACTAGTTAACTATCTGTGTTGTACTGTTATATCCTGGGTTGTTAATACATTGCTATACGTAAGCGGCTATGCGACACGTGCCTTTGTGGTGCCGATGACTTTAAGGATCGAACCTGGTGCTGAAAGAAGACATGGTACAATACCGACAGCAACACAGACCATGGTGGAAAGATGGATTACGATTCAAGCAAAATTTGTAAGTTTACGTTATCTCACTTTTGTAATTTTGGTCAGATCTTAAATAGCTAAATTTTGGTGGTTCTAATAGTATTTATTATTGATGTTAATTCTATGTTTTAGTTAAAAATTTATGTTTCGTTGAAGTTTATTTTTTAAAATAAAGTGTTACAAATTATTCAAGACGTTTTATAGATATATAATTAAAAGTAAAGAGAGTCAGAGGAACTTAAGTATAAATAGGCATATTCACTTGCGAAAAAGCGAACTAAAAAAAAATGTAAATTGAAAAATTGACGATTTTGTGTTAAAGTAATTTAAATTTGCCAAGCAGCGATGCAATAGATAAGGGTTAAATATTGATTTGTTTTCAAAGGTCTGAATTTTTCAGTGAATTGACACATTTAGGAGACCCTTATAAGGTGGTCATATTGTAAATAGTTTTTAGAGGTTTAATGAGAGATATTGTAAGGTCGAAGAAGACCAGTGCTTCATAGAAAGGATAATCTATGCAGCGATTATTGTAAGACTGTGAAATACAGTAAAAGTGGTGAATAGCCACATGTTGTCACAATTTATAGAAATGTGACGTTTTTATGTGTCAGTTAAAAGGAATTGAGGCCTTTTTTTAATGAAAATGTAAGACTTAGAATGTGAATCTTTTTTTTTCTCTCTATGACATGAATTCAGTTGCTTGGTAAATAATTGAAATGATGCATAAGTTGTTGAACAAGTATATTAAAGGATAAAACAAAATATCAAGAAACAACATCACGTAAATTAATACATGTCCATGATTGTATAGAGTACAGGTAAATACAGGTATTATTGAACATATGCAATTGACCTAAGGGCTATATTGAAATTCAAATGAGGTATGTCAAATAAACATATTAAATATAAATGTTAATTAGTTTGTATAGTGGCTAAACATTAAAAAAAATATACAAAAAAAATGTAAAATAGAGAAAAATTAAGAAAAGAGTGAACATTATTAAGAGCACATGAGGGTGTACGCATACGTATGTACAAAATTATTATAATAGCTGTATACAGGTACTGAGCGTGATTCTTTTCATGATAAAATCTGGTAATCTATAGAAAATGACACTGTTGTTGTATAGAGATTTTTGTTGCGCATAGAGTCGCATTATTAAGAATATCGGTCTGTTAGGGCCAATATTGCATAAGTTTAAATGCAATAAATTGTTGGGAGTTAGTACGCAGATAAGTTGACTTCTGCTTTGTATTTTAGATATATATTAAGTGTCTAGGAAAAATATGTGATTTTTTTCCATTATATTTACCAGAATTAGTCGTGAATTGATGAGCTATTGGATAGTTAAGCTGTTGAAAATTTTGTATGTTTTTACATAAAATGCATTTGTTTGGGACCAAATGTATTTTATGAGGAGACATAAAGAATTTGTGTGTTGAATGAATTGACTTGTAAGTTAAAACAAATTTAAGACTCGAGTATATAGAAAACCGAGCATTTAAGATATCGTAAATAGATATTGGTGTTAGATTAAGTAATAAGAAGTAGATTTTTGCGATATTTTATGTTGAGACAAACCTACCGGACTTACATACTTTACCGAATTTGCCAGTTTAAGGGATAAAGAGTATGACTGCGATTATATGAACAAAATTATATGTATATATAAATGATAAAACAGGTTAAATGTAAATTTGATTTATCAATGAATAGGAAAATTATAATGACATAACTGTCTGCATTCACTAATGTAAGTTTGCAAACTTATTGCTTTGGGCTATGACCACTTGACAGGTACATGTGAGTAAGGTCATGATACTTTATTATTGAATAACATGCGTACTTATACATTCAAAGTGAATCGATAAAAATAAACCCGTAAATGATAGATGCAAGCTTAAATTAGGTTACTGGTTATGATTCATGTCGGAAACTTAGCTAGCTATTTTTGTGTAGACCATTTTTACAAGTTAGTGGATATCGTTGACTGAAAATGCTAACATTAGAAGTTATACACAATATGACATGCAGTATGGTAATGATGTTCAAGCTATTTTAGAAGGTGTAACAGTAAAATACTTGTGGAAAGAAATTTTCAACAAAAATGGTGGAAATGTACAAAAATTATGATATTTGGAAATGGTGGATAAAACAAAAATTATGACATTTGGAAATGGTGGATAAACAGCAGTCAATGGTGATATGAAGATCAACAGAGGATAAGAAAATTTTTACATTTTGTTAATATTGTGAAGAAAAATCATGTCATTCGTACATGATACACAAGTTATATGGCCCAAGGCTACATACATACATACATGTACATTGATAATATTACAAATAGAAATTTCAGGGTACAACAGCTGTCAAATGCTTGACATTATCACACACGTTTTCGGTGTATAAATACTAAATGACAAGTTGTACTTATGAGCTAAGATGTTAAATAAATGTGTTAACATTGAGTAGTAATTAAATGTACTCTAAATGGCCTGAAGCTTCAGACAGTGCATTTCAAATATTGTATTACAAATAAGTTTAATTGATATTTGATGAGATTTATGTAACATTGATATACGTGAATTATGAATGATTGTGGATTTGAACATAATTATTTATCTTGTATAATTTCAGTTGTTGTTGTTATGTGATGATCAAATGACGACTATAAAGTGATTCTCGGATAGGGTAGAGCAAAGTGTACACAGAGCCAATAACATAGTAGAAATGTTAATTAATCCAGACGTTAATTTAAACAAGGACATAGTGAAAAAGAAATTTTGTGTTAGTGTTCGAGACTTACTTCCAATTATGACATTATATAGTTATTTAGTGTACAAATTAACATTTAAGGGCTCAGTGAAATATCAAATAAGAAATTAGAATCAATCTAGACTCTACTACTATTCCGAAATATTGTAACTCGTAGTTTACGAGAAAGAATCAAAACTAGTCGTATTTGTGTTAGTCTTTATTGTGTAATTGTGTAAGTGTTGTATGATAAATGTTTTATTTCAGGTGACGGAGATTGTTTTACTTGTGTATGTTTAATTTGTGTATTAAAAATAATGTTGTTATTTGTATCATTGTATTAACGAAAGGTAGCCAAACCATACTAAAGGATTTGCAGATGCCTTGTGCCAATATACTTAGAAACTCATAAATGAGTTTCTTAAATTAGTGGGAATGATGTTATGTAATCTGAAGATTACATATGATTTTATGTGATGACCGAAGTACGAAATAATTAAGTTAACTCATTATACCCTTGGGCTACCGGATATACATTTTATATGTATGTTAGACTAATTAGTTGTACTTACGTACAAATGTTGAGATGTCAACTAAATTGTATAAAAGGTATCGCATCTCAGTGACCATCGCTCAGAGAGCCAGAGAGCCTGGTGGCTTGTGGCCATAACCTTAGGTCCACGCTGGACATAGGGCTTATACATAGGTTCCGTAGACTATGGATGTTAGTACTTGTATGTTTGGCTACCTTATAATCATGACATTTGATATGTGTTTTCATGCGATGTTATAATGAACATTAAACTAGTTAACTATCTGTGTTGTACTGTTATATCCTGGGTTGTTAATACATTGCTATACGTAAGCGGCTATGCGACAGTAGGTGGACTGACCGCTGTGATATAACCTTTATAAGGTGTTTCTACAGCATAAAACCCAACAAAAATTGAATAAATCTAAACACAATGAATACCCCAGTACTTTCAGTGCTTTGATTTCACAAGTTGTGAAAACCACGGGATAAAAAATGAGGTTCAACAACTGTCTATTAACTTTCTTTTATCTAACTTACTTGACAAAATCCTTACTATCAAGGTTTGAATTGTTAAATTAATTTCAACAATGATTCATTATTATTTTATATCATATACAGTGGAATTAGTCTTACGCACAAAAAAATCATTATAGACAATATATAAAAACATAAAACAGATATGAAAAATATAATACTTGACTGTGTTGAAAAAAACACCGCCACCTACTAATGGATAAGTTACACGAACTTACATGTACATATGGTGTCGCTCTTGTGAGAAACTACTTCCGGGTCGTTGTACACTGCGAAAGTATTTCCGAGAATTTAGTTTGACTGTATTTGGGTGGCTGTGACTCTGTTTGTATGTGTCAAAATGATAAATTTTTCACCCAAATTAGTTTTTCTATCCCTGTAGGACAATATTCTGACCATTTTGTGTTTTCTTTTTAGAACTACTTCTTGCGGTGGAAGATCTAGAATTTAGTGTACTGTGGCCAATTTGACCTTTGAGAATGGGAATTCCCAACTATACATGTGCACAATGTGAAATAGTGAAAAATCCAATCGTTCATGACCTATCTTTATTGGACTTATTTTGCAGGTCTAGTGTGGAGGATTCACAGGATACCAATCATTATATCCCAATCTATTTGGGAAAGTGAGCAGAGACCCTGAACCCTGACCATTTTATATAGAAACAAAGAGTACAAAAATTGACAGGAGTGAGACCATATACAAGGTAATAAAAGTCTTGATAGTGGCGTAAAACGTCTTCTATGGAATATTACCGCTTGCAAGGTAGATAATTTGTGAAGTGGATAACATAAAATTACTTGTCAATTATTCAGCTGGTTTGATATCTTTGAAGTCTGTCAGTAGGAAAAATTATCACACTTCGATAGACATATAATTCGATTTATTTGGGTGTCTCTGAGAATATTTGGCTACCGTTATATGTCTACAATATATTGCTTGGCTGTAGTGTTCTTCTTTAAAGGTCAAATCTAACATACGGAGATGAGTTATAAGACTACTTTTAGGCCACAACAAATTGATCATATGTTCTATGGATTCGCTCGCACCTTAATTTTGACGGTTTTTACAAAAAAATATTTTTATTTCCTCGCTCGCTCATAAAAATTTGGTCAAACCGCTATATAAAGCAAGTGAATAAAGACTTTTTTATTTTTTTTTCTTCGCTCGCTCGTCCCATTTTTTTTCAGAAAAATCCATAGAACATATGATCAACTTGTTGTGGCCTTACCTATAGTTTTGCTTCACAACTATAACTTTTTTCAAATCCATATAAAAACAATATAATGCTTTGAACATAAAAAAGTTCAAATACATGGATAAAACGATTTACAAATCAAAATAATAAATCATTTTATACAATCGTTCTATATGAAACTATTACAAAAATATGGTTCTCATCTTATAATTAAAGGGAATCTAGAGGAACACGACTTATCAAAAATCTTTAACTCCAACCAATTTCTAAAGGATATTTTATCATTATGGTTCCAAATAAAGAAAATATATGATAAGAACAACATTAAAAATAAGGAAAACATAAATATCAACATTTGGAATAAATACATGCGCTGGAAAATGTATAACATTTATCAATTGTCATCAACTAAAGCTACGCCTCAACTTTGATCACAAAAATGCTTAAATCTAAATGTTGAAATCGTTGTCTATGCAGATTTCATAACTGCGTATTATTTAAGTAACTGAAATACAAATGTATACATGTATTTATTAACATATCTCATACTTGCAGGATATGTTTTATAGTGTCATAGCTAGTATTGAGAATCCTACTAGACTCTGGGAACGAGAATGGTTTTGTAATGGCGTTTCATAAAATAGCGAATGGATTTAAGTGTTACATCTATGGGCTATTTTCCTATGGGAGCAATTTTCGTCTGGCATTACGCTGGAGTATTTGAAATATGTTAGTAATTACACGTGCTATTTTGACACTTGCCATTTTTCAGTCTGGTTATCACAGACTAAATTTCTTATAATTAACTGATTTATGGCTTGCGGCTTTTTCTAACAAAAATAGTATTGACACAACGTAAAACTAGACGATAGGTCTGCCGAAGTAAGGTATATATGCTAAAGAAAAGAAACTAGTAATAAGAAACCTTCAGCAATTGCCAATTTGAGTACCTGTCAATTGCTTAATATGTTCGGTACAATATTCTGCTGTGTTAAATGATATTGATTCTTAATAGGCTAATGATAATGATGTATTATCTTACCTCGTACAGAATACTCGTTTTTCATTGGCCGAGAGCGGTCACGTGCTGACCATGTATTATCCCATATTAGGTCAGTAGATTCTAATATCCAGTCAGTAACAAAATTTATAAATGATAGCGCTGACGAAACCTTATTTTTCTACTCCAAAATTAATTCGAACTAACTACATCGATAAGGGGATTTCACTGTGTCAATATTGTGTGTCCTTTTCGTCAATAACAGTCGCGTTTCGGTTCCTTTCGGTCAATAAACAAGATGGCAGCCAAGCGACGATTCGGGCAGAATCTCTTGTCCGTGTTCTTTGATGCTAAAATTCAGATGGGGGTACTCGATAAGATAAATTAGTTACACAGTCAGTTACTGACCGGATACGGTGTGATACCGGGTCAGTGAATAAATATTGGGCTCGAGCTACGCTCTCATCCAATATTAATTTACTGACCCGGTATCACACCGTATCCGGTCAGTAACTGACTGTGTAACTAATAATATCAAAACATGATCTTTTTTTATAAAATCATTCTAGTTAATAAAATAGGCCATGGAACTGTTTTCAACATTGCATAGTAATTTACTCATAAAATACAGTCAAATAGTAAATAAACGTCAATATCTAGTCATTAAATAACAGTTCCCTTAGCTATTCCTTAACAAATATGCAAATATATTAGGCAATCCCATTTTCAGAATGGGAGAATTCTCCCATGGGAGAAATCCCATATACAAAAGTGGGAGAATTCTCCCATGGGACAAATCCCAAATACAGAAATGGGAGAATTCTCCCATGGGAGAAATCCCATTTTTTAAATGGGAGAATTCTCCCATGGGAGAAAATTCCCATTTATAATATGGGAGAATTCCTAAATGGTGTTTAAAAGCTTTAAAAGTGACAAACTGTGTATTTTTTCTTTGGAATAATGTTATGTACTAATAGATCTATTTTGTGTCTAAATGTTTGTTTAGATGAATTTAAAAAAGGGAAATTTTCTCCCATATTTGTAAATGGGAAAAATTCCCATTTTCTCTAATAAAATTCCCATGGAAGAGCCATTCTCCCATGGGAATTTGCCAATTCCCATGGGAATATTGACTTTTGCCTAAAAATTAAACATATTTCTAGTAAAGATTTCAGGATGAAAGTTTACTGGTGTTGTGCCCATATGTAGATCTACATTTATTGAAAATTTAAAATTAATCGGATGAAAATAAAAAAAGTTAGTTTGCAAGATTTCTGGATTCGCAAACGTATTCCGGACTGTGTTCTCTGTGAATCGAGACATTTTTGGACATATTTTAAATGTTCATGTAGTCTTTGTTTGCAAAAAACAGTAATATGCTGGTCATTAATTACGACAAAATTGTCTAACATAAAATGTATTTGCAAAACTGATGTTGCATAAAAAAATACTAAATTACATTAAAATTTTCTTACAACAAAATTAATCATTCAGTCCTTAATCCACATTTATAGCTGTATAATCAGTTGTATTTAACCAGACATAGACTCCGGTGCATAATGTACAACCTCTTTTCCCTTGATATCCAGCTTATAAATGAATCACAAAGTTGGTCGATGTATGATTTTAAAAATTGAAGCGAGAAAAAAAACTTTAAGTCTGATTCTGACTTTATTTGAGCTCTTAGATTGAAATCAATTGACAAAGTAGCGTAAAATGATCGTCCAAGTTACTCAGTCCCCTTACATTGGAGGATCATCCTCTCCCTTCGACAAAAACGTTCATTTTATTAGTGTACACAAAATGAGTGCAGTCACCGGTGTATGGTGCAGTCAAACACACACGGAGTCTTTGCCTGGTTGAATACAACTGATTATAACGTTTATTTCTTTTACCTATGCTTATAAGGTATAGATTACCAAGTCTACAAAGTTTCAACTTCTGTCAATACGTTTGCTTTGTAAGACAAATTGATCTTATATCACGCGAACTTTTTATGTACATCTGATAACTTTTTTTTTTTTTTTTTTTTGTCATTTCAGACAAAGGGGTGCTATAATACCTAATGGTTCATAGATAGATTACAACGTTTGAAAGAATGACGATTGTAGTTAGTCTTGAATAATTTATGAATCCCTTTGCATTGGAAAAATATTTTCTAAAGTTGCCATTGAGGGAGACAATGAATACATACAACCTCTTGGTTGAACAAATTCAAATAAACAAAGGAGCCGATCCTGCATTGAACTTATGCATTAATAATAAATGAATAATTCTATAAGCAGTTGGTCACACGAGTCAAACAGTTATTATAATCAAACTCACTGAAGGTGACACTTTTAGATATCAATTAGTTATTTTTTTTAACTTTCAAATTTTATTACATTTTGCATTATCATGCAGAAATAACGTATTCCGGCTGTGTTAAACTTAAATGGCGGTGCAAACGAGTTTTGCAGTTCCAACGACCATAATTGTACAGAAGTGTAAAAAGACTGAGTGTAAAGCCATCCCAATATATTTCATCACGTTAGTATGGCAATTATAGTTCTATGTGGTTATACTTATCGCTATCATTTGAATACCACCTGATGCCTTGTCAAATCTAACACACCAAAATAAACTGACTCGAATAGAAGAATTAACTGTAAGCAGAATGAAATGTGTCATTGTTTGGTGTATTAAATTTCCATAAATAATTTCAAGACAAAATTGTGGAGAGTTCAAATCAATATCATGAATGTTATCGTAGTTATTCGTCACAAACGTACTCAATAAAGTTGTATTGCGATCGTACCATGTATCTTGGTGTGAGCAAACTAAGTGCATGTTCTGTTCTGTTCTGTGGGCTTTTGAAGTAAAGGGTCTTAGTCTAAGTTCAGAAATCTATATTTCACAAGATTTATTGTGATTATACTTATAGTATAGTGTTCATATTATTATGTCGTATTAAAGAAATATTAGACATATGCAGTTTTGCTGTTTCATCACTTTTTCCTTTGTTTCTATGATTCAGTTTTCTCCTATTTTTTGCCAAGACAACAAAAACTCAGTTAAGCTGCAGCTTTTGATTAGCCGTCATTATAAACTTATGTTATCATGATTTATAAAGACAACTTAGAATAGTTGCACAACAGGTGAAAGTACAACAGATATACAAGAGTAAATGTAAGGAGTTGCACTAAAGTGTTACAATGCGTTCCGTCTATAGATATTTTAAAAACAAAACTATTTGGCGATACTCGAGATTAGCTTTTTGTTTGTTTACAATACAGTGCTCGCTCTCAAATCATAGTTCAATTCTAACAAGCAAAGGCAAAGTCTATATAATTTCTGGAGAACGATTCTCAGTACATGTGTATAGGTATATTTCAAACATAATTATAATCTGCTACTTTTTTTAACGTCGCATTCAACACATATAATTCTTATAGGTCATATACACGACGGTCAGCTCTTCTTATTATAGGTTTCCTGGACACTTATCTATCACCAGTACTAACTTACCATACCAAGAGGCCGACAACTCATGTATAGGGTATGACCTGCCGCGACCGGGTTTCGAACCCGCGATCTCCGGATTCGAAGTCAGACATGCTAACCACTACCCCACGGCCGCGGCTAGTTACCCGCATTCTGAAACTTTTTTATTTTCGTCAGTTTCTTTTCTTGGTTTAAAGGTGATATAGTTTTGAAAGCAATGTATAATATTTCGTTAGTATAAAAGCATTTTGAGAGGCCTGTTCATTGATTCGTAAACACTTACAATTAATTCACTATGATAAGGAAACCCAGGCTTAAGTCTGTAGTTCTCTTTAATACGCGGCTTTTGACATATTTTGAGTACAATCTGTGGGTGTACTTAACAAAGCAATTTCATCAAGTTTGTCTTTCATAATCAATTTTAATTCGTAATTATCAGTACTACAGTCAATTGGTGACCACCTGATGCTTCGACAAGTGCATCTCACCAGCAGGAAAACGATTTGTAATAAAGCAATTACTGTCTTCAGGCCCGTAGGAACAGGGGGGGGCTAGGGGGCTTAGCTCTCCCCCAATATTTTCAGCAGTTATAGTGATTGAGGATCTTTATTTAATCTGTCACACTCAATTGATTGATACATGTGTTGTTTTTCTTCAAAACCAATATTGCAAACACTTTTTATGGAACAAGATGCTCAAATGCAGTGTAAAACTAAACTTAAACATAAGTACTGTAACATTAGGTAACGTTTTCTTTTTCTTAAAGCAAATCTGAACAAATTAGCCCCCATGTACAATATGATCACATTTTTACTTGTTCTACTTGTTCTGGGCTGGAGGCCTGATACAAAATAAACATGTTGTTGTTGTTGTTGTTGTACTGGTTTCAAGCAAAAAATTATAACCCGAGATTGTGTTTCTGGGTTATTGGGTTTAGTTTTTATCTTTGCTTTTGCCCCGGGTTGTGCCTGAGACATCGACTAGTCAGACTTCGGGGTCTGCTGGTTACAAGTAAAGGTTTATAACCCGAGGTCGTGTCTCCGAGCTATTAGTTTTTATTTGTTCGGAACTTCAGTCCTGAACAAATACATTTACCGTACTTCAGACCCTTTCCCACTTTGAAAATTGACCGAATCCAAAAGTAGTCCCTCAGTATATATGTATAGAGCAATTCAAAAAGATCGTCTGCTATGACGGGCGCATTAATACTAGTAATCCGAACGACGTAAGAATACTTGCTGCTATGTTGTGCGTCTCATTAGGGATGATTACGTCATCTTATGTAATGGAGTGGTATCAACAATTCAGTCACGACCCGTCGTTTGTGCCAGTTGTCAGTAGAGATGTTACATCATCTTATGTAATAGAATGGTTCTATAGCAAAAGTTTAAAGATCGTAGTAAATGACTTTGAATGATGTCTGAATAGTGGACTTCATTTATTTTACATACAGATGCAGTAGAATAAATGTGCATGAATAATAACTTTTAAGCGACAGTTATTGAATTATATTAAGTATGACTCCTTTGACTTGTGATTGTGTGAAAAAAATCAGTAGTGTGTTCGCCTGTCCGGTTTACCTGTTGTATTTATAGGTCGATGGTATAAGGTTACATACCACTAAATGGTAACCGGAAGTGAGCATTTACCGGAAGCTGCTTATTTATTTTTTGAGAGTGCATGAACACCTCATTTGTGGTGCTTTTTAATATTGAAGTGTATGTATGTCTTTGACAATGCTTTTCCTATGAAAGTATTCAAAAATAAATGGATCTGGTTCGTTTAGTCGCGAAAACTGGTTAAAAGGGGAGATGACTCTGTACAGCTGGTGAAGAGTTAAAATCTAGGACATTTTCATGGTAGGAACTTTCAATCGAAATTTATTTTCTTATAAGTTACGTAACTTTTTTTCTAATACTGTTCATTTTGAGGGGAATGGGGTAGATCTTTCAGCCTATGTATGGTTTGGGGTATCTAACACCCCTGGGTCATACTGTAATTTGACATTGAAAATGAGACTTTTTATACACAACAAAGAAGGATTCTATTTAGTGGTATGTAACCTATAACGTGTTTTGAACTAGAACAATGCTGGTCTTAAACTAACTAATAACTTAAACTATCAAACTAATATCACTGAACTGTTCTTTGTGAACGAATGTTTTGTTTGAGCCGGAAATCTAATTCCACTTTTCAAACCCGAACAAATTCAGTGCCTTCAGCGCTTTGATTGGTTATGCTTTTGTCTCTGCTCCAAGCTGTGTCTGGAACATTGAGTTTGTACATATTATTCTATATTGTAGTTTCGTGGTATCGTGACTTTAACTATTGTTGTTTCTATTGTTTTGCGGTCTGAGGTATTGTCTCAGAAATGTGTTCTTCCTTTATGCCTTTATATCTGTACATATTACTATACGCTTTATTTTAGTTTTCTAATCATATAAGCTAAATAGCTTTAGGAAAATCTTTCTATAAATATGTATATATCTTCAGTGTTGTGAAACCCAGAGCACGAGTCAGTGTCCTGGGATTGTCTCTGTCTTCGTCCCTACAGCAAGCTCGGACGCCTGGTCAGTCGGTGTTAAGACGAGCATCGACTTAAAACACATTTGCGAGCGCTAGCTTGACTGCCGTGCGCCCAGTGGACACGTTACAAAAGTAAGCAATGAATTTCTAAATCCTGAAATCCCTGATTTTCATAATTTCAATAACTTTTTACACATGAAAAGAACCCTAACTCAGTTCCCAAAAACCTGAACTTCAGGAAAATTCTTGAAGACTTTCGCCCATGCAATTTAGTAAAAATTATTGTTAAGGATTACCTAAATACGTGTTTTCGTAAAAGAATACTGAGGTTACTTTTGGAACGATTTATCACTCTCAGAAATTTGAAACAAGCAATAAGAATGTGCATACACCGTCTGTCATGCTGGCTATATTGTGCTGCTTCATTAAATTGATATTTCAATTAATACAGTGTTTTAATCATTATGAAACTAAACAGAATAATGCTAAAACAACAGGTTGCCATTGTCTGGCGGAAATTGGTTTATAACAACAATGGTTCAGTTAATTAAATTATATGCACCTATGTAATTTTAACTCTTTCATAGTTTGATGATTTCATAGAGTTTTGTTCAGTGGAATTTGCAGTATATAATTTCATCTGCAGTGATTGCGCTCGTAGTATCATAACATCAGAACTATATGTTTTTATTTATTAAATACCTTTTATGTTGGAAAGCTTAGAGAATTCAATCTTGTGGTGAAATATGAAATATCAAAACTCTATAGGGCTTCAATCATTTGAAAACTTGACCATCTGATTGGCAATAACAATGTTTCTATATGCTCTTTATGACTTGTTAGCATTATTATCAAGAAAAACAGTTTTAAATAATTTGTCAATGCCATAACATTTCCACATTTCAATAACACAACTGAGCAGAAAATATTTCTGATATGGAATGCTATATTGTTGTGTTGAAAGCAATACCTTGCTTATTAAAGCTTACAAAGATAAATAGATATTATAAAGATATATATGTTACAGGGAATGTTTGTAACTAAGGATTTCACGTAATCCCTGAAATTTAGGGAAATATATATATATACAAATAAAGTATCATTGAACAAATAAATAATTGAAAAAGTTAGATTGTGCTGTATTAACAATTTTGTAATCTTAGATTAATTGTGAACATACATTTTAAATATAAGTTTACCAGACACAACTATGCATATGTTAAAACCTGTTTATTGAAGATCAATTACGAAACTATTTCTCAGGAATGAGAATGACTGACTGAGAAAATGCCGTACCATTTTCATTAATGTATCACAAATTTCAGATCTGATTAAAATTTAATAAAAACTCATTTCTGTCAGATAACCTTAAAAGGTACAGTTTCAAGAAAGACTACATGCTGTTTGATTGAACAATCTGTTAGTTAATCACAGTAAAGTAGTGTACAGATGTTACATCCAAGGTGCAAATAGTGTTTTTATGGAAACATAACACCTACATGTATTTATAATCCTGCCAAAACCATATCATAACTTGACACTGGAGTTAAAGTTTAACTCATTATTCCAAGTGAAACTCATTAATTAATTAATTTTAAAACGCGTTGTGAAAAATATAGAAACCCTTTGTTTAAATAAACTTAACGAATGCACAACAAATATCAATTATATTTGTGTCGATGAGTAATTGTATGTCATATACACAAAAACGTAAATGTACATATTGCTCGTCACGACACTGAACAAATAAGAAACAACGTCAGTTGTGCTCTCAATTTTAGATTATAGTCAACATAACACAATGGTTTTGTAGTCAAACAATATTGAAATGTCACAGAAATATAAAAAAGACCGTTCATTCCAGAATCAATTATATTATCACCTAGATTGAAGACGTGTCCTTGGCATACATTTTTTTCAACTACATATATAATGTAATAACAATTAGCCAACAAGTAACCCAATTATAAACACGTTTTGCCAATTAATATAATTGCATAGTCCCATTCTTGGCGTTCAAAGTCTCAATTACCGTTTGCATCAGGCGTTCTACTTAGTTTTCCACAAAGGTGTCATTCAATTACTAAAAAGAATCGTTGGCATTTACAACATGTTGAAACAGTTGTCTTTGGTGAACCATTAGTTTAATTACTATCTAACATTCACATTAGGAATCAATAGCTTGATGACTGTATAAGATGAAGATTCAAATGTATTGTTCACAGTAAAGGCAAGTTTGTTCACGCAACCAAAGTCGAGTTTAAACTAGCTTGCTGTCACACTTAGAAGTAAGTACATATTGTTTAGTTCAGTCATACATCAATTCGACTTCTGTCTATAGTCAAATAAGCATAGGGTTAGGTATATGTGTCATGAAAACTAGACAATTGATTTACTTAGAGAAGTCTATGTTTGGCGTATCTTGCTACAAAGTTTGACTACATAACACTACCAATTCAGAACTTCAAATTGTGGAGTGTTTTATATGTAAATTGTCATTGTCTAGTCGACATACCTTTTGTTTATTCGTAGGGACTTTTGTCTATTTTTGTTAGGAGGTATTAGTAATTCTAAAGATGTGTCACTAGCTGGGCATCCAGATTAAATCTAGATTAATGATTTACTTGGCATAAACATGGTCAATTGCTAATGCAAAGTATACAATGTAAATGCAATGTAAAACAATTGCTAATGCAAAGTATACATGCACAATGTAAATGCAATGTAAAACAATTGCTATTGCAAAGTATACAATGTAAATGCAATGTAAAACAATTGCTATTGCAAAGTATACAATGTAAATGCAATGTAAAACAATTGCTAATGCAAAGTATACATGTACAATGTAAATGCAATGTAAAACAATTGCTATTGCAAAGTATACAATGTAAATGCAATGTAAAACAATTGCTATTGCAAAGTATACAATGTAAATGCAATGTAAAACAATTGCTAATGCAAAGTATACATGTACAATGTAAATGCAATGTAAAACAATTGCTATTGCAAAGTTTACAATGTAAATGCAATGTAAAACAATTGCTATTGCAAAGTATACAATGTAAATGCAATGTAAAACATGAATGCATTATGTACAATGTTATCGTCAATATTAGAAATGGCTAAAACTAACAAAATCCTTTCAAACAATTGATTATAATAGTGGACACATCCTATGTCGGAAAATCTCCTTTGACCAATGTTGTAGTCTCTCATTGGTGTAAAAATATTTGGACATCAATCATTATTATATGTATGTGAAATCTGACGCATTTTCAAGAAATATATAAATATTTATTGTCACCTTAATGCCAAATTCACATGCATATGTTATAACTAAGCCTGTTCTTACTATATTTTTTTCTATTTCAGATAAGAAATATCAAGCCTCTTTAAGTGTTCCAACTTTGTTTGTCTGCAAACCAAGCTAAAATCTGGGACAACTTTACTACCATTATACAGAACGTACAACAAGAAATAGGTGATATTTGGCAAGATGCAGCATTGAAGCCTATCGGCGATTCTAAATTTCCATGATTGCCAACTAAAGTTGAGGCATTTCCTCAAATTTTCTTACCAAGAAGGAATTGATGATGTACACGACTACATTAAGCTTCAGTGAGCAAATATGTCTGATAGCAGAGTGCCACTTCCGACCAGGCTACCATCAGATGCCAGGGGCGGATCCAGGATTTTTTTCTAGGGGGGTCCGAACTTTTCTAGGGGGGGGGGGGGGTCCGAACTTTCGAACCCCAACCACATAATACACATTTTGCAGAAAAAGTGTAATATATTAATAATAGAAACTACACAACCTTTAAATTAATGTTTATCACCGAGAAAAATTGCTTCAAAATGACTTACAGTCAAGAAATACACTAATGGACAAGTACATTTTACAAATTCTAGGGGGGGGGGGTCCGGACCCCCTGATCCCCCGGCTGGATCCGCCTATGTACAGCCTAAATGATCTGAATGTAAAATTCGACAGTTTTGTTAATGAAGTCAATGTTTCTAACAAAGTTATTGTAGTATTTTGAACAGAAGACCATACTTTAAACATTAGACGGACAATAAAAGGGGGATAACTTATACAACGCATCGATTATTTAAAAGACAGTTATTCCCCGTCATGTACTATAACATATCGTGTACGGAACTCCTCGGCAACTACAAATAACCTCGGACATATTCAGGCGCCATTCTGAAACTACCGGTGTTGAAGTAAACAAATACACAATCGTTTAGAACTGTGTTATTTTTAATTTACGGACTAAAAACGAAACATCACTCATCGTCTAAAGTTCAATGATATCGCTGAGCAATATTTGGTTCAATATATAACATAGAAATATGTTTTGACAAAGATCTGTGTGTATACTACAATAACTATTTTGCATAACCGTTACGTGATTCGCTTGTGCTACGCCTTGTGTAGGTAGTAAAATCCTAGGCGGTCAGGGTAGACCCCCTCCCATGAATACTACCGAGATTATTCATTCATTAAAGGTCGAGGTGTTCCGAATGTAACATATCGATGGGAAAGCGCAAAACCAATTTATACTGGGCTTATCTCTGTATCAACACGACATAATTAAGAATCATTGGTTGGAGGAAAAATGGCCGTAGAAATAATTTTATGACAAAGCTTCACGAAAGTATGCTCCCTCCGGGAATCGAACCCACGACTCCTCGATCAGTCGACTTGCGTGCTACCAACTGAGCTAGCCGGGAGGGTATCATTATGTAATATTATGTTATCTTTATAAATTATCAATAGAACATCAGTAATTCTGTAGTTATGTTGACATGTCGTTGTATTTGAAATGGTTGTCCCGATATTGATAATTTAAGATGTCTAGTTATAGACGTCATACCCGTCATAATACCAGGGACAGGCCCTTGCTTGTAGACTGAGCTGACGATATGTTACTTTATGTCTGAACATTCTTTTTTCGGCGCAGCTGTCTAAGCCAACTTTTGACCTATATTTCATCAATACAATTTGCTCTACTATAGCTGTTTGTCCAATGAAAATCGTTTACGGTGTAAAGAAATGGATAAAACACATGACACCATTGGCTATTTGTGATAAACTGGTGCGTAGCACGTACAGTAGCTGCTGACTATTTACTCTGTGTATAATGAGTGACTCGAAAAATGGCCGCCAATTTCGACAACTCTCATTGGTCAATTATTACGTGCGCACGTAAAGCTATTACGTGGCCACGTAAACGTTATTGCGTGCGCACGTAAAAGCTACTGCGTGGCTACGTAAAGCTATTATGTGGCCACGTAAAGTTTAAATATATCTCCATGTCACCTCTATGCCACCGTACGTGTCTCTTCTTCTGTCTATATATTGTGAGTTGTGAGGTATAAATGGTATTAAGTGACAGCCCTGAAAAGGTTCGAGGTAACCCATCATATTTTACGATTGTAGATTTATTTTTATTCCATTTCAAATTAGGTTGTAAATGCCTATTACTCATAATACCGCGGAAACCATGACCGCTGGATTCATTGTTAAGATTGAAATTCAGTGTACGAAATTTCCAAATAATTTTTCCCGAGAAAGCTTACGATGGTATTTGACATTGGTATGAAGAAATCCAAAATACATAAAATGTAACAAGCGCAAGAGGTTGATTTCAACTATGTAATGGAATCCCCCATGATTATCTATTGGACAATGTTTCAAAACAATTCAAAACTTACCCCTTAGACTCCCGCTGAGATGTATCTATATGCTTAGCCATCCTCGGTAACCCAGGGTATTACGTCAACGATAATATTCATAACGTATGAGTACCGTGAGTCCATAACTTCATTTAGATTTATTTAATCTATAGTCCACATGTACTTTAAGGGCGTAAGTTGATAAACGTAATTTTCCCAGATTGGTAATCATTATGAATAAGCATCACCTTTACTTTAAGGGAGGGAAGTATGTCTGTATAAGAAATTATAATGATTATGACCCCATAGTGCTTATCTTTAATCAATTATCTGTTCTGTTCTGTTCTGTATCAACATTTTCATATAAAATTGTTCTAAAATGTGACTCGACCTTTCACTTACCCTTTTCAGTTAAGGAATTTCATAAATTACTGTATAAAAATTGTATTCTAACTTAAATTCCGTCATTAAAAAACCGATCATGCATATTTCAATTGCACTAGGTTAACTCATGATGTTATCTTTAATTAACTTTAAAACCACCATGAAATTAGATAAGCCGCCCGGCTAGCTCAGATGGTAGCACCCAAGTCTACTGATCGAGGGGTGGTGGGTTCGATTCCCGGGCGGGGCATACTTTCGTGGAGCTTAGGCATGAAATTATTTCTACGATCATTCTCCCTCATACCCATTTAATTATGTAGGACAGTTGTAAATCACTGAAAAAAGTATGCGCTTAGTAGTTGGTTGACAGCTAAATCCAGAGATTTAGCCTTTCCGTGAGAAGTGAGTAGGTTGACTGACCGCCGTTATATGACCTATACAATGTGTTGCTACGGCGTAAAACAAACTAAACAAACCATTAAATTAGATGTCTATATAGAAACATAAATGTAAATATGGGTTATACTAAATAAACATCTAACTCATATGGATAGCTTGTTCATTGCCTTAGAGACAAGCAAATAAAGTCCCACATTTTGACAAGATATGTGATACTTTCACAAAATTTTGTAATATTCTGACTCAGGGTTTATTAAACAGGATCATACAGATGAGCAGATTAACTCCAAATTTCACGTACGTTTATACAAAGTTAGATAGACAGATAGATTTATTTGTGATGCTTTTTACAAATTTACAAATCAAACAAATATTTAACAATAACATAAATACAAGAATATGACATAAGATATCACAGTACAGAATGAAGATACAATGTATTAGTAAAATATAAATTGCATCACAGGATAGCCCATAAAGTCCTAAGACTTATTTCCAATGGGGTCCTTTGCATTAAATCTTTAAATATTAAAATACACAAATATATCTACCTAGGTTGGGTAATAAAATAGAATTAAAACATCAAACGTAGTACATATATATATAAAATCAATGACATAATTAAAAATAAATAAAATCTGATTAATCAACACTGCACATCTGTTCACTTAAGTAATTTTTAACTGCTACTTTAAATGATTTAGTATTTTTCATAATCTTAATTTCATATGGTAATTTGTTCCAATCTTTAACAGCATGATAAAAGAATGTTTTCTTGGTATAAGAATTGATATGGGGTATGAAATACATGTAACTGTATTTATTTCTACTTTGATGGATATGCAGTGTTGATGTTAATACAAAATTTTCAATCATGTACAGTATGATGGGCTATTATCATTAAAAATTTTATGAACATGGTTTAGTCTTAGAAACTTTACTTTGTTTTCAACATTTAAAAATCCGTTATTTGTAAAATCGGTAACTTGTAAAGATGTTCTATAAGTATATCCATTTATATATCTTATTATTTTATTTTGAACAATGTAATTTTTTCTTCATAGTATCAGTAAGATCTTCATACCAGGATGAACAAGCATAATCGAAATGACTTTGTATCAAAGAATTGCAAAGTAACAATTTTGTTTTTTTATTTAAATAGTTATTGTGCCTGTATAAAAATTTAAGCCTAGGATTTGCCTTTTGTACAATGTTATTAAAAATAGTACTAGCAGAAAATCTTTTTCTGAAAAAAAATATGAAAAAAGATATTTTACAGATTTTGATGATTTTATCAGATGATCGTCACATTGAATACCAAAGTTTTCTGTATTAGAAACTTTTTTTTTAAAGTCTAATGTTTGCTTGGATTCAGTCACTATGTATAAAATGTTTAAACAATCTAGAGTCTTCGATTTTGGTACCATGGGCTAATTTGTGTTTTAGTCATTGTATAATGTTATATGCTGTTTTATTATTTAAATATTTTGCCTGTTGCCTTCACTACGTATAGCAAATTTTGGTTTAAATTTGACCTTATAGTTGTGGGATTTTTTATAATCCTTATATAGATATAGTACATTTAATCTATTTTAATCGATTATGTATAGATACATACATAAGAAAGCAATTAATAGGAGTGACGTACTTTTGAAATATAAATTTAAATCAAATAATGTAAAGTTACGACACTTTGACCGCAAAATATAAATTAAGGATTAAAGAGAATCTGATATCAAAAGTCAGGTGTGATTACATGGCTAACTAAATACTAATAATAATGCCATATAACATTTTATGACATACACTGCATATCACTTAGTTTTACCATCGTTTTGAACAGAATTTTTGCCCTGTCATCCGTTGGGATCGGGACGAATCGCCCATTGAATATTGGGGAGATTCTAACTTCCATATTTGTAGGCTTAATTGAATTATAATACTGAATACTCTTGTATCTTTATTGGCGGACTATATTCATGCGGTACCGATTTTCTGTCCATTTAGTGAAACATTTAGGCACTGCCAGTTTGGTTTAGAACCTCTCATATTTATAAAACAAAATCATTGTCCGAAATTTGAGCCAACAGCCTTCAGGTCACCTATCTCTTGACCATAGGACTTTAGTCTGATCTATATTCAACAATCATTAGCTGGTCATTACGTTAGTTCACTAGACAGTCATGACTCATTCGGAATTCCTCGGCCATTCGCTACGAATAACCTCGGACATATTTAGGCGCCATTTTGGAAAAACCGGTGTTGAAGTTAACAAATACACGATCGTGAGGGCGATGACTGAAGTTTCGTTTTTAGTCCGTAAATTTGAAATTACTTATTTCAATCATACCGATGAACAATATTTGATTCAACTTAAAACAAATAAATATGTTTAGACAAAGATCTGTGTGTATACTACAAGAACTATTTTGTGTAACCGTTACGTGCTTCGCCTCGCGTAGGTAGTAAAATCACAAAAATCCAGTGAAGACCCCCCACGAATCCTTCCGAGATTATTCATTCATGAAAGGTCGAGGTGTTCCGAATGAGTCATGACTATGAAAAGGTTTGGCTAAAAACCAGTACTGCTCGTACTCGTAGTCTCGTACTCAACACAACAGTTATTATTACATATTATCTAGCCTCGTGGGATCACAATACGGCTCTTATAACATATAAAAATATAGTAAACTTTCCCATTAGACTGATGTTATAATGCTTGTATAAATTATATGTGTAAATAAATGTTTCATATTTCATCAACATATTTCAAAATGTCACAGTTGGATTGATGATAATATTTTTAGAAGCAAGAAAGTAGTGTGCTGATAATGACAATTTTATTGCAAATTGACAAACAACTACAATTGATGTAGTCTGGTTCCCGGTCTCGTATACTACGCAATACCTATTAAGTAGGGGCAGGTAATCCAGGCTACAAATGATGGTGTTTCATGTAGTAAATATCTACCCCGTATATATGTCACGGTATAAACACTTTTAGCGCTTTTTTGTGACTTATTGTATATTTCTTGCAACATCTAGGTCAGTTTGTCTCAGAATATTTTTTGACATAATTACAGATACTGAATGGTATTTTAAAATTATAGAAAAAAATAAACCAAATATGTGAACTAGTACTTAAAAGTTCATACTGACTGTGGGTACAAAGCGGACAAAATAGAACAATACTACAAATCAGCTGTTAAAAGTTCAATGTTGGTTTGAAATACTCATCTACCCTAATTGTATATCATCGTTTTCTGTTTTCAGAACAGATGAATCAAGCATCCAAATTGCACATGATAATTACAAGTTATAGAAATTTCTTACAAAATACTATATATCAGTACATGTACGTCATTTAGATAAAAGTAAGGTGTGAATCAATCATTTATGTTCTGGTTAAAGTTCATACTTAGTTTACTACGTACCCTCACATAAATATTGATGTTATGTAAGATTTTAGATAACAACTATTTTAACAACACTAACGTCTTTCAGACAGTTCTATATCTTATTGCTAGTAAAAAATCTGTTACACTATCGACAGGCATCCGTGACATCAGCTCGACAGAAATCCGCTCACATTGTGACGGAGTTGGGCCCCCGTGCGCTTGACATTACCTAACGGGCGCTTAAAGCGCTAGGAGACAGACCATTGCGTTGGAATTTGCTATAAACCGGGGGCACAGGTTGAGCCATTCAATTTGAATCACCTCCCTCGCCCAGACACTTCCTTTTTGCCTAACTTAAACGGTGTTAAAATGTCTTCTGGTTCTTCTTTAAAAAAAACCAGATAATATTTAACGATTTGTGTCTCAGTAAAACTCGGATATAACATACTCGCTGGGCCATAGAAAAAAGGTATGTTTTAACCGAGGTATGTTATATCCATATAGCATACTAAGTATGTTATATATCAGGATGAAAAACGGGCCAGAAAAAAATGGTATGTTGTAACCGAGTGTATGTTATAACCGAGTATGTTATATCCGAGTTTTACTGTATTAAGATTTTTGTTGTTAGTTATAACAAATCAATTTCAGCTTAAGCCTCGTTTTACATTACTTGTCTCGGGTGAACATTCCGTTATACCACCCTCTGTAGGATGTTAAGTAAAAATTGGACTTGATTTATCTATGAAATATTTATAATACACAATCTAGTTACTGTAGGCCTAGTTTCCCATGACAGTCATACGACAACACTTGACATATGTATCTAGGGTCATCATGGTATAGATAGCATTCTTAGGAAATGATGAAACGTTCTAATGTTAGTGAAATTAGACATGACTTCACATTTAAAAGTCTCATGTGTGTAAAAATATCATCGAAGTAGTAATCAGAACATGTACTTGCTATCTGATAGAAGAACTGCTCACAGTCTCAGCTTCTGGTTAACGATACTTTAAAATAATGTATTAACCCAAATCAATTAGTATAAGTATATGTAAATATATTACAAAGTAACATACATGTTTTATATTAGTTATGTTTTGAAACTATTCTATTACATCAATACTTGATGTGTATATTGCCATTGTCTATGCTGTATTAATAAACTTTAAAAACCTGTCATTATGTTTTTTTTGTCTTTTGATTTACATGTAGTATAATCAGACATTTCTCTGATTTTATATCTCTATATTTGTCTTTGTTATTGTATAATCTTGTTCACCCGTGTCATTGTAATTTTGTCATGTCGTTGTAATATTGTAATATTTTCATGTCACTATAATTTTATGATATTGTCTATTCATGTTATTGTGATTGTTAATCACTAGAAACTGTTCAGTTTTTGTGAATAAATGTATGTTCTGTTCTGTTCTGTTCTGTTCTGATAACGTTATGAGTGTATAGTTAACCTGGGTCGATAGCGCAGTTGGTAGCGCGCCGTGATTTGGAATCTCATGCCCGAGGGGGTGCGGGTTCATATCCCACCCAGGGAGGTTATACCCTTCCACGAAAATTTGACAAAAATGTTGATTATCCTCCATTGATTAGATAATATGCCTTGTTTCCGGCCTTGTGGGAGGGTAGGTGAGTACTGGTTATAGACAATGGTTTAAGAAAGCTAGGTTAGGTGCGCTGGACGCCGTAAAATGACCTAAATTGTGTTGACACGGCGTTAACTCCAATAAATAATTAAATAAAATAAATAAAGAGTGTATAGTTTTAATTTTAAACTGGCGTATTTTTGATACTGGGTATTACTTAGTATTCAATGTACGTTAGTTGGTGGTGATTAAGGGTTCAATCCGTATTTGTGTATCAAATACTTCCTTTGAAGTTGTGCAGTTACCGAAGCATGTAACATGTTAATTGGTCTTAGGTCAAAGGTCAAATTGAACAAAATATACGTATACGTACTCACTGTACAAATTCATTAACGAATGCTCTTATTCTTTCGGTTAAAACTTTTGCAGGTGCAAATTGCGTTTCAATTTTAAAATGCGGTTGTATTAAATAGGTCAGCTTGTGGTATGGTAATCATTTGACAACAATGACTTACACATATTTATTTCATATTTATAAAGTGTAAAGAAAATTACTTGAAATTATTTAATGTGTCTTGCAAACTATGTTAGTAGTGTCAGCCATCTGAAGCAGGTGTTTGACCAAGAAATACCTTGATTCTATAAAAGTTTGTTGGTAATTAAAAAATATCAGTGCCCCAATTTTCAATAACTGCCATTAGTCAGCTGTTTTGAAAACCTCAAATGATAATATGATTGGCATGTCTTTTCATAAGACTAAACTGCCTTCAATACTATTCCTGTATGGGGGTAGACATTTGTAAAGTAAAAATAGTAAGAAATTGTCTAATCTTAGTAATTTTGATATCATTATGGTTGTGATATAATAACATCATTAATGGAATAGTGATAATTTCAGTATTTACGCTAGTATAGTATTTATTCAAAATCGTCTTTTTGAATAGAAAATTGAGCATAAATTAAGCATAAATTAGCTTAAATTCTAGCCAAAATCATATCCTTGTATAATTATTAGTCATATTTTTCTTTGACCTAGGCGCTGTATGTAAAATACACAGACAGTCCAAGCGGGACGTCTATAGTCATTCAACTTTGAACACGGTGGGCTGAACAAAATAATATTGTAACTAAATTTGAAATTAAGAGAGAATTCATAAAAAATACAGAATTGTCAACTTGATATGCCGGTATATAGGTGCTCCAGCGACAAACAAAAGATTTATTCAAAGCTGCGCAGTTTCTTCCACAAAACAGGAAACTCGCAAATTTAATAGTATAGATATTACAAAGGGAAATAATCCATAATACAGGCAGGTAGAGTTGTGGTTACTTTCTTATTCTGTACATCATATGGTATCTTTCCTTGTATGAAGTTTCATAAAGATCTGGCAATAAAAGGCAGAAGTATATGGTAAGGGAAAACTTTAACACAATTGTAACAACACCGGACACCCGCCTGACCGTCTGCCCAAGTTTTGACAAACTATAAGCCGAGTTTTTTCGTTGAAAAATCTGGCTAAAAGGAAATCATACATATTGTATCATTGAGTACTTCAAAACAGTACAATGCCTAATTTCGCCACAGAAAATCAAATTCTTTATTGTAAAAGGTTATTGGAGGTTGCAGCAAGGCACAGAAAACAATAGAATTAAAGGCGGTACACGGTCTCATTTGTATCATTACAATGAAATGAAATTCTATTAGGAAAAATTGTAAAATTCGTTGTATGCCAAAGATGCAAATCTTAGCAATTCATAACACACTTCAAATGAGGTTAAAACTCTGTCAAGAGTGTAATGTGTCTAATCACATTAAATCTGATCAAGCATCAAGCACTTGAATATCGAAGCGGACATTAAGATATCGAAACTGCCATTAAGATTTAATTAGTTTTGAAATAAACAACTTCAGATTTGTAGCTGAAATCATCATGACACTAGAGTTACATCTGCGATGCAATCTCTTGAAGTATCAAATTGATCATTATCAGTAAATATAATCCTGAAACTAATGTTATCTATTCTTTGATCTATAAGGTTTAGTTTCAGTCTACATGACTAAATAAGGAGAAAACGTTGACTGCTTTCTAGGAAAGTTACTTCTGTCCTGAAAGGAGTGCATTAAGTTGATTGGTATCAGTAGAAATCAATTTGACACTGTTGTTATCTATTTATATATATAACTATCAGTTTGGATCCAGTGTGGCAAATATTGTCCGTTTTTTCTCAACGGTCAAAGCTTGAATAATTTCACCGTGACTGAATGCATTGTTTTTGTACTGGCGGCCTAATTGTTATTAAAAGTATCTTGACTAAAACAAATCATACGGCATAAGCAGCTTTACTCGATCATAATACTCTCTTTCGGAAACTCATGGATGTATTACGACTATAATTTTAACAAACGCATGCACCGTGTATTTAATTATGCTTTGACAGTTGAGAAAAAAACGAACTATAATTAAACAATAAACATTCATCATGCCAGGTTGTACAATAATTTTAGTTGGTCCGTAAGTTAGTCTTTACCACAACATCAAACTTCGTTCACAATTCATGTCTCATTACATTGTGAGCAAAATTCTTAGTTTTCTTTAGATATGAACAGGAAAATGTTTTATAACAAGTTACATTACAATACTGAAAAACCTTAACAGTTAACATGACAATTCAACACGATGCTATTTTGAGTTACCTTAAGATTATACTTAACAGGTTGTTTTGTTTTTCGCCGTGACAATCACATTGCTACATTTCCCAGCAATGGTTTACTTGTTGTAAATATGTATTACGGGCAATAAAATAAGTTTAAACTAAATAACTTTAGTGTATTATAAAACGTCTACGACATGATTCGATAATTTCAAATTTGATGTATTTGAAGTATAGAACGCCTTCTGGGGTGAATATAAAAAACCGCCCTTTTATGTATTACAAGTACAAATATAGTATGTTTATCTATACCAAATTTTGAAAATTAATGTTATCGTAATGTCATCTAATATTTAACAACCTTGGCTTATATTAGATATTATAACACTTTGATAACATTCCTAGAGAATTATAAACCCACGATACCTATCACTATGTCAAATAATAGTTGAACAAATTCAAATACGTGGAAAATGCACTATCAAGAGTATTATTTCTGTGCAACGTATCAGTGTTCAGAGTTCAACGATCAATTTTCATAGACGTGTTTCGTAAACAATTTGTTATTTAGCACATGCTTTTTTAAAATGTTTTTATTGAAATGATATATTTGTTGGTTGGTTTCGTTAATTTGGTTTTTTGGGGGGGGGGGTGTAACGGCGCTTCAACCCAATATATGGTCATTTTACGTCATTTTCCCCTAATCTAGCTTTCCCGATTCTTTGTCTATATCAGTTACCTAACTACCTTCAATGAGCTGACAACTGTTCCATATAACTTATTTATGGAGTAAAATCGACATTATTATCGAATTTCCATGGAAGACTTTAACAAACCGGATAATGCTCTAACCAACAATCACCTTCAAGGCACTAGTTCGAAATTCTCCGCCAAGGCTACTTCGGCACTAACAAGGGTTGGTGCGTTCGTAGAAAAGTTGAACCACACCTACAAGTATTATTTTGCTTCCGTCAATGGTCAATATTATTATGATACTTCTTATGGTATTGACCTCTAAATTTCTAACTTCGATATAAGGAATATTGATTTAATTGGATATAAAGGACATGCCACTGATTGTGCAAAAATGTAAACTCTTGCAACTAATCATATAAATCTTATTACTTATTATAGAGTAGTTGAACTTTAGTGACATTGTTTTTATCACAATGTAGTCATTGGTTTATATGTTGTTCATAGAAGTATTACGTTTATTCTCTCTTAATTGATTTATCTCTGAAAACCCCTTGGCTATTAAATATACAGTAAGACACATGCCACGAATTTAAACCACCAACCATGCAGATACTTGGTATTATCGCATCAAAATTAACAACAGTTCAAATATCTCAGTTTTAAAGCGCTTAACATAAATACCATTACGTTTCCGACTTCAACCATATGTACCAGTTTAATTTCAAATAAAACTCGGAAATTCAAATTTAAATATATCAAATAAAACTTCCTATTTGCATTCTCAAAATTTCAAGGGTTTGGTATTTCGTGTGAATCTTGATAGATAGTACAATTAAACTCACATGGTTTTATATTTAAGTTGATATAATAAACTACATCATCCATGATAAAGCGATCTGATTGGTTGATTGTATTTTGACTATTTTCGGTAGGTATATAAGGCTTATAGACAGCGTGAGTGAGCTAGATCTAAATTTACTATCAAATCGAAACTTTTAGTCATATGTTTACGTACGTTGTGGTTTATTTTAAAATTTAGTATACACGTTAATGAAACTATTAATTCAAAATAGTACGAACGGTGTGGACATGACTGTACTATAGTAAATACCAAGGACCTTGTTGTTTAAATAGTTGAATTGTTAAATTTATAGTGACTTCTTTGAATGATTCCACACATGCAATTAGTGATATTGTTAAAACAATTGGAGCTATAGTTACTGCTGAGACTGAACGTAAACTTAGCGAAGGAAACGTATTTGTGTTAAAAATTAAGATATTAATGTAACAGTTTTCAAAATGATTAAAGATAAGAAGGCGGGCCAGCACGTGGTACCATGCACGCTGATTGGTGATGGTATGGTAGGGAAGACTTCATTAGCTTTAGCGTTTGTTAATAAACAATCCCCTGAAGGGACTTATACAGCCACGGTGTTTGACAATTATGCTGGTATGTATTCTATTGATTTGTCTTCTGAAATTATTGGAGACCGCCCGGCTAGCTCAGTTGGTAGCACGCGAGTTTACCGATCGAGGGGTCGTGGGTTCGATTCCCGGGCGAGGCATACTTTCGTGGAGTTTGGTCATGAAATTATTTCTACGGCCATTCTCCCTCCTACCAATGCTTTTAAATTATGTAGGGCAGTTGTCAGTCACTGACGAAAGTATGTCGTAGTAGTTGGTTAACAGCTAAATCCAGAGATTTAGCCTTTCCATGAGGAGTGAGTAGATTAACTGACCGCCGTTATATGACCTATAAAATGTGTTGCTACGGCGTTAAACCCAACAAAACAAACACACAAACAAACGAAATTGTTTGAATAGAGTTCGTATGGTGTCCTTTACATTAATGGTAATGAGTCCCCTAGTACTGAGCAAGTACTTATCTCGTGCCTAGGGAAGCGACGAGGTAAGCATTGGGTGTGATAAGAACCAACAAAACGAACGTTATCCAACGGTTTTGTAATATTAGAATTAGATTTTTTGCAATGTCGCTTTTTTCACAAATAAGAAATGTTATATGACGTAAGCCGTGTCTTAAGTGCTCTAAATTCCATTTGACAAAAGAAGGGAATAATATTGAATGTGAGAAAACACGTTAAATATTGTTATGTACTTTAACAAAACTGTATTCCACTTTAAGTTCGTATGGTGTCCTTTACATTAATGGTTGTGTTTGTTTAGTAGGTATTATGTATAAGACAAACTTTTTTCTTATTAAGTAAACTGATTAACATGTAACTTATCAACACAGATTCCTTGTGACAACCTTCAAGCTAAAACAATTTGTCACCTTTTTGGTTTATACTTAATTATTTTAGTTCATTGTAAAACAAATTATAGCAATTTAGATTAACCACTCATGAGTCCCTTAGTACTGAGCAAGTACATATCATTTGCCTAGGGAAGCGACGAGGTAAGCATTGGGTGTGATTAGAACCAACACAGAGCTGGCTTTTCAAAGACTACCAGTCAAGCGTCGTTACCAACTAAATTCTTGAAAAGTGGGTAACCATTAAAATACGATAAAGTAGCACCCTGTTCAGTTCTGTTCTACTAAGTTGAACACAATTAAGAATTGGACTCGCCGCAGAAAACGAACTTGATATGTTGTCAAGTAATATTAAAATTATTTTTGTTTTGTTTTGCAATGTCACTTCTTTTCACAAATAAGAAATGTTATATATTTGAGTACTACCAAAACAATATATGTAATATAATACAATTGTTATAAAAACAAAGAGGACATTTGCATAAAAAAATTGCTGTAAATAATTAAAGTGTTTTAGTTGTCTACTTTAAGACATTGAATGTAAGAATTTCATTGCTGATCAACATGATTTGTATCAGCAATCGAGTCAGGAAATTTGTGTAAAGATGAAAAAATATTTTAGGGATTTCATGTAATCTCTAGTGAAATCAGGGATTTCATGTATTCCCTAAAATCACCAGGGATTACATGAATTCCCTGAATTGGTCAGGAATTACGTGAAATCCCTGGTTACACACATTCCCTGTAACATATACATTATAGTGTATTTTTTTTTCTTACAGGAAATGTGTCGGTACATGGTGAACAATATACAGTCAGCATATTTGATTCTCCTGGACAAGTAAGTATTTAATTATGTTATATAATTTTACCTCTGAATTTCTGACTTTGACTTCTTGTTATCAGTCAAGCTTTAATCTATTCCCAGAATACACCAGTACTTAACATGCCATGAGTCTAAGAATAGCTATGTGACTATCAGGATCGGAATCTTTCATAGATGGGATTTGAACATACAGTATATAGTTAACTATAGTAAAGACTGGATTGATCCACCTATAAAATGCTTTAATTATTTTGAATGAAGTCTGTCTTATTACAAGTTATTAGTCGTTTATTTATTTATATTTTCTTTTTTTTTATGATATTAAAAATGTCAAAGCGAACGTTGAAAACGGTTTTGTAATATTAGAATTAGATTTTTTGCAATGTCACTTCTTTTCACAAATAAGAAATGTTATATGACGTAAGCCGTGTCTTAAATGCTCTAAATTCCATTTGACAAAAGAAGGGAATAATAATTGAATGTGAGAAAACACGTTAAATATTGTTATGTACTTTAACAAAACTGTATTTCACCTTAAGTTTGTAAATATCATATGTTTGCTTTGAGCATTTCATTAACTTTGTACGTCAACTCAAAGGTTGGAAACATATGTTGAATACCTCCGGTCTTTGAAGTTTTAGAAATTGTAAGGAAAAGACATCATTGCTAGTATTTGCGATTGAATCTAAGTTCAGCAGTGTGCTATCAAAAGAACTGTTTATCTAAGTATCTGGTTTCTTTAAGAAATAACCTGCTTACTTAGAATAATAGATAAAAGAATAATCCACGGAATGTGAACAAATTTGGTGTGAAGCATTATTTTGCTATGTCAGATTTCGTACCGACGTGACATAGTTTCTGACGAAGGAGTTTTAATACTGCACGTCATTGGTCGAAGTTAACAATGTCAAGTGTATAATTATAGTTACTTCTAAATTATTTCACGGGATCGTTCGCATTCCTTTGTACATTTAAATCCTATTTAATTTTAATTGACGGGACAATCGTTCACTTGTTTTCATTGGCCCAAGGTGAGAAACGGATACCTTTGAAATTTAATTCGAAAATAATTGTATTGTGAAAATTATTAGAAGGGCATTTGTTATTTTATAACGTTTGCGAAAATTTAAAAGGAAGATGACTTGTAAAAATTGAGAATGATTTCGACCACCTAAGAAACTATGACGATGCAAGACCGAAATTTTAACTTAACACATTTTTTTCAATTTTCACTGATATAGAGTTGAAGTTTTTGTTAATGCTGAATTTAACCTACATGATTTATTTGTGGCGCAAAAATCGTTGAACCATATTCTTTTGAACCATGTATCAAATATCACTTTCAAATTAATTATAAACTTTGCGGTGCGACGTACGAACCAACCTCTAGATTTAAATTGAAATTTAATCACAAATTAAATAACCGATTTAATATGAAATAAACTATGAAATGTATGTTAACTATTAAGGCGGGATAAAAGTGTATTCATTATTTCATAAAACTTAGATGTAGAAAGGGGAATAACCTGAGTTTTTTACAATAAATGACAATGCTGAATGCTTTTTCACTCCCTCCGCAACTAAACGCTTTATGACGTCATATATATTTGATATAATAAAACAGGCCACAGAGTTCTCATTTTTCATAGATTTCAAAGAATATGTTAAATAGTATTGAATTTGAAAGATAATTAACTAGCGCCTTGTAAAAGGCTGTACTTAATGTTAATGGTGCGTGCGGTCGTTCAGTTTTGTGCAATTGTGCATGTCGTAAACAGCGCAATAAATTTCATCCGCTAAGATTTCATTTACTTACAGGTTCAACGCTTAACAAAAACTTACTATCATTGCTTAAGTGCAAAATCGTATAAAATTGTAGATGGAAATTTATAATAAATGATCATACTGTGCAAAAAGCACCTGTAAAGATAAAACACAACAAAGCAGTCGTAAGCGCTATCGCATTTTTAAGAATGTTATTTACGTCAATTGTGATCTGAGAACTACGAATTAGGTTGATGTGATAATGCACATGTCATTGTGTTTGTCATATTTTCAAATTGATCTTATATTCTCAAGGTTATACAAACAGTTTAATTTACAATAAATATAAACTATTTTATGTCCTCATTTTGTAATAGCAAGGAAATAAAACAATATTTACGATGAGAACTTTCGATAAACACTTTGTATGTGAAGTGTTCAAAACACCTTTATTTTAGCATAAGTGGGCGTGGTGGTGTAGCACCGATAATAGACAAGTACTCGCTGAATTGCGAGACGGGCGTTGGTGTGAATAAACGAAAATGTAATTTAGAATCTATTCATGTATTGTGGTGACTCTTTGAGTTCGTAACTTAGTTCTCCACCCTTCCAAATTCTAGGATACAAGTAATCATAATTGAGCACAAGCATAGGAAATATCAGTCATTGTACACAATAAAAACTTCAAACTTATATAGCTTGGCAATTAAACAAATAAATGAGAAGAAACTCAAATCTGCATTGCAAAGACTTTGGAAAGTCCTATACATGTCATAAATACTTTATCACCGAAAGTATGCTAGGGAGTCACCTATCGAAACTTATTTGGCTGATTGCCTATAAAACGAATGCAATAAAATCCGGTTATCATATCTTTTTACATGGATGAAATATTTAATCTACATTCCCATGATTGTGAATAAGGATCTATTTACACCTATCAGGATGCTCTCGTATCTTTTCGTAGATAACAATGTGTCATGTGGGACTTGAAACAAGTCATATGGTATATTTGTGATTTGATGTTTACCTTATGAAATGGCTCATTGTTTGACCTTCATCAACATCTAGGTTTCAATTGTATATGAATATAAACTACAAGCTTGATATAACTTGAAATCATATGACAACAATAACTTACGTAGATCAATTTATTAAGGTTAAGGGCTGGAGTTTAGTATTCAGAACCTGTCCGCTTTCGTTGTACTAATGTGCGTTATAGTTTTTATATACTTGTGCATATTGAACTGAGACAAAATGCAATTAAATTATAGTTTGCATTCATTACTTCAGAGTATTTATTGTGCAATCACTGTGATAAAATGTAATGCTATATCCCAGGTCAATTTGCCCTGACTATACAAAACAAAAATTGATAATTTGACATAATTCCCACCTTCTTTAGTTATCTTTAGTATTACGAACAGAATGAAATCATTTACTTAACACAACCTTACTACTGAAAAGTGTTCTAATATAGTATGTGCTCGTTCATATACGTCTTAATTATGGAGATAAAAAAAATATATGATATGTGAATTATGATTTTTGTTATTAGAGCAAGACATTACTTTAAAAAAGTCTAACATGTCACCGCACTTCAACTATTATGATATGTTTCTCAACCAACACCCGGACCATACTAAATATATAATTATATCAAAATATGATTTAATGACAAGTTTCTCCATGTACGTGTCGACACTAAGGACACGTCCCGCAGGCGATCGCTAGATAGCGCTTTTTGAAAGCGATTTTTTGTAGCATAAGAGGTCTACGGAACGGTTTGCTTCAAGCTAGCAAAAACAAAATGGCGACTTTCTCAAACAAAAAGTTCAGAATTGTAACAAATGAAAAATATTCAAATCAATTATCCCCATGAATATTCTGTTTTACCACTTTGACGAAATATACGCATTATATGAAATATATATCAGTATTCTTGAAAAAGAAACACGTTCCTACAGGGGGCAGCCATTTTGAAATAAGCAGAAGCGTTCCAAATGATACGGTTAGCAAGAAAAAAACTTGCTACGTTTCGCTAGCTAGCGATTCAATTTGCTCGATCGTAGCAAACCGTTCCGTAGGAAATCGCTACAAAGCGCTAGCTAGAGATCGCCTTGCGGAACGTGCCCATAATGATTATACCATAGACATATTATTATTAGAATAAATGGTTGAGTTTTGTACATTCTTAACGTGTTTCTCTCACATTCCTTTCGATTATTGTACAAATGGAATTTTAAGATCAATTTAAATTCAGTAGACATTTTTAATAATTTAAGTTTCATGCCGAGTATCTAATTTAAATGTTGAGCTACCGTAATGAATACTGTATTATGTTTTCAATGATATTTCTGTATTATATTCACTGCTATAATTATAACAGTTAACAAGTCACGTGACTTCTCCAGCATGCAATTATATACTGTTATGAATTATTTACTTTAAATGGTAAATATGCTGTCTTCGTGGACCGAAAAACTAATTGGAATTACGAATATAAACCACACCCTGTGTCCCGCTTGAGTACATCGGACCGTATCAAATTATTTTTCTTTCCACAAATCGGTAGAAAAAGACACAAGAATCACCTCTGCAAAATTTAATAAGGATCCATTTATAAAGGACCGTTATAAAATAATCAAAATTTGAAAAGTGATCGGTTAGAACTTTTGTTTAAGTGAACGTTAAAGTCATTATAAAGCATATTTTTAAAAGAGTTTGAGAAATTTAATTGGAATAATATTAATTATCTCTTCTTTCAAAAAATTAAAAAATGTATGTTCCTACATGACACAGTGTCTCCGGAAATACATTGGACAAAATCTTATTTTTAGAACAACTGATTTTAATTTATCTATGAAAAACAACAAAAAGTCATCTCAGTCGATTCCAAAATCAGCATTTTTTTAGATTTATCAATATGTAATAAGCGACTTTAGTCAGTTATTTCCCCTTGTATACTCTTCAAATAGGTAGGTCCAGTTAGTTGGATTACTCGGATTTTACCCTTACTTTTCAATGTCAATTTGCCAAAAATCTTCAATAACTTTTTTGTAAATCATTTAATTTGTTTGAAATTCAAGCTAAGTATTTTCAAGGTAAAGAACTATCTAAATTTAATCACTTCAGTTAATATCTTCATTTACAAGAAAGATATTAGATGAAATATTTTGTTATCCTTACATAGAAATTCAATGATAAAATCCGAGGATTCAAACTGTAAGGACCTACTTACCAATTGGACTGCTTCAGATTTTATCTAGGAAAGATAACTGACTAAAGTCCCTAATTCAAATGATACTCCATAAAAACAATAAGATCAGTGAAATTACTTGGGGTATGCATTGTAAGTTTTCCCAAATTTTTATTTGTCCAAGAATTTTGTCAGGGCACTGTACATGTGTATCAATGGCACCAGAGTCCATAACTTATGATCATAAAATAATGCGTACGTCCCTATATACATGTATAGTTCCCCGTGTATACATGAGCATTGTCTTATATTATGTAATGAAAGTATATAGTTATAACTTGTATTCGATAATGTATACGGGGCCGATTTTAACTGAGTTCGTGGATAAATATCATTATTAAAGTATATGTGTGCGTATTTAACAAGTTTAAGAACTCTGGTGCCAGTGATGTATATAGCCTCTCATAACTTATACTTATGTCGTGTATCATTGTCTATTGCAGCATGACTATGAGGAAGTTAGAGCATTTAGTTACCAGGACAGTGAAGTTATTGTTGTATGTTACAGTGTAGCTGATAGTGATTCAGCTACAAATGTTAAAGATGTCTGGATGGATGAAGCTAAAAGACACTCTAAGAGAAAGAAGCCAATAGTATTACTAGGTTGTCAAAAAGACTCTAGAACTGATACAAATGGACCTAATGATATAGTAACGGAGTCCGAGGGACAAGCTCTCGCTAAAGAAATTGGTGCAGATGTTTATCTAGAGTGTTCGTCTTTGAACTTGGAAGGAATTTCAGAAGTTTTTCAGAACATTGTAACATTAGCTTTGAAACACAGAAAAAGAAAGAGCCGGATTTTCAGTCGATTATTGAGAAGGTCGTAATCCATGTTTCTCTTGGTTTACGTCTTTGATCCAAAGAATTCCTTAAAATCTTGCTCATATTTAATGTGTTCATTCATCCATAAACTGATTTCCCAAGGGCAATGTGCAATACAAAAGTGCCAAATATAAACTATATATCATTATTTGTAAAAAAAACTGCCAAAGTTTTTCTTGGCAATGAACATATTGTTTATGCCAATAAAATATTTTGACTTTGACTATCAAATGTGTGTACATGTATCTGTTATACGACATGTATTTTCTTAATGTACAAGTACAGTTAAACCTCAATATTATGACCTCTCTTGGGTTATATCTGCTTGACAACTCCAATATTTAGAATACTCATGTATTCAATAATAAAAAGCGGTAGAACTTAAATTCGATGTTATTAAATGGCATTTGATTTGAAGGGTACAAAATACTCGACTGAAATGCCGGGTATGAAATGATTGCTACACGGTTGTATTGTTTTAAGTGGTCATATCAATGCATTAGAAAAAAACGTTTAAATAGTTAGCTGGCTTTATAAATTCTTTGTATTATGAGTGATGATTCTTTTATTACGGCTGTCATAGTTTGAGGTTCGACTGTACTTAGAAAACACGTTAACTAAGTTTTCTGACTTAAATACTTGAATTGCAATATGCATGTTTTATAAATGGACCCGTGTTCCACATTAGATGCTTCATCCAATGTATACAATTCCAATTTGTTAACTTGCTCTTAGTCAGTGCCATATTGACAAACCTGTTTTATGATATTACTACAAACCGGTAAACATGTTGCTACTTATACACGCCAAGTATACTGTTTGCTGTGTGCATAATTATTGTAATCTATTATAATTATTATGATATTTATTATTATGTTTACTGTACACTGCTGGTCGGTGTATACATCGTGTGCTATATTATGATAATAAAAGATATATGACTATAAGCTTGTGTTACATTTTCTTTCACTTAATACAGCAAATACTGTCTAAGCGGTCACCTGATATCGGCGGTATGCATTCATCGACCCCCAATAGCGAAATGACATTACGTTCTATAGCCAACTAGCCGCTGACTCGTTTTAGCGAATGCTACATACACTAGATATCTGAACGAAATTATTATAACTTCTGGTTAAAAAAAAGAATCAATAGTAACAGCAGTCGACATCGATAATGACACAAAGCAACATATAACGGTTGAGTAACTGGGGGTATATTGTCAGCCTTTAGAATGAATTCGTTTAATTTATTGTGTACACTGAGTCAATTAATGAACAACGTATTATGTAACAGTTATGACGTAGATTGGTGTTAAAATTAAACTTTGTGGTAAGTTTAATGCGACCCCACCCGTTTAATCGGACTACTTAAGATATTATCGTTAAATGTCGCATATGAGTTAAAAAGTGAATGGGTACATTATCAAATACGTACTAACGCCCTAATTGGATGCTTGACCTGAAACGTTTTGTGGTATTTGTTTGGACAAACTTAAACTTTTATGCTAGGTAAACATCCTTGTTGTGGATTGCTAATTGATACCTCGTTAATAATACATTTCTAGGTTGTGACGAAAAGTATTTTGGCGTTTGCGTACTTGTGAATAAACAAGTGAAACTATCAATTCTCGATATGACTATTTTTGATAAACAAAATTATGATACTGAAAACCTCAAGCATTTAGATATAGACTAACACAATGATATGCAATTTTATTCATGAGAAGTCGCATTTTTTGAATAAAATCATCAAAATATTATGACCAAGCCATGGTCGGATCCAGCAGGGTTGTCAGTGGGTCCGGACCCGCCCTAGAATTTGGAAAAGTGTATTTCTTGCTTGTAAGTCATTTTTAAGTAGTATGAAGCAATTTTTCTCTGTGCTTAACATAGATTTAATGGTTATGTAGTTTTTATTATCAATATGTTGCCTTTTTTCTGCAAAATGTGAATAATGTAATCGTGGTTCGAGGTTCGGACCCCCCCTAGAAAAGTTCAGAACCCCCTAGAAAAAATCCTTGATCAGCCCCTGCAAGCAATTTTTATTAATATATTAAAGTTTTTGGTTATTTTGATAGAGATGATATGATGCTGATGTAGAGTGACATATGGATTTTCTATAGTCTCGTGATTTTTCAGCAGCCACTACGAAGATAAACTAAGGATTGCTTTAAGCGAAGTTACTTTCCAAACAAAATAATTAAATGACATAAATTAGTGCATACAATAGAGAATTTGCTTAGTGAGTTTTAACTGTTAACTCAATATTCTCCGCACAAAACAATTAATCAAGCTGTAAACTATGTCATTTGCAAACATATTTGGTGCCGAGTATTCAGAATAAAGAATTACAATTGACAGGCATAAGTGTGCATTTTCGGAAAAAGAAAAGTAACATTTTGCGTGCGCAAAGCCGAACAGTTTTGACCTATGAGGCCATTGGACCATACATTTTAAAATAATCGACACAAAGTTCTTCATATATCAAAAGTTTTACAAAGTGAACGGTTGAAAAATATCGAAGCTGAAAATGCCTGACCAGTTTAACCTGCGGAGTGATACATGTGTCTCTAATTTACTATGCAGTAAATTTCTAAGCGATAAAAGTAGTTCCGTCATCACTAGTCAGTGACAGGTGCGTGTTAAGTAACGAGTGTTAGCAAACGTTACGGATACGGGACAACTCAACCTGAACAAAACTCAACCCGTGGATAACTCAACTCAAAATTGGACAACTCAATCCGTTAGTAGGTCGAGTTGTTCCGACCATAACGTTACGGAACGTTTTGGAACGTTCGGGGTAATTGAACAGGCACCTGGTGTTTACTTATACTGATATGCGCTTGGAAGGGACGGAGTCAATCTCGTTAATACGCAAAGCAGTATGTAGCGCCGGGAAATGTCGCATCGCCGGAAAACGTCATAATCTACGGAAAATGTCGCACCGTCGCCGGGAAATGTCGCAATCTGCTGAAAACGTCGTAAACCCCACTGCCGGTATATGTCGCATTGTTGACGGGAAATGTCGCAAAAAAAATTGCTGCCGGTATATGTCGTAACATCGACGGGAAATGTCGCAATAATGATTAATATTGCATTTAATTAATCATTCATCATGGTCAAACGCCTGGCTATTTCTTCGAATGGCAACTATTTGCGGGTGGTACATAGTAAAAGGGATTTGGTTCAGACGCCACGGTTACTACAATAAGAAATAAACATTTCAATAAAAATCATGTTTCATTAGTACATTATGACTGCGCCACATTTCTTTTAATAAGGTTGTGTCGTCTCGAGAGACAATTTGTTGCATAAATAATGTGACTTTTTACAGTTGATATTGTTTTGAAACAGTTCGCAGTTATTGTGTAGTATCGACATAATGTTTGTTTTCAGTATTTTACATAAAGTCAGATTTGACAGAGTATGTTACCTTATGTTTTGGGTCGCTCAATGACGTACAATCATTATCGTCATTTATACGTTCACAGTTATACAGTTTTTGATACTTGTTCTTATTCATAAGCTTGTTTGAAGTGTGTTTTGTTTTTATAATGGTTGATTTTGTTTATAGCTAACTAAGTAGTTTTGTAAATTTGATAACGATTGTAACATGCAATGTCTAGATTTATTTTGTTTTATATTGAATATGTTTTCTTGCACACCGATACATAATGATGTATAATTTGAACCGTTCTTAAAAATAAAAATCTCAAACACACGTCTTTTGCTATGCCATGGTCACTAGCAGTTTCACAAAAGGGCAACACACATGTTAGAGCGTCAGATCCTTGACAAGAGTTGTAATTTTTCCCAAACCAACACAGTTTAAATACACCATCCTAACGATACACGGACAAAGCAAGCACGTGTTTCCTGTATGTATATAATTTCTAATAAATGTGCATGCTAATATCATATGACTTAAATTACTGTAATCATAACACGTTTTAAAAAGCCATAAACATGATTTAATGTGCATCAAACACATGCTTGTTTTGTAAGTCAATCATTTTATAAAAAAAAAGCGTAGCTCTTATTAAATTTTGATTTACTGACGAGATAAGACATTACGGTAATTCAGATTTCAATACAATTGGTACAAAACTAATAGAAAAATGCATGCATGACAGAACACTATTAACAGTATATAACAATACAAGGGTATACGTTGTCATAAACATTGCGCATCAAGCATTGATAAAACCGATTGAAACGATCATTTGTCGACAGATGCGTTAAATTAATGAATCGATGTTGATCAGCGAATTTCGAAAAAGTCAATGTGACGTTATTCAAAGAGTAAATATAAAGTCAGTTAAAAGTATGAGCCAATAAACGGATCATTATATAGATCCATTATTATTATTATTAATTTGTTTTTGGAAGGCTGATTGGGGCTAAAGCTCCCAAGTTGGCTGAGAAGCGACCAGTAAATAAATAAACCCGAAAAGCACTCAGCTGTTTCAAACATGGGCAAAACTCAGCTTTAAATCCCCCTAAGTATTTTTTTCCTAGCCCGTCACTGTCATGCAGGTATTAATGCATCATTATTTTGATTAATCAATACATGTATATCGTTAATGGTTAATCATTGTCTTGATCATTGTTTTAATCAAGCAACTGTGATTTTACCATAACAGAGTTTGTAATGAAGTAACTCCCCGTTCCCACAAAGTGACGACTGTACGACGACCATCCCGATCATACCACGATCTGGAAAAAAATATGGATCGTGGCTGATCGGCGTCGGTCAGGGTCAACGTTAAGCATTTTGGCAGTTGATGGTCTTTAGTACAAAAGCACTACGGTGATACTACGTCTTATACGCTGCTACCCAGCTTCTACTACGATGTTACACAGACTTCAGCTGTCCATCTACTGAGTTTATTGCGTTTACGGTACGCCTCTACTACGACATTCAAGATCATAATACGACGCTACGAAGTTCTAGACGACTGTACAACGTTACCACAACGTTCGGTGGTGCTGATCATACTAGGATTCTACTATGCTTTTAGTATGGTTAAGCGATGATGTGCATATCTTTTGGGTTTCTGAAACGTATTTTACTTTATTTTTCGACATGAAACACGTATAAGTGATTATTTATCTGTCTTTGTTTTAACAAAAAACAAATTTAAATGGAAATTGAGCTTGCGTAATTTTTTTCATTTACAGGGATGTTTAACCAGTTAGATGTAAAAAGCTGTACAAATGATCGTCATTACAAATGATGCTACATTTTAACATTCTAATATTAACGCTTTGAAACAAACTGCACAAGACTGTACGACGTTGTTACTGGTATACGCTTTTACTACAATCAATTGAATTGTATTTAATTTATAAAGAAGACCTCACCACCAACCTTCCCCGCTGCTGGTACAATTGTGCTGCGTCTACCACGCTCCTTATACGCTTCTACCCTGATTCTTGTTTGCTACGATCCTACTACCCTTGTTTTGAACATGTCCAAAATAAGCGTGTTAGGAGCGTAGTGCTCCCCGATCATAAAGACACTACCTCGACCCTACTACGCCTATGAAGACCCAACAAAGCTTTTACTACGATTCGACATGATCGACATTTATAATAATTGCGACATTTCCCGTCGATGTTGCGACATATACCGGCAGCGAATTTTTTTGCGACATTTCCCGTCAACAATGCGACATATGCCGGCAGTGGGGTTTACGACGTTTTCAGCAGATTGCGACATTTCCCGGCGACGGTGCGACATTTCCCGTAGATTATGACGTTTCCCGGCGATGCGACATTTCCCGGCGCTACACAGTATACGTCAAATCAAAGGTTTACATTCCATGTTGAAAAGTTTATGAAGTAAGAGCAATAAAATGATTGATATATTGATTGGTGTCTGCAGCTGTTTAATGTTATGATACTGGGGTCATTCATTGTATTATTTAAAGTTTAAGTTGTTTGACAATATTGTACTATATTTATCATATTTAACTACAGTAATGAACCTACAGAATTTGTATTCTAAGTGTACAGGGAAAAACTGTACTTCAAGATTTCGTACGGATAAAAGAGGAAAATAAAATCTTTTTAATATTTGCCAGTATTACAGGGTAGAATAAACACTTCACCCGCATTTCTGCACTACTCGATTCGTACTTCAATCTAATGAATAAGGAGTAATCATTATTACGCATTTGTTAGGTTTCAATGTGCACGAAAGTCTTTCTGTATTTCAATACTTTAATTGCAATAAGCTAGACTGAATTAACGATTCAATAATACCCTGACAATGTCTCTTGTGGATAACTCTTTATAAATCACATATAAACAATATGCTTATCAATCAAACATGTAAAGCTTACATAAATATTTAACTTTTTGCAATTTCAATGATCTGTATTAAATTTGTAATAGTTTAGTTTATACTAAGTATGCTTGGATGCCTCAGAGTTTTAAAGTTGGATTTAATCTAAATCTTAATAATTTTTATTGAAGAGGGGTCAAACAAAGGCGCCCGATATGATTCCGACCCGAAAAAACAATGTAGTCTCTGTTCAGCAATAGTGAATAGGGACAGTGTTGACCACATGTAAAGTCGAGAACTTATCAATCATGAATGTCTACTAGTATACTAATTGATTATATGATTCATGCACACTGAAATAAAGCGTTTCTGGCTTGATTCGCGCTGAGACAATATGTTATTCATAGACAATCAAAGCCACGTCGTACATGCATGTAACTACACAACCACGCACATCCGGACTTTTCACGTCATTGCAGATGACACACGCAGAATGTTATTTGGTACCTGTCTTGAACATGTTGTTGGTTATTAAAACCATTGAAATACTCACGTTTAGTTATTTTGATTCACGTGACATTGCTTTAATCCCAAATCGTCATAATTATCATATTCATATGTCACATACGTAGTGTGCACGTATATACATTGATTATAAATACAGTTGTCAACGCTCGGATTCATGTCAACTCTGCACTCCATAAAATATGTATATACAGTCAAACCTAAGTTAGATGCCACCTGTATAAAACGTTCTATAGACTTATCCTTGCAATGTGGGAACCAAATATGAAAAGCCTCTGCCACCAGCATAGAGCCAGGTCAGCCAACACAACACGGACCGGCAGACCAGTCTCTTTGGTGTTGGCTGCTCATTGTTCAATTTTTATTCCGAAAACGCTAAAATGACAATGTCTAAAAATTGAAGACGGACTTGTCCATTGTGGAAATACAGCATTGAAAGGGTTAACCAGCCAATATTGATGAGTCTAAAATTCAATTGTTCTGTTTTACCCATGATTTTTATCAGCCACTTGACTAAAGCGACCATTTATCGTGTTTTCTGAATATGAATTTCATTAACAGGTTTAATCGTTTAATTAAGCCAACGTTTTTCACGTTTTGGTACTAACATAAGTTATCTATGAAGGGCACATTTTGATTGGCTCACCAACCTTCTTTTCCACGTACCAAAACCGTTATCTAATCATTTTCGCTGAAAAGTAGGAAGGCTAATTTACGGAAAACGACCTTCATTTTAATAGCGATTAAGGTCCTTGTTGTAAATTGTTTTTAACAATTTTATCGCCGACCTGAATTGGATAATTGCCAACCGAAACTGTTCCGCAATTTAATTTAAAGGGTAAACAAAAGTGATAAACCAAAGTGCTGTAAGCACTAGAATACTTTGTGCTTAAGGTTCAAGTAAAGTCTTCATTTGCATTAATAATAGTAAAATAAAAAATGCTCTAATTCTGTAGTACTTTCACCAAGAGCAGTGTTTTGTACATCAAAATGTTTCTTAAGAAACATACAAAGTGATGCTGGCAATTAATTCAGATGAAAACTTTTAACAAAAGATGTATTTGCAAAATTGATGCTGTAAAAATGAAAATACTAAAAGACATTCAGTTCTTTTTACAAACTAATTTAACATTAAATCATTTACAGAACATTATAGTTCATATTCCAATGAAGGTACTCCAAAATATATAATCTCAATAAATGTTAAAACAAAACTACAGTATATGAAAAACATTTTGACAGATGCAAGTGTAATGGGTTTTCACGACTCTGTTTCTACTTTCACTTTAGTTTTTCATTTGCCATAGTTTTGTTTTAACATTTATTAATGTTATACATATTGGAGAACCTTCTTGGGAATATGAACTATAATGTTCTGTAAAGGATTTAATATTAAATTTTGTTGTAAGAAAAGATTAATACATTTTGGTATTTTTATTTATTCAACATCAATTTTGCAAATACATTTTTTGTTAAATATGTGTGACATAATTGATGACAAGCATCACTTTGTATGTTTCATAAGGAACATTTTGATGTATAAACACTACTCTGGGTGTAGATGTGACAGAATTAGAGCATTTTCATTTTCACTGAATCATTTTGCAAACCAAGACTTTACTTGAACCTTAAAATGGTTATTTGCTCAAAATAAAGGCCAAATTACAAATAACAGCGCAGAGAAATTATTTTTCGTCAATTAGACCGATAGGTGTCAAAACTAACAATAGTAAATAATTCACAATTTCAAAAAATAAATACGAATAAAAATAAAATATATAAGATACAGGGATTTGTAAATTAGACATTTCGTAAATTCCAGAATTTCCTACCCTTTTTGTCGATTACCAAGCCACTTAATGCATTTTGGCCTCTTTAATCTCAATATACAATTGTTACGAACAATATGCAGTTGAGACTAGCTAGAAATACAGAACAGAACAGATACTTTATTAAAGGGCTTGAGCAATACTCATCATACATAGTATTTTCTTAAAGGTGTATAACTCTTATAATTATACAATAAAGGTATACGCAATTATCTCCCTTACAATGGATTAATTAAACAATCTTAAATATAATTATTATATTAAATCTATAATATATTAGTAAGTCAAGCGTCGTAATATATGCCCAAGGCTCGAATTATGATACAAAATAATCCTCATGCTAAAGACTAGCTTCACTTCCATGTGAGGTCATACCAGAATGGAAGCATCTTTTAAATCAAACTGCTGAAACGCTGACTTTGTTTGGATTACTAAGCTGGTAATTTTACAATCTGATTAAAACCAGATCTAAAATTTTCCGCTCGCCTACTCGCTGATTTAGATCTGGTCTTTTTCAAACGAAGGTCACGTTCAGGCGACCTTTTCTCATCATAATATTCATGACGAAATTGTTATGGTACGTAACTTGTTTACATCGTCTACGTCACGCAATTTGAAATGAGCCGCCTAATCACAGACTGTGAATAATACCGCTGTTAAATTAGCATGCAAAACTTGGTCTAAAAATAGAAATTACGAAATCAAAATGTGATTAATAGTGTCTTCGTCTAGATGAAAGCTACGCATTGATTGGTCGACATAAAGGTCATCTCGACGTGACCTTCCACGGAGAAAGTAGAGATCCTGTACGACAACGCTCTACAGGATATCTGTTTACGGAGATTGGTAATTTTATAGAATTGACAATATTTTTAATTGAAAAGAGGTTATCTTTGACTTGCACTTCTGATTACCAGAGGCTAAAGGGGACATTCTTATAATCCTTAATTCGCCTCGGGTGTGGTATAAATATAAGTTTGATAAAACCAGCACAAAATACATTCATGCAAAACGATATTTGGCTTTCTTTCAGCTTCTTCCCTGGATAGGAGTTAGAACTGTCTTCAATTCTATCTCGACGATCTTTCATCTAAGAACCACCTCGAGTCTCTTTCCTCGTGAAGTCCATCTTAGAGCAGTTTTGATAATGAATATAGTAAGTTGTAGATTACAAAACATTTACAAACACAGAGGCTTAACAGTATTTAAATATATGGTGTTTTTTGTTGGATAAAATTAGGCACACTGTTTAAATAATGCCTGAATTTCGTAATTATGAAGTTTTCTATAACTTAAATCCCTTAAATCTGTACCTATGGTATTATTGGTGTTTTTGGATGGGTTTAACGCCGAGTCAACAAAAATACATGGTAATAGTCATTTTAGGATTCTAAATCTTGCGCATAGCCTATTGCACCAGAGACCCAGGTCACTGTTGTTGTTTAAATTATGAAAACTAACTGTAGATATGGATTATAGTTATTGTTATTCTAAATAGAGATATTTTGATTTGTTACCAAATCTTGTAACTTTATCTATCTGTTACAGGCCAATTTGTACAAACTATACATTAGTTACCATTGCCTAGTCCCGCTGGTATGACTTCCACTTGTCTCAAAATGCACTTAAGGTTCAAGTAAAGTCTTTATTTGCATTAATAGTAGTAAAATAAAAAATGCTCCAATTCTGTCGTACTTTCACCAAGAGTAGTGTTTTATACATCAAAATGATTCTTAAGGAACATACAAAGTGATGCTGGCAATTAATTCAGATGAAAACTTTTAACAAAAGATGTATTAGCAATATTGATGCTGTAAAAATGAAAATACTAAAAGACATTCAATTCTTTTTACAAAATAATTTAACATTAAATAATTTACAGAACATTATAATTCATATTCCAATGAAGGTACTCCAAAATATATAATCCCAATAAATGTTAAAACAAAACTACGGTATTTGAAAAACATCTTGACAGCTGCAAGTGTAATGGGTTTTCACGACCCTGTTTCTACTTTCACTTAAGGTTTTCATTTGCCTTAGTTTTGTTTTAACATTTATTAATGTTGTGAATATTAGAGTACCTTCATGGGAATATGAACTATAATGTTCTGTAAAGGATTTAATGTTAACTTTTGTTGTAAGAAAGGATTAATACATTTTAGTATTTATATTTATACAACATCAATTTTGCAAATACATCTTTTGTTAAATATTTTTGTCGTAATTGATGACAAGCATCACTTTGTATGTTTCATAAGGAACATTTTGATGTATAAAACACTACTCTGAGTGGAGATGTGACAGAATCAGATCATTTTCATTTTTACTGAATTATTTTGCAAACCAATACTTTACATGAACCTTAATATCTATTCAGTGGGCGGTCAAAACGCGGAGATAAAATTGTACAACGATGTCTGATTTAAAGAACGACAACTATGTTAGGAATATTCACAAACTTCCCGCAGCGGTTATTTCCCTTCATTGAATCAATACCGTAGTGCATCTTTTATTGGGTTTAACGCCGTTTCAACACAAGTTAGGTCATTTAAGGCGTCCAGTGCACCTAACCTAGCTTTCCTGGACCCTTGTCTATAACCAGTACTATCACAAGGCCGGAAACTTCTCCATAATTCTTATTAATGGAAGAATATTGGCATTATTGTCAAATTTTCATAGAAGGTTATTACCTCCCCGGGTGGGATTCGAACCCGTACCCCCTACAGGACCCGAGATTCCAAATCCCGGTGCTACCAACTGCGTCAATGATCCTGGTTAAAAATATCGTGACTTAAGCACTGTGAAGAGCTTGGAATGTTCAATACAATCTTTGAAACTTTATAGGTTATCGAACTTGTCCTTTAAATCTTTGACAGAAAAAAAGGGATCATGTCTACAGCAAGTAATTTGATTTTACTAAAAATCTGGTTGAAGTAAACTAATTAATGCTGATTATTTTCATGGGTAAATGTTAATCATTTTACCCAAACAACAGGATTTTACTCTCAGTGCTTTTTGAATGGCACTGTTGATAAAACAAAACAATTCAGCACACTGGGTACAGCCAGTTATGGTAGTACCCTATTTTTCTTTCATTTCCTGATTAGTTTAACCTATAGGGCAAATCGATGGACAATGGATCTCAACAAAAAAATAAAGGAGCGGGAATACAACCATCTAAATATTGTATAAGAAACATATATTAGATTTAACAAAATAAACAACAGTGTGAAGTAACAAAGGAACACCCTAATTATCTCAAAGTTTGTTACAGTTTGAATGTTTAAGACAAAATTAGTTAACGTTGAGAAACTGGCCTCTGATTGCACTTGGTTGAAGAACTACCATTGTTTTGAGTAATTTACCTTATGCCTCAGTCCCATAAAATCGTGGCTTGTTACGGACCCGTACGTGCAGACAGTCGTGGACCGTGAGAAGCCTTGCGCATCAAGGTGACGGTACGCACATGGTACAAAACAACACACCCGTACCGAGCCGTAGCTGGAAGATATGCATGTTTAATCCATACTCGGCCACGATTTTATTCACGATTTGACTCTAAAACTGATACGTGTATCCTGGGCTCTTCTCACGGACCCTGGTAAAACGTAACAGTCCGTACGGGTACGCAAGACTTCGCAAGGGGCCCGTAAGGTGCCCTCACGGCTATTTTTATGTTTATGGGATTGTAGCTTTTCATGTATATTATATATATATAGTGCTTTTGATTCGGGACCGTGCTGGTCGCCTGTGTTTATACGTATACATATTTAATTTACAGACATACCACTTTCCATTATATCAATTACCAATATATGCCTACCCTTTAATATTTTTGTTGAGTATATATCTAGTGTCGTTTCATTTCTTATTCCTCAAATTGAAAGATGCGCGTTATAGGTTGGACATTCTGTCTTATTTTACCACACCAATTTCAAGGCTGACTGGTCCATAATGGTCGTATTATCTAACCAAACTAATATTGACCCAAGAACGGTTTGAACGATTGAATAATATTAGTATTTGTGCTATTCAGAAATGTTAAACAAGTATTAAGCAATCATATTTGATTTGTTGATATACTTTTATATACATAAATTATTGACCCAAATTGCTGTGCAAATATGCCTATTAAAATACACCTCCTACGAAATGGTCGGTGAATTTGAAATGACCATTTCTAGTCTACATGTATATATGAATAATTTCAAATATTCCTATTAGCCATTTTCAAACTGATCCGAGGTGACATGGAATATAAAGTTGTACATGTATATTTGTTTTTGAGGGAATGGTTGTTTCAAAAGGTTTTAGTAATACTAATCAGCGAAGAAGGTCTGTTTTACTGACGAAAAATTCTAAAAAAGACCTTTTAAAAAAAGCGTTAAATATAAAGTTTAAGTTTCTTATAAATCATAGAAATTCTATGTACCACTAAGTTCCTTCTACGATGAGCTTAAATGACAAAGTATATTTATAAGAAAGTTCGGAATTTCAACAATAAAAATACGCCTCTTCTTGTATAATTATAAGAAGATACAGAAATAAAGCGTTAACCGTTTTCAACTCGTACTTAATTATTTTAGTTCGATTGTGAAACTTAGAATTATCACTTTATCACTTTAATTATCACAATTATCGCTTCCTGGTCCCCCAGTGCTGAGCTAGTAGGATAATATAACAGTTGCGTCCAAACTCGAAAGTAATTGAATCTTAATTAAAAATTGAAATTACAAGTCTTTGGTTTTAGCATACATGTACACTATGGTACACACTGTTTCATCATGTCAAATAACCTAATTGCGTGCTAGTAAAATTAAAACTTCATAATAAGAAATCAATTTTAAAAACCAACATATATCTTTTATAAATCATAACTCTGTTTTAAAACAAAATATCTCTGGAGTTAGTATTTTGTACATAAGTTTTACATGAAATCCCTAAATTTCAGGGATTACATGGTATCCCTGGTTACACACATTCCCTGCGCATATACAATAAACTAACAAATGGAAACTAAAGTGAATTGACTCAGAGGAGAACTATGTCACACATATCTTTTGGTAAATTTAGATCATGGCGTGCATAAAATGTGCATATAATAATTATTACAGAGTATTTACTGTGAAAAGTCTTTACTTATGTAACTGATGTAAGTTTTACTTGAACCAAACATTCTCTATACATGAGAGGGTACCGTGATTTGATAGCGTCAAAAAGTGCGCGAACCAATCAAATACTGAATGAAAAAGAATCAATACCTAAACTATCAATAATTCAATATTTGATTAAATTAGGAAAGATAACGAAGACTTCCTTCTTGTTAATGTAATGTTTATAAATTGGAACATTTATCTTTATCAAGGAGGTACGCCAATATACAGTCATACAGGGTGAATCAACCATACATATTTGCCACGTAGAATTGACAGCCGCTAATATGGACGCAGCAGAACAAGACAGAACATATTTTTGTTCCATTTACACTGTCATCGTATCGATTTATGTTCTATGGATGAGTGAGTGAGTGAGTGAGTGAGTTAGTGAGTGAGTGTGTGAGTGAGTGAGTGAGTGAGTGAGTGAGTGAGTGAGTGAGTGAGTGAGTGAGTGAGTGCACGTGAGTAAGTGCACGTGAGTGAGTGCACGTGAGTGAGTGCACGTGAGTGAGTGCACGTGAGTGAGTGCACGTGAGTGAGTGCACGTGAGTGAGTGCACGTGAGTGAGTGCACGTGAGTGAGTGCACGTGAGTGCACGTGAGTGAGTGAGTGCACGTGAGTGCACGTGAGTGAGTGAGTGCACGTGAGTGAGTGCGCGTGAGTGAGTGAGTGCACGTGAGTGAGTGCACGTGAGTGAGTTAGTGCACGTGAGTGAGTGAGTGCACGTGAGTGAGTGAGTGCATGTGAATGAGTGAGTGCACATGAGTGAGGATGTAGGGGTGTCTGTGTTTGTTTGTTTGGTGTTGTGTGTTGCGGGACTGTTAAATTGTATATGTTCATTTGTTGTAACTAGATACTATTGTGAACGTTACTAAAATAAATTATCTGTTTTGTTCTGTATTGTTTTATTCTGTACTGACCTTTCTTTGCTATGATAAATGTTCATCATTTTATAAAACAAACAAGTACACAATTAATATAGTGGATGCCTGGTATACAGGTGTTAAAATGAACAAGATTCAATGTTGAGACATACTTTCTTCGCCGTTTAAGTCAGAATATCTCCAGTGGCTTTTAACTCACGTTTGACTGTATATGTATATAATATAGATGTAATATCATTGTTTGATCTTTTTATATTCACAACCTACGATTGCAATGTTTTATTATGTATACATCTACATGTAGAAGGATTTTTCATATCTTCATATAAAACTTATCATATCCTACATGACTCATATACAATAAAACCTCAATATTACTATTGTCGATAAGTGATTTTATAAGTGATTAACTCTGGTCTTATCTATCATTCTCCCTGATGAGAAATGTACCCCATGCACTGTGGACACGTAGTCTTACGCCTTTCTATGAATTATTAAAAACTAAAATGAATGAAAAGTGATTATAAAACGTAAAAGAAACGCGGGGCAAGGACTGTGGGTGATAGTTAGGTTTGTGAACCCATCCATGGTGTAATCAAAGTACTGAAAGTACTTTTGGAAGGAATTTTTGAACGATAATAAAAGTTACTATTCTATCATTATCTCTTTATCGTTATTATCAACTAAATTTCATTATCAACTAAGTTTAATATTTTATTTAACATGCACATTATTCTACTGATCGAAGGGTCGTAGGTTCTATATTTTCGTGGAGCTTAGATATGAAATAATTTCAACGGGCATTCTCCCTTCCTACCACTGATTCTAAATCATGTAGGGCAGTAGCCAGTCACTGACTTGCACGAAGTAGTTGGTTAATAGCTAAATCCAGAGATTTAGCCTTTTCAGGAATAGAAAGTATGTGGAGTGATCGCCGTGACATAACCTAATATAGTATAATATACATAATATAGTATACTATGTGTTGCTATGGCGTTAAGGCCACAACAAATTGATTATTTGTTCTATGGATTTTGTCTAAAAAAATTGGAGCGAGCGAGTGACGTGCTTTTACCTGACAAAGTACGACTGGGAACCAGACAATGGCTGCATTGCAAAAAAGGCTATATCTCATTCCTCCAATATTACCAATATTACAGCTTTTACTAGCTCTGATCTTAAAAACGCAATCTTAAATTCTGCATAAACCAAATGTTTACAATGAATATGGAAGACTCTTTTGAAAATAGTGAAGAGACTGTCAAAGCGAACCTTTATGGAACTACATGTACTTTTTTATGTTTAGAAAAACGAATTCTTGTTCGAATAATTTCTTTACTTAAAATATTGGGAAATCAATGTTTCTGGGCAAGTCAATAAACCATTCACTATTTGTATTTTCTTCTACAGTATATACTAAATTATACTGTTACAAGCGACCTGGAGTATAATCGCAATTGTATAAACTTTATAATTATTACCCTCCCAAACAACCCATACTTCAGTGATATCATTTCTGTGCTTTATCTTACTATTGGCTTTACACTGGTATTGTATTACACGTTTTATAACGACAGTTTACATATACATTTTTATTGAAACAAAATTAGCGACATTTTCATAAAATTAAGATGGTATACGTAACTTGTAGAGATAATTGCATATAAGTTGGTTGTTGAATCCATTACGATGAATGAAGTGCATGAATTTGACTCAGCGTTCACCGTTTGAAATACAAACAACTTTAGTCCGATACCCGACTGTTTAGTATATTATTTTTGTGTCTTAAGGTGACTATACCAATGGATTCTGTCATTGAATAACTAACATTCATATAATCTATTTCAACCCAATTGAAACCAAGGTCCTTATCCTTACTTCCGAGTCGTAAGTGGACACTCTTCCATGTAGCCATGAAAACAGTTTGAAAGCACGGGAGTTCAAATGTCCTATCATAGCTCTGGTATATACAACCAGATTTTTTTCTCACATTTCAGTGGGACAGTCTTATAGTATAAACTCATTATTCTATACGATTGTTTTACATTAGGTTTCATTTTTACCCGATTTAAATCATTATCAAACCCACGACGTTCCAGGTCGATAGCGGACACTCTACCAAGTCTTCATCATTAACTAGCTTGAAAGCAAGAGAGCACAAATGCTGCAGTAAACCTTTGCTACGCAATGTTATTTATGGTTAGCTTTAAGGTGAGATATGAGCTCAGAAAACATTTTCACGAGTGGCATGGGCTCATGAATCATGAGTGGCAATAAAAACTATCATTTACCAAAATTGACGAATATTCTGTTTTATTTATGAGTTTCATGATTTCTTCGCATGAACAGTATGCTGAGTTTTTTCGTGGAAGTATATATAGAGAGTTAATATTTTATCATAATTTTGTCATATGATATCTAAGGCCACAACAAATTGATCATATGTTCTATGGATTCGCTCGCACCTTAATTTTGACGGTTTTTACAAAAAAAAAAATTTATTTCTTCGCTCGCTCATAAAAATTTGGTCAAACCGCTATATAAAGCAAGTGAATAAAGACTTTTTTATTTTTTTGTCTTCGCTCGCTCGCCCCATTTTATTTTCAGAAAAATCCATAGAACATATGATCAACTTGTTGTGGCCTAAGAAATACAATTTTAATGTTTTTTGCTCGCAGAACAAACATTATATAGACTTTACAGTTTCCACCAAGCTTTTACCTTGATAAACTTTACTTGTCTAGTTAGCTATCTTGGAGTCTTTAAGGGATTTACAAGCAAAAGTTCAACATCATATTTCCTGATTTTTTATTTTATTTTTGTAACTGTGAATGCAACAGACACACTGTTATATTACTTGGCAAAATATTTCTTTATTTTCTCGTAATATTTGGGGCGTTTCCTAACTAGACCCACGTGGGTCAGGTTTGCTAAAAGTAGATTAGTGTTAAAATATGCATTAACTGATGAGAAGATACTAGAGCTTGTTATTGTACAACACTAGTATAATTCTATTAAAAAGATATCCTAACCGCCTAAGACTGTTAAAAAGACAAGAAGCGACCAATGAAAATGTTTAATTTCAGCATGTACGACATATAACAAATCTATAAATAGCTTGGTGATTCCCCCCAGTATCCTACTTGCGTTTTAAACAATGTGTATGCCACATGTTTTAAATCGTTCAGTTGAATGTTATAAGTGACAGATGATATAAGTAAGTGATTTCTTCGCCCTTAATACTGTTTTAAAGACTAAACTTGGTTCTATACTTTTGGCACAGTCATTTGCCTGTATATCCCTTTAATTAAAATTTAAAAAATCTTTAGCATGAAGATACTTTGGTTTAGTAGACACAGTTTATCGTGAAAAAGTTATGAAACATTGGCGAACATAATGACAAAATTTACTATGTTTATTATATGTTTATAATGTGTGTGTACCAAAGTCGATGTACATGTGTGTACATGTGTTAGCAACCGAGTCCGTAGCGCCGTTGGTACCGAGTCGGGCTTTGGATTTCTAGTGTTCAGTAAGGGGAACGAATTCGAATCTCACCAGGGTCGCTTATACAGAAAGATTTCTTACTCAATTATATAAGTAGTGTCCCTAGGTGATTCGAACCCGAGGCCCCTATATCCGAAAAGTTGTTAAATATCACAGGGTCACTGCTCCTACTTTATGACAAAACGTAGAATTACCATGCCTGCTGTCTGTGACTGAACAAACGAACATGATTTACATTTTAGTTATGATATTTTCTATAAAAGAGCATTGTCAGTAAGTGTTATAGAAATGAAGCAGTCAATGTTCCATGAAATGAAGTATTGTTTTATCATAGATTTTTTTCTATGAAATAAAAGAATTCCTTTTAAATGAAATGTCTCAAACCACTATCTGGATACGTCCAATAGCGTTAACCCAGTAATTTGACAAAAGAAGGAACTAAACTTCATACTTTCTGCTATAAGTGCAACTTATTGAATAAATCATGTGTTAGTTTAATGTACACTCGGCACATTCATGCACATAATTTTCAATGTTAACTAATTTAAATTTGATTTCGAATTTAAAGTTTTAATATTTTTAAACTTAATGTCCGTGGTCAGATCTTAAGTCGGTGGGCTATGTCAATGTTTAATCTTACTTACAACGACAATGTATAATTATTACTACTTAAACACAAAACAATGAGATACGGTCAATGAAAGTTTGATTAGAAATCGTATGTAGAAATTTTGCCGCAATGCGACATTTTACCATGGTTGGTAATCGGGTACATGGTTGAATAGCCGCGAGATAAAGCTTGTCGCATACCGGTGATATTTATTATACTTCGCATTAGTAATAAAGGCTTAGTTCAGTACACATCGTTAATTTTTGTTTCACTTCCATTCACTAACAGTCAAAGGAAAAATGGTGAGTTTTTTATTGTTTTAAATTTCTTTCCGTTAGTTAATTTATGTTTTAATGCTGAGTGGGGTTTTTGTGATGCTCATTAATTTAATGTAAAAACTTATGGAGTTACTTTCGGAATTTTGAATCAATGCGATTTGGCAATTATTTTCAGAATTTGTTTGCATGTGGCATTATGGTGGATATTTCTATAATAAATAAGATAAATTTGAAACAATAATATTTTTGAACTTATTATTTTTTTTAACTTTGCCTATCTGATCGTATTCTGGTCTGACGGACTAGCAGTGTTCTGACAATTACATTTTCATTGAAATTGAAATTTGAAATCACAAGTATTCATGTAGGTCTTTTACTACGTGTAGCAAACAAGTACTGTTCTTGACGGGGTTAGAACTCTTCCTGTTTAGTATTGATGTATTGGAGAAATAAATTAGACGCATGTTTGTAGTTATAACAGAACGGACTTGGCTCATTAATTTGTAAATACCATATAGAAATAGTACGACTTGCAACATATAGATTTATATTTGTTTTATAGTTTTGTTTATTTGACTAACTCTATGGTATCTAGTGAGAATTTATTTTAAGAAAGGAATCGATTTGACAGCAGATAAATAACATATTGACGGTTCATAAATGAAATTATTAAAAAAGTGTTGCAAAAAATAATTTATAAAACGTTTTTTGTGTCATTTGACAATCAAAACTCTTCGTTCATAATTTCCGTAGGGTTTGGTCTCTATTAATTTGAATTTTTGTCTTAAGGCAATATTGACGCTCCCGCTTTAAGAGTATATTTGTCTTGTCTACATAAGTATTCGCAAGCGATTATTTTCGACTATCTAATCCATATAAACCCGTACATATACTTGACCATTCAGTATGATTCATTTATCAACCGAAGGTGAACTCTCTCCAGTTTAGCGAATACAATATTTAGTTGGATATACCACTGTTTACGAGAATACATGTATAAAATTTCATTCAAGTCTTGTTTATCTTAAGTTTTATGTATCGGTACTTATTTATCATATATCATATATCCGCCATAACCGATACATTCCGAATATTGCCGAAATGAATTGACCGCGCGTCTTTGAGGTTTTCGTAGGTTTATGATATGTTCCCTCCTCATAAATTTACGAAAACGAGCATGCGGAACTTCTCGGCCATTCAATTTTTATTTATTCAATGAATGACCGAGATGTTCATGAACGAGCTCTCGAGCCTTCAATTATTCATATTATGTAAACTTTAGGATCAGTGTATGAATAACAATATAATAAATAATCTGCATTTGTTTTATAAAAGTAGACAATTGTGCTCTAAGGAATGAGTCTAAAGCTGTTTCTTCTTTGGAACGTTGGTTGGGTGAACTGTTCACCTCCTTTTAATTCTTAAGTCCTAAAAGAGACGTCAATCTCTAAAACTCACTCATTGTACTGTTGTAGAGGCTAGGAGCGCAAAAAAAAATCACGTAGAATTGTACCAGTTTTTAAACTTATTTTCAAAAAAATGTTCTTAGATTTTGACTTGGGTTTTAGTTTATAACTTAGATTATAATCGTTGTACAAGTTAGTGTATAATCATATATGTACAGTACCCACCAAAAGTTTGGAGAAAAAAAGAAATTAAATAAAATTCTTCAACTTCATTGGATGTTTTCAGTAGAGCCATTATTTTTACTATATTTATTACACTTGATGTTTAAATGAAAACACATTTCTTGAATGCATCATATTTATAAGATTCAGCATCTGATATCCCAAAGCATCCAAAGCCAATTTCAATGTATTTTTTCTATAACATAGATTTTATACTACTTAGGTAGTCTCAAGTACAAATGGAACCATAACAAAAAACAAATAAGCAAAACTAAAAAGCACTTTAAAATAAATGGTAATCAAGTTTTTTACAAAACCTATGTAGAAGGCTTGCAAAGTCAAAATGTCTCCAAACTTTTGGTGGGTACTGTATAGCTATCAGACCATTCAACATATACTTGTCGTAGTCGTATAGAGAATTTATAGATGTTTGATTTTAAAGGTTATCTTATTTGGAGTACATGTATCTAGACATAAACGCTTATCATTGCCTAGAGACATGAGACATAAACCATTGGGTCAGAAGTGTTCCGAATTCATCGACACCATGGCAACCGATCAAGCAATCGAAACCATGTGTGAATGAATACATAAATGTTAATATAGGTGAGACCGGTAATTGAAATGTTTGTGAATTTCATGCAATCTGTCATACAAACAATCAAGTTCAGAGATAGATATGAAATATTCAAGACATTTTTATTATGTTTGAAATACTTTCTTTTACATGTACTAAGTTTGGAAGGTTAAGAATTGGTGTTACTCGTATAAGGACGTTTAAACAAGTAGCAACATAAATACTTAGTAATTAAAGTGGATAATTTTGACTAAAACGTATTATTGCGAATATTATAAGCCTCTTACAGCAACCGTTACGTAATGAAATAATTCCACTTATATTTTAAAGCTCTATTATATAGATGTTTTATTATTAGATAATTTTTCAGCATATTGTAATTGAACATGTTGCAACTTGAACATCCCTTCGTACAAAACCTAAATAGATATTATAGGTTTTGTTCTGTTTTATTCTATTCTGTTATTATCTCCACTAGTTTTAAATTCAAATGTGTAACATCAAATCGGCCTCACATAATGTTACACTTACCTGGTATCTAAGGAAATAATCGTCATATTTTATAACCCAGTACCGCATTAAGTCAAAACTTATTTAAAAAACTTTCTGCTTTCTAGTAAAAGAGAGGATTTTCTCCCCGGGGGTCCTAACTTTTTTAGGGGGGGAGGGGGTCCAAACTTTCGAACCACAACCACATTATACACATTTTGCGGAATAATGCAACATATTAATAATAAAAACTACATAACCATTAAATCTATGTTAAGCACCAAGAAAAATTGTTGCTTCATGATAGCCAACCCATAATTGTGGTATGTCAAATTGTCAGTTTTCCCAATGTTTTCAGAGTGGAAAGAAAATGCTATCAAGCGCTATATAGTAGCAAACCATTTAATTAGAAATCGCTATGTGGCGCTAGGTCAACATGAATATAGCCCTCAAGTCTATATACTATTTGATAAATAAACTATGGCACTTTTCTAAACTTGCCTTATAAATCATGCATCTTGATTTATGAAGTAAAACCAACAACATATCACTGAGTTCATTGAAGTCTAGATACTTAATTTAGATATGAAATCCCTTAGGGTCCAGATATTACCACTATACATCTTACTAATTCTAAATTATTCAAGTTTAACTCGGTGTCCTATAATACCTTGGAGACATTGGAATTCAGTACATAGTGTATTAATGTCGATTATCCGGTATTACATGTATAAATTGATCGACCTATCTTAGTTGTGGGATGTTTGATGTCGAATAGTTGATGAAAATAATCATTTTTAAGAGACACTTGTGCCTTTTCTAACATAGGCTGCTGACATAACCCCCCCCCAAACAAAAAACCTATTGTATGCACAATATATTATGTGTGTTTATTTGTTTTTTTTTGGGGGGGGTCTGTTTTATATACAGACAGCCTTTGTTTTCTAATAAATAAATTAAACCATTGTTTAAGTTGTAAAAATGTTTAATTGGTAATTTTACTAATCAAGCACCAAATTGTTCAAACCCCTTACTTTTATATATCCACTGTGTCGTTTCGGAAAAAAAACTAAGTATACCATGTGACCAGAAAGCAGAGTCTTAATAAATTATGTCTTATATAAATGGCAAGATCCATAAGTTTGTATTAACTAATACCGTGTAAATAGAGTAAAGGTCGTGTTTGATCGTACTAGACCGTACCAGACCGTACTTGGAAACATTAATCAATCGTATAAAAATCGTACGCAAATCGTGTTCAATTCGTGACAAACCTTGCTTGACCGAGTTCATCCGTGCCTCATTCGTACACACTCGTGCTACATTCGATTCTAACTCGTACTAGTCAACCCGTGTATAACCGAGTATACCGTATAGGAACCGTGCCTACAACCGTGTTCTGTGTGAGACAGCCTTAAGGAGCAGACGGGACTGAACTGTTACGACTATGGACTGAAGCAATCATTGGATTGACAGATGCTCACTGGTTTGAATAACACCCCAAACCCATATTATCGTTTCCTTGGCCAAGAAACTTATTCCTTACAGCCCAGTGCGAGGGGACCAGGAAGTTACTCGAGAGTGATCAATCTAAGTTTTAAGGTCTTGTCTCACGATCGAACTAAAATAAATTAGTATAAATTATAGGTTTTGTTTTCTTAATGTCATAGTTGTTTGCTTTTCAATGTCGAAAATAACTAATTAACTTTTAGAATAGCATGTAAACTATATTCATACAATATCTTTTCTGTACTGTCTTAAAAAAGTGTTCAAACAAAAAGTGTAATCGATATCTTATGTTTAGCAAAAACAAGTCGAGAGTTTATTAACGAGAGTGTAACATTGAAGTTTTTTAATTCAAAGTCGAGGACTTATCAATTATGCTATATAGGCCTACATAACAAAGTTGTTTTTTATGTATGATATGTAAATATATCTTTAAAGACGTGTCCTTGCAAGCAGTACCTTTTACATTCTTAACAAGCACTCTTGGTTTTTTCATTAGACAATTGTACAATATGACAAACAGATCATGTCAATCTCCGTAAACAAGTATCTTGTAGAGCGTTGTCGTACAGGATCTCTTAAGATCTCTTATGTCGACCAATCAATGCATAGCTTTCATCTAGACGAAACACTATTAATAACATTTGATTTCGTAATTTCTTCTTTTAGACTAAGGTTTGCGAGCTAATTTAATAGCGGTATTATTCAGTCTGCGATTGGACGGTTCGTTTCAAATTGCGTTACGTAGACGATGTAAACAAGTTACTAATCTTAACAATTTCGTCATGAATATTATGAAGAGAAAAGGTAACCTGAACGTGACCCTCGTTTGAAAACGGCCAGATCTAATTAGCAAGTAGGCAAGTGGAAAATTTTAGATCGGGTTTTAATCAGATTGAGATCATGTTATTTATCAATCGATTGAAATACAGCTAAATAATTCATATCCTTATTTGTATGCATCATAACTTGTGATAAATGTTACATTTTAATCGATTAGTTTTGTACATTTATGAATTATAGCAAATTTTATTTAGTTAAAGCATATTACCAGTTCAAAATCATAATATGAAATGTAATCGTATTTTCCATTTATATAACCCGCACATCAAAACATCTCAACAACTATGCGTTTACTATGCAGTAAGGTATACATAATTTATTAGACAAGGCCATATTTGGAATTGATAATTATTTGAAATGGTTGTATTTCAAAACTACTTATTCAAGCATAATATGCATGAGGAAATACTTTTAGTTGTGAAATCAGTCACGTATCTTTTTTCACCTTTTAACAGTGTGGGGAATCACGTGACCTATACGGTTCCTAACACGGCAAAATAATGATCAGATCAAAAAATTTAGAGAAAAAAGACAAAGTAAATAACATTTATACGTAACCGATTTTTAGCTCGACTTTACGAAGTAAATGGAGAGCTCTCCTACTCGCCCTAGCGCCGGCGTCGGCACCCGCGTCCTTATTTCTGATTAAAGTTCTTGTGCACTAAAATATTTTTTACTATCACATTTTTATTTCTAAAGGTATCAACTTCAAACTTGAAATATATGTTCCTTATTATCAAACACATCTCACGTGACAAGGTTCATAACTGCAAATACATTTTTCAGAATTATCTCCCCTTGAACTAAAGAGATTTCTTTAAAAAAAATGTTTGTTTTTACTGCAACTGTTTTATTTCTTTAGGTATTGACTACAAACTTAAAATATATGTTCCTTATTATTAACCTCATCTTTATAAATACTACAAATACATTTTTTTCAAAATTGTCTCCCATGAACTTAAAATTTTCTTAAAAAAACATTTGTTTTTTACTTTAAATTAGTTAAGGTTATATTTTCAAATTTTAAAATATGTATGTTCCTTATCATCAACCACATTTCATGTGACAAATACTTAGTCTAGCATTCTGTCTCCTGTGACAGCTCTTGTTATCAGACCAAGTGCAGTCTTCGCAGCACAAAATTCTCTTTTGGCGGTAGTTCTGGCAACCCCACAATGGTTTTAGTTGTCTAGATTACCTTGAGGTTTGGAACGAGTCGAGAGATATTTGGAAGAACTTTGAGATAATCTAGAAATTTAGAACCGTTGTGGGGCAGGCAGAACTAACGCTAAAAAGAGAATTGTGTGCTGCTAAGACTAGGTCTCATTTACCTTGTCCTTTTCATCTAAATTTGTTGATCTGGTTGTCATTTTTGCCGTGCTAGGAACCATATAGGTCACTTGATTCCCCACACTGTTAAAGTTCTACTCGGGATAGGCTGATAAAGATTTATTAACATTTCATACTTCATAGGCGGAACCAGCAGGGAGATTAGGGGGTGTTTATTATAAACATGTTGCGGTATTCTGCAAACAGTGTATAATTTGGTTGTTGTTCGAAAGTTTGGACCCCCTATAGACAAAGTGGACTCCATAGAAAAAATCCTGGATCCGCCCCTGTACTCGCTTATCAAATGACATGTTTATATGCGGATATGCATTTAATCCATATTTAATGTCAGTGTACGCCAGTGTCAAAACAAAATTAAACATGTAATCTCATGTTTTGTCGATTGAAGTTTATTTGCGTGTACAGGATATGTACGTTAAGTAAAAGCTAACAATTCAGATAGTGAATAAATCACGTTTTTACTATTTTAGTTGCTAAACTGTGCATAAATTTGCATGTGCACTTTGCTAAAAAAATGCTTATCCCACAGGTTACAAGATATATTACAAAACATTATGTATCATGCGCCAAAAGGTTACTAGCAGTGTATGGTATGGAACTCTAACCAAGAGAAACTGAAATATTGGCTATTACAACAGTTTCTACTCTGTTAAATTCTAACATAGTAAGCATGTATCTAGTTCCATATCTAGTTCCATAGTTCCTTACCTGTACTCTTCTTTGTATCCCATAAAAGTTTTACTCGTTTACTTCATCAATGTAGTATATTCACTGAGCTGCGAGGGGAGCGTACCTTACCTATGACAAAACAAAAGTATAAACAATTATAAGAATGTCTGTGTCGTCGGTATTATAAATATGCAATTTGTTGAACAATACACATGATACTATTTATTTTCATATTGATTGATACCAAACAAACTTAAAATTCTTCATTTCAGGCCGACCAACTCACAGAAGAACAAATTGCTGGTAAGTGAAAAGTACCAACATGTAAAAATCTTTAAAGACCTCATTTTAGTCTAGTATCGTACGATGTTACCTTTCTTAAGGCACCCCACATCTATTTCAAAGCTTTGGACCATCCTGCAAGTCCAAAGATTTTTTCTCAAAATTCCAAAAAGGTAGCACACTTGGTCATTCTATCAACAAGCGATATGCCTAACGGATCCTATGGTATTACAAGTTTTCAACTGGTCTTAAGATTTTTCGAACGTACTTGAGTTAAAACCTAAATGTCTTATAGCTATTCGCTTTTCGCTGGTAATTACCTCGAGAATATTCCGGTATTACTAATTCACTTGTGTCACAATGGCCAAGAACTTCAGCACGACTTGATGTCGAAAGAACTTCACAATAACTGTCTAAGTTACCCCTTATAGTATGCAATGGAATGAGGTACAAAACTAATTCAAACCAATACTTCAGAAAACCCCACTGTTCATATAGTAGCCGTTCCCATAGCCAATATATTGTAGAAATACTTGCACCTGACAAACTTGTTGAAGCCAAACTTGTATTACTTGTTTGGTTCAACCTTTTGGCCATTAGTTACTTTAATAGATAATTATGTAATGCAGGATTTTACTCAAATTCTTATTCAATGTCATTTTAGAATTCAAAGAAGCCTTTAGTTTATTTGACAAAGATGGCGATGGTACAATCACAACAAAAGAACTTGGAACAGTTATGAGATCTTTAGGACAAAATCCAACAGAAGCAGAACTTCAAGATATGATTAATGAAGTAGACGCAGATGGTAAGTTATTACACTGTATTTATAAATGAGCAGTTCTTCTGTTTATTCGGGCGATAAAATTAGGATACATGTGAATACTGAATACAACGACAATTAAAATTCAATGTGCATTACATGTAACTGATTGTCTACTAGTTTGAAGTTATTAAACGATTATATTGAACTGTCCGATTACATAAATTCAAACGTCACATAACACGGAATATTTAATGTTTGGATTAACATCGATAGTTCACGTGAAATGTAGTGTTAGCGCATAACACTGATGTATCATATCTTATTTGCAATGTGTATCAAAGTTTGTGTGGCCGAGTGGTAATACGGTCGGTCTGCCAATCTTAGTCGTGGGTTCGATTCCCGATAGATACCTGTCTTTTATCTGTTTTTCTTGTTTAAATCGTGGACGGATTGCGTAAAACACAATGCCTTCGTGCATCATGAAAATCATATTGTCTTTGTTAGTTTTTACCGCCAAAATTCGACACTAAAAGAGAACGCCCTGTGACGCAACAGTTGTGAAACTAAATTGTATTTGACATTGTTTTGTAGTGTTTTATTTATAGTAAAAATGCTAACAATACAAAGAATAAAAATGTCTTCTTAAGATTCAAACTCGCGTCAGATGTTTTGGCCCAAACTGTTTATGATGATAAATTCAAAGCCATGGAATGTGTTTCAGAAAGTATAGCATTCAGTTGGCTTAAAAGATAGATGCACGTTGCTGATATTTCTAGCAATTCTTTGTAAAGCGATATATTCTTGCTGCAAACAAACAATACTGGTTTAGCTATAGTCTAAGGCTGCTACCTTCTAAGCACGATCGTAAATAGTACTTAGTCTTTAAGATGTATACTTAGACTTTATTTCTATGAATAGCATGTTAAGCCTCTGTTCTTCATTATACAGAAAACAATACTATCTTGACGTCATGGCTTCTTTTTTCTTAAGGTAATGGAACCATAGATTTCCCAGAATTTTTAACAATGATGGCCAGAAAAATGAAAGACACAGATTCAGAAGAAGAAATTAAAGAAGCTTTCAGAGTATTTGATAAAGACGGTAATGGTTTCATTAGTGCAGCTGAACTTAGACATGTTATGACAAATCTTGGTGAAAAACTTACAGATGAAGAAGTTGATGAAATGATTAGAGAAGCTGATATTGATGGTGATGGACAAGTAAATTATGAAGGTACGTCGCATAATTTCATTGGCACTAATATCTGTTTAATTGTCACTGGGGACAATGTTCTGCATGCGCAATCGGGTTTTATCAATTTATTTTCATGAATTTAATAGCCGTTTACATCAAGCATGGTTATAATCTAGTGGGTGAATGTAAAAAGAACTGTATGGTTGCAACTAAAAATTCGAAAAAAACCCGAAACAATGGTTCTGATAAACAATGTTCCAATAATTCATGACTCATATATGGTGGACTGTGAGAAATACACCAAATGTCTTATGTAAGTTAATCACAATTTACCACTCATTGCTCTGGAGTTTAAAGTTATGTCATAAGAGTTATAGTTACTAGACAAAGTTCGTTCTCTCTTAGCCAGCACACTTACTGGATTATTTAACTATTGTACAATTTGACATAAATGTAGATTATTAGTTATAATACATTTATACAATGATTTTAATACAGCTTAATAATCATTTAACTTCAAATCTGCAAAATTGAATAAAGAGGGATTGTACAGATTATAATTTAACTGTAATGAACTCGAGATTTGGTACTTAAGTTTGAACTGTTACGTAGTGCAACATAATAGTATTTTACCTCTGGTTACTTCAAAACAAATATTTAGTTATCAATTGACTTTATGAGTTCAATACAATTTCATAATATATGCTTAGGTTTAAAGCCATTTAATTGAATACAAAATAATATTAAGTTATTGAGGGTAAACTGAAGAAATTGTTTAAAAACATTTATGAAGAAAATGTATACACTTTTTACCTCTAGATTTGGAGAGTTACATAAACGTACCATATGCATGCATCCATGTGCTGTCGGCATAGAATAGTAACTCATCACCTCAGAAACCAAGAAAAAATGACCTATCTCATTCAGCTGGCTCCTGTGTTGTTTTTTCTTGACCGATTTTCAAAATCTTGGTCTTATCCATCAAAGAAATAATTAAATTTTTGATTGCGTACAGAAATACATTAATGAAAAGCCAATGAAGAAAGTTACATGACATTAAACAGGACAAAAGTTCAGCTAGGAAACAATCTTACCTAAGAATTTGGAACTCCAATAAAATGAACAAAAATTAGAGAAAATAACTTTTAAAGTCACTAGCCTCTCTCACAGTTGTCTAAGATAAATCATTTGATCATTTTGGCATCCATTTTGCAAAAGAAGTTTAGGATAAAACCGAACTTACACGTTTTCACGGGGGTTTCAACTTAACCCGAGGACAACTCATACCTTTACTATATATATATGTATGTGTATACAATATTTTAAAGGGGGACTATTTTTGCCGGCAACCTAGGCAAACATCAATACATAGGATAGGATAATCTTTATCTAGAGTCGGTTATGATCAAATATATTTTTATATAAACAAGCAAATTTGTCCGACAAAACAAGACTATCCAATAACAATCAAACATAATCACGTAACATGCATGCAAACAGATTGTACCAAGTATTTGAAGCATGCTTAGATCTATTTATATACAATGTAATTTGATTTTCTGCAGAATTCATGACACTGATGAAGCAAAAATCAAAATGTGGATCTTAAATACAAAATACTACAAAGTTTGTACTCGCTGTTGTTATTGTTCGCTTGGTGTTGTTTTTGTATTTCAATAACTTTTGTAATTTTTACGATTTATGGATTTTTATCTAATTATTGTCAGTTTTTTTTATAGATATTGTATTTTATATGAGTTTAAAAGTAGTGCAATGCGTTTTGGAGGATTGGCCAGCTTTAAAAATGAAGATACAGTAAATCAACAATGAGCTTGACAATTGTTTGACAGTTTTCTAATACATTTTTGAAAATATCATATCATATCAGGCGTACATACATGTATGGCTTTGGACTTAATCCCATTTTATTCCAGTCTTTAATCTTCAGTCAATATATAATAGATACCTTTGCAATGGCATGTTTAAAATTTTGTGTTACAATTATATTGATTACATTTTAAAAATTGTGTCACACTAAAATTCAATCTGATTAAAACCTGATCTAAAATTTTCCGCTCGCCTGCTCGCTAATTTAGATCTGGCCTTTTTTCAAACGAGGGTCACATTCAGGTGACCATTTCTCATCATAGTATTCATGACGAAATTGTTATGATACGTTACTTGTTTACATCGTCTACGTCATGCAATTTAAAATGAGACGTCCAATGGCAGACTGTGAATAATTCAGCTGTTAAATTAGCTTGCAAACCTTGGTCTAAAAATAGAAATCACGAAATCAAAATGTTATTAATAGTGTTTCGTCTGGATGAAAGCTACGCATTGATTAGTTGACATAAAGGTCATCTCGACGTGACCCTGCATTGAGAAAGTAGAGAGTACGACAATGCTCTACAGAATATCGGTTTAATACGGAGATTGACTAATTATATTAATAAGTTATTTGTATGAAAAATATAGTGAGGTTTGCTAGTAATGTTTTCAGCATTCAGAGATGTTTTAATGAAAGAAAGCTGATAGGTCAGGTGAAATGATCCTGCTTGTAGTTTAATGAGCATTTCATACATCATTGTTTATGCATAGATGCTTTACAATTTAATCATGCTAAAATGAGGAATTGATTGCATTGAGGTTTAGTAATTTGTTTAAATGAGGGTAGGTCCAGAAGTAATGGAGCTGTGAAATTATAAACATCACACAGAAAAGAACAAAATCGAATATATGGGTACCTGCATCTAGTTGCAATATTTCCTGATTATATCATAACAATATCATGTATAATTATCAAAGTACGAACATTTGCAGTAACCAATGTAAATGCAATCACCGCACGTATATTTCGTATTTTGGTATTATTGTTACCATACATACATACATTTTGTATTTTAAATAAGAATCAAAGAACAAAATAATGTAAATACAATACAAATGTGTGTAGATTTACAAACAGAAGTTATATCACTATTAGATGTAAACATTTGTTAGCTTAAATAAGCACTATTTACATTCGTAAGTATTTTGATCAATACTGGTAGTACATGTGTGCATACTTCGACCAATGAAATTTAATTTTGACTAAACAACATCTTCATTTTACCAACTGAGCTAGCCGGGCGGCATAAATTGTTTAACTGGTAAACTAGCTTACAAATTTGACAAAAACTTGACTGTGTCAAAAGATAAACAAATCTAATTTGTTATTCAGTGAAGAGTTTATAATTCTAGCTTCTAGAAACATGCTTATTTTAGTTATTAATATAGTAAATAGCATGCCTTTGTTTAGAAGTCATTTGTTGGTTTAAGATCATGTTAATGCTTCTGCTATCAATTTACTGTATTTACTACTGTAACAATTTAACTATTGCCCATGGCAACCAAAATTTGTAATGGGCTACTAAACATTTCAAAATGATTGTCTAGCTGGTGATCAAAAATGAGACTACCTGATTAAATGAATCTATATTGATGCATGTTAGCTGGTTTCAGATTTAGACACTTAGTATATCACTTTTTGTTATTTGGAATTATTTTAACAATACATATTGACATCAAATAAATGTATATAAATCTTTTTTTGCATAAGAACTGTACAGGCAAAAAAGATCAAACAAAATTTAAATTGTATGTTGGGCCACTAGTATTTTTGTCTGGGCTACCAAAATTCAGACATTTAGAGGCTAAGGTTGCAACTATGTGTAAACTAGTTTGTCTTTGGTCCTAATTATAAGTTCCCGTACTCTCATAATCCAAATTCATAGAATATTAAATTATTTTGTTTTATGTTGTTTTTTTTATTTACATTGATGCGGTTAAAACTTGCTTTTAATCTTAATATTTTTAGCAATAATAACTTGTAGCTATATTTGTAGTTTTTTTTCTATCAATTTGTGTCACTTTATTTTTAATGTTTGAACTCAATTTTCTACTTTTATTAATACAATTACAGTATAAATATTTTTGTATCTACATTTGATTGATATTTTTTTCTTCATTTAATAATTTCTACATTTAAAACATGAGGATGTTTTAACTAGTCTAACCACAAAACTTTAGTGAAAATAATATCAGCAACATCAAATGAGTTGCTAATGTCTTTTTTTCAATTCACTTAAACTAGGGAATCAGCAACTAGTATTAATTGTTGTGATTATCTTTAAATGCAATTAATGTTGCGATACAGTTAAGAACTATAATTTAGTTTGCTACATTGTACAGGACCAGACAATCATCTAGCCCAACTACATAAATAAAAATAATATTTATACCCCCACTTCGAAGAAAGGGGGGTATACTGTTTTACCCTTGTCCGTGCGTCCGTCCGTCCGTTCGTTACAAAATTTCCGTCGCAGTTTTCTCAGCAACTATAACATGCAGCAGCCTAATACTTTGCATATTGCTTCATCCCATAGTCCCATGTGCTGTAAAGCGATTTCATGCTCCTTGCTCATCTACTTCCTGTTTGTCGCATATTTTTAGATTTTTGCGGGGGTATCACTAATGAGCATTAGCTCACAGATTTACTTGTTTCACTAGCCTGTATCATTGTTCACAAGTTTTGTGCCTGTAGCAAGTGGGTTAAGGTGATGACTGTATTCTCATGGGTGGAAGTTGAAAGATACTGAAAACCTTCTTTCAAAATACTATATTTGTCAGATTTTATATATCTAACCGTCGTCGGCAACCACAGTACTTTCTTCCGTTACACTCCATACCTAACGCAGCATAGCGGAGTAATGTATTGTAGGATAACCGACGGTGATAAAAAAAACATAGTGTAATTTATTATCAAATTATGGAAATCAGTATTAATACTGAAAATTTTCAGTTTCCTCCATGTATACTTGTTGAGTATAAAATTATTGCCTCACATTGTATTTGTTCTTTCAGTTGTCTTTAAAATCGTTTTTTAATCTATTTCAGAATTTGTAAAGATGATGACAGCAAAATAAAGGAAATATTTACCTGACCCATACATCATCACAAATAAATACATTCCATCCACAATATCAAGAACTTTTTCAACTGCCTGAAAGGGTTTATAGTGTTTTGTTAACCAATATCTTGAATAGTACACCAACCTATCGTCGATTTTTTGATAATTCAGTTTGTATATTTATTTGTTAATTGTTTTACATTTTCAATATTTTGCCATTTTATTTTATTTTTTGTATTTTAGAAAAAAAGTTGTAACAAATTGTCATATGCACTTGTACATTATTTTGTATTGACTTGTAAGGATATAGTTATTTGTTCACTTACTATAAACAATTTATCAATTTATGCAAAGGCAACTTATAACACTTGCATGTTTAAATGCAGATTTCAATATGAAAACATAAATCAAAATATCATATATGACAATACAACAAAAAGTACTAAAAATAAAAGCTATTTAAGAAATGTATGTGTTTTCTTGTTGACACTGCTAATTATACCCCCGCTTCGAAGAAGAGGGGGGGTATACTGTTTTACCCTTGTCCGTGCGTGCGTGCGTCCGTCCGTCCGTTACAAAATTTCCGTCGCAGTTTTCTCAGCAACTATAACATGCAGCAGCCTAATACTTTGCATATTGCTTCATCCCATAGTCCCATGTGGTGTAAAGCGATTTCATGCTCCTTGCTCATCTACTTCCTGTTTGTCGCATATTTGTAGGTTTGTTAAATGAAAGTTACATTATGATAGTCATATTTCTCACAGCGAGGGTATCACTAGTGAGCATTAGCTCACAGATTTACTTGTTTTAATCAGTGACACATACATGAAACCCTCGGATTTAAATAAAAGTAAAATAGTTCAGTCGCAAGTATTTAAATCAGTGGGGTTAATATATGTGCCACTGACAGTTGAAAACAATTTCACAATATAAACATGTATTCTGTCAAAGCTGCTTAAAATGACTATTTTGACAAGTGGTTTTCTGTTCGCATTACAATGGCGTATACCCATCTCCTTGGCGAAGTGAAAGTTTGCTAACTCCAAATCAAACATCTCACTAATAGTTGCCTAGCTGCAGACCGCGACTCTTTTTGTAATAAGCAGACGAGAGTCCTGATATTTGCTACAATATTTAGTGAACTGAGCTCATATGAATCACTCCGTACTGGTGTGAACTACACTTGAAAATAGAACCGCCTATCCAAACTGGTGTAAATACAGTTGAAAAAAAGAACCGCCTATCCAAACTGGTGTAAACTACACTTGAAAATAGAACCGCCTATCCAAACTGGTGTAAACTACAGTTGAAAATAGAACCGCCTATCCATACTGGTGTAAACTACACTTGAAAATAGAACCGCCTATCCATACTGGTGTAAACTACACTTGAAAATAGAATCGCCTATCCAAACTGGTGTAAACTACACTTGAAAATAGAACCGCCTATCCATACTGGTGTAAACTACACTTGAAAATAAAACCGCCTATCCAAACCCGTGTAAACTCCACTTGAAAATAGAACCGCCTATCCAAACCCGTGTAAACTACACTTAAAAATAGAACCGCCTATCCATACTGGTGTAAACTACACTTGAAAATAGAACCGCCTATCCATACTGGTGTAAACTACACTTGAAAATAGAATCGCCTATCAATACTGGTGTAAACTACACTTGAAAATAGAACCGCCTATCAAAACTGGTGTAAACTACACTTGAAAATAGAATCGCCTATCCAAACTGGTGTAAGCTACACTTGAAAATAGAATCGTCTATCCATACTGGTGTAAACTACACTTGAAAATAGAATCGTCTATCCATACTGGTGTAAACTACACTTGAAAATAGAACCGCCTATTCATACTGGTGTAAACTACACTTGAAAATAGAATCACCTGTCCATACTGGTGTAAACTACACTTGAAAATAGAATCGTCTATCCATACTGGTGTAAACTACACTTGAAAATAGAATCGTCTATCCATACTGGTGTAAACTACACTTGAAAATAGAATCGCCTATCCATACTGGTGTAAACTACACTTGAAAATACAAACAATGTATATGATAACTGTAGTATGTATAGTTCGTAAAAAATAAAGTGTTTTTGTGTAAACATAGAAAATAAAACAATCCATTCCAGAAGTATGCAGTATTGAAAATAAAAGTTGTATAGTTTATTTTAACAAATTAGTGTGGCGGATAAACCAACAACCCTTTGTCAATCATACTTGTATTAGACTTGTGCGGGTTGAAACCTTTTGTGAACATGGGTAGCGGACATTAGATAATATTGGGGGTTCTTTCAAAGAAATAATAATTATAATGCAAAAACATCACTCAAAATGCCACGTTTATATATAAATGACATTTACTTCGAAAAGTCACTAATTCAATACACATATTACTGAACGTCTTTCAGTTTGGACTGTCGGCCCTTAAACTAATTGCTCTACTTTTGGCAGTTTTAATGTTCTTCAAAAACCTATTGTATGCGTATAATAGACTTATGCGGACGAAGGCAGATTGTGAACATGGACAGTCTTTTTGTAGATCCTTATTTTCATCCTTATTGTATATTTATTTATTTTCTCTTACTCATCTCTTACTAACTACTACTTAATACTCATATTGTGACGGCAACGATGGCTTTCTCATTCGTAGTCTATCTGCACTTCGTTCACTCATGCGCACTCTGCCATAGACACTGAAGCATGTGAATGCTCGTTCGTCTTACTCATTTTTATTGATTTGTGCGTTCATTGCATATATTTGCAGGTATTTATGTTTTGTGATAAGTTGCATATATGTATGTTTATTCTTCATTTTGCAATCTTTCTTTATAGCTGTCATTTTGTATTTTCGTCATATTTTGTATTAACAGTCGGCACTCTGCCATAGACACTGAACCATGTAAATGGTCGTTCGTCTTTCTCTCTTCATTTTATTGATTTGTGCGTTCATTGCATATATTTGCAGGCTTATACCGCACCTACTGTCAACATTCTCGACCTGAATCTACTAGCAGACATCTTTCTTCATCAGAATCTGCGACACGTGTCTATCTACTATAAATTCCTTATTTCAAACTTTTTATTTTCAATTTTACATCGAACATTTTATTATTTCAAAGTATGAGAGTATGATACGATAAACGTCGATATATTGTCTTCCATATTAAAATCGTGTTAGTTACACATTAATTGATGTAATTACAAGTACAATCAACAGTTCCTACAAAAAGACAACACGTCTCTAAACATTGCTTTTACATGTGTACGTTTTTATCTGCACAAATGCATGTTCGACTATGATACTGTACCTACCATGACTTCAGGCTTAGACTTTGTCGAAACAACCGCACGCTCGAGTAAAATTAGATAACACAAACTTGGATATACAGTTTGTACATATTAAAATGCCGGGATGGATGGCGTGGTTTGAACAACTTGAGATATAAACTTGGCACTTTGGTAGTCAATGAACCTCAGAATTTCTGATATACCTTTACTTGATTGTATCGTCGTCAACGATCAACTATTACATCATTACCATTTTCGTTAGAATGGCTTAAAGATAACATTTTGGTAGCTCATAAAACATGCGCGACGTTCAACGAATTACAGTGCTCTCAAAGAGATAATAATAATAATACTAATAATTATAAAGACTTTTCTGGTAAACGTGCATTGCATTTATAATTGATGTATTCATTTTAATATATTCAAGTATGGTTTGTGTTGAATTATAAACACATTACATGAATGCAACACATTTATGCGATTCAGCATCAGACATTCTAAACCTGCAAAACCATGTCTATTGTAATTATTTTCCACAACATGCCTTTTATGCTGTCTTTGTATTCTCAGTAATAATTATAATAATAACCGAAAAATAAAGCAAAACCAGAAAGCATTTCAAAATAAACAATTATCAAATTTTTGACAAAAGCTATTCTGTATGCCTGCAAAGTGAAAATGTCTGTTAACTTTTGATGGGTTCTGTATATGAGTACAAAACATAATTATGACGTAGGCATAGACAGTATAATAATAATCTATTTGTTACAAAATGAAAGAATACATTTCACACTTTTTGGAATATATTAACATAATATGTTACAGGGAATGTGTGTAACCAGGGATTTCACGTAATCCCTTACCAAGTAAGGGAATTCACGTAATTCACAAACAAATAGGTTTATACCGATGCTTTGAAAACCCAAGCTATAGCACTATAATTGCACTAACATAACGTGGCGTCTCTACCTCAAACCCGGTCATCTTGCGTAAAACAGTTCAGAGCACTAACTACACGGCTACAGTATCATTTAATTGCATATCCGAGATCGTTCGTGCGTCTGTCCGCGAATGTTTGTCTTGATGAAGAATTGTGACTTTTGTGTAAGAACATTGTACGATAAAACATTGATAATTTGATTGATAATTTATTGAATTAAATATGTATTAAATTAAAATATTTTTTTATTTATTTATTGGAGTTAACGCCGTGTCAACACAATTTAGGTCATTTTACGGCGTCCAGCGCACCTAACCTAGCTTTCCTGGACCATTGTCTATAACCAGTACTTACCTACCCTTCCACAAGACGGAAAATTTTCCATATTATCTAATCAATGGAGGAAAATTGACATTATTGTCTAATTTTCATGGAAGGGTATAACCTCCCCAGGTGGGATTCGAGCCCGCACCCCCTCGGGCACAAGATTCCAAATCCCGGCGCGCTACCAACTGCGCTATCGACCCGGATTTTAAAATAATTTGAGGACGATTATGGTATCTTTTTGAACTAAAGTGGATGGCCAATTAGTAATAACACAAACCTACCTTATAAACTATATAAGCTATAATTATATTACCCTTATGTCAATATTGCACTTCTTGAACACATGTAACGGTAAATCAAACGTTGAAAACAAAAGGCCGCTTATAACCTTTAACTTGAAAAATAGGTTATAGCTGTATTCATGCTTAATGTAAAGATGCGGAATTTTTTACAAGAATTTGTATAATGAAGAATATTTTCTAAACATAAAACATGGTCCCATGCATGCATGGAATTCTAATGCATAGATTGTATTACACGCAGGCGTTTGAAACGTTCCTTTTACTTACTAGATAAAACGTCACACAAATGATTACTGCAACAAAACATGTTTTAACACAGAACCTACTAAAAGTGCGTTCCACAATCTTAGGCAAAATTTCATAGAGTCAGCTCTTGATCTTTACAATATTTTCAAATGATTAAACTGTAAAAGTAAAGCTTCACTTTGATACAGACACCTGTGTTTCTTCCATGCATTTAATTACAGTTTAAAATTATCTCAATTAAATAGTTCTGGTCATTTTTTATCACTTCATCGTTCTTTATCTAATGTAGTAGACAGATTTTAAAAGTTCTCTCTCAAACACTATAACATGTTTGGCCATACATGTGAATTTATGAGCTTTCCACGAAGCGTTTATTCATTACCAACAAAAATTAACCGTACTGTACACACAAACACGCCTTAAACCTGTAAGACATTGCAGACGAGAATATAAAGCCTTGATGTGTTCGGGTAAAAGAACTGATTATGTTCCAGACAGCGTAGTTCAAGGCTTAAAGCTCAATCTGACAGAAGCGTCTGT